>OW818030.2:48971171-50398671 GCA_942486065.2 Calliphora vomitoria | reverse complement strand
GAGCTACGGTCAAATATGGATATTCACAAAATCTTGCAGTATGACTTCCATATATAAATTACGGATCTGTGTAAAATTTTGGTTTGATATTGATATTTTTTAGATATTTATGCAGGTTAATGTGTTGTTCGGATGAGGTCCTTATATGGGAGCTATAAACAAATATGAACCGATCTTCATAGAATTCGGTGCAGCGACTTTTGTATATATGGAGATTATTTGTGTTAAATTTCAACTCAATAGCGATATTTATAAGGTACTAGCTAAAACCCGGTGTGCTTCGCTACCCGTATCGTAATGAAATAAAAAGTTTAGAGTTAAACAATATTTATTAAGGGCCTGGCTCACTAAATGCGAACGAACATTTCCTTTCTTATTTTATATTGAAAACAAATAAATAAATTTGAATTTTTGTTATTGTTTTCAATATAAAATAAGAAAGAAAATGTTCGTTCGCATTTTGTGAGCCAGGCCCTAAGTTATTAAAATCTACAGTTTCCTTTTAAATTAATTCTTATTATATTATCTTATGATTCACAATATACTTATGTAGTTTATCTAAAATTAGTTTCTATTTTAATAAGTAGTACATTATTTGTTTCTTATTTATAACCTTAATGTTAAATATAGAAGTTTATAGAAAAACATTTTTTATTTAATGTTTGATATATATATTATTTTTATTAATAATTTTTTATTCTAATGCCTTATATTTTTGGTTTTTCCTTCTGGTGCATATACATATGAGTCTGTGGGTTTTCCCACTCGCGAACATGCAACATAAAGCTGTCCATGTGAAAAACATGGATTTTCTAGATTTAGTCCACAAACTTGCAAAGACTGACCTTGAGCTTTATTAATTGTCATTGCAAATGCTAGGCGAATAGGAAACTGCAATCGCTTAAAATCAAATGGCATTTCCGAAGTTATCATCGGAATACGTGGCAGCAATACATCTGATCCATTGTACTTTCCAGTTATAATGGTCGCCTCGATTAGATTGTTCATTAATTTCTTTACTATAAGTCGAGTGCCATTACAAAGTCGTGGTGGATCAATGTTTCTTAGTAAAATAATAGGAGCACCAATTTTCAACTGCAAGTCATGTGGTGGAAAGCCCGGTAAATTTAACGAATTTAAAAATTCAACTGGATAATTGACGACATCCTCAATATTTGTAACAGTGTCGATTGATTTATAAATTTTTAGATTACCATCGATGGTATTCAGAATGTTGCTGTTGATGGAGTTAACGTCAATATTTTTGGCTGCCAGTAACGCGCGTTCACATAACCATTGCTTGTTTTTAAAATTTTTTCCGATATTGGGGAAAACGCAATTTATTAACTCTTCTATAGATTGCGTCATCCTGCAGAAGTCATTGAATTGCTCACACAAAATGTAGAATCTACATATTTTCCTAAATAAGCAATAAATAATATTTACTTCGTACAGGAAATATGGTAATAAAAGATTCTACCTCATGTGATTTCGAAGATTAGTATTTATATATACTTTCACAGGTATACTAATTTTAACTTAACATTATTGATTGATCATGATTTTTCTCCAAGTATAAAATACAAATAAGCACACAATCATACAAACAAACACACATTCACTTTTATATATATATAAGGGTTTCAAATGTATACAAATTTTAACATTTACTTAATATTGTTGGTATTCAGCGCATTTCTGTCCTAAATATTAATATTGATAGATGATATAGCTTTCCCTATTTATAATTTGTCATCATATGTATGGGAGGTGCCACGCCCACTATTGATAGTCCGCCCATTCTTGTTATAAATATTAATATTGATGGTAGAATAACCGTACCATATATCTTATTGTTTCCCATATATACATTTTTTTTAATTATCATCATATGGGAGGTGCCACGCCCTCTGTGGCTACTACTCCTATTTTTGCCGCAAATATTTAGACAAACAGTGGAATTGCTCATGCAAAATTTGAGGACAATAGCTATTATAGTTTCCTAAATATTTGATTTTTAAAATTAACTTTGTATGGGAGGTACCACGCCCACTTAAAATTTCAAAACAAAAAGTAGCCTATAGCTCCTTCCAGACATACATAAATATACTGTAAAAATTTCAAGCAAATCGGTTCAGCCGTTTAGCCGTCTATAAAGTCCAAACAAACAGACAAACAAACAAATATACATACAAACACACATTGACTTTTATATATATAGATTTATGCATGTTTAAGTGATTTTCGGAAGTGAACTTTATATGGGGGCTATGATCAAATATGGGCCGATCCACGAAAAATTCAGTCTTGTGATTTCTCTTAGCACGAAACTTATTTTTGCTGAATTTTGTATGGATACTGCAATTCTGTAGGCATTTATAGACTATAGCACCATATTTCGGGAAGAAATTTGTATGGGGGCTACGAGAAATTATGGACCGATTCTTTCCATTTTCAACAAAATTAGTCCTTTTATCATATAAATAATGAGTGCAAAATTTCATGGTGTTCTCTGCAATGAATTTACCAAAAGTCACAAAAATCATGTGAAAATTATAAAAATTTTTGGAGGTTGTCTTACATTTTGATCCATAACCCTGGTTCTACCAATTCGATTTTGCTGATTTTCAATACCAAACTGCTTAGAAAAATTATAAACATTTTGGTATACATTTCATTAATTTTACTTATGTATTTTGGACGTGAGAGTGTTTTACACAGACAGACAGACAGACAGACAGACGGACATAGCTCAATCGACTTAGAATTTCATAAGGATCAATAATATATATACTTTGTTGGGTCTCAGATGAATATTTCTCAATGTTACACACGGAATGACAAACGTATATAAACCCTCTTTCACCACTTGTGGTGGTGGAGGGTATAATAAGAGGTGAAATAGTTGAATTAGCAATGGGAAACCTGAACACAACTTCCAAGCAAGTAAACTCTTGTATGCAGAATCCAAGTTCTAGTCAAGTCTGGAACTGTCGGCTATGGCAATATTTTCAGATCTATTAACCAAGCACCTATTTTTCCCCAAAATTTAATACAAACACTTACCCAGAATATTACCTCTCTTAACAAAAACATGTCTAACGTTATGACATCCATGCAAAACACAATACAAGAGCGTTTAATAGAGCATAGCCAAATTTTAAAAATACTCTTGACAAGAAACTGATTTTTAAATCTGAAGTATCCTACTGTATCCAAGATATATTTTTATACCCTTCACCTTCGTGAGAATCAGCAAAATCCGTCCATAAATAACGGAGGTATGAGCAGAAATCCGAGACAACCTCTATTTTTGGCAGTGTTGCCAATTTAGCCCTTTTCTGGCTAAATTTAGCCCTTTTCAATCTTGTTTAGCCTCAAAAAAATCAATTTAGCCTTTAGCCACTTTTTTAGCCTTTTTTATTTTCATTTAGCCATTTCTATGGCTAAATTACAACATTTATATTTACTCTAATAATTTTAAATTTTTTGCTGTTGAAAATTAGTAAAATCAGTTCAAAAAAATTGGCAGGAATATTATGACAAAAATTAACTGAAAATGTTGAACCAGTAATCAATTTAAGCACATACAAATTGTTGGAACTTTCCATGTATTCTTCAAACTTGCTCTACTTCTCAAATTAGATAATTCAATGTTTGCTCCATTATTTTATTATTTGCATCAAGGACGCATTCAAAACACATGTTGTATTCTTGCCTGGGACGCACAGTTGCTCAGAATTGTTTTTCATCGGCCAAAACTCTGTAACTTTTGAAACGATTGAGATATTTGAGTATTTTTTTAATGTGCAGATAGATAACTTCTTGAACTCCCATAGTTAAGGCTTCGTGTATATTAGACTCATAAATATAAGCAGGTAAAATTAAAACGACTACAAAGATTCAAATAAACATTTAAATTAAAATGCCATAAATAATATAGAGAATATTAGCGTTATTTGAAGGAAAATGGTTAATGGCGTTTATAAAAGTATATATAGGATTCAAGAGAACACTTTCAACTTTATCTGGGTGATGTATTTTTTGATCCATGAATACCATGTATTTTAAAGACTACAATCCAACCAATTTAGAAAAAAATTTCAGTTCATTATCGATAATAGTTTAGCTATGATCATTTATATCTGATTAAATAATAAAAATTACTTTTTTTCTAAAATTAAATATTTATGATTACCAGCATGCCACACCCGTAATTTCCAATATTTTGACCAAATATTTTGGCTACCTTAGTTTTGATATGTTTACTAACTAATGGCAAAATTTATGTTTTGACCAATGAAAACAATTCTGTCCGACACGTGTATTACTTGAGAAGCATATATTCACTTATCAAAATATTCTCCGTCGATTTTAAAGTTATCACAAAGGATTACTTTTAAATTTGGGTTTCATATAAAAAACTTGGGCTTTTGCAGGCCAGGTGATAAATACGAGATTTTGAAAACATCGGCATGTGGCCAAGTATAAGAATAAATATTCTTATTTTCTTCCATTTGAACGTTTCTTATATTCATACATTTTTGTTTGTCTATTCTGCATAACCTAATGTAACATTCTAAGGCCCATTATTACAACTTGCCTTTATATTCGTAATAGTAAAAGGTAACTTTAAGTAATAGAAGAAGGTAGCTTTAAAGTTAACTTTTAGTATAATGATCATAAAGGCAAGTTGTAATAATGGCACTAAGTTGTTTTTTGAGTAAAATGTATTTAAAAATTTTAGCCCTTTTTTAGACACTTTTTAGCCTTTTTTTCGAAGTATTTAGCCCTTTTTGTTTACCAAGAATTGGCAACACTGATTTTTGGCCTATTTTTTATCTATATCTCGATTACTTAATCATAAATATAGACAATATGGATATCTAATGATAGATATTTCAAAGTTCATTACAACGATGTATATAAGGCTATACAAAGTTGGACCTACAATGGGTCAACATCGGAAAAATATTTTTTTACCCGAATTTTTTTTCACAAAAAACATTCTTTTGTCATAAAATTTTTGCACTAATAAATTAAAAAAAAAATGTTTTAAAAATTGGAAAAAAATTAAAAAAAAAATTAAAAAGATTTTTTTTTTAAATTTTATTTTATTTTAATGTATAATTTGGTGAAGGCTATATAAGATTTGGCACAGCCGAATATAGCTCTCTTACTTGTTTTATCTATATCTCGATTACTAATTTATAAATATACACATTATGGATATCTAATGATAGATATTTCAAAGTCCATTGTAACGATGTATATAAGGCTATACAAAGTTGGACCTACAATGGGTCAAAATCGGGAAAATATTTTTTAACCCGAATTTTTTTCACAAAACCCATTCTTTTGCCATACATTTTTTCACTAATAAATTTAAAAAATATAAAAAAATTAAACATTTTTTATTTTTATTTTAAAGTATAATTTAGTGAAGGGCATATAATATTCGGCACAGCTGAATATAGCTCTCTTACTAGTTATACCCTCCACCACCACAAGTGGTGAAAGAGGGTATATATAAGTTTGTCATTCCGTGTGTAACATTGAGAAATATTCATCTGAGAGCCAACAAAGTATATATATTATTGATCCTTATGAAATTCTAAGTCGATTGAGCAATGTCCGTCTGTCTGTCCGTCTGTCCGTCTGTCTGTCTGTCTGTCTGTCTGTGTAAAACACTCTCACGCCCAAAACACATGAGCAAAATTAATGAAATGTATACCAAACTGTTTATAATTTTTCTAAGCAGTTTGGTATTGAAAATCAGCAAAATCGAATTGGTAGAACCAGGGTTATGGATTAAAATGTAAGACAACCTCCAAAAATTTAGATAATTTTCACAAGTTTTTTTCTGATTTTTGGTAAATCCATTTCAGAGAATACCATGAAATTTTGCACACATTATTTGTACGATAAAAGGACAAATTCTGTTGAAACTGGAAAAAATCGGTTCATAATTTCTCGTAGCCCCCATACAAATTTCTTCCCGAAATATGGTGCTATGTCATATAAATGCCCATAGAATTGCAGTGTCCATACAAAATTAAGCACAACTAAGTTTCGTGCAAACAGAAATCGCGAGACCAATTTTTTTTTTGGATCGGGCACTATTTGACCATAGCCCCCATATAAAGTTTACTTCCGAAAATCATTTAAATACACTTAAATATCTTATATATATCTGTATCAGGTTGAAATTCAACTTGAATAATACCCATGCACATGAAAATCGCTGTAGGGAATTTCATGAAGATCGGACCATAATTGGTTATAGCTCCCATATAAGGACCATTTCCAAAAACCACATTAATTTTCATAAATATCTGAAAAATATCGTTATCGAATTAAAATTTTACACAGATCGGAAGTATTAATTCACAAATGATACTACTAGATTGTGTGAATATCGGTTCATATTTGATCATAGTTCCCATATAAGGTCCATTTCCGAAAATTACTTAAATACTAATAAATCTCTTATAAAAGCTTCTATCTAGTTTAAATTTCAAACAAATATTTCCATTATATACGAAAATCGATGTGTTGAATTTTATGAAGATCGGCCAATATTTGGTCATAGCTCCCATATAAGGACCACTTCCGAAAAACACATTAACCTCTGTAAATATTTTAAATATGTGTTACGAACCGGGGATATGGCGAGGTTTCCGACTAGCTAACATGACTCAGGTGGTTCCAACCCTTTCTCGTCATATGCGTTCCATACACAAAACAAAATAAAAGAAGGTAAGCAACTAACACTATTCATACATAAATACATATTGAACCACATTAACACATATTTACATTTAAGAGACAGATGATTTAATCTCTAGATGCCCTCCCAACCTCGTCGCTATTGTGTCCACAATAATAATTTTTTTAGCGACCCGAAATCCACCTGACCCTATTATCCACTTACCAGTCGATCATTGCCATTACCATTAGTTAATTAAGCCAACATTGTAAGTATTAAATTTCAATTATAACAAAGAACATATTTATTTAAACTAAAACTTAACATGAATGTATATGGCTTATAATCTTTTGAAATCTTAAAAAAAATATATAACTTAAATCTAAACATCTAACGGATTGAAGGAATCACAATAATATTTACTTTGTTATGTTTATCATTGGTTGTTATACTAATTTGACCAAAAAACTTGCATCTATATATATCTTACACACTTAAATTGTTTTTCCTTCAGCGCTTAAGTTTTACTTCCTCAAATTTTGGATTTCGATGTTATTACAACCTACAACTAAAGGAGCTCCCTGAATTGTATTTTCTTATGGCCTTCTCACTATTTTCAGGCTTCTGGTTACGCGTTATTCTTAAGCTCTGGTAAGTAAAGCTAAGATATATATATATTTTGTCTTTCTAATTATTTTGTTTTCTAATTCTTTTTCCTTTTCCGGTATTTCTTTGCTGATCTTGTGATTCAAACAACAACACATAAACAAAAAAATATTTGGACGAATACACTTTACAAACTTTCTTCACGATCTCACAACTTAATATAACTTATAACCTAAGTAGTATTTTCTCATTCTTTCTATGATTTTTTGTAGCCACAAATGTATAATAATAGGTGTTGGATTGACTTTTTAATTATTTTTGTTTTTATATGTGATAATGCGTAACTTAAGATGTTATCAATAAATACTTATAGATAATATATTTTAATCACCAATTTTCAGTTTTTCTGTGATGGATGATATTTTGTTTTTCTTTTGATTGTTAGCTTTCCTTTTATTCAATTTAACGGAAAGATTTTTGTTTTGTTTGGCACTCGATATTAAATGTATAATTTATATTATAATAAAGAATTTTTTTACCTGGCTAATTATCGCAGTGTGGACTAGGCAACTTCTTTGTAACTTCCTTCTTGTTAAATTAGCCAGCTACACAAATAATTTTCAGGAAGAAAAAAAACACACAAATCACTATGGAACTATTTACCTTTCATTAAAGTGTTAACTTACGTTTTTCAAATGTCAAGTTCTATATATATTAATTTGTTTATTTCCCTCCAGGAGAATAAACCAACGTTCACTAACGTCTATGATATTGGATATGTCCACACTGATTTTTATTTTTTTTATTTTAATAGTTTAGTTTTTATCAGGACTTTATTTTTAAACAAAACATTAAATTTTTAGCACTATCTTTTCACATATAATTTTCTTCACCAACTATGCTAATCCTATCATAACATCAGCTTAAATACCCTCTTTTTGATTCTTCCCCTACTTTTATGTAAATTTTCCCGCGGCTTTTCACTCTCAAAAAAAAAGAAAACAACCTCTTGATTCAAGAACACTATGTACCTATTTCCCCTTTCATCACGTCATTTCTCCTTCACTTGTATCAGATAGGCTGTCGATCACGTCATCATGTTATTTTTTTATATATGAAGTTTCTTTGTTTTTTCTGCTATTGGTTGTTTATCGCGCCATCTGTAAGTTTTTTTGTTTTTGTAATTTAAATATTCTTTTTTCGCGGCATAATAATTTCAATGTAATAATTGGTTTTCTCCTTATGTTCTCATAATTGGCGGATTTTTTCCTATTTGGCGGCCTTTGCTACTTTATTACACCGCCAAATTATTTTCTTTATCCTAACTCCCACTTTTAGGCGCTTTCCGTGCATCTCTTATATGTTCTACCGCCTACTCTACCAGGAGTCCATGAATTTTAGCAAGAATTGTTTTTCATTCATTTATTTCAATTTTCATATGAACAGAAATTACATACTCCCATATCTGCATGAATGAAATGTCACCCTGTACTCATTTACGGTATCTTGCGTTGTAAACATTTTTACTACATTGATATTATAACAACCCTGAACTCACATATATTCATAAATTTTTGACAACAGCTGGACGGACGAACGCGTGGTAAGTATTTTGACTAATTCTTATTTTTAATTTGCATGTTTCTTTTCTTTTCAGGTTTTCATCATTACTGGGAACATTTTAAGGTAAAAAAAAAAGTATCGTTCCTTTTTTAATAAACATTTACTAATACTTTTATCTTTTTCAGCCTATCCATCAAAACTCACATACAAAAAAAACAGCAAAATAACAAAATAGAACATAAATACAGAAAGAAAAAAAAAACTAATTAACTAACTTACTAACCAAGGAAACGAATTAAACTATATTTTACTAACACAACTAATACAAAATACTAAAAAAAAAACAAATAAAACACTGGGACCCGGGCACGAGGTGGTGTCTCCACAGGCCGCAAGCCCCTCCCCACTATTTCTAGACAAATTTAAATATTTTTAACACCGGGACTCGGGCAGGAGGTGGTGTCTCCACTGGCCGCAAGCCCCTCCCCACATTTCCAAAGACAGGGAGTTGAGGTGAATGTAGTTTTTGGACCTCCTCCCGACTGTTTCCCTAAGGTCCCCCCACGCAAAATTTTTTTTGGGGTCAGAGGCGTATAACCTCGGTGGGGTGAACCGCAACAAAACTCCGAGGTTGCTGTTGCTAAACAGAGGGATCGGTGTGCGGTTTGTATACCTAGCTGGCCCAACGCGGGGAACGCCCATGACCCTGATGAAGAGTCTCCAAAGGATGAGTTAGCCGGGCAATTAATACAATATAAATGTTATTCTTCATTAACATTTTCGATTTTCAGGAAACCTCGCCAAGTTATCTTGTTATTCTTCCAACATAGTAGGCAAGCTAAAGTAAAGTGGAATCCCTGTGACACTAGGCAAGAGCTCTCTTACAAATCTTTTTTCTGGTTTACAGAAAGAAAATTGTAGAGGCAACCCATTTTTATAATGAATTATGGTTCTTGTTACTGGTTCATTACCAGTAGTGCACTATGGTAGTGCTTTATTTAAACGAACGCCTACAAAAAAGGATCTTTGAGGCAAAAAAAAAACTAATCTCTTATGAGAAGCGTCAATCTAACTCGGGTTAAGCCTCTATTCTTTTTTCTCTATACATAAGATGATGTTGCCTAGTTTTCGTCATATATCTCTTCAAAACTTTTTAGAATAAAAGGGCTGAGAGATATTTTGGATATCGAATTACTTCAACTAAAACTATTACGGGAAGTATAAACTATGAATCAATTTAGTTTTATAAGATTTCTTACTTTGTGATTTCTTTTTGTTTCTTTTCAGAGTCATTTTAATATCACGGATTTATGGGACTGGCACAACATAGAAGATTATTGCACTTGCCCTAAAATCTAAACAAATTTTGAACAAAAAAAAAATCGACAAACAAATCTCTTACACTAAATTTTATCACAGATTGTATTACTATTATATTGCGGTTTCCTTACTAATATTGCACTAACTTTGGTGAGTAAACACACATTTTCTTCAGATATATGACTCTTCGACTATCAGGTACTTGTGTAGAAAGATATCACAGATAGGTATTATATTAATTTGTTGGTCAATCTTAGGATTTTAAAAGCAAAGTAAAATTTGTTCTATATTGTAAAATTAGTTGTATAATTAACTTTTGCTTATATCCCATTATTGCACTTTTTTCTTTGGTTCTTTCTCATACCTTTATGTCTTTCACATGATATATCCCTACGGGTTTCCCTTGTAGCGTTTCTAACTCATACATATTGCTGCCAACAGGTCGAACCACTCGACATTTTAAAAATTTTCTACAAAATTTTGCGTTTCTATTTTGAGCAAAGTCGCTCAAAACAGTGTTTCGCCTATAGACTTCTTGACCTGGGACAAAAGTTACTATTCGAGCTCGTTTATTATATTGTCTTGCACTTTTTTCATAGGCTTTTTTCATGTTTTGTCCAATTTGCTCTCGTATTCTTTCCAATTTATCATCACGACTAGCATCCAATATCTGATGGTCAGTTAAGGATTGTAATTTCCGACTTAATTTGTATTCTGCTCCACTTGTGAACATGTGGTATCCGAAAAGGGCAAAGAATGGTGTAAAACCAGTTGCAGAATGGACAGCGGTTCTCAATGCGCATTCAATTTCGGACAAGTATAGATCCCAATCCCTGTGGTCTTCTTTTAGATACGCTCTTATGGCCGACAATACGGATTGGTTTACCCTTTCACTTGCATTGCTTTGTGGGGAGTATACTGCAGTTTTGATGTGTTGAATTTTGTATGTTTTTATCAAATTTTCAAAGTTCTTTGAGATAAATTGTGCTCCGTTGTCGCTGTGTATTGTTTCCGGAACGCCGAACTTATGAAAAATCTCCTGTACAAGGAATTCCACGACATTGTTAGCAGATGCTTCTTTCATCGCTTTTAGGAAGGTAAATTTGGTAAAGTGGTCTACCACAATAAAAATATAGCAATTTCCGTTTTTGGACCTTGGGTATTTTCCCATGAAGTCTATGTAGAGCTTTTGAAATGGTCGTTCGGTGATGACCTGTTTTCCGATTCTAGGCATGAGGTTTTGGTTGGTTGGCTTCGTTTCTTTGCAGGTTTGGCAATTTTTTATAAACATTTTGACTTGCAAAGACATTTTGGGCCAGTAGAAGAATCTTCTTAATCTTTCTAATGTTTTTGTTATACCACCGTGTGCTGTTGTTAATGTTGAGTGTGCTTTTTCTATAAGAGGCTGGGTTATGCTAGACGGTATCCACATCTTCCATTTATATTCGTCATCTCCTTGTTCGAAAGACATTTTTTTATAAACTTTCCCATCGTCAACTCTCAAATCTGGAAGTTGATGGCTGTTTTCTTCAATATGTTTTATAAGATCTAGGTACTCGTCACTTTGAAATTCAGTCGTTTCGAAATCGAAGATCTCCTCCATATTTAGCTCTTCTATATGTTCATTATCTGGCAATCTTGATAGCATATCAGCTACAACGTTTTCTGATCCTTTTCGGTGCATTATTTCGAAATCGAATGCCTGAAGCTGAAGAGACCAGCGGGCTAATCTACCAGTTAAGTCTTTGAGTGACATTAACCACTTTAGACTCGCGTGGTCAGTCACTATAGTAAACGGCATCATCTCAACGTAAGGTCTGAACTTCTTTACGGCCATAACTGCTGCCAGGCATTCCTTCTCCGTCACACTATAGTTTCTTTGGCAGCTGTTTAATTTTTGGGAGAAGAATGCTATTGGATGTTCATCATTATTTCCGTTGAGCTGATACAAAACAGCTCCAATACCATAATCACTCGCATCGCACTGTATATAAAACCGTTTGGAGAAGTCAGCATGTCGTAAAACAGGAGCTGATGTTAGGGCTTTTTTCAAATCCTCGAAAGATTTAATCGCTTCTGGAGTCATGTGGAACTTTGGACTCTTCTTTAGGGTATCTGTTAAGGGAGCTGATATTGTTGAGAAGTCCTTTATGAATCGGCGATACCAGCCGGCTGTGCCTAAAAAACTTCTGACATCTCTCGGCGATTTTGGGATTGGAATTTCTTTTATTACATTTACTTTTTCAGGATCTGTTTTTAACATTCCACTGCCTATTATAAATCCCAAATATTTTAAAGTTTTGAAGCAAAATTGGGATTTTTTTAGGCCTATCGTTAGGTTGGCATTTTGTAGACACTGAGCAACTTCTTTCAATAGTTCTAGATGTTTTTCAAAGTTGCTTGATATGACCAATAAATCATCTAGGTAGACGAAGACGTTTTCTTTTAATCTTTGAGGAATAACTTTGTCCATTAGGCGACAAAGTCTTTGCGCTGCATTGCAGAGGCCGAAGGGCATTACGCGAAACTGATAGAGTGGTCGACCTGCGACAGTAAACGCTGTATATGGTTTACTCTCTTCCTCTAATTTTATTTGCCAAAAGGCGAATTTAAGATCTACACTACTAATATAATAGGTTTCGTCGATTCTGCTAAGGATGCCATCTATATTTTGCAAGGGATATGCATCCTTAACTGTAAGTTTATTTAGTTTTCTAGCATCTAAACAAAACCTATTCTTTCCCGGTTTTCTCACTATTGTGGTCCTATTGCTCCAGGGACTTTCGCTTTCTTCGATCAATTTTAGCTCTAACATATGGTCAATTTCCTTGTAAACTATTTCCTGAACTGCTGGGGATATCGGATAATGTCTATCTTTCACTGGCTCTGCACCTTCTATTAGTTTGATTGAATGTCTTTCTAAAGACGTGCATCCTAAACCTAGTTTCTCAAATGTTGGAAACATATTAACTATTTCCGTTAGCTGTTTTTGTTGTTGTTCATTTAGTTCATGTGAATCGGTTTTGTGGTTTTCAGTTCTAAAAGTTTCAACAATTTTTTCCATGTTCAGTTCAGCAACGCCGACAATTTCAGGCGCGAGTTGGAAAATCCTCCAAAAATCTATCCCTAGATACGCGGGCTGTTCTAAATCAGGACATAGATAAAGAGTTATTCTACCTATCCTATCATCATATTTAACATCTACTATTATTTTCCCTAATAATCTTTGTTTTTGTCCACTAGCTGTTGTAATTATGGAGTATATAGGTATTATTGGAATGTCCAACTCACAGACTAGTTCCCTACATCCTTTTCCTAAAATACTAACAGACGCACCAGTATCAAGAAGGCCTTTTAAATTTACATCACCAATTGCAAACTTAGCATATGGTCTAGGATCAGAAGATTTTTCATCAGCTGTTTTTATTGCTTCTATGGTAAGTCTTCTATTTCTTTTCCTTTCGGCGAATTTTTGTCGTAACATTTTAATCCTTCTTGATATTGTTGGTCGACGGATGAAGATTTCAGAGTTGAAGATTCTGTTACGAACAGATTCATAATTTTGTTGACGTTCTTCGTGAGTGTATAAATGTTTTTGTTGGGGTAAAAATTTGTTAAAGTTTTTAGTATCTTGAATTAAATTTGTGGTTTTGATTATTCTTGTATATTTGCCTGCGGGTTGTGTGACGAACGATGGTCCCCCGCTTTCCCCTCGTTCCTGGGAAAATTTCGATTACGGCAATTGGCACAGTTAGGGGCTATGACATCTGGTTTTCCACAACGGTAACAAAATATCTCTCTTTCTTCTGCTGGGCAATCCATGAACATGTGTCCATTTTGGCGACAGTTCCAGCATACTATAGGCTGCCTTGCAGTGGAACTGCTGGTATTTACATATCTAACGGCCGCTACTTCATCGAATTTTTCTTCGTGAACTGGTTGGATTTCTTGTTCTTCATATAATTCATTAATTTGTCTCTGGTATCTGTTTCCTGCTGATGGCTGTTGACGGTAATCTCTTTTTAGGAAAGTTTTTTCAGCATCCAGGCAGCTCATTCTCAATTCTTCTACCGAAGAAACTGCCATCGGGTAAACTATCCTGCCGATGTTCTCTCTAAGATTTTTCTTAATCATATTTATCATTTCAGCCTCGGGCATAGAAATGCTTAGTCGAGATCTAAATTGAGTCATGGCAAAAAAGAACGCATCGATGGATTCTCCTGGCATTTGTCTTCTTTCAACCATGTCTCTCATTAATTCAAAGCTAGACCTGGTTGCTTGGTACTGCTTTAGCAAAGCTGACTTTAAAGTGGACCATTCAGTTACGTAATTAGTTTGTATAAATAACCAATACCATTTTTCTGCTGTTCCTTTAACCAAAAGATGGAAATTATCTAAAACCTCTTTCCAGGATACACCATATTGGCTCTGTAGACGTTCTAAACGGAACACGAAATCTTCAATCGCTAATTTGTTGTTGTCACCATCAAATTCCAATCCCCATTTGTCAATGCGGGGTTTGTTGTAACTTCTAGAGTCTTCGCTACATATGGATGTGGCTCTTGATGAGTGAGCTGATGGGATTTGTACTCCAGAGACGTCCATTGGAGTGATATTCTCATTGGAAGTTCTGGGTACACTAGCTTCCTTTAGTTTGCGGTTTTCATGTTGTGTTTGTTGAACCACTATGCTCAACCTGCTGACTGTTGATGTTAATTCTGCCATGGTCTTCTTGATATCGGATAACTGTGAGTTAACACCTTGTTGAACTAATTGTTTAATTGATTCCTCAAAATGTTTATTAGTACCCTGAGCTAAGATATCTGTTGGCAAAACATTCGCGGTTTGGGTTGGATTAGTTGTACTAGACATAATCGTTTGAGACATGTCCCTAATCTGTTCACTTGGTTTCTTATTCTCAGCCATCTCTGATATAGTTTTAGGTTTAGACTCTAATTTAGGGGTATTAGGTTTATTTATTTTTCGCAATACGTATGGTGAAGACCGGTTTAGATCAAATTGAACTTGTCTGTATCTTTTTCTGGATCTAGTATTAGGAGGGCTATTGTTCATTATACTTCTCAGAAGAAATTTATTATCTAATTACTTTGGACCATAAACTACAATCTGAATATAACTTTTCTTCACTTCAATACACTCGCGAATATCACTAGGGCAATGGTTGTATGGCAAAAGGAATATTTTTGAAAATTGGTGAAATTTTGTAGAGTATAGATAAATAATGAGATAATAAAAAATGTTATTGTATATATATTAAAAATTAGAGCAAAAAACTCAATATTGAAATACAAACGAAAAAAATAAAAAAAACTAATAAATTATATAAAAATAAAAATAATAAAAATAATAAATAATAATAAATCTAATAAATAATATATAAATAAAGAAAATAAGCTACTACATAAAATAAAATAAGTAATAAATAATATAATAATAAAGAAAATAAACTAATAAAAATTATGTAAATATAAAATAAAATAATAAATTAAATAAATTAATAAGTACTATAAAAAAAATAATATAATAAATAATCTACTTTTTAATAAACTCCAAAAATGAATTTTGTTTCTAACTGCGATTAAATATTGTATTTTTTTAGGTTTTGGCAATGATAAACGGATGGCTGTGTCAAGGCGGTTGTTACTTGGAATACGGTTAATGTGGTTAGAAAAGATAATGAGATTTCAAATAATTTGTTTGTATGATCAGTCGGACTTCATCTTGATGTTGTCACCTAATGAGACATCGACTGCCAACGGATATTGTCCGATACAACTAACCTCGTTTCAAATTATAACGAGAGGTTATCGGAACCATAAACCGTTTCTATACATATAAATAATTTAACAAAAATAAAAAAAAACTCAAGGAAATCGGAATTAATTCGACACACAATTAAAGATTATTTGAATTCGCTTTAAGCTGCATCGATTTATTCCCGTAAGTATTCTACAATCGTTTAAACATGTCGATTTTTACTCATATACAACACTCTTATACATTCTGATTTAGGTGGCTATATGGATAAACATTTCAACATTTTGCACGATCTGTCGGGCTATTTAATATACTGTCTGGGCTATTTATACATGTGTAGATGTTTATACATGTTTCATTCTATAGCTTAGAATACTTTCTTCTTTAATGCTGACGAAAATATTCTAAACTTTCACATTTGGTTGGGCGCCATTTGTGTTACGAACCGGGGATATGGCGAGGTTTCCGACTAGCTAACATGACTCAGGTGGTTCCAACCCTTTCTCGTCATATGCGTTCCATACACAAAACAAAATAAAAGAAGGTAAGCAACTAACACTATTCATACATAAATACATATTGAACCACATTAACACATATTTACATTTAAGAGACAGATGATTTAATCTCTAGATGCCCTCCCAACCTCGTCGCTATTGTGTCCACAATAATAATTTTTTTAGCGACCCGAAATCCACCTGACCCTATTATCCACTTACCAGTCGATCATTGCCATTACCATTAGTTAATTAAGCCAACATTGTAAGTATTAAATTTCAATTATAACAAAGAACATATTTATTTAAACTAAAACTTAACATGAATGTATATGGCTTATAATCTTTTGAAATCTTAAAAAAAATATATAACTTAAATCTAAACATCTAACGGATTGAAGGAATCACAATAATATTTACTTTGTTATGTTTATCATTGGTTGTTATACTAATTTGACCAAAAAACTTGCATCTATATATATCTTACACACTTAAATTGTTTTTCCTTCAGCGCTTAAGTTTTACTTCCTCAAATTTTGGATTTCGATGTTATTACAACCTACAACTAAAGGAGCTCCCTGAATTGTATTTTCTTATGGCCTTCTCACTATTTTCAGGCTTCTGGTTACGCGTTATTCTTAAGCTCTGGTAAGTAAAGCTAAGATATATATATATTTTGTCTTTCTAATTATTTTGTTTTCTAATTCTTTTTCCTTTTCCGGTATTTCTTTGCTGATCTTGTGATTCAAACAACAACACATAAACAAAAAAATATTTGGACGAATACACTTTACAAACTTTCTTCACGATCTCACAACTTAATATAACTTATAACCTAAGTAGTATTTTCTCATTCTTTCTATGATTTTTTGTAGCCACAAATGTATAATAATAGGTGTTGGATTGACTTTTTAATTATTTTTGTTTTTATATGTGATAATGCGTAACTTAAGATGTTATCAATAAATACTTATAGATAATATATTTTAATCACCAATTTTCAGTTTTTCTGTGATGGATGATATTTTGTTTTTCTTTTGATTGTTAGCTTTCCTTTTATTCAATTTAACGGAAAGATTTTTGTTTTGTTTGGCACTCGATATTAAATGTATAATTTATATTATAATAAAGAATTTTTTTACCTGGCTAATTATCGCAGTGTGGACTAGGCAACTTCTTTGTAACTTCCTTCTTGTTAAATTAGCCAGCTACACAAATAATTTTCAGGAAGAAAAAAAACACACAAATCACTATGGAACTATTTACCTTTCATTAAAGTGTTAACTTACGTTTTTCAAATGTCAAGTTCTATATATATTAATTTGTTTATTTCCCTCCAGGAGAATAAACCAACGTTCACTAACGTCTATGATATTGGATATGTCCACACTGATTTTTATTTTTTTTATTTTAATAGTTTAGTTTTTATCAGGACTTTATTTTTAAACAAAACATTAAATTTTTAGCACTATCTTTTCACATATAATTTTCTTCACCAACTATGCTAATCCTATCATAACATCAGCTTAAATACCCTCTTTTTGATTCTTCCCCTACTTTTATGTAAATTTTCCCGCGGCTTTTCACTCTCAAAAAAAAAGAAAACAACCTCTTGATTCAAGAACACTATGTACCTATTTCCCCTTTCATCACGTCATTTCTCCTTCACTTGTATCAGATAGGCTGTCGATCACGTCATCATGTTATTTTTTTATATATGAAGTTTCTTTGTTTTTTCTGCTATTGGTTGTTTATCGCGCCATCTGTAAGTTTTTTTGTTTTTGTAATTTAAATATTCTTTTTTCGCGGCATAATAATTTCAATGTAATAATTGGTTTTCTCCTTATGTTCTCATAATTGGCGGATTTTTTCCTATTTGGCGGCCTTTGCTACTTTATTACACCGCCAAATTATTTTCTTTATCCTAACTCCCACTTTTAGGCGCTTTCCGTGCATCTCTTATATGTTCTACCGCCTACTCTACCAGGAGTCCATGAATTTTAGCAAGAATTGTTTTTCATTCATTTATTTCAATTTTCATATGAACAGAAATTACATACTCCCATATCTGCATGAATGAAATGTCACCCTGTACTCATTTACGGTATCTTGCGTTGTAAACATTTTTACTACATTGATATTATAACAACCCTGAACTCACATATATTCATAAATTTTTGACAACAGCTGGACGGACGAACGCGTGGTAAGTATTTTGACTAATTCTTATTTTTAATTTGCATGTTTCTTTTCTTTTCAGGTTTTCATCATTACTGGGAACATTTTAAGGTAAAAAAAAAAGTATCGTTCCTTTTTTAATAAACATTTACTAATACTTTTATCTTTTTCAGCCTATCCATCAAAACTCACATACAAAAAAAAACAGCAAAATAACAAAATAGAACATAAATACAGAAAGAAAAAAAAAACTAATTAACTAACTTACTAACCAAGGAAACGAATTAAACTATATTTTACTAACACAACTAATACAAAATACTAAAAAAAAACAAATAAAACACTGGGACCCGGGCAGGAGGTGGTGTCTCCACAGGCCGCAAGCCCCTCCCCACTATTTCTAGACAAATTTAAATATTTTTAACACCGGGACTCGGGCAGGAGGTGGTGTCTCCACTGGCCGCAAGCCCCTCCCCACATTTCCAAAGACAGGGAGTTGAGGTGAATGTAGTTTTTGGACCTCCTCCCGACTGTTTCCCTAAGGTCCCCCCACGCAAAATTTTTTTTGGGGTCAGAGGCGTATAACCTCGGTGGGGTGAACCGCAACATATGTGGATATCGAACTAAAATTGTATACCGATCAATATATTGTATCCAAACATTATACTACTGGGTTTTGTGAATATCGACCCATATTTGACCATAGCACCCATATTAGCTCCATTTCCGAAAATCACAATAATACCCATAAAACTCTTATAAATAATGTTATGGAGAAAAATATCAAGCAAAATAGGCCTCAATACATAGAAATCACGTTAAAATATTTAATTATATCTTCCAAATAAGTCGCACATCCAAAAAATACATTAACGCATATATACACTCATATCGGTAAAAAATGTAACATATATAAGTTTCAAGTAGATTTGGTGACTATGGGTTCTTAATTATATATAGAAGGCTCACATCCGGAAAATTCATTAGAACAGAACAAAAATATATTTTTGAAGTTTTACTAAATATATTTGTTTACCCTTTTTTATACTCTTTACTTCACTTGTGGTGAATAATAAAAATGTTGAGCCAATCGGTAATGTTAACCAATTATTAAGTATATAAATTGTTAAATAGTACATTTTATTCCTATTATAACATTTTAGACTCTGTTGGAAATGGTAGGAATATGTAGTTATTTCAATTATAAATTGCTGAATTAGATAACATTTGAAATAAAATATCTTCTGCGTAAACTAGTTTTTCTAACAATATATAAAATACTCCTATACTACTATATTTTAAATAAACTTTTATTTTGTTTAAAAAAGTGGTTTTATTGAAGAAAGTATGTAATTTGTATATAGTACAAAATATGTATGGTATCAGGATTCATCGATAATCCATAAAGTGGCTTAAAAAGAAATTCGGTTATAGTCCTAATTCGCTTATAGTCCACAAAAATTGTGCAACTGTATTTGTAGACTATAAGCGAAAACTACTGTATTACTTTAGCATACTACCAATCTTCATAATCGGAGCTATATTAGAGTGTTTATACCAATGTAATTTCTATAATTCGCTTATAGTCCACAAAAATTGTGCAACTGTATTTGTAGACTATAAGCGAAAACTACTGTATTACTTTAGCATACTACCAATCTTCATAATCGGAGCTATATTAGAGTGTTTATACCAATGTAATTTCTATAATTTTCATCTAATTTAGGTGGATGGTATTTAAGATTCGGCATAGCCGAATATAGCACTCTAACTTGTTTATATTCCACTTCACAAATCATCCTGATGGTAAAGCACATGGGGTTGATCGCAAAAACTGCTTGGATTTTATATCCCCTGGGCAACCTACTCACTGTCCGTCTGATACAATTAAAATTCATAGACTTTGCTATATCCAAAAATTTAAATAGTAAATCAATTACTACAGAAATATCATTCGAACTCTCTTCTGACCATTCCCCCGTGATTTTTAACTATTACGGGCTAAATAGCTTACAAAGTTTTATACAGAAACTTCATATTATTGGTTGAAATATAGAAAATATATCAACATGGATCCTTATCTGCAGTCTGAGGAACATATCGATAATTGTATCAGTGACTTCACGTCTTTGATTTTTTAGGTCTTGTATAACTCTAAGTGCGAAATTCCTTCATAACCTAGTATGTAGGTTTATAACTCAGATAATTAAAGACTTTTCTTCGAAAAGAGAAAATGTAGAAGAGGGTGGATCTACAAAAGTAGATTAAAGATTAAGTTCCATTAAAAAAAACTAATGGCACCTGGGCATAAAGTGGAAAGGATAAAGCCCTGCTATACGCGGAATACTTATGTAACGTATTTCTGACAAACCCCCCTAAAACACAGCTATTGATACATTATATAACTCATGAATAATCACAGTCATTCCATAAGAAGTTCAGAAATCCATAAAGGATAATATCAGTTCAAGAAAGTCATCAGACTATGATTTAATAACACAATTGATTAGAAAGCTACCTAATGTAGCAATTATTGTACTAACAGCATTGTTTAATGCGACCTTAAAAATAGGCGTTTTTTCAAAAAAACAATGTATCATTTCCCAAATTATAATTATGCAAAGCCAGTAATAGCTTTGGCGTTACCATCTCCCTATATACCTTATTTGTTAAAACTATTTGAGAAAGTATGTCAAAGGAAAATTATTACATTTTTGAATGATCAAAGTTGTTTCCCAGTTCATCAATTTGGTTTCCGTGAGCATCATGTAACATTCGAGCTAGTTAATCATTACCTGGAGAGACTAGAAAATCTTTTGAACTTAAAAAATATTGTTTGGCTATCTTTTTAGATGTCGCATAGGCCTTTGACAAAGTTTGGCATAAAGGTTAAACGGTTGCTACTTCCTAGTACTCATATATTATAAGGGTCTTACCTATCGGACCGTATTTTTTTCGGTTAAAGTAAAGTGATTACATAACAAGAGACTATGAAATCTAAGCTGGCGTCCTAAGGCGAAGTGTTCTCGGACAAACACTTTACTTGATATCACACAAACACTTTACTTGAGCTCACACGTGAACATAATGGCAACATGGCATTTGGATAACTATCTCCGACGTGTGGAGACGTGGCTTGAGAATACGTGTAAATGAAACCAAAAGTAAACACTTATCTCACTTAATAACGTGCTGATCCCACAGTCTGATAATGTCACATACCTTGACATACACTTAGACGGCAAAAAATTCTTAGGATCATGACAGGAGTACCATGGTATTTAAACAATGAAAATATATTCCATGTGGCACTGGTAAAAGAAACACTAGTGATAGACACATCTTCAAACTCGAACAAGACTTCGTAGTGCTGACTTACCACCCTGCTAATTTGAGCCCATAAACAAATAAGAAAATTTAAAAAGAAATTAGGCTGGTCTATTTATAAGATATTTTAGGTGTTCTGGAGGCAAGAAAAAGCGGTTTTCGCGGCAAAGAATAGTGATAGTGAATTGTATAGTTGGATGTTTTGATTAAACATTTATATGAATATATATAAATAACTTTGTATACATACATACGTACATGAATAAATACGTATGTATGAGTATTTGTCATGAAATTCACACACACACACTTATGTAGTATAAATACATATATTGTAAGTACCACAACGAAGATATTGTTGTTTCAATTGTTTTCATTCATTAAGATGGCTATTGTATTATCCTATTAGTGGTAACACATAAACACACACAAACCCATAGACAGAATGATACACATTCATACGTACAAACAACCAAGTACATGTTAAACATAACAAAACGAATAATAATACACACCACCAACATACATACAGTGTCAGTCATAACACATTCCACAAAAATTGCTTCTATTTCTATAGTAAAAACTAAAAACAGGCAATTGTTTTTTAAAACAAAAAATATATGATACAATAGTTTCAAGCCTGATTTAACTAAAAAACGCAGAATATTTGTGTACTTAAAAAGTATGAAATGAATAAAACAATAAATAGCTTGTATATACAAAACATATTAGACAAAATAAAAAAATTACCGTTACATTAAAAATATCTACAAATATTTTAAAAAATTAAAAGGTTAGTTTTAGTAGTAGTAAAATTATTATCTGATTTTATACTACAATGAAATGATTTTAGACCGATATAATTAAAATGGCTGAAACAAAATTTTGCACGTAATAAAGGAATATCAAGGAGGAATGAGCCAAAAAAATATTTGAGAGAAATTTAGTACGCCAAATTCTACGGTCAGCTACACAATAAATAAGTATAAAAACAAAACATGTGGTAACTATTCACCAAGGCGTTCCAAGTGCACAACAGCTAAGGAAGATGTACGGATTGTAAGACAGTTCAAAAAAGATTCATATAATTAAGTGTACGGAATGTACAAGCAAGAGCAGTTTCAGCTGGGCTCAAAAACTATAGAACTACGAAGAAACCATTTATATAGCAAACAAAATCGTAAAGCTCGCCTTAATATAAATTTGATTTGATGGATTCTGATGGAATGGGGAGAGTTCGGCGACCTGTCAATAACAGCCTACTTAAATCCCAAATACTGTACTTGAACAGTTAAGCTTGGAGGCGGACATGTTATGGTGTGGGGTTGTTTTTCTGGTGAAACCTTAGGACTTTAACACACAATTTACGGTATTATCAACAAACAGGTGAATACAGATATATTGAACAACCAATGGATATTTCCACATGGCAATGTACCTAAACACACATCCAAATTGGTGATGTGGTTTTTAAAACACTGGTCAGCACAGTCACCTGACTTTAACACTATAGAAATTGTATGGGAAATTGTAAATACATATAAAAGTAAATCGGGAATCAAGATCCAAACAATTTGTATCGACCTACAAACGAGGTATGGCCATCTATTACATTGACATCAATAGAGAATGTTATTAGTTCTATGCCTAAAAGATCTTCTTTTTACTTTTTGTAATATTTTTTAATAATATCAAGACATTTTTGAGTGCATTTGTTGTTTCTAAAATCTTTACTTTCTTTCGAATTTTGTGCAATACATTTTGACCGATACTGTAAGTAGATACATACATACATATAGACACGTTAACACACTTGAATATAAATACATTTATACCCTCAAGTACTCGTAGTAGATAGAGGCACTTAACCCTCATGCCTTTTTGACTTGACTCTACTTGTATGATATTCATCATGGTGATAAAGATGATGATGATGGAATGAATAAAGCAGAAAAATGAAATTTATTGTTTGAAAAGAAAGCAAACAACAACAATAATGAAAAAAAGTGGTGCGAGAAAAAGTAAAATGATACCTAAACACTTATGAACCAACCATACAGTCAAACAAACCAATATATGGAACATACAATCACACACATGTCCATATATAGAAAAACATACACACTAACATACATATCGCTGTCTAAAACGAAAAATGCAGCATTTTGAATTGATTAGAATTAAATAAAATATTTTAGTTTAGAGTCGTTATATTCAAGATGTAATGACGATTTCCGAAAACACAATAAGTAGTAGCTATTCTTAAATCTAATAGATTTTTGTAAAAAACCTTAAAGTACATCCTCAGAGTAGAAACCCTCTATGCTAGTCAAAAAAAAATTTTCAGGATAAGCTTTCAAGCTTTATTGCTCATTCTCGGAAACGGCATGATATACAATATTGACTTTTTCACTGTTTTTATCACAATTTTAATACAAATTGCTTAGTATTAGCGATGCTAGTACGTCATAAATAAAAACAAGTTAGAGTGCTATATTCGTCTGTGCCGAATCTTAAATACCCTCCACCTAAATTATATGAAAATTATAGAAATTACATTGGTATAAACACTCTATATCCATATTCAGTGTTTGTTATTGGGACTTAGCTCCGATTATGATATGGTAGAATGTCATGTAATACAGTAGTTTTAGCTTATAGTCTACAAATACATTTGCACAATTTTTGTGGACTATAAGCGAACTAGGACTATAATTATAACCGAAGTTCTTTTTAACCCACTTTATGGATTATAGATGAATCTTGATATCATACACATTTTGTACTATATACAAATTATGTACTTTCTTCAAAAAAAATTATGTACTTTCTTCAATAAAACTATTTTTAAACAAAATAAAAGTTTATTTAAAATACAGTAGTATAGTAGTATTTTAAGCATATATTGTTAGAAAAACTAGTTTACGCAGAAGATATTTTATTTCAAATGTATAAAAATGTTATCTAATTAAGCAATTTATAATTGAAATAACTACATATTCCTACCATTTCCAACAGAGTCTATAATTTTATAATAGGAATAAAATGTACTATTTAACAATTTATATACTTAATAATTGGTTAACATTACCGATTGGCTCAACATTTTTATTATTCACCACAAGTGAAGTAAAAGAGTATAAAAAAGGGTAAACAAATATATTTAGTCAAACTTCAAAAGTATATTTTTGTTCTGTTCTAATGAATTTTCCGGATGTGAGCCTTCTATATATAATTATGAACCCATAGTCACCAAATCTACTTGAAACTTATATCTGTTACATTTAATGTTAATGTAATTTTCGTATGTGCGATTTATTTGGAAGATATAATTAAATATTTTAAAGTGATTTCTGTGTATTTGAGGCCTATTTTGCTTGATATTTTTCTCCATAACATTATTTACAACACTTTTATGGGTATTATTGTGATTATGGGAAATGGAGCTAAAATGGGTGCGATGGTCAAATATGGACCGATATTCACCAAACCCAGTAGTATAATTTTTGGATACAATATATTGATCTGTATACAATTTTAGTTCGATATCGATATATTTTAAAAATTTATATAGGTTAATATGTTTTTCGGAAGTGGTCCTTATATAGGAGCTATGACCAATTATCGGCCAATCTTCATAAAATTCAACACATCGATTATCGTATATATGGATAAAATTTATTTGAAATTTTAACCGGATAGAAGGTTTAATAAGAGATTTATTAGTATTTAAGTAATTTTCGGAAATGGACCTTATATGGGAGCTATAACCAATTATGGGCCGATCTTCATGAAATTCCCTACAGCGATTTTTATGTGGATGGGGATTATTCAAGTTGAATTTCAACCTAATACCAATATATATAAGATATTTATGTGTATTTAAATGATTTTCGGAAATAAACTTTATATGGGGGCTATGGTCAAATAGTGTCCGATCCAAAAAAAAATTGGTCTCGCGATTTCTGTTGGCACAAAACTTAGTTGTGCTGAATTTTGTATGGATACTGCAATTCTATAGACATTTATATACCATAGCACCATATTTCGGGAAGAAATTTGTATGGGGGCTACGAGAAATTACAGACCGATTCTTTCCATTTTCAACGGAATTTGTCTTTTTATCATATAAATAATGTGTGCAAAATTTCATGGTATTCTCTGCAATGGATTTACCAAAAATCAGAAAAAAACATGTGAAAATGATCAAAATTTTTGGAGGTTGTCTTACATTTTAATCTATAGCCCTGGTTCTACCAATTCGATTTTGCTGATTTTCAATACCAAACTGCTTAGAAAAATTATAAACATTTTGGTATACATTTCATTAATTTTGCTTATGTGTTTTGGACGTGAGAGTGTTTTACACAGACAGACAGACAGACAGACGGACAGACGGACAGACGGACAGACAGACGGACATTGCTCAATCGACTTAGAATTTCATAAGGATCAATAATATATATACTTTGTTAGGTCTCAGATGAATATTTCTCAATGTTACACACGGAATGACAAACTTATATATACCCTCTTTCACCACTTGTGGTGGTGGAGGGTATAATGACTTAAACTGCTTTAGCATGGAGAAAAATGGTTAGAAGTTGTCTGAGTAGACTTAGCATATTTTATATGGATCTGCTGAGCTTTCGTTGATCACATTTTAGTTCGTAAAATTTAAAAAAAAACAATCCAACATATACTAACATTTAAACATTTTTGTAAAGCTTTCTCGTAAAATTTTACGTATAAAATAAAATAACACATGGGGAATATGTCTAAACTCTAAACTCCATTTCGATCGAAATTAATTCCGTGTTTTGCTTCTTTTGAAAATTTAATAAGATAATACAATTGCAACAAATGAATACTTTTGGAAAACAAATCTAACTACCAAAATATAATAAAACCTTATACCCAGTTTGGGGATTTTGGTGACCAAATTTTTTATGGATCTCCAAAGGCCTCAAAAAATGGTTTCATCAGTTATTGGCAAGCTAATTGGTGTCGGGTGGGTGAAAATGTTGAAAATTTAATTTTAAAATATGAATATCTCCTAAGCTATAAGAGATAATTGATAGCTTAGACGAGATATTTTATAGTGCTCGACAAGGAGATTCTAAGTATATATGTAAATAATCGGAACCCAAACGAAGAAATAGGATCGTTGTAAAATTGTAACATACCCGAGGTGTCCTACTTTGGGTACCCTTATCCGTGCCCCTGTTGGGTCCGTGAGGTCCAAGATCAAAACGGCAGGTTTTAATTTGGAGCCATTGCGTATCAAAGGTTCTTATATGAAAGCCGTACCGAAATAAAAATGTGTCTTGTTAAAGTTGTTTTTTAGTCCCAATTGAACTTGAAATTGTAAAAAATAATACAGTCAATTTTAATGAAATCATAATTTTTATTCGAAAGACCAATACATGGCATTAACATTTGAAAATTACTTTGGGCATATGGGCACCGTGGCTGCTCTTGACGAAGCGGATACAACAGTTTCAGCTGTTCTTCGCCATGTAGAAAAGTTCGACAAAAAGTCAAAAAGGTTTAAGTTACAAGATATTGGCAGAAATTTTGCAATTATTGAATATTGGATCAATAAAATTAGTACCAGAGTAGCATAAATTTGATATCAATCGTTCCTTTTCTATTTTTTCACCATACTGCTTTTTTTCTTTAGTTTCCCAGTTACATTTATTGTTTGTACAAATTTTTAAACTTAAAGTTCAAATTTAAAAATGTGGAAACATCAAAATCTTGCTAAGTCGACTTAACATAGTATAGTATGTAAGTTGAAAATTTACTATATATTGTATACTAGCTTGACCCGGTGCGCTTCGCTACCCCTGTCGATGTAAAAATCGGTTCAGCCGTTTAGTAATTATTATAAAACTAAAGGTACCAATTTTCCCCGTTTTCCCCCTTTTTATCCCTTTCTGGTCCAAGTATTGAAAAAATTTATAGCCTATTGACGCTTCCAAGTAAGGATCTATCTACGTTCCAAATTTCAATAAAATCGGTTCAGCCGTTTAGGCGTGATGCTCAAACAAACAAACAAACAAACAAATAAACAAACAAACTTACAAAGACATTTATATATTTATTATATATTATATATATAGATAGATATAGTCACTGAATTGAGTTTTAACTTTTAACGATATATAAATATATTACTAAATTACTAAAACTTATTACTCATAGCTGGTCGGTCATGACCGGCTACACTTTCTTATTTGTTTTAGGACGCTTTTCGGTTAAGGCAACGATATGTTCACATACAAACGTATGGATGTGAATGTTTGTGTATATGGCATGCATTATGTGTTGCAGTGGAAATAAAATAAACCGTGTAAATTAGATGTTATGTTAACAAAATACGTGACACTAAATTATGATTATGTTTTGAATTTAGTCAGTTGTACTCTAGTATCACTTACTTGATACATATAAATACTTATATGAATGAGTATGTGTTAGACCAGCCCTTAAAATATAAATTTGCCTTGGATGGTTCTAATTTTTCTCCGGGCGGAAATATAAGAAACCTTGTGAAAAGAGTAAAATAATAAAACAGTAAAAACAAACATTTTTCGATTTGAACGCGATTTTAATAATCTATTTTAGATGTTCGAATTTATATTATCGAAATATTTATCTTTTTAACAAAATGTAAAAAACGAGTATTTTTAAAAAAAAATTTACAAATTCGATTTCCAAAACAAATTCCCTAGAAAGCATAAATGGAATTTTCTGAAACCATATATATTTTTTTTAATTGGGGAAATCATGGAGTTTTCTGCAAATAAACTGTAACAATTTGGAAAAATTAAAAAAGTAAAATACATAGTTACTTACCTAGAAGTTTTCCTCATTTATTTTTATATACAAAGTAAAAAATTAAACCCCAAAAAGTTAATAGTTATTTTTTAAGGGCTGGCCTAGTGTACATATTTACAAGTATATATGAACACTTCAGGCGAATAGACAGACGACCATAGACTGACCAACTAAGTATTGTAGTAAACAAACATATTCCAATTACCCATATGGGTTCACTTTAGTGGCTTTTCTTTTCAATTCAACATTTATGTTTTTTTATTTCTCATGTAATATTATTTTATTTTGTTTGCAAGTTGTAGTCAAAGTTTTTAATTCAGTGTTTCAAAAGCAGAAAAAACAAGACAAGAAACAAAATGATACTAATCATAAAGTATTTCTGTTCTTCTTGTCGTTTTTTCCCATCCTTCTGACATAAAAAAATGCGCCATAATGAAGGCATACAATCCAACAACCTCCATTTCACTTAAATCTCTACGACAAACTAACTCAAAGAATTTCGCTCCTTTCATTCTTAATACGAGTTTGAATAAAAAAAAAAAAAAAAATAAGAAAAAAGTTCAGCTGGTTGTTACAAAGATTCAATTTAACTAAAAAAACAAGAAGTGTGGCAAAAGAAATGAATGTACACAAATAAAAACATAATTTAATTTTATGGGGACTAAAAGTTTTATTTCTTAGTGAAGAAAAAAAAAAAAAAAATACAAGAAAAAAAACGAAAACATTTAAAAGGATTTCATAAATTTTCTTTCTGTGGTCCAATTTATTGAATGAAGTTTTCTATTAGAATTTATTGAAATTTCTTTTATTAACACACCCATCCAAACACATACCAAATGAACATAACTTTAATGATGAAAAGTTAAAAACATTCTACTCGTATGAAAATACAAATAATATGTATGAAATTCGTTTTTTGGATAGTAAAGAACTAAATAACAATTTTCTATATATAAAAACGCCGGTTGTGAATTATCAGAATTACATCCGTTACATGAATTTTGAGTAAAAATTTACAAATTCAACTCCTAAATATGTATTCAGTCAATCACATGTCTTCCAAAGTTTTTTATTAGTATAATTCAGCACATAGCAGAAAAATATCAAAATTGACGACCAACAAACTGCTGTTTTTTGGCATAAGTGTTGAAATGATAATTTTCTCTAAATAACAGTATAACCTCTTGAACAATATTATGGAAACAAATTAATAGGGTATAGATGTTGGTGTGAAGACTTGAAGTTCAATATTATTTACTGTACCAATCAAGTATTCAATGTATTATATTTATTATTGTATTTTAATTACTATTTACTTTTTCAATGAACCTCAACACAATAGTTGATTAAATTGTCATAAAATAATTATATATACAAAATATTTCAAATTTTAAACAATAAACGGTTGAAAAGTCGAGATAACTGGGAGCAATGGAATTTTGCATTGATGGTTCCAGATTTACACGTAGAGTAAGTTTGCTAAGAAAATTAATTACAACCAAGAAAGAAGATTGCTATTCGATGGAAGATTTTGTAAATGTTATTATGTCAACGTCAAACAAACTTTCTATTGTTGGTATGAATGGAATCGGCACGTTAACGTTGGCGGGTCTCCCAGATTATTTTCAAACTATGATAATGGGAATTGAATGTTCCGGTGTGCAAATATCAGGAGATTACGTGAAAACTTAGCTTCTTCAAGAAAATATCGTAAGTGATAATGTACAGTTAGCAGAAGTCACAAACGTCGAAAATTCTTATACACCTACAGAAAACTTGAGACGTATTTTTAATTCAACGTTCTGTGATATCTTGGAATTCAAAAAGGTAAACTACTGTGGCACTCTCTACACCCGAGGCAGAATACATGGCAATGGCAACAGCATGTCAAGAAATAATTTGGCTAAAATCATTATACTATGAGATATATGACGAACAAGAAACACCTTGGAAGCAATTTTCGGACAACAAAAGTACTATTGCTTTGGCACACAACAATTTATATCACGCTCGTTCAAAACATATCGACATTCGTCATCACTTTGTTCGTGAGCTAGTTCAAAAGAATTCTATACAAATAAATCATACTGGCACAGAAGACATGGCAGCAGACATCCTTACTAAAGCATTAGCTGCAGGAATATTTAATTAATGCCGGTTTAAGAAAACTTCAATTCTAGTGGGGGTGTTGGTGTGAAGACTTGAGTTCAATATAATTTACTGTATCAATCAAGTATTCAATTTTAATCACTTTTTGCTTTTTCATTAAACCTCAGCACAATGTTAAATATATAATAATAATTATATGAACATTAGGGAATTGGACTTTTGAAAAATTTAATTATTTTTTTTTTTTTAATTTTATGTTTAAACATATACTTATGGGTAAATTTGATCCTGAAAATGGAAAAAGAAAGACTTTTGAGTCTCATTTTAAATAACAATAATAAAATTGCATATTTTGTTCAAAAAAAGAAAATGTATTTTCGGTATGCACTTATTATGTACAAGGTGGCGCAAAAGTAAACTTCCGATGTTTTTTGAAAAATTTTGATTCTTCTTATTTTTATTTGGTCTTTTAATTTTTTTTACATCAAGTCGAGAGTATGATGTCATGTAAATGGCCGCCGCCACAGTTGATTGTCATTTGAGCCCTTTTTATGGCATTTTCCATTACTTTGGCCAAAACTTCCGGCGATAGGTCCTCACATTCTTGACGGATATTGTCTTTAAGAGCTGCAAGAGTCTGAGGCTTGTTGACATAAACCCGCGACTTTAAAAAGCCCCACAAAAAGAAGTCTCGAGCGGTCAAATCAGGCGATCTTGCTGGCCAGTGCAAATTGCCAAAACGGGAGATTAGGCGCCCGGGAAATGCATCGTTCAGCATATCGGTTGTGGCACGTGCAGTGTGTGCCGTTGCACCATCCTATTGGAACCACATGTTTTCCAATCTCAATTCATCAAGTTGCGGCAAAAAGAACTCGTTGATCATTGCTCTGTAGCGCTCACCATTCACAGTAACCGTTTGGCCCGCGACGTCCACGAAGAAAAAAGGCCCGATGACTCTTTCAGCGAAAACAGCACACCATACAGTGACTTTGAGCGGGTGTAATGGCTCTTCGTGGGTTACACGCGGATTTTCAGTGCCTCAGAAGCGTAAATTTAGCTTATTTACGTACCCCCTAAGATGGAAATGGGCCTCATCACTCATGATTATTTTTGATGAAAAATCATCTTCCTCTTGGTGGTGATTAAGGATGGCTTGAGCGTATGTTAGACGCTATTGGTGGTCAGCAGCTAACAGCTGATGCACCGTCTGGACTTTGTACGGAAACATCTTCAAATCTTGTACCAAAATTCGCTGTAAAGACCGTCGACTGATACCCATTTGCCTGGCACGTCGTCTGGTCGATGTCGACGGCGCTTCCATGACATCCTCGGCTACAGCAGCAATATTCTCTGCAGAACGGTTACTCCGGGGTCTGCCACGCCTGGCAGCATCTCGTGTTGTGCCAGTCTCTTCGAGGCGAGCGGCTAAACGTCGCAGTGTTTCACCAGTAGGCGTTGGACGGCCAGGAAATCTGCGACGAAATTCACGTTGTGTCAAAGTCACCGACCGATTATTGGTCAAATAAATAGTCAGCAATATTCCGCGTTCTGGAGCAGTGTAGTGTAACATTGTTCATTAACGTGTATTTCGCATGTGTTTACTACACAAATGTCAAAACAGAACTGACATTAGGGGCCAATCGCAAAATTTATAGCATTTTCTGATAGGAGGATTACTTTTGCGCCACCTTGTATAAACAAATTTTATTGAGAGATGCGAACGAACAAAGTTAAAATACACATTATTTTCGATGGTGGTGGTTCCATAAACCATTTTTATCAAATTGACCGCATTTGGAACAAGCGATTTGGGTGTCACATTTTTTGCAATGTTTGCACCTTTTTTGGCTTTTCTCTCCACCCATATAAGAAAATGATCGTCAGCATCGAACTGAACATCAGTAACTTGGTGAGCAGCACTTTTCTCAACACCTGATATGCCAGGCTGTAGTGATAAAGGCTCACCGAGATTTGGAACAGATGGGCGTCATACAGAATATGAATCAGAGCCTCTGTTGGACTAGTGCGCCAGTAATACCGATGCAAGCAGATCTCTGAATTCTGTACAGTTTGTCCACGACGTATTTTATATTTGTAAATCAAAATTGGCCGCACTATAGCTATGTGTACATTCATTTAACAAGCTTAGGGCCCAATCCCAATATTATCATAAGCATTAGCAAGTAAGTTAAGAACTTTAAGTTACATTATTCTTATCAGAATTTATTTTAACTAAATTTCGTAAGAGTTTATGGTAAAAACTCACCAAAATCATCAGAGTAAATTATCTGAATATTGAGAAGATTCCGTAAAAGATTTGTTGTCACATAAATTGAAATTACCCGTTTTATGGCAACAACTTGGTATTGAGGGATTTCACGATAAAGCATTTGAGTATTTGGCTGAATATGTCTAGTTTTTACTGCCTATAGCAGAGGTTATAGACTTCCTTCAAAGATACGATGGCATTATGTTTGGGTATTTTCCACCATCTTTGGCTACTATTTTAACAAAATACGCTAAATAAACAGTTAAGGGGGAGCAATAAATTTAAAATAATGGCTATCGAAATGGCAGGCTGCGCCAATATACGTTTTGCACTATATGTCAATTTAAACAAAACCGTCCAATCAGCAATTTTGGTCTCAGTTCTATGTCTTGCAGTGAACTTCCTGTTGATAATGGCGCTAAACTCCGAATTCGATGTAGCAGCTGAAGCTAGAATGGAACTTATAGCGAAACAGACAATATCATGGCTTACCATTATCTTTCACATATAGAATGTTGTGCTAAGTAACTACTCAGGGTTACTGTACCACGCATATGTGTAAGTCCTCCTGGACTCGCTTACAGAGCCAGCAGCAGCTTTTCTTGGACTACGTCATTAAAGAGACGTTTAGAGCATGACGATGGAACTGGTAAAGGAGTTCACGTGGTCCTTCCTCTTTGAGCTCAAGACCTCTTGAGCTGCTACCTGAGATGTGCTGGGTATGGTATCAATATACTAAATGTATTCGTCTACCACACTCTGATATTTCACAGGATCTTACTCGTCGCGTTCATGAGTGGATCCGTTCGCTGCATTGTTGGCGTCCAGAATGAATGGCGCTCATAATCTCAATATTACGAAAAGCCAGAGATGTTTGTTAAGTTTTTGTTCGTTTTTATTTTGTATGGAAAACCATATTGTTACGTTTTTACCTTTAAAAAACGGGGTTTATTTCCTTTAAATAAACCAGATACTTTTGATTGCAAATAAAAGCAGTTTTAGTAGTTTAAAATTGTAACAACTCTTTATTTATTTAGAATGTACAACAACAGAATTTAATAGTCACTCAATGTCTTTATACACGTATATCAATTCGCAGAAATGCACACAAACTTTATTACGTACAACCTTATATGCACAAGACAGTTGATGTTAACTCTAACAGCGCCAATGATAAACTCAACTCACGACTGCCAGCTCTGCCATTATTTATACACGCGCCATTATCGGGAATCTTCTATAATGCACTTAACGGACATACTAGTACATTCGATTTCTAGAGCTTTTCGATGTCATTGCCAGCATCCCAAACATTTAGTGTTACCATACTTACAAACAATGTCAATGATTGACGTGCCTTCAAACATGATGAATGCTGCAGGCAGTCGTTACAGACCGTTGAATTCAAATCGTCATTGCACATTAGTAACAATATGAAATTTTAATAATTTTTCAATCAAAAACCTATTGAAGCCGAAAACTAATAGTTTTTGGTTGGTGTAAATTGAATATACCTCAGAAAGTAAAACATAACAAGCAATTAATTGCCTTTTAAAGGCCGACATCATTGTGCGCACAAATGTTATGGCAACGTTGCACATAAAAATCAGCTACCATTTTTTATTCCCATATTTTTGAAAAAGCTCTTCTATAATTTTTTTTATTTTTAAAAATGTTGTACATTTTTGAAAAGAGGACATAATTTCCTACATGCTGATATATATTATGTATGTATATCTGAATAAGAAATATTTCAAGAAAATCGAGAAAGACTAGGATCCGTTATTAGCAAAAAAGCAGACAGGTAGGTAAACAAAATTAAATATTACTTTTCAAGTGCGAATAACTATATTTGGCATCATTTTTTGATATACCCGAAGTGCCCTACTTTGGGGCATTGTGGCTCGTCCCCCCTTGGTGTTATAAGTCCAAATTCAAAACATAAACTTATCAACCCCTCCTCTTTATTAAAATCGGGCTATTCGTTTAGAAGTTACAGAATTATTTGCCTTTTTTCACCTCCCCTACTGTGCGTTGTTCGCAAATGAACATAACATCGACAACAGTTGTTCGCAAGTAGAGATGCCAAACGGACAATCCCGTTTCTTAAATCCCGAAACACGGGACTTTAAATTCCGGGATTTTCTAAATCCTGTTTTTCATAAATAAATAGGGGAAATTGTAATTTCTGTGTGCATTTTTCATGCATTTTGACATTCTACATGACCGAGTATTGCAAAGTGATGTTCAGCAAAGTTGTTAAGCGCAACGTCTGCTGCAACATAGTTAATAAAGGAATGCGGTATATTTGGTTTTCCTTGAGTGGGGCCCAGGAAAATCAATATTTCATAAGTTATCGAACAAAACTCAATTAAAATCCTCTTCAAACGAAATTGATTTTATCTCAGATGAGTAGCTCGAACAAAATGAAAATATTTCGATTGCTCAAAGAACAATAACGAAACCAAAATCAAAATGGCCCTAGCAAATACCAAAATGGGCCTAGCAGAGTCGAATAGACCGTTGAAAGTTATTTAAAAAATGGTATTACTACAAAACGAGGTAAAGTTTGGAAATATTTTTTTTTTTATACAAAAAAACGCAAATATAAATCTCGAATCTATATTTAAAATTTGTGGTAACGGGAAAGAATCCGCTGTTTTACTATAAAAAAATAAAAAAAGTAATAAAAATTTGAGGAAATTTTGACTTTAAAAAATCGTTTTTGTGTGTGAGGTTTTTATTCCTAAATGACCCGAAAAAAATTGTATAGTAAATAAAACAAAATTTGCCATCCCATGGAGTTAGGGCCAAAACTTGGTTATAGCCCAAATGTGCATTGTACATACTTTAGTGTTATTTCTTCTTATATGATGAACATACTCATGCATGTATTTTATTGCAATCAAATGTGATTTATTTGTAATATATATATATTTTTTTTATTGTAAAGACATATGTATGTATATGCGTGTATTTCTTATAATTTGCGGGATTTAGTTTTACCGAAAATTTTTATAAAAATCCCGAACCCTGGGATTTTTAAAGATCCGTCCCGATTAGCTCTCTATCCGCAAGAAACAAATTCATGTGCGTTCAATAAATTCTTCGTTGTATAAACAAAACTATAACTCGTCAAGATGGAGGCTAAATAATTTCCAGACTTTTTATAACATTTTACTACAATAATCCAGAAAATGTCAGACTATTCCGTTATGTGTCAGACGGAAATTAAGACAAGTCGGCTCATTAACTGATAAATTTTGAATATTTGTTGAAAAAGTCTGACATCAAAACATCAGATACATTAGCTACTAAAGTTTACTGGGTACATAATTTAATACGCATACAAATAAACTTAAATACAGGAAAAATAATTTAATCCGGATTATGTTGAATTCATTCACAATGTGTTGTTTCAAGCAGAACAATTGCCAATACAATCAAATAGTTGATTGGCAAAATTAATATAAGAAATATGTTCTTCGTTCGACGTAAGTTCGAGTGTGAAGTCTGTGAGGATTAGGGTTTTTAATTTTCCGACCTTGTTGGATTCCCGTGTACCAGGGAATTATATAATAAATTATTAATTCCTAATATATAATAAATTAGGAATATTATAAATTAATAAGACAATACAAAGATAGAAATGTCAGTAATGCAAATAAGATAATAGAACCTAACATTTACAAATCCTTAAACTATGCACAGTGGTATAGAAAACAAGTTAGAGTGCTATATTCGGCTATGCCGAATCTTAAATACCCTCCACCTAAATTAGATGAATATTATAGAAATTACATTGGTATAAACACTCTAATATCCACATTCAGTGTTTGTTATTGGGACTTAGATCCGATTATGAAGATTGGTAGAATGTTAATGTAATATAATAGTTTTCGCTTATAGTATACAAATACAGTTGCATAATTTTTGTGGACTATAAGCGAATTAGGACTATAACCGAATTTATTTTTAATCCACTTTATGGATTATAGATGAATCCTGATATCATACACATTTTGGACTATATACAAATTATGTACTTTCTTCAATAAAACCACTTTTTTTAAACAAAGTTAAAGTTTATTTAAAATATAGTAGTATTTTATATATTGTTAGAAAAACTAGTTTACGCAGAAGATATTTTATTTAAAATGTATAAAAATGTTATCTAATTCAGCAATTTATAATTGAAATAACTACATATTCCTACCATTTCTAACAGAGTCTATAATTTTATAATAGGAATAAAATGTACTATTTAAAAATGTATATACTTAATAATTGGTTAACATTACCGATTGGCTCAACATTTTCCTTATTCACCACATGTGAAGTAAAAGAGTATAAAAACGGGTAAACAAATATATTTAGTCAAACTTCAAAAGTATATTTTTGTTCTGTTCTAATGAATTTTACGGATATGAGCCTTATATATATAATTATGAACCCATAGTCACCAAGTCTAGTTGAAACTTTTTGGATGTGCGACTTATTTGGAAGATATAATTAAATATTTTAAAGTGATTTCTATGTATTTGAGGCATATTTCGCTTGATATTTTTCTCCATAACATTATTTACAAGAGTTTTATGGGCATTATTGTGATTATCGGAAATGGAGCTAATATGGGTGCTATGGTCAAATATGGACGGATATTCACAAAACCAAGTAGTATAATTTTTGGATACAATATACAATTTTAGTTCGATATCCATATATTTAAAATATTTATAGAGGTTAATGTGTTTTTCGGAAGTGGTCCTTATATGAGAGCTATGACCAGATAGAAGCTTTTATAAGAGATTTATTAGTATTTAAGTAATATTCGGAAATGGACCTTATATGGGAGCTATGGTCAAATATGAACCGATATTCACACAATCAAGTAGTATCATTTGTGAATTAATACTACCGATCTCTGTAAAATTTTAATTCGATAACGATATTTTTCAGATATTTATGAAAATTAATCTGGTTTTTAGAAGTGGTCCTTATATGGGAGCTATAAACAATTATGGGCCGATTTTCATGAAATTCCCTACAGCGATTTGAAGTTGAATTTCAACCTGATACCGATATATATAAGATATTTAAGTGTATCTAAATGATTTTCGGAAGTAAACTTTGTATGGGGGCTATGGTCAAATAGTGCCCGATCCAAAAAAAAAAAATTCGTTTCGCGATTTCTGTTTGCACGAAACTTAGTTGTGCTTAATTTTGTATGGATACTGCAATTCTATGGGCATTTATATACCATAGCACCATATTTCGGGAAGAAATTTGTATGGGGGCTACGAGAAATTATGGACCGATTCTTTCCATTTTCAACAGAATTTGTCCTTTTATCATATAAATAATGTGTGCAAAATTTCATGGTATTCTCTGGAATGGATTTACCAAAAATCAGAAAGAGTTTTTTACACAGACAGACAGACGGACATTGCTCAATCGACTTAGAATTTCATAAGGATTAATAATATATATACTTTGTTGGGTCTCAGATGAATATTTCTCAATGTTACACACGGAATGACAAACTTATATATACCCTCTTTCACCACTTGTGGTGGTGGAGGGTATAAAAATGCACAAAACCAAACAAGTGTTTACTTCAAAAGAAAATGTATTGTAGAAACTACTATAGTAGTTGTCAAAAATGATCAGCGCAGCTAGCTCTTTAAGGAAATGTCAAATACCGTAAAAAGGTGAATCACTATATAGTTTGAAGGCGATGATTGTATTAATATACTTACTTCATATTAATTATACCAGATTTACTAATTTCTAATGATACACTTAAAAAATTTTTATATTTTTTAATTTTATAATTGGAAAATATATATATAGTTTTGCAAAAAAATCCCTACATGCGAAATTTTTGAAAAAAAACCATACAAAAAGGGAAAATCCCCAACACTTGGCATCACTGACGTCGAGTGCACGAACAATATTTTTTAAAAATCCCAATTTAATGCTAAGCGGTATTATTTTCGATGACGACCTAGCGTAATATATTCTCATTGCTATTCTGCCAAAGCTGATGACCGATACGAGTTTGCCATATGAGGTCTGTGTAATGAAGATCTTTGGGCCAACCATCCCAATGTCATAAAAAAACATTTGTGTTTGGCGAACCCTTTTTAAAATACATGTGACAATATTGAGGTCGGAGCAAATCACTAATAATAATAATAACGTTCATATTGTCATAATTTTCTTTTATTTGGATAGGAATGGCCTATGATTTCGAAAAGTTTATCAATGTCTTCCGAGTAAGTGATGCCAGTTTGGTAATCCACTTTGAAACATACATCGAATGATTGCTCGTTTGGGGCTGATGTTATTCGAAAATCTTGAGAAACTAATATCCACAGATGTAATCGTGATTCCAGTATTTTTGGACTTCACTGCAATATATATATTTGTGTCCCGCACCAGATCATTAAAGGCCGCCTGGGTTACCAAATGCGACGGCGCATCGCCCAGCTCATTTTGTTTTGGTAAAAATTCCAATAGAAAGTCGATACTTAACAATTATACATCACAATCACATGTAATTGTGTGGGGCTCTAATGACGGAGCCTTAGAATTTAACGTTGAATGACATGAATAGTAAGGGATTTTTTCGTACTATCGATTCTTCAGCGTTGGCAAAAGTAGCAGGAATTTCGAGTAAAATATAAAAAAAAAAATTGAAAGTTCTCAGATATATAAATGAATAAAAAAGTAAGAGACAGGGATGGAAAATGGACAGTAATTGTACCTAAACTAGGGTTCCAAGGCGGATTTTTTTGAAGAAATTCTCCCGAAGTTTCGGGAATTTGTATTACGTATTCATATTCAGTTGTAATGACCAAATTTGTTGCTGATCGAATGATTCAGTAATATCCACAGATTCTTTCGGTTCTAGCAACAGATAGTCAGTTGATAATGAAGCGAATTTTTGTCACCCAAGTAAATTAATTATTCGATTAGAAACAAACAAATTACGGAAACATTTTTATTGAACAATAAGTTAAATTTTGTGAGCAACATGTAAAAGTTTTAAAACAAAGTATAACAAGTAGTCCGACTCTTTGACAGCAGTACCTAACTCTAAACATGTGTTAGTGAAAAAGTACCAAAGTGTAAAGGGTGGATTAGCCGACCGTAATGTAATGTAACCTTAACGGAACGGAACAGCTGATCGTTTCTTTTGTGTGTAAAGTAGTTAAAGCAGTTATAGTGACAAAATGTAACGTAACTGTAACGTCTGAACCTGTTAAAAACAGAATTTCTTTACGTTTCTACGTGACATTTACTAACGGTGTTGTCAACTTGTTGATTTTAAGTCTTGTAAAAAAATACTTATTTTGCTCAGAACGCTTAAAAATATTTGCAGTGTTCTAAATACATAAATAAAAAACAAAACCTTTCATTGTTATGGTAATATTTACTTATTACACAAATTAATTCATACAAGCATTTATAAAATGTATACTAATAATCGGCGAAAGTATTTAAATTTCAAAATATTAAATTAATATTTTGTATACACAAATTAACTATACTAAGGGCCATTATTACAACTTGCCTTTATGTTCGAAATAGTAAAAGTTAACTTTAAGCAATATAAAAAGATACCCTTAAAGTCAACTTTTACTATTACGAACATAAAGGCAAGTTATAATAATGGCCCTTAGTATAAAGTAATATATAAAGTCTGCATGACAAGGTAATAAATAATATTTATAATTGTCTCCTAATGGACAATGATGATGAATACATTATGTGTAATTAAATACGGTTTATATGTAAGTACTATTACGAAACAAAGTTTAATATTTTTTTTTTAAAATCGCAGAAAAAATTTTTAAAATCGCTTGAACAGTATTTAAAACAATTGTGTTGATAACACCTTCAAACAGCTGCTTACATTTTGAAAATTTTAATCAGCGACAAGCGCGAAATATTAAAGAAAAACTTAAAATTAAACAAAACGTATTAAATTTATCTTTATTAAAATGAACGACGAACAATTGATTTTATTGGTACAGGACAATGAAAGTTTATACAACAAATATAGTTCCGGCTATATTTTGTTTTGTTTGTTTATGTCAAAAACATATGACACGTTTTTAATGTTCTATAATCGCAATAAAGTGTTACGTTAAGTCAACATTACGGTTACATTACATCAACGGTCGGCTAACCCAGCCTTAAGTATGTTTTAGTAACTAAAATGTATAAGTGTTGGTGCCTTTTTAATTTGCACCAGACACACAGAGTTCTATATAAATGTTTAAAATTTAATTTGTTTTAATTTTCTTCTATTTTCAATACCGAAAATTGAAACTCTGTTCTATAAATAAAATTCTACCACAGATAAATTTAAGTTTCAAAAATTAATAAAAAATAAATTGTTTCATTTGAGCAAAATTAACGTGTTTCGGAAAAAAAATTTGCCAAAAATTGTGTAGAAGTGTAATAAAGTGGATCGGTCTGTATTTAGTCAGAAAATCAAAGTTAAAATTTCAAGTATTTTGATGTGTTTAATTCTCTCACAAGTATGTCGAATTCACATATCACAAGTACGTGCGAAGAGAGCAATTATTGTTACTCTCTGCTTACTCTCAGTTGCGCCTCTAGTTGTACCCTATGTTTATAATTATTTGATTTGTTTCTCAAATTTCCATAAAATTTTAATTGTTTGTACAATTTAAATTTGTGTAAAAACTAGCTACATTTCACGATGATAAATAATTGCACAATTGTGAATAAATTTCACAGCAATTTCATTGAAAATATTTTTATATTGGTTTTGACATTTTTTACGTAAAATCGAACAGAGTACCGATGTTAAAACAATAATATTTCGATTTAGCACAAATTGAAATTTGAAGTTCTTACAGGAATTATTACTAACATTACTTACAAGTTGTAAGTTACAACTTCTAAGGATATTCATATTTAAAGAAAATAATGACAATAACACTGCGTTATAAATGAAAAAAAAAAAAAAAATCAGTAGCCGCTTTGATAGTCAAGTTTTCTTATTTATACCTACCCATAGAGAAAATATACATAGAGCGGAAACTAGGAAAAAACTCAAACATACCTATTGTTTATTACACGGTAAAAAGTTTTTGGGTAATTTTTACACCAGGCTGGTGTTTATATATAACAAACCCAAAAATGAATTAAATTTACACCAGTATAGCATGAATTTAAAGAGAATAAATGAGAGATATAGAGAGAGAATTGATTTGTACTCATTTTTTCAGAGCATTAAAATAACACTAAAATGGATTACGTTTCATTATTCCTTCGGTATTAAAATTAGACTACCGTAATATATAAATAATATGTTAAAAGAATTGATGTTACACCATATCGTATCATTTTTATACCCTTTAAAGTGTTATTTTGTATATAAATAAGAATTGTATTCATACCATCCGGAATCAATAGTATTCTTCAGTAGGTGTAAATTTTGATACTCCACAGGATTAATATAATACCATGTTTGTTATTGCATTTTGTTATTTTTATTTTTTTTAATTAATCTTAAATTAGATAATACAATTCTACTTATTGTTCTAGAATATCGGGTGTTAAAAAGTACTCTTTTGAGTACTTATTAATTGCCGGGAACAATTGTATAATGGCTTCAGCTGATGCAATCTTGTCCTCGAGTTTTGGAAATTTGCCACTTCGTTGACGCAAAAAGTTAATAGCTTCGCGTACCAAACATCGTCGGAATGAGTCACTCAGGGTTTTTTTAGTTGAATATTCATTTAATATTGCAGAATATTCACCATTTTTAAGATATGATTCCAATTCCTGCAATAAAAACGCTTTATAAAAATTGAACTGAATGAACAAAATTTTACTTTACCTTTTTAATGTTTATACTTTTGGTTGTCTAAGCAAAACTCGACAAAAAAAGCTGCTGCTGCATCTATATTGCGAAATTATTCCTGGAAGCTTTTCAAAATCAATTTCGGCAGCGTCGCGATTTTTAAATTGCTGTTATTTTCCTTCCACTTGTAAATTTAGCTTGTTTATTACTAAAAATTAAAAAAAAATATCTGAAATTCACATGGACAATTTGGTGCATAGCGTTACCATAGAAATTACCCTAATATCTTGGTAGACTCAAGATAGATTTTGTTGCCTTTAGGCCATATCAATAAATTAAACTTGTAATCAATACTTACATGAAATTATTATTCCATTTGGAGTGAGTTCCTCAATTTCTGGATCAGAAATTTTAGCAATAAAAAATTTTTCACCACTTTTAATTTTTACATACATACTGAAACGCAAATTGTCTTTGAATGAATTAGCTTTTTCACACTTTTAAACCACATGGTATAAAAAGCATTAATTTAATACCATTAACGGTATTAATTTTTGAATTAATTAAAACAGAGAGAGTTTTAATTATTTTTATGTGTTATTTGTAAACTTAAAGGAATAATATAATTAAAAGAGAGAATTCGTATTCTTTTTTGGCATTACAGTAAAACTTAAAATAATAAAATAAAGAGAGAAATATTTTTAATGCCTGTTTCGGTATTAAATATATTCGACAGGAATATATTTTTTTTAATTTAAAAACAAAATTAAAATTTTGGTATTATTTTTATTCCAAGTAATTATTAAAAAAGTTGCGCAATTCTTTTTTGGTTTCACGTATAAACTATTTTGGAATTAATTTTAAATTTAATTCCAAAATAGTATATAATGAAAACCACTGAGTTTTAGAATGAAACCCCAACTTTTTACTGTGTAAACATACATTAACATTTTCTTTTCATCACGTCTCATTTTTCTTCCTTAAAAGTAGCCAAATTATATTAAAAACAACCAGCATTTTCACATTAGTCAAGTTTAATATTCTCATTTAGATATAAAAAACTCAAAAATAAAAATCATCTTATAAAATAGGAACACAAAATATCGTGAAACTTTAACATTTTCATTTGTGCTTTGAATGATCTTCTCGTTTTAAACGCCAACAGTAATCATCTAGCATAGTTGTGTCCCAATGGCCTTGAAATCGTTTACAAGATTCTTTACATCCTGGTGGAATCTCTCAACCGGCTCATCGCTGACCGCACCCAGATTAGAAAATAAAATGAGAATGAAGAAAGGGAATTTTCAATGACATTCTGCAACCCAACTTTTCGTAAGCTTTAAACATGTCGTCAACTAGCTGTTATACATTTTCGGCTCTGTTGGTCCCTAGAGTCCATTTTATAACAGTGATAACCAATGTGGGTATTTGTGGCCCCACAAATATTCCTTCTTTGAGTTTGTCATCACTTAACTTGGAAAAAACTGTCTTTATTCATAGCTTTGACAAAAATGTTCATCAAACCAAGTTTTATGTGTAGTGGTGGTAAAATGACATATTAAGGAACATATATGGAATATGTTTTACATTAGAATTTCCGCAAACAAACTCTGACCTTTCTGGCCATACTTTTGGTGCATATCGAATTTTTAAATAAATATGTACAAAAATGTCCACGTTATCGAATAGGATCGATTACTAAACAAAACATAATAATAAAAAAGTACACAGAAAAAATTATTTCTTAAACATTTTCAATTAATCGAATTATTAGAAATTCAATCAATAACTTTCTCACTCAAACAACAAAATAAAAATGTTGTGTGTGAATGTGTACATAAAATCTAAATTTTATTTTCAGTAGGTCTTGCAAAATTAGACATTATAAAAAAATAAATTAAAAAAATAAAAATATATGAATTCTGTTTTCCAAATAATTTTTCAAATTGTTTTGCCCAGTATTGCCTTGGAATTGGATGAAAAGTAAATGACTTGCTGTAGTTCGTAGTTGGTAACGTATTGGTTATCGGTATTTTTTTAAAAAAAATGCACTTTCAGCAATTGAACTTTTCGATTCCAATATCATCAATAATTTAAAATTTTACTATGTATTTCAGATTATGCATTTGAAATGCATTTTGCGTTTCACAAAATATGAGATAAAACTATTTTATTGTAAACTAGCTAATACCCGGTGCGCTTCGCTACCCAATCGAAGTAAAATGCATATTAAGTAAAGGTTTAAAAAAAATATTTATTTAGTAATTAAAATATACATTGTTTCTTTAATATTATTTCTTATTCTATTTTTTTGATGTACAATATATTCAGTCTATATATACAATTTAAAAATAATAAATTAATGAACTATTTATTTCTTACTTGTTAAACTTATCGTAATAAAATGGTAACATTAAAATTTTTTCTTATTAAATAATTCTTATTCTAATGCCTTGGGATACACAATATTTTTTGTTTTTCCTTCTGGAGCGTATACATATAAATCTGTAGGTTTTCCCACTCGCGAACATGCGACGTAAAGCTGTCCATGTGAGAAACATGGATTTTCTAAATTAAGTCCACAAACTTGCAAGGACTGACCTTGAGCTTTATTAATCGTCATTGCAAATGCTAAGCGAATAGGAAATTGCAAGCGCTTGAAATCGAATGGCATTTCCGATGTTGTCATCGGAATACGTGGCAGCAAGACATCTGTTCCCATACACTTTCCAGTTATAATGGTCGCCTCGATTAGATTGTTCATCAATTTTTTTACTGTTAGTCGAGTGCCATTACAAAGTCGTGGAGGATCAATGTTCCTAAGTAAAATAATGGGAACACCAATTTTTAACTGTAAGTCATGTGGTGGAAAGCCTGGTAAATCTAACGAATTTAAAAATTCAACTGGATAATTGACGACATCCTCAACATTTGGAACTGTGTCGATCGATTTATATGTTCTTAAATTCCCATCGATCTTGTTTAGAATATTGCTGTTGATGGAATTGACGTCAATATTTTTGGCTGCCAGTAACGCACGTTCACATAACCATTCCTTGTTTTTAAAATTTTGTCCGATATTGGGAAATACACATTCTATTAATTCTTCAATGGATTGTGTCATTTTGCAAAAATCAGATGGAAATTTTATATACTTCGTTATAGGATCCATTGGAATTGTTCCATTACCTAAATCAAGTAATTGTTTGGAAAAAGTTGAAGCTGAATCATCACCCTGCAACTGAACACGCATATTAGTAGATAATTTTAGAGTGTGAACATGTTGCCAAAGGTATGACGATTTCAGACATGCATTCAGCTCATCAGCTGGCGTTGATCCCGGTATAACAGGAAGTGTTTGCCGAAAATCACCAGCTAATAGAACTAAAGCACCTCCAAATATGTTATTATTGCTTCTTAAATCCCGTAAAGTGCGATCAAGGGCTTCCATAGATTTCTTATGCGCCATGGTGCATTCATCCCACACTATGATTTCACATTGTTGCAAAACTTTACCCATAGAAGAATTTTTCTATCTGTTATAGTTTCCTTCATACGCAGATTTTAGTATTTACTGCATATGGGAGGTGCCACTCCCACTTTTGCTGGTCCACCTATTTTTGGCCAAAATATTCATGTTGAAACTAATGTAACTTGTGGAAAATTTGGAAACTCTAGCTTTTATAGTTTCCATGATATGCAAATTTTGGTATTTAATTCATATGGAAGGCACCACGCCCACTTTTGCAGGTCCACCCATTTTTGTCCAAAATATTTATATTAAATCTAAAGTTACTTGTTCTAAATTTGGGTATTTTAGCTGTTATAGTTTCCCAGATATTAGGATATTAGTATTTACTTCATATGGGTGGTGTCACGCCCACTATTGCTGAACCGCCCGTTTTTATCCAAAATATTCATATTGAAACTAAAGTTACTTGTACAAAATTTAGGAACTCTAGCTCTTATAGTTTACATCACATTTAGTATTTACTTCATATGGGAGGTACCACGCCCACTTTAGTTGGTCCGCCCATTTTTGTTAAAAATATTTGTATTGAAGTTAAAGTTACTTGTATTTAATTTGGTAATTTTAGCTGTTATAGTTTCTTAGAATTTCAGATTTTAGTATTTACTACGTATGGGGGGTGCCACACCCACTTTCGGTGGTCCACCCATTTTCGTTCAAAACATTCATATTGATACTAAAGTTACTTGTACAAAATTTGGGAACTCTAGCTCATATAGTTTACTTCACATTCAGATTTTAGTATTTACTTCATATAGAATGTCCCACGCCCACTTCTGCTGTTCCGCCCATTTTTTGTTCATAACATTCATATTGAAACTAAAGTTACTTGTACACAATTTGGGAACTCTTGGTGTTATAGTTTTCCTGACATTCAGATTTTAATATTTACTTCATATGGGAGGTACCACGCCCACTTCAGTTGGTCCGCCCACTTTTTGTCCAAAACATTTATATTGAAACTAAAGTTACTTGTACAAAAATTAGGAACTCTAGGTGTTATAGTTTTCCTGACATTCAGATTTTAGTATTTACTTTTTATGGGAGGTGCCACGCCCACTATTGCTGGTCTGCCCATTTTTGTCCAAAATATTTATATTGAAACTAAAGTTCCTTGTACAAAATTTGGGAACTCTAGCTGATATACTTTTTGAAATATACGCATTTTGTTTTTGACTTGAAATAGGAGGTAATGTTGTATAAATGGGCGTGGCACATCGCCCACGTAAAATTTCAAAATAAAAAGTAGCCTATAGTTCCTTCCAGAGATACGGGAAGACATTGTGAAGATTTCATGAAAATCGGTTCAGCCGTTTAGCCGTCTATAAAGTCCAAACAAACAAACAAACAAATATACATACAAACACACATTGACTTTTATATATATAGATGTAGATATTTTTTTAATTATTGTATTAAAAATATATTTTATTAGCGTGGATGATTTTGAACCACTATTAATAACGTTTTAGCAATTTTTGATTAAAATATTAATCTATCATTTTTACAATAATCAAATACTAGAGTAATTCATTAGATTACACATGTCATTGACTTTTTTCTATAATTTCAAACAACTACAGTAATTGAATAAACAATTTTTGTCATTGGTTAAACTTTAATAAAAAAGTAATTGAAAATGTGAATTTCGTAATTGAATTTACACTTCAGTTTTTCTGTGTACAATACATCGAAAACAGTAACTGTTTATTTTAACCCTAAAGGTAGGATCACACGATTGCCGCAATACACCAATTTTATAAAATTTTTATTGTGTTGATTTGTGGCCCAATTAAGAAATTGTCCCAATCAAATCTCTCCAGTCACATGATTGCCTCATCTATATATATAAAAGTCAATGTGTGTTTGTATGTATATTTGTTTGTTTGGACTTTATAGACGGCTAAACGGCTGAACCGATTTTCATGAAATCTTCACAATGTCTTCCCGTATCTCTGGAAGGAACTATAGGCTACTTTTTATTTTGAAATTTTACGTGGGCGATGTGCCACGCCTATTTATACAACATTACCTCCTATTTCAAGTTAAAAACAAAATGAGTATATTTCAAAAAGTATAGCAGCTAGAGTTCCCAAATTTTGTACAAGGAACTTTAGTTTCAATATAAATATTTTGGACAAAAATGGGCAGACCAGCAATAGTGGGCGTGGCACCTCCCATAATAAGTAAATACTAAAATCTGAATGTCAGGAAAACTATAACACCTAGAGTTCCTAATTTTTGTACAAGTAACTTTAGTTTCAATATAAATGTTTTGGACAAAAAGTGGGCGGACCAACTGAAGTGGGCGTGGTACCTCCCATATGAAGTAAATATTAAAATCTGAATGTCAGGAAAACTATAACACCAAGAGTTCCCAAATTTTGTACAAGTAACTTTAGTTTCAATATGAATGTTATGAACAAAAAATGGGCGGAACAGCAAAAGTGGACGTGGGACCTTCTATATGAAGTAAATACTAAAATCTGAATGTGAAGTAAACTATATGAGCTAGAGTTCCTAAATTTTGTACAAGTAACTTTAGTTTCAATATGAATATTTTGGATAAAAACGGGCGGTTCAGCAATAGTGGGCATGACACCACCCATATGAAGTAAATACTAATATCCTAATATCTGGGAAACTATAACAGCTAAAATACCCAAATTTAGAACAAGTAACTTTAGATTTAATATAAATATTTTGGACAAAAATGGGTGGACCTGCAAAAGTGGGCGTGGTGGCTTCCATATGAATTAAATACCAAAATTTGCATATCATGGAAACTATAAAAGCTAGAGTTTCCAAATTTTCCACCAGTTACATTAGTTTCAACATGAATATTTTGGCCAAAAATGGGTGGACCAGCAATAGTGGGTGGGTCACCTCCCATATGTAGTAAATACTAAAATCTGCGTATGAAGGAAACAGATAGAGTTTACAAATTTTGTACAAGTAATTTAAGTTTCAGTAGAAATATTTTGGACGAAAATGAGCGGACCAGCAATTGTGGGCATGTCACCTCTTATATGCAGTAAATACTAAAATCTGCATATCAGGGAAAGTATACATGTTACAGTTTCCAAATTTTGTACAAGCTTCAATATGAATATTATGACCAAAAATAGGCGGACCAGCAAACGTGGGCGTGTCACTTCCCATATGTAGTATACACTAAAATCTGCGTATCAAGGAAACTATATCAGTTAGAGTTTCCAAATTTTGTACAAGTAATTTTAGTTTCAATAGAAATATTTTTGACAAAAAACTGCATATCTGGAAAACTATAACAGATATAGTCCTCATATTAAGTATCAATATGAATATTTTGGAATTTGAAGTAAAAAATAAATATTTCATTAATTTATTATTTTTAAATTGTATATATAGACTGAATATATTGTACATCAAAAAAATAGAATAAGAAATAATATTAAAGAAACAATGTATATTTTAATTACTAAATAAATATTTTGTTTTAAACCTTTACTTAATATGCATTTTACTTCGAGGGGGTAGCGAAGCGCACCGGGTATTAGCTAGTTTTACATAAATTTGATTGTCGTAAATTGCCGCAGAAAGGTTTAGTGGGAATAATTGCCGCATTCCAGTCACACGATTGTTCTAGAATACTGCAACTATGAGAAACAGCTGTTACGCTAGATGTTAAATTTTGTTTTGTTTACATAATTATACAAAATTTTAATCTATTTGCGAAAAAAAGATTTGTTGACTAAAAAACGAAAATTGCGTCGGCTTTGACTATCGTGTGTAGCCTTGATGAAGAGAAGAAAAAATGTTAAAGGAAGTATGTGGGTCAGAGAGTGGCTCAAAAAAGAAGCACTGACGCTAAGCTGTGACTCTCCTATTTCTTTCTTCCGGAGATAGTTACAAGTCTTTTGGTCTTCTTTCATATTGCCCCTAACACCATATCACTTTTTTAAATTATAATAAACTAGTTGACCGACCGGCTTCGCTCGGTAGCTATTTACAAATGTTAGTTCTTCAAGTTTCTCCAAAAAATTTATTTTATTAAGAAAAATGAGAAGTGAAAAGGAGGCAATATTACAAATTTAAATTTCCGATTTTTTTTTTTAATTTTTTTCTATACAAACCATCTCCTTAAAATTTCAAATCGAATAAAAAAAAATCATCCAAATTGCTCCAGCCGTTCTCACGTGATGACATTACATACATGGACCATTTAATTTTTATATATATAGATTAGGGTCACAGCCGATTTTTTTTTTAGATTTTAAAGAGTGCCGGGTGGAATATTGTGACACTAAGTCTAAAAATCCTATTCGCAGGGATGGCCAAAAAAATTAATTTTTTTAACGGCAGTTTCAAACCTCCATTTTCAAATTATTAAAAATTTTCTTAACAAATTTCAGTATTTTTTGATCATTAATGAAACTTGAGAAAAATATACCTTAAAGTCTAAAATGTACAATAAGAGTGCAAAAATGGAAATTAACCCTTAATATAATTTGGGGTCCAAACTTTTAAAATCGCGAAAACCACAGTCAAATATAAAGTCATTTTGACCCCAAATGCTTTTAAGGGTTAATTTCCATTTTTGCACTGTTATTGTATATTTAAGACCTTAAGGTATATTTTTCGCAAGTTTCCTTAAAATTTCTTCTAAAATGTATAATATTTCGCTATCTTTCATTTAGAAATTGCAAATATTGCTAAATTTTACCTTTAACCTTCACCATTTAAGGGTTAAAGTTGTCCGCTTTTAGTAAAACTTTCAGAGTATATTTAAAATGATCTGAACTATAAGATTCTGTATAGGTTTTACTTAAAATTCGTACCAGTAAGGAAATTGCTCTCATTCGCCAAAATATGTCCAAAAAAATATTTTTTCCCGAAAATCACAAAATTTAAATCGTAGGTACGGAAAAACTGTAAGAGGTATTGACATAACTTTTTCATATTTTTATTCTCTATTATGATCTCAATAAATCCGAATGTGATGATCAAAAAATTCTGAAATTTGTTTAAGAAAATTTTTAAAAATTTGAAAATGGAGATTTGAAACTGCCGTTAAAAAAAATTAATTTTTTTTGCCCATCCCTGCGTATAGGTTAACGGTATTCTACAAAGACAAAAACTCATACGAATGTAAATACGGATATACTTTAAGTAAAAATTTGCTTTTATTTTAATATTTCTTAAAATATGTTAATTTTGTTCCTACATTTCTTGTTCAAGTGGCCTGAAACACGTTAATGGTCTGGGGAGTTTTTAATAACTTTAAAATTTTTTTAAACAATTTTTATCTTTTATATCTCATTAGAACGATAATTACGTACACATTTCGATTCTTATGCATTCGATTGCAAAAACAATTATTTAGTAGCAAAATTTTTACAAAAACTGAAAAATTTGCATTTTTTCCGAATTTTAACGATAATACAGTTTGTGGATCAATTTGACCCAAAGGAGATATAGGTTTAATCTGAAAAATATTTTTTTGACTGTAATTTTCATTAATATAAATAAATCTACATATTTATGTAACATAATGCAGAAAGTTAAGGAGTTTTACAAATTTATTTCATATAAATAGTAAAATTTTACATATATCTGACCTTTGACCTCGATGCGCGTCCCGAAATCGTTGTCCGATTTGGCTCAAATTTTCAGAACTTATCTCTTAGACCTAGTGTCACAATATTCCACCCGGCATTCTTCAAAAATCAAACTCAAATTTTTTTCCATACAACTGATTTTCACTCTAATATATAATAACAATTAAAACTTATTTTACTTGCGAAAATAAATGCTGCTACAAAAAAAATGTCATATAAAATAATTAATATTGGCGCGAATTGTCTTCTTAATTGTCGCACTAGAGCACAATAATATTGGTGTATTTTTAACGTTTTTATTGGTGCATGGTTGCCTCTCAAGCTATCACATGATTGCCCCACCAGGGTTGTATTTGATTGGGCCAAATAAGCACAATATTGTTGTGGTTTGACATATGAGCCAATAAGTTGTGAAATCATACGATTGGCGTATAATTGCGGCAATCGTGTGATCCTACCTTAAAGTGAGGGTAGTAAAAATAATAATTGACATGTACCTCAAAAACTAGACGTGTTGGATACCACATACGTTTGGAACATTTAATCTATGACTCATTACCTATTCATTCCAGCAAATACTTAAGAGAGTACCAAAATCGTGTAACGAAGTGTAATAGAGGCTTAAATTTGCGTATGTATTTTCTGGATTATAAAACGATAAAAACTATGAGTGTGACAAGACCAGTTAAATCCCACTATTGCTACATTATTTCAAACACAATTATTACATATCTCATAATTATACATTTAAACTATTTATTTGTTAATATTTTGGGAAGTATTGGAGAACAAAAACTGCAAGTATAACATTTAAAATTTCTTGATGAATAGTAATTCCTAAATTTGTTTCAATATATTAACTGTGAAATACATTTTCAAATTGTACCAAATGAGTCATTGATGTACCATTGTACTTTTCAAGATCTAATTGGCATTTCTGCTAAGAGATGATTTTAAATTTTTGGAAAAAATTTCAAATCAGTTTAATTAGTACAAAAGATTAAACCTTACTTGATTTCAATTGTTTTAAATCCAAATTATTTTTAAGTCGTTCTACAGAAATTCATAGAAGGTTTTTGCTCTGTACTATAGGGGGAAATGATTTTCACATAGGAGTTTTAACTTCATACGAGTAATAATCTCCTGTACAATCAATTGTAATGTATGTATGTTTGATGTATCTTATGTCATTAGTGTAAAATCATTCACATGTATGTATGTATGTACTTTGTAGCAGTATGAGTACTGAGTAGTGAGGGTACGTAGAACACATAAATTCCAAGTGTATAAAATTATATGAACCGAATATGATGAGCTTAATTTACTTGTAACAAACAAAAAAAAATACATAAAAATCATGAACAATAAGTTTTGAAGAATAAAATAGAATAGAAGAAAAGTGGTATTAATAGGAATTAAAAACAATACATAATCTTGAATTAAACCTTAAACCATCTATTCTTACACCATTATGCGTGAGCACTCTGAAAAGTTCTTTAAATCAATAAATACTTTAATGCTAAATTAAATGTAATTTCGAGTTAAACAATGCCATACAAATTGCATCCATTTTAGATTAATAGAGATAATTGTCATTACAATTAATACCTTGACTATCGACAACTTACTAAACTGAATATAGTTAATTAAAATTTTCAAAAAGAACATTTTATTATTTCACAATTACACAGGCTATGTAGAAAATACTAAGAAATCTGATTACTTCAGCATAGTATAGTATAGTTGATTATTTGACAGAAATTTATGGTAATGTGACTTTATATATGTCCCTCGTATAATGAAATCTAACAAACAGTCGTCTATTAAATGTTTTAACCCAGTTAATAGAAAAAAGAAACAAGTACTCGTATTTATTTATAACTTGTTATTTGTTCGACAATGGAATATAATACACAATTTGTTGTAAAGCAAAATAAGCGATAATATCCATCGGTGACATTCAATGGCGTAGATAGGCCTGTCTAGAAGGGGCTATGAATCTCACAAAAAAAAATTAACATTCTCAAAATTTGCAAATATCTTTTTAGTAAAACTTTCTATTACGGTTTCGATTTCGTTTTTTAAAAATATCATGTGCGAAGTTCCCAACTAAAATAAAAGTTTATATTTTTTTAAGATGCCATATTTTTGTCCTAGTACAAGTTCTGTTTATAAAGATAATTTCAAATTTTTGTTCGAATTTGTTCAAAAGAAAACATCAAATATTCATATCATATGAAAGGTTTTTTAAAAGCACATTTATTTATAAAATTATATTATATTATTTATAAAATAAAATGAATAAAGCACATTTAATGACGCTAACGAAATGTTTACCAATCTGTATCCCGCTTTTTCTGATTTTTTACCAAGATTTTAGATTTTTGAAATTTTTGTTCAGATTTAATTATTTTTAGATATAATTTACACAGAATATTCCTAGGTATTCAATTTACAACCTTAAAATTGTATACACAGAAAGAATGATTGTAAAAAATTGTTTAATTACATTTCTTTTGGTTTCAATAACTTTTTTTATTCTATTAATTATTTGTTTTAAAAACTAAAAAATTCTAACAGAAAAAAACGAATTGAAAATCTCTTAACATGATAAAATCTTAAAGAAATATTTCATTAACAAGAGTGTTAGCAATATTCAGCTGTGCTGAAACTTATTGCGTTTTCTTTTTTGGAATAAATGATTTGTATATTCAGCTTTTTACCCTTCCTTGTGTTCTTTTCTCAAGAAATATACTGTAATTGCATAATGTGTTCTTTTCAAATAATGTTGCCCTAAATAATCAAAAATATGCTACATGTTTCACCATACATTTTATAAATGGGTTGGAAACAGCGTTACGATTGTGTAGTTTCATTGTACTTAAAACCATTTTATAAATGTAGAGATTAAAAAAGAATCAAAAATTTTGATCTATTTTTGTTTATTAATACGAAAAATTCCGTTAATAATGCACGGTTATTTAGAATATAAACAGATTTTAATTAACATTCTAATTATGGGACAGGAACCTGAAAATTATGAACATAAATATTTTTCTGATTATGGACTGATCCTCTCAAATGTTGGTTTAAAAATTTAGGTTCATATAAAACATGTTTATGCCCAATTTCATCACGATATTAATTACACTGTCCAACAGCATTTTTGGAACAGAATAGCAACCGTATAATAATTGGCAGTTTGGATAGGTGTGGGGGTGACTACGTCAGCTTAAATAAGCCATGTTTTAACTTACACACATTTGCATTATGTTCTCTCTCCGGATCATATACATATTTTATATAGACCCGAAGAAAATTTGTTTCTACAAAAGAAAGAACATAGGGACCTTTTTGGAAAAAAACGTAAAAAATACGGCCATTTTTACATGTTCCAACATTTGATGCAAGTAACTTTATATAGGTACGAGATTTTATTCAGAATTTCATAGCAAAAATAGCTGATATTTAAAAAAAAATCGATCCTCCAAAGATCGAGCAGAATTAAAAAAAAAAAAATTAAATATACCTAAATATCTTTCTTAAGAGATATCTCTCTAAAAGAGATAACTTACATATCTGTGGAGTTTGCATAAAACATCTTAAGTCAAGATAAGAAAATATCTTAGTTTTTTTTATAATAAATCTAACTTTTGAAATCGCTCCCTTTACGCTCCTCTTAGGAATATTACTTTCTGAGTTATAACACAAAAACAAATCAACTTATTTTTACTTAGACGGGTAGGGTTTTTTATAATTTACTTTTAACAAAACAACCTATGTCCACATAAATTTACACGTCAAATATAACATTTACAAAAATAATTTCCTATATCGAAATAAGATTATTTTTCATAGTAGTAAACTTAGGTTTTGAACATTGACAAATAACCTCATGTTTGTATAAGTGATTTTATCTAAATTAAAAATAAAAGTACTAGTTTTTATTTCCACTTAAGAGCTTTTGTCGGGGGTATATTAAAAAAATTAATTTATTGAAGTCTTAACTATAGCAAATAATATATCAGCTATGAAAGAAAGCATTTTGAACGTGAAGATGAAATAATATCAATAAATTGTGAATCTTTAAGATCAATAATAAATAATTCTGAAGATTCCGTGATTTACCGTTGCAGTAACTAATCATCATAATGAAGCAAACTTTGTTTATGAATGCAAACAAAATTACAAAGATTATGCCGTTCGCGTTCCATCTGTAAGAATTTATACTTTTGACTTGCAGCAATGCCTGCCAACTCCATTTTGAAATACGTCGATATTTTTTTATAAACAACCTTTACTTTTACATCGTGGTTCATGCCCTGGACAAAGTCGGAGTTCTTTCAATGTGAAATGTTTACGAATGTTTTACATGAAGTATTGGGACAATCGATCACAAATTTCTTGTGGTAGGTCATACTCATGTTGAATGCGTTACAGTTCATGCACAGATTGAATAAAAGAAGAAAAATTCTTCGGGCTCTGTACAACATCCGCATGATTGGGAAAATTTAAACGAGATGACTTCAATGATTTTCAAGCACTATTAAAGAAAAACTATGTATGGAGGACTACTAATACCGAAGGTTTGTGGACAAAAATTTTTTTATTTCTGCATAATAATTTATTACAATATTTTTTTAGCGTAGGTGAAAAATTGTAATGGAAGTACAGTATCGGCCAAAACTAAAGCAACCCCCAATGGATTTTTTCAAATCATAATTTTTTGGATAATATAAGGTTTTTTTGGGATGTATTTTGTATATATTTTATTAACTTATATTGATATTGTTCATATAATGAAACACAAAACTCGACGGACAAAACAAAAGAAACCCCTTATAAGATGTTTAAAAATTTGACTATGCTTCTGCATATTTGCAATGTCAGATAACGGGACACACAACGGATGCATTTAAAAATTCCAGAAGATAAAAATAGGATGGCGTAGTCTGTATAATTTAAGTTTTATACAGTTTATTGTGAAAAAACAATGGATGGCTAGGAACAAGTACTCCAGTGAATTTAAAATTAAAGTTATTGAAGACTGGAAGGCGGGCTTATCATGGCATGAATTGAGTAAAAAATATTCAATTAACAGATCAGTTATTTCCAGGCTGATTCCAAAGTTTCTGCAGAATGGTCGTATATCACCAAGAGCATTCTGGGGAATGCCCGCGTAAAACCACACAATATGATGATTCCTTGATCAAAGGAGCAATGCAAAAAGATCCTACAGCATCAGCTAGTCAAGTAAGAACAAGTTTAAGATTATGCGTTAGCGAAAGAACAATCCGTAAAAGAGTAGTAGAAGCAGGGGACGACCTGCAAAAGAACCGTTTATATCAACTAAGAAGAAGAAAGCTAGACTGTACGCAGGCGATAAGGAGAAAGACTGAGTCCTAATTATTGCAAAGGAACAATTAAACATGGAGGGGGCAATGTAATGGTCTGGGGTTGCTTTTCTGGTCAAGGTATTGGGCCAATTCATAAAGTTAACGGGATTACGGGTCGGTTCATGTAACGTGATATATTGAAAGATGTAATGTTGCCTTATGCCAGTGAAGAGATGCCACTTATAGAGAGGTTCCAACACGATAACGATCCTAAGCACACCTCCAAAGATTGTAAGACTTGGCTACAGAGCAATAAGATCCAAGTTCCTCATTGACCTGCTCAATCTCCCGATCTCAATCCTATTGAGAACTTGTGGGATATTGTTAATATGAAAATTGCCGAAATAAGGATCGGCAATTTTCATATTATAATATCATTTTACCTAATTTCATGCATCACATCCAGTATTTTGATAACTTTCACAAATCGAAGCCGCTGTTAGTGTATATACGAGCCAGAGAAATTTATGGTTTGTGCACAATGAGAGGTACTAATTTTTTTTTGTCATATTTCTTGTTGATCATGATTTGCTTTTGTGTAAGCTGTGAAATGAACCAAGAGCAGAGATAATTTTGCGTAGAATACATGACCATGTATTGAGGTCGATGTGAATACTGTATTATGGAAGGATAACAAATATGTCTTCCCAATTCAGAAGAAACAATCAACGGTTCCTCGGTATGATAGAAAGCAGAAGGAATACATCGAAATCAACTTCCCCCAAATTATTCAAGAATACAATGATCGCATGGGTGGAGTAGATCTCATGGATGGTCTTCAGGGTCGATACCATATTTGAGCTAAGACTCGCAATATTAAAATTAGGTTGTTCTACTATTTTGTGGGCATGGTATTTACAAATGCATTCTTTTTATACAAACGTCTGCAGGCCGATGAGGACAATTCTTCCAACAATGGGTCCGATTAAAAAACTGCTTTTACAGCTTTCAGATTTGCTGGAGGAAATATCTGCTGAACTTGTTTCCTTCAAAAATATATCGTCTGTAGTGAGCCTTTATCACTACAGCCTGACATATAAGGTGTTGGGAAAGGAGTTGCTCATCAAGTAGCTGATGTTCAGTTCGACTTTATTTGTTGGGTGGAGAGAATCAAAAAAAAAAGGTGCAACATTGCAAAAAATGTGACATCCAAGTCGTTTGTTCCAAATGAGACCTGTCTTTATGCGGTCAATTTGATAAAACTTCTTTCTGGAACTACCGCCATCGAAAATAATTCTCTCAATAAAAGTTGTTTTTTTACCTGGAGTTCGTTCAGAATGAATTTTTCTACTGAAAATTAAAACTTACGGTTCTATTGACTACATATACTTGAACAAAAATTATTGGCTTTATCGGATAACTTTTACGGTCTTGCCAGTTAGAGGGTTAAATATGAGACCCGAGGTGGCGTGTATTTTTGCTAATTAAGCGTAAAGAACTTTATTTACAACTTTAGTATATTTGGTGACCCTCAGTGAAATTTTCCGACAAAAATGTTCGTAGAATATTTTAATCCTTAAATGTCCTTTTTGAAAGGACTTGTTTTGATTTTCTTGAAATAACGGTCAAATTGAGAGGAGATAAAGAGTTAAGATTCTTCCATAAAAATTATCCCCATAAAATTCCGCAATATAACTCTGACAATAAGAATTCTCTCAGACATTAACTTACACATTTTTTTTCAGTTAGTATATTCGATCAAAAAATTAAAACTTTGACCCACTGTAAAATAATCAAAAATAATCTACTCAACATGCCCTTTCAGAAGTATAGGGTCGCTTTTCTGTTTCAATCAAAAGTAACAATTTGTTTGACAGTGTTATTATAAGACAATTATGAATGTTCAATGCATTTTCTGAGGTGGACCTTGTATGGGGACTAAGGACAAGTGTTGCCCGATTTTCGCCATACTTTACAGTATAATTTCAGAGTATTTAGAAATAATTTGTGCTCTATTTTATCTGGATTGCAGCGTAATCAACATATTTATGACTGCTCAAATAGTATTCCGGGTTTTTAAGTTCGTGTTAATGAAATCGCTTTTGTATTTTTTTATTAAATGGAAGCAAAATTGCAATGATTTTTTTCTTTTGTGATCGAAAAATAACGCCATTAATTAGTTTGTTTTACTTCATATTAGTATTTTATATATTGTGTGAGAGAAATTGTATATAATTTTAAGAACTTAACGATATTTAAGTACTTTAACATTTTTTTTTGGAAATGGTTCTTTTATAGTAGCTATGGAAATTCTCGAGAATATTTATTTAAAAATTTCTGTAATTATATATGAAGTAAGAACTAATATGAGCCAATTCTTCGAAAAGAAAATTGTATGGAGACTAAGAGAAATAAGAAAATAGCAAAAAAAAAAATCATATTTTTTAAATGTTATCTCATATTTTAAAATTTAAATCAAAACTCTGGATTGTGTTGATTTTTAATAACAAACTGCTGAAGTCAATAATAACAAGTAAGAGTACTATATTCGGCCGTGCCGAATCTTAAATACCCTCCACCTAAATATGATGGGAGATGTAGAAGTTACATTGGCATAAACACTTTAATATCCATATTCAATATTTGTTATTATGAGGATTAAGACAATGTTATCGAAATACTATTAAATAAATATATGAAATAATATAACAATTGTAAGAAAGACTAGTTAAAGCAGAAGATACTTTAACTGCAGATTCTTACCATTTTGAATAGAGTTTGTCATTTATTCATATTATAACGTATGACATTTAACAATTTATATAGGTACCTAATAATTGGTTATCATTATCCCATTGGATCAACATTATCCTTATTCACCACAAGTGAAGAAAAAGAATATAAAAAAGGGTATACAAATATATTTAGACAAAATTCAAAATTTTGCATATGGAAATGAGTTATATCACAAAATGTTAATATATATTCGCGATTAATGAATTTTCCGGATATGTGTCTTATATATAATTATGAACTCATAGTCAAAAATTCCAGCAGTATGATTTCTGTCTGTATTTTTGGGTTGTGGAACTAATATGGAAACTATGACCTATTATGAGTCAATCGCCATAAAATAGTTTAACGTGATTTCTATGTATTTTAATTGAATTTCATCTAAACAAGAGTTTTATGGGTATTATAGTTAATACCGAAAGTGGAACTTATATGAGGGCTGTTGCCAATTATGGACCAATATTCATAAAATTCAGTAGTAGGATTTTTGGATTCAAATTTTGGTTCAACATATTGGAGCTGACCTATTATGGGACTATTGCCATATAATACTGTAACGTGATTTCAAAGTACTTGAGGGCTATTTTTGTAAAATTTATAAATAAAAAAAATTAATAAAACTTAATTTAAACAACGTTATTAACAAGTGTGGACCTTATATGACAACTATATTGAATTATGGACCGATATTTAAAAAATCTTGTAATATGATTCTTAAATACAAATTACTGATCGGTGTACAATTTTGGATATTTGTGTAGGTTACTGTGTTTTCCAGAAGTGGTACTTATATGGAGGCTATGACCAATTATTGGCCGATCATCATAAAATTTCGTACAATGGTTTTTACATATATTGTAATTTTTTGATTCGAATTTCAACTTGATCACTATATTTTTAAGAAATTTATGAGGGTTTTAGTGATTTTCGGGAGTGGACCTTCTATGGAGCTATGGTCAAATATGGACCGATATTCACAAACTACAGTAGTATGATTACTAGATACAAATTACTCATCTGTGTATAATTTTATTTTGATATCGATATGTTTTAGATATTTATACAGGTTAATGTGTTTTTCGGAAGAGGTCCTTATATGAGAGCTATAAACAAATATGAACCGATATTCATAGAATTCGGTGCAGTGACTTTTGTATATATGGAGATTATTTGTGTCGAATTTCAACTCAATAGCGATATTTATAAGGTATTTATGCATGTTTAAGTGATTTTCGGAAGTGAACTTTATATGGGGGCTATGATCAAATATGGGCCGATCCACGAAAAATTCAGTCTTGTGATTTCTCTTAGCACGAAACTTATTTTTGCTGAATTTTGTATGGATACTGCAATTCTGTAGGCATTTATAGACTATAGCACCATATTTCGGGAAGATATTTGTATGGGGGCTACGAAAAATTATGGACCGATTCTTTCCATTTTCAACAAAATTTGTCCTTTTGTCATATAAATAATGAGTGCAAAATTTCATGGTGTTCTCTGCAATGAATTTACCAAAAGTCATAAAAATCATGTGAAAATTATAAAAATTTTTGGAGATTGTCTTACATTTTGATCCATAACCCTGGTTCTACCAATTCGATTTTGCTGATTTTCAATACCAAACTGCTTAGAAAAATTATAAACATTTTGGTATACATTTCATTAATTTCACTTATGTATTTTGGACGTGAGAGTGTTTTACACAGACAGACAGACAGACGGACAGACGGACATTGCTCAATCGACTTAGAATTTTATAGGGATCAATAATATATATACTTTGTTGGGTCTCAGATGAATATTTATCAATGTTACACACGGAATGACAAACTTATATATACCCTCATTCACCACTTGTGGTGGTGGAGGGTATAAAAAAGAGAGAGTGAGAGTTTTTTACACAGGCAGACCGACATAACTTAATCGACTTTGAATTTAATAAGGATCAATAATATATACTTTGTTGGGTGTTAGATCAATATTTCTCAATGTTATACACGGAATAACAAACATGTACCATCGTTCACCACTATTGTCAAACTACGCCCATGGTGACGCTGTATTTAACAAAATTCTTATATGCGTCTGAGTGTGTGAATGATTTTAAATATACTTTTTGTTTGTCAGTCTTTGGTGAGTTGGTTGGTATGATTGTTTGCTTGCTTTGTAAAGATTTTGTTTTTCTTTGGAATGCTCACTAATCTTTGTGATTCTAACTAATTCTATACAATCACTTCAGTTAATCTGAAAGCGTTTTTTGAGCTTTATTATTTAATGCGATTGAATTATCCTTGTAGCTATTGTTTGCTTCTTTATTAACTTTTGCTTTTGCCTTCTCTTATTATTCATATATACTTACTTGCTCGTTGCTGCTGTTACTCCTTGAAGTAGTTGTGTGTACTTTGGCAGCAGCATCATCATCATCAACAACTACATTACCATCCTCATTGCCATCATCTGCCTTAAGAAGATTTACTTGTACTTATACTGTGTATGAACACACACTCCCATCCATCCATCCATCCATTCACCCCTCCAGACTGCGTACAGCGTTTTTGGAAATATCCTAGCGACAAAGTAGACTACGAGTAGATAACGTGTACGCACACACACGCAATTCTCAAGACAAATCCATTGTTCTTCGGTGTCTTAAATTAGTGAGTGTACCACCGAATTTAAGCTAAAATGTTTTATTTTTTTTTTTCCTTTTGTGTTAGTTGTTGTTCATGTTTATACCCTCCACTAACAAAAGTGTTGAATTAGGGTATATAAGTTTGTCATACCGTGTGTAACATCGCTAAAGTAGATATTTTTGATATTTAAAATTTTTTTTTAAATATACTGCCGATAATACCATGATATGTTGCACTCGTTATTTCTATGAAAAAAAGAAACTTTGATGAAAACAGTAAGAATCGCTGCATGATTTCCTAGTCCCCATACAATTTTCATCCCGAAATATGTACCAATGGTACATAAATGCATATAAACAAAAACATGTAAAAAGATGTCAGGATACCATATTTTCCATATCACTTAAATAGTCATAAATCTCTTACAAATCCATATATATACATATATATAAAAATATTTGTACCGAATTTTATAAAGATCTGCCCATAATTTGTCATGTCGAAAAACAAGTTAACCTAATAAATATCGATGTCGTTTATTTATACTTTGTAACCAGAAATCATATTACTGGATTTTTGTAAATATCGGTCCATAATTGGATATAGCCTTTATATAAGGTGCACTCCAGAAAATCGTATAAATAAAATTCAACACAAATTTGTATCATTTATATACTATCATACAATTATACAACTGAATTTTGTTGCTGAATTCAGTCCATAATTGGCCATAGCTGCCATATAAGGTCCACTTCCCAGTATCATTATAATATTCATAAGACTTTTATAAAAAACGTTATTGAGATGAAATCATTCCAAATAAGCCTCAAATAAATAAAAGTCACATTTCAATAATAATAACTATAGGTTTATAAATATACATAGCTCATATAAAACAAACTTAAAACTTTGTCCATTCCATATAATTAACGCTAAACATGAATAAAAAACACTGGATATGAATAGTTTATTGTTTTACACCACTGTAGTTTCTAAAATTTTGATTATATTTAGGTGGAGGGTATTTAAGATTCGACTTTACTTGTTGTTTAATATTTTTGGAAGGAATTAATTTGTACCATGAGCAGATTTGTTGTACCAACAACCAATGACGTAAGTATGTATAAATACCTTGTATATGAATGAGTACTTATTTGTAAAAGAACGTTAAATTCTTATAAAAAGAAAGGGTGGTGCTATTAAAGCTGGCCTTCTTTGATAAATTATTTTAAATGCTTTAATTTATGAGATTGGCTTACATTTAATTTCCCAATGATTTTTAAATGTTAATTATAATAATTTAGTTTTAGTTCAAATGGAAGTTATTATTAAGAAAATGTTTTTTAATGAAAGGTATATTTTAAAAGAATCTCAACTATTCACACTACGCACAGTGGTACAAATGCTCAATCTAGCCGGAAAAAAGTCATAACTCGCTTTTGAAAAGCCCTACCGACATGAAACTTGGTACGTTTATAAATATCATCAATATAAACAATCTGAGAAAACAAATTGGGTTTGTTTGAAGCCTATAGACGTCGAAACGGCTGGTCCGGTTTTCCTGAAATTTTAACACCGTCTTTCTGTATGTGTGGAAGGATTTAAAGGCTACCTTTCATTAAAAAATTTGAAGTGGGCGAAATGCCACACCATCCTTAAAAATAAAAATACAGCTCCTTCCTTGTAATGAACTTGTTAAATTCTAAATGAAATAAAAATCGTTGCGGCAAAAAGTGGCAGCTAATTTTTTAAGCATTAGAAAGCTACTTCTATATAGATGACGACAACATAGAAACTATAGCTTAACTCTGTTAAATTACCATTTGAAATTCTAATAGAATTTGGACATTGAACAAAAATTTCACATTTAAAACATACATGTACATAATTGCATTTTTTTTCTAAACAAAACATATTTTCTGAAAAATTTAAACAGTTATTTTTACTCTTACCTTAGTTATATTAATTACACCAAACAATTTTTTTTATTGTTCTTGTTATTTATTGACGACAATTTCACTTGCGCTGTTAAATGTCACTTGAGATATTAATTTTTTAACAAAGAAGCAATTACTTGTTTTTGAAGCACTGTATCAATGCTAGTGTAGCTATTTAAAGAAAACAAAATATGCCGTTATGTACTATGGACACTTGTCAACATATTACCAAACAAAAAATTTGCTTTTGAAACATTTAAAAAAATAACTTTTTTCCGGCTAGATTGAGCATTTGGACCACTGAAGCAACCTGCATTTTTCCAAACATTGTTCAAGATTAAAAAATGTTTTTTTCTTTGTCAATTTTCATCTATTTGGATGTAATAAGTAGACTTAACAGTGGGTAACATAATTTTAGTACCGGAAATTCATCCACAATATTCTTCTAATTATACTCTGGCATTAAATAAACCTTCAAAATACAATTTTCTGAAGACATTTTCTCATTTTGAAACAATTAATAGTAACTGAGATACATATCAGAGAATTAAAGAGGACAAGACAAAATATTCATAATTCAATGAAGAATGATTCCTTCAACATTTTGTATTTCATAATATAACACGTATTTGTTTTAGAATTATTGCTTCTGATGAAGTAGTATGCTGACATTTGTGTGGGACGCATGAAACCTAATAAACCAGATTTGGAAACCTTCCAAGGAACAATGTCAGGAAATTTCAAACTATTATCATTTGTCAAATAATTATCATAAAATGTAATGAGTAAGTTTTTAACGTATGAGCAACATATTTTACAGAATGTTTTTATATTATCATATGATTCATGTGTCTATTAAAATTAATAAACAAGCCGAAACTGATTGATTTTAAATTTTTTTGTGTAAATGTCATAATTTTGATTTGATGTTCTTTTTCATCCCAATGACGAAGCACATTGTGTCGAAATAAAGTTCAATACAAAGAAGTTTATAAAGAAATATCTCGACCTAATTTAATGAAGAGTCCATAATTATTCATAGCACTCAGATATGGCCCATTTCCGAAAATGACCTTAACGAGCACAAATATCTAAAAATCTTGGTATCCAAATAAAATTCACCACAAATAGGTTTTATATATGGGGCATTACAGTCAAGTGAACCAACTTTTGAAATCGATGTCTACCGATTGGGACGAAATTTGCACCATGGTTAGTTCAATTGGATAGTAATTCACACTCAAATTTTCAACAACTGTACACAGAAAAAACGGATTTCTGATAGCAACAGAATTTGTTGCCAAACGAATGATGCGGTCAGTTGATAAAGAAGAATTTCGGTTGAAGCAACAAAACTTTTGTTACCCCTTCTAAAATTTTGTAGCCACAACTGTAAAATTCGATTAATAAGGTAGAATCAATCGATTGGCAACAAATTCGGTTGCTATCACGAATCTGTTTTCTTTGTGTCCCAAATAGTTTAGATAGCTATTTCTTCAATCTTTCGCAAATAAAAATTTCATACTAACAAATTTTAATAAATTTTCATATTGTTTTATTTAACAACAAGTATGAAAAAGTGCAATATTTTTGAAGGACGGAGATTTAAAGTGCCATATTTGCGAATCTAATTGAGATATTAACTTGAAATTTTTTATAATACCAAAAATTAACTTATCTAAACAAAAAAAAATAGATCAAATTGTTCCTAATATTTGCAATCCTATCAAAATTTTGATACATATGTCAGTTTTAGAAGCTAAATAAATATGTAATATGTAATAAAATCTTTACTTATTAACAAAACTCAAGGGAACACATCAGGTTTACTAAAACTGCTCTCCATTTTCTGATCCCACCTTTGGGATTTTAGAACATGTGTCCCAAAGTTGAAATTTTGATAAAAAATAGGTCAAATTCCAAAAGGCGTAGGGACGACATATTTGAAAACGATGACAAGTTTTTTATACCAAAATGTTCTCCGTAAAGATATCTTACAGAAAAACATGAAATTGTTATATGTCCACAGAAAAAAATTACGACAAATCAATTGTCATATTAATTACCAAATTCGTCAATACAATTATTTTTTTAATTGAAAAGGCACCAACAACCGATTTTGTAAATATAAAAAATGTACTTGTTGTTTAAAATTGTTAACACTCAACAATATTTTTCAATTACTAGTTTGTCTTATTGAACAACTAATTGGTTAATAGTAGACTGTTATATTTTAACAACTAAATCGTCAAATTAAACAATTTTGATGTTGGTAGTTAATTACATTTTCTAAAATAGATTTATCCCTACTAAGAAAAACACATTAAAATGTTTCTTTTAATTTGATTTTATTAAGAATAACAAAAAGGACTTGACTTATAGCATCTAATAGAGGTCATTGATACTGTTGTATTTAGAATGTACATATTAATCTGTAAGCTTATAAGTACATACACATATGTATGTACATACATAGATTGAGCATATAACTTTGTAAATAAAGAATCAACGATTAGTTGTAAACTAGATGTCAGTCTTTCAATAACACATGGCGCAGTCGTTGCGGAATGTTTACAAGAAGTAAGACTAAAGATCAAGAAGACCAGATAAAAGAAGACAGAGATTCCGACGGAGAATTATATGAGGATCCTATTGAGATGACAACAACCATGAGTAGTTTTGATGTTCATAAACCAGAGCCCCTTAAGTTAGATGGCAATTTAGCTGAAAATTGGCGTGTCTTTAAACAAAATTACGAAATTTTTTCGATTGCAACCGAATTAGAAAACAAAAAAGAGCAGCAACAGATTGGAATATTTTTAAATCTGTGTGGTCCTGAAATAATTGAAATATTTAACACTTTAGGTTTATCAGCTGAAGACAAAAAGAAATATAATGCAGTTGTTGCAGCTGTGGAAGGGTATTGTACACCGAAAAAGAACGAGGTTTATGAAACTTTTAAGTTTAATAAAAGGAAACAAGAGGAGGGGGAATCATTTGATTCATTTCTTTTGGATTTACGTAAGTTGGTTAAACCATGTGAGTACAAAGATGAAGACAGAATGTTGAGAGATAAAATTGTCATTGGTACAAATAACAGTAAACTACAAAAGAAATTATTGGAAACAGAAAAATTGGATTTAACAAAAACAATAACAATTGCAAGAAACTTCGAATTAGTGGAAAGTCAAGTAAATGACATTCAAAAACAACAGCATAAAAGTAACCAAGTTGATGTGGTTACTGAAAAAGCACTGAACGTACGCAAGGAAAGTAATGAAAGAAGAAATCAGAATTACCAAAAAACAAATTATAAAAATAACAATAATTTTGGACAAATAGCATGTAAATTTTGTAAAGGCAAACACGAGCGTAAAAAATGTCCGGCATTTGGCAAACAGTGCAGTAATTGTGGTCGTTTTAATCATTTTAGTGTAGCGTGTTATGCTTCAAAGATAAGAGAAATTAGAGAAACTGAAATAGAACCTCCAGAAGAAAATATTTTTCTTCATCAGATTTCACATACTATGGATGAGCGAAAAAGATGGTATGAACAAATTCGTTTAAACAACTGTTTGATAAAATTTAAACTTGACACTGGTGCAGACGTTAATGTTCTTCCGCTAAGGTATTTAAAGTTTATTAAAGATGTAAATCTGCAGAAGAGTGGAACACCACCTCAAAGCTATAGCGGTTCAGATTTAAAATATGTGGGAACATGCGAATGTGTCGTAATGTGCAGAAACGAAATAACAACATTAAAGTTTGTAGTGATCGATACACAGTATGAGGCTTTGTTAGGTTTGACAGCTTGCTCAAAATTAAATTTGATAAAACGTGTGTTTAGCATTTCGCAAACAGAAAAAGATGAATTTGTTGCCAAAAATATTGATCTGTTTGAAGGTTTAGGATGTTTTGTAAGAAATTTGGACATAAAACTAAAAAAGGAGTCTATACCTATTGTGAAACCAGCAAGGAGAATTCCACTATCAATATCTACACGAGTAAAAGAAGAACTACAACGAATGGTTGAAAGAGACATTATAGAACCTGTAGATGGCCCAGTAGAGCGTGCATCGAATATGGTAATAGTCGAAAAAAAAAATGGCCAATTAAGAATTTGTATTGATCCCCAAGACGTAAACTCTGATATTTTGCAGGAAAATTACACAATCCCGTCTTTTGAGTCAATTTCGGCACAACTTGCCGGAAAAAAGTTTTTTACGGTTCTAGATCTAAAAGAAGGGTTTTGGCAAATTGCCTTAAGTAAGGCCGCAAGCGAAATTTGCACCTTTAATACAACATTCGGATGTTACCGTTTTAAACGTTTACCTTATGGCATAAAAATAGGTCCGGAAGTATTCCAAAAATATAATGAAAGAAATTTTGCAAATATACCTAATGTTACTGTTTTTATAGATGACATATTAATCGCTGCTGATACGGAAGATCAACATGACGAGCTGTTACAACAAGTAGTAAATCGAGCAAGGGAAATGAACATTAAATTCAATAAGGACAAAATACAATACAAAGTAAAGGAGGTAAAGTATTTGGGCAAAATAATTTCGTGTGATGGTGTAAAATGTGATCCTGATCGAGTTAAAGCGATATTAAAAATCTCTCAGCCAAAAGATAAAAAGGATTTACAGAAATTATTAGGAATGGTCAACTACATCAGAGAGTATATTCCAAATCTTGCAGAAAAAACCCAACCGTTAAGAGAACTTTTAAAAAATGGTATTACGTATGAATGGCAATCAGCTCATGAAAAATGCTTGGAGCATATAAAACAATTAATAGCCAGTGCACCAACGTTACAAAATTTTGACGAAAAATTAGACATCACCATTGAAACAGATGCTTCCAAATTTGGAATTGGGTGCTGTTTAATGCAAAAAGGAAAGCCCGTAGCATTTGCTTCTAGAAGCCTTACAGATGCTGAAGTTAACTACGCACAAGTGGAAAAAGAATTACTGGCGGTAGTTTTTGCTTGTCGTAAGTTTCACTACTATATTTATGGAAAGAAAATTTTAGTTAAAAGTGATCATAAACCGTTAGTAGAGATTATGAAGAAGAGTTTTTGTAAAATACCATCTGCAAGACTACAACGGTTAAAATTAAGCTTGATCAAATATTATATAAATTTAGTTCATGTTCCTGGAAAATTTTTATATATTGCTGATTTTCTTTCACGTTATTATGATGAAAGTGATAAAACTCCTGAAATTGAAGACCTGCAAGAGTTTGTTCATTCCATAAACATATCTTCAGAACGTTTGCAATTATTTAGAAATGAAATAAAAACAGATAAATCATTAAAAGAATTAAAGAATTTCTTATTGGAAGGGTGGCCAAATGATAAACGTAAAATTCCGGATGATCTGAAAGTGTATTGGAAACATAGGAACGACTTAACAATTGAAAATGATATTATCTTCTTTAACGATCGTGTTATAGTACCTCATAGCCTTCGGAAAAATGTGCTGGCCCAACTGCATTCATCGCATCTTGGAATTGAAAAAACCAAGAAAAGAGCTCGTAGTTTGGTTTATTGGCCTAAAATAGATGAATCTATAGAAAATATGATTACCCATTGCGATGTTTGTCAAAAATATAGAGCATCTAACTCAAAAGAACCTATGCTTTCACATTTAGTGCCAGAATTACCTTTTAGCAAAGTGGGTTTAGATATTTGTGAGTATGCTAAAAAATCTTATTTAGTATTATCAGATTATTATTCTCGTTTTTTGGATATTATTCCACTTAATACCAAAACCGCCAGCGAATGTATTAATAAATTAAAAGTGTGTTTTTCAATTCATGGCATACCACTAAATATTGTGTCTGATAATATGCCATTCAATTCATTACAGTTCAAAATGTTTTGTAAAAAATATGATATCAATTTGATAACAACAAGTCCCGGATATTCACAGGCTAATGGTTTTGCAGAAAAGGCTGTAGGAATAGCGAAAAACTTAATTAAAAAGACTTTGGAAAGTAAGCAAGAAATTTGGCTGGCACTTTTAGAATATCGAAATACACCATTAAAAGAAATTGATGCTTCACCTGCAGAGTTATTAATGAGTCGTAAAACTCGAACGCTTCTCCCATGCAAAATCACCCAATTTCAACCACATTGCATTCCAAATATTATGCAAAACATAAAAAACAAAAACACATATGCGAAAATGAACTACGATAGAAATGCCAAAGCTAAATTGCCGTTTAAAAAGGGGGATAATATATGGTATAATCATGGGCTGAATACTTGGATAAAAGCTACTATCGAAAACATACACCCTTCACCACGATCATATTGGATACGCTTGGAAGATGGCACAGTACTTAGAAGGAACTCAAAGTGGATTCGTAAACGTACTTTGTAACCACGCTGATGTGAACTCATATATAGTATATTATTATTATTGAATTAAATAACTTTTTAAGATATACACATATTATTGAATGAATTATTTCAAATTTGTAGAAAGAGAGAGATGTTGTATTTAGAATGTACATATTAATCTGTAAGCTTATAAGTACATACACATATGTATGTACATACATAGATTGAGCATATAACTTTGTAAATAAAGAATCAACGATTAGTTGTAAACTAGATGTCAGTCTTTCAATAACACAGATACTACATACATACGCTGTCCGTCCAGTTATTATTGATGGAGTTCTTGTAAATAAATATGGTGGCCGGCTTAGCTTTTAGTTTGAGTAAGTATTTATATTTCTACATGGATGCACCATTACTTCCATGTACATCAGATATTGCCTTTGGATTTGGTTGGAAATGTTTGTATAATTGAATCTTGCATATCAATTTAGACGGCTGCTTGATAGAGTATGTAGTTTATTCAGGAATCCAAAAACTAAGCATATCAGGAAGGAACGTTATACATCCTTTCAGACTCATGAACCCTATTAAAAAATAATATTTCTTGAACCGTTTTTTTACAATGATATATGATGAATAAGATCATCTTAATTATTAAGTATACCTCTTATTCTGTCTTGAACAATTCGTCAATATTTATCATTAGTAATCACAATTTTTAATTTATTATTAAAAATTAACAATTTAATTTTTCTTTTATTTTTGTTTTTGACACAAAAATATTTTAGTTTTTTTCTTTTTTAATGTAATATACAAAATATTTTTGAACAAATAAAATAGTTAATAAATAAATAAAAGAAATTGTTAATACGACAATTTACAATTAAGTTAATTAAAAAAATGATTACATAATTTAAACAAGTGTTAACAATTTTTATTAATTACTTAATAACTTTTGTAATTTTTTTCTGTGTCCTTAAAGAAAGTTTTTTTTTTAAATAAAAAAGGAGTTAAGTCACCTTTTCGCCCTAAAAACAGCACAAATCTACTATTTTTAAATTTTTAAATTGAAAATCGTTTATTTTTGAATCCGTAATTGATATTGCTCTGAAGCTTTTGCATATTATTGGTAATTTAGTTGTCTAACTAACGAAATAAAAATTGAGTTCATTCGGTTCAAAAGTAGGCCCTATATTTAAAAAAAAAAACGGATCAAGGTATGGCAAAATTTTAAAATTTCAATTTTTAAATGCCTTTAACTCGGAAATTATAAGAAATAAATAGCACACTCAAGCATGTCAAGACCTAGTCGAACGCTTTCCAAAAATATGAAAATCTTTGAAAAATTTTACATGTCAAAGGTACCCTAATTTGAGACCCATAGCGCCGCGCCTTGAGCATTTGTAGTGTTCATTTTAATAACTTAAACTCGAGTACTCCTTATCACGATCGGACCAGCCGTTTAGAAATGCCAGATTTATTTCTAAAAAATTTAGATTTTGCCCCACTATGCAGCATAATAAAAGTTTAGCTTTGCCATCATTGATTGATTTACATACAGTCAGCTATATTTTTTTAAACAGCACGTAACATTTGTATCATTTTTGTTAAATTATCGTTAAAGTGATTTTTGGAATTGGTCCTATAACCAATTATGAATCGATCGAAATGAAATAAGGTTGTGTGATTTATCTTCATATTTCTGCTAAATTCTATGTGGCTTGCAATATTTCTAAGAGATTTATGATCGTTTAAGTGATTTTCGAAAGTGGGAGCTATGACTAATTACATTTATTACACATAAAGTTCTATTTCGAGAGGACATTTGTAGGGGGCTACGCGAAATGATGGAAAGATTTCACCCAGTTTCAATAGGTACTTTGCGCACAAGGTTTACATGGACAGGCAGACGGACGGACATCGTTGTACCCTCCCCACTGTGGTTGTGTTGTGTTGGGTATCAATATTTTACTGGCTCATAGTCAACTTATAGCGTGAAGCAAGTGTCAACTTATAGCGTGAAGCAAGTTTGTAAAAACCGTAACTCAGCCATTATCTAACCGATTTTCAATTTTTTTTATATAAAGGAAACTATTTTAAACTAAATTTCAAAAAAAAAAAAACACTAAACAAAGTGATCAGAAAATCTATAAGTTTTTCCGAACTCCATGGACTCCAATAAAACAGAATTGCTATATGAGAACGCCTGAATATTTTCGGTGTTGCATAGTGTAATCAACATTAACAAAACAAATTTTGCCACCTAACAAAAAATTAGCTGCGACTTGTGACAGGAAATATAATTAGGCTCTTCGAACAACTAAAATTCAATTAATTAAGTCATAGTTAATAAGAAATGTTTAAAATTCGACGTAATCAGTACCACCGCATATAATGGTGTGTGAGTTATCATTGCCTCACACTACTTAAGATACCTTCACATTGATTAAATATTTGACGAACAAAAAATTAATATATTCAACATAAGTTTAATTGATATTATATGACTTTTATAAGAGCAAACTATATAATAATGATCTTATATTGAGATATTTTCTAAACTGAAGCTTGTTTATTGGATCAAATATTGCTTCAATGGAAAGATGATCTCTAGTTTTTATGCTATTTTCGTCAAATGTTTCAACAAAGTGTGTGTAACTTTCGTCTTGTAGACAACTTCACGTACCTTTACATTTAGTGGAACAACTCCAAAAATCTCAAAAAACACATTTTTTTATCCCATATAAATATAATATATATCTCTATTGTTGCAACTACATTAATATAAGTATTATTTGTACTGTTTTCTTTAAATAAAATCTAAAAATGTTAACGTGAGTATTCTGAAAAAAATTTTATTCAACTCATACACTTTACAATAATATATAAAATTTTTACATTAGTGAGCCATTTCATAAAATGATGAAAGTCATTTGACAAATCTAATAACTTGTGTTTCAATGCTATAACTTGTGTTTTAAAATTGGCAATTTGTTTTCACCATCACTAAGGTCCACGTTATAGTACAAACCAAAACGTCAGGATCAGAATGTTTGCATAGTACACAGATAGAATTAAATTTGTGTCTCAATAAATAAATTTACAAAATCAAACAAACTTTAGTTTGAACCAAAATTTGTAATTTTTTAACAATTCTTAGCCATATTACCTACAGAAAAAAAAACAATATTTAAATACGCATACATTTTTAAACAAGATAAACTATTTTGCTTTTGCATTCAACACATTAAGAGTCCTCATGTAAACGCTTAAATGCCTCGCAAACTGTGCATTTTTACACTCTCGCAAATGAACTGTCAAAAATTGTATGGAAATTCGTTTGCACAACTTCGATAAGTTTGCGCTACAATTTAAACTATCAAACTTGAATTTATTGTACATTTGACGAATCGGCTGCTTTTGTTTACTTTTATTTATAAGAAAATAAAAAAACAATACCATTTGTCCTGTTTTTATAATGCTGTATAATGCTTACGCTAAAATAGAATATCATCAAGCAAATCAAAACGTCAAGTTTTTAATTCAAATGTTTTAAAAACATGAACAGCTCTCTTGATTTTTTAGAAAAAGATGATTTTGATATAACTTTTATTCCAAGAAGATCCGAATTTTAATATGGATGATGATGAAAGTGTGGATAAATTCAACCAAAACTTATTTTGGTTGAATTTGGTTTGGATATCTATATAGTTAAGATATTTATGACAGCTTAACTCTTTGCAGATAGGGCAGTTGCATGGGGGCTAGGAGAAATAATGGACTGATTCTATCCGAATTCAATAGGCTTTGCTCTTGGGTCAATGGATCCTGCCAAATTTTGTCGAATTATGTTTGAAATTGCTTTATGTAGTTTGATTACATGGTTTGCATGGACGGACGGACATTGCTTAATTCACTCAGAAAGTGATTTTGACCAGATTGGTATACTTTAGGGTGGATGTTGGGACAATATTTTTGCACGTTACAAATATCAGCATTAACCCAATATACCCTCCCCACTATGGTCGTGTAGGGTGTAGAAATACATGCTTATATTAAAAAAAAAAATAAAACTAAGAAACTGGAAATCTTGGCGCAGCCGAAAAAAATTTTTTCCGGTAAAAACTCGGAGTTAAGTCGCAGCCAACAAATGTTATCACATCAGACGCCGACGAAAAAAAATAACGGCTTGATTTTCTGATATACATATTCATACATATCCGTGAACGCTACAGGGAGCATTTTTTTAAAGTAAAATATTGCACAAGAGTAAATCAAATATTGGTCTTACTCCATATGCGGCAATTTTGTTTAATAACAAACCCGCCAAAAATGAGGCTCATTGCTAAACACATTTTTGCTATAAAACAGTCGTTTATAAGTTGTGCGAATCGATGATTAATTTTTAAAGTCAATCTGTTCATGATGATTTGCCAGATTATATCCTTTCGAAAATTATATCGGGCTTAAAAAAACCCTTTCAGTTGGGAAATTTGACAAAGGTAAAAAACATAGCACAATTTATTCCAATAAGAACATTTCCTGCAGATGTTTTTACTCTTTTAAAAACATTATTTTGTCCTCGTCATGCAGCTTCACCAAAGTAAAAAAAATTTAAACATACACAAACTGCGAAGCGTTTTTGCTTGTCTACAGATACACCCAGAATCTCTGGCGAGAATAGAACCCGCAACCCTCAGATTGATACCCCAGAATATTATAGTGTAGTGTCTGCACATACATAAGTATACCGAGTAATTTTTTATTTCAATCAAAATTAAGAAGTAGTTCGCAAATATGTTTTGTTAAAATGTCAGACGATTCCCATTGCAAGTTATTAACTTCCATTATTTTTACTTGCACACCTTTCAATGGTATAACAAAATGTACTAGTATTAGATATATTTTTATGTTAACGTTATTAGAACAATCATAAAATATTTAAACCAAATTTTTACCAACCAATTTCTACAAATCGTTTTTTCACTACTCAATATATCGTCGTCCCGAAGTTATCTTCACGTATATCACAAAATCCAAAAAAATTAGTTAAGACCATTTTCTGGGGTAAAATTCTTAAATCTATCGATCTGTTCGATCCACAGGTCTATATCTCTTATAATTTCTGAGATATTGTGGAGCTATTTTTTGTATATCCATTATTGTTAAAAAATGAATGTGTTATAATACCGTATGTGTCATTTTTGTGGATATACAATAAAAAGTGTATGAAATTTTGAAAATATAAAAATCTTGTGTTATCTTCACGTATATGAATAAAATATATGACAAATTAAAAAAAAAAAATAAATTATGCTATTTTTATTATAATTGGCATTTCGATTCGTTCTATGTTCATGAATTATACAGCATAGAATCTAACTATAACGTTTATTTGTTATACATATGGAAGGCATACACTAAAAATATGTACTATAGATTTGTTTAAATTCACTTTATTTTAGATAAATTAAAGTTTATTCTAATAATATTATTGTAATCAACTAAGAAATAGAAACAAGAACATAATAACTCAAAATATATCACTCGAGTTTAAAATTTCGTTTTAAAAATTTAGCTGAATATTACAAATTTACATTAATAGATCAGAAAAGAATTTAACATCATTATCTGGAAGGTATACATATAGGCGTTCAATATCTTTATTTTTGTCTTGATAAATATTTATTCTTGTGCATGTACTTAATTCCTTTTCAAAAATTGTATCTGAATTTGGGAAAACTCTACTTCTAGCTCGTTTTTTAAAACTTGATGATGTAAATTCGACTTCACTTATAGAATTTTATAGAATTTTTAAAGTGAGCTTTTTGGATTAATTTTGTTATCGAAACTTAATTTTAGGAGTCGGTCTATTGCACTATGTACAGTGTAAGCCTCTTGAACTTTCTAATGTCCCGGCTCTGAACATTTTTGAACAATTGTTTTCAAGTTACTTCTTTTATACAAAACTTCAAGGAAATTTTATTTCTGTTTTGCGGCACACAGTAGTCGCTCCTAAGAATGATATGCTTAATATTATAAAATCTTGCAATACATTTTCCAAAATTTTAATAATAAAGGGTTTTTTAAGCTCGACAGCTCTTGCGAAAAGTGTTAACCCTCAAACGAACCGTCTGTCATACTGCGCGCACTCTGACAAATCATTATAAGTAAATTGACGGTTGAACAACGCTGCCAAATTTACTTTGAAAATCAGTCATTGATTCGCGCAACTTATAGACGACTGTTTTATCAAAAAATTGCGTTCAGCAATGAGACGTCCACACCAAACCCTATAGACTTCATTACATCCAGAAAAATGCAACATTTGGTGCGGCTTACTTGTTGGTGGCATCATCAGACCTTATTTGTTCAAAAATGAAGCCGGAGCTCGCATGATCAGTGATTTTTTGTTGACATTTGGATGACATTTAACCGGGCGAGATGTGGTTTTAACAGGATAGTGCTACGTATCATACGGCGACCACAACTATCGATATATTCAAATCATGCGATTTCACACGTCTCGATTATTTCCTGTGGTGCCACTTGAAGTCAGTGGTATATGCTGATAAGCCAGCAACAATATACGCATTGGAGGACAAAATAGTTCATGTTATTCATGTCATACCATCAATTCAATGCCACAATGCTCGAAAAAAGTGGCCCATAATTGGACGTCCATAATGCGCTTCATCAAAAACAGCCATATGTCCGAAATCATTTTCAAATGTTAAAGCCATGTATTGATCTTTTGAATAAAAATTTGGTTTGCTTAAAATATACTTTTTGTGTTATTTTTTACAATTTTAATTCTTTCGGGTTTAAAAAATCACACTCTAAAACTAGCCATTTCCTTTCCGAGAGGCCACACAAATAAAGATTGGTAGTTTATTTAATTGCTTACTAATTAATGTTAATTTAGCATACTGCAAGTATAACCCATATACGTGAAGATAATTTTAGAGAAATAAATGAGCGCAGTTTTTATCAGTACATTTTCACAAATGTGTCATAAATTAACAAATATTTCGTAAAAAGTGGCGTATACAACAAAATTGCAAATTTAGTTTGGAGCTAAAAATGCTTATAACTTGAAAAATATCCTCCATGACTCTAGAAATTTTTACACTAATCAATGTAGAATTTCAAGGACTACACCATACAAAAATATCGAGCATCTTTTTTCGACTCAATTTTTTTATATAAATCGTTGAAACTTTAAATTCGATTTCCCAAAACAAAATTTTTGGCAGTTACGTGAAGATAACTTCGGGACGACGATATGTTGTTAGCTCTTAAAGTTTATCCAAAAAATGTATCTTATTAAGAAAAATGAGAAGTGAAAAGGCGACAGTAAAATTTAGTTCTTTGAGATTACCTAAAATGTTGTCATATTTTAAAAATGAGAAGTTAAAAGGAGGCAATATATTAAAAACTTGAAATTTACCAGTTTTACCAAGAATTTTTTTAATTTTTTTCTTTAAAAACCATCTCCTGAAAATTTACGCTCTAGTCGTTCTCACGTGATACCATTACATATGGAATATAATTTAGTGCCAGAATTTTACAAACTATAGATTCAAACTTAGTACGAGCAGATGAATAACTCTCATCGAAATATCATTTAATAAGTTTTGATGTACAATCGTTTGATCGGAACGAATGTTATGTTTAACAGTATGAAATGCCGTTCTTTCATTACTAATGCTGGTTTTTCTTCCACATTCATCAATAGTCTTAGACCACAAATAATTGGAAAGAGTTTTGCTAGAAGAGCAGCAATATCGGGAGCTTGTAGCTCGGAGTCATTAACAAAAAATATAAAAATCTTTGAAATCGGATGGGAAACAAAAAATGGCACTTGTTTAAAAATTGTACATGTAGAACGTACCCTACTTTAAGCCCCCCTAGCCGCCTCTGGAGCATTTGTAGGGTCAATTTTAATAACTTGAATACTCCTTATCTACGCCCACGTCAAATTTTATCCCGATCGCACCAGCTGTATAGAAATGCCAATTATTTCCAAAAAATTTTGTTATTGCCACACTGCGCATTGTCAATCAATCAATTTATTTATAATATTTACTGTTTTTGATGTTCTGTGTTGTTATTTCATATTTCTCGTTATGTTTATAGATAGCACTAACATTTATTTTTTGTGAAAATTGAGTGGATCATTAAAAATCAAGGGTGTTATGCCACTTTTTCAATACAAATTGTATAGGCAGTGGGCGTAAAAGTGAGCGGAAAATGATCACACAAATGATTCTGAGTATTTAAAAATGGTGTGTGCAAAAAAACAATGCCGTAGGTCAAAATTTAATTTTCACTTTGTATGGGAGGTGGGCGGATCATTTTGATTTTTCCATTTTTTCTTGATTCAAACAAAAAATGCCTATGTGCCAAGTTTCATTGTCTTCGAACAACTTCTTCTATTTTTAGCCGCTCATTCTATGAACCTCAACCAATGTGCGATGGCATCAATATAATCGTCATGGTGGATTCATAAAAGGTGGAGTCAGTCAAACAGATGATTAATTTTATTCGATTGGTGGTTCTAGCGATTAACCGTTATTGCAATTAACCGTTTTTGTGAGAAAGTTCAATGTTTTAAGTGCAGTGGTGAACTGAAACACGTAGTGTAGTTTTTTGTTTTATTTGAGTCACAGATTACACGAAAATAAAAAAAAACTTTTTAAATCTATTAGTTATGGATATTAATGACGATGGTAAGTATTTAAATTTTTAGTAGTGAAATATTCAATAATAATTATGGTAATAAGAAATTGTATAATAAATCTTTCATAACCTAAAAATCCGTGATTTTAGCTTTATAGAATAAAACAAGTAAGAGAGCTATATTCGTCTGTGCCGAATTTTATATACCCTTCACCAAATTATACTTTAAAATAAAAAAATTTTTTTAAATATTTTTTAGTAATCGATATATTTATAAAAAATAGGCCAAAAATAGAGGTTGTCTTCGATTTTTGCTCATATCTCCGTTATTTATGGACGGATTTTGCTGATTTTAAATAGCAAACTTCTCGAAAGCATGTCTGACAGAGTTATTGAAGATTTGGATCGCGAAGATAACTGGGGTCTTCAGAAAATTGATTTCAACAGACAGACGGACAGACAGATAGACAGACGGATATGGCTTAATCGACTCCGCTATCTATAAGGATCCAGAATATATATACTTTATAGGGTCGGAAAATTATATTGTGGAAATTACAAAAGGAATGACAAATTTATATATACCCTTCTCACGAAGGTGAAGGGTATAAAAATATATATATATGGGGTATTTCATGTCAAGTGAACCAACTTTTGAAATCGAAATTTGCACCATAGTTAGTTTTATTGGATAGTAATTCATTGGATAGTAATTTTGGCCAAGCAGGTGTTTTTTCTCATCTATGTAACTTATTACTTATTGTTCTTAGCAAAATGTGTCCCAAATAGTTTAGAATATCTATCTATATCCAACTCGCATCCCACTAAGCGACCAAATAGGTCTTCAAGGAAAATTTCTAAGCACTCTTCTTTGAAAAAAAAATTCAAAAATGTTTTTGATTTTGGAAAAAAAAAATTACGTTTTTTATTTTTAATTTTTTTTTTTCCTAAAGATTGAAGAAATATCTATCTAAACTATTTGGGGCACATTTTGCTAAGAACAATAGGTAATAAGTTACATGGATGAGAAAAAACACCTGCTTGGCCAAAATGTAAAATGTTTACCTCCTCTAACTCAGTACGTTCTCGACCGATCTTGTTGTAACTATGGTGCAAATTTCATCCCAATCGGAAGACATCGATTTCAAAATTTGGTTCACTTGACATGAAATGCCCCATATACTTACAGCCGTATTCATAAAAAACACCATTTTAAGGTATTTTTAAGCAAAATTCCTTAAAATTGTATTTATTAATCTATTTTAGCTTAAAATACCTATTTCAAATGTTGTTTCAAATAAACGAATTTTAAAATTACTTCGACTCTATTTTAAACCTATTTTAAAGTACACTTTTTACATTTTGTCTTAAAAAAAAAGAAATTTTAAAGATAAATGCTTATAAATTTCCAATAAAAGCCGATAATATTGCAATTGCTTAACATAATGTTAATTTCGCTGGGGAATAATTATCATTATAATAATATATGATTTTGTTAGAAATTCCTCCGGCAGTGAAATGCATGAGGTTCACAAGTTACTTTTATTTCCATTTTTGTCATTTACTGTTAACCTGTAACGCCATGTAGTTATTAAATGTGTAAACATCGTGAAAGAAGGTCCACACAATCTTGTATACTCACTCCGTCATTAAAATAAAGAGTTTTCTCATAGAAAATCATTAGATTTTGTTACAATTTAACAAAATGACAATAAAAATTAATTAATAAAACAAATCATAAAATAGTGATGTTTATTTAGTCACATAATATTCGTCATTCGAATACTTTTAATAATAATACAAAAAAATATATAAAAATGTTTGTATATTAATACATTTTAGCTTAATATAAATAAGAACGGTTTTTATTCGCTGATTGTGCAAGTTTAGCAACAAGTTTAGGCTCTAATTTTGTAAATCACGTCATCAAAGTGATATTTATGTGGAAAGCAAAAACAAAATTTTAAAAATTTGTTTTTGTTTTATATACAAATTCTGAACAGAACAAATGCACCAAAATTCAGTCATTGATTTGGCTTTCATAATTTGGAAATTTTGTATATAAAACAAAAACAAATTTTTAATATTTTTTAAATTTTGTTTTTGCTTTCCACATAAATATCACTTTGGTGCGGTGATTTACAAAATTAGGGCCTAAACTTGTTGCTAAACTCTGTAATTTCCGATTTTATTTACTGAAAAAAATAGTACGAGTACTTTAGTATTTAATATTCATTGTTTTGATGCACTACGATTGAAGTGGCACATAAAAGTTATAGTGTTACCATCACAGAATTTAAAAAAAAAACATTAAAATACTGTTTACATAAAATACACACAAAAAAATAATCGAGGCTATATTAACTAACCTTGCATAGTTAATTTATTTTCGTATGAAAATTAAAAACTAACAGCTGTTTTGCGGCTCACTAATATTCCTAGTCGAAAGAAAACAAATACGAACGATAACGTAAGCAACTCAATACAAAATTTGAGGCTCACTATTTACATTTTCTGATATTTGTTCGAACTGAAATGTCAAATTCATTCACTTTTTATTTATTGTCGTCTATGCAAGAATCTAGTACAAAACGGATGCGTACTTATTTATTATTGTACATTTGTGCATAATATAACATAATAAGGGTACTCATTTAAACGCTTAAGTTTCCCATTTGTGTAAATGTGCAAATTTGCGCGACGTGTTTCATGAACCCACCTTTTCAATTTTGTGTAAGTTTACACAGAAAATTTATATTTGTTAAAAATGTCAAATAAAAATAAATTCAAAAAAAGCTGTAAAATAAAGTTTTTCAAATTGTAAAAATTTAAATTCTAAAAATGTTGAATGAAAATTAAATCTTTGGAACAAACAATAGTAAACATAGTTTAGAAGATTTTGTTTATGTTCTAGCTGTTGGTTAATGTTTCCATACACATTGCCATTCAGTCCAATCATTCTGTTCCAAAGTTACACAATTTTCACATACACAAAATATTTATATTTTATTTGATTTTTTTATTCATAAATAAAAGTAAACAAAAGCAGCTGATTAATCAAATGCACAATAAATTCAAGTTTGCGAGTCTAAATTGTCGCGCAAACTTATCAGAGTTGTGCAAACGAATTTCCATATATTTTTTGACAATTCATTTGCGAGAGTGTAAAAATGCACAGATTGCACAGTTTGCGAGGCATTTAAGCGATTACATGAGGACCCTTAATCTATATCTATCTATATAAATATATAAATGTCTTTGTAAGTTTGTTTGTTTATTTGTTTGTTTGTTTGTTTGAGCATCACGCATAAACGGCTGAATCGATTTTATTGAAATTTGGAACGTAGATAGATCCTTACTTGGAAGCGTCAATAGGCTATAACTTTTTTCAATAAGTAAGACCAGAAAAGGGTAAACAGGGGGAAAACCGGTAAAATTGGTACCTTTAGTTCTTAAACAATAAATACTAAACGGCCGAAACGATTTTACTGAAATTTCCAACATTGACTACGACAGTGGTAGCGAAGCGCACCGGGTCAAGCTAATTACATATATTTTCACTCATACTTACTGGTTTGTTGTAGAAAATTATGTACAATTTGACGAAAAGTCTATTTATTTTTGTTCGAGATGTCCCTAAAGTACTCCTTTATATTCTTTAGCAGAGTTATTTATAGAATTATTTATTTACAATAATAAAAAATAATAAAAAAAATAAAGAAAAAAATAAGTCGCAGCCACGAGTTGATCCCACAACCTTCCGGCTGCTAGTCAAGTGCTGTACCCACTACACCACTGCTTAATTACTTTTTTTTTTGTCAAATAATGGTTTTAAATATATTGTCGATTGTTTCTCAATTATATTTTGATTACGTTTGAAACGTAAAGCAAAGCGAACGATAAGTCGTAAGATAGTGGGCCACTGTTTCGAATGAAAGTGAGTGACTGACTTTCTTTCGCTTAAGTTTTCTTTCGACATCGTGGGCCAGGCTGTAAGTTTTATTATGTATGCCAATAGGTAATTCAAACAATACACTTTTCCCTTAAAACTATGTTAATATAACTATTGGAATTAGTAACTTCTTCTTCGAAGTTTTTTGTTTATTTAATTGTCAATTGAAAATATTTGTTTGTGCAAAAGGATATGTATATTAAATTAACTTTAAAAAATATCATCAAAAAAAATCAACGGATGAGTGTAAAAATGATAGCAGCCCCGAAAATTTAGAAAAACAAACAGATCATGAAGATTTAGCTGGTCTCGATCATCAGCAGCATAAGGTTTGTAATTATTTGGGACTAACCGATATGTCGACGGCCAATGCAGTTTCGGAATTGGCTCAATGTAATTTAGATAGATGCCCTATGCGTGTCTTACGCCAGCAACAAAAGCTCATGAGTTCAAGGATCTGAGTGATTCTGATGCGAATCACGTACAAAAAAGCATTTGCAAAAAGTTTTTATCAAATTTCATTTATATACACATAAAATTCATTTTGTAAATACAAGTTTTTAAATAAAAGCTAAAGATTTTCTACACAGAAAAAATAAATTCATAATTGGAATGAATTTTGTAATAAATATTATTAATCGAACATGACTTTTTTCCCAAACTTTTTTCATTCAGAATAAGAACATGTTCATAAATATTATAAAATTGTACATGATGGAATTTTTGGTTTTTTTGAATAAATTTCTTGATATTTTATGATAAAGTGCATTACAATTGCATTACCTAATAGCTTAGTTCAAATACATTTGTAAAGAACCCTATATTACCAATTATTCAAGATGAATCAAAAAAGTCTGAAACGTAAAAAAATATAAAAAAAAGCATTTCAAAATGCAGTAAATTTCGCGCATATTTTATCATTTTGTAGCTGAAAATCATATAAAACATAAAAATTTTCCAAGGAAAATTTCAAACATTTTCAAACAACATAAAAATATAAATGAAAATTGAAATATTTTTTTCCAGCCTCCTAGATTTTATTTAAAAACAAAAATATGAAAAAAATCATACACACAAAAAAATCCATAGGTTATATTTGCTAAAAATATAGTATAATTTTAACTAAGTGCAAGGGTAGAATGGCATTTACAAAGTTTCTTAGTTAATATAACAAACATTTTAGATAATTTCAATTTTCGAAAAATCAACTAAAATTGTTTGTTAAAATTGCTTATAAATTTTTATAATTTACCAATGAAAGCAAAGTAAATTTATAGTTTAATTTTTGATAATTTAACTATGTAACTATTGTAACATAAAATTAATATATTTACAAATTATATATTATATTCAGAAAATCTTAAAATTTCTTGATAACTTTAGCTTTTATTTAAAAAAAATTATTTACAAAATTAATTATTTGGGTTATATAAATTTAATAAATACATATGTGTGAAATTGGATAATAATTGTAGATGCTTTTTTGAACGTCATGCGCATCAGATGCACTCAGACCCTGGAACTTACACAGTTTCGAACAGACCCTTGTTAGAGATTTAAAGCTACATAGCTTTATTTCTCTTATCTTTGTGCTTGCTACTTTTAATTGCTGTCCTTTCTGAAAAATAATACATGTTTACATTTAATTTTATTATAACTTTATCAATCGGACTTCTTACCTTTTCTGTTTTCTTGAAATATCACTGCCTTTCTGTTTGATTATATTGCTAAAATAGAATTTATTTCAATTTTTATATTTTTTTAAAGTTAATTTAATATACACATACCCTTTTGCACCAAAAATATTTTCAATTGACAATTAAATAAACAAAAAAACTTCGAAGAAAATACATACACAAATAACAAATAAATTCGAAGATGTTACTAATTCCAATAGTTATATTAACATAGTTTTTAGGTAAACTGTATTGTTTGAATTACCTATTGGCATAGTTAATAAAACTTAGTTTTTTATTTTCTTATAAAAATAAATTAACTATGCAAGCTTAGTTAATATAGCCTTGATTATTTTTTTGTGTGTACTATTTAAGAAATTATTTATAAATGATATGAATTGAAATCAATGAAATCAAATCATAATATTTATGTTGAAACTTTTTTCTGTGTAAGTATAATTTGTAAATAAATTCATTTTATGTTACAACTGTTCCATAGTCAAAAATAAAACTATAAATTTACTTCGCTTTCATTGGTGAATTAAACAATTTTAAAAGGAATTTTAAGAAAAAATTTTAGTTGATTATTCGAACATTGAAATTATCTAAAATTTTAGACATATTAACTAAGAAACTTTTTAAATGCCATTCTACCCTTGCGCTTAGTTAAATTTATACTATATTTTTTAGGAAATATAACCTGTGGATTTTTTTGTGTGTACTGATTATGAATACGAATTTATAACAAAGCTATTTTAGGCCTACAATGTGTTTTAACTAATTTGTTAAAACAATAACATATAAAACCTTTATAAAATAGCCCATTGCATTGATTTAATGTAAGCAAACAATTTGTTATATTCATATACTTTTGTGGCAGTTATGAAAAAATGTATATACAGGGGTTGAAAATACCGATGTTTGCACTTTTCTTAGCTCCTATTTGAGTTTCATGCTCTTATTTTTCTCGATTTTTATTTTAAATAATCTACAAAAACTATTCTATTTAAAAAGGTCAAAAAACTCTCAAATTATTTTTAATTTAAAAAAATTGGGAAATTTTTTCACTTTTGAAATTCTGGAATTTGAATGGTGTTGGAAAACACCATAGTCATCAGGGCATGACAGTTGGATGATGGAACAGTTAAGAAGAACTTTCTTTTTAAAAAAATAATCTCTGATGTTTCTTTTTATAAAATGATTAATTTTGTGTACACATTTTATAATATACATATTAATTAGAACTGATGGTCAAATCAAATTCCAAAAAGGTCAAAATTTTCAATTTACATCTGATTGCTGTAAATTAAATATAAAATATATATTTTTTTAGAAAAAAGATTATGTTCTACTTTGCACATCTTAACAATAATAGGTTTATTTACTTCCAAAAAAGTCCACCTCTCTGTCTTTCTCTGCCACTTGATGTAAAATATAATAAATTGTTCTCGATGAAAATATATAAAATATGGAAAAAATTACAAATGTTTTTTCAAGGTAGTTCCTTTTTGTTAACATTTTGAAATAACTAAAAGCCAGACTTTCAAATGGGGTTTTACGGTATTAAAGCAAAAACATAACGTAATTAAAAATAAGTCCTAAAACACTAATAGCTCATGTACTTTTTCTTTGACCAGTGTCAAATTTGTGTTACAATTTCATTCCGCATACGTTATATAACTTAAAAACTTCAACTGATTTTAACGAATCAAAAACATACAAAATTACAGTGATATTTGGCGCTTACGAATCATCTGCTAGTAATTGCTTATTTTTAAGAAATCAATTCTTGTTTCAGGAAACTTTTGTTTCAAAAACTGTCATTTAATCAGAGTTTGGCAGAGTGAAAGTAAAAAACAAGAAAAATTAGTTTATTAAGAATTTAATAAAATTTTTTTTTTTTTTTTTTTTTGTTATTAATGTGTCTTTTATTTAAATTTATGTGTAAATTTAGTTTTGGCCAAAAAATGTGGTTCGCAAGACCAATGTGGATTGTGTCGGTAGCCTAATGTAGTCCAAGTGTTTAAGACATTCATGATGTATGAAACTAAAAACAGTTTTAAATTTCTGAAATGCTCCGAAAATCTGTTGACAATTTACCTTTTATAAACACTACCTTAATTTTGCACTGCGTTTTATTTCCAAATTCATTCTGTACCTGCTGTCAGTCTTAATTGAAATATTAAAGAAGTAGATATTGAATCACTGTGGCACAGAGTATTAAAGCATTTAATTTTTAAATTTTGTAAAAAATATTTTGTAATCTTTAGCTCTCATGAGTGTACATACATACATATTTGTCAGTAGGTATGTATATACGAGTATGTACATTTGTATTTGAACCCTATAATATATACAGACGTTCAGTTCTGCTTTCAAAATAATAACAGTCCCTATTTAAAAGGCAAATACATAAACCATAAAATAAATAATTTCACTTTGAAACTTGGTTAACTTACCGAGTTGCATGGAAAGGCACAAATACACGTTCAACCCAAAAAGAACCTGCATCAATAGAACTCCCATCCTTGCTCGAGGCTAAGGCAGTAAGTAGATGCGATGTTGCACAGGCTCCCATGAGTACAGAGCGAACGAACGAATGTGTTTGTATGTCTGTTTCTTGCAAACATTTGCAGAGTTGAATAATTTTCTTTGAGATTTTTACAAAAGTACAAAACAACAATAACAAAAATAAAAACAGAAACAAAAACAAAAAAGGAGCACATTTCTTTAGAATTTATGGACAATTATATACAGAAGTTCCTCCTCATACACTGTTACGAAAAACAAACGGACACGACGAAATGGCAACGGAAAACGTTAAAATGAAATTGTCGTAAGTTTAAAAGTGACTCATTAAATGTATTTTTTAATGGATCTTACAGTTAGTAAACTTTTGGCAAAAATTAAAATTTAATTTTTCCAAAAACAATAACAGCAGCTATATTATATAAACGGGTAAAATACCATTTTGAACCCCCTTCTACATTTAGCAGACACACATATACGAGTATATTCCTCTACAAAAGCGAGCATATTCAATTCAACATTTATATTCAGTCATATTTATGCGAAAAAATAAACAATGAACTGTAACTGTTTCGACAATTATACAATAACAATTGCTAAACTTTTGATATTTTTGTGAAAAATAATTAAAACAAATTTAATAACGATTAAGTAACACTCATAAACTGAAAGAAAAACTTTTAAGTACAACACTTTAGTATATTTAAGTGTGTATGATTACGGCTCAGGGATGAAAAGTACAATGTACCGTGTCGTATATGGTACAATGAACAATTTGCCTACAACAACCCTTAAGACAAGATTTCCACATAAATATCCACTTGCAAGATTTTTGGAGTTATCATCGAACAGTGATAACTCCCAGTAATTTAAATCTTCATCCATCCCAGATATGTTTTGTTTGCACATTAATATCTCATTTTATTGACTTATGCTGGGGCATAATTTATTAAAAACAATAACAATAATAAGATATGGTCGAAAAGTATTTTTTTTTTGTTTATCGTTGGTACAATTTGTAAATGTATTTTTACATCTCTGGTATGGTTGTACATGTAAGATTGTAAGTATAACTAAATTTCATCACACTCTAGCATTAGAGCAAGAACAACACAGCACTGAATTTTATTAGCCGGTCATTATAATTGAAATTGGTTTATATGTCAGATTTAATTTGATATTTTGCGTCTTTGGAAATTAATTAACACAAATTGTCTCAACACAGTTACATCCATACACATTTTATATATTGGGCGAAAAACTTATTTTCATTTTTTAAAACAAAGCATTTCGTGAATTGTTTTGACTAAAAGCGATAACTGAAGTAATAAATGTTGAGTCAAAATGTTAGTATTTTGCCACTTCATTACTTACACAATTTTAATGTCATTGGAGGCAAGACAACCCAAAACTATTGTATTAACAGTAATACCATTAATAACTAATTGATCGTTAGGTCTCACAGAAGCCGATATCAGTAAAAACAGATTGTGGTCGTGCAAATGACTAGTTAATAATTAAATTAATTTCATTTTGGCAGAAATTAAAAAAAAAAAAAATAACAATGAAACAAAAATAGGAGGTAAATACGTTAAAATTGGATGTACAATTGAAGCAAAACATTAAAAAATAGGAATTTATAGAAAATTACTATTTTTGTTCTCCTAGGTCCCAAAGTGGGCCACTTTAGGTATATGACAAATTTAAAAAAGATTGTACTACAAGGTGGCGCAAAAGTAAACTTCCGATGTTTTTTGGCTGTAATTAAAAAATTTTAATTTTTTTACATCAAGTCGAGAATATAATCCTCTTCGTGGGTTACACGCGGATTTTCAGTGCCCCAGAAGCGTAAATTTTGCTTATTTACGTACCCGCTAAGATGGAAATGGGCCTCATCACTCATGATTATTTTTGATGAAAAATCATCTTCCTCTTGGTGGTGATTAAGGATGGCTTGAGCGTATGTTAGACGGGATTGGCGGTCAGCAGCTAACAGCTGATGCACCGTCTGGACTTTGTACGGAAACATCTTCAAACCTTGTACCAAAATTCGCTGTAAAGACCATCGACTGATACCCATTTGCGTGGCACGTCGTCTGGTCGATGTCGACGGCGCTTCCATGGCATCCTCGGCTACAGCAGCAATATTCTCTGCAGAACGGCTACTCCGGGGTCTGCCACGCCTGGCAGCATCTCGTGTTGTGCCAGTCTCTTCGAGGCGAGCGGCTAAACGTCGAAGTGGACGGCCAGGAAATCTGCGACGAAATTCACGTTGTGCCAAAGTCACCGACCGATTATTGGTCAAATAAATAGTCAGCAATATTCCGCGTTCTGGAGCAGTGTAGCGTAACATTGTTTATTAACGTGTATTTCGCATGTGTTTACTACACAAATGTCAAAACAGAACTGACATTAGGGGCCAATCGCAAAATTTATAGCATTTTCTGATAGGAGTATTACTTTTGCGCCACCTTGTATATATTTTACTAGTTAAAAGCCGGTGTGCTTCTCTACCCGTAAATGAAATAAAAAGTATATTATTTATTTATTATTTCTAATCTTAATGAAATAGAAAATATACAGAAACTTAGAACTGGATTTCTTTGTTTCATCCGTTGAAATTTCTTTGACGATTGATTCCAAGTATAATATCTGCGTTCGTTTAAATTCATCATTCTGGCAAATTTCAAAAAAATCTGATCAATGTTGTAGATGGCGGTCGATCAACTCGTTTGTAATACATTCTCCTCAGTAAAGCACACTCTTTGACCTTTTTTCAGATGTGTGGATAAATGAACAACAGTTGGATGTCTTTAATGAATGGCAAATGAAAAATGCGCCAAATTGCTTCGTTACACACAAAAAAATCCACAGGAAATATTTCCTAAAATTATAGCATAAATTTAACTAAGCGCAAGGGTAGAATGGCATTTACAAAGTTTCTTAGTTAATATAACAAAAAATTTAGATGATTTCTATGTTCGAAAAATCAACTAAAAATTTTGTTAAAATTTCTTATAAACTTTCATAAATTACAAATGATAGCGATGTTAATTCATATTTTTTATTTTTGTAAATTATCAATATAGCAAAGTAAATATATATTTTTTTGTTAATTATCTACATAACAAACGCATCAAAACATGGATTTAATTTTAATTGACTATTATTTTTTTGGTTATTTAGGAATTTCTTATATAAGTCAGCATTATATATTAATGTTTTATCAAATTTGATGGACCTTAAATAAAAATTCAGATACAATGTGTGGTTTAAATTTTCCATTATATTGGTCATTCTAAATCAGTTTCATAAGTGAATTTGGTATCAATACCAGCTTCGTTGTGGCTATTTCGGCAGCTATTAAATAGGGATATTTCCAACTAGAAAAATTTTAAGTATAAAGAATTTTTTGTTTACCGGTGTTCCACTACAATGTCAAAAATAAAAACCGAAGAGCAAATTGTAATTTATCAAAAATTGACTTAAATAATTGTCTTTTTATTGATCTACTTGATATAAACTGCAGATGCACTTTATTGGATACCAAAATCCAATATAATGTTTTATTATCCTAAAAAAATTATACGTATACCTTTTTTCCAAGACTTTTTTGACAATGAAATATTTTCAATTGACAATATAATAACAAAAACCTATACAAATAAATTCGAAGAAGATACCTTGTTATAATAGTTATATTTAATATAATATATTAACATAGTTTTCAGGTAAAATGTATTGAATGAATAGTTAATAAAACCTAGTTTTTCATTTTCATATAAAAAGAAAATAACTATGCAAGCGTAGTTAATATATCCTCGATTATTTTTTTGTGTGTACTACTAACATAGCGGCCCATTTGAAATTGAGTGACTTCATCGTTGGGATTCTCCCTACTAACTCAGTCATGTCACTGCCTTTGGTCACATATTTGTAGATGTATTTGATAAGTGGGCGTGGACAATTTTTTTTAAAACTTTTGTGGACTATTGCGAACATTTAAAAAAATGTTTCTTTCAGTAAAAATTTAAATTGGATTACTACACAGAAAAAACAAATTTTCGTAATCAATTACAAAATTCATAAAACCAAATAAATGTTTAACTAAAATAGGACTTATCGTAATATATTATATTATTTATACTATTAATAAAAAAATATTTAAATTTGTTTGAAATTTTTAACAATTTATTATTTGAATCAATTAAAAATAATTTTAATTTTTATTATTCTTTACAAATCCATATATCAAATAAACATATACACACTTATTTAACAGAAACTTTTAGAGTTCCACATCAGTCCCATCAATATTCGTCCTCATTTCTTCCTGGTTTCGATAAACGGCCCTTAGCTTGAGTTGTCACAAACATATATTTGTTTACTTTAACCATATATATGTTTGATACAATCATGTGAATCGTAAATTAACCATACATAAAAAAATCGTATGTATTCGATGTAGATGATTTGATGAGAATATTAAATAATAAAATAATTTTTGTATAAAAACTGTCAACTATTAGTTAACACATAACCAGACTTCGTGTTAATGGGGATATGAAATGTAATATTTTAAATACTAGTAAAGTCGATCTCACTAAATAAAAAGACAATACTTATGAATTTGTATTCAGTTATTTTAGATTTTAGCCATTTTTATACCCTACACCACCATAGTGGGGGGGGAGCGTTTGTGCAGATGTTTGTAACGCCCAAAAATATTGGCTGTCAATGTAAACCTTGTGCGCAGAGTACAGGTCTCAATTTTGAAGATATTTCGATAAAATTTGGTACATACAATTATTTCGGCAAGGACAAAGCCTATTGAAACTGCCTGCAATCGGTCCATTACTTTACATAGCCCCCATACAAATGTCCTCCCAAAATTGGACTTTTTCCGTCTTAAATGGTTAATTCATATAGGTACTACACAAATTTCAATCCAAATAAGTTAATGTATACAGAAATCATGTCACCGAATTTTATGATGATCGGTCCATAATTAGTCATGTGTATCTTTTAAATCAATGGAGATATTTTAGATTTTTTTTATAGAGAGTTATTATCTAGAATTTTTCTCCAGTTTTAATTTCTTTGAAATCGATTCAGCATTTGTTGAATAATTTAAGGCTAAAATGTTTATAGCATTTAGTATGAAAATACGAATTTTTTGTTTTTTGAATCAGCTTATACTTATAAAAAAAGTTATAAGCTGATAAAAAAAAAACGTTTTAATAATACCCAGGAAAATTTAGTGAACAGGTTCCCACTTTATCAATTCTAGAACAGGTTCCACTAGAATCGGTTGTTTTTGGGCAACAAAATTACGATTAGTTTACGTTTATTTTGTTTCTTATTTAAATAACATTAAGGACAACAATTTTTGTTTTCATAATAACTAAAAGTTTTTTAATGTTTATTTTATTCACCATGAATGGGAATATAAGTTTGTCACTCCGTTTGTAATTTCTTCATATACATATTCTAGATCGTTATAGATAGCAATGTCGATATAGCCACGTCCGTCTGTATGTTAAAATCAACTTTCCGTAGCCCCCAAATAACTTACAAACATAATTGATACATCAATATATCAATATAAAATCCAGAAAATCGGCACACATGGCTGAGATATAAGGGAAAAACCAGGACAGCCCCGATTTTTTGCCTATTTTTGATCTGTATCTGGATTACTAAGTCATTAATATATGCAATATTGATATCTAATGATAGATATTTCAAAGACCATTGCAACGATCTATATAAGGCTATAGTAATTTGGTCCTACAATTGGTCAAAATCGGGAAAAATATTTTTTAACCCCATTTTTTACCAAAAAAAATTTTTTTTTTCACTAATAAGTATAAACAATTTTTTTTTTTTAAATTTGGAATAAAGTTAAAAAAAAAATTAGAGAAAAATTTAAAAAAAAAAATATTTGGAAAAAAAAAAATTTAAATTTTGAAAAAAAAAAATTAATTTTGTTAACCTATAAAAATATAAAATTTTTATTTTAAAGTATAATTTGGTAAAGGGTATATAAGATTCCGCACACCCAAATATAACTCTCTTACTAGTTTTTAACTTAAATAACAAAGAAAATTATAATTATTATTTATTCGGTTGGAAAATAGCCTGCAAATATTCCATATTTAGTTGTACATTATTTCTGTCCTCTAGCAGTTTTTTTTTCTTCTTCATATTTATCAATTCTTCTCTCTATTGACTATGAATGCTAGAGATGAGCGGATTGGATGTTGCCAGTAAAAAGATATTAATTTATAGAATTTCGTGATGTTTTTCTGGTATTCTCTATAAAATTTGTAATCCTTATTCCTGGGCTTTCTCTGATAGATCTCCAAGTGGTACTAAATGATGCTTAATGACTGACATCTTCTCCATACACATTTGGTTGTATATATTCGTGCAGTTTTCTTCGCATAATCACCAAATTTTCTATCATCTATTTGTTCATAGCACCACACAAGTACATCGATAATTCTTTTAAATCTTGAAATAACCTTCTTGCTGTGTTCTTATCATTCGTATTGCCTGATCTTTGTTTTGGTTGATCTATAATCAACCCATATTTGAGAAATTCGTCCGCATACATTGCATAGCTTTAGTTTAAAAAGTAATTATAAGTTAGTCTTAAGATTTATTTCAAAGAATTAAATCAAATAAATAATTTATTTCGTAACTCGCTCTCTCGAGACGGCCCTGCCACGTGGAATGAAAGTATGTTACAAAGCCTAGGAAAAGTTTTGTGTCATCGATTATAGACTAATGCATATAGAATCCAGTGAAGATTGGTCTGTGGTGCAAAGAAGAGAATCCATACTGGCGAAAATAAAATGAAGTTGTCCATGACTTCAGTAAGAAGTCATGGACAACTTCAACAGTACAACTCGGGTGCCCCATTTTAGCAGATTGCAATGGATGTAAAGGCAACCGTTACTTTCTTGTGGTTATATCCAATTAGGAAGCTAGGGCGGTTGTAGGCGTATTTATGAACTACTGGGTGTGTCGCTTTGGTGTTCCACTGGAGTTGCACTCTGATCAGGGTAGAAATTTTGAATCCACCGTCTTCAAGGAAATGTGCGAAGTATACGGAACAAGAAAAATCAGAACAACCCAGCTTCACCCTCAATCGACAGATTTAATCGTACTCCGGATTAACATTTAAAACAAGTGTTCAGTGCACATCAAAAGGACTGGGATGAACACATACCAAAATTTCTGCTGGCGTACAGATCGGCTCTTCATGACTCCAGCTCTCGAACACTTACAAAAATTGTCTTTGGAACTGAGCTAAAATTACCTGGCAATTTAGAATTCGGTATTAAACGCTTAGCAATAAATGAAGACGACTAAATAGTAACTATTTAAATTGTTGTGTAAATGTAAATAAATAGTTTTTTTTTAGCTTTATTTAACGAAGAATATGTTCCGAAAAATTTGTGTTTTTTAGATTTGATTTGATCTTAATTATATTTTTTAATGAATGTCAAAATGGAAATCAAAAAATGTATTGATGGATAACCAATTAACAACAACTGAAAAATTTAAATGATAGTTTTAAAGACACAAACCTAATATAATAACAGAATTTCATTTCATTAGAAACTTAATTCGATTACAATTGTGATTTTATATCGCATAGAAAATATGTTAAGATTATAGAATTTTAATTATTACCAAATTCCGCCCGATATTGTTCCTGTGTTGTACTTATTATTTTTTTTAAATAATAGGAAATAATATGAAAAATTAATCAAATCATTGCTTTTGATTTACATAATATGGGGTTTATTCATACTTAGTAGTTTGTTTTTATTGATATGTATATGAATTTATTTGTTTATTAAATATAATAAGCATTAAGATCCTAAAAAAACTTAAAAATATTGTAGCTTAAAAGATATTTGAAAATATAAAAATATTTCTAATAAAAAAGCAATTGTTTTGAATTTATATTTCCTTTTAAACAACATACTTAATATTACTTATTTCATATAATGAATACATTAAAGTATTATTTATGTACATTAGACCTTCCCTTAAAACATATAGTTGCTTTGGATGGATCTCATTTTGTTATAGTAGCTAAAATAAACGGATAACTTGAAAGTTGTAAAAGTGGCAAAAAAATGCACATTTTTATTTCTTCAAAAATGTTATTTTTTATACGTTTGAAATAAATATTTTCTTTTAGAGAAATGTAAAATTTCAACAAGGTGTAAAACGTTATTATTATTAAAAGAAAAATAAGCCAGTTATTTGCATTTTTCCATATCATATATTCAACTAAAAACGCATTTTTAGCATGTAAAAGTTTTGTAAATTTTTTTTTTCGTAGCAGATATGCGTGTAAAATATGCATAAATTAGTAGTATTTGTTTAATATATGGTCAAATAAAGTTTTATAAGAAGATATTTATTTCATATATTTAAAAATATTTATAAAATAGCATCTTTTTTGAAGAAATCGGAAGAAGTATCAGTGCTTACACAATTTTACCACAATTCCGGCACGAATTGTAGTTATTCAATTGTCCTTAAATTTTGCAGCAGTTAGCTGCTAAAGACAAAAAAAAAAACCCCATCCAAATAAAATCTATTTTAAGCGCAGTTCCACAGATTATACAGATATGCAACTAATGATAGGTGTCAAATAAGTAATATCGAACCGTATGTTTATTTTGATGTTTAAAACAATTTTATTATGGTCGTGATTTACAGATATTTTATTGTGTAAATAAAATAGTATCAGCACTTGAAATGTGCTGAATGTGGCACGTAATGCGGGAACATCGGGCTAATGAAGTTGCCCAGAAGCCTTATTGTGATAAATGTGGCAAGTCATTTAAATTTACTTATTCACAGATTAACACATTTGTCGGAAGAGGAAAAAAGTTTCCCTGCTAGAAATGTCGCAAATTGTAAGTGTTAATAATTTAAAACTTGTTTTCGTTAAAATCCGTTGGATTTGCGGTAAATTTATCTGCTCTAGAGACGACTTCAAAATACACAGAACTTATTGGCGAAATTTTTCGAAGTTGCTATTGCTGGAAGTTCTTTCCTGAGGAAATTATTATTTTTATACCCTTCACCTTAGTGAGAAGGGTATATATAAATTTGTCATTCCGTTTGTAATTTCCACAATATAATTTTCCGACCCTATAAAGTATATATATTCAGGATCCTTATAGATAGCAGAGTCGATTAAGCCATGTCCGTCTGTCTGTCTGTTGAAATCAATTTTCTGAAGACCCCAGATATCTTCGGGATCCAAATCTTCAATAATTCTGTCAGACATGCTTTCGAGAAGTTTGCTATTTAAAATCTGCAAAATCGGTCCACAAATGGCTGAGATATAATGAAAAAACCAGGAAAACCTCGATTTTTTACCTATTTTTTGTCCTATATCTGGATTACTAAGTCATTAATATAGACAATGTGGATATCTAATGATAGATATTTCAAAGACCTTTGCAACGACGTATATAAGACCATAGTAAATTGCATTGTGTCAAAATCGGGAAAAATTTTTAACCAGATTCTTTTTTTCACCAAAAGTTTTTTTCGCTAAATATTTAAAAAAAAATTTAAATTTAAAAAAAAAAATTTACATAAAAACTTAAAAAAAAATTCGAAAAATATTTTTTAAAAAAAAATGAAAAAAAACAACTTTAAAAAAAATAAATTTTGTTTACCTAAATTACTTAAAAATTTTTACTTTGAAGTATAGTTTGGTGAAGGGTATATAAGATTCGGCCCAGCCGAATATATCTCTCTTACTTGTTACTTTTACTGTTGTTATTGTAAAAGTTATTATCTAATATTGGCTTGATGCTGACGAAAATTCTTGAAGTTTTGTCTGTTTCTTTAAGCACAATTACTAAAATATTTAGCATTTTAAATTAATTAAATTTTTAACACCATTTTTTTACAGAAATTATTTTTTTTTTTTTGACAAAAAAATTTGAAATATTGAACATACATAAATAGTTACGTATTTTGAAAAGAGGAACAAACAAATATTATTACAAATTATTATTATTATTTGCCCATCTCTTCAAACCACGACCATTTTGGCATTTATTTAATAGTTGTATTTTGGTTGCCATATTCGTAAAAACAGCTGATTTATATCTGTAATAATCTATGGGAAGGTCTAATGTACATTAGGGAGATAACTATTGACATTTTTTTGCAAACATGCAAATTGGCGTAGCATAGTCGAATAGAGGATTAAAAAATATGAAAAACCACAGTATTTTTTTCGCGATTGTTAAAAAAGATCACGCACCAAACGCAATAAAGTTTTCATTCAATATTTTCAATTATTTTGAAATATAATACATATTATTCCTTCGTTAAGTTGTTTTTTTATTATTAATAATAACTGTGGACATATTTCAAAAAATAATTTTAAATAAGGAAAGTATCCCTCGGATTTGCAAAAAAAATTTCAAATATTTGTATAATTTTTTTAAAGAAATTTTTAAAAAGTGAAATAATAAGATAGGAGTGGGAAGAATTTTTAAGAGTAAAACGTACCCCTGTTTTGACTTTAGAAACTTTTCCATTAGATCGAATTTGTAAATCACTGTTTGTTTCACTTTGCAAAAATTGTATGTGGATACGGAATTAAATCATAAAGCAATAATAGTAATGCAGGACATATTTCCATCATGTAATTCGCCAAAATTTTTAAATTGAAACTTATTTCTTTAAACGATAAATTTAAAATAAAACAAGTAACAGAGCTTAATTCGGCTGTGCCGAATCTTATATACCCTTCACCTAAGTATACACATTTACGTACATTGCCTTTACCCATGCAAAACTCTTCATATAGCAACAACAACAAGAAAAAATCATAATATTATATCAGATGCAATTGCAAAACATCCGATATTCATATTCACATGTTGAGTGCTCACTGATAACTAACCTCGTGTGCTTTTGTATTTGTCTCGTTGGATGGACAACGACTACTAAATTGTAAGAGCATATGAATACGTGTGATTTGATTTTGCACAATTTTGCTATGGGCTGCGCACTAAATTGTAAGAGCATATGAATACGTGTGATTTGATTTTGCACAATTTTGCTATGGGCTGCGCACCATTGTTGTAGAATGTTGTTGTTGGGTGTGTGTGGTGTTTACGTATGATAGAGTTGCTTATATGAAAACTCATTATAAACAACTCTATCTTTATATATACCCTTGCTTCACATGGTGAAAGGTATAAAAACAAAAACAAAATACGCAAAGAAATAACCAACACACAACCACACAAACGCTTTGTTGCTTTTTTGTCAAAGCATACAATAAATTGTCTTTTTTTGATGAAATTTTCAGAGGTTGTCTCGGATTTTTGCTCATATCTCCGTTATTTACTGACGGATTTTGCTGATTTTAAATAGCAAACTTCTCGAAAGCATGTCTGACAGAGTTATTGAAGATTTGGATCGCGAACTGGGGTCTTCAAAAATTGATTTCAACAGACGGACAGACAGACAGATAGACAGACGGACATGGCTTAATCGACTCCGCTATCTATAAGGATCCAGAATATATATACTTTATAGGGTCGGAAAATTAGATTGTGAAAATTACAAACGCAATGGCAAATTTATGTATATATACCCTTCTCACGAAGGTGAAGGGTATAAAAATAAAAACTTGAAAATATAATTTGGTTTATTTTAGAAATTGGCGTTGGTGCGTGATGTTTTTGATTCCAAATGACCTAAAAAAACTATTTTCATCACGTGTTGGTATGCCAAAAATTTCGCCAAAATTAGTTATGTCCCTAATTTACATGTCTATACATTTTAATTGGGTTTTAGAAATAAATTTAATGTTTCAAAATTATATATACCTATTGTTTAATAGAAACCCCCCACAAATTTCTTTAACAAGTATTTAAATGTCGTATTGGAATTCGAAAATTGAATTCTCAATTTGAAATTGAATATTTCTAATAACGTGACCTAACTTCGTTATATCCTAGAAAAATACCCCATTATTTTCGCATTATTTTTTATAGAATCAACATTATAAGTAAAAACGTCACTCGTAACTCTGCATTCGAACATATTTAAATACTGTATTTATCAAGTGTATTTATTAATGTACATATGAACGTAAGTATGTATTGCCCAGCAGGAAAAAATGCTAGGGCTTCACTTTGTAGGCCTTCTAATTTACATATTGCATAATAAGGTCTAAGGAAACTTTATTTAAAATTCAAATACGGTTGGTTTTACAATTCTTTCCATATCGCTCATTTGCTGCAACAACGTTATAATTCAAAAAACCAAAATTTCGAGTTAGTAGCACCATTTCATAGTAAATAAGTTGTTTTAATAACTGACAAAGTCTTATGAACTAGCTTCCAAAATTACACGCAGGATCGCCATAGAAGAATTTTGTGCTAATTTCAAAACCTATTATCTCATAAGGTTTTATTTTGGTTGTGCGTTGCCAAATTTTGGCTCAATGGCGGTGGCGAATGTTTAAAAAACTCAACACATTCATACTTTTGCACTAACACAAATGATCCGGTTTATTTAAAGGAAATAAACCAAAGTATTCAAAAGGTGAAAACGTAACAATATCTTTCAATGTTTCATAGCTTTCTTTCATGTTAATCCCATTGCAAGGGGAATGCACAGTGGGGCAGAATCAAAATTTTTTGGAAATAAATCTGACATTTCTAAACGGTTGATCCGATCGGGGTAGACGTGGGGGTAGCCAAGGAGCATTCGAGTTCAAGTTATTAAAATGGACCCTACAAATGCTCTAGACGCGGCGCTATGGGGGCTCAAAGTAGGCAACCTTCGACATGTACAATTTTTAAACACGTGCCATTTTATTCTTTCCCTTCCGATTTCAAAGATTGTTAAATTTTGTTCCACATATGAATTAACAATTTTTTTCAAATTTGTATTACTTTTTTATATTTTATTTATAAAAAAATAAAAAATAAAACTATTTCCAAACTTTACCGCGTTTTGTGGGTGAACTTTTTTGACAACCGCAAAAAGTACTACCATTTCTTTAAATAACTTTCAATGGCTTATTTGACTATCCAAGGCCCATTTTGATATTTACAAAAAATGCAAATAAGTTATAGCTCTAGTGTTCATATTAATGTTTTAATCAGATGTTATCTGGCCAAATTGGACCATAATAATCGGTTTAAAAATTAAAAATGCGTCTTTTGAAAAATTAAATTTTTGGAGTTATGACGACGTTGCTGCAAATGAGCGATATGTTGGCTCTCTATAATGGAAATTATTTTACTCTCTTTATTACGGGATTAATAAAAATTAATAAAAATACTGTTACCTGAAACAGGATGTAGGTAACAAATGTAGTGTTTTATAAAATTTTCTGTTGTGAAATTCGCGAGAAGTAGTTTTTTATATACAAAACGACACATGTGATTCTTTTAAGTACATTCTTAAGGTTTTATACTGAATTCAAAAGGAATATAATCCCTAATAACCCTCTTTAAAAGCCTTGTTGCAAGTAGGCAAGACCTTGGCTCCCAATGACACGCTGCGTCGCGCCCTGTATCTGTCCTTGTGTCTGCAAAATAAGGCCTTTAAGAAGGCCTCTTTACTGGGTATGTAGATGTTACATGCGTTAGTCATTTTATAGATATATACACATTAGTGTGGTCCAAAAAAAGTTGTGGGTGTTCCCATCTAAAATAAATTCATTCTAAGATACCATTTCTCAAAATTGTTCTCCTGGCGTGTGCATTTGGTGAGGTGGATCAAAGAAAATAATGTCCTGTTAAAGGACAATGCCATGTTTTAAATATGGTCAATATGAGTTTCAAAATTATTGTTTTGAAAAGTTTATTCTCGTAGTAGCAAAACAATGGAATTTTCCAAAATTTATAAATTTCGTACCTGTCAACTTAAATTTTTTACTTACTCATTGAGTGAATATTTAATTCTGTTGTTGTTGTACATTCTAAATAAATAAAGAGTTGTTACAATTTTAAACTACTAAAACTGCTTTTATTTGCAATCAAAAGTATCCGGTTTATTTAAAGGAAATAAATCCCGTTTTTATTCCCTCCACCACCACAAGTGGAGAAAGAAGGTATATATAAGTTTGTCATTCCGTGTGTAACATTGAGAAATATTCATCTGAGACCCAACAAAGTATATACAGTGTTGGAAAAAATAATAGAAACGATAGCATTTTTTTCCAATTTTGTAAGTATATTTGTCAAGTTTAGTTTTGTTAAAAAAAATGTATATGCAGTTTTGTTTATCAGACATACAACATAAGAAAAAACATAATCATTCCTCTTTTAATTAATATTTTAATACACTATATGACTATTAATGTAAAGAGTCAATATTTTTGCTGGAAAAAATAATAGAAACGCGTTAAGGGATTAAATTTTTAGAGGCACATCTTTTTATTTTTTGTTAAAAAATTGTTTTATTTTAATATTTAGAGGCACTAATTTTGTTTTTCACAACTTCATTGCATCTGCGACACATGATTCAACCATTTTTTTTTAAAAATTCCTTGTCAATTGAAAACCACTCTTCCTGTTTTTTTCCCACAATTCGTCTTTATTTTTCCGACTGATGCCCTCCAGCTTCCTCTGGAGCACTCCCCAAAGGTGTTCTATTGGTTTAAGGTCCGGTGACTGTGAAGGCCATTCCATAAGAGGTACTTTGTTGACAGCAAACCAATCCTTTGCCAATTTTGAAGAGTGGTTCGGATCACTGTCCAGCTGAAACTCCCATCTCAAGGACATCTCTTCCTCAGCAAATGGAAGGATTGTGCTTTGCAATATATTTACGTAGTCCGGGGCGCATATTTTGTTCTTTATCTTTATAGATAAATTTGTTTGGATCCCATGGGAAACATTATGTTAAGCACCCACACAATAAGGCATATGATCTAAAATACACCAAGAAGACCGTAAAAGACGACGGTGGATCAATCATGATATGGGCGTGTTTCTCTTCTTCTGGTGTCTGTTCAATATTTTGAATAAAGATCAAAATATGCGCCCCGGACTACGTAAATATATTGCAAAGCATAATCGTTCCATTTGCTGAGGAAGAAATGTCCTTGAGATGGGAGTTTCAGCAGGACAGTGATCCAAACCACTCTTCAAAATTGGCAAAGGATTGGTTTGCTGTCAACAAAGTACGTCTTATGTAATGGTCTTCCCAGCCATCGGACCTTAAACCAATAGAACACCTTTGGGGAGTGCTCAAGATGAAGCTGGAGGGCATCAGTCGGAAAAATAAGGACTAATTGTGGGAAAAAACCAGGAAAAGTGGTTTTTCATTGACAAGGACTTCTTCAAAAAACAATTGGTTGATTCCATGACTTGCAGATGCAATGAAGTTATGAAAAACAAAGGTAGAGCCTCTAAATATTAAAATAAAACAATTTTTTAACAAAAAATTAAAAGATATGCCTCTAAAAATTGAATCCTTTTACGCGTTTCTATTATTTTTTCTAGCAAAAATATTGACACTTTACATTGTTAGTCATATAGTGTATTAAAATCTTAATGAAAAGAGGATTGATTATGTTTTTTCTTATGCTGTATGTCTGATAAACAAAACTGCATATAAATTTTTTTTAACAAAACTAAACTTGACTAATAAACTTACAAAATTGGAAAAAAATGCTTTCGTTTCTATTATTTTTTCCAACACTGTATATTATTAATCCTTATGAAATTCTAAGTCGATTGAGCAATGTCCGTCTGTCTGTCTGTCTGTCTGTGTAAAACACTCTCACGTCCAAAATACATAAGCAAAATTAATGAAATGTATTTCAAAATGTTTATAATTTTTCTAAGCAGTTTGGTATTGAAAATCAGCAAAATTGAATTGGTAGAACCAGGGCTATGGAAATGTTGATAATTTTCACATGATTTTTTGTGACTTTGGGTAAATTTATTGCAGAGAATACCATGAAATTTTGCACTCATTATTTATATGATAAAAGGAAAAATTCTGTTAAAAATTTAAAGAATCGTTCCATAATTTCTCGTAGCCCCCATACAAATTTCATCCCGAAATATGGTGTTTTGGTATATAATGCCCATAGAATTGCAGTATCCATACAAAATTCAGCACAACTAAATTTTGTGCAAACAGAAATCGCGAAACCAATTTTTTTGGATCGGGCACTATTTGACCGTAGCCTCCATATAAAGTTTACATCCGAAAATCATTTAAATACACTTAAATATCTTATATATATCGGTATCAGGTTGCATAATCCCCATGCACATAAAAATCGCTGTAGGGAATTTCATGAAGATCGGCCCATAATTGGTTATAGCTCTCATATAAGGACCACTTTCGAAAAACACATTAATTTTCATAAATATTGAATTAAAATTTTACAGAGATCGGTAGTATTAATTCACAAATGATACTACTAGATTGTGTGAATATCGGTTCATATTTGACCATAGCTCCCATATAAGGTCCATTTCCGAAAATTACTTAAATACTAATAAATCTCTTATAAAAGCATCTATCTGGTTAAAACTTTAAATAAATATATACGAAAATCGATGTGTTAAATTTTATGAAGATCGGCCGATAATTGGTCATAGCTCTCATATAAGGACCACTTCCGAAAAACATACTAACCTCTATAAATATTTTAAATATATCGATATCGAACTAAAATTGTATACAGATCAATATATTGTATCCAAACATTATACAACTGGGTTTTGTGAATATCGGTCCATATTTGACCATAGCACCCATATTAGCTCCATTTCCGATAATCACAATAATACCCATAAAACTCTTGTAAATAATTTTATGGAGAAAAAAATCAAGCAAAATGGCCCTCATATACATAGAAATCACGTTAAAATATGTAAATATATCTTCCAAATAAGTCGCAAGTCCGAAAAATACACTAACGCATATATAAGTGATATAAGTTGCAAATAGATTTGGTGACTATGGGTTCATAATTATATATATAAGGCTCACATCCGGAAAAATCATTAGAACAGAACAAAAATATACTTTTGAAGTTTGAGTAAATATATTTGTTTAGCCTTTTTTATACTCTTTTACTTCACTTGTGTTGAATAAGGAAAATGTTGAGCCAATAGGTAATGTTAATTATCTATATATATAAAAGTGAATGTGTGTCTGTATGTATGTATGTATGTATGTTTGTATGTTTGTATGTTTATTATTATTAGTTTGGGATCTATAGGCGGCTAAACGGCTGAACCGATTTGCTTGAAATTTTTACAGTATATTTATGTATGTCTGGAAGGAGCTATAGGCTACTTTTTGTTTTGAAATTTTAAGTGGGCGTGGTACCTCCCATACAAAGTTAATTTTAAAAATCAAATATTTAGGAAACTATAATAGCTATAGTCCTCAAATTTTGCATGAGCAATTCCACTGTTTGTTTAAATATTTGCAGAAAAAATGGGAGTAGTAGCCACAGAGGGCGTGGCACCTCCCATATGATGATAATTAAAAAAAAAATTAATTTATAGATGGGAAACAATAAGATATATGGTACGGTTATTCTACAATCAATATTAATATTTAGGACAAGAATGGGCGGTCTATCAATAGTGGGCGTGGCACCTCCTATACATATGATGACAAATTATAAATAGGGAAAGCTATATAATCTATCAATATTAATATTTAGGACAGAAATGCGCTGACTACCTACAATATTAAGTAAATGTTAAAATTTGTATACATTTGAAACCCTTATCTATATATAAAAGTGAATATGTGTTTGTATGTATGTATGAAATGTACAACATTTCCATCTGACTTCTGCAGCATGACGCAATCTATAGAAGAGTTAATAAATTGCGTTTTCCCCAATATCGGACAAAATTTTAAAAACAAGCAATGGGTATGTGAACGCGCGTTACTGGCAGCCAAAAATATAGACGTTAACTCCATCAACAGCAACATTCTGAATACCATCGATGGTAATCTAAAAATTTATAAATCAATCGACACTATTACAAATATTGAGGATGTCGTCAATTATCCAGTCGAATTTTTAAATTCGTTAGATTTACCGGGCTTTCCACCACATGACTTGCAGTTGAAAATTGGTGCTCCTATTATTTTACTAAGAAACATTGATCCACCACGACTTTGTAATGGCACTCGACTTATAGTAAAGAAATTAATGAACAATCTAATCGAGTCGACCATTATAACTGGAAAGTACAATGGATCAGATGTATTTCTGCCACGTATTCCGATGATAACTTCGGAAATGCTATTTGATTTTAAGCGATTGCAGTTTCCTATTCGCCTAGCATTTGCAATTACAATTAATAAAGCTCAAGGTCAGTCTTTGCAAGTTTGTGGACTAAATCTAGAAAATCCATGTTTTTCACATGGACAGACCCACAGCCTTATATGTATATGCACCAGAAGGAAAAACCAAAAATATTGTATATCCTAAGGCATTAGAATAAAAAATAATTAATAAAAATAACGTATATATCAAACATTAAATAAAAAATGTTTTTCTATAAACTTCTATATTTAACATTAAGGTTATAAATAAGAAACAAATAATGTACTACTTATTAAAATAGAAACTAATTTTAGATAAACTACATAAGTATATTGTAAATTATAAGATAATATAATAAGAATTAATTTAAAAGGAAAACTGTAGATTTTAATAACTTAATAAATATATTTGTTTAACTCTAAACTTTTTATTTCATTACGATACGGGTAGCGAAGCACACCGGGTTTTAGCTAGTTAATTAATAAAATATAATTTAATAAAATTATAGACTCTGTTGGAAATGGTAGGAATATGTAGTTATTTCAATTATAAATTGCTAAATTAGATAACATTTTTATACAATGTCATGAAATAAATTATATTCTGCGTAAACTAGCTTTTCTAACAATATATAAAATACTACTATATTTTAAATAAACTTTTATTTTGTTTTAAAATAGTGGTTTTATTGAAGAAAGTACATAATTTGTATATAGTCCAAAATGTGTATTATATAAGGATTCATTTATAATCCATAAAGTGGCTTAAAATGAAATTCGGTTATAGTCCTAATTCGCTTATAGTCCACAAAAAATGTGCAACTGTGTTTGTAGACTATAAGCGAAAACTACAGTATTACATTAACATTCTACCAATCTTCATAATCGGAGCTAAGTCCCAATAACAAACACTGAATATGGATATTAAAGTGTTTATACCAATGTAATTTCTATAATTTTCATCTAATTTAGGTGGAGGGTATCTAAGATTCGGCATAGCCGAATATAGCATTCTAACTAGTTTTCTTTTTAGTTATCTAAAAAATGTATAAGGAATTTATACTTTTTGAAAAGCTACATTGAAGTTACATTAAATATTTTATATGAAAAAAAATTGCAAATTGCTGATACCGAGGGGACCAGTTCCATCAAAAAAAGCCTATAGTCGATAGCAAAATATAGTAACCCATTTTATATGGCCCAATATCTTCTTAATTATTTTGTAAAAGGCTCCGATAACCCCGCTCCTGGTATGGATATTTTATGGATATTTAAAAACAAAAAAATCGCATTTTTGTGCTTTATCAAAACTTTTTTGGGTATTACGGGATTTCTGATAACAAATTTCAAAATGTGTTTTTATTTTTGTATTTTCAAAAGCAAAATCTATATAACTGTAAAATTTCATTAAATAATATTCATAAATAAACATTTAATTTGAAAAATTTGTATCTTCTCAAAAACTCAACATAAGGCATATTTTATCATATTTTTCAAAATATCAAAACACTTTTAAAAAATAGACAAAATTCCCTATCCATTGATATATAACATGTCTACCTCATGTGTTTTACGTGGCAAATTAGTTAGGGAAAACTTAACATCTCGCAGAGAATTTACCTAACACTGTTATTTTCATTCATAAAAATGTTGTTAGGTAGGCATAATTAATAAACTGCAATTTTTATAATCAATTTTTAATTCGTATACCTTATTTAAACCGAAAATGGACATTTTATAAAATATTTCCTTTTGTGTTTCAGAAAAACAGAAGTCAAAAAGGCGTATATAAAATAAGTCTTCAAATAATTAAAAAAAAATATTTGTTTTGGTTTATAAATAAATTTGACGGTGTGTGTAAAGGTTTATTTTGAGAGGCGTAACAAAATCAGTTTTTATATTTTCCAATAAATAAAAAAGTTAAAAAATTGCATTAAAGTGGAAAAATCAGATCAGAATAGATCAAAAGTGTAAATTTAATCTCCAATAATTTCGAAAGGCCGCGGTGCTACGGTGAAAAAAAAAACTTGGTAAACGACCTAGCGTGGGTTATAGATCTTTCTGAGTACAAATTGTGTCTAAAAATTTCAAATTCAGAAGTTATTCTAAAAAAACAGTTTTCAGTGATGTTCGTCAAGTTATGGACCTGTAACTTAGTCAGTTTTTATCCGACTTAAAATTTTAACATGTTTGAAAAAATACATTTTTTTTTTTTTGATACATTTGTTAGTTAAAATTATTGGTTTTTATAAGAATATTTTAGGAAAAAACAAAACTTATAAAATTTTTTAATTTTAGTCACTTTTCCTTGCTTATTTTGATATGAGAGCTTATACAAATTTATACCGATGTAAAAAAACAAAAAAACTATACAAAAAAAATATTTGTACAATTATTAATTTACATGGTAAATTTTTTCGAAAAAGTTTAATAACTTTTGCAAATATAAACCGATTTTAACAAGTAATATCTCTTTTTTTGTCTATATAAAATTGTCTTTAAAACAGTGTGCAAAAAAATAGGTTTCTATAGAAAAAAAATTAAAATAAGTATGTTGAATTTGAAAAATTACGATAAAAAATAAAAAATAATTCGAAATGGTTTTAGTATGTCCTCACTTAGGCCTACAACCCCCATTAGGTCGCTTTTCAAGTTCTGACAAAAAGTGTTATTTTGTAGCAGAGTGTAATCGTAGGTAAAATATGAAAATTATACAGTCTATTTTTATAAATCGTATATATGGTCGAGACACAATAACGAAATGAATTGGTATTTGCAAATTTTAACAGCCTGTTTTTATAAAATTGAAGAATTTCTAAACGAACGATTTTGTATATAAAATTTTTAAATGTTCAAAGAAGAATTTCGTTTGGAAGTTATAAAATAAATTTAATAAAGTCTAAAATATATGAGCAAAAAAACAAATTATTGTGAATCATACAATTAAAATTTTAAACAATTTAGTTTGCATACGATTTGTTTGCTAAGAAATTCATTAATTTTATACATAAAATCATTATAAAAATTTACGAAAAATTAAGAAAGTTCAAATAAAAACACTTTCACATGATAACAATATTTCTTATATTTTCTCTTGGGGTTTACAAGAGTAAGTGAACATAATTACAAAAAATGTGAGAAATAGCATAAAAACATAGAATGGCCAGTGAATAATAACTGGCCATCTACACTGTGTGCATAAACAGAGAGAAATATGGAAAAAGTCATAAAAACCATAGATCAAAAACTTTTTAACCTTTAATCCAGCTCACCAAATATTTTTTCCTTCATATATACGGGGACCCCTAATACACATGAATGAGGATTGTTTTTGTTGGTGTCGAGTGTATCAAGTAACATTATTTTTTTTTGTCATTGATATCCTTAAATATTTTTTCTTTTACTTCAGCTTTTTTGTCCATAAACATAAAGTCGTATTTTTGCAAAGCACAACCAGCAACAAAAACCACACACCCAAACACACATTCATTATTTTTTGCTTAATAACTTTATTTCATCTTTAGCATTAATCCGTATTTAATTAAATACTCTTAGATGCTTTTTACAAAAAAAAAAAAAAAAATTGTACTTTGTTGCGTCTTACAACCAGATTTGCCGTTATGGTTATTTTTACGAAACTTGGTTAAATGTTTGTTATTGTGGAGATGAATTTTTCATTAAGGTATTTTATAAAAACTATTTTATTTTATGCTACAATTTCATTAAAATTCACTAATTTTTACTAGATCAGATTGATGCTATAATTTATCGTTGAGTTATTGTACCTAAAAGCATATCGGGTTTGTCATTTCATTAGTAAGAAATATCGGCAGTAAACACGGAAAAATATATGTTTTCTGGGTACTTAGTTAATTCTAAGCCGATTTCGCTATGTTTGTACGTCTGTATAAAGAAAAATAGACAGATTAAGATCCATTATTACAACTTGTCTTTATGTTCCCAATAGTAAAAGTTAACTTTGAAGTAGTGTTTCCAAAAAACCGAAGAATTTCAAAACCGCGGTTTCGGTTTTAAAAAATTGAAAACCGATCAGTTTCGGTTCGGTTTTGTCATAATTTATTATATTAAATCAGTTGATAATATAGGAAATGCTACACAAATTTAAAGTTCGAACTTGACGAGTGATCAAGAGGATAAAGGAAATTGGTACTTTTTCTTTTAATGGTGCCTTTTTAATATATTAAATTAGTTTGCTTATATACATTAAAGTTGGCTAATATGCTTACTGATCAGTAAATAAATAATCAAGAATAGGGGGCTCAATTGTATTATGATACCAAAAATGGAGAACTAAAATAAACTAAGGAGTATTTTTTCGTTCTGCAAATAGTACTTTTTGAATTTTCTATAATATTGAACCTAGAATCAGGAAATTAAAAACACATGATTCTGATTTAGTTAGAATACAAAAAGGGACTTGCAGGTACTTTTACCAACTAATAGTACTTTTTGAATATTTTATAACGATGGATCTAGAAACACGAAATTAAGCATTCATGGTTTAGTAAATCCGAATTCAAAAGAGATAATTGATGTTAGTATTTCTTTATTGTAAAGGAGCTTTTGAATATTTTATAATAATAAACCTTAAAATTGAAAATTATGCACAAATAATTCTGAATGAGTTAGAATTCACAAAAGGTGAAGTTAGTGGTACCTTCTTTTTGTATTTTCTATAATAATGGACACAGAAATATAAAATTAGACATTCATGATGCTGAGTAGGAATACAAAATGTGGGTGTTTTTGGTACTGTTTTTATTCTAATAATACGTTTCGAATGAGCTATAATCCACATTACAATGAATAAACATGAAACTAGAGACATGTTTTCCTGAATTAGTATTAATTCATAAAGGGAGACTTAATAGTACTATTTCTTTCTTCCAATTGGGGTGGCGAAATGCACCGGCTCAGCTAGTACTCCATAATTTTATCGGATATTTGAAAATAACTAAGACTTTGTTACACAAATTTTGCATTATTTTTTTTTTAATTAAAAAAATAAAAAGTCATTTGAAATTTAATTTTCAGGAAATACTCGTAGATCAATGCTTTATTAACAGCTTTCTTTGCCTAGCCAGCGAAAGGTAGTCTGCTACATCATGTGAAGCAATTATTGCAATACAATTTAAAAAATTTAAGCAAATCTTGGATGAAAAGGTTTGTTTCTCATTTCTAAATTTTGAATTTTTTTTTACTGAAAATAGATTTAAAATAAAAACCGAAGAATAATTGTCGTTTTCGGTTTCGGTTTTAGGCCTTGAAAAACCGCGGTTTCGGTTAAAACCTAATTGGAAACTCTACTTTGAAACAACCTTTTTCTATTACTAAAGTTACCTTTTATATACGAACTTAAAGGCAAGTTGTAATAATGGCCCTAAATTTGACATACATATTTTATATTGATCTTAAAAATCTGTGAAAAGACTAAACATGAAATTTGATCATGTGATTAATGTCTATATGAAAGTTATTTATGTTGAATTTTATGTGTATATCAACATTTTAAGGAGATTTATGCTCGTTAAAGTGATTATCGGAAGCAGGTCTTATATGGGAGCTATGACTAATTATGGACCGATCATTATAAAATTTGGTGACATGAATTTCGTATATATGAAACTTATTTGGAGAAAAATGTGTGTAGATACCTATATAAAATAAACATTTATGACCGAAAGTCCACTTTCGGGTCGACATTTGTATGGGGGCTAGATGAAATAATGGACCGATTTCAGCCGGTTTTAACAGGCTTGGTCCTTAGGCCGAAAAAATTATATGTACCAAATTTTATCGAAATATCTTCAAAATTACGACCTGTACTCTGCGCACATATTTTACATGGACAGCCAGCCAGACGGACGGACGGACATCGTTTAATCGACTCAGATGTTTAGACGTTACAAACATCTGCACAAATCCAATATACCCTCCCCACTATGGTGATGTAAGGTATAAAAATCTCAACCACGACTGAAAAACTAAAAACTATCATAACTTTTATCAAGATGAGTTGAATGTGTTCCATTACAATTTTTATTTTGTTCAAATTTAAATATTAAGTGTTGAATCCACTGATTAGGAACCATCCCAATCAAAACTGAAGGCTAAGTCAAGCTGTATGTTAAATAGAGCCATTCGAAAGAGTCAACATGGCTCCAATATTTTGAAAATATTGCCAATGTTCAAAAGATAGAAATTTTACAAAAACTTTATTTGTTTAATCGATTTTGTTCTGTTTTATCAATATAATTTATTTTTCAATAAATAATATTTGTAAGAAATGTAATCCGATTTGGCACATTTTTATACTCTTCACCATCAGTGGTAATGGGAGGCGCAGATCCATGGGTGGAAGCAAATTTAAAATGTTTTAATATAAAAAAGGAAACAAGTAAGAGTACTATATTCGGCCGTGCCGAATCTTAAATACCCTCCACCTAAATATGATGAGAATTGTAGTAGTTACATTGGCAGAAGTGCGCTATTATGAGGATTAAGACAATGCTGTTGAAATACTATTAAATAAATAAGTATATAACAGTTGTTAGAATGACTAGTTTAAGCAGAACATACTTTAACTAACTTTAACAGATTCTTACCATTTTCAACAGAGTTTGTCATTTACTATTTTACCTATTGTAACGTATCACATTTAACAATATATACATAATAATTGGTTATTATTGTCCGATTGGATCAAAATTATCCACAAGTTAAGAAAAAGAGTATTAAAAACGGTATACAAATATATTTAGACAAAATTTAAAAATTTTGCATATGGATATGAGATATATCACAAAATTTTAATATATATTCGCGATTAATGAATTTTCCGGTTATGTGTCTTATATATAATTATGAACCCATAGTCAAAAAATCCAGCAGTACACAGAGAAAACAGATTCGTGTTCACAACCGAATTTGTCGCCAATTGAATTCTGTCGGTTGCACGTGCTATCACATAGTTCAGTTGTAGTTACTGAATATATTGATAGTCACAATTGCTACAAAAAAATTTATACAAATTTAACATACATATATTTATTAGGCTAGTCCAAGTAAGAAATATTGGCCCTGTCGTGTGCACCCTGTAGTAGGGCAAAATTTAAAAAGAAGAAGACGAAAAGAAAGTTGGCAACGCGGGGATGTAAACAATTTGACAGCTGGAAAATATTAACAAAAACAAAGAACTACACTGCAAATGGCTGAAATGAAAAGAATAGATTGGGAACCATATTGGCAACCGAGGTTTCTCGGTCCCTAAAAGCTAAAATGCCGGTCTTTTTTCATTTTTCCCTGCCTAAGAAGAAGGTGGAGCCCGTGGCTGACAGCAAAATCTGAGTTTAAATTGAATATTTTTTTTTATTCATTTAATAACATACAAATTTAAAACTAAACTTAAAATAAAACGTAAAAACTAAATAAAGTTGAACTTAAAACTAAATCATAAGACTAAATCAGCCAACGCTGAGCCACGCCATCGCCAGCTCCATCCATCGTGGGACTACTTTGGCATATCCGCACCATCAGTCCTGTGGTGCCCAGGTATTAAGGTTTTCGACCTAGTAAGTGTACCTCTTACCCGAACGACAGGACGAACGGAACCAGTCCTTTTAAATAATTTTTCTATATAAAAGAATAAAATAAAAAAATAAAAAAAATTTAGTAAACAAAAAAAAAAAAAGTGGAAATATATAAGCTACTAGCTTGACCCGGTGCGCTTCGCTACCCCTGTCGATGTAAAAATCGGTTCAGCCGTTTAGTAATTATTGTTTAAAAACTAAAGGTACCAATTTTACCCGTTTTCCCCCTTTTTTATCCCTTTCTGGTCCAAGTATTGAAAAAATTTATAGCCTATTGACGCTTCCAAGTAAGGATCTATCTACGTTCCAAATTTCAATAAAATCGGTTCAGCCGTTTAGGCGTGATGCTCAAACAAACAAACAAACAAACAAACAAACAAACAAACAAACAAACAAATAAACAAACAAGTTAGAGTGCTATATTCTTAAATCTTAAATACCCTCCACCTAAATTAGATGAAAATTATAGAAATTACATTGGTATAAACACTCTAATATCCATATTCAGTATTTGTTATTGGGACTTAGCTCCGATTATGAAGAATGGTAGAATGGTAATGTAATACAGTAGTTTTCGCTTATAGTCTACAAATACAGTTGCACAATTTTTGTGGACTATGAGCGAATTAGGACTATAACCGAATTTCTTTTTAAGCAACTTTATGGATGATATATGAATCATGATATAATACACATTTTGGATTATATACAAATTATGTACTTTCTTCAATAAAAACATTTTTTTTAAAACAAAATAAAAGTTTATTTAAAACATAGTTGTATAGTAGTATTTTATATATTGTTAGAAAAACTAGTTTATGCAGAAGATATTTTATTTCAAATGTATAAAAATGTTATCTACTTCAGCAATTTATAATTGAAATAACTACACATTCCTACCGTTTCCAACAGAGTCTATAATTTTATAATAGGAATAAAATGTACTATTTAACAATTTGTATACTTAATAATTGGTTAACATTACCGATTGGCTCAACATTTTTATTATTCACCACAAGTGAATTAAAAGAGTATAAAAAAGGGTAAACAAATATATTTAGTAAAACTTCAAAAGTATATTTTTGTTCTGTTCTAGTGAATTTTCCGGATGTGAGCCTTCTATATATAACCAAGAACCCATAGTCACCAAATCAACTTGAAACTTATATCTGTTACATTTTTTACCGATATGAGTGTATATATGCGTTAATGTATTTTTCGGATGTGCGACTTATTTGGAAGATATAATTAAATATTTTAAAGCGATTTCTATGTATTTGAGGTCTATTTTGCTTGATAGTTTTGTCCATAACATTATTTATAAGAATTTTATGGGTATTATTGTGATTATCAGACATCGAGCTAATATGGGTGCTATGGTCAAATATGGACCGATATTCACAAAACCCAGTAGTATAATTTTTGGATACAATATATTGATCGGTATACAATTTTACTTCGATATCCATATATTTAAAATATTTACAGAGGTTAATGTGTTTTTCGGAAGTGGTCCTTATATGGGAGCTATGACCAATTATCGGCCGATCTTCACAAAATTCAACACATCGATTTTCGTATATAATGGAAATATTTGTTTGAAATTTAAACTAGATAGAAGCTTTTATAAAAGAGTTATTAGTATTTTAGTAATTTTCGGAAATGGACCTTATATGGGAGCTATGGTCAAATATGAACCGATATTCACACAATCTAGTAGTATCATTTGTGAATTAATACTACCGATCTGTGTAAAATTTTAATTCGATAACGATATTTTTCAGATATTTATGAAAATTAATGTGGTTTTTAGAAGTGGTCCTTATATGGGAGCTATAACCAATTATGGGCCGATCTTCATGAAATTCCCTACAGTGATTTTTATGTGCATAGGGATTATTCAAGTCAAATTTCAACCTGATGCGGATATATATAAGATATTTAAGTGTATTTAAATGATTTTCGGAAGTAAACTTTATATGGGGGCTAGGGTCAAATAGTGCCCGATCCAAAAAAAAAAAATAGTCTCGCGATTTCTGTTTGCACGAAACATAGTTTGCTGATTTTGTATGGATACTGCAATTCTATGGGCATTTATATACCATACCACCATATTTCGGGAAGAAATTTGTATGGGGGCCACGAGAAATTATGGACCGATTCTTTCCATTTTTAACAGAATTTTTCTTTTTATCATATCAATAATGAGTGCGAAATTTCATGGTATTCTCTGCAATGAATTTACCCAAAGTCACAAAAAATCATGTGAAAATTATCAAAATTTTTGGAGGTTGTCTTACATTTTGATCCATAACCCTGGTTCTACCAATTCGATTTTGCTGATTTTCAATACCAAACTGCTTAGAAAAATTATAAACATTTTGGAATACATTTCATTAATTTTGCTTATGTATTTTGGACGTGAGAGTGTTTTACACAGACAGACAGACAGACAGACAGACGGACAGACGGACAGACAGACGGACATTGCTCAATCGACTTAGAATTTCATAAGGATCAATAATATATATACTTTGTTGGGTCTCAGATGAATATTTCTCAATGTTACACACGGAATGACAAACGTATATATACCCTCTTTCACCACTTGTGGTGGTGGAGGGTATAACAAACAAACTTACAAAGACATTTATATATTTATATAGATATATTCGTTTTTAGGCATACCTTTCGTTAGTTGCTCGAAGCCAGTCCGCTGGATGTAATTGGTCCAAGCTTGCGCGAGAAAGATAGGATTGAGCTCAGGCCTGGTTAAGAATAATCCCGCGGTAGATTTGAACTCATAGGTTGCCGGAAACCAGTATATACAGAAAAAAAAAAAACCAAATTATTTAAAAGGTTAATGATAATATATTTTTTGTTACTTACCTGAAAAACCCGAACATACTATTAAACGGACGGACAGAAAACCATCCTGCAACACCTGTCGTCGTGAAACGTCCATCCTTGTGAGATCAGTCCAGCTAGCTATCTATCGTGAACCAGAAATAAAAGGGAAACTTGATTTAGAAGGAAAAGAAAAAAAAACTCAAAATAAAATTTAAACAAAACTAAAATTTGATAAAAATTAAAATTGAAATTTGGTTAAATCTTAAAAACTAAAATCCTAAAAACTAAATTTTGTTAAAACCTAGAAATTAAAGTTGGTTAAAATCTTAAAACTAAATTTGCTTAAAACTAAATTTGCTAAAAACTAAATTTGCCAAAACCTAAAACTAAATTGGATAAAATTAAAACAGAAAACTAAATGTTATTAAAATCTTAAATCTAAAATCCTAAAACTAAAGTTTGCTAAAAAAAGAAAACTAAATTTGCTAAAACTTAAAAATAAAATTTGTAAATAATTAAAACTTAAAATTTGCTAACATTAAAATTAAATCCTAATAAAACACTGTTAAATTTTTTACTTTAAATAAACAAAACCTTTTATAATGTTTAAATGAATTTGTAAAGTTTTGTCATTATTATGATGTGGTAAATTTTTAATAATCGGCGGTAAGTAGGGTGACTAAATGTTTGCAGGGAAGAACTGGGACGTCGAGGAAGATGACGTCATGGCGAGGATGAATCCTCGAGAGGGAGGGTCATAATTTGTGTATAGGTATGAAGGTAGGGAGATGCAGGACTACTTTTGGCCCTTTTTTTTTAGTAAATACCCCAAATGCTGGTATGAATTTTGTGTCAGTGTGTGTTCCTGGTCCAGATTGCCGGCAAGAACCACCCCATCCGGCGAGCTTTAGCCGCGCAATACGCGGGCATACCAGCGCCGCTAGCAATCTGGCCACTCAGTCCCTTTTTGTTTATTTTGTTTTCTGTTTGTTTTCTTTTAAACAAACAGCTGACCACCACACCACTACAGCCCATAATCATAGTCAAACAATAAAGTCGGTTCTTTTTTAAAAAACAACTTTAAAATAAAAACCCGCTTTTTATTATTTCCCAACTATAGTCAAAAGTAAAGTATGTTTTAAATTGAACTGACTTTAACTGGGTGTCACCTCTAATGTAGAAAATGTTTTCATACAATATACAACAAAATATAGACAAGTGGCATCGCTGAACAGCTGACTTAGAAAATTAAAAAAAAAAAAAAACAAAAAGTGACAAACAATAAATGTAACCGGGAAGCATAAGAAAAAAACAGTTTGTGGTGGAAAAATAGAACAGGAAAGATCAATATCAAATGTATTCTATTTTAGTGCTAATTTTATTGATTCAATATTCAATAATTGTAAAATCTCTGCCAATATCTTGTAACTTAAACATTTTTGACTTTTTGTCGAACCTTTTTACATGGCGAAGAACAGCTGATGCTGTTGTTAAATGAGTTAAAAACAACTTCAGCTAGTTTTATATTTACAGTCGACTTTAACGTCAGAAGTACACTTTAACTTGTCTATGGTAGACCTAAAGTCCACCCTTAAGTAAAGACGACTTTATTTCTCTTAAAATATACTTTATTTTTGACTATGATTATGGGCCATTATTTTTTAAAGTTCTGCATGTTTATTTAACGTTTATAGGGAAACAATTGCAAAAAAAGTATATTTCTATATATATGAACACATAAAAACTATTAAGATAATCACTAAAGCCGCTTTTAGCTGAATTTTAAAATTTGGTAGCTAAATATGGATTTTATGGCTGTTTTATGTACATCGGCACTCAACAAACTCATAACTTAGTTGAATTGATACATAGCACTATTCGATAGCCAAATGAGGTAATTTTTAAAACGACTGATGTACTATGTAGAATATTCAGGTGGTATTCCTGACGAGAAAAATAAAGAGAATGAATATTTTTCGAATCATATCGTATAAATCATAAGTTATGTTACCTTCATCTCGGACCTTCATGATCAGCAATCATGGCAAGAGTTTCTTGATCTAGGCAAATGAGACAATGAAATACTATAATCAATAAGTGCATTAATGCATATTTCTATTAACAATATAACCGTTACCCTTTTATAACACAGACGAAAATGAAGCGCGATATTTCTAAAGGCAGATTTATGTGCTTAGGTACAAATGCATGTGTAACCACTTAACGATGTAGGTTTTCAAAACGATCCTCACGTGGCTCAAAGTTAATAGAATTCCTGGGGAGAATTTACAGATCAGTTAATGCAATGATTTTTAAGGGATATGTTAAAATTGACCATTATTTCATACGTTATTCATCAGGGATTAAATCACTCCACTGTCTATGTTTCATTAAGATTACCATCATCCTTTGTCAGCAATCTACTACAAATACCACATAATCCTGTAATCTTTCCACATCATACTAACGCCAATAAGTTTCGATAAACCAACGACCAATACATCAAAAAATATTGGAAATGCCAGTAAGATGTTGTGAAGAATTTCAATAGTTGTTAACCATTTTCCATTCTGTTTACAAGCTGAATATCTGTTGAAATACATAATGAAACCATGAATATAATTACATACATAAATGCACACTTATCCTTTATAATTCCAAGGAAGACCTACCGCTTTCTTGCGCTAACTCATATTCATTTCTTTTTTAAATCATTTTAATTTTGTGTGTATACAATTGCCGATTTAAAGTTATTTCTGTTTTATTATTTAATTATTTTTGAAAAAAGTCAAACAAATTTACATTATTGGGTTTACGTAATCTTTTGTCGGTTGGGAACATAGAATTCATGAATTTATTAATTACTACAACTGAAAATATAGTTAAAACGTAAATTATTTGAATACAAAACAGTTTATGATTGCAACAACCAATATTTAGTACTAAGAGCTGAATTTAATTAGGTTGTGATTGCCGATTTCTTTGAATTTATTTTAACCAAACACAAATTGATTACAATAACTAATGTTGCTATTGTAGTAACCAAAATTCCATTATAGCTATGTTTTTGCAGCTATAAATACAGAAAAACTGTTGAATTTATGAATATTTAGTAATGGTAATTGTTAACGCCACTGCAAAAATCCCCATGATTTTTATGCCATCTGGCATCTCTTAATTTTAACTTATTAAATTTAATATTTTTCTGATTGTCAATAATTACAACTATTTTGATTGTCAAGCATTACAAACTTAAAGCAACAAATGAATTACAGTTGAAGCCATGTTCTTAGCCCTGCCATTTTAATTAACCACAAGTTACATTAATTGCAAGTCGGCAGAGCTCAGGACAGAATTAATTAAGAATTTAAATTTAAAAAAAAGTTCCTAGTGGTTTCCATACCAAAAAGTATGTAAAATTAATTATAATTAATTTTTATTTCCTAATTCCTAATTATTTGAATTTATTTAGGAATTTTAATATTTAAGTACACTTGTTGAATAAATTAAGTTTTTTATAAAACTTGTGTATTTTTATTCAAAATCCCCGTGGAAGTCACTAGAAGTTATTTGGACTGGCGTGTCTCTAACAATTTTAAAATTCTTTTTGCTCAACAACTCTTCCTGGGTCACTTTTGCCATCACATCTTGCCAATCGCAGTAAGTACAAAATGTCTTTACCAAACGCGGAGGGTCAACAACAACATGAACAACTCGATAATGTTTGTTCGCTTTGCCAAAATCCCCCTGACAAAAATATGACATCTTGCTCCGATTGCCACAACATATTTCATAAAATTTGCGTTAATGTCACCGACGATGACATAACCTTCAAATGCCTGCAGTGTTCTGCCATAAGGCCAAATTCACCCGCACCAAGTGCCACAAGCTCTCGTCTTTCACAGTCTCGAAAAATTGACCTACAACTTCAACGACTTGAAGAAGAACGTAAACTCAATAAAGAGTATTTAGATAAAAAATATCAACTTCTTGAAGAAGCTGAAGCTCTTACTGATGTTTTGTCCAATAATTCACAGTCCGTTCATGAATGGTTAGCCACATCTGAGCCTAATCCTGAAAATAATAAACAGCCTACTGCTGAAAGTACAAGTAATACCAAAAATTTGCAAACTACAAGTCTGCCTAATCAAACGCATTATTTGAATGATCCGTATCATGTACCATCTACTGTTGCTGCGTATCAGAATCAGCCAACAATGCCACATAATTATGTACAATATGTACCACCAATGGTCACCTCTGCTGCCATGAATTCGTTTACAACGTCAACAGTACCAAATTGTACTACGACCATTCCCACCTATAGTGGTTTTCAACAACGAATGCAGTTACCAAGACCTCCAGTCATAGCTTACCCCCCTGGTACGATACTTACCTCATTTCCTACAAATAATAATCCACAAAATTTATTTAATTCGGCTCCGCAAACTTTTATTCAACGGCAACCAATTTCATCTACAACAAATTTCAACACAAACGCCCCAACAAATGCAGCCACAGGCCCGCTACCAAATTTAGCACCACAACAAAAGCTGCAACAAAACCAAATTAATTCACGGCATTCACTTCCAAAAGAATTGCCGATGTTTTCTGGCCAACCAGAAGAATGGCCTATTTTTATTTCCACTTACGAGTGGTCCACCGCCGCCTGTGCATTCACCGATGCCGAAAATCTTATCCGCCTCCAAAAGGCTTTACAAGGAGAAGCCCTACATAGTGTCCAGCAAATGTTGATACATCCCGCCAATGTACCTGAAGTACTCCAAGTGCTTCGTATGCTGTATGGTCAACATGAAAAAATAATTAATTCAATCAAAAATAGAATAAAATTATCACCAAAAGTTGATGAAAATAATTTAAAAACACTTACCTGTTTGGCCGTTGAAGTCCGCAGCTTATTATCAACAATTACTGCAAGTAATTTACATGATGAAATAAATAATTCATCACTTCTCCTTGATTTGATACAAAAACTTCCACCTTCGTACCAAATGCAATGGGCAATTCAAAAAACACAGCTGATAAACCAAAACAAAAAACCAAATTTGTTCGAATTTGACAAATGGTTTTTTAATATAGGTATAACAGCTAGTAGTATAACAGTTGATCAGTGTATAAACAAAACAAACAAAGAAAAAACAACAACACACTCAAATGCAACAACAAACAAGAGAGCTTTTATTCACTCCCACAGTGAGCGCAAATGCATTGTGTGTAACAACAATAACTGTAGAACAGTAGCTAACTGCCCAACTTATTTATCGATGGATCGTGGTGAAAAATGGAACATAGTTAGAAAAAACAAACTATGTAAATTTTGTTTATTTAAACACAGTGGAGACTGCAACAGAAAGAAAAAGTGCGGTAAAGAGGGATGCGAATATTTTCACCACTCTTCATTACATCGATATTCTGTACCGGTTACTCAACAACAAAGTGAAGTGTCAAATAAAACTACACATGTTATTACCAAAGAAGTTGTAAACAACACACACAGTGAGAAAATAAATAATATTTTATTTAAAATAATTCCTGTGGAAATTTTTGGAAAAAATAAAATAATAAAAACATTTGCCTTTATAGACGAAGGGTCGTCCATCAGTTTAATGGACGAATCGTTGGCAAATCAATTAGAATTGGATGGTGTTTTAACTCCACTGTGTTTGCGGTGGACGGGAGGTATGGAACGAAGTGAAGAAAGTTCAAAGAAACTTAAAATTTTTATTTCAGGTGGAAATAAAAAGCGTGCGGCCTTAGAGGTTTCTACAGTGAAATCATTAAATTTACCGATGCAGTCTTTGGACTATAAAATATTGTCGCAGCGATATCGCCACTTGCGAAAACTTCCCATAGAAAGCTACAGTGATGCAGTCCCACAAATATTAATTGGATTAAATCATTTCGATTTAGGAGTTTCAAGCAGGATTCGTGAGGGGTCTCCACATGAGCCCGTAGCTGTTTGTACAAAACTTGGGTGGCTTATTTATGGCACTATAACCAGCAACAATACTGCAAGTATGCATTTTAATTATCATATATGCGATTGTTCAGCCACTGCTGATAAATTAGATGAGCTGGTTAGGAATTTTTACTCCCTTGATAGTGTGGGAATTTGTGTAAAAAATCCTCTTGTAGCTGAAAGCGATAAAAGGGCATTAGATTTGTTAGAAAAATTTACAAAACAAAAGCCAAGTGGACATTATGAGGTTCCATTGTTATGGAAGTTTGATTTAATAGATTTGCCGGACAGTTACGAAATGTGTTTGAAGCGGCTAATTTGCCTAGAAAGAAAATTACTACAAAATTTCGAACTTTTTAAAATTTTTAAAGATACCATTTTCAAATATCTATCTAAGGGCTATATACGAAAATTAAATAATAACGAAATTGATCGCGCCGATAGAAAAGTTTGGTATCTTCCAATTTTTGCGGTTTTTAACAAAAACAAACCCGGTAAATCTCGCGTCGTGTGGGATGCAGCTGCCAAAACCAATTGTATGTCTCTTAATTCATATTTACTTAAGGGACCTGATTACCTGGCCTCATTGCCAGCGATTCTTTTTAAATTTCGCCAAAAATCTGTGGCTATTTGTGGTGACATCGAGGAGATGTTTCACCAAATACACATACGACCTGAAGATCGTGATGTTCAAAGATTTCTTTGGCGTGATTGTTTGCAAGATAAACCCCCAGATGTTTACGTGATGGACGTTATGATATTTGGTGCTACATGTGCTCCAAGCATTTCTCAGTACATAAAAAACTTAAATGCGACTAAATTTGATAAAGAATTCCCAATAGCAGCCAGTGCTATAAAAGAAAATCACTATGTGGATGATTTTCTTGATTCCGTCGACAAGTCTGATGAGGCAATTAAACTTATTATGGAGGTTTCATACATTCATCAGAAAGCTGGTTTTAATATTCGTAATTGGATCTCAAACAGCAAACTGGTATTAAAATCCATTCCACAGACTGACGGCATAGGAGTTAAATGCCTTAATTTAAAAGAAGAAAAACAGATTGAAAAGGTTTTAGGCATTTTTTGGGAACATCAAGAGGATGTCATAACTTTTAAAATTTCTCCATGGCTACTTGAAAGCGATATATTTTCTGGTGGAAAAGCCCCCACGAAGAGGGCGATGTTAAGGCTGGTTATGTCAATTTACGACCCCCTTGTTCTAATTGGACATATTATAATGTATGTAAAAGTCATTATGCAAGAAGTATGGCGTTCAAAGATTGATTGGGATGAACAGATTCCCCCTGAACTGTATGCCAAATGGATTAAATGGGTTAATATTTTGCCCTCCATTGAAAAAATAAAAATTTCCCGATGTTATTTAAAATGCTTTGAAAATTATACTAATGTAGAAGTTCAACTGCACACTCTAGTGGACGCAAGCAAAGACGGTTATGCAGCGGTGTGCTACTTCAGGTTGAAGAAAAATAACGAAATAATTTGTTCTATAATCGGGGCCAAAACAAGGGTGGCTCCAATGAAAATAACATCAGTACCACGCTTAGAACTAATGGCCGCCCTTATAGGGGCTCGTTTTGCCAAATACGTAACAGAAAATCATAATTTGAAAATAAATAAAAAATTTTATTGGACCGACTCGAAAACGGTCCTTAGTTGGATTAATTCTGATCACCGCAAATATAACCAGTTTGTAGCTTTTCGAATCACAGAGATTTTAGAACTGTCTTCCATCAAAGAATGGAAATGGGTTCCAAGCAAAGAAAATGTGGCTGACGACGCTACAAAATGGTCCAAAATCCCCAAGATTGCTGATGATTGCAGATGGTTCAAAGGACCCGAATTTTTACTTCGTCCTGAAAATGAATGGCCCCAAGCAGTTCTTTTCCCGGACTTAACAGAAGAGGAGCGTTTGCACCACTCGTTCAAAATTACAAAATTTGAGCCGATTTTTAATGTGTTAAAATTTTCAAAATGGGCACGACTTGTTCGAGCTGCTGCTTATGTGTTACGATTTATAAATAACTGTCGTATGATTAAAAAACAAAAAAATGAATTTACTCAAGAGGAGTTACAAAAGGCTGAAAATGTTTTATATATGCAGGCTCAAAATGAAAAATATTCTTATGAAATTTCATTGTTAAATTCTAACCAGGTCGTACCTAAATCTAGCGATATTTACAACAAAAATCCGTATTTAGAAAATGGTATTTTGCGTGTTCATGGTAGAATCGATAACGCGGATATACCAACGGATCAAAAGCGTCCAATAATATTACCACGAAAAGGTTATATTACCAAACTTATTTTAATGCATTATCATATGAAAGTATTCCACATGAATCATGAAACTGCCATCAATGAAATTAGACAAAAATATTCTATATCAAGGCTACGTACAACATACAAAACTATACTACGCTGCTGTCAAATGTGCAAAATTAAAAAAGCTATGCCTCAAAATCCACAAATGGCGAAATTGCCACATGCTCGTGTCGCCTCATATGTTGCACCATTCACATTCACTGGAATCGATTTCTTCGGACCCCTTATGGTCACCGTAAATCGTCATAAAGAGAAACGCTACGGATGTCTATTTACTTGTTTAACTGTCAGGGCAGTCCACATTGAGATTGCACATTCTCTGACGACCAGCTCCTGTATTTTAGCCATCCGCAATTTTATGGCACGCAGAGGAATTCCCCAAGAATTTTACAGTGACAACGGTACAAATTTTGTCGGAGCTGAGAGAGAGCTTCGTGAGACTTTAGCAGATGTAGATAAAGATGAGTTAGTAAAAACATTTACTACAACCACAACAAAGTGGAATTTTAATCCTCCGGCCTCACCCCACATGGGTGGTGCCTGGGAGCGACTTGTACGCTCCATAAAAACAATTTTGTACAAAATTATGCCCTCAAGGTCACCAAGCGATGAGCTTCTACATAGTATGCTGATAGAGGTGGAAAACGTCGTAAATTCGAGGCCACTTGCCTACGTTCCTGTGGATGCAGAATCAAATGAAGCTTTGACTCCAAACCACTTCCTTGTAGGAAGTTCTTCAGGAATGAAGCCTATGTCTGTTTGTAGCGATAGTGCTGTATTACTAAAACAGAGCTGGCTTATGTCCCAACAATACGCCAATATTTTTTGGAATAAGTGGCTTAGTGAATATTTGCCGTCGTTAGCTTGTAGGTCGAAATGGCATGATCGACCAAAACCTTTAAGTCAGGGGGACCTCGTTATCATAGTTGACCCTTCCCTTCCGCGTAATGTCTGGCTGCGTGGTAAAGTCTTGGAGACTAGATTGGCAAGTGACGGTCAAGTACGAAGCGCAAAAGTACTTACCCAACATGGTGTTTTGGATAGACCTGCGGCGAAGCTGGCGATTTTAGAAGTTGCTCACCAAAAAGAGTCTGACAGCGAAGAAGCTTCTTGCCATACTGCGGGGGGAATGTTAACGCCACTGCAAAAATCCCCATGATTTTTATGCCATCTGGCATCTCTTAATTTTAACTTATTAAATTTAATATTTTTCTGATTGTCAATAATTACAACTATTTTGATTGTCAAGCATTACAAACTTAAAGCAACAAATGAATTACAGTTGAAGCCATGTTCTTAGCCCTGCCATTTTAATTAACCACAAGTTACATTAATTGCAAGTCGGCAGAGCTCAGGACAGAATTAATTAAGAATTTAAATTTAAAAAAAAGTTCCTAGTGGTTTCCATACCAAAAAGTATGTAAAATTAATTATAATTAATTTTTATTTCCTAATTCCTAATTATTTGAATTTATTTAGGAATTTTAATATTTAAGTACACTTGTTGAATAAATTAAGTTTTTTATAAAACTTGTGTATTTTTATTCAAAATCCCCGTGGAAGTCACTAGAAGTTATTTGGACTGGCGTGTCTCTAACAGTAATAATATTTCGGTTACTTTAATAAAATGGTCGTAATAGTAACCGTTTTCCAACCAATTTGTTTTCTGCGTGTATGATTTCTGTCTACTTGTAACTAATTTATGTTGAATTTTTGATCGATATCAATGTTTATATGCGTTAATGTATTTTTGGGTTGTGGAACTAATATGGAAGCTATGACCTATTATGAGTAAATCGTCATAAAATATTATACCGTGATTTCTAAGTATTTTAATTGAATTTCATCTTTACAAGAGTTTCATGGATTATTACACAAATTACACATCTGTGTATAATTTTATTTATACCCTTCACCTTCGTGAGAAGGGTATATATAAATTTGTCATTCCGTTTGTAATTTCCACAATATCATTTTCCGACCCTATAAAGTATATATATTCTGAATCCTTATAGATAGCGGAGTCGATTAAGCCATGTCCGTCTGTCTGTCTGTTGAAATCAATTTTCTGAAGACCCCAGATATCTTCGGGATCCAAATCTGCAATAATTCTGTCAGACATGCTTTCGAGAAGTTTGCTATTTAAAATCGGTCCACAAATGGCTGAGATATAAGGAAAAAACCAGGACAACCTCGATTTTTTACCTATTTTTTGACCTATATCTGGATTAGTAAGTCATTAATATAGACAATATGGATATCTAATGATAGATATTTCAAAAACCTTTGCAACGACGTATATAAGATTATAGTAAGTTGGACCTACAATGGGTCAAAATCGGGAAAAATTTTTAACCAGATTTTTTTTTCACCAAAAGTTTTTTTCACTAAATACCTATTAAAACAAAAATTGAAATTTAAAAAAAATAAAAAAAAATTTACATAAAAACTTTAAAAAAAAAATTCGAAAAATATTTTTTTCCAAAAAATGAAAAAACAAGTTAGAGTGCTATATTCGGCTATGCCGAATCTTAAATACCCTCCACCTAAATTAGATGAAAATTATAGAAATTACATTGGTATAAACACTCTAATATCCATATTCAGTGTTTGTTATTGGGACTTAGCTCCGATTATGAAGATTGGTAGAATGTTAATGTAATATAGTAGTTTTCGCTTATAGTCTACAAATACAGTTGCACAATTTTTGTGGACTATAAGCGAATTAGGACTATAACCGAATTTATTTTTAAGCCACTTTGTGGATTATAGATGAATCCTGATATAATACACATTTTGGACTCTATACAAATTATGTACTTTCTTGAATAAAACCTAAATAAAAGTTTTTTTAAAATATAGTAGTATTTTATATATTGTTAAGAAAACTAGTTTACGCAGAAGATATTTTATTTCAAATGTATAAAAATGTTATCGAATTCAGCAATTTATAATTGAAATAACTACATATTCCTCCCATTTCCAACAGAGTCTATAATTTTATAATAGGAATCAAATGTACTACTTAACAATTTATATACTTAATAATTGGTTAGTATTACCGATTGGCTCAACATTTTCCTTTTGCGAAAAAAAAGATTATAAAAAAGGGTAAACAAATACATATATTTAGTCAAACTTCAAAATTATATTTTTGTTCTGTTCTAATGAATTTTCCGGATGTGAGCCTTATATATATAATTATGAACCCATAGTCACCAAATCTACTTGAAACTTATATCATAGAGAAATATACATAGAGTGGAAACTCTCCTGTCAAACACCAAACTCAGTTGTCAAAAACCTAAGTGCTGAGAATGTATTAGTATAAAAACTATGTGAAAACAAAAACAACACTCGTATGTGTGATTATTTTGATTAAAATTTTTGTTTGAGTTTTTTTCTAGTTTCCGCTCTTGTTGTTTCTCTATGACTTATATGCGTTAATGTATTTTTCGAATGTGGGACTTATTTGGAAGATATAATTAAATATTTTAACGTGAGTTCTGTGTATTTCAGGCCTATTTTGCTTGATATTTGTCTGTATAACATTATTTACAAGAGTTTTATGGGTATTATTGTGATTATCGGAAATGGAGCTAATATGGGTGCTATGGTCAAATATGGACCGATATTCACAAAACCCAGTAGTATAATGTTTGGATACAATATATTGATCTGTATACAATTTATTTCGATATCTATATATTTAAAATATTTATAGAGGTTAATGTGTTTTTCGGAAGTGGTCCTTATATGGGAGCTATGACCAATTATCGGCCGATCTTCATAAAATTCAACACATCGATTTTTGTATATATGGGAAATATTTATTTGAAATTTTAACCAGATAGAAACTATTATAAGAGATTTATAAGTATTTAAGTAATTTTCGGAAATGGACCTTGTATGGGAGCTATGGTCAAATATGAACCGATATTCACACAATCTAGTAGTATCATTTATGAATTAATACTAACGATCTCTGTAAAATTTTAATTCGATAACGATATTTTTCAGACATTTATGATAATTAATGTATTTTTTTTGGAAGTGGGCGTTATATGGGAACTATTGCCAATTATGGACCTATCTTCATGAAATTCCCTACAGCGATTTTCATATGCATGGGGATTATACAAGTTGAATTTCAGCCCAATACCGGAATTTATAAGATATTAATGTGTATTTAAGTGATTTTCGGAAGTAAACTTTATATGGGGGCTATAGTCAAATAGTGCCCGATCCAAAAAAAAATTGGTCTGGCGATTTCTGTTTGCCCAAAACTTAGATGTGCTGAATTTTGTATGGATACTGCAATTCTATGGGCATTTATATAGCATAGCACCATATTTCGGGAAGAAATTTGTATGGGGGCTACAAGAAATTATGGACCGATTCTTTCCATTTTCAACAGAATTTGTCCTTTTATTATATAAATAATAAGTGCAAAATTTCATGGTATTCCCTGCAATGAATTTACCCAAAGTCACAAAAAATCATGTGAAAATTATCAAAATTTTTGGAGGTTGTCTTACATTTTGATCCATAACCCTGGTTCCATCAATTCGATTTTGCTGATTTTCAATACCAAACTGCTTAGAAAAATTATAAACATTTTGGTATACATTTCATTAATTTTACTTATGTAGTTTGGACGTGAGAGTGTTTTACACAGACAGACAGACAGACAGACGGACATTGCTCAATCGACTTAGAATTTCATAAGGATCAATAATATATATACTTTGTTGGGTCCCAGATGAATATTTCTCAATGTTACACACGGAATGACAAACGTATATATACCCTCTTTCACCACTTGTGGTGGTGGAGGGTATAAAAACAACTGGAAAAAAATAAATTTTGTTTACCTAAAATTACCTAAAAATTTTTATTTTGAAGTATAGTTTGGTGAAGGGTATATAAGATTCGGCCCAGCCGAATATATCTCTCTTACTTTTTTTTATATCGATATGTTTTAGTTATTTATGCAGGTTAATGTGCTTTTCGGAAGTGGTCCTTATATGAGAGTTATAAACAAATATGAACCAATCTTCATAGAATTCGGAGCAGCGACTTTTGTATATATGGAGATTATTTGTGTCGAATAGCTATATTTATAAGATATTTATGCGTGTTTAAGTGATTTTCGGAAGTGAACTTTATATGGAGGCCGATCCACGAACAATTAATTTAGTGTTGTGATTTCTCTTAGCTGAACTTTGTATGGATTCTGCAATTCTTTAGGCATTTATAGACTATAGCACCATATTTCGGGAAGATATTTGTATGGGGGCTAGGAGAAATCATGGACCGATTCTTTTAATTTTCAACAGAGGTAGTCCTTTTATCATAAAAATAACGAGTGTACAATTTTATGGAATTATCTGCAATATATTTACAGAAACAACAAAAAATATATGAAAATGATTAATTTTTTTTTGTATGTATTTGATTCATAACTTTGGACCTACTGTACCGATTTACCTGATTTTCAATACCAAACTGCTTAGGACATAAATAAACATTTTTTTTACGAGTCTACTAAGTTTGCTTGTGTATTTTGGACGTGAGCGTGTTTTACACAGACAGACGGACATAGCTCCATCGATTTAGAACTTCATAAGGATCAATAATATATATACTTTGTTGGGTCTTAGATGATTATTTCTCAATGTTACACACAGAATGGCAAACTTTTATATACCCTCATTCACCACTTATGGTGGTGGAGGGTATAAAAAGAAAAATGTAAAATAAATTTTACTCTATTACCCCCCGCCCCCAAATCCTTGACTAGGATCACCACTGATATTTTCCTGCAAAAATTTTCATATAATATTTTAATCCTTAATCCTTTTTGAAGGACTTTTTTTGATTTTCTCGAAAAAAGGGTCAAATTAAACCCACAAAAATGATCGCCATCAAATTCGACAATAAGAATTCTCTCAGACATTAACTTACAGCATCGCTAACGACAGTGTAGTTTTGGGGGGTACGGTAGCCAACCATGATAATTACATATGACATAATGTACATACAGCTAAGTATATAATGGTTCTAAACAATATTTGATGCTAAAACAGAAATAATGTTTGTTTTTTTTCTTTCTTTGAAATGAAATATAATTCTCGCTATTTATGAAAAAATTCTGTTACTTTTTAAAGGAGATTAATTTTTCAAAGATATTTAAATTACATTACATGTCCGGCATAACTCTTACATACATTTACATAACGTTATGACGAAACAAATACACAATAATATAGAATAAAGCACGTAAACAAATATTCAATTTTTGTAAGTAAAATATATATTTAACAAGTAAATATATATTGTTAAGGTCGGTCAAGCCCGACCTTATAATACCCTACACTAAATTTTGAAAAAATCATTATTCTTTCAAAATTTCAATAATTTATATTCGTGAGTGATTTTTGAAAGTGGTCCTTATATGGGAGCTATGACTAATTATGGACCGATCACCATGAAATTAGGTGGTGACATAAATTAGCTATATATATAAAATTTATTTGGAGAAAAACTTGTGTAGATACCTATATAAATTAAACATTAATGACCGATAAAGTCCAATTTCGGGAGGACATTTGTATGGGGGCTAGGTGAAATAATGGACCGATTTCAGCCAGTTTCAATAGGCTTGGTCCTTTGGAAAAAAATGATACGTACAAAATTTTATCGAAATATCTTCAAAATTACGACCTGTACTCTCCGCACAAGGTTTACATGGACAGCCAGCCAGCCAGCCAGACGGACGGACGGACGGACATCGTTTAATCAGATAGTGATTCTGAGTCGATCGGTATACTTTCAGGTGGGTGTTAGACTAATATTTTTGGGCGTTACAAACATCTGCACAAATCCATTATACCCTACCCACTATGGTGGTGTAGGGTATAAAAATTGATTACATCACATCCGTAAATTAATACTTTATGAACGGTGCTGGGCATATAATACCAGGAATAATTCGCCAGATACACATCTCTTGTTTCTGCCAGAAGTTTCATAAAAGTATTTATGCTTATTTTGAAACCGCATGATAACACTCTTAATATTATAAAAAAAATTATCAACAAGTTCCTTTTTAACGACGGTTATTTCTGCTGTTATTTGACTGTTGAAAAAAAAAACGTCGAGCTGTATTGCCATCATTCGTATTTCCGTTTATTTTCTATAAATTTTGCATTTTTTTATCTATTCTCCAGGTTTTAAAAGGAATAAATATTCAAAAAACTTTATCCAACAGTGTAATGTTGAAAGCCCGTATTTATAATGTTCATTGTTAGGTGTTTTCACTGCGTTTAAATTGTTCATTTCAGTAGGTTTTGCCGTACAAATGAAACATCTACTCGTAGAATTCGTGTTGCTCAAAAAATTTGTAATAGCACCATCAATCATAATGCAATGCATTACAAAAGAAACTTCTATGTTAGTTGAGCCAACTTTAATAATTTGACATTCAAGATTTCTAATTTGTTCTTACATATCGTCGTATGATTTGCGAACTAATTCTGGGTTCTCTTTTTCTAAAAAAAAATTTGATTGGTCGACAATACAATGTTGAGGATGGCGTTTTATTATACCACAATTCTTTTTGAGAAGTAGGATCAACCAATCTTGAAAACAGAAAATATTAACCGGTTACACATTATAGTGGGAAAAGCTGTTATATAGCTGTTATATGTTACATTTTTTTAATATTTTTCTTGTTATAAATTTATTTTTAGATTGTGTTCAGAAAGTGTAAATTGACAACTTACTTGAGTGGCACGAATGCAATGAAGAATCAAAATTCATCTGTATGATCATCATGATTAAAAGTTTGCTTATATCTGCTATGTCCAGAACTGCCATCCATTCCCCACTTGCATATTAAAGTTAATTTATTAATTTGTTCTTTTTCATTACATATTTCTACTAATCTTTCCGCAGTTTTACACATTAGAGATTTAAGGATTACTTCTGCCGAAATTTGAGCTACATATACTTCTGGTATTAAATTTTGTTTTTCATTTCTTATAGAATGTAATGATGGTAAACAATTTTCGTGTAAGTCATAAATAGTTTTTCGCAAAACTATATACTTTTGTTCAGATAAGTCTTAGTCCATATATAGAGCTAAAGCTTTCGATGGGGTTAAATTTGTGTTTGATGTATTTAAAATATTCTTCGAATTACTTTTGATTTTCTGAACAGCATATTCTATTTCCTCAATAGAATAATTTTTAATTATTTCAGCTATTCTTCGATTTTTAGTTTTTGTTGAAGATTTGTTAAAATGTTTTAATGGCCTACCAGTCTTTCCAGACGAAATTATTTCTTTCTCTGTTTGTATTGCAATTGGTAGTGCATGTTCTATTGTGGATTTTGATGTGTTTTTACTATTTGTTCCCGTTGCTCTGTTAACATTGTGAGAAATTATGCTATTGCAAGGTACCTGATAATATATTTTTTCCATGTCATCATTTAAAAATAATAATATATATTGGAATACTTACATTTTTGGTATCAATTTTTATATATATTTTTTTTTTTTTCAACAGATCAACTTTTATAATTGCACTGTTTACAAAATTGTCATACGACTATCAAAAAATTTTACTTTTCCAAATAGTTTTTTTTTCATAATGTGCTTCACCAAGTTTTTCTCTCTCAAATTTATGTATTTCTAATATTCTTTCATATGTAGATGCGGAAAACCAGCAATCAATTAAGTCTGAATTTTTAAAAAACAACCATATTGACAGAACAATAAATTTAAGAGTTTCAACGAGGTTCAACGACCTTCAATGCACTAAATTAACTAAAATGTTGTCAAACAACATCATCACTTATTGGTTACAAATTATTATTATTATCAAGAACAATTATAACAAAATTCCAAAATTTTACAGTTATTTTTTTTTTAAGAGACAATTAAAATCCAGTGGCGTTATATTAATAAACAGTACTTAGCAACTCCATTGAACCAACTACTGAAAATAACAAAAAAAAAATCGGGCAAATTTTTAAAGAAAACTAACTCTAAATATAAAATACATAATTTGTACAATTGATATTATAATTTAAAAGATTTAATTTAATTTTCAATTTGGGAAATTATTAACATTTTAACTAAAATGAACAATAATAACCATTTTTTAAAATTAATTTTTTTCAAAAATGCGGCAATAATTCCGTTAATTTTATTTTTATTTTTAATAAATAAATATATTAACTATAAAAAACAATAAAAAAAGAAAATAGTACACTTTGCTTATATTTTCCGCCAAAGTGTAATATTTTTTAATTTTTTATATGCACTTTTTAAAGCTATGTAAAAATATTCTAAGAGTGAAATTTCACCACAAGATTTTTTCTGTTTATTGAATGTATACATAGTTATTAAAAATATTAAACCAAAAAATATTTTTTCAAAAACTAAAATTTTAATAATATTTTTAGTAACTCAATCTTCAAAAGAACTTTCCTTTCCTTGAAAAATTTTCTGACTTTAGAGCAGCGAAAGGCAGACTCACACCACTACAGTCATAGAGAAACATAGAGCGGAAACTAGAAAAAAACTCAAACAAAAAAATTACTCAAAAATTTTACACATACGAGTGTTGTTTTTGTTTTCATATATTTTTTTTTTTTACTAATACATTCTCACCACTTAGGTTTTTGACAACTGAGTTAGGTCTTTGACAGGAGAGTTTCCGATCTATGTGTATTTGTCTATGACTACAGTTTTTAGATATTGTAGTTGTATGAGTTGAGTAAAAACTTGAGAAAAAAACAATAAAAATAACTGAAATAAACAAGCATAAAAGCGAAAAGCGTAAAACAACCTGCTTCTGTCAATGCTCATGCGAGATTGACTGGTTTTGATTGTTTTTATACAATGTGTGTGCTTGCGTACATGTGATAACAAAAACAAGAGAGCTCATTTGAGAGCTCACTGCGTTTCGCTGCTTTAGAGCCTTCTCTCAATAACAAATATAGTCATATCTAAATAATTTATGGATATGTTTATTATATGTCTTCTTAACTTTCAAATGATATATATTTTATTATAATTTGGAAGAAAAGTTTATTTTGGACTTTTGTCTATGAAACAGAGTACTGTGCGTCGTCTGCAAGCAGTTATTGCTGCCCAAGGTGGACCCAGGGTTCCCAGATTTTTTTTGTGTCTTATCACCAAAAAATTATTTTTTATCCACAAAAATCCCCAAAACACAGTTTTTCTTATCCCCAAAAATCCCCAGTAAAAAATATGAAATTAAACTATAAATATAAATAGAACGAAATGAAATAAACATCTGCTGCAGTAAGTAGGGGAAGTTGTTCAAGCTTGAAAAATAAGCTTTTGCATATTTTATATATTTAAGAAGTGATTTTTTGCTAATCCTTGCATAAATGTGTATACGTATATGTAAATGTGTATATTACGCACTTCGACTATAATTTGTTAAAGAAAATATTGCTTTTGAGTTGTTTACCAATCGAATATTGGTTTTAGACCTCATAATTTAGATACTTTAGGTCAGAGCCCGGCAAGACATGCGATTGGTCAGTTGTTGTAAGAGCGAAAAATAAGAAAAGAGAAAAATTTATACACTCATATTCTGTACAACACAGGCATGGAAATTTTAATTTTGAAATGGTGGTATTTTAATTAAAAATAATAAATTTAAAATTTCTGTTAGACTTCTTTACTTATATGGGTTTAAGAAAGCATTTTAGATTAAAATTCGTTTCTTTTGGGAAGTTTATAATTCTAAAAACGTATACCATACGTTGATGTTAAAAAATATTAAGTTTTCCATCCCTGCATTAGTAATCATCATGTACAAAAGCAAGAAACATGCGACAACACAACCTTCTTCAATGAACACTCAAACGAGACTGAATGAGTTTTTAATACATGTGAGTACGTTGTTGTAAATTTAAAAAAGCACGCGTGCCAGCGTTGCCAAGGCGAATTTATAGAAGGTGACGACAGAACTACAACAAATACAACATGTACAAAAACAACAGGTACTTTGTTTTTGTAAAAAGATAAGTGAACTGTCAAAGTTGCCTGTTGTTGTTTTTGCTTTTGGGTTTGTTGTATTTTTCGCCACAACAACCACAAGTGAATTGACAGTTCACTTGTCTAAACAACTGAATATAAAAAACAAGTTAGAGTGCTATATTCGGCTATGCCGAATCTTAAATACCCTCCACCTAAATTAGATGAAAATTATAGAAATTACATTGGTATAAACACTCTAATATCCATATTCAGTGTTTGTTATTGGGACTTAGCTCCGATTATGAAGAATGGTAGAATGGTAATGTAATACAGTAGTTTTCGCTTATAGTCTACAAATACATTTGCACAATTTTTGTGGACTATGAGCGAATTAGGACTATAACCGAATTTCTTTTTAAGCCACTTTATGGATTATATATGAATCATTATATAATACACATTTTGGACTATATACAAATTATATACTTTCTTCAATAAAAACACTTTTTTTAAACAAAAGTTTATTTAAAACATAGTTGTATAGTAGTATTTTATATATTGTTAGAAAAACTAGTTTACGCAGAAGATATTTTATTTCAAATGTATAAAAATGTTATCTACTTCAGCAATTTATAATTGAAATAACTACATATTTCTACCGTTTCCAACAGTGTCTATACTTTTATAATAGGAATAAAATGTACTATTTAACAATTTATATACTTAATAATTGGTTAACATTACCGATTGGCTCAACATTTTTATTATTCACCACAAGTGAATTAAAAGAGTATAAAAAAGGGTAAACACATATATTTAGTAAAACTTCAAAAGTATATTTTTGTTCTGTTCTAATGAATTTTCCGGATGTTAGCCTTCTATATATAATCAAGAACCCATAGTCACCAAATCAACTTGAAACTTATATCTGTTACATTTTTTACCGATATGAGTGTATATATGCGTTAATGTATTTTTCGGATGTGCGACTTATTTGGAAGATATAATTAAATATTTTAAAGCGATTTCTATGTATTTGAGGCATATTTTGCTTGATAGTTTTGTCCATAACATTATTTATAAGAATTTTATGGGTATTATTGTGATTATCAGACATCGAGCTAATATGGGTGCTATGGTCAAATATGGACCGATATTCACAAAACCCAGTAGTATAATTTTTGGATACAATATATTGATCGGTATACAATTTTAGTTCGATATCCATATATTTAAAATATTTACAGAGGTTAATGTGTTTTTCGGAAGTGGTCCTTATATGGGAGCTATGACCAATTATCGGCCGATCTTCACAAAATTCAACACATCGATTTTCGTATATAATGGAAATATTTGTTTGAAATTTAAACTAGATAGAAGCTTTTATAAAAGAGTTATTAGTATTTAAGTAATTTTCGGAAATGGACCTTATATGGGAGCTATGGTCAAATAGTGCCCGATCCAAAAAAAAAATTGGTGTCGCAATTTCTGTTTTCACGATACTTAGTTGTGCTTAATTTTGTATGGATACTGCAATTCTATGGGCATTTACATACCATAGCACCATATTTCGATAAGAAATTTGTATGGGGGCTACGAGAAACTATGGACCGATTCTTTCCATTTTCAACATAATTTGTCCTTTTATCATATAAATAATGAGTGCAAAATTTCATGATATTCTCTGGAATGGATTTACCAAAAATCAGAAAAAAACATGTGAAAATGATCTAAATTTTTGGAGGTTGTCTTACATTTTAATCCATAACCCTGGTTCTACCAACTCGATTTTGCTGATTTTCAATACCAAACTGCTTAGAAAAATTATAAACATTTTGGTGTATATTTCATTAATTTTGCTTATGTATTTTGGGCGTGAGAGTGTTTTACACAGACAGACAGACAGACAGACGGACAGACAGACGGACATTGCTCAATCGACTTTGAATTTCATAAGGATCAATAATATATATACTCTGTTGGGTCTCAGATGAATATTTCTCAATGTTACACACGGAATGACAAACGTATATATACCCTCTTTCACCACTTGTGGTGGTGGAGGGTATAAATAATCAGCTGTTCTTGTGAGGTCACCTTCTATAAATTCGCCTTGAGCGTTGCCAATGTAGCGCTTTTCGCGCTAGATTTAGCGCTTTTTGATAACAAGAAATTCGCATTTTTTCCTCTTAGCGCTTTTTTTGAAAAACGCGCTAAACTAGCGCTTTTTTTCCTTATTTTGTTTTTGATTTGGAAAAAATGAAAAATCATGGATAGATGAAATTTGCATAAAATTTCATTAAATAAAATTCCTTTTGTTAAACTTTCACCATTTGTTATTAATTTGTTATGCTTTCCATATTTTAAAGTAAAAGACGATAATGTGATGAGTTATTTAAAAATAAAATTAAGAACTGCTTATTTAATTAGTTTATATAAAATATGAACTTAAAATGAAAGGTTCATGTTATGAATACTATTTAATGTCACATCCAAAATTACTTCAGATCATCAGAAATGTTGGACAGTCAACATTTCTGTGATTTTATAAAATGTTGCTTTTTGGCAAAATCAATAATTTTATTGTGAAGGTCACGATTCCTTGGCCTATTTCAGTTCATCCTCAAAGATTGTATTACATGGCATTTTAAATTTTCAGAATGACGGGTTCAAATCAGAATTTTTTTTGGGAAAATCTCTTGAACAAATTTTTTAGATCATGATTTTCAATCGTTGATGGGAAAGAGTCATGTGTATAAGAAAAACAAACATCAAACCTTATATTTTTATTAATCTGAATTATCGAAATTTTTTTAAAGTATTATTTTCAATATCTGTTCCATAAAAAATTAAATTCAAAATGGAATTTATACTAAATTTCAAAATTTCTTCTAGCAACCCTAAACTTAATTTAAAATATCAAAAATTTAACTGAAATATTTTACTTAAAACGACTATTTTAATATAAAATGTACTATTTGTTATAGAATTAAAGCACCAAATAATTGAATTTAATATCGTTTTTATTGATTTTGTATGTAAATGTAATTTTTAGCGTTTTTTAGCGCGTTTTGACAGTTCGACGGCGCGTTTTTATTAAAAATAGTTAACAACGCTGACGCGTGCATAGGAAATGCCTAGCTCTGCTTTAGGTCCTTATAAAACTTAAATACGATGTAGCTACTTCGGTTCGTTTGTCTGCCTGATGAAAGCCAAATATTTTTTGTCATCAGATTTTATTTATACAATTTTTAAATTTAGTTTACAAAATATTATTTTTTAAATGAAATAATTTGTACTTTTTAACCAAATTTGTTATTACAATAAAATAAATCGTAAACTTTAATTTTGATTCTAATATGCATATCTATGCTTTTGTCTGCATATTTTCCAGTTTTTTTTTAGCTTTATTGCTAGCATTTTCAAACTTGCATGGATAATGAGACTTCAACAATTTCATAAAAAAAAGAAAGTCATTTGACAAATCTAATTGCTTGTGGTATAATGTAAACATACCTTAAGCAAATTTGGAAATTTATCTAAATAATATATATTTTTGAGATCAGTATTTTGTCTTCACATGAAACTAAAATTCATTTCTATATTCTCTATTAATTGCTTTCATTTATAAAATAAAATAGCAAATAAAAGAAAAAATTTAATTTTTGAAATTCCTCTAAAAATCCCCGAAATGTTGTTAACATCCCCATCAAATCCCCATATCCCCAAAGCCAAATGTTCATCCCCAACTTCAAGAAAAAATCCCCAATTTGGGGAGAAATCCCCTAATCTGACAACACTGGGTGGACCAACCAAATATTAATAGTTAATTTTTTTTAATTTTATATAAAATTTTTAAATATTAATTATTATTTGTAGCTGTAGCTGACTTTTTTGTTATGAATTTTTAATGTTTTTGTTATTATTGTTTTTGTTATGTAAATGAATTACTTTTTTATCTTATAAATAAACTTATTTATTATTATATTTATTGACATGAACATTTTTTTCACAAATTCTCTTAAACCCCTAAATCAAAGGGTGTATGTAGACTTTTTCCTTGACTTACAAACCAAAAATATGGTTTTAAAAAAATTTTAATTTACTGCCATAAATTTTGTAATTTCAGAAATTACAAAAATTGCAAGTCCAATCATTTCTTACTATATTAAATCTTATATTTAGACAAATTTAAAAAGGTAAAATATGATTTAATCAGGCGCGAATCCAACCAATTTTTTTTATTTTATTTACTTTTTTTCCAAATTTTCAATGACTCATAGTGCTGCCAAAGGCCTTTTGTGCGACCAAAAGCCGAAAAATGTAGAAATATATTCACAAATTGGTATATGGGGGTTTTAGGAGTCGCTGATGACGAATCCGTTGTCAGAATTAGCAAATTCCAAATGGCTGGCCTAATATGGCGTCCAGTCAACGAATAAACTTATAAATGAATTTGCTAATTGAATAAAAGTTTTTGTTTTGATATTATTAGGGTATAAAATTGAAAAATTTATTATAAATAAACAAATTTAAAATATTGGAATGCAATATGGCGATTTTACTTACTAAAAAAATCAAAAAAATTATTATTGCATATTTTTATTAAAATTTAATATGATAAAAAATTAATGTTTGTTTATATGTTTGTATGCCGATCCTCTTGAAGTTTTTACTGTTTGTGTTCCTCTATATCTGGAAGAAACAATAGGAAGCTTTTTATTTAGAAATTTTAAGTTGGCGTGTCACTTCCCATAAAAAGTAAATAGTTATTACAGAATATCTGTTGAACTATAATTGTGAAAGCCGCAAAACTTCTTGGCGGAATTGGAAAAATGGGCGTGGCACCACCTATACCAAGTAAATATATATTTTCCATTATTTTCAGAACTATAATTGTGTAGTCTTCAAACTTGCACGAAGTTTAACCAACAATTGGGAAGGATTGGAACAGGGCGTGAGTCACCTCCCATACAAAGCAAACAGTTCCTTCTAAATACCTCGAAAAACATACTTTTTATTTCATTACGATACCGGGTTTTAGATAGTACTACATAAAATATCTTCGCCTATTCCTGTTATTTTTGCAGCTTGTTATTTTTTTTTTTTTTGTTACATAATACTTTTACTTACTACCTCCAATAGCTTAGATTTAGCAAGATAAAAAAGAATTCACTCAATCATATCCATTATGTTTGAAAAAAAATAGTGCTACATATCTTTTTCTGGCAATTTACTATTTAGAAATTTACATTCAGATTTATATTTTACTTATTGTACTTACATTCAGCTGTATAATACATTTAGTTTGACACAGTTTAAACGAAAGCTCCTAGTAGTCGATATTTCCTACGGTCAATTGCCATTCGTGTGAAGACCTCATACAAACTGAAATTGTGAAGGGCATTTGAGGCAAGGGACCTTACTATTAACATTTCTTAACTCCTTTAACCAACATAATGAAAAAAAACCCCAACTAAAAACTTGTTTTTTCGACTTTTGGCCGCACTGTGTGACGGTTAAAATATCTTTAGTATAGGGAGAAATGAAAGAACTTCGAACGAAAAATATATTTTCATGCCTTACTTTTTCTTAATTTTTGAATTACAATCTTCTATATAACAGAACTTAATGCCCTATAAAATTTCAAAATTCGGAAAAGTTTTTACAGTGATTTAAATTTAATGATTTTAATAGGTTGGAGTAAACTACTCTACAATAAATAATAATAACTTCGGAACTTCTGTCAGATTAACACATTATCAAATAATCAGTTATAAATGGAAAATAAATTAAATTTATCTCGAGTTCATTTATTATAATTACTCTGTAATATTTCAAAGAATACCATTGTAAAATAAATTATACAATTGGCATTTTCTACCCTCCCATGGACGTCATCAACAATCTTTATTGTCAAGATCTATTGTAAATATCATATATTTAACTTACCATTACTGAGAAATATGGGAAACCATGTATATATTTATTTACATGATTTGTAAGTTAGACCAAATTTACTAACAACGTAATAAGTGTATATTCTTCTTTTCCCAGCAGTTCTAGGAGACAGTCCCGAACTAGTGATTTTACCCATCATTTAGGGTGGGAACTAGTTACTTCAATAGCTAAGTGACAAGTTATTTTAATTCGTACATGTCCTAAGCAGGGGGTCAATAGACCCTTTTTGACTACAATGATAAAGATATCGTAAGTGAGATCGTAAAATTCTTAACACACGTTTTTCATTAAAACTTTTAACCCAAGCATTATTTGATTTTTTTTTTTATCAAGTTACCTTCGTAAAACGTGTCAGTTATTAGGTTTAATGTCAATTATATTCATTTGTTGTTAATCTGATTAAACTGAGTGATAATGAGAAAAAAGTGCGTACTAAAATTATTAAATATTTCCAACAAAACCCAACTTGGTCCTACAAAAAGTTGACCAAGCATTCAAAGGTCTGCCGTCAAACTGTTTCCAATATTATTAAACAGTACCGGGAAACTTGTGCGTTGGTAGAAAGCCTGGTTCTGGTAGAAGGAATGGTCCACATGATGTTTCTAAAGCCAAAAAAATAAAAAGCATTTTTAAAAGAGATCCCAACACATCCGGTAGTAAAGCAGCTCAGTGCTCGAACAATTTGGTACGAAAAGTTAAAGCAAGTTTAAAAACATACAAGGCTCAAAAAGTTTCTGACAGGAACGCTGCTAAAAATTTAGAGGCCAAAAACAGAGCACGGAAATTGAAGTCAAGTTTTATAAAAAAAATTCCTTGCTGCATAATGGATGACGAAACGTATGTTCTGGCAGATTTTTCGCAACTTCCTGTCAAATATTTTATGTTGCTGATGCTCAAGGGAGTGTTAAAGAAAAGTTTAGGACTCAAAAGCAAGCAAAATTTCCCAAAAAGTTTTTGGTATGGCAAGCAATATGCAGTTGCGGATAAAGAAGCCAATCATTTGTTACAACGGGTTCTATAAATACCAAAATTTACATCAAGGAATGTTTACAAAAAAAGCTACTTCCATTCATAAGGCTTCATAATGTGTCCACTTAATTTTGGCCTTATTTGGCATCCTGTCAGTAAGGCAAACAAGCCCTTGAGTGGTACAAGAACAATAATGTGGTATTTGTACCAACAGAGGCAAATACTCCAAACTGCACGGAGCTAAGGCCAGTGGAGAGATATTTGGCTCTTATTTAAAGAGAATTGAAGAGCACAAAAAAGGTGTATAAAAGTGTGGTAGATTTTAAACGGAGATGGACTACCTGTTCGAGCAAAGTGACAGAAGTACTATAAAAACGTTAATGGAAGGGTTTCCGAAAAAGGTTCAATATTTCATCACTAGTGATTAAAACTATAAAAATATATATATTGTTACGAATTTGCAAAAACGATTTGAATTTAACGGTCTGTAACTACTGCCTGCAAACATTCATCATGTTTATAAACACGTCCATCAGTAGAAGCTTCTACTTATCAACAATGTTGATAGCATGCGGTTGATTAGCATTGTTTGTAAGTATGGCAGCACTGTATGTTTAAGCCACAGAGTACTATACAGAGGTGTCACGAGACAGAAAATAATCGCGTTTTCTATTTGTCTCTATCTTTATAAACTGCCCTTTTCATTTTGTTTTGCTTTATTTTTCTGCCGCAATAATTCAATTTCTTTGAAAACAAACAATAAAAATGTTTCAGATATCTTCATTATTATTGTTTTTTATTGGATGTACATAAATAAATGTAAGTACAAACTTTAACATTTGTTTAAAAGTAATAATTCTTTGTAATAAAACATTTAAAACACATAGCACAGAATATATTTTAACAAAACAAGAATTTTGTGCCACAAACCACGAACAATTGTTTTACAAATTTATTTGTTTGTTTTGTTTATTTTTCTTTGTCTACCAAATTCGTGTTGTATATAGCGTTTTGCATTAACACATTACAGATATTGTAGTACAAAATATATGCTATCTCTTTTTATGAGAACTGCCCTATCATCTGATTTGGCGTTTTTTAAACGTCAAATATGACATCTCTGTTATACTCTGTGGTTTAAGCTGCTAACGTTAACAATCGAAAGCTCTAGAAATCGAACATACTAGTTGACCGTTAAGAACAATCTCGACTACTCGGATGAAGATGGCAGTGCGTGTATAAATAGTGGCAGAGGCTGCAGTTGTGAGTTGAGTTTATCATTGGCACTGTTAGAGTTAACATCAACTGTCTTGTGCATTTAAGGTTGAACGTAATAGAGTGCGTGTGCATTTCTGCGAATTGATAAACGTGTATAAAGACACTGAGTGAATATTTAATTCTGTTGTTATTGTTCATTTTAAATAAATAAAGAGTTGTTACAATTTTAAACTACTAAAACTGCTTTTATTTGCAATCAAAAGTATCCGGCTTATTGAAAGGAAATAACCCCGGTTTTTAAAAAGGTAAAAACGTAACAATATTTTTTTGTAAATTGTAATAATAATTTCAATCAAATAAAAATAAAATAAAACTATAAGTTTAGTGGTTTCGTTTTTATTAACATATATGTATGTTAAGAATTTTTCGATCTCACTCCTTAATAGCTGGTTCTAAGTAGTCAACGTATTGGATTCACATACTGGTTAAATAGTGTCAGTTACCTTACTAGCTACCTAACTGGTAACTTGATCAGCTACATAACTAGTTATTTTAACATGTGCGGGTGATAATTGACCTCAAATAGTCAGCTCAAAAGACGTATCATAGGTAGTCCAATAAACGATAGCTTGTAAACAAACCTTTCTTCTACAACTCTCCAATGGATTTGTTCTGGTGGGTCAAATAACTACTTTCTAAAGTGCACTACAAAATAAACGTTTAAACCTTATGTGTGTGACAAAAAAAACCTTTAACAGGGTGACAGAGTACCCGGTACCACATACAGAACCTATGAAGTTACATATTATTGCACAATAAATACAAATCCTCCATTTTATGAAATGCTAACTTTAGCCTAACGTCTAACTTTAGCCTAACGTCAATTCAATAAATGGGGATTCCCATTTATATGCACAGTACTCAAATAAATTCAGCCAGTAGAAACGTACGTAATATTTTCCATATAAGTTGTATGTGGTACCCGGGTGCCCTGTCACCTTGTTAAGGGTGTAAAATATAAAATGATTTACCGCGACCTCCCAAGTCGATACACAAATGTGTCCATTATAAAAAAAAAATGTAACAAAAAGTTAGGAGTTCTCAGAAAGTTTCAAGCGCCTAGGAATTCTGAATACATACAAAATTGCAATTAAATTACAAACAGTTACCCGGGTACCCTGTCACACACATAAGAGAATTATATCAATACAATTTGTATAAAACCAGTTAGAACGAATTACTCACAAAACATTTAAAGTGATTGCACTCCAGATTACTTGGAGACACTTAAGTTACAATTGTCTTCACGCTAGATTACCTAGGATGTATAAAAGAGCACATACTTGTCAAATGACCAAAATATATAAACTGGAGTGAGCCAAGTGATTCGACATTTGTGCCGATTACTGTCTATAAGGGATACATTGACTACTTGCTTAACTGCTGGGTTATTACACATTTATTATAGTGTGTTAGTTATGTACATATTTTATTCTGAGAAATCGTTTATGTAGGTATCATTTGTTTAATATAATAACCCATTTTTATAAGAAAATTATATTTTTGCATAATATATTTTAAATATTAATATGGCGAATTTCATGTCAAGTCAACCAACTTTTGAAATCGATGTTTTCCGATTGGGATGAAATGTAATTATTTACCTATTGTTCTTACCAAAATGTATCCCAAATAGTTTAGATAGCTATTTCTTCAATCTAAACTTTTTTGAATTTTTTTTCAAAATGGGCCTTTTTATACCCTCCACCACCACAAGTGGTGAAAGAGGGTATATATAAGTTTGTCATTCCGTGTGTAACATTGAGAAATATTCATCTGAGACCCAACAAAGTATATATATTATTGATCCTTATGAAATTCTAAGTCGATTGAGCAATGTCCGTCTGTCTGTCCGTCTGTCTGTCTGTGTAAAACACTCTCACACCCAAAACACATAAGCAAAATTAATGAAATGTATACCAAAATATTTATACTTTTTCTAAGCAGTTTGGTATTGAAAATCAGCAAAATCGAATTGGTAGAACCAGGGTTATGGATCAAAATGTAAGACAACCTCCAAAAATTTTGATAATTTTCACATGATTTTTTGTGAATTTGGGTAAATTCTTTGCAGAGAATACCTTGAAAATTTGCACTCATTATTTATATGATAAATGGACAAATTCTGTTGAAAATGGAAAGAATCGGTCCATAATTTCTCGTAGCCCCCATACAAATATCTTCCCGAAATATGGTGCTATGGTATATAAATGCCCATAGAATTGCAGTATCCATACAAAATTCAGCACAACTAAGTTTCGTGCAAACAGAAATCGCGAGACCAATTTTTTTTTGGATCGGGCACTATTGACGTTTAAACCTTATGTGTGTGACAAAAAAAACCTTTAACAGGGTGACAGAGTACCCGGTACCACATACAGAACCTATGAAGTTACATATTATTGCACAATAAATACAAATCCTCCATTTTATGAAATGCTAACTTTAGCCTAACGTCTAACTTTAGCCTAACGTCAATTCAATAAATGGGGATTCCCATTTATATGCACAGTACTCAAATAAATTCAGCCAGTAGAAACGTACGTAATATTTTCCATATAAGTTGTATGTGGTACCCGGGTGCCCTGTCACCTTGTTAAGGGTGTAAAATATAAAATGATTTACCGCGACCTCCCAAGTCGATACACAAATGTGTCCATTATAAAAAATAAATGTAACAAAAAGTTAGGAGTTCTCAGAAAGTTTCAAGCGCCTAGGAATTCTGAATACATACAAAATTGCAATTAAATTACAAACAGTTACCCGGGTACCCTGTCACACACATAAGAGAATTATATCAATACAATTTGTATAAAACCAGTTAGAACGAATTACTCACAAAACATTTAAAGTGATTGCACTCCAGATTACTTGGAGACACTTAAGTTACAATTGTCTTCACGCTAGATTACCTAGGATGTATAAAAGAGCACATACTTGTCAAATGACCAAAATATATAAACTGGAGTGAGCCAAGTGATTCGACATTTGTGCCGATTACTGTCTATAAGGGATACATTGACTACTTGCTTAACTGCTGGGTTATTACACATTTATTATAGTGTGTTAGTTATGTACATATTTTATTCTGAGAAATCGTTTATGTAGGTATCATTTGTTTAATATAATAACCCATTTTTATAAGAAAATTATATTTTTGCATAATATATTTTAAATATTAATATGGCGAATTTCATGTCAAGTCAACCAACTTTTGAAATCGATGTTTTCCGATTGGGATGAAATGTAATTATTTACCTATTGTTCTTACCAAAATGTATCCCAAATAGTTTAGATAGCTATTTCTTCAATCTAAACTTTTTTGAATTTTTTTTCAAAATGGGCCTTTTTATACCCTCCACCACCACAAGTGGTGAAAGAGGGTATATATAAGTTTGTCATTCCGTGTGTAACATTGAGAAATATTCATCTGAGACCCAACAAAGTATATATATTATTGATCCTTATGAAATTCTAAGTCGATTGAGCAATGTCCGTCTGTCTGTCCGTCTGTCTGTCTGTGTAAAACACTCTCACACCCAAAACACATAAGCAAAATTAATGAAATGTATACCAAAATATTTATACTTTTTCTAAGCAGTTTGGTATTGAAAATCAGCAAAATCGAATTGGTAGAACCAGGGTTATGGATCAAAATGTAAGACAACCTCCAAAAATTTTGATAATTTTCACATGATTTTTTGTGAATTTGGGTAAATTCTTTGCAGAGAATACCTTGAAAATTTGCACTCATTATTTATATGATAAATGGACAAATTCTGTTGAAAATGGAAAGAATCGGTCCATAATTTCTCGTAGCCCCCATACAAATATCTTCCCGAAATATGGTGCTATGGTATATAAATGCCCATAGAATTGCAGTATCCATACAAAATTCAGCACAACTAAGTTTCGTGCAAACAGAAATCGCGAGACCAATTTTTTTTTGGATCGGGCACTATTGACCATAGCCCCCATATAAAGTTTACTTCCGAAAATCACTTAAATACACATTAATATCTTATAAATACCGGTATTAGGCTGAAATTCAACTTGGATAATCCCCATGCACATGAAAATCGCTGTAGGGAATTTCACGAAGATCGGTTCATAATTGGTTATAGCTCCTATATAAGGTCCATTTCCGAAAATTACTTAAATACTTATAAATCTCTTATAAAAGACTCTATCTGGTTAAAATTTCAAACACATATTTCCCATATATACGAAAATCGATGTGTTGAATTTTATGAAGGTCGGCCGATAATTGGTCATAGCTCCCATATAAGGACCACTTCCGAAAAACACATTAACCTCTATAAATATTTTAAATATATGGATATCGAACTAAAATTGTATACAGATCAATATATTGTATCCAAACATTATACTACTGGGTTTTGTGAATATCGGTCCATATTTGACCATAGCACCCATATTAGCTCCATTTCCGATAATAACAATAATACCCATAAAACTCTTGTAAATAATGTTATACAGAAAAATATCAAGCAAAATAGGACAGAACAAAAATATAATTTTGAAGTTTGACTAAATATATTTGTTTACCCTTTTTTATACTCTTTTACTTCACAAAAGGAAAATGTTGAGCCAATCGGTAATGCTAACCAATTATTAAGTTTATAAATTGTTAAATAGTACATTTTATTCCTATTATAAAATTATAGACTCTGTTGGAAATGGTAGGAATATGTAGTTATTTCAATTATAAATTGCTGAATTAGATAACATTTTTATACATTTTAAATAAAATATCTTCTGCGTAAACTAGTTTTCTTAACAATATATAAAATACTACTATATTTTAAATAAACTTTTATTTTGGTTTTTTTAAGAAAGTACATAATTTGTATATAGTCCAAAATGTGTATTATATAAGGATTCATTTATAATCCAAAAAGTGGCTTAAAAAGAAATTCGGTTATAGTCCTAATTCGATCATAGTCCACAAAAATTGTGCAACTGTATTTATAGACTATAAGCGAAAACTACTATATTACATTAACATTCTACCAATCTTCATAATCGGAACTAAGTCCCAATAACAAACACTGAATATGGATATTAGAGTGTTTATACCAATGTAATTTCTATAACTTTCATCTAATTAAATACGAATCTTAAATACCCTCCACGTATTTAAGATTCGGCATAGCCGAATATAGCACTCTAACTTGTTTCTCTTAAGAAAGCTTAGATATTTTCCTTGAAGACCTATTTGGTTGCTTAGTGGAATGCGAGTGGGATATCTATCAAAATAAATATTTTGTAACTCAAGTCATACAATTTTTGATTTTTTTTTTTGCAAAATCTAACTTTTTTCCAAAATGGGCTTTTTTTAATTTTTTGTTTTTTGCTCAAAAGAAAGCTTAGTGAGGGGGATATATATAAAAAAAATATTTTAACACAAAAACTGTATGTCTATATTTATAAAACTGATAGATCATTTAATTCGCCACGCAATACAACTTTTTAGTGTCCATTTTCATATTTACAAAATGAATGTCAATTGTTTTAAAAGAATACGTAATCCCCTGTCTATACTTGACAAATATTTATCAGAACAATTATTGACTTTTGTTGTCAAGACAAAGTTGTCTGAGCAGAAGCACTAACAATTTTGTCATAACGAAGCAATAATACGAATAAATGGGACTATATCTGATAATTTTGTATCTTGACAACCATTTTGACGTTTATCATGATACAAATTTATCAGGTATAGGCTGGGGGTAATGACAATAATTCAAATGCCTAAAACGTCAAAATCAAACATACGATTATTTGCTTGTTAATAAAATTTAGTTCAGTTTAAAAAATATACAATATTAAAAACAAATTAAGATATTCAACATATATTCATCAGAAAAACGAAAAAAAAAAGATAACGAAAAGCTACTAGTTTAGGTGTTGGTTAATTTAATTAAATTCTTTCCATGAACAATTAGCAAAATGCCTCCCAGTATTTGGGAGTTCTAAAGTTTCCGCAGAAGAAGCATGAAATGATGTTACACCGCAAATATGGTTCCCCAGAGAGGACAGGAAATTAATTTATAAAAGGTAAGGTAAGATTATGCAATCTGGTTTATTATTTTTTTACATTGATTAGTTATTTTTCGAAGTGGGCTGGCTAAAATAGTCGCACAAGAAAAAAATAGAAGAAAACAACAAACAATTTCATGCCACGGGAGGAGGACCATAAAGAATGCACTCGATCAATGAGTTGGAGCAGTCAGTCTATAGAATCTTGCATTTATCTGTTGCAGCTAATCCAGCTGGAAAAGTTTGTGGGTTAAATAAATCAACAAACCTCTTAAATGTTTCAACGATAAAAAGTATTTGGAGATTTTTAATATCAAATTCGGAAAAGAATAATTAATAATGAGAAGTTTCATTTGAAATTCGAAAAAGAACAATTGAATTGAGAATTTTCATTTGAAATACCGAAAACCCCAATTGAAAATAATATTTTTATTTTCAAATTCGGAAATGAACAATTGATAATGAGAATTTTCATTTATAATTCAGAAAAGAAAAATTAAAATGAGAATTTTCATTTAAAAATCGGAAAAGTGCAATTGAAATTTACAATTTTTACTTTAAATTCAGAGCAGTTCAATTGAAAATAAGATTTTTCGTTTGATATTCAGAAAAAACCAAGGTTGGCAACCGAATAACGGTATCGGTATTAATTTTATTTTTATTTCGGTATCGGTAACGGTATTTAAATTATATCGGTATCGGTATACCGGTATAAAACTAATATATCGGTATTTATACCGATAAAAAAATTAAGTACATCAAACCTAACAAAAACTTATAAAAAATCGAAATATATGAAATTATTTTGTATTTATTAATTCAATAAAAAATATAGGCAATAATGCCCTTTTAAAGTTTAGAAACACAAAAGTAATTACAAATATTTAATATTTGTATTAGGAGATCATTAAAAATTAAATCAGTATAAATAATAAAACAAAAAAATTCATTTAATAATAAACACTGTAAAGTATAAAAACATTTTTGAAATTTTAAGATTATATCTTAAGTTTTTTTTTTTTGGTTAATTAACAAAAATACAATTTTAGTTTAAGCAACTAATATTTTAAAACAATTCCGTATTAGATCGTATGACTACTACTGTGTTTAAACTGTCGTCATCCAACCTATTGCGGTTAGGGTTCATGATATACTTTACTCCTGAAAATAACCGTTCCACACTAACTTGTGTGGCTGGCACAGCTAACATAACTTTTAAGATTTCATATAACACTGGTTTTACTTTACTTTGTTCTTTCCACCAATTGAGAACATTTACGTGTCTTTGTACACGTTTTTCATTTCTAAACGCATTAAGCAATTCACGTATTTTATTGTTATTTGGTATTAAACAGGTATTTTCTTTTTCCATATTTCTGAGAATTGCTTCTACACAGTCTGAGGATGAACTCGAGCTACAATTCATATCATCATCATCAAGGGATGTGCAAATGTTTTGGGAAATTGTGTCCATTTTAAAACTTACTCTTACGATGTGGTCAATTGCTCGTTCCACAAAAGTACCCTTAAGCATCAGGTTCCAACGAGGATCCATAAACAATGCGCCTATGAAGGCTTCATTCTCAAAAAGAATTTCTTCTTTCTTTTTTATTTCGTGGCTATGTTAGCTGGTCGCAATGCTCTAACAGCCTCTTTTATATTTTGCCACATTTCATTTGATATAAAAAAAATCATTGTTAGCCATGGATAAATTTTCACAAAAATCTTTCATTTTGTCATCTACAAGTGTTGACAGCATTTCGAAAGTAGATGACCAACGAGTAGCACAGTCAATTGTAGGTTTAGTAAGATTCTGATTTTTTAACAACATATTTATATTAGGTGTTCTCAATTTTTTAACTACACTTCAGGCTTTTTCAATATCCTTTAGCATTTCACGTTCCTTTAAAAAAGCATTTACAGCTAGTTGTAGGGTGTGTGCTGCGCAGCGAACGCCTGTGTATAAGTATTTTTTATTAAATGTGGCTTAAATAACACAAAATTTATCTTACCAATACATTTCGTGTTCAAACTAAAAATTTCTAGAGTTTCAATCAATTCTGTATCATCATGCTCATCATTCTTACCATTTTCATTAATATCTTCAAACTCGTTGATCAATGATATACATTTTAACATATTTCGACCATTATCTGTTGTGCAAGTATAAATCTGTTCTGCAGTAATATCATACTTCTGAAGTATGTTAACTATTGTGTTTTTTAGATATTCCCCAGTATGACGTTCGAAAAGTTCCGATACAGCCAAAGTTCTTAGAACAATTTTATCATTGTCAATAAATTGAGCATTTACACCTTAAACAAAAAGTTATATATATTTATATGTGAGATGTAAATCAACGACAAAACTTACCTAAAAAGGCTCGGTTTAAATGTGTAAGACCGTCTATTTTCAACGAAATGAATTTTCCTTTCATTTCTGTTGAGATTCTTAAAATAATTTCCTTATGCTTTTTCATTACTTCTTCTTTAATAATTTTCCTATTTATTGCAAAATTTAGAAGTCCCTTTGAAATGGGTTCAATGATTTTGCGGAAACCTGAATCCTCAACAACTGAAAATGGTCTTCCATTTAAGCTGCAGAGTTCTACACAAGACTTTAGCAGGACATCCTTTGACATTGTGATATTTACCTTTAAAATATTTAATATGCTTCTGCTAACAACTGGTGCTGGTGGATGATCTTTTTTTATACTTTTATTTTGCATTTCATCCGAAATATTCTCCCAAATTTGTTTGTGATGTGTTCTTATATGGCATCCTAAATTGGTACCATGGTCATTCTATGTATTAAAAAATACTTTTAAAAAGACACAAAGAAAATGTAAAATAAATTTACTTACATTTACAATTTTTCCACATATTTTTCCTTTTTCATTTACTATACATTTATTAACTTTTTTTTCATAATCCAACTCGGTCGAGGCATTTTGTAATTTTCTTAATATCTATATTTTTTGGGAAAAGCTTTAATTTTATATTTGTCAGTTAAAATGTGCGCGTCACTTTTGATTCAAAGAATAACTTTTTTTGTTTACTAAAAGTATGAAACAAGGCGAATTTATAGATGGTGACGACAGAGCTACAAAAAAATACAATATGTCAAAACAACAGGTACTTTGTTTTTGTTAAAAGATAATTGAATTGTCAAAGTTGCCAGTTGTTGTTTTTGCTTGAATTGACAATCCAATTATCTACACAAGTGAACAAAATAATCAGCTGTTCTTCTGAGGTCACCTGCTATAAATTCGCCTTGGTATGTAAGTAAACAACTAAGACAGAGTTGCATTAGTTGAACATCAAGCAGGGATGGACAAGGCTCAAATACTATTTTCTACTAGCAGCAAAGTTTTTAAATTATGTAATTTTAACAATTTTGCAAAATTTAATTATAATGCTATCAGTATTGAAACTTGTATGATACCGGTATTGATTTGCAATTGATACCGGTATAATAAAGGTATTGATACCGTTATGATAACGGTATTGTACCGGTATTAAGGGAAACGGTATTTGAATACCGGTATTTTACCGAAATAATAATTTCGGTATCGGTATCAATACCGGTACCCAATTTTAAACGGTATTTAATCGGTATCGGTATTAATAACGGTATCGGTTGCCAACCTTGGAAAAAACCAATTGAAGATGAGAAAAAAAAAAGGTTGGCAACCGATACCGGTATTAATTGACACCGATACCGAAATAAGTATTTCGGTAAAGTACCGGTATTCAAATACAGTTTCCACTAATACCGGTATCATACCGGTACAATACCGGTATCAGAACGGTATCAATACCTTTACCATACTGGTATCAATTGCAAATCAATACCGGTATCATACCAGTTTCAATAACGCCATTCTAATTAAATTTTGCAAAATTGTTAAAATTACATAATTTAACAACTTTGCTGCTAGTAGAAAATAGCCTTGTCCATCTCTGATTGATGTTCAACTAATGCAACTCTGTGTTAGTTGTTTACTTATAGTGTTTTCACACTGAGTGGTTTTAATGCAAAAGTTGGTTTTATCGTTAAAACTAGAGTTTCCAATTCGGTTTTAACCGAAACCGAGACCGCGGTTTTGCAAGGCATAAAAACCGAAACCGACAATTATTCTTCGGTTTTTATTTCTAATCTATTTCCAGTAGAAAAATTAAAAATTTAGAAATGAGAAACAAACTTTTTCATCCGAGATATTGGAGATCGGCAAAAATATCTTATGATATGTTTAAATTTGTTAAATTGTATTACAATAATTGCTTCAGATGATGTACCTTTCGCAGGCTAGGCAAGGAAACCTGTTAATAAAGCATGAAACAACACATCGATCTACGAGTATTTCCTTACAACTTAACTTCAAATGACTGTTTATTTATTTAATTAAAATAAAAAGAATGCAAAACTTTTGTAACAAAGACTTAGTTATTTTCAAATATACGATAAAAGTATGGGGTACTAGCTGAGCCGGTGCGCTTCGCCACCCCCAAGGTGGAAGATATAAATAGTACTATTAAGTCTCCCTTTGTGAATTAATACTAATTCAGGAAATCATGGCCCATAATCATAGTCGAAAATAACGTGTATTTTAAGAGAAATAAAGTAGTTTTTACTTAAGAGTGGACTTTAGGTCTACCATAGACAAGTTAAAGTATACTTCTGACCAAACCGAATTCATACAAGGTGGTAGCAGTTCCACAAAAACAACAATTGGTCTTAACTAATGTCAAAAAATAAAAATTAAAAATTATACAAATATGTATTATAACTTAATATAGTGTAGATAATTGAATAGTGAGGGCTTTACTTATTTATGTAAAAAATAAACATTTTGTTAATAACCTTTGAATGTGTAGACATTGAAATATAAAAACAAGTCTTGACAACTGTTACTGGCCTACCTAAATAAAAGCGTAAGGCGGAACGTTTCTTTACGCTTAGCTTTAACGCTGAAATGTCATACCTAAATAAAAGCGCCAACGCTACGTCAAACAATAAAAACAAGGTTATCAAAAAAATTAATATAACAACCCGGATTATTAAAAAATAAAGTACATTGCAGTATTGGTGTTTCTGATTTTTGTTTCGTGATTTATAAACTAAAATTTTATCAAAGAAACTAAATATTAAAGTTTAAAAAATGTGTTTCTTGCATATTTGTTTCTCCTTTTGTATGTATGTGTTTACATTTGTTGTGTTTTGCAACTAACTTCACTATTAAACGCGCTGTCAAAATCGGATTTTCCAATTGCAAAGCGTTGCCGTCGCGTTATTTCGGTATGCTGCATACAAATTGTATGGGCATGAGAATTTTTTACAAGTAAAAAACGCCTTACGCTCCAATTTAGGTATGCGTGTTAGAACCAAAAAGCGAAAAAAAAAGTTATCAGCTGATTGACTGTATTGTATAAATTCGCTTTGCTTCTGACGTTAAAGTCGACTGTAAATATAAAACTAGTTGAAGTTGTTTTTAACTCATTTAACATGTTCTTCGCCATGTAAAAAGTTCGACAAAAAGTGAAAAATGTTTAAGTTACAAGATATTGGCAGAGATTTTGCAATTATTGAATATTGATTCAATAAAATTAGTACCAAAATAGAATAAATTTGATATTAATCTTTCCTTTCCCATTTTTCCACCACAAACTGTTTTTATTTAGTTTCCCGGTTACATTTATTGTTTGTCACTTTTTGTTTTTTTTTTTTTTAATTTCTAAGTCAGCTGTTCAGCGATGCCACTTGTCTATATTTTGTTGTATATTGTATGAAAAGATTTTCTACATTTGAGGTGACACCCAGTTAAAGTCAGTTCAATTTAAAACATACTTTAATTTTGACTATAGTTGGGAAATAATAAAAAGCGGGTTTTTATTTTAAAGTTTTTTTTAAAAAGAACCGACTTTATTGTTTGACTATGATTATGAGCCCATGTCTCTAGTTTCATGTTTATTGATTCATTATGATGTGGATTCTAGCTCATTCGAAACGTATTATTAGAATAAAAACAGTACCATAATGACTCACATTTTGTTTCCTACACAGCACCATGAATGTCTTAATTCATATTTCTGTGTCCATTATTATAGAAAATACAAAATAAATGTACCACTAAAATAACCTTGTGTGAATTCTAACTCATTTGAGCCTAATTTTAAATTTTAAGGTTTATTATTATAAAATATTCAAAAAGTACCTTTACAATAAAGAAATAATAACATTAATTATCCCCTTTGAATTCGGATTCACTAAAGTACTATTAGTTGGAAAATGTACCTGCAAGTCCCTTTTTTATATTCTAACTTTCAGAATCATGTGTGTTTAATTTAAAGCTTATAGGTTCATTATTATAGAAATTTCAATAATAGCTTTTGTTACCTCAATATCATTATGCCCTCTATCCTTGATTCATTATTCACTCAAAAGCATATCAGCCAACTACACTGGTCGACAAAAAAAATACATTTTGCATGTAACAAGAATAACTTTGTCTAGTTATGCTTAGAACAATGTTTTAAATACGAATAGTTTTTTCGTAATTCGATTTTATTATATTTTAGAAAAATCTCAGTTTTATCAACAAAATGACGTTATTTTGTATAATACGTGAATGTATACTTATGATTTTCGTCTGTATTTTGCTTCAGGAGTGTCTCTTTGTAATGTCCAACAGTAGTCCGCCAGCATTCGTGGACCCCACTTGCCCTGATATCGGTTTTCTATTGTAGAAATGTCTTGATGAAATCTTTCACCGTGTTCATCGCTTACGGCTCCCAAATTATTAGGAAAGAAGTCTAAGTTTGAATGTAAGAAATGTATTTTCAACGACATATTACATCCCAAATCCTTATAAGTGGATAACAGCTCCGCGACAATTCTTTTATAGTCGTTTGATCAGTGACTTCCCAGAAAATTTAAAGTCACTTTTATTAAGGATTTCCCAGACTGATTTTTCTAAAACACTAAGTTTTTCTTTAAATAATTCATCATTCATCAACTGCAAGCTTTGAGGACCAACAAATATGGCTTCTTTAATTTTTGCATCACTCATTTTAGGAAATTTTTCAGGATAATTTTTACACTTTCTTGACATTATTTAAAAACAACTTAACTTGGAAACCAGAAAACACAAGTACGCTTTTCAAATATTAAATACTCTGAATTATTGAATAGTGAAAGGCAACATTTTCTATTTGGTATCTCAAAAAATAAGAAACAAAGTAAAACTAGATTAAATATCTATATATATAAAAGTCAATGTGTGTTTGTATGTATATTTGTTTGGACTTTATAGACGGCTAAACGGCTGAACCGATTTGCTTGAAATTTTTACAGTATATTTATGTATGTCTGGAAGGAGCTATAGGCTACTTTTTGTTTTGAAATTTTAAGTGGGCGTGGTACCTCCCATACAAAGTTAATTTTAAAAATCAAATATTTAGGAAACTATAATAGCTATTGTCCTCAAATTTTGCATGAGCAATTCCACTGTTTGTTTAAATATTTGCGGCAAAAATGGGAGTAGTAGCCACAGAGGGCGTGGCACCTCCCATATGATGATAATTAAAAAAAATTTATATATGGGAAACAATAAGATATTATTTATAACAAGAATGGGCGGACTATCAATAGTGGGCGTGGCACCTCCCATACATATGATGACAAATTATAAATAGGGAAAGCTATATCATCTATCAATATTAATATTTAGGATAGAAATGCGCTGACTACCAACAATATTAAGTAAATGTTAAAATTTGTATACATTTGAAACCCTTATCTATATATAAAAGTGAATGTGTGTTTGTATGTATGTATGTATGTATGTATGTATGTATGTATGTATGTATGTATGTATGTATGTATGTATGTATGTATGTATGTATGTATGTATGTATGTATGTATGTATGTATGTATGTATGTATGTATGTATGTATGTATGTATGTATGTATGTATGTATGTATGTATGTATGTATGTATGTATGTATGTATGTATGTATGTATGTATGTATGTATGTATGTATGTATGTATGTATGTATGTATGTATGTATGTATGTATGTATGTATGTATGTATGTATGTATGTATGTATGTATGTATGTATGTATGTATGTATGTATGTATGTATGTATGTATGTATGTATGTATGTATGTATGTATGTATGTATGTATGTATGTATGTATGTATGTATGTATGTATGTATGTATGTATGTATGTATGTATGTATGTATGTATGTATGTATGTATGTATGTATGTATGTATGTATGTATGTATGTATGTATGTATGTATGAAATGTATAACATTTCCATCTGACTTCTGCAGCATGACGCAATCTATAGAAGAGTTAATAAATTGCGTTTTCCCCAATATCGGACAAAATTTTAAAAACAAGCAATGGTTATGTGAACGCGCGTTACTGGCAGCCAAAAATATAGACGTTAACTCCATCAACAGCAACATTCTGAATACCATCGATGGTAATCTAAAAATTTATAAATCAATCAACACTGTTACAAATATTGAGGATGTCGTCAATTATCCAGTCGAATTTTTAAATTCGTTAGATTTACCGGGCTTTCCACCACATGACTTGCAGTTGAAAATTGGTGCTCCTATTATTTTACTAAGAAACATTGATCCACCACGACTTTGTAATAGCACTCGACTTATAGTAAAGAAATTAATGAACAATCTAATCGAGGCGACCATTATAACTGGAAAGTACAATGGATCAGATGTATTTCTGCCACGTATTCCGATGATAACTTCGGAAATGCCATTTGATTTTAAGCGATTGCGTTTTCCTATTCGCCTAGCATTTGCAATTACAATTAATAAAGCTCAAGGTCAGTCTTTGCAAGTTTGTGGACTAAATCTAGAAAATCCATGTTTTTCACATGGACAGCTTTATGTTACATGTTCGCGAGTGGGAAAACCCACAGACTTATATGTATATGCACCAGAAGGAAAAACCAAAAATATTGTATATCCTAAGGCATTAGAATAAAAAATAATTAATAAAAATAATGTATATATCAGGGACCGTAACAATTATGACATTTATAATAAAAATCACAACATAATTGTTATTTTTTGATTTTTATTTTTTTTGTCAGAAATATTTGTCAAACTTTGATTTTTATTTTTTTTGTCAGAAATATTTGTCAAACTTTGAGTTTTATTTTTTTTGTCAGAAATATTTGTCAAACTTTGAGTTTTATTTTTTTTGTCAGAAATATTTGTCAAACTTTGATTTTTATTTTTTTTTTGTCAGAAATAATTGTTATTTTTTTGTGATACATATTTGTCAGACTATATAAATAAAAATCATAGTGTGACAAATATGTATCACAAAAAAATAACAATTATTTCTGACAAAAAAAATAAAAATCAAATTTTGACAAATATTTCTGACAAAAAAAATAAAACTCAAAGTTTGACAAATATTTCTGACAAAAAAAAATAAAACTCAAAGTTTGACAAATATTTCTGACAAAAAAAAAATAAAAATCAAAAAATAACAATTATTTTTGACAAAAAAAATAAAAATCATGAAATTAAAAATCATCTTAATTTATGAAAATATAGTTGAAAACGATCAAAATGGTATGCTTGACTTGACTCTCCGATATTTTCTAGTGATGGCTTTTTTCCTTTGAAATTTCAAGAATAATTATTATTTTCGGTCCCTGGTATATATCAAACATTAAATAAAAAATGTTTTTCTATAAACTTCTATATTTAATAATAAGGTTATAAATAAGAAACAAATAATGTACTACTTATTAAAATAGAAACTTATTTTAGATAAACTAAATAAGTATATTGTAAATCATAAGAGAATATAATAAGAATTAATTTAAAAGGAAAACTGTAGATTTTAATAACTTAATAAATATATTTGTTTAACTCTAAACTTTTTATTTCATTACGATACGGGTAGCGAAGCACACCGGGTTTTAGCTAGTAGATTATAAAAATAAACTAATTGAATAATTAGCAATTATATAAAAAAATATACAAATTTTAAAAAATAATTTTGTATTCAAATTCAAATTTAAAACTAAGTTTAAACTCGAATTTGATATGTATACAATAAGACAAAAAAATAAAAAAAATATACAAATTTAAATGAAATGCAAATGAATACTCAAGGATTTATACTTATCTTTCTGATGTGAGTGAGCTTATTTTCAAACTGTAGGGATAAATTTTTCGAAGGAAATACGATATTGACGACATCTAAGAATTTTCCATAAATTTTTCCAAGGAAATACGATATTGACGACATCTAAGAATTTTCCAGGAATTAAAACAACAACAAGAAAATATGAACGGGTGACTTTTCTGTAGATCGCTGTGTAACCACCCCTGAAAGAGTTAGTTAACACGACTTATCCACAAAAAAGCCTGAAAATGCAAGTACTTCAACTTTATTATATTGCTCTTTAATTTTTAAAATATGTGTTTCTTGCACATTACTCTTTTCTCCAGGACGCTGTAACTATCATTACTAGAATATTAATTGTAATGTGATTTACAAGTGCCCTTGAGAACAGACTAATAGCAAGTCTTTCTGTTTTTCATCCAATAGGACCATCTTTCCCAACTTCGCAGATGCTGATTGACCATTATTGACCTTAGTCAGCATGACTTACGTTGAAAAAGATGACCACTATTCTACGAAAAGCAAAAAGTAAATTGATATGTTAAGGAACCAGAATTTCGGACCCCCATTGTTGGGCGTCATTTTTGTCAGGGACTTTTTCGGGAAAACCCTTGGAGGATGACTGGATGGCAACGCTTAATAAAAATAAGGTGGCAATGCTTGGCTAAGCTGGTAAAGTGGGCGTAAATTCCACCATCCAATCATCCTCAAGCCTCTGAACAACTACCATTAAAATTTCCCTATTGTTGAATTTTCCCCCTGGTCTATTCCTAGGCATCGCAACTTCCTACTTCCTTGGCCGCAGCGGATCTTTGCTGCTTGGCATGCCCACCCTCTTCCAATGGCAAACCTTTGGCCCATTAATTATGGGTTTGCCCCTAATAATGCCGTACAGTCTTAAAACTAGCTCACTTACCTTTTTATCTTTTACTCAGCCATCTTCATTTTCTCGGGAACACACACAGGAATTTTAGGAATCAGGGGGAGATTTATGTCCGTCTGCGGTTTGGTCTAATCTGTCAATAACTGTCTAAAACTTCCCGACATCGTGATGTTTTCTTTGGTGTGTATTTGTGTTCTAAGGGGGTTGATTTTTTGTGAGTGTGGTATTTTAAATTTGTGTTTTTTTATTTTTAACTTTGAATTTTTGTGTAGGTGTTTAAACATGTAATTCATATTGTGTGTCGAGATGTTTTTATATGTTTTAACTTTCTGTTTATTTTTTTTTGTGATTAAATGTGTTTTTAAATTTTAAAATTTGTGTTTTTACATTTAAATTTTGTATATTTGTGTGTTTGTATATTTACATCGTGCTTTATGTTCAAAAAGTGTACGTTTGCGTTTTAAATGCGTTTAAACTTTGCATATTTGTGTGTTTGAATTTGTGTTTTATGTTCTGAATGTATTTTTATGTTTTTAAATATTTTTTTTCTTCGTATAATTTTGTGTTTTATTTTTTTTGTTTTATTAAAATTTTCTTTTTTATTATTTTTTTGCATCACTAAAATAAAAAAATCACGTCTAAAATTCATCACATCTCAAGATCCAAGAAAAAAAAACTTCTTGTTCATCCTCGTGTTACATATCTTACCCGTTCCCTCATTCCTAACATTTTCCCGCCTTTTCTCCATTGTTTCCCGTACCAATCGTTCCCCTGAACAGCTGTTTCAAGGTTGCATTCAAATATAATTCTATGTTTTGTCTTTCTTTTATTACTTTTGAATGCAACCTTAAAACGTTCAGGGGGCAACATGACTTGGGCGATCATTGTCTTCCGTGTCAAAATCAAACTTCTGATCCGCACAAAATATCTCATACCATGGAACGCATTAACCATAAGCTCTGGAGAGAAAATTAAAGACGTAAAGCAAAACTTCCCGCATATGACGCTTCGTTGGCACAAAATTCTAAATTTTTGAAGCAAAAAAAAACTATGTACAGTGACTCTCATTAATATTCAGTTTTTTTATTCGAGTTATTAAAAGTCAACAAAATTAATAGAAAATAATAAAAAACCGGTGATATTATCTTTTTTTATTCATAAGACATATTAAGAGATCAAAAAAATCTTATTTCAGAATTCTGAATATTGAACAAACAACAGAAACAAAAACAAAAAAACTTAAATAATTCACACTTCATTAATATTCGGTTTTTTTTGGCACATATAACATTATTGTTTAAATACAAATTTAAAAAATAATTTAATATCTGCTTGGATAGCTCTTATTTTTTATAACCTCAGAAAGGCTATTTGACATGATTTTATCCCATTCTTCCTGCAGCCTTTTTTTGAGTTTGTTTTTCAAAGAAACGGGATTTCCGCGGACTCGGCGATCTAAATAGTCCCATGAATTTTCTATGAGATTCATGTCTGGGGACTGAGAAGGCGTATTAATCGCTTTTGGACAATTATAAAGCAACCACTCACGAACAACGTGGGCTTTATGTTTATGGTAGTTGTCCTGATACAATTCAAAAGTTCCTGAAATTCCCATTTTTTCTGCAGATTGTTTCAAATTATCTCTTAAAATGTTCAAATAAACATCCTTGTGCATAATGCCTTCGATTAATACCAGTTTCCCAACCCCTTTCGCTGATATGCTGCCCCAAACCATTACACTTCTTCCTCCATGCTTAACTATTGGAGTAATATTTTTTCTTTTGACTCCTAATTCGGCTTCCGAATCTTTCCATCACTACCAAATAAGTTAAATTTGCTTACATCGAGAAAATTACGTCTTCCCACCAATTTAAATCTTTGTTTATAGGCTCCTTATTAAATTTTAACCGATTATCCAACGGTCGTATTGCCCGAAAAAAGCCATTAAATTCACAAAAGGTTCTTTTTTGGGCAATTCGGACTTTGAACCCTTATTTTTTAATGGCGTGACTTATTGTTGCTTCTGAAACTGTCTTTCCAAATTCCGCCTTAACCACAGTAACAATTTTGGGGGCACTTAAGCGTGGGTTAGCCTTGATTTTTCTAATAAAACGAAGCTCTTCCATCTCGGTTAGCTTTTTTGGGTGCCCAGTTTGTTTTTTAAAATCAATTCAATCCTGGTTTTTATATCTTCGGATAATGTAACCGACAGTATTTGGATTTATATTCAATATATCAGCAATATTTTTATATTTTTTCCCATCGCAGCTTTTATAAAAAAAAAAAAACTTGAGAATAACAATGTTTATTCAGCTAATATTATATGTTTGATGTTAATTAATGAGCGTATCCCAATTTTACAAATAATATATGTAAGTATGCAGATTTACAGCGGTGAATTTTATGCTAAAACTAAAAAAACCGAATATTAATGATGCATGCATTTCTGAAGTATTTTAGTTTCTTATTATTTTAAAATATATTCACTCAATATTAATAAAAACCAATTAGTGAAAAGTGAGCTCTAAATATATACCTTTAAGTAAAAAAATAAACATTAACAAGATGTCATTATACTCATTGAGAATTTTCTGATTTCAGAAACTCATATATAAAAACCGAATATTAATGAGAGTCACTGTAATGTTCAATAACTAAGTTAGACTATTTGACAAATATTTACTCTTCAAAATGACATATAAGTAATATATTAAAAACAAGTTAGAGTGCTATATTCGGCTATGCCGAATTTTAAATACCCTCCACCTAAATTAGATGAAAATTATAGAAATTACATTGGTATAAACACTCTAATATCCATATTCAGTGTTTGTTATTAGGACTTAGCTCCGATTATGAAGATTGGTAGAATGTTAATGTAATACAGTAGTTTTTTGTGGACTATAAGCGAATTAGGACTATAACCGAATTTCTTTTTAAGCCACTTTATGGATTATAGAATCCTGATATAATACACATTTTGGACTATATACAAATTGTGTGCTTTCTTCAATAAAACCACTTGTTTTAAACAAAATAGAAAAACTAGTTTACGCAGAAGATATTTTATTTCAAATGTATAAAAATGTTATCTAATTCAGCAATTTATAATTGAAATAACTACATATTCCTACCATTTCCAACAGAGTCTATAATTTTATAATAGGAATAAAATGCACTTTTTAACAATTTATATACTTAATAATTGGTTAACACTACCGACTGACTTAACATTTTCCTTATTCACCACAAGTGAAGTAAAAGAGTATAAAAAAGGGTAAACAAATATATTTAGGCAAACTTCAAAAGTATATTTTTGTTCTGTTCTAATGAATTTTCCGGACGTGAGCCTTCTATATACAATTATGAACCCATGGTCACCAAATCTACTTGAAACTTATATCCGTCACATTTTTTACCGATATGAGTGTATATATGAGTTAATGTATTTTTCGGATGTGCGACTTATTTGGAAGATATAATTAAATATTTTAACGTGATTTCTATGTATTTGAGGCCTATTTTGCTTGATATTTTCCTCCATAACTTTACTTACAAGAGTTTTATGGGTATTATTGTGATTATCGGAAATGGAGCTAATATGGGTGCTATGGTCAAATATGGACCGATATTCACAAAACCCAGTAGTATAATGTATTAATCTGTATAATATATTAATCTGTATACAATTTTAGTTCGATATCGATATATTTAAAATATTTACAGAGGTTAATGTGTTTTTCGGAAGTGGTCCTTATATGGGAGCTATGACCAATTATCGGCCGATCTTCATAAAATTCAACACATCGATTTTCGTATATAATGGAAATATTTGTTTGAAATTTTAATCAGACAGAAGCTTTTATAAGAGATTTATTAGTATTTAAGTAATTTTCGGAAATGGACCTTATATGGGAGCTATAGTCAAATATGAACCGATATTCACACAATCTAGTAGTATCATTTTTGGATTAATACTACCGATCTCTGTAAAATTTTAATTCGATAACGATATTTTTCAGATATTTATGAAAATTAACGTGTTTTTTGGAAGTGGTGCTTGTATGGGAGCTATAACCAATTATGGGCCGATCTTCATGAAATTCCCTACAGCGATTTTCATGTGCATGGGGATTATGCAAGTCGAATTTCAACCTAATACCGATATATATAAGATATTTAAGTGTATTTAAATGATTTTCGGAAGTAAACTTTATATGGGGGCTAGGGTCAAATAGTGCCCGATCCAAAAAAAAAAATTATCTCGCGATTTCTGTTTGCACGAAACATAGTTGTGCTGAATTTTGTATGGATACTGCAATTCTATGGGCATTTATATACAATAGCACCATATTTCGGGAAGAAATTTGTATGGGGGCTACGAGAAATTATGGACCGATTCTTTCCATTTTTAACAAAATTTTTCCTCTTATCATATCAATAATGAGTGCAAAATTTCATGGTATTCTCTGCAATGAATTTACCCAAAGTCACAAAAAATCATGCGAAAATTATCAAAATTTTTGGAGGTTGTCTTACATTTTGATCCATAACGCTGGTTCTACGAATTCGATTTTGCTGATTTTCAATACCAAACTGCTTAGAAAAATTATTAACATTTTGGTATACATTTCATTAATTTAGCTTATGTAGTTTGGACGTGAGAGTGTTTTACACAGACAGACAGACAGACAGACGGACAGACAGACGGACATTGCTCAATCGACTTAGAATTTCATAAGGATCAATAATATATATACTTTGTTAGGTCTCAGATGAATATTTCTCAATGTTACACACGGAATGACAAACGTATATATACCCTCTTTCACCACTTGTGGTGGTGGAGGGTATAACAAAAACCGCATTTAAAAGATACGCCATCTAATGTAAATCTTCATGGAGTAATGCATGTCATAAAACCAATAGTTCAAAATGTTTAGTATACATACTTTTAATTATATTAACTAAAAAAATTTTAAGATTTTGTAACTAATTCATCTGGCAACTACAATTGCAACTAACAATGATATTTGTCTGTTGCGTTGTTAGACAACAATGCCTAATATGTAGTTACTTTTGATTTATAAATTTGTTCAGTGTTGCATCTACAGGTTAATAAAGAAATCACACAAATGGCAGATGACAATAGCAAGTGTGAAATCTGACATACAAACTAAAACAGATGTTAAACACATTTACAGCTTCAGTTAGCCTTTCATTCGTATAAAACAGTACAATTTGATTACACACAAAAATAGACAGACTATGAGATCGAACAAATACATAAATATTTGCACACACATCGATACTAAGTATATTTAACATGCTACTTTTGCAAGTATCTGACCCTGAGTTTACAAGTTTATTGAAATGTATAAATCAATGGCAACAACAATAACAGCTCAAATAACAAGAATAAAAGCATACAACTGACGAATAATAAGTTCAACTCAATTAGTAGAGATACAAATATACTCACTTCCATGAATTTGTATTCAAAAACTTGAAGTTGTATTGCAATGAATAGATAAAGAACTATTTGACTTTCGAAATTTAACTTACACAAATAGTTGTTGTACTTATGTATGTATGTATGATGTCTTTGAATTTTCAATAGTAGAGTAGAATTTTGTGTCGTAGGTTTATTTGTTTTTTTTTTTTTTTTTGTGTTCGAATTATGTCTGCCATGAGGACATTTGAAATACAAACAAATTGTAAATAATACTACAGATTCTTGTCAAGTTGTTGGTGTTCTTCTATTTTACATCAAATGCATTGTTCTACACAAATTCCTTAAACAGCAACTAAACTACAACGGAAACACAGTAACAAATATGAAGAGAAAAAGAATTTATTTAGTTTAACGAAAGAAAATACATTTTTTGTTTGATAATTTAGTTTTTTTTTTTACAAATTCATACAACCAAAATATGTAACAACAATAAAACTCGCACAATGCAGATTTTGGTTGTTCGGTTGGGTCTTTTCATTTCCACATCATCAAACGCCATCACAGTACTTCGACATGCAATTACATGCACAAAAAACACATTTTCCGACTGATCATAACATATATACTTTCCATGTGCAATCTTATGGTCATAGCAATTACATTATAGTATGCTATAATATGGGTTGGGTCTTATTTTGTTCATTAGTAGCTAAAACTACTATTTAAGTCAAATCATTTCCGTACCGGAAATCAATTGAAAGTTGTAAAATTGGGTAAGTAATGCTACCATTTGTGATTTCTTAAAAAATTTTCTTATTTAAGTAATATTTTTTAAACGTTTGAAATAAATTTTATCTTCTAGAAAATTATCATTCTACCAAGGTATAAAACATGAACATTTCTCGTCATATATTCAACAAAAACGGAATGTTTTGTATTATATACTATCTTGCTCATTTCAAATTGTATGAAGAGTGAATGATCGTCACATAGTTCGATTCATCAAAGGATATTCTTCGGCATGATCAAATTAAATGCAAAAAAAACTTAATTTATATATTAGCACTGCGACTATTCGTACTCGCTTGATTGAAATAAAATTAATGCCAAGAATTCCACGAAAGGCAGCACAACCTTATTTATAATATTTTCATATACACGCTGATCCAAGATAATAAAAGGTATCATGGATCAGATTGGTGTATTTGAAATATATTTTGGAATGATGAGAGCAATCTGATACTTGATACCTTTTATTATCATGAATAAGCGTGTATGAAAATATTATAAATGAGGTGATGCTGCCATACGCTTTGGTGATTCATCTTCTTCATTGTATTCTACCAAATATCAGCATCATATTGTTACGAAATTGTACACGAATATAAATATAACTGTTATAACGTCTGGTTTAAAGTTGTATAATGCCTCTCAACAGCAGTGTTTTTCAAACTTTAACAAATGTGTGGGTATTATTAACATTGCTGAAGAACATACAACATTGAATAAAAGCTTTGAGTTGAGTAGTGTTTGTAAGTATGGCAACACTAAATGATTAATGCCTAACATCGAAAGCTCTAGAATTCGAATATTATAGTTTTAAGATCATTGTAGTAATAGAGCTTTCTATATGGTAAGACTGTGTATATAAATTGGTCGTGAGAACACCACAAGATTGAGTTTATCATAGGCGATGTTAGAGTTAACATCAACTGTCTTGTACATTTAAATTTGTACATTATAAAGTGTGTGTGCATTTCTGCGAATTGATAAACGTGTAAATAGACACTGAGTGACTATTTAAACTGTTGTTGTTGTACATTTGAATAAATAAAGAGTTGTTACAATTTTAAACTACTAAACGGCTTTTATTTGCAATCAAAAGTATCCGGTTTATTTAAAGGAAATAAATCCCGTTTTTAAAAGGTAAAAACGAAACAGTATAAAGTAAATGATTTTATAACAGTGTTCACAAATATTGGTCGGGTTATTTCTCCAGTTTATGCCTATGGTTTTCGCTTTATTGTAGAAAATGTTTTCAAACATTCAGCTGAACAGCTGACTTAGAAAATTAAAAAAAAAGTGACAAACTATAAATCTAACCGGAAAACTAAAGAAAACAATGCAGTTTGTTACTAATTTGGTACTAATTTTATTGATTCAATATTCAATAATTGCAAAATCTCTGCCAATATCTTGTAACTTAAACATTTTTGACTTTTTGTCGAACTTCTTTACATGGCGAAGAACAGCTTATGCTGTTTTTAAATGAGTTAAAAACAGCTTCAGCTAGTTTTACATTTACCGTCGACTTTAACGTCAAAAGTATAACTTAAAGGGCATCATACACTATCAAAATACTCATCAAGCATTGGGTAGTATTAGTGAATATGTGTTTGTATGTGTGACACCGACAACGATTGATGGAAAATCAAAAACATTTTGATTTTTAGCACGCTTGATGTCACTTTTTGGTAGTGTATGGTGTTTTCTCATCAATCACGAAGGCATTTACAAAAATATTTCAAGGCGTGAGGTTGATAAGTGTGTCGGATGAAGACAATAATTTTTTTTATTACATATTTCTTTTATTATTGTTGTTTTTTCTTTTGTCTAAACATGCTGCCGTTATTGCAATTAAATTTTCATCCGATATTGACATTTTTAAATACACTTTTAGTGAAAATAAAAATGGATTATAATTCCCGCTATTGGTGTTAACACCACAAAATCAAATATAAAATGCTGATTGACGATTCATCAATCAAGTGTATATCAAAGCATCAAATTACACGTACACGAAAGTGACATCAAGCATTTTGATAGTGTGTGGTGCCCTTAACTTGTATATGGTATACCTAGAGTCCACTCTTAAGTAAAGAATACACCATTTCTCTTAAAATATACTTTATTTTTGACTATGTTTATGGGCCAATATGTTTTAGAATAGTAAGACAGGTACTGTAAATAATAGTAAGACAATTTAAGAAATTCCCAAGAATATCTCCTCTGAAGATTAATAATATAAGGCTGGTATGCTTCTCATATTTCCAAAAAAACACACTACTTGTGTACAATTTTTCAAGAAACATTTACAGCCTGGGATGAAGAACGTTTTCGTTTTAAACGACAAACAGCGGTTTTGCGGCTCACTAATATTCTAAATCGAAAGTAAGCAACTCAAAACAAAATTACGGCTCACTATTTACATTTTCTGATATTTGTACGAACTGAAATGTAAAATTCATTAAATTTTTATTTATTGTGCACGAATCTAGTACAAAACGGATGTGTACGTATTTATAATTATACATTTGTGCATAATATAAAATAATTACATATATTTTCACTCATACTTATTGGTTTGTTGTAGAAAAATAAGTATAATTTGACGAAAAGACTAATTATTTTTGTTCGAGATGTTGCAAAAGTAATCCTTTATATTCCTTAGAAGAGTTATTTATAAAATTATTTGTAGAAAAAATAAGTCGCAGCCACGAGTTCAACCAACGACCTTCCGGCTACTAGTCAACAGTTGTACTTACTAGACCAGTGCTTAGTTGTTTTATTTTGCGTCAAATATTGGTTTTCAATATATTGTCGAATGTTTTCTGGAATTGCAGATATGGCAACTTAATTATATTTGGATTACATTTGAAACGTAAAGCGAACGATAAGTCGTAAGGTAATTGGCCACTGTTTCGAGTGAAAGTGAGTGACTGACTTTCTTTCGCTTAAGTTTTCTTTCGACATTGTGGGCCAGGCTGTTAAACTGGTCGACACAGAAATTGAATACTGTTCTCACTTCGGATCAAATAAAATACAAATTAATAAAATAAAACTGCCTTGTTTGGAATGATGTGTGGCTTATTTTCAGGGCAAGGTATGGGTCCAATACATATCATGTAATATAATACGCTGTGGAACCATAATGCCCATAAACACAACTGTGTAATCGCCAGATCTCAATCCTCAAATCAATAGAAATTTGTAGATCGCAAAATAGTTTAATCAGATACGTCTATTAGGGAACTTTAAAAGAGACAATCGATTCTTTAATTGGTTCAATTCATCGTCGCCGTGTATACTCGTAGAATCAAATAAAAGTATATATTAATGAAATACTAAAAAAATAAAAAATTCTTAAGATTTTTTGGAATTGTGACCTATTAATTGATTATTTGGAAAAGTCCCCATTGTACTGTCAACTACTGTATATATGAGATAGACGGTTTACTTTTTGTTTTCAATGGTCTATTTTACTTTTCTACTTTATTTCAAATTAGCTAAACTTCGAATAGAGGTAGGAAATTCATCCGTACTAAGCTTGAAAACTTTCACTTTCACAGTTATTATTTTCCAAATATTCGAAAACAACTAATCCAATCCGGCCCATTTTCAGCCAACTTCGTACCGTGGTAACGAAATAAATTCTTCAAAGTTTTACGGATTTCTAATACAGTTCACCAGATATTAGATTATATCAATTTAATTTGTATCTGAGATTCCTTGTTCCCTATTAAGTAATAACCCACCCTTTATTTTCAGACAAATTACGTAAATTTATAAATGAATTTATTTTTTGATAAATGAATTTTAAAAAATCTGACAATTTTAGTTATACAGATATTCAAAATGTACTTTGTATGGAAGGTGCCAAACCGACTGTTCGGATCCAGACCATTTTTAGCTAAGCTCCGTACAGTGATTAGAAATTGATTCATATAAAGTTTAAATACTTTACAATTATAGTTTTCCAGATATTTTAAATTAACCAACTACTTTCTGTTTGAGGTTCCACGCCCACTAATTCAATCCCGAACATTTTCATCGAAACTAAGTAAAATGATAGGAGAGCTATTCGGACAAAAAAAAAAAAAAAAAAAAAGAAATTGATTTGTATAAAGACTTTGACAATTATAATTCTCCAGATATTCGAAAATTAGTATTAACTTTGTATGGGTGCCACGCCCATTTATACAATCATGCACTTTTTCAGCCAAGCTGCGCACAATGGTACCGAAGTAAATCCCGCGAAGTTTAGCAGACACAAATATAGCAGCTTATAACACATATTTTTGTGTGCCTTTAAGTGCTCATGTAAATGTCAAATAAATAAAAAATTTTGGCAATAATAAATAACTAATTTTTAGACAACATCTATGTAATTCAATGATTTATAATTTCTAAAATATATGAGAGAACTTACGTTTTTACCTTTTAAAAATTGGGTTTATTTCCTTTAAATAAACCGAATACTGTTGATTGCAAATAAAAAGAAGTTTTAGTAGCTTAAAATTTGTAACAACTCCTTATTTACTTACAATGTACAACAACAGTGTCAATTCGCAGAAATGCACACACACTTTATAATGTACAAACTTAAATGTACAAAACAGTTGATGTTAACTCGAACAGCGCCTATGATAAACTCACTCACTAAAGCAACCGCAGTCACTATTTATACACACTGCCATCTTCATCTGAGTAGCCTAGATTGTTCTTAACGGTAAATACTCGTATGTTCGAATTCTAGAGCTTTCGATGTTAATGTTAGCAGCTTAAGCATTTAGTGTTGCCATACTTACAAACAATGCTAATAACCGCATGCCATCAATACTGTTGATAAGTAGAAGCCTCCACTAATGGACGTGTTCATAAACATGATGAATGTTGCAGGCAGTCGTAACAGTCCGTTAAATTCAAATCGCTATTGCACATTCGTAACAATATTTTAAAAATTTGTATTCTGATATAAAGTTTAATTATAGTCTAATATGTATTTAATTGCTATATGTATTATTATAGCAGACATTTTGGTACATATTATTGAATCGCTGAGCTAGGAACCAAGACTTTTAAGAAAGTCTGAGGGACATGGGCTCTAATTAATTTAATATATTTATTAATTTTTGTGATAAAATCGGAAATGTCCAAATGATATTTGTCACATTTTTTTTTAGAACATTAACTCAAAGGTCTTTGTAAATATTTAGTTCACTGCCCAAAATTTCAAATTAAAAACCAATTTGTGGTTTGCCTAAATTCAATTGTTTTCACCAGGATCTGTAATATTCAATAATATTGATAAATAGTATTGAAAGCACAATTGAGTTACTGTGCACCTTTATTTATACGAATCCACTTTTAGCATTAAACTTATGTTCGTTCTGTTTGTACTTGTTTAGTTTAGTTATTTTGTTTTTATTCCTACTGCATCTTTTTAGCGTTCCTTAAAGTCTTCCCCAAAATAGCAAAAATAGAATAAAAGGAAAGAAAAAAAAAATAAAGCATTTGCTTACTTATACGAGTACATAAGATGATGTTCATGAACAAATTCCATTAGACTAAATTAAATGGAAATATAATTTGTATTGTTTTTAAAACTTTTCCAACTTAGAAGGGTAAACACAATTCAACTCAATTTGTGTCTGTTGCGACAGCAACTTTACAACATAAATGTAGTGCACTTTGTTGTTTAAAAAGTACTTTTAACAGAAACAATAAAAGAGTACTACAACCAACTACTACTAGTGTACTACTATGAGTACTACTACTACAACTAGTACTACTAAAACTATTACATTAAATAACAAGAACAACTAAAATATAAATAGGTATGGTATGTAAGTATGTTTCTTCTATATACAGGCTTCAAGTTGCAACAGATCTTAAGATGTTCTCGTTAAAAAAATACAAACAGATTCAAACAAACTCAGATTCACAGACACAGCCACACACACTCACATTAACTCATACTAACTCAGACAGAACTTCTTAAACGTAATAAAATGTGTAGAACAAAAATGATTGTAGTATGTACTCGTACTTCTTTTACTGCCACTACTAGTGCTCGTACTACTCACACTATATTGCGATTAGGGTTTTAAAATGCCTGACCATTTCTGCCACGTTCCCGGATAGCCGGGAATTCCCAAAAAATACATTTGAAGGCCTCAGTAAGTAACTCGATAAGACACAAAATTAAATTACTGAGAAAATCGACTTTAAAGTTTAAAAACAAGTAAAAGTATAACCTTCACAAAAATATAATTTAAGATAAACATTTCGAAAGTAACAGGTCAACTTGCATAATCCCCATGCACATGAAAATCGCTGTAGGGAGTTTCATGAAGATCGGCCCATAATTTATTATAGCTCCCATATAAGGATCACTTCCAAAAAACCACATTAATTTTCATAAATATCTGAAAAATATCGTTATCGAATTAAAATTTTACAGAGATCGGTAGTATTAATTCACAAATGATACTACTAGATTGTGTGAATATCGGTTCATATTTGACCATAGCTCCCATATAACGTCCATTTCTGAAAATTACTTAAATACTAATAACTCTTTTATAAAAGCTTCTATCTAGTTTAAATTTCAAACAAATATTTCCATTATATACGTTAATCGATGTGTTGAATTTTGTGAAGATCGGCCGATAATTGGTCATAGCTCCCATATAAGGACCACTTCCGAAAAACACATTAACCTCTATAAATATTTTAAATATATGGATATCGAACTAAAATTGTATACCGATCAATATATTGTATCCAAAAATTATACTACTGGGTTTTGTGAATATCGGTCCATATTTGACCATATCCCCCATATTAGCTCCATTTCCTATAATCACAATAATACCCATAAAACTCTTGTAAATAATGTTATGGAGAAAAACATCAAGCAAAATATGCCTCAAATACGCAGAAATCACGTTAAAATATTTAATTATATCTTCCAAATAAGTCGCATATACGAAAAATACATTAACGCATATATACACTCATATCGGTAAAAAATGTAACAGATATAAGTTTCAAGTAGATTTGGTGACTATGGGTTCATAATTATATATATAAGCCTCACTTCCGGAAAATTCACTAGAATAGAACAAAATATACTTTTGAAGTTTGACTAAATATATTTGTTTACCCTTTTTATACCCTTCACCTTCGTGAGAAGGGTATATATAAATTTGTCATTCCGTTTGTAATTTCCACAATATAATTTTCCAACCCTATAAAGTATATATATTCTGGATCCTTATAGATAGCGGAGTCGATTAAGCCATGTCCGTCTGTCTGTCTGTCTGTCTGTCTGTCTGTCTGTCTGTCTGTCCGTCTGTCTGTCCGTCTGTCTGTTGAAATCAATTATCTGAAGACCCCAGATATCTTCGGGATCCAAATCTTCAATAATCCTGTCAGACATGCTGTCGAGAATTTTCCTATTTAAAATCAGCAAAATCCGTCCATAAATAACGGAGATATGAGCAAAAAAACAACAAAACGTATGTGTGTTGGCTTCATGCTTTGTGTATTTTGTTTTTTTTTTTTTGTTTCACAAAAAAGCAACAAAACGTGCATATGTTTGGATGTTTGTTGGCTTCATTATTTTGTTTTTGTTTTTTTTTTTTTGGTGTTTGACAAAAAAGCAACAAAACGTACATATGTATGTTTGGATGTGAGTTGGTTTTACTGCCTTGCGTATTTTGTTTTTTTTTTTTGGTGTTTCGTTTGGCGTTGTTGTTTTTGAGAAGGGTATATATAAAATTGTTGTTTCGTTTGTAATTTCTACAATATAGCAATAGCTATTAAATGTAAAATTTTTAAAAGTTTTCTTGATGTATTTAGGATAATATACGCTGAAAATGGGCAAGTAATGCATCCAAAACAAAGGTGAAGGGTATATAAGATTCGGCATAGCCGAATATAGCACTCTTACTTGTTTATACTCTTTTACTTCACTTGTGGTGAATAAGGAAAATGTTGAGCCAATCGGTAATGTTAACCAATTATTAATTATATAAATTGTTAATAATACATTTTATTCCTATTATAAAATTATATATTCTGTTAGAAATGGTAGGAATATGTAGTTATTTCAACTATAAATTGCTGAATTAGATAACATTTTTATACATTTTAAATAAAATATCTTCGGCGTAAACTAGTTTTTCTAACTATATATAAAATACTACTATATTTTAAATAAACTTTTATTTTGTTTAAAAAAAGTGTTTTTATTGAAGAAAGTATATAATTTGTAAATAGTCCAAAATGTGTATTATATCAGGATTCATCTATAATCTATAAAATGGCTTTAAAATAAATTCGGTTATAGACCTAATTCTCTTATAGTCCACAAAAATTGTGCAACTGTATTTGTAGACTATAAGCTACTGTATTACATTACCATTCTACCAATCTTCATAATCGGAGTTAAGTCCCAATAACAAACTCTGAATATGAATATTATAGTGTTTATACCAATGTAATTTCTATAATTTTCATCTAATTTAGGTGGAGGGTATTTGAGATTCGGCATAGTCGAATATAGCACTCTAACTTGCTTATTTTCAAAAACAAGATATTTAGTCAAGTTTTCTAATTTTAAATTCAATAATGTTATTTTTTTAGGGTTGGTAATATTGATATATCCCAGCAGTTAAGCAAGTAGTTATAGACAGTAATCGTCCCAAATGTCTTATTACTTGGCTGACTCCAGTTTATATTTGGTCATTTGACACGTATGTACTCTGTAGTACAGAGATAAGTCAATTGGTTACTTTATTCATCCCATGTAATCTAGCGTGAAAATTTTTAAAATTGAACTCCATTTGTATTTCGGAGACATCATTATCATCGCTTTGAATAGATGAGGAAAGATTGTGGTCAAATAGGCGTTCATACATTTGCTGTCCATAAATTTTTTACATTGTCTTTGTTATATTATAATTTAGCTTATTATGTTGTAAAGTTTTTAGGTAATTTATCAATGCAATTAGTCTGCTGTTAAATCGTTTATTAATTTTACATTTTATGGTATGGGCCATTTTTTGAGAAACCGTTGAATTTATAGATAACAGCTGTTCATAAGGAGCGTTCATTATAGCATCACCTATTTGCAAAATGGTTTGATTTCGGCTTCATTCTATTAATATTTCTAAATTTGGAACAAGCCCCTCTGTTAGGAGACAAAATTAATTGCGCCTAACTACTTGAATATTTTTTAGGATATTAAATTTTATTAATTTTAAGTCATTCTTAAGTACTAATTACAAGAATCTTAATCTAGTATAGTAGGCATGCGTACGTGACGCAGTGCATACTTTCTTATCTCAAGTGTTTATATAAGACACATGCAGTGATAACACCATATGTTACCACACGGAGATGTGTGAAAAATAAGGGTCTATTTTCTTATCATACACAATGCACACATGTGTGGGAAAATATACATAAATTCTAATCTTATGGTTTTTCTTTACATTAATGACATTAGAATCTTTAAAAATATGTTTAAACATTACAATATAATCTTACAATGATTATAGAACTATGTTCATACTTGAACATTCTGCGGGCGGCGAATGATAATCATATCTGCCCTCTTTGCAATAATTAACTTTCTTATGAAGTAAACAACACATATTACAATACATATACTTATAATAATTAATGCTATATGACCTGATGCAGGATGAAATGTAATCCCCTTCAAGTGGATATCAGTTGCCTTCAGTCGATTGATTTCTTCTTTCAGAGCATCGATTTCTGCTGTATGATCTTTAACTAAAGATCCTAGTGGTTTTATGCCTTGTGTGTTGTTGTAGTTCAGCTCGTTTATAAGATAAATTCCGAAAGTCCCTTCAGTTGATCCATTGAAATCTAAGCTAGCGGGTAAAATGCTTCTTCCTTCTTGACCGGAACACCCAGTATTTAACGTCAGAACTCCTTGCTTCGGTAGTTTTATTAAATCTTGTTGCTGTAGACCGCAATACACATGAAGAGTTGAATCAGAACTTGTTTTAAATAGCCATTTTTGTTTTTCTCTTAATTTCACCCAGACATTTTTATTGGCAATTTCAATAAAATGACAATGAACCTCTTTATGTGGTTTTAGAGGTGCTATTTCACAGGTATTAGTGTTTGCATCTTGCCATGCCCATTCTCCTGCACATAGGAATTGGTGGTCACTAATTTCTTTACATTTATGGAACTCCACATCAGACATCAAAGTGTATACATCGGCATCAAAACTGTATACCAAGTACGGTTTAGGAACAGATGCGATCACTGCATTTGATTTCTGCAACACTGGTATAGGAATCACCTTAAACACGTTCGCAGCTCTTGATGAAATTAGAGGAATATTCGTTTTTATCACCAACTTGTTGTCCACAATAAAAGCATTAGCTGTCATCATCTTCAATATTGTAGCTAATTGATTATTCTTAGAGCCTGGAAGTTTTGTATTTTCAGGAAGCCAATCCTTGATTCTAGATACTTCCCGTTTTAGTTGATCAGGTTTGAGCAAATCTGGACTTATTTTACCGTGATTAATATCAATTAAAAGATTAACCATTTGCGCCTGCGTTTTCTCTACTTCCTCCAATTGAGCCTCTATTTGCCTTGCAACTGCAAAAAATTTAATGGACTCTTTGTATATAAAGATTTGCTGCTGTACCATCATCGTTATATTATCAATCCTTGTTTGTAGTATTGTGAATGATGAATTCACTTCTGCAGAAGTTTTTCTAAATAGATTTATCGTAGCATCTACTGTAGAAGTTTGTTCTTTTATTAATTTTTCTAAATTTTGTTCATCTTCGAGCAAGTTTCTTACATCTTGCTCTAATTCCACACGATCATCATTATCCATTAATCCAAATAAGAGATGTAAAAATGATCCAACAAAATTTATACCTCTTTTCGTGCGTCTGTTACTTAACGAAAATAGCTTATTATTGCTTTGAACTATTTCTATTCTTTCTCTCATTCGATTTAGCGTGCTCTTGCATTGGTCTTCAAATTCTCCTATTTTATTGCAGACTGCTTGACTATTATTTGTCAGCTTAATAATTTGGTCAAGAGATGCAATATATGTATTTAGATCATAGTAGATGACAAGATTCCAGCTCGATGTGCTTACATCCATTGAACCTAGATTGTCTAAGTATATCGCTGTCTTATCATTAAATGGTACTATATTAGCTCTTGAAGTTTTATTTGCAGCAAGAGCATTTCCAAAAAGGCACATCATCATCACCAAAAATATCTTGGAATAAGATGTTTCATTATTTTTTACTGCTGGGCTTGTTTTTTGTAACTCCTCTGATTCTTCCATAGCATTTAGAGGACATATTTTTGTTATCGGCCGCTTTAGAACTCCTTGCTGTAATTTTAGCGTTACAACTCTCACTTTTCCATCTTTGCCAGCATGAGTTTCTATTACTCTTCCTAAAGGCCATCTTGATGGAGAAGTATTTTCATCCTTTATTACCACTACCTGGCCTTCACAAACATTTGGTAAAGGATTCTTCCACTTAGTTCTTTTCTGCAATGTTGACAGATACTCATCCTTCCACTGCATCCAAAAATCTCGTTTCATCTTCTGCAAGAGCTTCCATCTGTTAAGCGACCCAATTTCTTTATTGGAGTTAAAACCATCTGGTAAATCAAGCAATGGCTTTCCAACAAGAAAGTGACCTGGTGTTAAAACTTCTATATCTTCCGCATCGCTTGTTAATTCGTATAACGGTCGTGAATTTAACACACTTTCAATTTGGGCTAACAGCGTCGACATCTCTTCGTATGTTAGCATTGCCTCTCCTATTACCCGCTTCAGGTGATGTTTAACCGATTTCACCGCCGCTTCCCAAATTCCTCCAAAGTGAGGAGCTCCCGGGGGAATAAAGTGCCACTTTATATTTTCAGCACTTAATTGCTCAGCTACTGCTACCTTTCTGGATTCTCCCAGTTCACAGTCTGTTTTAAACGGCAATTTAACTACTAACCGATTTTCTTCGTTTACGGTTGTAGTATCTTTAAAAAGTTCCTCGCACTTCTCATCGGCTTCTGTTGTTTTTGTATCGGAAATTTCTTCTAATTCCCAGAACCTCTCCAATTCCGTAGTAACCGTCATCAATGGTTTTTTACATTTAGCTTGTACGCTAAGCACTCCGGAAATTACCCAGCCCAATGTTGTGTCTTGCCCAACTAACTGCTGGTGATTGGTTGTGCCAGACTTTATTATTGCTGGGAATAGATCCACTCCAATTAACATGTCTATTCTATCCGACTTATAAAAGTTTGGATCCGCAAGACAATAGTTTCTCCACTTCTCCACGTCCCCATCGAATGATCTTTCAGGTAATGCTGTCGCAATGTTTGATACAACGAAAGCATCAACATGATGAACGACATTGCTGTTGAATCTCGTCCGTAGTGCAATGTGAATCGTCGATTTTGTTTCACATACCGGAATTTCGCCCATACCAAGTAACTCAATTTTTTCTTTTAATTTTTTACGAGGTATATTTAATGTTTGTGCTGCTTCCTCTGTTATCGCTGTATTCATTGCACATGGATCAATCAGCGCTCTGAGAATAATCTGCTCACCCGAACTAGATTCTACCTTTACTTGGGCTGTTGCTAATAATTTTAAATTTGTTTTGAGCCTCGTAACGTTAACTCTCACACCTTCTGGTTTTTTATCATTTTCTGCATTATGCAACAAAGTATGATGGTTTTTGTCACACTTGCTACAATTATTTTTGACGCGGTAACATCTTTTTAATGAACTGTGTCGCAAACAACGTTCACACAATTTCTCCGATGATAGCCAATTCTTCCTTGAAAGAAATGGTTGAGAAGCGAACTTTCGGCATTCTTCCAAGTAATGACCAGCTACTTTGCAATATTTACAGCACTTCTCTATTGATTGAAAAATTCGACTATTGCTTGGGGCATTTTTGATCTGATGACTGCTGCTTCTAGGTTTATTCTTAATAGCTTCCTGAGCTAAATACTGCTGCTCCAGGAACTTCATCACATTTTGCAGCGACTGCACTTTTTTCGTATTTTGTACGCTTTGTTCGTACCACACTAGACCATCTCTGTCTAGTTTTCTAATTAATATCCTGGCAATAAAAGGGTTATCATTGCCTAATGCCATTCCCATCGCTTTTAAGGATTGAAGACACTCTGTTGTTGTGTCCAGCATTCTTTTTATACTAGCTGCATCGTTGCTGTTTATATTTGGTTGATCAAATAATTTATCAACAATAGTTGAGAATAGTAATCTTTTATTCTCATACCTATTGTTGAGTATATTCCAAGCGGCATCATAATTATCTGCTGTAACCTGCAGATGCTGAATTAGTTTGCCAGCTTCCCCTTTTATTATACTTTTCAGGCGGTATAATTTCTCCACATTGGAAATTGCCCTGTTAGAGTCGACCAGCTGCTTAAATAAATCGTGGAATGACGGCCACTCAGCAATTACCCCGCTAAAAATTGGAATTTTTATATTTTCCAATTTTGTGTTATCTATTCCATCTTTTTTTACTTCATCAGATTTTTCAGCTAGTTCAGTTGTTAATTCGTATACTTCTTTTCGTAGTTCTTTAAAATCTTCTTCCATATCATCGTATTCATCATGTTCTTCCAAAGCATCAAGAACTTTGCTTAAATCTTCAAACTGTTTGTTAACATCTCCTCTTTTTACCTCAAGTACCGATTGAGACATGGTACCAAGTTTGCTTTTTATAGAATCAATGAGCGCTTCTAGCTCATTTAGATTTCTATAAAACTTTCTTCTCCTGCGATCGACAATTTCACAGCTCTGGAAAATTGTCGTGGATTTCTTTGATGGCAACCCTTGTACCGATTGTACTGCATCATTTTGCTTAAAGATTTCTACTTTATAATCTGATGCTGCTCCTACTGCTGCTGAGGTTCCTGCTGCTGAGGTTTCTGTTGCTGAGGATCCTGTTGATGCGGAGGTTCCTGCTGCTGCTCCTGTTGATGAGGATCCTGTTAATGCGGAGGTTCCTGCTGATGCTCCTGTTGATGAGGATCCTGTTAATGCGGAGGTTCCTGCTGCTGCTGAGGCTCTTGCTGATGAGGATCCTGATAATGCGGAGGTTCCTGCTGCTGCTGAGGCTCTTGCTGATGAGGATCCTAATAATGCGGAGGTTCCTGCTGCTGCTGAGGCTCTTGCTGATGAGGATCCTGATAATGCGGAGGTTCCTGCTGCTGCTGAGGCTCTTGCTGATGAGGATCCTGATAATGCGGAGGATGTTGATGATTCTGTTGCTGGATTCATAGCTGCCTTATATGAATCCAAAATGTCACTAATCGCCATATAAGTTCTTTCAGTTGAATCATATAATTTAATCATCTCTTCATTTTCTGCATGATCCGAAAGAATGCTGCTGTGGATTTCATTGAAGTTTTCCCACATATTTTCCACCGATGTTTCATAGGATTTTATTTTAGCAATCCTAAGCTCGCCAACATCTAATTTTCCCTTAAGGACTGTAATTTTTTTTGCTATACCCTCTAGCTGCTCCATAGCTTTTTCAAATTTCACCATTTTGCGCGGAAAAAACTTTATTTTTTATTTTAAAAAATATAGCTGAATTTTTTTAGTTCAAAAATTCTATTTTTTTTTTTTAATTGAAAACAAAATTTTTTTTTTTTTTTTTACAAAGTGAAATTTCGCTGGGTTATTTTTTTGTTCGAAGGACCAAAAATGTTAGGAGACAAAATTAATTGCGCCTAACTAGTTGAATATTTTTTAGGATATTAAATTTTATTAATTTTAAGTCATTCTTAAGTACTAATTACAAGAATCTTAATCTAGTATAGTAGGCATGCGTACGTGACGCAGTGCATACTTTCTTATCTCAAGTGTTTATATAAGACACATGCAGTGATAACACCATATGTTACCACACGGAGATGTGTGAAAAATAAGGGTCTATTTTCTTATCATACACAATGCACACATGTGTGGGAAAATATACATAAATTCTAATCTTATGGTTTTTAATGACATTAGAATCTTTAAAAATATGTTTAAACATTACAATATAATCTTACAATGATTATAGAACTATGTTCATACTTGAACACCCTCATCAAACAAAGATGTTATATTTAAATCCATTAAAGTTTTCTACTGACATCTTTTTTAATTTTTGTTTGCGCTCAAAAGAAAGCTTAGGTCCATTGCTTTGAGAGGGTTTTGGTCGCTTAGTGGATGCGAGTGGGATATCTATCAAAATAAATATTTTGTAACCAAAGTCATATAATTTATGAGTTTTTTTGAAAAATCGAACTTTTTTCCTAAAAATAGTTTTTTGCTCAAAAGAAAGCTTAGGTTCATTCCTTTAAGATCTTTTTGGTCTCTTAGTGGGATTCGAGCGGGATATATATCAAAATAAATTTTTAACACAAAAATTGTGTGTCTTGAGTTACAAAATAAATAAAATATATCCCACTCGAATCCCACTAATAGACCACAAAGCTCTTAATGGAATGAACCGAAGCTTTCCTTTGAGCAAAAAAAAATTTTTTAAAAAGGGGCCCATTTAGGGAAAAAAAGTTCGATTTTGCAAAAAAAAACTCAAAAATTATATGACTTGGGTTAGAAAATATTTATTTTGATAGATATCACACTCGCATCCCACTAAGCGACCAAAAACCTCTTAATAGAATGGAGCTAAGCTTTCTGTTTAAACTATTATTGTTCTCTAAACTATTATTTTTGATTTTACATATCGTAAAAAGCTGTAAATTCTTCGTATAGTAAAATTTGATTGTATTTTTCCTATTTAACTCGTGTTGAAAAAAAGTTTCAAGGTTCTTATTTTTTCAGTCGTGCTCCATAGGGGAAAATCTCTGAGTATGTCAACCACGACTGAACAAACAAAAACCATTGAAACTTTCTTCAAGATGATTTGGATAGGAAAACACACAAAACGTATTATTATCTAAAACCTCTACTCATGACATGTGGCTGTGAAAACATTACCGTAATATATTTCTCAAATATATAGACTTATATACATATATGATGTTTACAACGGATTATGGACATAAATAAACTGTTGATGAGATTTTCGACTAAATTTAAAAAGAAACGCATTATGAAGAATCACCTTATTTCTTTGGAAAATTATCCCGTGGCTTCTTGGCTGGAAACCCTTATTATGATACAAATAAGCAACACGAAAGTACTTCAAACAGACTGAAGCAAGGAGTAAAGGATATGGGATGGGTGTAGTTGCTGCAACATGCCCAAAACATGTGCGACTAGAAGTAACTCTATTTAGTTCTTAAATCTTTTACTCTAAGACGTTGGCAAACTTATCGCTGCTGCAATAAACTGAAACTCACTTATTTTACTTCCATGCTCGTAGGACTACTTTTGCAACATTCATTCGCAAATGCACATAAACATACTACAAGTACGAATGTATCTATTACAAAATTCCACAGCGCGACCATTGAAACACAGAAAAACCAACAACCACTTGAAATACACAACACCAAAGAAAAGTGTTTATTGAATAAAAAAGTTTGTCTGGATGCCTGTCTGTGTGCCGATTTATATGTATATTGTACATACTTTTCATTCATTAAATTTTTTTTATACAACCTCTAAATAATTCCTTTAAAATTAATGTCAAATGGTACCTGGTTTAGCCGGAATCATTTTCTAGTTGTAATTGTTTCCATTTATTATTTTATGAATAACATCGGGAAAACAGTGCACATCCCAGTATGCAAAATGATTCAAAGTTGTTTCTAAAATTAATCACCTAAGAAAGTAGGACACCTCGGGTATGTTAAATTTTTAAAATTATTCTATTTCTTCGTCTGTGTTTCGATTTCCAAAAAATTATACATATAGAATCTCCTCGTCGTGCACTACAAAAATCAATTAACTCTTATAGCTTAGGAGATATTCGCATTTGAAAATTAAATGTTCAACATTTTTATCGACCCTACTCCAGTTTTTTGATGACAGCGGTCCCAAATACTACACGATTTTCTCAATGTTTCCTTTACTAAACTATATATGTGCCAAATAAAAAAAATAATTGTTTAAAAATAATGACTGAGTTTTTTCTCTCCAATCACATGATTGCCTCATTTTACATAAATTTGATTGCCGTAAATTGCCGTAGAAAGGTTTACTGGCAATAATTGCCGCATTCCAGTCACACGATTGTTCTAGAATACGGCAACTATGAGAAACAGCTGTTGTGCTTTGTGTTTTGTTTACATAAATATACAAAATTTTAATCTATTTGTGAAAAAAGATTTGTTCACTAAAAAAAAAATTGCCTCGGCTTTAACTAGTGTGTAGACTTGATGAAGAAAAAAAAAAGAAATGTTGAAAGTTGTATGTGGGTCAGAGAGTGCCTCACAAAAAGAAGCACTGATGGAGTTTCGTGAAATAGAGAACTAAAACTTGTTGTTCCAAAATTTTATAATTATGTATGATGAAACCTTTAAGGAATTGTTGCATCTAGTGTCAAAACATAGTTACAAAAGTCTTTCGGTCTTCTTCCGTATTGCCCCTAACACCATATCACTTTTTTAAATTATAATAAATAAAACAATTAAAACTTATTTTACTTTCGAAAATAAATGCTGCTACAAAAAATATGTCATTTAAAAGAAATAATATTGGCGCGAATTGTCTTCTTTAATTGCCGCACTAAAACACAATTTTTGAAAGTATTTTAAATTTTATGTGAAAGAATTCTGGACTCGACTGAGCATTACCCCAGCTTTAAACCCTGATTAACCGAAGGTTCCTTATATTGGCGCCCGACCCGGGTCTATTTTCATCATCAGAAGAAAGCTATAACTAACAACACAAACAAGATGGTGCGTACATCGTGGGTATATACGCTACGAAAATACGAGCTGGTACAGTACCTCGAGGAGTTCGATTTAGACGCTAGCGAGACAGTAGAAGTAATGCGGAAGGTTGGCCTCATTTATATCCGGCGAACGTAAAGAGAAGGTTCTTACCAGGCTGGGGTATTCTTACCAGACTTGGTATTACCTTCTTTTTCATATACATATATATGCAAGAATGGTACAACAGACAGCCACAGGCCACCCAATTATCCAAATCCACACGACGAACGGAGTTCGCAAAACACCACACATCTATCCTATCCGGAAGTAATTGATATAGTGCGGAAGTGTTCATTCCCCTATGAAGTCTATGGTCTGGACAAAAATATGTTGCCCCGTACAATTCCAGCGTTGCTCAAATAATCGGCGCTGCTAGGGCTCAGAAACAGCAACTGTCAGTGGCAAACATGGAGAAGCTACAAATACGATTACATTAATTTTTTCCTTTCACCCAGGTATTTTGAAAGGCTTGACGATAAGATACACAGAATACACCAGAAACCCCGAGAATCATTCAAAGATTTTGTCATCGTATTGCAGAACATGATAAGACAGGAGAGATACACACCCGAGGAGCAAGTGGATAGGATATTCAAAAAATGCCTGGTGGACTACCAAATGTTTATAAGACGAATAGATTTTCAGTCCCTGAAAGAGCTACTTCGAATGACCGAAGATTTCGAAGTAATACGTACAAACCACCCCGAAGTGAGCCATGATCACCGTGACACCCGACAGACTCATCACAGAGATGAAAGGGCTAGTAGTTAGGTACTTCCAGAAAGTCAAGTGTACTCGTGTTTCCCAACAGGTAATGGCAGTGGAAGATCAGGCAGTAATGGCAAGTGAAAATTCAATCGCTGTAGACGAAATAGTTACAAATTTTCTGGATAATGAGCTCGACAAGTTTAAAGATGTCAAGGGCCCTAAAAATCTGGCTGAACTCTAGATAGTACTAAAATATGACAGACCGGTTCAGCAAAGGTACACGCAACGCAATCCCAAAATGCAAGGAAAAATAAATTATGAAATAGATAATCTGCTGAGAAATGGATGTATAGAGCCATCAAAGAGTCCCTACAGTGCATCCATGAAATTCCCTACATTGCTCCAAAGAAAAAGGGAACCCGTAGGTTGTGTATAAATGCCAAAACCGTGGTAGACGCATACCCCTTGCCACGAATTGACGCCATCCTAGATTTGCTTCGAAATGCAAAATTCATTAGAAGCGTAGACCTAAAGAACGTGTATTGGCAGATATCAATGGCATAGGACAGCAAAGAGTACACAGCTTTCACAGTGGCTGGAAAAGATTTGTTCCAGTGGAATGTGATGCGTTTTGGTTTAACATCAGCACTAGCAATGTTTCAGAGAACGAATCCCTTGCCCTAGCCTGCCCCGATTTCTAGAGGAAGTTTGCCGAAAATTTCGGTGTACCGAAGATTTTAATCACCGACAACGGCTTCCAGTTCACAAGCAAGATGTTCTGAGTATATCTCAAAGAGATTGGCGTTCATCACCAGTTTACTGCCCCAAGAGAATCCCACAGATCGCGCAAATATATAAATATATATAATGGCCCGTCGGCAACAACCTCATAAGTTAACTAAACTAATGGATTAAGAAAGAATTATAATAAGAATAGAAATTTAAGAAAGAAAAACGACATAAAATCCTTAAAAAACAATAAAAAATATAAAATCCTTACAAAATGAAAATAATAAAAACCATTAAAAAATCAATAAAAATGAAATCGGTAAAAAAAATTAATTGTGAAAAAAACGCTACAGTAGGCAACGTGGACAATGGTTTGATCGAACATAAGTAAAATTATCAAAGAGAAACATTCAGTCGCAAAGTAAGTCTGGGTTGATTAACAACTCGCGCGTCTTTGAATTATTTCTTATGTGCAGTCAGGCCCGTTTTCGTTTTTTTGCCTTTGACAATTTTGCGTCTCACTCTGGCACGTGTGTGATGTAAGGCTTCGTATAACGGTTCATGTTCTACGTCGTTTACACCAACCGCGTGTGTGTTTTAATTTGGACTAACCCTGGTGGAGTACCATTTAAAACTCAGTTCGTGAATAGTTTTAAGCGTTACAGCTTCCTATATGAAGATATAGGTCGACTAGGGACATACTTAAATCGAGTGGGATACACTGGCATTTTGGTTACGTACCTTGCCATATAATATGAGAATACAATAAAAAAATAAAAAAACATTTACACATACTCATTACATATTCGATACAGTTTATTATAAGCAGTGAGTGAGTCAATAACTACCGCGGACAAACGAGAAAATAAAATACAATTTAGTACCAATGGATTGGGTATACAACTAATTAACTTTTAAATCATGAAAAGGATAATATATATTATGAAGTATTATTAATTAGAAAGCATGTTTGCTAAATACAATTGGTAGTTAGCTCGTGTGGGTCCAGGTAGTAGCAGCTCGGGTAATGTATGCTAAACTAGAAAAAAATTGCCGATGAGCAAGAGCTATTTGAGGGTTATGGATGTCATCACCATCTCCGATGATGAGAGCTTGTAGTATGAGGACAAGGATGCCGTTCCCGAAGCTGACATCATGTCCTAACAAGTCACCGGTCGGGTACCAGCCTTCGTTTAACCCGGCCGAGCAGCCGTCAAGTTCGCATGTCATCACAACTCGAATGGGAGCCGAGGGTTTGGATGAAAGCATGGATTAATCGCTATGTATCGCCGTAATAGGGGTCAATTGGACGGTAGAGGATCCAGACCCCCTGGTGGAATTTCCGGTGTCTCTCAAGATGATGACTCTGATGAACGACTGTGCGAGCCCTCCGAGGGGTGAAAAGGTACAGGACCGATTACTGCTGACCGACGGTGAGGAGCTACGGCTCAGCCTGGGCAGTCTGGAGGATTAAGTCGCACATGAGCAGTTACCCGACGAATTTCGGGGTTAAAAAGTCGACATCGGCGGAATGTCGTACCGCGTGCGCATCTCAGCTGTCGGGCGGGTAAAAGTTCCTTGTTTACCCGGAAGAAGGGAGGGAGTGTGAGGACCCGGAATTTGGATCCCACACATAACAACGAAAATATGATATGTTAAATTCCACTTGTTCAATATACTATAATGCAAAGACAATTGATAACAATACTATAGAAAATTTAACACCTCTATGAACGAGCCAGATAAGCAATTCAATGAAGGCGCTTGCACATACAAATTTAAAAAAGCATATGAGAAGTTGATGTAAATTTGTTAAACCCAATGATAGTTAAAAATGTAGACTTATGTTCAACAAAAAATAATATTTCAAAAATAAATGACACAATCGAAAATTATATTCAGATGGAGGAATATTGTTTACTAAGAAAAAGAAATCCCAGCATACCTATACCAAAATTGAATTATATCAGAAGACTCAATCAATGTTGAAACAAATATTCTCCAAAGAAAAGAGAAGGTTTATTCCTATGCAGTATGTATTTTGTTCTTTAAGGATCAGCAACATAGATATCATTTAGAATATTTTATGGAATATTTAACAAAGACCTGAATTTACGAAATACGTTGATGAAGATCTTGTGCGTGAAAACTTTAAAGAAATTAATAATGTTTGCCCACTAAATATCACAAGTTTCGCTTATGGAAATAGAATGAGCTATTTACATACCTACGGGCATTGTTTATATGAATGGAGCGCTGCAAAAAATATGAGTTTATCGTATATTTAACGTTTTCTGGAAAAGCCTCTTCCAATAAATAGTTATAGTCCACCCAAATTTAAACAAATTCGGGCTATTAATAGAAATGTTGCAAAACAAAAATGCAAAATCATTTGCCATCCAATTATCGGAATTCGTTACACATTAAGCAGTCTGAACAATTATGTAATGTTGGCAATACACAACGCACACCGTCTCGTGAAGCTAAAAAGCGAGAACAACCAAAAATTAAACCGCAACAAAGATATGGTGATGGATATTGTAAAAATGCAAAGGGATACAATCTGGAACAATTTTATTTCGCAGGCAATTTATTTCTTTTTTTAAATTTTCAAGGATTCAAAACATTTATCCAATCACAGAAAAAATAAAAATGAGTTTCAATTACGAAATTGCTTATATTGATATAAAAAAACTTTTGATTTTGCTCCAATCATCAAAATAATACTCTTAATTAAATTGAAATTAAAAATTTTAATTTGAAACTATATAAATAAAAATCAATTGTCGTTCGTTGGTAATTGCATCAGTTGAGAACGGCTAGACCGATTTGGACAATTTTTTTACTGAAATGTTCGTCATAGTCCAACTTAGGTTTTTACGGAAAGAAAAATTGACCACGCCCACTTTTACGCCCACTTTTTTCCATTTATCTAAAATCGGAAAACGGCTGCACCGATATGGCTAATCTTTTATTTAAATGATCGTAGTAATCTAATTTAAGTTTTTACTGAAAGAAAAATTTACCACGCCCACTTTTACGCCCACTTTTTTCGATTTATCTAAAATCGGAAAACGGCTGCACCGATTTGTCAAATTCTCCTTATTTTTCGGCTTATTTGTAAGTAAAGTTTTTGCTGGGATATTCTTATGTTGTAAATAACTCATTTGTTATTACTTTTGTATTGTTTCGCGATTTGTCCGAAAATACCGTTACTTTTTTATTTACATTCCAATTTATTTGTGCAAATGTTGATTGACTGCTTATTGTCAAATTGTTGATCAAATTAATCGGTGGACGAAAAATAAAATAAGTGCAATTGTTAATTGTGAATTAAAAAAAGTTTAAAGTGTTTCTAAAAAAGTTAACTAACGGTGATAAGTTTTTTTTTGAATTAAGATTCCATTGTAAGTACATTGCAATCAATTCATTAATTGAAATAAGTTAAATCGTGTTACCTCAAACAAATTTATAGATTAACCTACTATAGACTGTGGGTTTTGAAGTTATAAACGGTTAAAAGGTAAGAGCAAAGTCAATAAATTCTATCGCATTGTAATGCCGCCAATAAGAAGGAGCAATTTAGGTCGCAGAACTCGCAATGCTTCAAATCAAGCGTATTTTCGATCTAATCAAACTGCGGAACAACTCGAAGAGCGAAATGAAATTGAACGAAATCGATTATCATAAACACGTTCTGCACGTACACAAGAAGAAAGAGAATATGCAAACGAAGTAGATATGCATCGAATGAGACACAATCGTTCTATAGAATCCAACCGAGTGATAATTAATTCAAATGTACGTGCAAGAAGAGAAACAAATGTTGCGTTAAATACTCATCGAGCTGCATTTCATTACAACAGGACAGTCGATTACAGTGCAGACCATTCCGTTGCTATTGGTTCGATGAGCGTTGTGTGCCCACATTGTAAGGCATTGAAATATAAAAATGAAACTCCTGGATTGTGTTGCGCAAGTGGCAAAGTGAAATTGACACCGTTGATTCCACCACCAGAGCCATTGCTCTCATTGGTTTCTGGAACAGGAGCTCATTCCAAGCATTTCCTAACACAAATCCAGAACTACAACAATTGTTTCCAAATGACTTCATTTGGCGCAACAAATGTGATTCGGGATAATTTCATGCCTACTTTCAAGGTAATTTCACCACTTACAGCATTTTATTTTGTTTTCTTATGTAAATTAAACATTACAGATTCAAGGTCAAATATATCATCGAGCAGGTTCGCTTTTGCCAGTTCCGGGTGCTGACTATAAATTTCTGCAGATTTACTTCATGGGCAATGCTCCACAAGAAGTAGAACAGCGTTGTGCATACAACAGTTCGGTAAAAAGACCAATTGTTGAGCAACTGCAAACTTTTTTCCATCAACACAATCAATTGATTGCATTGTTCAAAACCGCACTAGACCGCATGCCCTCTGATAATCACAAAATTGTTATCAGAGCCGATAAGACTCCTACGGGAGAACACGCAAGACGTTTCAATGCACCAACAATTGATGATGTCGCCATTGTCGTCGTTGGTGAAAATTTGGAATCACGTGATATCGTTCTACATCGACGAAATAATCAGCAGCAGCGTGTGTACGAAACTCACCGATCATATGATGCGTTACAATATCCAATCATATTTTGGCAAGGTGAAGACGGTTATCATTTCTCGATCAAAATGATAAATCCGCTTACAGGTGAATATCAAATCTATATTTTTTCTATTATAAGATCAATTAATTTTATTGACGCGAAAATTAATGTACAGGCGCTGAAACAAACAAAAAAGTAAGTTCAATGAACTATTATGCATTTCGACTGATGGTTCGTGAAAATGAGGACAATCACATATTGAAATGTCGTCGTCTTTTCCACCAATATGCTGTCGATATGTATGTAAAAATAGAAACAGAAAGATTGACATTCATTAGATTGAACCAGAAAAAACTGCGTTCCGAAGAGTACATACACCTTCGAGATGCCATAAATGTGGACGGGAACGCACACAATATCGGCCGGATGACGATTCTCCCAGCAACGTACGTCGGAAGTCCTCGCCATATGCATGAATATGCTCAGGATGCTATAACCTACGTTCGACACTACGGTACAGCAGATTTATTCATAACTTTCACTTGCAATCCACAGTGGATAGAAATTCGGCAAGAATTATTCCCTGGCCAATCACCCATCGATCGCCATGACGTCACCGCGAGAGTCTTCAAACAAAAATTAAAATCACTGATGGATTTCATTGTGAAGTATCGCGTGTTCGGCGAGACGCGCTGCTGGATGTATTCAGTAGAGTGGCAAAAACGCGGACTACCACACGCGCATATCCTCATTTGGTTGATTGAGAAGATAAGACCGAATGAAATCGATGATGTGATATCAGCTGAAATTCCTGATGAAGTAGAAGATCCAGGCTTGCACGAGGTTGTTACTAAAAACATGATTCATGGTCCCTGTGGATCATTAAATATCCTTTCTCCGTGTATGGTCGACGGCAAATGTTCGAAGCGTTATCCAAGGCCATTAGTAGCTGAAACAATTACCGGAAATGATGGTTACCCACTGTATCGTCGCCGTTCAATTGCTGACAATGGAAGATCAACAATGGTGAAAGTGAATCAGCAGGACATTCAAATTGATAACCGTTGGATTGTTCCGTATTCGCCACTACTCTCCAAAACATTCAAAGCACATATCAACGTCGAATCTTGCCATTCCGTGAAATCCATCAAATACATCTGCAAATATGTGACCAAAGGTAGTGACATGGCTGTGATTGGAGTTAGTGCGGAGAATTCCATCGATGAAGTCACTCAATTTCAAATGGGCCGCTATGTTAGTAGTAACGAAGCAATTTGGCGCATTTTTTCATTTAGCATTCATGAAAGACATCCTTCTGTTATTCATTTAGCCGTACATTTGGAAAATGGTCAAAGAGTGTACTTTACTGAGGAGAATGTATTACAACGAGTTGATCGACCGCCACCTACAACATTGACCAGATTTTTTGAAATGTGCAGGAACGATGAATTTGCCCGAACGTTACTATACTCCGAAATGCCAAGATATTATACTTGGAATCAATCGACAAAGAAATTTCAACGACGGAAACAAGGAAATCCTGTTCCAGGTTTCCCCAATTTATTTTCCACCAACGCATTAGGTCGTATTTACACAGTTCATCCAAGAAACGATGAGTGTTTCTATTTGCGTTTGCTATTAGTCAACGTTCGTGGCCCAACATCATTCCAAGATTTGAGAACTATAAATGGTGAATTGTGTGACACGTATAGAGAAGCATGTCAACGCTTGCAATTGTTGGAGAATGACGCTCATTGGGAATGCACCCTCGAAGATGCTGTGCTTTCATCAAATGCTCATCAAATACGAACACTGTTTTCGATAATTGTTTCAACATGCTGCCCATCCAAACCGACTGATTTATGGAGCAAATACAAAGATGCCATGTGTGATGATATTTTGCATCAGGTGCGTATTAGAACATCAAATCCAAATTTGCAACTGAATGAGGAAATTACAACGAGGCTTTGATTTTAATTGAGGACATGTGCTTGATGATGGCGAACAAGGTATTGTCTGAGTTAGGCATGGCAGCTACCAATCGACCGATGCACGACGTATTTAATCAAGAGTTGCGACGCGAAATACAATATGATTGCGATGCCTTGAAGGAATTAGTACGAACAAACGTTCCACTGTTGAATCGACAACAAAAATATGCATACGACACTCTTATGAAAGTTGTGAAAGATGGAACTGGAGGAATTTTTTTTTTGGATGCTCCCGGTGGAACTGGAAAAACTTTTTTGATTGCGTTGATTTTGGCCACGATACGCTCGCAGAATGATATTGCACTTGCACTTGCTTCATCAGGAATTGCAGCTACGTTGTTGGAAGGCGGTCGTACTGCCCATTCAGCACTCAAGTTGCCATTGAAGTTGCACATCAATGAAAATCCAACATGCAACATTTCCAAGAACAGTGCAATGGCCAAAGTTTTGCAGCAAAGCAAACTAATCGTTTGGGATGAGTGTACAATGGCGCATAAAAAGTCTTTGGAGGCATTAGATAAAACTTTGCAAGATTTACGAAACAATCAAAGCCGTTTTGGTGGTGCAATGATTCTGTTGGCAGGGGATTTTCGGCAAACATTGCCAGTGATTCCATGGTCAACGCCAGCCGATGAACTTAATGCATGTTTGAAGTCGTCCGTTTTGTGGAAACACTTCAAGAAACTCAAATTGACTGTGAACATGCGTGTCGAGCTGCAGAACGATCAATCTGGAGAAGCATTTTCCAAACAATTGCTGGACATTGGCAACGGCAAAATCCCGGTTGACATTTCGACCGGTTGCATTCAATTTCCCCCCGGTTTCTGTCAGTTCACCGAATCAAAATCCGAGCTAATCCGAAAGGTATTTCCAAACATTGCACAAAATTACAAAAATCATGATTGGTTGAGCGAACGTGCTATATTGGCTGCGAAAAACATTGATGTCGACGAATTGAATTTTAAGATTCAAGGTGAAATTGCTGTCGAATTGATGACGTACAAATCGGTGGATTCCGTTACTTCCCAAAATGATGTTGTCAACTATCCAACCGAGTTTTTAAACTCGCTGGAATTACCCGGATTACCGCCTCACAATCTCCAACTGAAAGTCGGATCGGTAATCATAATGTTACGAAACATAAACCAACCACGTCTTTGTAATGGCACCCGACTTGCGGTAAAAAACCTGATGAACAACGTCATCGAAGCAACAATACTTAAAGGAAAGTACAAACGAGAAGACGTTTTGATACCACGGATCCCAATGGCTCTGACCGACATGCCATTCGATTTTAAACGATTGCAGTTTCCGGTACGGCTTGCATTCGCTATGACAATTAATAAATCTCAAGGGCAGTCATTGCGTGTTTGCGGCATTAACCTTGAAAATCCATGCTTCTCGCATGGTCAATTGTATGTCGCCTGTTCCCGTGTCGGAACACCATCAGCATTATTTATTTACGCGCCAGGCAACAAAACTAAAAATGTCGTGTATCATAAAGCATTGCAATGAAGGAAACTACGATATCACTGCAAAGCAACAGAAAAAAGTATTTCTTTATTTTAATTGGTTCCTGAACATCGATCTTTCAATAAAAATGTAAATATAACACCATATATTGTACATATTTTCAAATCAAATGTAATTTAAACACACCTCAAACCTACATAAATAAAAATTATCATTTAAAAGTACGTTGTTTGTCTCTTTTTACTATTTTTTCATAATTCAAACAGCTTCTCACAAATTCACAAATCGAACACAAACATTTTTTCTAATATATGGACAGGACAACGTCTGTCGGGTCAGCTAGTTTGAAATAAATCCAACAGGAATATGAAAAGGAAAATAAACAAACAGAATCATCTGTTGTGAGGTTGGGGTTACCAGATGCTGGCGGCGCTGCTATGCTCGCGTATGCCGGGCTGAGGCTTGCCGGATGGGGTGGTCCTTGCCAACACTGATACCCATTTCCTGAGTACAAAAAAAAATCATACCAGCCTTTGGGGATTTAAATAAAGAAAAATAAGAGAACCCGAAGTGAGTGAAATACGAAGAACAAACAGAAACACAAACTCAATATATTCTTGTCAAAAATAACACATCTGTTGGCTGATAGAATGCCAATATTGTTCCCTCCCTCAGGACCCTACTGTCCTTTCCATGGCAACTTAAGTTCAGTCGTTGCCCCTAACCAACCCTACACACACCACTAGATTATTTACCCCCAATCACTTACCTTTTATTTTATTATTCCATTTTAAATAAATTTTTAAAAATCTTCAACTTCTTCCATTACATTATAAAAAAAATTAATTTTTATTGATTTTTATTTTATTTATTTATCAGTATTTCCATACAACAAGACATACATCTTTTAATTATAGTGTGGAACTAGGAGAAGTTATAAAAATATGATTTAATACAATTTAATTAATTTAAATTTAAAAAGAATTGTGAAAAATTTGAAAATGTTACAAATCAAAATAATTTAAAATCAACAAAATATAACAGAAGTAAACAAAAGTGAAAATTAAATACAAATCATCAAAAATACTTATCGTAAATATAATATTTTGTTTACAGTGTGAAGTTACGTTACATAATTGTTCAAATGTTTTGTTATTTCGGTTTTAAAAGTGTTTACGTTGCTGTTTGTTTGTTCCATAGATGGATTGCGTTATAATAAAATTGTCATTCCGTTATCTTACTTCTGTGTGCTATAGGTATATCCTTATTCCCCCTATTGGACCTAGCAAAAGTTATCCGATTATATAAATACGACGGCACTTTTGTGTACACGATTTTGTGCAGAAGCATTAGTGTCCTGATGTTGACCAGATTATTAAAGGTTGTTGAATTATATAGTTTTTATATAGTTTTATATTCAACTTAAATACTTTACTTTTTATATTTGTACTTTGTTTCTACAAATCAATTTATCCATTGTGAAATACGTAATTCTAGTTTGTAATTTTTCATTTAAATTTTACTCTTTATCGAAACTTTGTTGAATAAACATTTATTATAAAAATATACGCAGTCTATATTTTTAACAGGTTATGGGCCACATACGTAACCATTGTTAAAAGGATAAAGATAAAAAGGATTTTAGTTGCAAAAACTAAGAAAGTTACAAAATAAAAATGTCTTCGATGAATGGACGAATTCCATTGCTAAATGGTACGAATTATGGAACCTGGAAACCGCAGATGGAAGCAATTCTCCATAAAGCAAGATTGTTACAATTTGTTTTGGGAAATTTACGAAGACCAGTTGTTCAAGATATACCACAGCAAGCTACAGAAGAGCAAATGCGTCTATACCAAAAGTCTCTAAATGAACAATGTACGTTTGATGATTTGGAAATGGATGCTCGTTCGGAGCTGATTATAGCTATAGAACCAAATATCGTAAGAATGGTAAAAAATTTCAAGAAAGCGTCTGAAATATGGAATTATCTTCAAGAAACTTATGACCGCAAGTCAACTAGGCGCAAAGCCGAAAATTTTCGTAAGTTACTTTGTTTAAAAATGCATTCCGATGAAAGTGTATCAGATTATTTGATCAAATTCGACATTTGTGTTTCATGTTTATCCGAAATGGATGTAAATCTGGATGAAAGTTTACTGATTGTAATTCTGCTTGATGGTTTGAGTGACCAATATAAAGAAGTACGTGCTGCATTTGATACTTCAAATGAATTTCCATCATTAAGTATTTTAAGATCCAGATTACTTGAAATCGGAGATAAATCTGATTGCAAAGAAGATGTACAAAATGCATTAAAGGTAAAGAAATGGAAACCAAAACAATTTAAATATAAAGAGAAGGAAACAGGTATGTCCGATAATAAATTTCAATACAAGTGCTATAAATGTGGCAGAAAGGGACATAAGGCAAAAGATTGTAGGGTCAGAACAGAACAAAATCAGGTTGCAAAGGAAGTAAATGACACAATTGATAATGCGCAAGGTTGCAAGGAATTTATTGTTAATAATGTGAGAAATGATAAATATGACATTTGGTGTATCGACAGTGGGGCTACCTCTCATATGTGTTATGATAACTCCTTATTCATTGAAGTAAACCATAATTACACAGGAAAAGTAAAACTTGCAGACAATAAAGTTCTTGACGTAAAAGGGATTGGTACAGTTGAATTAAATCTAATCTTAAACAACCGAAATACCAGTTTTATATTGAACAATACATTGAGGGTCCTCATGTAAACGCTTAAATGCCTCGCAAACTGTGCAATCTGTGCATTTTTACACTCTCGCAAATAAACTGTCAAAAATTGTATGGAAATTCGTTTGCACAACTCCGATAAGTTTGCGCGACAATTTAGACTCGCAAAACTGAATTTATTGTGCATTTGATGAATCAGCTGCTTTTGTTTATTTTTATTTATAAGAAATAAAAATCAAATAAAATACAAATGTTTTGTACATGTGAAAATTGTGTGACTTTGGAACAGAATGACTAGATTGAATGGCATTGTGTATGGAAATATTAACCAACACCTAGAACATATGGAAAATCTTCCAAACAATGTTTACCATTGTTTGTTCCAAAGATTTCACTTTCATTAAAAATTCTTAGAATTTAAATTTATACAATTTTTAAATCTTTTTTTTTAAGCATTTGTTGAATTTATTTTTGTTTGACATTTTTATCGAATAGACATTTTCTGTATAAAATTGCACAAAATTTAAGAGGTGAGTTCATGAAACACGTCGCGCAAATTTGCACATTTGCACAAATGGGAAACTTAAGCGTTTAAATGAGTACCCTTATTATATATTCCAGAACTTAAAAGCAACTTAATATCAGCAACAAAACTAACAGATGATGGGTATAACGTTTTAATGAAAGGTCATAAAGCTCAAATATTGAAGAATAGATTTATATATGTCGAAGCTAGAAAGGAAGATAATCTCTATTTAATAAAGTCAGAAAGAAAACATAGCAGCTTTTGCAGAAAAACTGAGGAATCAACATCAGATTTAGAGTTATGGCACAAGAGATTAGGACATCTAAATTCAGGCGATTTAACGTCTTTAAAACGAAATGAAATGGTGTATGGTTTACCAAAGTTTAATAGTCAGCCAAAGTTAGAATGTACTACATGTATTCAAGCAAAACAGACAAGAGAACCATTTCCTAAGAAAAATGAAAAGTCTACAACAGAAATGTTAGAATTGATTCATACGGACTTATGTGGACCGATGAGGGTCGAATCTGCCAGAAAAAAATTGTATTTCGCTACTTTTATAGATGACTACTCAAGAAAGGTATGGGTCTATTTTATACGAAATAAAAGCGAATACTTAGACGTATTTAAAGAATTCAAAAATTACGTTGAATTGGCAAAAGATAAAAAGATAAAATGCATAAGAAGTGACAACGCACCAGAACTAGTTGGTAAAGAATTTACAAAATACCTTAGTGAAGCTGGAATTCAGCGTCAATTGCCTGTAGAGTACACCCCTCAACAGAATGGAGTAGCTGAAAGGATGAATAGGACTCTTGTAGAAATGGTTAGGTGTTTTATGTTTGAAGCAAATTTACCAGAATTTTTGTGGGCGGAATTAATACGAACAGCAGCTTATATAAGAAATCGTTGTCCAACAAAATTAAACAGAGAAAAAACACCGGAAGAGTTATGGTCTGGAAAAATTCCAACTATTCGACATTTTCGTAGAATAGGTTGTAGAGCTTTTGCTCTAAATAACAAGTCCGGAAAATCGAAATTTGAACCTCGTAGTTATGAATATGTCTTAGTCGGCTATGAAGAAAAATCGAAAGCATATATCTTATGGAATAAAGGAACAACTACAATATTAACAAGTAAGAGTACTATATTCGGCCGTGCCGAATCTTAAATACCCTCCACCTAAATATGATGAGAGATGTAGAAGTTACATTGGCATAAACACTTTAATATCCATATTCAATATTTGTTATTATGAGGATTAAGACAATGTTATCGAAATACTATTAAATAAATATATGAAATAATATAACAATTGTAAGAAAGACTAGTTTAAGCAGAAGATACTTTAACTGCAGATTCTTGCCATTTTGAATAGAGTTTGTCATTTATTCATATTATAACGTATGACATTTAACAATTTATATATGTACCTAATAATTGGTTATCATTATCCGATTGGATCAACATTATCCTTATTCACCACAAGTGAAGACAAAATTCAAAATTTTACATATGGAAATGAGTTATATCACAACATTTTAATATATATTCGCGATTAATGGATTTTCCGGATATGTGTCTTATATATAACTAACTTGACCCGGTGCGCTTCGCTACCCCTGTCGATGTAAAAATCGGTTCAGCCGTTTAGTAATTATTGTTTAAAAACTAAAGGTACCAATTTTACCCGTTTTTCCCCCTTTTTATCCCTTTCTGGCCCAAGTATTGAAAAAATTTATAGCCTATTGACGCTTCCAAGTAAGGATCTATCTACGTTCCAAATTTCAATAAAATCGGTTCAGCCGTTTAGGCGTGATGCTCAAACAAACAAACAAACAAACAAACAAACAAATAAACAAACAAACTTACAAAGACATTTATATATTTATATAGAATATAGATTATGAGCCCATAGTCAAAAATTCCAGCAGTATGATTTCTGTCTACTTGTAACTAATTTCTGTTGAATTTTTGATCGATATCAATGTTTATATGGGTTAATGTATTTTTGGGTTGTGGAACTAATTGGAAGCTATGACCTATTATGAGTCAATCATCATAAAATAGTTTAACGTGATTTCTATGTATTTTAATTGAATTTCATCTTTACAATAGTTTTATGGGTATTATATTTATTACCGCAAGTGGAACTTATATGAGGGCTGTTCCAATTATGGACCGATATTCATAAAATTCAGTAGTATGATTTTTGGATTCAAATATTGGTTCAACATATTGGAGCTGACCTATTATGGGACTATCGCCATATAATACTGTAACGTGATTTCAAAGTATTTGAGGGCTAGTTTTGTAAAATTTATAAATAAAAAAATTAATAAAACTTAATTTAAACAACGCTATTAACAAGTGTGGACCTTATATGACAACTATATCGAATTATGGACCGATATTTAAAAAATCTTGTAATATGATTCTTGAATACAAATTACTGATCGGTGTACAATTTTGGTTCAATACAAATATTTTTTTTGGATATTTGTGTAGGTTAATGTGTTTTCCCGAAGTGGTACTTATATGGAGGCTATGACCAATTATTGGCCGATCATCATAAAATTTCGTACAATGATTTTTACATATATTGCAATTTTTGGAATCGAATTTCAACTTGATGACTATATTTGTAAGAAATTTATGAGGGTTTTAGTGATTTTCGGGAGTGGACCTTATATGGAGCTATGGTCAAATATGGACCGATATTCACAAACTACAGTAGTATGATTACTAGATACAAATTACTCATCTATGTATAATTTTATTTTGATATCGATTTGTTTTAGATATTTATACAAATTAATGTTTATACAGGTTAATTTTTCGGAAGTGGTCCTTATATGGGAGCTATGACCAATTATGGGCCAAACTTCATAAAATTTGGTGCAGTTGTTGCTATGTATATGAGTTTTATGTATGTCGAATTTTAGCATTATTAAGATATTTATAAGAGATTTATGAGTACTTAACTGATTTTCGGAAATGGACCTTAAATTTGAGCTACGGTCAAATATGGACCGATATTCACAAAATCCTGCAGTATGACTTCCATATATAAATTACGGATCTGTGTAAAATTTTGGTTTGATATTGATATTTTTTAGATATTTATGCAGGTTAATGTGTTGTTCGGATGAGGTCCTTATATGAGAGCTATAAACAAATATGAACCGATTTTCATAGAATTCGGTGCAGCGACTTTTGTGTTTATGGAGATTATTTGTGTCGAATTTCAACTCAATAACGATATTTATAAGGTATTTATGCATGTTTAAGTGATTTTCGGAAGTGAACTTTATATGGGGGCTTTGATCAAATATGGGCCGATCCACGAAAAATTCAGTCTTGTGATTTCCCTTAGCACGAAACTTATTTTTGCTGAATTTTGTATGGATACTACAATTCTGTAGGCATTTATAGACTATAGCACCATATTTCGGGAAGAAATTTGTATGGGGGCTACGAGAAATTATGGACCGATTCTTTCCATTTTCAACAGAATTTGTCCTTTTATCATATAAATAATGTGTGCAAAATTTCATGATATTCTCTGCAATGGATTTACCAAAAATCAGAAAAAAACATGTGAAAATGATCAAAATTTTTGGAGGTTGTCTTACATTTTAATCCATAACCCTGGTTCTACCAATTCGATTTTGCTGATTTTCAATACCAAACTGCTTAGGAAAATTATAAACATTTTGGTATACATTTCATTAATTTCACTTATGTATTTTGGACGTGAGAGTGTTTTACACAGACAGACAGACAGACAGACAGACAGACAGACGGACAGACAGACGGACATTGCTCAATCGACTTAGAATTTCATAAGGATCAATAATATATATACTTTGTTGGGTCTCAGATGAATATTTCTCAATGTTACACACGGAATGACAAACTTATATATACCCTCTTTCACCACTTGTGGTGGTGGAGGGTATAAAAAGTAGAGATGTTAAATTCATTGAAGATGAGGTATGCAGTAAAGAAAATCGTGATAAGGAAAATGAAAAGCGTTTTTATGAATTTAGTAACGATTTGACAAGGAAAAACAATATTTTGGAAGCAGACAAAGATAGTCGAACAAACATGGAAGAACCTTTAGAAGTTGATGCATTTGTTGATAGTTCGGAACAATTAGAAAGAACATTACAACATCAAGAAGAAGAATCAGAACCAATTGAAATTCCTATCAAACAACGTTTAAGATCTGCTACTAGAGGAAAAGAAGGAGCAAAAGCAGTTGTTATAAATAATGTGAGTGATCCAAAAACATTTAAAGAAGCGTTTAATTCCAATGACTCGAAAGAGTGGATAGCTGCAATGAAACAAGAATACGATTCGTTAATCAAAAATGAAACATGGGATTTAGTTGACATGCCAGAGAATAGAAAACCTATTAATTGTAAATGGGTATTTAAAACGAAACTTCATACTGATGGTACAATTGAAAAACGAAAGGCAAGACTGGTCGCAAAAGGGTACTCGCAAGAATACGGTGTTGATTATATGGACACATTTGCACCTGTTGTTCGTCAAAGTTCTATACGTCTAATTTATGCACTTGCAGTTCAAAATGATTTAAATCTACGCCAACTTGATGTTTCAACGGCATTTTTAAACGGTAACTTAGAAGAAGAGATTTACATGTGTCAACCGGAAGGATTTGTACAATCAGGAAATAAAGTTTGCAGATTAAAGAAAGCTATATACGGATTAAAACAAGCGGCTCGTCAATGGTTCAAAAGAATTGATGCTGTATTTAAAAAGTTTGGTTTAGTTCAATCTAAACATGATCAATGCATATATTTCAAGAACACTAACAGTACCATGATAGTAAGTCTTTATGTAGACGATATATTGATAGCGTCAAATAATAACAACGATGTTGAAAATTTGATAAAAGAGCTAAAATGTAATTTCGAAATAAGAGATCTTGGAAAACCTAAGCATTGTATTGGATTAGAAATTGAAATCGGACGTAATATAATAGCAATATCACAGCCAGGATACACAGAAAATCTTATTAAAAAATATGGTCAAGAAAACTCAAAACCAACGAAAATTCCAATGCAACCTAAACTTAGTTTAGAAAAGAATCCAAAAATTCCAGGAGAGGCAGAATGTATTGACAAAACAAAATATCAAGAAATTATTGGTTCGCTTTTACATCTGTCAGTTTTTAGTCGTCCTGATATAGCATGTAGTGTAAATTTGTTGTCGCAATTCTGTCAGGATCCACGTAAACAACACTGGACGTCGGCATTACAAATTATTAAATATTTAAATACGACAAAGAAATATAAATTAATTTATTCTAAAAATAGTCTACCATTAGTTGGTTATGTTGACGCAAATTGGGCCACAGACATCAATGATAGAAAATCTCAAACAGGTTTTTGTTTCTTCCTCGCAGGTGGTGCAATTTCTTGGGAATCTAGAAAGCAACGTGTCGTAGCAACATCCAGCGCAGAGTCAGAATATATTGCTCTTGCAGAAGCAGCTAAAGAAGCATACTACTTGCGATATTTACTGATCGAATTGGGTTATCTAAATAATGATGCGACTACAATATACAGTGATTCCCAAAGTGCTCAACAGATGGCCAAGTTTGGAGGGCATCATTCAAGGACCAAGCACATTGATTACAAATACCATTTTATACGACAGGCAGTTGAGGAAAATGTAATAAACATTCAATTCAAACCGACTACGGAGATGGTGGCCGATGTTTTAACGAAGCCACTACCCAGCATCAAACATACGTTTTGTATTTCATCAATGGGTATTCAAGAAACCATTTAAGTTGAGGAGGCGTGTTGAATTATATAGTTTTTATATAGTTTTATATTCAACTTAAATACTTTACTTTTTATATTTGTACTTTGTTTCTACAAATCAATTTATCCATTGTGAAATACGTAATTCTAGTTTGTAATTTTTCATTTAAATTTTACTCTTTATCGAAACTTTGTTGAATAAACATTTATTATAAAAATATACGCAGTCTATATTTTTAACAAAGGTCAAGTAGTAAAGTTTTTTACTTAAGGTTGCAATTCCATCAAGAGTGTGAAGACCAAGTACATATCTGGCAATGTTGTTGAAAAGAGTATTTAACTTCCGCTTACTAGTGGAATCACAGTTAGCGTACACTTCGCATCCATAAAGAAGTACTGGCATTAAATAAATTCTTTGCTGAGGTTACGATTTCAATTTTTTCATTATTAATACGAATGTCAACGTTAATATTTTGTTTTAAGGATTTTTTACGGATTATTAAGCATTTTTACTTTTGGGGGTTCAGGCATAGACCATTTTGTGATGCCCAACAATAAATGCTGTCAAGATAGAGCTTACATACATTTTCATTTATAGTTTTAAGCGATGTGTTGATGTATAGCTGTACGTCATCAGCATATAAATGAATTTTACTATAGGATACATTATTAGGTAAGTCATTAACATACAAAGAAAATAAAAGTGGACCCAGAATTGAACCTTGTGGTACTCCTCGGGTAACAGATAAAGCACCAGAATAAGTGTCATTTAAGAACACAGATTGAGAACGCTGTTCAAGGTACGATTTGATTAATGATACTGATGTGTCACTGAACGAGAATTGATGATACAGTTTTGAGCAAAGTAATGAATGATCAACAGAATCAAAAGCTTTCGAGTGATCTAGCAGAACCAATAGTGTTAAATTCCCACCATCAATAGAACAACGTATTTCCTCAGTAACATCTATTAAAGCTGTGATGCAACTGTGTTTCTGTCGAAAACCGGATTGCCTGCTGGTGAGCAGATTATATTGAGTTAAGTGGTCACTTATCTGTTTGTGTAATATTTTCTCAAGAACTTTGGACAGAAATGGTAGAATAGCTATCGGTCTGAACTCATAGTTAGACTTAGAAACTGGTATTATCTTCGCATGTTTCCAGTTAGTTGGAAAGACACTAGTCATGAGGATGGTGTTAAAAATATGAGTGATATAAGGCAGGAGCTGAGGAAGTAAAATTTTAAGAAATTTTGGGCTGATGTTATCATAGCCAATAGCATTAGACTTAATGGAACTGATATTTAGTGAAACCTCAGTTTCATTTACACAGCGAAATTCAAAAATGTCACTACGGTTCAGGTTGTTATCAAAATCATAGTTGTGCTGTCTAATAGTAGGAATTGGTATTTTTGTAAAAACATCATTAAGTTCATCTGCACTACAAACATTATATGTTAATAGAAATATGTCACAACAAATATGTCATGACATATAAATAAACTTAATTCTTTATATTTTGCTAAAGCCAGTGCTTTTACTTTGAATTTTTGAAAAAAAAACATAAATAAATATTAAAACAAATTAAATTTAAGTCTAAATTTGTTCATTAATCAACTATTGAAATAATAGTTCGAATTGTACATTGTGGCGGCCCACGTTGGGCGCCAATGTACAACGTGGGGCGATGACCTTATTAACAAATGACCTCCGTCGTTGGGGTCTTCTGATATAGCCACGATTGGGCGAGAATTGAGAACGGCTTCGACGTCGATTAGGGCTGTGGTCAATTCTTCGAACTTTAAGTTCGCTTTGCATATTGTTCGAAGCAATAACGATTTCGCGGACTTCACCGCTGCTTCCCACAACCTTCCGAAGTGAGGCGCTCGTGGCGGTATGAACTGAAATTCCACTCCTCGTTCTGCCGTTGCCTCTTGAACTCGTACCTTGTCCTTCTCGTACCATACTCTGGCGGTCCCGACGAAATTTGTGGCGTTGTCGCACCATATCTTCTTCGGAAGTCCTCTTCTTCCCACAAACCTATTTAAAACATAGAGAAAAGTATCAGTTTGCAGATCTGACAATGCTTCCAAATGAATTGCTTTAGATGCAAAACAGACAAATACTGCAATATAAGTCTTTACCGGAGGTCTTCCCCTAATTCTTAACGTCGTAAAAACTGGACCACACATATCTATGCCACATACCCAAAATGGTCGACAACTAATTATTCGATCCTGAGGCAAATCGGTCATAATTTGTGAAGCTAATTTTGGCCGAAAATAAAAGCAGGACATACAATTGTTTACTGTTATTCGAGCAAGTTTACGAGCATTTATTCCCCAAATTCTCTCACGCGAGAGTCCTATTAATGCCCTAGGCCCTGCGTGACAGTTTGATTTATGTAATTCAAAGAAAAATATTTTTATAAAATGGGATGTTGCCTTTACAATTAATGGATATTTAGAATCATAGGGAAGCATTGATTTGCTTAATTGTCCGTCAACTCGCAATAATGATATGTTTATATTATCCATAGCATATTTTTGTATGAACGGACTTAATTTCTGTATATTAACCTGCTTTGTTAGCGCAGCTTTTGACAGTATTTTAATTTCTTCATGAAATTCAATATTTTGAATCATTTCAATGATCTTTAAAAACGCAAAATGAAGTTCGCTTACACTAAGTTCTCTTAAACTATCATTAAGTTGCTTATTTGAACGCCATTTATTTTTCACACCCTTAACAAATCCTAAAATGTATGGAACAATTCGAATAACTTTTCTAGATGAAGATTTATTGGCAATCATTTCGTATATTCGATTTTAAGCATTTGCGCCTTCAGAACTTTGATCTGGTGAAATACTTTTACTTAACAATAATGTAGCAAAGATTCTGGGGAAAGCTCGAAATGTGAATTCTTGGGCCAATTTTCAGGCTTTTCTTTCAGAAATGACGGTCCCGAAAACCAAATTAGCTGTATGAGTTCATCAACATCACATCCACGCGATACAATATCAGCTGGATTATGTGCCGATGGTACACATCGCCAAACAGCATCTGAAGAATTTTACTGTATTTCTGATACGCGGTTACTAACGAAAATATGTAGAGAAGATGGATGGGTTTTTATCCAATGAAGCACTATCTCTGAGTCACTCCAAAATGTTATATCTTGAATCTCATATTTAGAAAATTTTGACTTTACTACATACCACAATTTCGTTAACAAGTGTGCAGCGAATAATTCTAAACGAGGTAATGTCTTAACTTTCTTAGAAGGTGCAACTTTGGACTTAGCAACTAGAAGTCGTGTGGTTCGACTTTTCAATCATTTTACGTAAATACAGCATCCATATGCGCTCATTGATGCGTCTGAAAATCCATGTACTTGTATTTTAGATTTCAATGTTGTTCCAACAAATCGAGGTATAATTATTGAATTTATTTGTGCTAATATATGCTTGAAGTTTTGCCATGTTATATCTAAATTTTGAGATTTCTTGTAACAAAATGTTTGCCTTTCTTACAATAGGAGCTAGTAACCCAAGGGGGTCAAACAAACGGGATGAAATAGACTGTATGTTTCGTTTAGTGGATGAAAGATATTCAAACTTATTTTTCAATTGGAAACACAATACATCTTCATTAGGTTTCCATATTATTCCAAGCGCTCTAGTTGAATCAGAGTCATTTAACTCTAAGTGCCTCACGAGCTCATTACCTTTAAATTCGTTACAATTTGAATATCACTTAGCCAAAGAAAATCCACAAGAACTTAATATTTGATTTACTTCTCTCTGAATTTCATTCAATGTATTAATTTCGTCTGCTCCTGAAAGCAGATCATCCACATAAAAATCATTGGATATAACATGTGATCCCAGAGGAAGTACATTTTTGAAAATATCACTCACTTCATTAAGGCATCGAATCGCAAGAAATTGCGCTATTGCAGTACCATAAGTTACTGTATTTAGTTTATAAATTTGTATTGGTAAATCTGGATTTTCTGGCAATAAAATTAATTGAAACTTGCGATCGTCTTCATGAACTCTGACTTGTCTATACATCTTACTTATATCAGCCGTTATTTATTCAAACGATATTTCAATAATATTGAGAACAAGTCATCCTGTATTGTAGGACCAATCATAAGAGTATCATTAAGTGATTGGGTCTGTCTTAAAGGGCAATCTTACTTCAAATCTACCATCGGCAAGTCGACGAGTAGTTTTATCTAAATTGCGTTCACACAATATCTGTTCCTCTGTCATTTTAGAGCACGTAGGAACTTGCTCTAGTTCCCAAAATTTCCTAACTAAATTATCGAGGGCTTCTAGATTTTGTTCCTTTTCATTAAACGTAATCTGACAAAATCGGGACTGTTTGCCACTATTATCCAACCCGCACGTACCTGAAACAATCCAACCGAGAAGAGTTCTTTGTAAAATTGGTAATGTGGGGCCCAATCTCATCTGTCCCGCTAACATCAACTCAAAAAAGGATTCTGCTCCTACTAATATATCTATTTTTTGAGTTGATGTTAGAAATATGTCACAACAAATATGTACAGATGAGATGTGGCTGGCAAAGGCGGCGCTTTTAAATTTAAAATATTTATTGTTTCTTTTCTTTTTTTATTTATCTTTCAGATTATTTTATTTCTTTTTTCTTTAGTTTTAGATTCATTTAGTTTTTAAATTTTATTTAGTTCTTTTTTATTTTATTTCTTTCAAAATTATTTTTTTTTTAATTGTTAAATAAAATTTCTCACAAAAATGTTTAAATAAAATTCCTCACAATTTAATTTCTATTTATTTTATAATTGTTGCGCCACTTACCATACCTCAATTCAATCCCACAACAAAGAGATCGAGCTCAACTGATCGCTCGTCACCTCGGTGTCATTACATCTTTTCCAGGCAAAATAGATCGTCAGCAATCTACTTTGCCTGGCGCCTGCACTTTGTTTGTTTTTATCCATCCTTCTAGTCTGTTTCCTTTATTTATTTATCTGTCAAAATCTTTTTGACATCTTTCATCTCGCGTTGCCAACCTCTTCTCATTCAAACACAAGGTGCACACGACATAATCAACGACGAAAATATTACAACTTCAAATAAACATAACAAAGCAGCAAGACGTAGTGATCGTTTTGCAAACAGATATTACTGATGTGTAGTGGTGTGGTGGTCAGCTGTTTGTTTAAAAGAAAACAAACTGAAAACAAAATAAACAAAAAGGGACTGAGTGGCCAGATTGCTAGCGGCGCTGGTATGCCCGCGTATTGCGCGGCTAAAGCTCGCCGGATGGGGTGGTTCTTGCCGGCAATCTGGACCACGAACACACACCAGCATTTGGGGTATTTACTAGAAAAAGGGGCCAAAAGTAGTCCTGCTTCTCCCTACGGTCATACCTATACACAAATTATGACCCTCCCTCTCGAGGATTCATCCTCGCCATGACGTCATCTTCCTCGACGTACCAGTTCTTCCCTGCAAACATTTAGTCACCCTACTTACCGCCGATTATTAAAAATTTACCACAGCATACTAATGACAAAACTTTACAAATTCATTTAAACATTATAAAAGGTTTTGTTTATTTAAAGTAAGAAATTTAACAGAGTTTCATTAGGATTTAATTTTAAGGTTAGCAAATTTTAAGTTTTAATTATTCACAAATTTTAGTTTTAAGTTTTAGCAAATTTAGTTTTCTTTTTGTTATATTTGCAAAATTTAATTCCAAGATTTTTAGCAAACTTTAGTTTTAGGATTTTAGATTTAAGATCTTAACAACATTTAGTTTTCAGTTTTAATTTTATCCAATTTAGTTTTTAGGTTTTGGCAAATTTAGTTTTTAGCAAATTTAGTTTTTAGTTTTAAGATTTTAACAAACTTTAGTTTTTAAGATTTAACAAAATTTAGTTTTTAGGATTTAAGTTTTTAAGATTTAACCAAATTTCAGTTTTAATTTTTATCAAATTTTAGTTTTTAAATTTTGGGATTCAAGTTTCATTTAAGTTTTTACTTCATTTTGAGTTTTTTTTTTTTCTTAGAATTCAAGTTTTCCCTTTTATTTCAGGTTCACGATAGATAGCTAGCTGGACTGATCTCCCAAGGATGGAATTTTCTCGACGACAGGTGGTTGCAGGATGGTTTTCTGTCCGTCCGTTTTATAGTCTGTTAGGGTATTTCAGGTAAGTAACAATAAAATATATTATAATGACCTTTTAAATAATTTGTTTTTTTTCTCTGTATATACTGGTTTCCGGCAACCTATGAGTTCAAATCTAGGCCTGAGCTCAATCCTATCTTTCTCGCGCACGCTTGGACCAATTACATCCAGCGGACTGGCTTCGAGCAACTAACGTAAGGTATGCCTATAAACGAATATATAGCTAGATATATATTTCCCCTTTTTTTGTTTACTAAATTTTTTTTTTATTTTTTTCTTTTATATATAAAAATTATCTAAAAGGACTGGTTCTGTTCGTCCTGTCGTTCGGGTAAGAGGTACAATTACTAGGTCGAAAACCTTAATACCTAGGCACCACAGGACTGATGGTGCGGATCTGCCAAAGTAGTCCCACGATGGATGGAGCTGGCGATGGCGTGGCTCAGCGTTGGCTGATTTAGTTTTATGATTCTGTTTTATTTAGTTTTAAGTTCAACTTTATTTAGTTTTAAGTTTTATTTTAAGTTTAGTTTTAAATTTGTAAGTTATTAAATGAATAAAAAAAATATTCAATTTAAATTCAGATTTTGCTTTTGCTGACAGCCACGGGCTCCACCTTCTTCTTAGGCAGGGAAAAATGAAAAAGAACCGGCATTTTAGCTTTTAGGGATCGAGAAACCTCGGTTGCCAATATGGTTCCCAATATATTCTGTTCATTTCAGCCATTTGCAGTGTAGTGTAGTTCTTTGTTTTTGTTTATATTTTCCAGCTGTCAAATTGTTTACATCCCCGCGTTGCCAACTTTCTTTTCGTCTTCATCTTTTTAAATTTTGCCCTACTACAGGGTGCACACGACAGATGAGCCATTAATGCACGAAGAAGCTTTAAGTATACTGTGTTTCAAAATATTTTCTATAGTAGATCTTGTGTTTTACATTATTTTCTATAGAAAATCTTGTGTTTCATAATATTTTTTATGTATCACAATAGTTTATATAGAACATGTGGTGTATAACAGTATTTTCTATAGGAAATCTTGTTTATAATTAAATTTTTTAATGAAAATCGTATGAATAACAATATTTTCTATAAAAAATTTTGTCCTTAACAGCATTTTCTATAGAAAATATTGAACAAAAAAACCTTTTTAAAGATTAATAGCATCTTCTAAACTACTGAAGTATTTGGAAATTTTGAAAAATCTTCCATCTGTATTTCAGGCCCGAGTAAAAATAATTTAGTTTTAAATTTGAGAAGAGTTTTGTATAAATCATTTATGCTTTTTTCTTTTCCTTGAAGTTCTAAGTTTTATTTATTTAAAAGGCCAGCAATATCTGCTAAAAATGCAAGATCTAAAATAAATTTAGAATCTTTTAGAATCACACATTCTTCCACATTTACTTTTTCTATAAACTCCATCACTTCATTCCTAAGGTTAAATAGCCTGTTTTGACACTCACCTCGACTTAGCCATCTTACTTCTGTAAACATTTTCAGATCATTATGAACAGCGGCTCTTAATTTTCATGGCAGGGTGATCTGTTAAAAATTGAGTATGCTGACGCTACCTGATGTATAATGCAATGAAAACTATTGAATTCAAAGCCATGGCTTTTCCACACATGACTTTTGCGCCACCCGTATAGCTAATTTTTTAGATTCTGCAACAGAAAAAGTGTTTTATTAACAACATGGAACAATTATTTGCCTGTTACATTTGAGTAAAAGATTTCGAGTTAAAACATTGTTTCGAAGACATTATACTTTATATCTACGCAACAAATAACGAGCTGGCAAAGATCGTTGATTTCAGAGGTCTTTAAGACAAGTACAACACAGCTTCCAATCGAAATTCAATTGAAAATTGTGCTTTATCGATTAGGCTCCTATGGGGATGGGCTTTCAATTCGAAAAGTAGCCACTCTCTTTAGTGTGGGTGATGGAGGCACCAATAAAATTGTGACAGATCGCGCTTTCAAAGCAATATTAAACTTAAAAAAAACGATTTTTATTTTGACCTAATGCAAGAGAACGATCTGAAATTCTGTCCGCAGCAAAAGACGAAATGCCTGGATGTACAGGGTATATAGACTCGGAAATAAAATTAGCGGATATGCGATTAAGGTGCAAGTGGTGTGTGACTACAAATTGGGGATAAGGCAATTAACAGTAGGTTATCCAGGCAGTGTGCATGATGCAAAAATATTTTTAAATTGTCCACTAGCTAAGCATCATGAACGTTTCTTGTCAACCTCAAATTCCTTTTTGTATTTCAGAAATTTCCATTGGAATTGCTATTAGAATATTCTGAAATACAAATGAACATTTCTGAAATACAATTGGAAAATTCTGAAATACAATTGGAAATTTCGGAAATACAATTAGAAACATTTTAAGTATAAATTAAAACTTCTGAAATACAAATGGAAATTTCTGAAATACAATTGGAAAATTCTGAAATACAATTAGAAAATTCTGAAATATAAATGGAAACTTCTGAAATATAATTGCAAATTTCTGAAATATAAATCGAAACTTCTGAAATTCAATTGGAATTTTCTGAAATTCAATTAGAAACTTCTGAAATACAATTGGAATTCATTCAAATCCAAAATGTTTAATTCTTTTACGAATGTATACTTTCTTTATTAAAATTCAAAAAAACAAAAAAAAAAAAAAAAAAACAACAAAGACCTAAAATTAAAATTCACAGCATCTATAAGTAACCTTTTATTTATATTTTTGCTTAAGATCCTCCCTTTGCTATCCTCTCCTTTATTTCAAGCTCCATTATTTTTAATCTTTCATTGCTTGTGAGCTCCTTATCTATGAGTTCAATTTCTCTTTCTTTCAAGGCCAATTATTTTTCTTTAAATTTTAGCTCTTGTCCATCTTTCTCCTTTTTATATTTGAACATTTCGGACTGCATTTGCAATATTTCCGATAATGCAGTCCGGGAATATATACCTTTACGGCTGGTGGAAGCTGTACTCGGAAGCTGAACATTGCCTGGTGACGTCGAGATTTCTTCGACATCTACCTCAATAATATCTAACATTTCCTCACTTGGCTCAAGATCTATCGTACCTCAATAATTGCCGCTACAACAATTCTGCTACCAAAAATGTTGTCGAGCTCATAAAAAAAGGTACACATTTTGACTAAAGTAGCTAAAATAAACACAAAAGGTAGTAATTAGAATAGTTTAATACAAATTAGTATATACATATATTAATATAAACCTCTCATAGTTTCACCTTCCATGCTACCGGCGCCTGTTGAACCTTCCCAACTTTTCGCTTCTTTAAAGCTTGTACGCATGTTTCGTACCTTTGCTCTTGACAGCTTTCACTCAATAGCCACGTGCATTTCTGTGGAAAATTGCCTGTAATAAGCCCGGCCAGTCGGCTTCTGCAAATATTCAATTAAGTTTGTGTTTTAAATTTTATGTAAATAAAGTACAAACCTCAAAATCTCTATGCGCCATCAAAAATTCAATTGCGCCTTCTCCTCTACTAAACTCCATTTTCTGGTAGGATTGGTGCGCACAAATTTTATATTGATTTTATTTAACCGATTTTTTTTTTAAATTAAACACAAGTTTTTTTGGAGGAGAACCGTTCTTGGCCTTGGATTAATACCAACTGACTTTATTCAATTTATTTTGTTAAAATGAAACTTATATAATTATGCTTATTTAACATTTTTCTTTTAATATTGCTTATTGATTAATTTTAACATTTTTCTTTTAATATTGCTTATTGATTAATTTTAATTTATTTCAATTGTAATTTTAATTCTAGGAATTGCGACCGAAAAATAATTTATTTTAACGGACCGGAAATGAAATGAATTTATGCTAAAGTTTTACTTATGTATAATGCTACTTATAAATTCGTCTATTGGGTCCGTATTCTTATATGTAACTTCTCCCCTCTTTAGATTAGAATTCTCCTGAATTCTGTTATTCAACTTTATCTTAATATGTTTATGTTTGGTTATGATTATAATAAGTAAAGTAAGTATTACAATTATGATTAAAATGTTACAGCTATATGTGATTCTCTTGTGGAAATTTAATTCTTTGATATTTCTTACATTTACTTTATGTTCTTCTTTAATTTGTTCAAATGTTATCTTATTAGTAAAATTCCTTATACTATCAATATTATTAAATATTTGTTTTTGTTCTATAGTTTCTACAACGTTTGAAAGGAGATAATCCTTTATTTTTACTGAACAATTATTATAATTAATTAAATAGTTTCCATTTAAGATAATTTTTTCAGAATTACAAGTTTGATTTATATTTATATTAATAGAATTTTTAATTATAATTGTATCTATATCTAATTCAATTATTTCAAATTCGTTATGTTTTATTAGTTGACAATTATTTTTGATTATACAATGTGTGCTTATCTTTAAATCTTTTAGATGTTTGTGTTCTTCAAATTTATAAATTTTATTATCAAATTCAAAAATCTTTTCAATATTATAATCTATTTCATTACTTTCATTATTTGGTATGGGTACAATTGATCTTAATTTTACTATTTCAAAGGTTTTAGGTATTTTTATGCCAAAAACTAAGTGAGAATCACTTAAAAACGTTGTTCCAATTTGTATATATTTTAATTTATTATAGTCTATTTTATATTTCTCTATTTCGTTAAAAGTTAAAATACTAGGATGTATCATACCATATTTTGCGGAAATAACATTATCCTGCAAATGTTCTATCTTATTTTTTATAAGTTGTATATTTGATAATTGTTCTAAATATATGTGCTTATTATTTTCTATATCTAGAATTTTATCAATAGAATTTATTTTTGTCTCTATTATTTTTCTATCATTTTCGACAATTATTTTAAAATGGTTTATAGTTTCATTAAAATAGTTATTAATTACAATTTGTTGATCATTATTGTTAATTATTTCATTAATATTAAATAGATGTTTTTGAATATTCTGTCTGTCTTCGTCGTCCATAGTGCCAAATAACCATTTTGACATACTACCTATGCCGTTAATTAGTCCTCTACGTTTTCTGATTTGTTTTGGTTTTAAAGTAGTTAATTTATTTCTGGCATCTAATAATTCAAGTTGAAGTATTTCTTTATTGTTTGTCCTCATTAAAATAACGTTTTCCGTCATTTGGTCCAGAATGTGTTCTATTTCTTGTAGGTTTATTATATGTAGTATTATGTCGGATTCCTTGACAATCTCCTGATTTTTTATAAAAATGTCTATAAATCCTGATTGTTCCGTAAGTCGTTTAGTTGTTATTATTCCCTTACTCGATGGTGTCAGCATGATCATCATTAGTATTATCATCATCCAAATCTGAAAATTTTAAGGGTCTTTTAATATTACACAGGTGTATTTTCTCCAATCTAGCTTTTTTATATTTTGGTTGTTCCTTATGTCTAACTGCCTTGTAGTTTTTTATAAATCCTTCTTTTCTTGCTTCTCTATAGTCCTCTCTAGATTTATTCAGTTTTTCTATTACCTTTCTTTTATTTTCCTCCAAATTTTGTTTAACCGTGCTGTTTTCTATTTTCCCTAAATGTACATCCTTAGGTGTGCATTTAATGCTTGAATGGTAACGTTCATTATAATTTCTTATTGCCTTCTGAATCAATTGTCTTATTGGAACATTCTTTTCCATTTTATATAATATCCTGAATTTTTCTGCTATTGTATTGTGAAAACGTTCTATGTCCGCATTACCTGTATGACTGTTGGGTTTAGTTAAATGTAATTCAATATTTTCATTCTGTAAAAATTCCTTTATTCGTACTGCTTTGAATTCATTGTCCGCTACTATTTTCTTTGGTTTTCCTATTTTTGAAAAGTGGTCTTCTAATTGCTCAATAATAGTCAAATGGTTTCTATCATTTAATGGGTAAGCCGCACCGAATTTAGAAAAACTATCTATTACTGTTAAAAAAATATTTCTTTTTATTACATAGGTGTCCAGGTGAACAATCTCATTTTGTTCCGATGGTGTTTCTGTGAATAAAAATTTAGGTCTGATCGGATTCCTGTCATATTTTACCTCTTGACATATCTCACATTGGTTAATTACCAATTGAATTAATTCCATGAGTTTTGGATAGTAAATTTTGTTCCTAAGTTGGTTATAAGTTTCGATTATACCTGAATGCATACTCTCCTTAACGTGGTACAATGATATTTGCTTAACTGCTTCCACTTCTGTATCTATATCCTGTGCCCTTTTAGTACATTTAATAAACTTTATCTGACTGTCGTTTGAATACATCTCTATTAACTTTTCCTGTACTATATTATACTTCCTTTCGTGTAGTTCCGAATAAATTCCAATTTGGCCTTTAGAGATATATCTCCTAAAAATTTCTCCCATATGCTCAAAATCGTTTTCAGCAATAAAACTAATTCGTTTACCATTTATCTCCTTGAACTCTTCTATTTTATTATTTGTCAAAATTATCTGAGTTTTATATTTATTAACTATCTCGTCCTTAATGAAAAAATAATCTCCTAATTCTTCATCGGCTGAATGTACAGTTGCCATGGATACATCGTCTTCTATGTGATTAATAGGGAAAGAAATTTCGCTATTACTGTTCTCACCCCCCTCGTTTTCCAAAATAGTGTCCTCACTTTTCTCAATTCTGCTTAGAAAGTCTGCCACCTTATTTTCCTTTCCTTTTAAGTATTCGATCTCAAATTGATATTCACCTAATTTTAACAACCATCTCTGGTGTCTGGGAGACATATCCTTCCCCCTTGGAATGTAAATATTTAATTGGTTGGTGATCGGTAAGGATTTTAAATTTTCTATCGTAAAGGTAAGGTCTGAAATAATTGACACTCCACATTATGGCCAGAAACTCTTTATCCGTCGCAGAATAGTTCCTTTCATGATTATTCAGAGTTCTTGAGGCGTAACATACTGGATGTCCTTCTTGTGACAATACGGCACCGATCGCATAATTGGATGCGTCTGTTGTCAATGTAAACTGTTTTTCAAAGTCAGGGAAACGTAATATCGGATGTATACTAATTAGGTTCTTTAATTTCTCAAAGGCTTCAATATAAGTAGGATCTTTCGTATTTATTCTCACCCCTTTTTTCAAATACTTAGTAATTGGTTGTGCTACTTTGGCATAATCTTTTATAAACTTTCTGTAATATCCTGTAATTCCCAAAAAACTTTTGATCTGCCTTTCTGTTCTAGGTAATTCTAATTTTTCTATTACCTTAATTTTATCCGGATTAGGTTTCATTCCATGTTTCGTTAAAACATGTCCTAAGAATTCCGTCTCTCTCCTTAAGAAATTACATTTATCTATTTGAATTTTCAAATTTTTTTCTTCCAGCACATCAAAGATCTCACGTATTGCATTTAAGTGTTCCTGTAGCGAAGTGCTAAATATTAGGATATCATCCAAATACACGACACAAGTTTTGTTAATATAATCCCTTAAGATTTCATTCATTAGCCGTTGGAATGTGGCTGGCGCATTTTTCAAGCCAAATGGCATCCTAATAAATTCATATAATCCATGTGGTGTTACAAACGCAGTTTTCTCTCTGTCTTCTTTCTTTACTAAAATCTGATGATAACCTTTTGCTAAATCTAACGTGGTAAAATATTGAGCTCTACCTAACTTATCTAATATTGACTCAATATTTGGTAATGGAAACTTATCGTCTATTGTAACCTCATTTAACTTCCTATAATCTATTACTATGCGGTATTTTTTCTCACCAGAATTGTCCATTTTCTTAGGTACAACTATAAGTGGACTTGAATACCTAGAGTGGCTTTTCTGAATAATACCCTGTTCTTCCATTTCCTTAATTTGTTTTCTAACCTCCATTTCATGTTGTGGTGGATATCTATACATTTTCGAATTAATTTGCTGTTGTGTTGTCGTCCTTATTTCGTGCTGAATTTCTGTTGTGTTAGTTAATAAATCACCCTCTTTAAAAAATAATTTCCTATATTGTCTTAACAACTTTATAACTTCCCTATGCTCCTCCTCGTTTAAATGACCTAATGCAAGTCTTTCAAATTTTTAATCACTAATTTCAAGTGTGCATATGTGACTAAAATCGTAAGGCTTATTCAAAAATTTGCATGTTCTCTTATTAAGCGTTATTTCTCCTTTTTCTATATTTATCTGAGCATTCAGCGAATTTAATGTATCAATACCTATAATGAAATCATAAAGTCTTCCCCTTAATGATGTGACTTTCCAACGTATTCTTGCATTGTCTGGTAAGTTAAATTCGTCTGGTCCTTTTGTATGTACTTTATAATCTATTGTATCCTTATTCGTTATCGTACTAAATGTTATTGGTCTTTTTAATTTAATTTTCATAAAGTCATCTATTCCACTGTCAATTAAACTTAAACTTGCTCCTGTATCTATTAATGCTACGTATCTTTTATTTTCAATATTCAATTCTATTTTAGGCAAACATTCCGAGGCTGCCTCATAAAAAACATGTCATTATCTTCTCCTTCATAACTTCCCCTTGGTCCCTCTGGGCTTTGCCTATCAACAATTAAGCGATCTTGGCTAACTGTGTGATTAGGGTGTCCTGCCACTCGAGAGTTACCATAGTTAATATCCAATCCTTCCCGGCTTTGCCTATCGAGGTTTAAGCGATCTTGGCCAAACCTACGATTAGGGTGTCCTGCTACTTGAGGATTATAATAATTAACTTCCAATCCTTCCTGGCTTTGCCTATCGAGGTTTAAGCGATCTTGGCCAAACCTACGATTAGGGTGTCCTGCTACTTGAGGATTACAAACATTCACTTCTATATTATCTATTTCCATGGGTTCTATTCGGTTCTGTCTATTCGGGTTCCAACGAACTTGGTTAGAATAAGGCCTGGGATATCCCGCTTGTCGGAATTGTCCCACGGTATTGTTGTTCCCCAGTTCATTTTGGATCCTGTATCGTCCCGAAATGTTATTATTCCCATTATTGTTATTATTATACATATTACCATTAGTATTCCTATTATTATCATTATTCATATTATTATTGTATCTATAATTGGTGTTGAATTGGTTTCTATTATTATTATTATTCCTATACCTGTTTACCTGCGAACGATTTAAAGTCCCTCGAAACTTTCTAAATTCTGGCCTAATGCAACTGTCCTCGTACCTTCTTTTCGTCATTGTGTCTATTATGGTCCCTAAATCCCGTTCATCGTATATCTTATCTAATAATATTCCCTGTGTCATTTCCTTTGCTATGTTCGTTAATAAACTATCCACATTAGTCAAGTCTATGCAATGATCGTCCTGATAATAAATACTTAATTCATCACTCTTATACTTAAGATTCTGTAATTCTACAGCTAGCTCACTTACATTATTTACTCTTAGTTCATTTATCCTTCTGTAGATTTGGTGTGGCTCCACGTCTGGTCTATACCTTAGCTTCAGTGTTTTCTTTATAATAATCCAATTATCAGGTTGATGTACGTTGATTACGACGTTCTTTGCTTCTCCTTGGATATTGCGGTAGTAGATAGCCTTTATAGCTTCCTTCTTTAGGCCTTCCTCTCCTATCGTTGATAACAAGTACTCCACACTGCTCAAAAATGAATTTATGGTGATGTCCCCAACACCCGTAAATGTCGGTAAGTATGACACATTCTTTAAAATGCGATCCAACTGATTATGTTGTTGTGGCAATTGTTGTGGCTGCTGTTGTTGTTGTTGTTGTAGTTCTAAGTATGCACTACGCAGCTGTTCTAATTGCTGCTCCCGTCTTGCAAGTTGTTCTAGCACTGACGTGTCTATTGCTTGAGTTGGTTCCATCCTTCTTTGGTCGAACGCAGAGTTCCTTTTTATCTTGTGTTTATGTATGATTTTGCTGGTTAAAGTTTCTTACTATTATTAGTGGTGTCAACTGGCTTGAGTGTTCACTGCACTATTTGTTTCTTCTAGTGGTGTCGACTTGCCTTAATGTTCACTGCACTGTTTATTTTAGTGGTGTTTAATAAAGATTTATTATTCACTGCACTTTTTATTTTAGTGGTGTCTAATTTTTTTATTATTCACTGCACTTTTTATTTTTATTACTTTATAATCCTGGAGGGTCCCGTGGGATTCGCAGGATTTAAATTTTATTTTTTTTTATTATATTTTCGTTTAGGTACGTATCACTGGATCCTGTTCACTAACACTTGGATCCTACCGACTGCGCCAATTTTATATTGATTTTATTTAACCGATTTTTTTTTAAAATTAAACACAAGTTTTTTTGGAGGAGAACCGTTCTTGGCCTTGGATTAATACCAACTGACTTTATTCAATTTATTTTGTTAAAATGAAACTTATATAATTATGCTTATTTAACATTTTTCTTTTAATATTGCTTATTGATTAATTTTAACATTTTTCTTTTAATATTGCTTATTGATTAATTTTAATTTATTTCAATTGTAATTTTAATTCTAGGAATTGCGACCGAAAAATAATTTATTTTAACGGACCGGAAATGAAATGAATTTATGCTAAAGTTTTACTTATGTATAATGCTACTTATAAATTCGTCTATTGGGTCCGTATTCTTATATGTAACTCACACGTTTGGTCTTTAGCTGAAATAAAAACACTTATTAAATATTAGTTCATATGTGGATAAAATAAATTATGTCTTTACTGAATTTTTTCTATAGCGTCCATTAAATATAATTCTGCAACCACTTTTACGCAAACAAATAAATGTTTTGTTCAAAAAATAATTGTAAACAAAAACAGCTCATTAGCAGAGACCTGTGCCGAACACTTTTGTCGGCGGTGGCGGCTTGTGAAAAATGGTTTGGCGGTTTTGCTTAATTTTTCGAGACTAGGTCCTTTTGACTGCGATTCTCGGTGTCGGCTCCCGAAAATTATCAGTGGCTTATGCGGCTATTAGGGGTTCGGCGCAAGTCTTTGCTGGTTGGTTACGACAGCACAATAAACATAGCATACAGAGTATTGATAGTTTAAAGGCTGGATTAGCCAACCGTAATGTAATGCAACCTTAACGGAACGGAATAGCTGATCGTTTCTATTTTGTGTAAAGTAGTTAAAGCAGTTATAGTGACAAAATGTAACGTTACTGTAACGTCTGAACCAAGGCGAATTTATACAAGGTGAAGTCAGTCAATCAGCTGATAACTTTTTTTTCGCTTTTTGGTTCTAACAGTTGTCAAAGCTTTTGTTTATATTTAAATATTTACATATTCTAAGCTTATTAACAAAATATTTATTTTTTACATAAATAATTAAAACCCTCACTATTCAATTATCTACACTATATTAAGTTTTAATACATATTTGTTTATTTTTAAATTTTTGTTTTTTGACATTTGTTAAGACCAATTATTGTTTTTGTAGAACTGCCACAACCTTGTATGAGTTCGCCTTGGTCTGAACCTGTTAAAAAACTGAATTTCTTTACGTTTCTACGTGACATTTACTAACGGTGTTGTCAACTTGTTGATTTTAAAAGTCGTGTATAAATAATACTTATTTTGCACAGAACGCTTAAAAATATTTTCAGTGTTCTAAAAATGTTTTAAATATTTCAATAATATAAATACATAAATAAAAAACAAAACTTTGTAATGTTATGGTAATATTTACTTATTATACAAATTAATTCATATAAGCATTTATAAAATCTATACTAATAATCGGCGAAAGTATTTAAGTTTCAAAATTAATATTTAAATTAATATTTTGTATACACAAATTAACTATACTTAGCGCCATTATTACAACTTGCCTTTATGTTCGAAATAGTAAAAGTTAACTTTAAGCAATATAAAAAGGTACCCTTAAAGTTAACTTTTACTATTACGAGCATAAAGGCAATTTATAATAATTACCCTTAGTATAAAGTACAATACTTTAATAAATAAAGTCTGTATGACAAGGTAATAAATAATATTTATAATTGTCAAAAAAAATTTTTTAAATCGCAGAAAAAAAATCATAAAATCGCTTAAACAGTATTTAAAACAATTGTGTTGATAACACTTTCAAATAGCTGTTTAAATTTTGACAATTTCAATAAGCGACAAGCGCGAAATATTCAAGAAAAACTTAAAATTAAACAAAACGTATTTTATTGGTACAGGCCAATGAAAGGTTATACAACAAATATAGTTCCGGCTATATTTTGGTTGTTTATGTCAAAAACATATGACACGTTTTTAATGTTCTATAATCGCACTAAAGTGTTACGTTAAGTCAACATTACGGTTACATTACATCAACGGTCGGCTAACCCAGCCTTAAGACATTTTTTGCTTGAATGTCAACAAGAACTATTGAATTGAACGATAATTATTTTATTATTTGTTTTTGAAGAACTTCATTATTTTTCTCAAGAAATTATACAAAGCTTTCGAAAATCTTTAAGGTCAAATAATACAATAATTATCTATCAATTACACAGTTTTTGCACACTCCTGAAAAATTTTGAAATTACACTTAAGTTGTTTTGTCAAAAGTCCACAGATATATATACATATATGTATGATTTTTAGTGTGTAATAAAAATTAATTGCTAAATAAAATATTTACTTTCAATTGTAACGGCATATGTATGTACTTTGCTTTCTTATAATTTTCGGGATTTAGATTTCCCGAAAATCCCGAACCCTGAGATTATCAAAAATCAGTCTCTAGTTGTGAACAATCAAATAAAATTTAGTTTCTTATTACAACTTCTTTTATAAATTTGTTTGCAAATACAAATATTATCCTACTTTCAACAAAGGATTTCATATAAAACAATATTCATAATTTTTAGCGCTTTTTAGCTCGTTTTGACAACCATGATAATTACATATAACGTAATGTACATACCTACATACATAAAAAGGAAGAATGTTCGCTTTTTCTTTTCTTTCTTTGAAATGAAATATAATTCTCGCTATTTATGAAAAAAATACTGTTACTTTTTAAAGGAGATGCATTTTACAATGATATTTAAATTACATGTCCGTTTACGGTATGACGAAACACATACACAATAATAAAACATGTAAACGAAAATTCTTTTTATATTTTTAATTTTAAAGCCACTGTAAGTAAATTATATTAGGGAAGTTGATTCTTCCTTTGATTGATTATTTTAATTCTTTAAAATATAAATACATACATTTCGATTTTTTGTTCATAGTGGTCATTGAAATAAATTAAATAATGTTAAAACTATAAACAAAATTTACCAAAAAAAAATTTTTTTATCAATGCACTAAATAATGACAAATTTTTGCTAAAACGTCGCACATTGGGTTTAAATATGTCCAAAGTGGCGCTAAATTGAAATTCAAGAATTAATTAAATATCTGATCTAATCACCCCTATCGTGAAAAACATGTGAAATTTATGTTCCCATGAAATATCCATTTCCCTCGAAGGGAAAATTGCTATCGTGCAATTCCCATGATCTTTTCATTCACAATAGTTGATTTTGTTCGTAACAGCTGTCTATTTTTTACAAAATTTCATCTAAAAATTTCACAACATGGGGAATTTTTTCACGTGAACAAAATTCATGAACGAAATATGGGAAAAGGGAACACATTTCATGTGAAATATTGACTCGCGATAGGGGTGAATGTTTTCACTGGTTCAAATTATTAAATTTTACTTTTTAAGTTATTGGGTGTATCTTTGAACTGGGTTTTTGTTTTTAATAACTTATATGTCATTTTGAATAGTACATATCTGTGATTTATTCTCACTTAGTTATTGAACATTATAGTGTAAACAACAAAGTTCTTATTGCTTGGAAAATGTCGAATTTTATACCAACGAATCGTCATATGCGGGAAGTTTTGCTTTACTTCTTCAATTGCTCACAAAAGTTTATGGCGAATGTGTTCAGAATCGTGGATTACATGAACTACGAACTTGGCTAAAATGAACAACATCCCTTCTAATTGAAATACTTCAGTTTCAATTAGAGTATATAAATAATAGCAAACCTTAAAAAATAGTGTTTTCGGAGTCCTTTTTTAAATCAAAATATATAAAACTAAATAAGTTTAGGAAACCTTCCTTGATGTTTAAAAAAATACGCAAAGTTCAAATTTAATATGCATGTTGGTGTGGGCGCATTGAATAGAAAATTAACAATTTTGTTATCTCCTGATGCTGTTTGAAGTCCAACAACAACTGTCAGTGATTGTTACTCGTAACTTTTGCTACAACAATATCAACAAAAGACAACTTCCAAAACATCGACTGCCACTAGACTCTAGTGACTAGAGTAAAGAGAGAGAGAGTATTTTTCATCAAGTGTCGTTTGGTCATCCGCATACATTCTTTTATAGCATTCATTGCGTATCCAGACTTCACTAAGAACTACAATTTACATACAAAATACATGAAAACATACTTCCTACAATCCCTTTGTACAAAGGGAAACTTTCAATTCCGGAAAATTTAACAATTAAAAGATGAAACTTTTCAAACAACTTGATATAATATTTGTTGTTGTCGTTTTTTTTTTTGTTTTGAATTGTCACAAGAAAAAAGATTTAATGATTTCTTTTTCTTTGACAAAGAAGCCAAGAGAATTGCCATGAAATTCTAAAACTTTACTTCGTCTATGTGTGTAACTCTTACAGCCCTACCTAAATAAAAGCGTTGAGCGTTGCGTTTTCTGCTGCCTAGTCTTAACGCTAAAGTGGCAAATTGACAAATATTTTGCATACAAATTTAGTTTAAAATTTAAACTAAATTTAAATCCATGGTAACAAATATAGATATTTAATTTGTGTGCATGTACGAGTAAAAAATAAAATATCTGCAACAACATCAAGCAACTGAATGAAATATTTGTATTTTTACGCTTTCTTGTTTACATTCGGGTTGTGCACGTGTAAATTAACGAAAATCTTCGTAACGTGAACAATATGAACGCCTGCCAATGGTTTAAATCAGAGGTGCGCAAAAGTACCCAGCAGTTACGCATGTAGTCAATGTATCCTTATAGACAGTAATCGTCACAAATGTCTTATCAATTGGCTGACACCAATTTATATATTTTGGTCATTTGACCCGTATGTGCTCTTTGTAGTGCACAGATAAGACAATTGGTTACTTTATACATCCCAAGTAATCTAGCGTGAAGACAAATGTCACTTAAGTGTCTCTAAATAATCTGGAGTTTAGTCACTTTAAACGTGTTGTGTGATAATTCGTTCAAACTGGTTTTATACAAATTGTGTTGATATAATTCTCATACAGTTTATTTTTGCTTAAGAATACTGGTATCCCACGTAACACAACATGAAGTCAATAGTCACTTTAGTGTCTCTTAGTAGCCTCTAGTGAAGAAACTTTAAATGTTTATTTTGTACTGAACTTTAGAAAGTAGTTATTTTACCCACCAGAAGCAATCCATTGGAGAGTTGTCGAAGAAAGGTTTGTTTACAAGCTATCGTTTATTGGAAAAAGTCATACACCCGTGCTCATGCACTTTTGTAGTTGTCTCGTTGAGTGGACAACGAATACTAAATTGTAAGAGCATAAGAATACGTGTGATTTGATTTTGCACAATTGTGGTATGGGCTGCGCACCATTGGTTTAAATGAACAAAGTAAAGAAAATAAAAACTTAAATAACGGCCGATTCTTGATCCTCTGCAGCAAACTTCACTACCTAATGCATTGTCAAAATTGGATTTGCCAATAGCTCGCGTTGCCGCCCGTTATTTCGGTATGCTTCATACAAATTGTATGGACACGACAACAACGCTAAACACTAGAGTTGGGCATAATCGTTCTATTTACCGATTGTTCAGTTTTGTTCAGAACAAATAAATGAACAAGTTTGTTCTTTTTGTTCAGTTGTTCATATTTATTCACATTTATTCAAACAGACTGAACTAAGTGATTGAACGATTTCTCTGTGAATGTATTTGCAGATAGTGTATAAAACGAACAGGTCCCAACTGCTTTTGGAAACAAATTTGGCATGATATTTAATAACGTAGAAAACAAAAAGGTAATTTTAATTAAATTCCAACAACTTAAATGTGATTTAACATTTTTTTTTTTTTTTCAAAATATAAATTTCAAACTTCTACAGAAATTTTAAACGAACAAAAATTATAAAAATAACAATAAAGGAAAAGAAGATTGAACAACTTCACTTTATATGTTCAATTGAACTTGTTCGTCCATGAACATCCCAACTCTACTAAACACTCTTGTTTAGGTATGGCTGTATTGTGTTGGAAAGAGAATTTGTGTTGTTGTGGCAAGGAAAACATAGACAAGCCGTTTAAAATAATAATAAAACAATTTGAAAATCTTTTGATTGCTGGAATTAAGATGGTCCTTTACATAATTAAATGGAATTTTTATAACACAAATTGTTTTTGATGAACAAAAAACAATAACAAATACATATAATAAAATATGTAAAATGAATGCCAAGAAAAACAACAACTACAACGAAAGCATCAGCAACAAGAACTATGTATATGCAAATATTTGAAAACTCTTTTTCTTCATACAGTTTTGATCTTTTCCTCAACATCTACTTACCTTCACATCCTTTTACAAATACATACAGATGCCCACTCATTAGGGTGGCCCGTTTGTATGGAGGAAAATGAATCAATGTTTGTAACTAAAATGTTAGCAAAGCTTTTTTGATTATACCTTTGTTTCAAGTTCGAATTTTATTTGAATTTTCCATAAGCTAGCCATTGACATATTAGAATTTATAATTTCATTGGGTTACAAAACAAACATTTTAGTTACTTGCAACATTTCACGCAAACAAATGTTATTTATTTGTTATGCTTTCTTTGTGATTTATTTATGGATATTATAGGTAAACATTTTGTGTTTTGAACATGTAGCAAACATCAGATCGGGGAAAAAATAAGTTTTAAAAAATTAAAATAAAATTCGAACTAGATTGAAGAATGAAAAACCCCGTTTCGGTGAAAATTTATGGGGATTTTAAGATTAAAAAAACTACAAAAGTTCGAATATTTTTGGACATTCACGATAATTTTAGATATGAAATTGAGAGTTCATTTCAAAGACCTTTTACCTGATACCAATATTTCATACTTATAAGAAATATGAAAAAATCTTAAAAAATAACTTTTTATCCATTGATCAAGTTCACTAAAATACAGAAACTGTATCTTAGAACGAATTAAACTTATATTTTAGTTGAGAACTTCCGCAACTTTTTTTGTGGTTACTCTACTACTCATACATTCTCACACATAACAAGACTTTTGTATCCTTTAGGCAAACAATTTCATTGTACTTTGTAACAATTTTCTTTGTTTGTTGCTTTTTTTATTTCTTCGCTTTGCTGATGCTGTTTTTATTGCGGATGTAATAAGTTTACGCCAAAAATCTTATTTAAATGTTTTCGGCACAAATTCGTTTCAAATTGCCTAAAATATTTCGTAAAGTAGAAAAAACACAGACGGTGAAGACAACAGTAATGTGAAAAAACTAGCTTGTCTACCGTTACCGCAATGCTACCGTTGTCTATAAAATTCCGTTTTATTATTAATTTTATTTGCTTGGTATAAACTCAAATTTATTTGCCTAGTTTGGTTGCTAGATTTACTTTTCAAAAAAGCGGGACAAATGTTTATGTACAATATGTTATTGAAAAATGGCGGGATTTTAAATATTTTCGAGTTAAATAAAAATGAAATAGAAGATTTGTGTTACATATTGTTTTTAAAAATATATCAAATAACTACATATTAGAGTAAATTTAAAAAAATTGATTTGCGGGTATCATCATTTTCTTTTAAGCTCATTTTTCTGTGGAGTAAAAACGATTAAATATATTGCACATCTGATTTCACCAGTCGATTCTGCAGCAAAAATCAATACAATGCCTTTTTTTGAACCCAAATCTTATTTAAAATTTTTTTGTTTGTCTTTTTTAACATGTACAATGAAAATGGCTTTGAACACTTTTTTTTAGAACAAAATAATAATTTATTAGAATAAAGTTAAAATTATTTAAAAAAGTGTTGAACGAGTTTCTTGTCATTTAAATTTATGTAACGAACCAAACCCGTTAAGGCCGTAACTCTCAAGGGACGGTGCTACTTAAAATACCGGCCGTGCTGGAAATTGGGGGGCTATTGTCCATATAAAATTAGTAGTGTTCACTACACAATAATTATAAAATAGGTAGCTATCATATTGAATCGAGCAAAATTAAGTCTTAAAAATTTGTTTGCAATTAATAATAATTTGGCAATATATCGGATCTGTTACATTTAGCAAATTAAAAATTTAGACGAATACCAGATAAATTCATAATTTGTTGTAATAACCTGAAATAACGCTAAAAATATTACTTTACATGTTCAATCGTGTACTAATTTAGACGTAATTTTCTCACGATTCATGAATTTAATAACAAACAAGTAACAGAGCTAAATTCAGCTGTGCCGAATCTTATATACCCTTCACCTAAGTATACATATTTACGTACATTGCCTTTACCCATGCAAAACTCTTCATATATCAACAACAAGAAAAAATCATAATATTATATCAAAAAATCATATCAAAACATCCGACAACAATATTCACACGTTCAGTGCTCACTGATAACCAAGGCGAATTTATACAAGGTGGAGTCAGTCAATCAGCTGATAACTTTTTTTTTCGCTTTTTGGTTCTAACAGTTGTCAAAGCTTTTGTTTATATTTAAATATCTACATATCCTAAGCTTATTAACAAAATTTTTATTTTTTATATAAATAAGTAAAGCCCTCACTATTCAATTATCTACACCATATTAAGTTTTAATACATATTTGTTTAATTTTTAATTTTTGTTTTTTGACATTTGTTAAGACCAATTGTTGTTTTTGTAGAACTGCCACCACCTTGTATGAATTCGCCTTGCTGATAACTGACCAAATAAACACAACAATTATTTTGCACAATTGTATGTTGAAAAAATAACAACAAAAATTAAATTGATTTATAATTCGTATTCATTCCACATTGTAGAACAGAGGTGCGCAAAAGTAAATTCTCTCACCAACACATTCAATTCTTTATTTTGTTCAGTGCACCTACAAACAAACAAATACAAAAACTGAAAAAATAAAGACAAAGTCATACACCCGTACTCATGCGCTTTTGTACAATGTAGAATGTTGTTGTTGGGTGTGTGGTGTTTACGTATAATAGAGATGCTCATATGAAAACTCATTATAAACAACTCTCTCTTTATAAATACCCTTGCCTCTCATGGTGAAGGGTATAAAAACAAAAACAAAACACGCAAAGAAATAACCAACACACAAACGCTTTGTTGTTTTTTTTTGTCAAAGCATGCAATAAATTGTCTTTTTTTGATGAAATTTTCAGAGGTTGTCTCGGATTTTTGCTCATATCTCCGTTATTTATGGACGGATTTTGCTGATTTTAAATAGCAAAATTCTCGAAAGCATGTCTGACAGAATTATTGAAGATTTGGATCCCAAAGATAACTGGGGTCTTCAGAAAATTGATTTCAACAGACAGACAGACGGACAGACAGACAGACAGACAGACAGACAGACAGACGGACATGGCTTAATCGACTCCGCTATCTATAAGGATCCAGAATATATATACTTTATAGGGTCGGAAAATTATATTATGGAAATTACAAACGGAATGACAAATTTATATATACCCTTCTCACGAAGGTGAAGGGTATAAAAAATGTGTTTGTAGCAGCATTAACTCTAGTATCCGAAATCGATGTAGAGAAATTGTTACTTTTTCTAAAGCAAAATTACCTTCGTAGCAAGATAACCAAACTTTACGGAAATTGTTGCAATACCAAATGAAATTAGATCCAAAGATTTGCCCACCTTGTTATTTCTTACAATTCAACGTCACTTTTTTTTAGAGTTTCCAATTCGTTTTTAACCGAAATCCAAACCTCGGTTTTTCAATGCCTAAAACCGAAACCGAAACCGACAATTATTCTTCGGTTTTCACTTTTAATCTATTTTCACTAGAAAAATTCAAAATTTAGAAATGAGAAAGAAACTTTTTTATCCAATTATTCATCCAATATCTCTAAACACAGATCGGTAAAAATATCTTAAGATGCAAAATTTTTGTAACAAAGTCTTAGTTATTTTCAAATATCCGATAAAAGTATGGAGTACTAGCTGACCGGTGCGCTTGTCCACCTCAATTGGAATAAAAAAATAATACTATTAAGTATCCTTTTGTAAATTAATACTAATTCAGAAAACATTTCTGTAGTTTCATTTTTATTGATTCACTAGCTTGACCCGGTGCGCTTCGCTACCCCTGCCGATGTAAAAATCGGTTCAGCCGTTTAGTAATTATTGTTTAAAAACTAAAGGTTCCAATTTTACCCGTTTTTCCCCCTTTTTACCATTTCTGGTCCAAGTATTGAAAAAATTTATAGCCTATTGACGCTTCCAAGTAAGGATCTATCTACGTTCCAAATTTCATTAAAATCGGTTCAGCTGTTTAGGCGTGATGCTCAAACAAACAAACAAACAAACAAACAAACAAACAAACAAACAAACAAACAAACAAACAAACAAACAAACAAACAAATAAACAAACAAACTTACAAAGACATTTATATATTTATATAGATTGTAATGCAAATTGTAGCTCATTCTATACGTATTATTAGAATAAAAACAGTACCATAAATATCCACATTTTGTATTCATACTCAGCATCATGAATGTTTAATTTCATATTTCTTTTTAAGCTTTATTATTATAAAATATTCAAAAAGTACCTTTACAATAAAGAAATAGTAACATTAATTATCCGTTTTGAATTCGCGTTTCTAGGTCCATCGTTATAAAATATTCAAAAAGTACTACTAGTTCGATAAAGTACCTGCTATTCCCTTTTTATATTCTAACTCAGTCAGGATCATGTGTGTTTAATATCCTGCTTATAGGTTCATTATTATAGAAATTTCAATAATAGTTTCTGTTACCTCAATATCATTATGTCCTTGATTCTTTCTTTACTCAAAAGCATATCAGCCAACTATTATGTATATACAATAAGTAAAATAATTTATTATAATAAAAAGTACCATTAGAAGAAAAAGTAAAAATGGTCCACACTTAAACAACTCTCAAGTTTGAAATTTCAAAGTAATTTCCTGATTCTAGGTTCAATATTATAGAAAATTCACTTTGAAGAACGAAAAAGTACTCGTTAGTTTGGTTTAGTTCTCCATTTTTGGTATCATAATTCAATTGAGCACCCTATTCTTGATTATTTCTTTACTGAGAAGCATATTAGTCAACTTTAACTAATTTAATATATTAAAAAGGTACCATTAAAAGAAAAAGTACCAATTTTCCTTTATCCTCGAAAACACTCGTCAAATTTGAACTTTAAATTTGTTTAGCAGTTCCTATATTATCAACTGATTTTATAGTTAATAAATTATCACAAAACCGAACCGAAACCGATCGGTTTTCAATTTTTTAAAACCGAAACCGCGGTTTTGAAATTCTTCGGTTTTTTGGAAACTCTACTTTTTTTCAAAGAATTCAAACTTCTCAACAACATAGAAGGAAATACATCTTGTTTATATTTGTTAAAATGCCAATAACATTAATTCTACAAGCGGAGCAACTAGATGGCCGAATTTCAAGATTAACGATTCGTGTTTGCTAAAAAATAAAAACGATTAGCTATAGCCGCAGTAGATAACACTGACATTGCTTAAATTATATTCTTTAAATAAATCATTTGGTACAATAAAAAATGTCTAATTTTGTTTTTATCAATTAATATTTTCTTGTTATAAAATAACTTTGAAGCTTCATAACTTAAGTTTGTGATAGAAAGGAAATATTGGTACCGTTTTTTTTTTGTATGCTTTGGTGAAAATCAAAATTTAAGAATTTAATATTTCAGCTATAGTTTTCTAGATATGCTGTAATATTTACATTGCATAAGAATGTTTTGAAAATATTTAATATCGCTAAAATACCGTCAATGAAATAAACCAAATTATCGTTGCTGTTTTTTAATCCGTTTCAATCTTGGAATAATTCGTAGTTTTATTGAATTGGCAAGGATGTGTATCACATGTTAATTGTTTCCTGTACTATTTATTGTCAGTTGGTTTATACTTTTATAAGTAAATAGCATTCAACCACCATTTTCTTCTTTAGTGGAATTATAAAGGCAATGTTATGTAAATTTTCAAGTATTTCGAATAAGCATACATGTAGTAGGGGAGAATGGTGTATCATGTTTGACGATTTTCCCTAATGGTTCGGAATCTTTTATATATATAAGTTGTTCACTATATAATAGTTTATATTTGAAGGAAATCATTAGAAAATGGAATGTAAGTATTAATGATATCTTTATTCTAGGAAAGGCGTGTTTGCACGGGGGATCCAAGAAAATATATTTTTTTAATAATTGTAGAAAGTAAAATTACTAAAGTAATTATCAAAATCTGATGATAGAATTCAGAGTACCAGGGACATAATCTTTGGTTTAAAAATAAATAAACAACAAATCTTTTTATAAATTTAAACAACGTATTTACTGCGATTAATATTCTAATTCCTCTTTTTAAAATTATTATCGTAAAGATTACGTTGTTAAACAGAAACAATTAAGGAAATGCTTCAAAAAGTGGCTATTTAAATAGAACTAATTCTATAATTTTAAAGATTGTTATAATTTGCGACTTTTATTTAAAAAATTACAATAACATGAATTTCGATATAACATTTTATAGATTCATTTAAATTAAGGACTATTTTTAAATGGCCAGATATTAATGTTCGTCGAACTTGGACCACCCATTTTAAATATAACTTTATACAACACTTTCAAAACTAGTTTTAAAATATTTGAAAATTTAGTTCAACAAATTCTAAATTGTTGAATGAAATCTAAAATAAACATTTTTGAAAAAATCTATATTAGTATTATTGTCGTGTACCCGTAAAAAAAACACACTATAGAAACCTCTAAATATCACCCAAAAATCCCGGGATTTTTAGGGATTAACAAATCCCAGATTTTTGAAGCTCCCAAAATACATAGAAAGCTAAATTTCAACATACTTATAATACTAATCTCGTTCAATTCCAAACGGCGACAGATTTTTATACCCTACACCACCTTAAAGTATACCGATCGACTCAGAATCACTTTCTGAGTCGATTAAACGATGTCCGTCCGTCCGTCTGGCTGGTTGTCAATGTAAACCTTGTGCGCAGAGTACAGGTCGCAATTTTGAAGATATTTCGATAAAATTTAATACATATATTTTTCTGCCAAAGGACCAAGCCTATTGAAATTGGCTGAAATCGGTCCATTATTTCACCTAGCCCCCAATAAATGTTTGATTTATGTAGGTATTTATACAAGTTTTTCTCAAAGTAAATCTTATATATACCGAATTTATGTCACCAAATTTTATTATGATCGGTCCATAATTAGTCATAGCTCCCATATAAGACCTTAAATCTCCTTAAAATGTTGGTATACACATAAAATGCAACATAAATAACTTTCATATAGACATTAATCACATGATCAAATTTCATGGTGATCGGTCCATAATTTGTCATAGCTCCCATATAAGGCCCACTTCCGATAATCACTCACGAATATAAATTATTGAAATTTTGAAAGAATAATGATTTTGCTCATTTACTTAGTGTAGGGTATTATAAGGTCGGGCTTGATAGACCATACTTTCTTACTTGTTTAATTTAAATAAGGGAGCAGATCAGGTCTCCCTTGAATTGATAGATAATGCATTGGCCTACATTTTGAAAATAAATATTTAGTTTCAGACCTGACTGCAAAATGGACTAATTTGCGTATACAATATTCATCATGTTTAAAGGCACGTCCATCATTGACATTGTTTGTAAGTATGGCAACACTAAATGTTTGCGCTGCTGGCAATGACATCGAAAAGCTCTAGAAATCGAATGTACTAGTATGTCCGTTAAGAACATTGTAGATGATTCCCGATAGATGGCGCGTGTATAAATAGTGGCAGAGCTGGCAGTCGTGAGTTGAGTTTATCATTGGCACTGTTAGAGTTAACATCAACTGTCTTGTGCATATAAGGTTGTACGTAATAGAGTGTGTGTGCATTTCTGCGAATTGATAAACGTGTATAAAGACACTGAGTGACTATTTTATTGTGTTGTTGTTGTACATTCTAAATAAATAAAGAGTTGTTACAATTTTAAACTACTAAAACTGCTTTTTATTTGCAATCAAAAGTATCCGGTTTATTTAAAGGAAATAAACCTCGTTTTTTAAAGGTAAAAACGTAACAATATAGAGGATATTCCGCCAGGTCTAAAACAAAATCTGGGCAAGGGACAGTAGACGTGCCAAAGTGGAAGTTTTTCAGCGATATGTCTTTTGTTGGCCTTGCTGAGGATCAACAAACTCAAGAATCCACTTCCAATTTGCTATTTGAAGCTGACGATAAAAGAAATAAAAAGTCTGATTAAAGGGTGAATAAAAGTGTTCCTTATTTAAAAACAGAAATATAATTATAAAAAATATAAAAGTCAAAAAATGTAAATAAAAATATTATATTCATAATCTATTTTATATTTTATATATAATGATAGTCAGTTTAATATAGTTTTTTTTTTTTTTTTTTTTTTTTTTTTGGTTATCAGCTTTAATAAAATTAACTTTAATACTTTTTTTATTTATTATCTATTCCTTTATTAATCAAAAAAACACAATTATATTAAATAAAAAGATCTCATGTATATTTAAACGATTTGTTATATTTGAAGTTGATTAGAATATTTCTAGTAATTTGATTTTAATATAAAATAAATTAATAAAAGACACATTATTATATTGTACATAAAATTGTGCTTCAGTGAAGTATTGGCAATATTCTTCTCTTATTTCAGCAGTATAAATGCCAATATAGGACCGATGTGGCAGCAGATAATGCACTGTTGTTAATTTGGTCATTGCGCCATTCTCCTGGAATGATGGTTCCATTTTCTGCATAATTGTCTACAAAATTTGCTTAAAAGTATATCAAATTCGTGTGAGAGATTAAGAAATTATGCAGTGCACAGCATGCACGGGTTATTTTTCGAACTTTTCTTGGTTTAAGCATTATTGGCTGACAAAATGCCAAATGCATTTTCTATTACTCGTCGGGCTCTTTATAGACGGCAATTAAATACTCTTTGAATACAATTTAGGTTTCGTACACTAAAGGGTTTCAGGAAATGTGGTGATAAGGCGAGGGTATCATCTGCCACTAGCGCAAATGGAACAGGAAGATTCCTTGATGGCAAAGGCTCAGGTAAAAGCAATTTTAATCGATTACTTGTTAGCGCTTCATAGAAGGAACATTTACGAAAAACACCTCCATTGGAAACTCGCCCATTTGTGCCAACATTTATGTACAAAAACCTATATGCTGCATCTGAAATAGCTATTAGGACTATGTTGTGGGTTCCTACCAAAACGAAAAATAATAATAGAAAAAGGATTAAAAAATAAAAAAAATTGTAATTGTAGAAAATGCTTCCCGAATGAGCTGGTAAAAAAAAAAAATTTGGAATATCTTTCTTTAACAATTGAGCAACTGAATGTGTTTTTCGCATCATTACGGCGGCTCCATCAGTTGCAAAACCAACCATGTTTTTTATAATCTATATTTTTGCTTTTAAAATCATCAACAATCATATTATATAAAGATACAGCATCACACTGGTTTACATTTAGTAATGCAAAAAATAGGTCTTTTATTTCGAAATTAATGCACACTCTTACTACCAGGTATAAAGACTTTTGATTAGACAAATCTGTAGATTCATCTACACATAATGAAAATGTATTTACTTTCAAAAGCTTAGATACCACTAAGAACTGTAAGCTTCCAATTACATTTTTAATAATAGCTGTTGCTTTTGTTCTACCTAACGTCATATTTGAAGCGGCAACTGTGTCTTGAAAATATTGTTGACATACCTTTGTCTGCAGCAGCAAATGGGATGTTATGCTCCACAATAAATAGGGCTAAATTTATTTCAGCTCTTCTGGTTGAAAATTTTTCACCAGGAAATATTGAATCAATTGTATGTTGATTATTAAAAATGGAATTGATGCATCGGCATGTTTTTTGTATTTGAGTGCGCAATCAAATCAGTTTTTCCAGAAGATGCCTTCCGATCAGTATTACATTAATTTAGCATTTAAGTATTTTTCTTACCAATGTTTTGTTACGGACCGGTTGGCCTTGCGAGGTTTCCAACTAGCTCGGGCATGTCGTAGACCTCAGGCGGTTCCAACCCTACTCATCAGCTGCGTATCCGCACAGTAAACAAACACTACACTTAAGAAAACTGACACTACACTGATTATACCACACGAAGAATTACCAGGGACAGGTGTTCATCCCAATATTGCCCTCCCAACCATGTCGTAGCAGCATCCGCTTCACTAGTCTCTACGACCCAAAACCCACTTGACCACTCTCCATCATTGCCTGTACCATGCTAAATCAATCAACCAAAACAATTTATAAAATTATCACATTATTATTTTATTAAACTATAGATACTTAATATAGAACATAAAAAAAATATACACATTTATTTATCTTTTACTTTCCCTCTTCTCTGCTTTTTTATTTTCAGTTGTATTTATTTATATTTATCTAGAGCTAAGATTATCCTAATTAAAAAAAGTATATAAAAAAATACTATTATTTTAAATAAAACTAAAAGAGCTTCCTGAGTCTTACATTTATCTAAATGCCTATCATTATATAGACTATATGACAACAAAATAACCTTAATCTGAGCTCTACATACATATATTATTTTTTATTATCACTTTTTATTCTTCTCTAATTTAAAAATATTTAATTTAACACCGACTTTCGAGGGTTGGGTGTAGCTTTATAAACGGACAACACAAACACATAAACTATAACATTAAACGTTACACTTATAATTTCGCGTCACAAAATCTACACTTAAACTACACTTAACACTAAAGGTACGGTCAGACACAGCTAATATTTGACGATTATCGTCAAATATTTCATTGTCTGAATCTGACCACAAATAAAATTTAGAGCAAACAACAAAACAGATGATTTTAGTCAAACAAATTTATTTGTCGGCAAACGAAATATTTTCTTAATGTGAACAAAGTGTGACCACTAGCTATATAAATACATAAAAAATATATAATTTGATCTTACAAATCTTTTTAAGGTTAACGCACTTATTTCGAATTGTAAAACAATTATTTTATTAAAGTTTTATTGAATTTTGTTTTCATATAGTGAATTTAATTTTTCACTTTTTGTTTGACCAAACTGCTGCGAAAAAGAATCAGTAAATATATTTGCCGTGTGGTCACACTATATCAAATACTGTCATCTAATAATTGTTTGATCAAATAGAGCAAACAAAGAAAATTATTTGCTCAACATGGCGGATTAAAAAGGAAATTATTTAAATATTTTTGGTACTAAATTAAAAACAAAATTGCACTATTTTTATTCTTTAACTATAATTACATATCAATATTTCTTGTTAATTTGTTATTTGAATTATTTTCACTAAAAAAATGGCATCAATAAATGAAGTCTTCTTCTTCACATAAAAGTCATTCAGCCTAAAATGACATACTTGGAGAAAAACTAATTGAAGACATGAAGTCTATGTTGCGATTTTTGCATTTTTATGCGATTTAAATTTGTGATTATTTTTTATACATGGAGTTTTTCTATTGACAAAATTTAGAATTGCTCAAATGTATGGAATATTTATTGAATTTACTATCAAAGAAAATAGATAAGATAGTCACAAATATTATGATTTGATTGCAATTAAAATTTCATTCTTAAACAGTATCATCTGTTGAATTTTTTTTAATGAGAATATAATATTTGTGAACATTCTGAATGATAAGTATAGTTTCAACCAAAGTATATCAAATAGTCCGACTCTATTTTTCAATATTACTCTCTCACATAAATGAGTACCGTGTGAATTCAACACCCTTGTGAAAAATGTACACATCAAATGTCTCGAAATTTTAAGAAAAAAGGTTTGATTAAATATAGTTCAATTCTCGTTAATTCTTTAACACACAGAATTTTATAATTTTATTTTACACTTCTAGCACATTTTCATTTCGTTTTGCGTCCAATATATAGTTAGGTACTGCAGTCAAAGAGTTGGACTACTCATATATACATTGGTTTCAACATTTTAAAAATATACTTTTTCTTTTTAACAGTTAACTTATTTGATTATTGTAAAGTTCATCATAGTAACATTCGTTTTGTTTGAATAATGCGATTTTTAGTTCAAAATCCAAACAAAGCCAAAACATATACAATAAAATTCCAAAATTGTTAATTATATTAGGGATATTTTGTAGATTTTAAGTACAATTATACCTACAAATTTTAATACGTTGATAGTAATATAATTTAATAAATAAACTTTTAATATTATATTATTAAATTGTTCAAGCTTGAGTTCTTTTCGCGATTTGTTTTCATTATTTTGCGATTTTTATTTTAAGATATAGCAACACTACTTTTGCGATAACACATGATGCAACAGCTGTTATTTGACGCTGTTTGATCTTGCAAATGAATTGCAAGATCAAATAAAAAATTGAGGAAAATATTTGCTGTTTAGTGGTCACACATTGGTCACATTACAAGAAAGTTTTCTTATCGGCAAATAAATTTGTTTGACCAAATTCAGCTGTTTTCTTGTTTGCCGTGCAAAAATATTTTCTGTTCAAACTAGGAACATAAAATATTTGATGTTTAAATAAAAGTACTGAAATTTCACAATTCTTTCAAATGTAAAGCAAAATCTAGTAGTATTTTACTTTCTAGATATGTATTTTTTATTGATGAAAGAAATTAAAGTTTTTTTACAGCTTTATTTAATAATTATTTAAAAAAAATATTACCATAAATGTGACCACAAGACAAATATATTTACCCCTTCGTGTGTTTGATGGTATTTCGGTGCAGTTAGATGAAACAAATATGGCAAATAAATGTGTACAGTGTGACCACAAAATCAAGCCATGGATTATTTGATGTAATTTTGATCAAACACATGAAACATTTTGTGTCAAATAATTTGCGTAGTCTGACCTTAGCTTTAGCAACATATTTGTATGTTGTTATATTTGCTACTAGCTTGACCCGGTGCGCTTCGCTACCCCTGTCGTAGTAAAAATCGGTTCAGCCATTTAGTAATTATTGTTTAAGAACTAAAGGTATAAATTTTACCAGTTCCCCCCCTGTTTCTCCCTTTCTGGTAAAAGTATTGAAAAATGCCTACAAACATACCCGGACCATAACTGATTATTTGCTAAATACTTGCCCATTGCTGCAACCCAAGATGTAAAACAACTCAACAAGATTAACAATATATTATTTACATAAAAACAACAATAATGTGATGTCTCCAATAAGTAATAATTTAATAAGTATAGATAAGACAATGAAGAAGAAGTAAAGTATTAAAAGTAAGACTTTGAATATATGTATGTAAGTTTTTTTTTTAGAAGTTCAATTATTGAGTTAAGTTCTCTTAATTTTATCAGTGCGTTTACAACTGTAAAGAATAAAGTTCAAGATATACTCTTAACATTCGATCGACTACATGAATTATGTGTAAATATAAATTTTAGAATTTTATGAACAGACTAATGTTAATCATTTTTGTTGATAATTTTTTTTTTTGTAATCTAATGTAATAACTATATTTTAATATCAAAATTAATATATAAGTTATAGCATGTTATTTAGAACTTTACTCATGTACATTTTCAAAAGTTACAGTTCCATGGATGTTTTGAGCTCAAACCATCGCCTACTGCAAACAATATGTTGGAAGAGTAACAAATAAGGGTAAAATCAAGTAATAATTCTGCAACCTGAAGATACGTCAAACAGTGAGTAATAATATACATTTCATTATTTAACATGCTTTCGATTCATAGCTAAACTATATATTTATAAATTTAATTTATTTCTTTAATATAAAAAAAAAAATTATCATTTGCAAAGAAAAGAAAACGAAAAGTTCATTTTAAATTTATATTATTAAACTTATGTTTAAGTTCGTAAATTTTAATATATGTATGTTATTATAAAACAATAAATAATTTTGAAATGTCATAATAAATAATTAAGCCGATTTTACGTAAGATGTTTTAGATAATTAACTGATTTTTAGGGAAGATACTAAAAAAATATGAACACGAATGTATCTAATGTGTACGAGGGTGGGTTTTCCAGTTTTTAAGTGTTCCAATTGACAACATCATCTGTCACTCATATATTTATTAAACATATCCCAATTCATTAATAATAATAGCCCAGTTTGTATATTTCTTTTAATGTTCAGTAGATTTTCAGTCTTGGAAGAATTTGTTTTCTGTTTGTTTATGTAGGAATTTAATGTCACGTAAACCCTCCCCAATCCGGCCAGCTAAGCCCATTCAAGCTTCCAAGCAGCGAGCATACTGACCCACACAAAAGAGAATTCAAAACTGAATTATTTTAAATCCTACCATATTTAAAAACAATTACTACAAATTCGTTTAGTTGGACTAAATCATTTGAGCGGTATTTTTTTTGTGTGCCAAACATAAAGATGTTTTTTGAAACAGGCCGAGAATTATTGAGATGCTTTGGAACAAAACTTTTAAGAATATCCATAATTTCAAAACGAATTTCGGCTTTTTTCTAAATTTTAAAAATTTATTGCTCTTTGGCATAATTTAGTACTAAAAATTCACGGGATTGAACAGATTTGTTTCGTATTTTCCGGGAATGGAAAAAGTCCAGTAAATTAGGAACCTTATTCATTCACTTTACAATTTTAAATGTTTTATAAAATTCTGATTTTATATCTTTAATCTATCGTAATATTTTTAAACTGATTTGTGAATAAAATATCAGGTATAAATTTCGTTGATTTCCAAGATAAATTGAAAAATTTGGTTGTAATTTCGAAATGTGAAATATTAATCGATAGTTGGTTTAAAAGAAAAGTAACACAAGTAACTACTTAATATTTAATTTATCATAAAATCCTTTCCTTTGTCCTAATATCTTCTTAGGCATATCTTCTTTGCCTAAAACCATATAACAACTGTAAACTTATGAAGAAGCTCTTGTGTCCTATATTTTAAGAAATTTCTTGATAATCAAGGGCCGGTCTAAAATGTGTGTTTTTTGGAAGAGATTTGGTTAACATTTTTAAACACAGATATAAATTGTTAGAACTTAAAATTTGTTTATTTAACTAAAAATTTAAAGTCTCCAAAATAGGACATAAAACCCATGCAATATCTCAAAATTTTGTTTAAATTTTTACAGGATATTATTTTACATGCATTTATCTTTAAAAACTTAAGAATATGCTATCGATATGTAGTGCAAACTAACTACCACTTTAGCAGCAATTGACAATTTTGAAACTGCTGGACATCTACTGAAAACCGTTAGAATATACAAGTGAATACTGTCCTGATATCGATGTCGGAAGTGATGTTGAGTCGAAAAAATATGCACTAACATTTAATCAAGATTCCTTACTAATTTCATAGGTTTACATACATTATTCGTGGTTGTCCCTACACTATAATAGTCAGTCTCGCAGACCTTTACATTTAAGTACAGCTTTTGGCTAAAAAATTATAAAGTAAAATGAGGTTCAACAAACGCTTATTACAGTTTTATGGTTTGGTAGCTCACTATACACAAGTAATCACACTCGATTTTGTACATTGAAAGTGGCTTGATTCGGTTCTTATTTCACTTCCCTCCCATAAAAATATCTTCACGCTATAGAGATTTAATATTGAATATGTCGCTATCGAAAAAATTCAACATGAATAAGTTTTTGCACTTAGAAAATTCACCAACAAATACTTTAAGGATAATTAATCTCCTGTAACACAGTGTCAACCTAATATGTGTAAATACATACTCTGGTAAGAATTTTAGACATTGTAATAAAAATTATATTTTTACTTTTAGCGTAAATCCCAAAATGAAAGTGATTTTACTTGTGTATGAATTTGTATTAAGTAAGTGAATATGTGTGATAATATCTGTATATATCTTAAATACTTATAAAGGAACACACTCAAGCACACATTCGGAAATTGAATATGAGCTTAAAATATCAATACAAGACATGATGACGTCTCGTACTAAATAAGATGAGAACAAAAAAAAAAAAAAAGAATTGAATTTTAGGAATAAAACAACTTTTGGCTGATTATAAGTGACATGCATAACATTTCAACCAAAGCCCTCTTTACACAAACCCCCCAATGAATGAGTCTGTCTGAATGAATGAACGCGCACTAACTGAAATAGCAGAAAATGAACAAGAAAATATATTAGAACGAAGAAAATAAGTCAGTCCGTCCATCTGGCTGTCTAGCTGTCTAATGTTCTCACATGTTTGGAAAAAAAATATGAAACGCAACGCTAATACAACGTAACGAAAGAAACATTGTACATTTTTACACTTGGAATATTCGCACACATTTCCAATGCTGCTGAAAATATGAAATACCAAGAAATGAAGTGCTTATCATCAAAACTACTTATGCGGCAAAATCAGTAACTCAGATAAGTAACAACAACAATAACAGCAAATACGAATACCACATTAGAAGGGGTAAACGGATGTAATACTCAGTTAAAAGAAGCTTCATTTCCAACAATTGGAAGTACATAATATTTTTCATCCATCGACCAAAACGTCTTTATTGTGACTTTATTGTATAAAGGCCTTATTCATAAACAATTTTTAAATTTATCAAAAGTTTATAATCAAATTTTGTATGGAAATTTCGTTTTATAGTATTTAAATGCTTTGAAGAAAATTACTTTTTTGAATTTAGCTATAAAGCAATTGCTCAGCAAAAATATGGATAACATATAATTGGATAACATATAATTGGATTCAGAAAAATTGCGAAAGTAACTGGGTCCGAATTGTTATTAACATTCCAGGTGACCAACTTTGCCCCGATCTAGTGTTTGAAGTTTCAAATTAGAAGTAGTTTAGAAATTACATATATATTACCATTTATTTTGCCATCGATTCCACTTAACATCGTATAATTAACAATAATGTTATTTACATTCGGGTGTACAGAAATAGCATTTCTGATTTAATATTTAAAAATCGATATACATAATTCCTCATTTAGTGTTAAAATTTTATACCAATTTGGTTTGACAATTTCTATCTGCCTTTGTCTTAGAATTGGACAAGTTTTTTGAAAAATAACTCTGTTTTATACCCTTTACCAACAGTGATGGTATGTTTAAGATTGTCATTTCGTTAGTAAATTCTACAATTTTCATTTGCGGTCCCATAAGGTATATGACTATATCATCAGTAACCTTACAATAATAACTATCTAAGGACTGAGATCGTAAAATTCTTAACGTTTAACCTAAGTATTATTTGATTTTTTTTTGGATCAAGTTACCTTTGTAAAGCATGTTAGTTATTATGTTTAATGTCAATTATGTTCATTTGTTAATCTGATTAAAATGTGTGACCAGAAAAAAGTGCGTACTAAAATTATTAAATATTTGCAACAAAACCCAACTTGGTCCTACAAAAAGTTGGGCAAGCATTCAAAGGTCTGCCCTCAAACTGTTCCCAATGTAATTAAACAGTACCGGAGAACTTGTCTGTTGATATAAAACCTGTTTCAGGTAGAAGGAATGGTCCACATGATGTTTCTAAAGCCAAAAAAATAGAAAGCATTTTCAAAAGAGTTCCCAACACATCCGGTAGGAAAGCAGCCCGGTGAGATCAGTACTCGGACTATTTGGTACGAAAAGTTAAAGCCAATGCAGGTTTTAAAGCATACAAGGCTTAAAAAGTTCGTAACAGGAACTCTGCTAAATTTTTAGAGGCCAAAGACAGAGCACGGAAATTGAAACCAAATTTTATACAAAAAATATACCTGCTGCATAATGCATGACGAAATGTACGTATAGAAAATTTTTCGCAACTTTTGGGTAATTTTTTTTATGTTGCAGATGCTCGAGGGAATGTTGAAGAAAAGTTTAGAACCCAAAAGCAGACAAAATTTCCCAAAAAGTTCATGGGACGGCAAGTAATATGCAGTTGCGGCAAAAAATTCAAACATTTGTTACAAAGGGCACTATAAATACCGAAATTACATCAAGCAATGTTTACAAAAAAGGTTGTTTCCATTCATAAGACTTCTTATTGTGTTCACTTATTTTTGGCCTGATTTGGCATCTGTCACTATGGTAAGAAAGGTCTTAAGTGGTACAATACCAATAATGTGGTATTTGTACCAACAGAGGCAATTCCTCCAAACTGCCTGGAGCTGAGTCCAGTGGATAGATATTGGGCTCTTGTTAAAAGAGAATTGAAGAGCACAAAAAAGGTGTCCAAAAGTGTGGCAGAATTTAAACGGAGATGGACAACCTGTTCGAACAAAGTGACGTAAAGCACTATAAAAACCATAATGGAAGGGCTTTCGAAAAAGGTTAAAAATTTCATCATTAGTGTTTAGAACTATAAAAATAATTCTTTTTTGTAAATTGTAACAATAATTTCAATCAAATAAAAAAAGATTCAAAACTGTTTAGTTTAGTGGTTTCATATTTAAATTTTTCAATCTCAGTCCTTATTAGTAGTTCTCCTAAAAAAAGTTACCGAAAATTTAAGTTTATTTTTTCGTTCTTATATTTTGTTATATACGGATACTTTTGATTGCAAATTAAAGCAGTTTTAGTAGCTTAAAATTGTAACAAATAAAGATATTTATTTAGAATGTACAACAACAACAGAATTAAATAGTCACTCAGCGTCTTTATACATGTTTATTAATTCGCTGAGATGCACACACACTCTATAATGTACAAGTGTACACGTACAAGACAGTTGATGTTAATTCTAACAGCGCCTATGATCAACTCCACTCACGACTGCAGTCTCTGTCACTATTTATACACACGCCATCTCTCGGGTATCTTCTACAATGTTCTTAACGGACAACTAGAACATTCGAATACCAGAGCCTTCGATGTCATTGCCAGCAGCCCAAACATTTAGTGTTGCCATACTTACAAACAATGCCAATAACCGCATGCTACTGATGGACGTGCCTTCAAACATGATGAATACTGCAGGCAGTCGTTACAGACCTTTAAATTCAAATCGTAACAATATGATATTTTTATTAAATTTTGACTTAAGACTAGCTCTTTCATGCTATGCTATATAAGTAAATACCATAACAATATTGATATCACTTTTACAAAATAGTCCTTAACGCTATACTTCTCATAAGATAATTTAACAAAAACTTCAAATATTTTGGTTTTAAAAATTACAAAAAAAAAAATTGTCGATGAATTGTTACACAATTTGAATTGTGTTTTTACGTATTTTTAAATATCGTTTACATATAATAAACGGTCAAATTATTTTTAATTAAGTGCAAAGGTAATCAATGCTAATAAAAATATTGTCCATTAATTAGTTTTAAAAGGGTTACATGGTAGTGATTCCACCCATGTATATTCATGATCCCTATAGATAGGGACGTTGATATAGCAATGTCCGTGTGTGGGTTGAAATACGTTTTACGGAGTCCAGGAAACTTTCCTCCAAAACCGAAAAGTTTTAATATTGTTACGAATGTGCAATAGCGATATGAATTTAACGGTCTGTAACGACAGCCTGAAACATTCATCATGTTTATAAACACGTCCATTAGTATAAGCTTCTACTCATCAACAATGTTGATGGCATGCGGTTGCTAGCATTGTTTATAAATGTGTCAACACTAAATGTTTAAGCTGCTAACATTATCATCGAAAGCTCTGGAATTCGAATGTTCTAGTTGTCCGTTAAGATCATTGTAGAAGATTCACGATAGATGGCGCGTGTATAAATAGTACCAGAGGCTACAGTAGTGAGTTGAGTTGATCATTGTCGCTGTTAGAGTTAACATCAACTGTCGTGTACATTTGAGTTTGTACATTATAGAGTGTGTGTGTATTTCTACGAATTGATAAACGTGTATAAAGACACTGAGTGACTATTTAATTCTGTTGTTGTTGTACATTTTAAGTTAATAAAGAGTTGTTACAATTTTAAACTACTAAACGGCTTTTATTTGCAATCAAAAGTATACGGTTTATTTAAAGTAAATAAACCCCGTTTTTAAAAGGTAAAAACGTAACAATATAAAAAAAGGAAAAAATTTAAAATAAATTTTATTCTATAAAATGTTTATTCTCAGTTTTTAGCCATGAAAACCAGAGGTTTCGCGGAAATTTATTATTTATTTAATATAAAAAAGATCTGTACCTATATTTATGTTTATGGAAGCTTGTGTAAATGCATGCAGTTTAAAAAATTAATGGGTTTTACATAAAATTGTGAATTTTTTTAATAATGAAATTAATAAGTTCGAAATGTCTTTCCTATTTGTATACACTTCTCCATGAGTATAGATTTAAGTTTGTCATTAATTTTGTAATTTCTACAATAACAACTTGCTTTTTCAAAACTCCAGTTTACAATTTTGTTAAACAGATTCTAAAAGTTTAAGAGAGATGCGGCACAATTTAACATTGTCCGATTTAAGTTAAAATTTTCGGCGATGCAGTTTTATAACAAAGTGAAAAAAATTCCCTAATGTACATGTAAATATATGTATGTATGTGTGTTGTCTATACGCGTTTGTGTTTGGATTATCTGCGACTGAATGTTTGTTGATATTTCACTGTAAGCTTTGAACTCTAAAAATGAGAAAAAAATAATAAAAATATAATATTTTTCTTATTCGAAATGTAACAACCGTATGAACGCCTGTCAATGTTTACAAAAATATTTACTTGTATTATTCTTTTATTCTATTTTGTTATTTTATGTGGTTGATATACACAGAGGGAAAAAATACCACAAATATTGTGATATTTTCAGTGACTCTATTGACAAATATGAATTTCGAAAAAATTTCAAAAATTTATTAATTGAGTATATAAAAAATTTTTTAAAATTTTTAGCCTTTATTTTAAAACATTTATTCAATATAAATTTATTCAAAGTATTAGCCACTGTTAGCTATGACCTTCTTACAACTTTCTGGCAACATTTAGATTACGAGCCAAAATAACTGCTCAGCTTTTCAGACCAAGAACGAATCAATCCAATTTTGGATACTCTGTTCCAAAGTAAAGCGTATCCGAGAGAGAGATGTGGCCTAGCGTTGACTTGATGGAATATTAAGGTATCATGCCTGGGCGTTTTTCGGCCAATGCTCGCTTCAAACGATTATGTTGCGTTCGGTACAGGTTCTTTGTGATGGTCTGGTTAGATTTCAGCAGCTCATAATAGATATGACCGTTTAGGTCCCATGAATATTTGGCTTTGGTGTCGATTCGGCTGGATGGTCGGGCATCACATATGATCTCTTGCGCTTCGGGTTAATGTAACGGATCCATTTTTCATCGCAAGTAATGACTCTTTGCAAAAATGATTTTCGTTTATAGCGTTCAAGCTTTATTTTGGATATTCAAAATCGTTTTTCTCGGCTTTAATTCATGTGGTACCCAATTTCCCAGCTTTTGGATGAACGCTGCTGCTTGCAAATGTTCTGAAATAGCTGATTATGTAGCATTCAATGATTTTGCAAGCTCTTGTGGAGTTTGACAACAATCTTCATGGAGTAAAGTCTGCAATTAATGGTCTTCAAAATATTTTGGCTATCTTCCGTGTCAAAATCACCACTTCTGAACCGCACTAACCATCTCTCGCAAGTAGAAACCAATAAAGCACATTCACCATTAGCTTCGGTTAGCAATCGGTGTCCTTTTTTGCAAGAAAGTTTTCTCAGGCTCATATCTTGCAAACCGTTTGGATTTTTGATTTACACTCTCAAGCTAAGTTGTATCTCTTGTCATAATGAACATATAAAATCAAAACAACTTTATCTTCAAGATCAAAATCCCAAAAGAACTCGGTAGCAAACCGTTCAAAATTCAAGGAAACATACAACTACAAAAATGTACCTAAAGGTAGGGTCAGAAATTTGTGCTAAAAAAAGTGGTTACGCTTTTTTGAGTAAATATTTGCCATGTGTGACCATACCTTAAGATCTCAATAAACAACTCACGCACCGACCGGAGTAGCTCAGGTAAGCAGTAAGCTCAGCATACGCATCAAGGGACAACAAAATACATTGACTCGTTAGTATTTTGTTGTTGCAAGAGTTAGGTTTTTGACAACAAACTTAGGTTTTTGACAATTACTTTTCGACTCTATGAAGTTTGATTTAATATGTTCACAGTTTTTGTTCTTTATGAGAAGGGTAAATAAAAATTCCGAACATTTTGCAAGATATGGGTCTGAGAAAATGATCTCTTTTTTGCAAAACTGACACCGAGGCCCCAAATCTTTGGGGGCCCATAAAAAAAGTGCATGACTTTGGGCAAAACTGGGAGACACGTGTCTTTTTTCTTTTGGTCTTTTATCACGTAGTAGTGTCCGTATATGGTAATATTTGCATGTTTTAAAAAATTACACACAGTATTATTAACAAAACTCATTGAAATTTTCAACGTTTTTTAAGTTTGTCATTCTAAACAACAAAGTGTAAAAAAAACTTGTCAAAAGATCAAAGGGAATCCTGCAATTCTTAAAAATTTTAGCGAAAATCCCATAAATATTATTTTTTACAATTTTACTTTTGGGATAAATAAGGAACACATTAAGGTTTACAAAACTGCTTTCCGTTTTCTGTTCCCAGTTTTGGGATTTTAGAACATGTGGCCCAACTTTGAAATTTTTATTAAAAATAAATCGAATTCCGAAGGGCTACATATTTGATATATATCACATGTTTTTTATACCAAAATGTTCTCGGTAAAGATACCTTACAAAAAAACATAAAATATTTATATGTTCTTAAAGAAAGTTTTATTTTTAATAAAAAAAAGAGTTAAATCACCCTTTCCCCCAAAAAACAGCAAAAATCTACTATTTTTAAATTGAAAATCGTTTATTTTTGGATCCGTAATTGATGTTGCTCTGAAATCTCTTGTGTAACTAACAAATTTTTAAAAAAGCGGACCAAGACAACATATGACAACATTTTTAAATTTCAATTTTTGAAATTCCTATAACTCCGAAATTATAAGAGATAAATAGCACACGCAAGCATGTATTTACAACACGTAGCCGAGCGCTAGGTTCGGTTGGGAAACAAAAAAATTGCACGTGTTTAAAAATTATACATGTCGAAGGTATTCTACTACATAGCTCCGCCCCTGGAGCATTTGCAAGGCCCATTTTAATAACTTAAACTCGAATACTTCTTGGCTACCACCACGTCAAATTTTGTGGAGTGATACATATCTTCCATACCAAGTTATTTTCGAATATCAAGTGAACTGTAATTGAGAGAATCTCAATATTTTGAATTTGTTATTTTCATACTATTACGTAGTTGGGTTGTATCAAAAATGCATTAATATTTTTTATTTTACTACGATAGAGGTAGCGAAGCGCACGGAGTTATTCTTGTTTATTTTAACTACTTACTTAAATTTATCACCTAATGATTTCGCTATCAAATATGTTTCGAATGTATTTTTATATTTTTTACTAGTGTATGTATAGACTTCCATATTTTCAGATGTATAGAAAGCGAAATTTACACAAATACAGTGCTCAACAAAATATAGGTTTTAATGTGAGGCTTTATTTTGTAGAATATGATATGAAGTGCTTACATACTATAAAGTAGGTAATTTTTAAAACAAAAATAGACTGTAGAGCCCTTGTGACGCATTGAAATACCCTTAGAAATTTTTACATATGCTGTGAATTGTGTATGAAAAGTTAATAATAGCCCTCTCTAATCTGAAAGACTTTGTGACTCCTGCGGTACTTCTGACAAATTTGATCAGTGGCACAACTCTGCGACAGTGCAGATCATTAAAGAGACCTGTTACATGATGTATTACTATAAAATTTAGTAAAGTGGGGCAGTCATATGAATGGTGTTGTACCGATTCCTCTTCTCATTTAAGCATACATATGGGCATTTCCAGCGAAAAGTCCACCCAGACCGAAACATTAAAAGTTAATCAACTCAAATTTCGCTCCAAATAAGTTTTATATATACGATAATCTTGGCACCTAATTTTATGATGATCGGTCCATAATTAGTCATAGCTCCTATATAAGACCCGCTTCCGATATGGTCATGCTTAACCGACCATACTTTCTTATTTGTTTTCTTTTTCTTATGTCTTAACCAATATATCAAATGAAAATTTAAACATTACTTCATGTAACGTCACGTCAGATACTGAGGTTAACAAATAAAAAACGAGGAAAGATTTTTATGTTTTATAATTTGGAAAACAAATTTATATTATTCCAAATCCTGCTACAAAAGGTTTTATATAACAAGTCTTGCCCAATTCGCAGAGATATGCAATTTTGTAATGCAAGTCAAACCGCACTTCTGTTTTTGGTAATGCCACGCAATCGCATATTATTGCTAATATCTTCAACTCCTTAGGGTCAATTATTGGAATTATTTTTTTGGAATAAAGTGGCACTTAATTACTTCGCAAATATAAAAAAAAACTTTTTACAAATTTGACTATTTCATTATTTTTTTTAACATTTTGTCGTACAAAGTTTAAGTCCAAGTTTAATGGTGTTTTCAGTAAAAACGCTACTTTAGAAATAAATACAGTGCAAGCTCGGTATTCGCGACTATCCATTATCGCGACAGCACGGTTATCGCGAAGGCTTAATTTTTTATATTGCAGTTTCTATAATCGAGACAATTTACGAAAAACGGGTTACATTTTCCCCACTTTTTTTTTTAATTTGATTACAAATTCTATAACCAAAAAAGGGAAATCCGCGTCTTTGGTATATTAATCTTTTTGGTTGATTTTGATCTTCAATTTTGTCAGTTTATTCGTGTCATTTGTTATGTGAATACATCTTTAAATATGGGAAAAGTTCAACATATTGTAAATCCAATGATTTCTCCAAAATTAGGGATTTTAAAAAAATGTAAAAGTGGAGATTCCATAAATTCAATTTGAGTGAATTACAAGTTACATAAGTCTTCGTTTTACCGCATTATAAAGCAAGAAAATTCAATAAAAAAAGTTCATACGTACAACAGAAAGTGGCCCTGGCAAACGTTGCATCTTAAAGAAAGCTGAGTACCCAAGAATGGAAAATATGCTTTATAAGTGGTTTCTAAACCAAAGAGAAAAAAATGTTCCAATATCAACAGTGATTTTACGAAAAAAACCCGTCATTTGTTTTAAAAAATTTATCAAACCAATTCAGGTTTTAATGCGTCGACAAGGAATTAGATTTTTAAAAATTACGGGCGAGAAATTGTTTTCGTAACCTCAACTTATTGATCCATTTGTGAAAGAGTTTAAGGATTATGCATGGGTTGACTCTTCACCAAATCTAAAATGCCGACAAATCCGATTTATATTGACCGTTTATATTTAACCGTTAGATCAAAACGTTATCAACGTGGTCAAATTAAATCATAAAAAACAACTGCTCAACCACTTGGTTGACGAGAGGGGAACAAATTTGGAGTTCAAAAAACTAAACTAAAAAAACTTTAATCTCAAAAATGGAGTTCAGGTTCTAGCTACGTCCTGGGATAAAATATCAGTGCCCAATATCCGAAAATCCTGGAACGCCTTGCTCGAATTCGATTATAATTCAAGAAGAAAACGAAGATCTTTCAACTATTGGTACATTTGTAGCTCGAATTGGTACGGAACATCTTTTCATGAATGCTGACATAAGTAATGAGGAAAAAATTAATCGTAGGATTTATACGATAGTGGTCATGAAGAAAAGAAAATTAAAGTGGACGATTGTATAGCATCGATAAACATACTAAAGAAACTAAAAATCTCCAGTTTCTTTGATATGTAAAAAAACAAATTCAAATTTTAAAAATTAAGTACATACAATTTTTCAATAAAATTTTGGGTTCTGTTTTCGCGAAAATACAGTTTTCGCGACAGGTCTGGTTTTTAGTTAGTCGCGAATAACAAGCATGGACTGTACTACTATAGGCTACCTCTAAAGATCATAATAAGTCATGACATAATGGATAATATCCATTGCTGGAGTATCAAGGGGAATATGCCACCCGGCCTTGAAGATTTATAGGACTTAAATGATGACACTGCCCATGTATTTATCTCCAGGCTAACAATGGAACTTACTAAATAATTTACTTATGTGGATTTCATACGCTGCTAGGTGCTGTGAGCAAGGGGCCTCATTTCCAGAGTCCCTGCTACCCAGAAAATATGTTTCCATTGGTTTTCATGTTGTAGTAGTACCAGATATAAGTAAAGCTAACATCTGGTTTAATAAAAATCTCCACAAATACGCTCCCACGATTACTTCTTAGCCTTTATGGTTTCCCACTTGAATGCTTTGACGATAGTCATCGCAGCTTGATTTTCGCTTTATTAAAAGTTTCCTACTTTATTTCCTTAGTCTAGGGATCCACCATGGTTGTCGGAATTTCCTAGGTCCCTGCCGCTCCTCACACGAAGCAAAGAAACTATCTGAGACCTAAGGTAATGATATTTACGATTATATCGTTAACGGTAATTGCAGTAGCAGTAATCGTTACGTTAGCGGTAACGGCAATAAAATACTCAAAATAATAAAATAAATCCTTATCAATTAAATAAAAGAAATTTCTTGTTGTTTTATAAAATTCAGAATAAATTCGTTTCACATATTAAAATCTTTTATAAAATCAGGACAATTACAATTATGTATAGGCGTCTAAGTTATTTTTGAAAGTGGTGAGTAACTATATCAAATAAATTTGAATCATTATAGCCCTAGATCGAGAGGATATTTCTATTGGGTTAGATTAAAATATAAACCTATCATAACCATAGATTACGCCGTTGTTTCAAAATAATGACATGATCAAAATAATATAAATTAACAATTTTCAAAAAAATTACAAGTTTAACATGAATTATTGAAGTATGTACATCAATTTTTAATCACTTTCTGAGTGTATTTCTTTACAATCAACTCCATTTGACTGAGATAATAATTTTGCAATTTTGAAAAATAAAAATGGACGTTGGCACACCATAGTATAACAACGAGTAAAAACTTAAAAATTGTAAATGTTTTTAAGAACGTTTTGTGGACTTAGAACGTTTGCTTACTAAGCTAAATATATACATTTTCAACATAAATGCAGTATTTTTTTAATTTATTAATTATTTAATGTTATTAAATGAAGCAAGTTAAAAAACAACTGTTCTTAAATAACTTGATGTCATGTAAGTATTTATTATATTTGGAAAATCTAGAAAAAGTGAAAACTACGATACCCGCACATGTCGCGTGATTCAATTAAAAAAGCGGGATAATCTCGCGAAAATTGGTTGATTAAGCAACACTAGTTGAGTTGTTCGTAAACGAGCAAGTTCAATTGAACAATTCAGTCAAATGAACATTTTGAAGTTGTTCAGTCTTCTTGCTCTTTAATGTTCTTTTTTAGATGTTTGAAACTTTCTCAAATTTATTATAATAATTATAATAATTAAAAATAACTTTATGTTCACCTCAGACAAAATTTTAACAAAAATAACAAACTTCTTCAATTATTTGTTGTGAACAAAAATTACCAATCAGTAAAATGAACGATTATGCCCAACTCTAATATATACATCAGGGTGACAGCCGATTTTTTTTTTAGATTTCAAAGAGTGCCGGGTGGAATATTGTGACACTAGGTCTAAAAGATAAGTACTGAAAATTTGAGTCAAATTGGACAACGATTTCGGGACGCGCATCGAGGTCAAAGGTCAGATATATACAAAATTTTACTATTTATATGAAATAAATTTGTGAAACTCCTTAACTTTCTACATTATGTTACAGAAATATGTAGATTAATTTATATTAAAGAAAATTACAGTCAATAAATATTTTTCAGATTAAACCTATATCTCTTTTGGGTCAAATTGCCCCACAAACTGTATTAGCGTTAAAATTCGGAAAAAATGCAAATTTCTCAGTTTTTGTAAAAATTTTGCTACTAAATAATTATTTTTGCAATCGAATGCATAAGAATCGAAATGTGTACGTAATTGTCGTTCTAATGAGATATAAAAGATAAAAATTGGTTAAAAAATTTTAAAGTTATTAAAAATTCCCCAGACCGTAGACGTGTCTCAGACCACTTGAACTAGAAATGTATGAACAAAATTAACATATTTTAGGAAATATTAAAATAAAAGCTAATTTTTACTTAAAATATATCCGTATTTACATTCGTATGAGTTTTTGTCTCTGTAGAATACCGTTAACCTATTCGCAGGGATGGCCAAAAAAAATTATTTTTTTTAACGGCAGTTTCAAACCTCCATTTTCAAATTTTTAAAAATTTTCTTAAACAAATTTCAGAATTTTTTGATCATCACATTGGGATTTATTGAGATCATAATAGAGAATAAAAATATTAAAAAATTATGTCAATACCTCTTACAGTTTTTTCGTACCTACGATTTAAATTTTGTGATTTTCGGGAAAAAATATTTTTTTGGTCATAATTTGGGGAATGAGAGCAATTTCCTTACTGTTACAAATTTTATGTAAAACCTATACAGAATCTTATAACTCAGATAATTTCAGATATACTATGGAAGTTTTACTAAAATCGGAAAACGTTAACCCTTAAACCGTGAAGGTCAAAGGTAAAATTTTTCAATATTTGGAATTTCTAATGTAAAGATGCCGAAATGTTATATATTTTTGGGCCGATTTTAATGAAACTTGAGAAAAATATAATATAAAGTCTATAATATACAATAGCAGTGCAAAAATGGAAATTAACCCTTAATATAATTTGGGGTCCAAACTTTTAAAATCGCGAAAACCACAGTCAAATATAGAGTCATTTTGACCCCAAGTGCTTTTAAGGGTTAATATCCATTTTTGCACTGTTATTGTATATTTAAGACCTTAAGGTATATTTTTCGCAAGTTTCCTTAACATTTTTTCAAAAATCTATAATATTTCGTTATCTTTCATTTAGAAATTCCAAATATTTCTAAATTTTACCTTTGACCTTCACCATTTAAGGTTAAAGTTGTCCGATTTCAGTAAAACTTTCAGAGTATATTTAAAATGGTCTGAACTATAAGATTCTGTATAGGTTTTACTTAAAATTCGTAACAGTAAGGAAATTGCTCTCATTCCCCAAATTATGACCAAAAAAATATTTTTTCCCGAAAATCACAAAATTTAAATCGTAGGTACGAAAAAACTGTAAGAGGTATTGACATAATTTTTTCATATTTTTATTCTCTATTATGATCTCAATAAATCCCAATGTGATGATCAAAAAATTCTGAAATTTGTTTAAGAAAATTTTTAAAAATTTGAAAATGGAGGTTTGAAACTGCCGCTAAAAAAATAATTTTTTTTGGCCATCCCTGCGAATAGGTTAACGGTATTCTACAAAGACAAAAACTCATACGAATGTAAATACGGATATATTTTAAGTAAAAATTAGCTTTTATTTTAATATTTCTTAAAATATATTAATTTTGTTCATACATTTCTTGTTCAAGTGGTCTGAGACACGTTAATGGTCTGGGGAATTTTTAATAACTTTAAAATTTTTTAACCAATTTTTATCTTTTATATCTCATTAGAACGACAATTACGTACACATTTCGATTCTTATGCATTCGATTGCAAAAATAATTATTTAGTAGCAAAATTTTTACAAAAACTGAGAAATTTGCATTTTTTTCCGAATTTTAACGCTAATACAGTTTGTGGGTCAATTTGACCCGAAGGAGATATAGGTTTAATCTGAAAAATATTTTTTTGACTGTAACTTTCATTAATATAAATAAATATACAATAAATAAATAAATAAATATAAATTAAAACAACATAATGCAGAAAGTTAAGGATTTTTACAAATTTATTTCATATAGATAGTAAAATCTTACATATATCTGACATTTGACCTCGATGCGTGTCCCGAAATCGTTGTCCGATTTGTGTCAAATTTTCAGTACTTATCTTTTAGACCTAGTGTCACAATATTCCACCCGGCACCCTTCAAATATCGAACTCAAATTTTTTTCCATACAACTGATTGTCACTCTAATATACATGGCTTATAGTATTTTGTAATATTTTCAAGATTTCAGTCCAAAAAAATTCATTTGCCTATTTAGCTTTAAATATTTTTTACATTCTATAAGATTTACAGTTTTAATTATTTATTATCTACACACATTCGAAAATCGGAATGTATGTAATCTAATAACTATGCCAAAATTTATGTAAGTAAATGTATGTTAGCTTTTGTCCATCAGTGTACTACTTACAGACAAATATAGCACACAATCAGACACTCTTACATGTTCATATGGTTGGCTGACTGGATGGTTGTTTACAACCGTTACTCTTACACTCAAGTTTGGTAACCACATTTTAAGATGGAAATAAAATTAAGATGAATATGTCGGATTGGGATTATTATTTTCTTATGACAGGAAAGGATAAAGGAAATGTGTTTAAATTTTATTAACTTGAGCGTGGTTTGCCTGAAATGATGTTATTGTGTGAGAGTGAATACATACATTCATATGTATTGGTACTCATGTATGTTTATGCGTAAGCCATATTACAGTTGTTCAGTTATGTGCCCTGCAGTTCATTGAACTAGTTCCGCCACGTCGACTTAGTCAATAAGAATTACTACTAGTGAATTTTCAATTCATAGAAATAATGAGAATACAATACAAAATAAACTCTCGTTTTGTGGTCAAATCCGATAATCACTAACAGCTATACCTAAAAAAGAACGTTGATCGTTGTTTATTTGTAAAGAATTGTCTGCCCATATAATTTGAATGAAGCTGTTGGAAAATCCAATTTCGATATTTTAATTTTTGTTTCTTGTCTTTCGTTTTTGTTATTGATTTCATCCTGTTTAGGTATGCTACGTTAAAGTTAACACTAAGAGCACAGAGCTCTTATATGTTCTGCTCTCAATTTCTTAATATTCTGCACCATCAGAATACTAACGGTCTCATTCAGCACAACATGTGGTCTCATCGATTTATTTTCAAAAACTCAAGACGAAATTTCTGACTATTATATATTATTGAGCCACAGAGAACTAGGTTGTTGTAAAAGTAGTAACATGGCTTGTGTAAGAGGTTTCCAATTGTCACTTTTCAAACTGCTGGGTGTGTACTTACATTACACTTACACAAAAAAAAAGAGTGTTTGTATTTTTCTTATTCTTCATCCTCTCTCCATCCTTAAAGACTTTTATAAAAACGTATTTGTATTAAAGTGTGTTGATTTTAAACGGATAAACAGGAAATTGAAATGTGGTTTATATATTTCCTTCGAAGACAGTTTGAATTATAATGTTGAACCAAGAAAAAAATATCTCACAAAATATAAGAATATTCACGCATACATACATTTTCACACACACTAGTAAAATGTATGCATATGTGAAAAAATATTAACGTCAGTGGAACGGACTCGTAATGATTTTTAATAGATTTTCCCCTTTTTCTGTTCAAATAAACTCAAAAGAGATTATATCTGTTAAATTAGTATTTGTATTGTCATAAACTGATACGCAGAACTTTAATACCTAACCAAAAATATCACATTAAATAGACAGCTCTGTCTCAACCCTTATACGAGTGATTTCTAATGATTGATATACATTATAATAAGCCAGTGTGTTTTTTATAGGATTAAAATAACTACAAAAACAAATAGTAGTCATAATGGTTTAAATATTATTTAGTTTTCGCGTCACCTGGTTAAATGATTCTAATATTCAATAGGATTATTAATGTGTAAATAACACATAATTCGCATAATTCTCGTGAAAAACACAATACTCTAATTATCTCACGAAGCGATGATGGTATTAGAAAACTCGTATTAAAATTGCATATAATATAGCAAATATTTTACAGGGAGTAATAAATTTCAGTTTAGATGAATATACATTGTGTTAAAATTCTTACATACTAAATTCAAAACCTTGTTAGAAAACATATAAGGCCGATTAATTTTTAAAATTTTGCATTTTTGAAAAATTTATTAAAGACTAGCATATTACCCGCTACTTTATTAGCATATATTGTGATATTAAAATAAAAGTATATCAATGTACAATTAAAAAATGTGTTATTTATGTAGCATGAAACATCTTAACTTACCAAATAATTAGATTAGCAAATAATGTTTGTACATCCTATTTAAATTTTCTAGGTCCATTATTATATAAAAATCAAAAAGTACCACTAAAATAAAGAAAAAGTACCATAAACTTCCACTTGTCAATTCTTACATGCTCAGGGCCATATACAATTTATTTCATGTTTTTATGTTCATTAGTGAAGAGAATACAAAAAGCATCATTCGAATAAAGAAAAGGTAGCAAAAGTTTTGCCTTTGAATTCTCACTCATTTGCAACCATTGCTATAGAAAATTTAAAAAAGTACCATTAGAAGGAAAAAATTACCACTAAACGGGGTGTATTTATTTGAATTCTAACTCATTCAGGATCATATGTGTCTAATTTCCTGATTCCAGGTTCGTTATTATAAATGTATTCAAGAAGTACCATAGAATCTCCCCTTGGATTCTTATTAACTCAGAACCATACATGCTTAATTTCATATTTCTAGGTCAATTATTAAAAAAAAATTACAGAAGTACCATTAGAAGAACGAAAATGTACCTATAAACTGAACTCAGTTCTTACATGTTGCTACAGAAATATTATCCCCAATTCTTAATTCTAACTTCAATCAGTTACATATCAGCTAACTTTAGTTTGAAATTTAATAATACTCCATTTTGACAAAAATGTTTTTTGCTACAGACATGTCTCAAACGATTAAAATCTGTGTTAATTTGTTCAAGAAAAATGTATTTAAAAAAAATTACCAAACTGTTTACACGGATTTTCAATATACACCTTGGCACTCTGTTACGTGTACTCTCTCTTTGCTGACAACTCTCTAATGCGGACACGTCCCATAAACGGAAATTTTTTCAGTCCCAAAAACATTCTTTGGGATTATTTAGGACTCTCATAAGCGGACAAATTTATCAGTCCCTTAGGTGTCCGCTTATGAGAGAGTATACTGTAGTTAATTTTTGCATGAATCCAAGAACCAATATATATATTTTCCCGTTTTTACCCCATTTTTGGTACTTTCTTTATCCCCGTTGCGGTGGTAAAATTTTATTCAAATAAATTTCTGTATCGGGTGGGAGCTTTAAATTAAATATTTATATGTCTATATCAATTTATAGAAAAACATATTTTATGAAAAATGTACCAAAAATAAACACAATTCTTATCCCTTATTTGTATTTGTGATTTTTTAATAAATAAGAATACGATTTAAAATTTGTTTATTGGTTTAAAAGATAAATAGGGTGCCAAAAAAGTACCAAAATACAGTATTTACCCGTTTCCTCCCCTAAAAAATTCGAATTTCGGAAAAGTACCAGACACATGTCAGCCTTTTTTTGTTTTAAATGGAGTAACATGCAATTGTAAGTTTTTTTGTATCTTTATTAGTTTTGAAATTTACCATTTTTTACCCCCTAAACGTTCGAATTTCCAAAAATCCCTTCTTATTGGTTTTGGGGAGGGACGAACCCACAGTTAAAATTTCATGATTCTAGCTTCAGTCGTTTAGGCTGTGCGATGATGAATCAGTCAGTCAGGCTTTGAGTTGTTAGAAACACAATTGAAATTGGTTGGTGCCGTCAAATAAATTAAAAATATATTTGTAAGTGCCAATCTATATATATAAAAATGGATGTGTGTATGTATGTTCCATATGGACTCATAAACGGCTGGACCGATTTTGATGAAATTTTCAGGGAATCTCCAGAATGGCCTAGCGTGTAACACTACAGATTATTAATTTTCGGTCTGTGGGCGGAAATCCAAATCAAATATTTACATTTAAAAAAAAAAAAATTAGACAAACAAATTTTTTTTGGTTTTCATTCGAGAAATTAATGCTTTTTTTCATTTTTAATCATTCTAAAAATTTTAATAGACAGGGGTGTACTCTAAAGTGAATAATTTGGTGTAAGCGAAGAAAGGAATACATTCCAGCTAGGTATGCCAGATTCAGACACGCAAAAAACTGGACATTGGGGTTAGAAAAACTGGATAAATCAACAAAAAAAAATTGATATTAAAAAATGTCTGAGAAAATGTTAATTTTGATTTTGTATAAACCATTTTTATTAAAATATATTTTTATCAACATATTGTTTAATTTTATAGAATTATTACTTAAAAATATTGAATTATATATTAAATATTTTCATTTCGCTCTTTAAAGATTATTTAACTATACTTAAATTTTTTCGGATCAGTTTGTCAGATACATACATATTTATATATGCGGCATTTCATGTCAAGTGAACCAACTTTTGAAATCGATGTCCCAAATGTGTCCCTAATAGTTTAGATAGCTATTTTCAATCTTTCGGAAAAAAATTAAAAATAAAAAATTGTTGTAATTTTTTTTCCAAAATTAAAATCTTTTTTGACTTTTTTCTCAAAAGAAAGCTTAGATATTTTCCTTGAAGACTTGGTCGCTTAGTGGGATGCGAGTGGTATACGTTTTTTTCAAAATGGAACCTTTTTTATGCTCCCCCTATAGCTCGACCGATCTTGTTGAAAAATTGTGTCTGAATTACTATCCAATAGAACTAACTATGGTGCAAATTTCATACCTATCGGAAGACATCGAAAGATGGTTCATTTGACATGAAATGCTCCCTATATATTTTTACTCCAAATAAAAAAATAAGAAACATTGTATATCCCCTGACCTTAAGATGTATTCATAAATATAATATCCCATTTGCCATGGGATATTATATTTATTATATTTATAGTCCAAAATCATAATTTACCGTCAATAAAATATTTATCTTAATATTTTTTATCTGTTTGTCATCAAATTAGTTTATCTTCAACATATTTTTCACAAACATTGGCAAAAAAAGTTTGTTTCTAGTGTTACAAACATAGAAATGACGTATGTGTGTGAAAACCACACACCAAGGTAAGCAACGTTACTTTTTTAATATCTCGATATCAAAATATATTTTTATATAAATTAATTTCAAGATCATCGCTTATAAATTTGTTTAAATGTATAAAAGAAGATTTATTTTGTATTGTTTCCCACAAAAGGTTGAAGTGGGGGTTAAACGGTAAGTTAATTCTATAGAGTAACGTGGATGATGTTGTGAAACCTGGTTAGTAAGGTGATAGGTAGAGAAGAGAAATTCTCTACATCTGACCAATTTGAATTATAACTACACCCTCCAGTGCACAGTGGGGCAGAATCAAAATTTTTTGGAAATAAATCTGGCATTTCTAAACGGCTGGTCCGATCGGGATAAAATTTTACATTTGGGTAGCCAAGGAGAATTCAAGTTTAAGTTATTAAAATGGACCTCTACGCTATGGGGGCTCAAAATAGGGTACCTTTTGCATGTAAAATTTTTAAACACGTGCCGTTTTGTTGTTTCCCATCCGATTTCAAAGATTTTTATATTTTTGGAAAGCGCAATCTTGGAAAAATATGCTTGTGTGTGCTATATGTCTCTTATAATTTCCAAGTTATAAGCATTTCAAAATTGAAATTTTAAAATTTTGCCATACCTTGATCCGCTTTTTTTAAAATATAGGGCCTACTTTTGAACCGAATAAACTCAAATTTTTTCGTTAGTTAGACAACTAAATTACCATTAATATGTAAAAGATTTCAGAGCAATAGCAATTACGAATTCAAAATAAACGATTTTCAATTTAAAAATTCCAAAAATAGTAGATTTGTGCTGTTTTTTGGGCGAAAAGGTGACTTAACTCTTTTTTTTTATTTAAAAATTACTTTTTTAAGGACATATAACAATTTTATGTTTTTCTGTAAGATATCTTTACGGAGAGAATTTTGGTATAAAAAACTTGTCATAGTTTTCGAACATGTCGTCCCTACGCCTTTTGGAATTTGACCTATTTTTGATCAAAATTTCAAAAAAAATTTCATTTGGACCACATGTTCTAAAATCCCAAAGCTGGGATCAGAAAATGGAAAGCAGTTTTGAAAACCTTGATGTGATCCCTATTTATTTCCATAGCATTTTCCCAGCCACAAAGGAAATGTGGAACCTGTGGGCAAAATTGTAAAAAATACCATTTTTGGAATTTTCGCTCCAATTTTTAGGAATTGCGGGATTCCCTTTGACCTTTTGACTAGTTTTTTTAAACTTTGTTATTTAGAATGAGAAATTTAAAAAGCCCTGCAAATAAAGATTTTATTACATATTACATATTTATTGAGGTCTAAAACTAAATTTTTCTTCAAAATTTTGATAGGAACAATTTGGTCCACATTTTTTCCGAACTAATTTTTTTTTGTTTAGATAAGTTCATTTCTGATATTACAAAAATTTCAAGTCAATATCTCAATTAGATTCAAAAATATGCCACTTTAAAACTCCGTCTTTCAAAAATATTGCACTTTTTCATATTTTAATGTGACTAAGTCAGACCCATTGACTTGTTGATAAATAAAATAATATGAAAATTTATTGAACATTTTTAGTATGAAAAAGTACAATATTTTTGAAGGACGGAGTATTAAAGTGGCATATTTTTGAATCAAAAGTAATGGCAATTTGGATTATTATATCGGCAACTATATTTTTGTAGTAACTGTAGTTTGATCTAACGGTATTTGATGTTATTTCTGAAATAAATTATTAATAAAATTTAATGAACTAGAGCCTGAATAATTTACTAATACTATAATAATCAAGCAAAGTTCGACTAAATAACCACTAATATTAATTAAAACATAAAGGTTCACTAATTGTTCATAAGTTTAAACAAAATTATACAGAGATGCTTTTATATACATACCTACGATTTTTTATACCCTTCACCTTCGTGAGAAGGGTATATATAAATTTGTCATTCCGTTTGTAATTTCCACAATATAATTTTCCGACCATATAAAGTATATATATTCTGGATCCTTATAGATAGCGGAGTCGATTAAGCCATGTCCGTCTGTCTGTCTGTCTCTCTGTCTGTTGAAATCAATTTTCTGAAGACCCCAGATATCTTCGGGATCCAAATCTTCAATAATTCTGTCAGACATGCTTTCGAGAAGTTTGCTATTTAAAATCAGCAAAATCGGTCCACAAATGGCTGAGATATAAGGAAAAAACCAGGACAACCTCGAGTTTTTACCTATTTTTTGACCTATATCTGGATTACTAAGTCATTAATATAGACAATATGGATATTTAATGATAGATATTTCAAAGACCTTTGCAACGACGTATATAAGACCATAGTAAGTTGGACCTACAATGGGTCAAAATCGGGAAAAATTTTGAACCCGATTTTTTTTTTCACCAAAAGTTTTTTCGCTAAATATTAAAAAAAAAAAATTTAAATTAAAAAAAAAAATTTTAAAATTTAAAAAAAATAAAACCGGAAAAAAAATTTTTGTTTACCTAAAAATTTTTATTTTGGTGAAGGGTATATAAGATTCGGCCCAGCCGAATATATCTATCTTACTTGTTTTTATTAAAATTGCAATTTTAAAATGTTTTAAAGATCTCATAGTTTTTAGTAAATACTTTGTCAAATACTTACTATTTCGCCAAATTTTCAAAACATTCACGAAGGATTTTGGATGTGCCCTAGCAAAGTGTGTTATATCAGCAAATTGCCATTACTCATCCACTGTATTTTATATTTATACTTAACCTTTATAGCTAATAAGAAACGGTGAAACAAAAGTTGAATATTCTGTGAAATTTTCATAAGTATAAGTAATAATAACGTCCAAGAGTACAGCGTGGTAAAACACAATTGCGATTCTTCAAATATTTCACAACAATATTTTCGCATTACGACCGCCCCATTGTATGAGGACTCTATACTTTCTGTTTCGAAATCTAAATAATAAATAGATTTTTTAGAATTATAACTCCAGTAACATATATTTACCACAGTGATTGCATTAATCTCTTTAACATTAATTATTTGAAGGATTTCAGAAACAATCTATTTTTTTCACTCAGGTTTCGCATCGTTAACATTCCCTCAGGGTAGATTCACAAACGAAAATAAAAATTGAATGTACTATTTTAGTTATAATTTGTCTAAAACAAAAAATGATATATGATTCTGTATTTGCAGTATAAAAATATAAACCAGATGATTAACAAAATATTTAATATCTTATCTGATTCAATCACTATTTGTATCTTAATTTTAAAATATGCAATTTTTTTTAAGATTTTTTGTCTTTTGTTTATGGAAGAATCTTCATGGTAAACACAAAAAATTATTATAAGGTGCATGTGAAAATGATAGGATCACATACTTTTCGTTCTGTTTATATAGAAATGCAAATAGTACTATTGGCTACAATACTTGTTGCTCAAACGTTGTCCATATACAAATCATTTGCTCTCATTGAATTACTGTTCGTTCTATTCATTAAACGTAGTATCAAAAATGTGCTTCATAAGGTGCATAATAATTATAAGGTTAGTGCTAGTAAATCTGCAAAAAATAATAAAAATTGTTATTTGTGTACAACTTTTATTGTAAAAATTTTGGTTGGGTTTGTGTATTTTTGAAACATCAATTGGAAATACGAAAGCTTGCACCAAAAGTAGATCGTTCGTTTTGTGTTGTACACAATTATTTAAAAGATCTAGAAAATTACGATATTGAGAGCCACTAAAGCAATTTCGGAGTAAAATCATATGACAACTAAATGGCATCAGGTATCAATATCCGCAGACTTTATTGCTATGGGGACTGCTTGCGCTACAAATTTATTCTGCAATCCATCAGTATAATTCGGTTGAAGAGCTGAAAATTACAATTTTAAATGTTTGTCGGGATATAAGGGTAAGAACTCCAAAAAACAATAAATAAAAATACTCAATGTATCAATCGAAAAATCAAGATCAAGATGATTTTGAAGCAGTTTAAACGTTTGAGTAACATTTATATAACCCTATAATGCAATCAATACTATTTGGTTTAGTTGGATAAACAAAACGAAAACGCATGTGACCTTATCATTTTTAAACGCACCTTAGTACAGGAATAATTGAATTATAGTTAAGTCAACTAAGAACAAACTGTTGTAACTTTCAATTACACATTTGCCAAGTTTTAATCCTTTTTGGAGAATAAGAATCCAAAGAAAAAGAAGATGAAATAGAAGAACAACATTTAGATAAACCAAACAGGAAACATTGTGTTGCTTGGCTTCTTGCCAACTGTAATCAAGAGTAAAAACATGTGGATGGAAATCTTTATGCAGTCGTAAGCAATTAAGGTGTACATTTTCTATTTATTCAATTAGGTTTTGCAAAAACTTTTTTTTTCAGCAACAACTATTTGTATTAAGTACTAAAACTACTAGCAACCTTCTCTCATCTCATCGTACACTTCTACAAATAGAGTAAATAAATGTGTACGTGTTACGTGTATGTTGGTTCAACAGGGCTATCGATTAGGATACGTGCAACATTTTATTAAGCAACAAGTTGTTAAATTGTTCATATCAATTCCATCAATCGGTGACTTTCGATTCTGAGAGGCAACGAATGGTAGAATGTTTTCGCATGACAAGGCAATCAAGACAATTATTGTAAGGTATTGTTGCTTCATTTGTTTATTTATCTGTCCTTTTGCCAACATGTTTGTGTATCAGTTTGTCTTTGACGTCTTGTTGTATGCCCTGGCATGAATAAGGCTAAGATACTAATTATGTTTTCATTACATTTGTCTCTTGACAGCAAAAAATGTCTGTGGTAGCAGCAACTTTATTTAAGAAAAGAAAAACAAATGCAATAGGAATATTTATAAGAAGAATAAATATTTAAATTTCAATTAAACCATGATGTTCGTGTAAATTACACTTCATTAAGATGGAACTAAAGACATTTTCCTAGACAGTTGTACACTACACTTTGTGCAGTGGCAACATTTGTGCAGCGGCTTTTTTTAACCAAATTAAGTGCAATGTATAAATCGAATCGGAACTAGTTTCTCAATTAACTTAACGATGTTTATCAGTCCAACTGTTCACTTTCTAATTTGGTCTGTGCATCCGCCTGTGTGTTGCATAGAGTGCTCCAAGAACGATGGGTCATGAGGGCCTGCCCTACTTATGCTCTAAAGGCCATCCTCAACGTTGCTCGGCCACATGATTTTATAAAATAGGCTTGCGTATAGATTACTTTTTAGGCTTAGATATATGCAAACCTCATTTGGAGGAATTTGAGGATCATTGTAATGTCGGATTGCCAGAACGCACCTGGGAATTTATCTGCTACTGATGTAAGGTCTCGAGTGTCCTCATTTACTCTATTAAATCACACTCGTTGACATTATGATGGTTACTTAGTCATGAGTGCCATGTCAATAGCCAACAGAGGGTCCAGCGCATTTTCATAGGACCGGAACCTTACTCTGCCACCGCACCAGATAATGCTATAGGGAGGATCCAGATATTCGAGATACACGACTATACCTCTGAGGATGATAGGCAAGCGTTTAAGTTGCCTTGGGGAGACCAAGGATAGGGTAACAGAGGAAATGATTTTCCACCTTCTCTGTGAATGCCTAGCCTTGAGTGTGAAAATGACCTACTAAGATATCTCACGACTCTTGGGTCTAATAACTTCAAAATTTTAGCATACATTACGATATAAATGACACTACATCTGACAAGTGCTGTGGTCTTGTCAAAACGGGGTCCTTTCGACTCTACTTGATTGTTTGAGCGCAGGGAAGTACCACGTAAACCAACCAACCCTACCTCTGAGGATATACATTGGTATTGCCTTATGTTATGGTAGTGCTGAGTGAAGTACATCGGAGGAGTTTTTATGTCTGAGCTCTCAATGAACAGCATAATTGGCTTCATAAGAAGCCTGGGCCTATTGTGGTGAAATTAAGGTCGGATTCTCCAGTATACCTAACGATTCATATAGGATATTAAACGTATTAACAAATGTACATAGTGCCAGTATTCATAGACAAATATTGATACACAGAGAAAACAGATTCGCTGTTGCAACCGAATTGTATCGGTCCCAAGGACATCGATTTCTTAAAAATTTCTTTTCCTAGTACAGACATTTTACGGTAGATGGAACTGCTTTAAAAATTTATTCGGTTAAGAAATTCAAACAACAACTGAAAAAAATCGAGGTTGTGGACAATGTTGGCAATTTTTGTCGATTTTGGATGTAAAAATGGCGATTTTATGAAAAGTCTAAAAATATTAATTAACTTTTTATATTCTAGTGAAAAAGTGTCATAGGAAATTGAATTACTTCCAAAAGTTTTAATCTGTAAAGTAGAATATTTTAGAACTACAGAGTTATAAGAGTAGAGTATTACATGAATATCGTTGTCCGACTATACTCGACTCCTCGTACTTGCTTTATATGTATGTCGACATGAATATGTATGATTATGTGTATACTGCCAACCGAATGTACATTTAAACTTGTTGAATAAGCAAATGAATAAGAGATTTAACACGAACAACGACGACAGTCCCTTTTTTATGTCTTCTTTCAGCTTTTCCTTAATGCCAAGACAAACGAAAGAAGAAAAAAAAAAAAAGAGAGATGTAAACAAAGGCTGTTTGGGTGGGATGTGCGGCGAAGGATGAACGGAAGGAAGGTGTCTTCGGTTAGTGTGCGAATAATGTAGCATGAAATATGAAAATGTATGCCTCCTGGCACATTAGCATAAAACTGTCTGGAGGGTGGCAAGATATGTTAAGTGATTGTGACGATGGTGGCACTAGTAGATTTGGTTAATTGTCGCCTTCACACTAAAAATGTCCCTAATTAACATTTTTAAGTGCTTTGCATAATGTACACACTCTTTCATAAATACAACTGGTACAATGTAACCAGATTGGATTTTATGAACTAACTAAAACTACAAATGCGAATATTTTTTAAGTACATAATGTTCGTTATTATTTAATACACAGACACTCCTACTCTCCTACAAACATACTTTTAAATGTTCTACTCTTTTTTACCCAGCAGGCATTAATTGTTAGAGTATTTTTCTTTAACTTCCCAAAAGTGACTTATTCGTCAATATCAGATAGTTATAAAATTATAGTAAATTTTACAACAACAAAATAAGTTGATATCAAAGTTCTTACCATCTTTTAGTTCTTGCCACTTCATCATAGCACAGTGATTTAGAAACATTTCATGAGCTAGCGAATTATTTTCAAAGTAAAATGTTTCTAAATCTCTGTACATCGATGGCAATATAAACATGTTTTTAGTGCAAATTTATAGTAAAAAAAATCTGCGTATTAATAACGGTAATAACGGAAAAGTTACATCGGTAAAAAAAAAATTATATATTCCCGGCGTTTTTTTTGGTCAGGTCTAGAAATCGAGATATATCGATTTGAAGTTTTTTATAATTTTTTTCGTCAGTTATCTAAAAAAACTCAATTAAAATCATGATCATCGTATTCAATTAAAAGTTCCAGACCCTATTCGTTTCTTCGGTGTTGTTACTTTCTTGTGTGATGGTGCGCCTTCTTGTTCGGTGTATGTGTCGGATAGTGATCTGTCTTCATCTGGAGAAACATCAATTGTTTTTAATTAGTTAGTTTATTTCAATTTTGTGACATACCCTAGGAGGAAACTCCCATTGTGTCTTCTTCATCGACATTGACGGTGTCATACGTCTTTTGCGACCACCAACAAATTTGATCTACCATCGAGTCCAGCCTTTTGCCTTTATATCGCGTTTCCATGGGAATGGCCACTTGGTGGAAGCGCTCACCACGTTCATCCGACTCTGAGGCTAGCTGCTTGCTGAAGTATTCGTGAGGGTGATACCAGCAGTGAATTTTGGGAGACATGTTTACTTTAATTTTCTGGAAGTATTGCAACGTCTTCGTCATAAGAGCTGGATAATTGTATGCTCACTTACTTACCAAATAATATTGTATGACTTTCTACACTGCCATCCACGCAAGGTAATCATAACCGACTAAACCGCCTTCAAATTCCTGAATGTAGTATTGGATGATTTTAATTGAGTTTAGCTAGATAACTTAAGAACAAATGATTTTCCAGGCGCCCACTCAAGGACAACTAAAAATACCGCACTCCTTTATTGACTATGTTGTAGCCGGCGTTGATCTTAACAGCTTTGCGAAACCTCACTTTGCGCTATTCGGACATTTAGATAGTCAAAATGCATGAAAAAGGCATATGACAATTTCCCCTGTGCGATACTTACTAACTTCAAATCGATATATCTTGATTCTAGACCTGACCCAGCGAAACGGTGGGACTATGTAATGTGATGCCTTTGAAATGTATCACATTTTAATGACAAATAGGTACAAATTATTATACAGCAAGCCAATGAACTTCATTTTATTAATATAAGTGGACTAAGTGCCTGCCAAGCTTATTTTTTAGAAACATACAAGGTAACGGAACTGATCGTCTTTAACTTGGTAAAGTCCAGAACCAATCCTTGTCTTTGTAACCTACTAAGAAGACTCACGACCTCCGACCCCTCGGTGCAGGTGTTCACAGGGTAATGATATTATAAAAACCGTTATGATATTAGCTAGTGTGAGCAACGTTACATCTGTTGGAGTCAACCTGACTTATTCGGAGAATAGGATCAACCAGATTATTGCGGAGGATAGTGCAAAAGGGATGGTAGCGGATGAACATTTAAAGGACAATGGTAGCGCCCATAAGCTTCCAGTAAGCCAATGCCTGTGCTTAGACAAGGCAAAGAAGAGGCTCCAATAAGCTCTATTTGTCCATACAAGCATAGAAGAAATCCTGACAAATCAGTCAAACAAATAAAATGAATAAAACAGGGGATAAGTCTCCCAGGCAGTCAAATCCTCCTGCTTCGGCGGCAAGCTCCATGTGTCTGAGAGGCAGTATTTTAGAAACCGCTTGAGGTCCTATGCTCCACAGGGAGATATATTTTAAAAAATTTTATACTAATTTTTAACTTTGAATATTTTTTTTTGCCATATTAATGTACATAAAAAATAGTTTTGTAAAAAAGTACCAAAAAGAAGTACGTTCAAATTTCAAAAAAGTGCCAGAGTCCATTTGAAATTTTTTAAGAAGGACTGGAATTCCATTCAAATTAAATTTATGGGATACAAAAATGTATTAAATCTCGAGTTTCGCCCATTTTGTCCCCTTAAAAGTACAAAACGTACCCCACACCTGTCCACTTATTTCTTTCATAAATTTTGGTGCTAGCTTTATCAGTTCCTGAGATATAGATATACCGATTTTACAAATTTTTACAGCCTTAGAGGATGTACTTATCGGGAGAGGTGCTTACATACAAAATTTCAAGATAAAAAATTTTAAAATTGGGAACAAATTTTGTATGGGAAAATTCGAAATTCCGGTTCACGAATGGTCTTCTTCACACCATTGCCTTTCTAATGAGTCTATAACGGACATAGGTAGAAACATTTTTTGTGTTTTATATGTATATATATTGTAATATTACATGAAATCTTACTTACTTTATAGTAGTAATTTTACATGCATTTATTAGAGTGTACAAATTAAATGAATTTTCTTTTAAATTAACTGTTGCATGAAACTAGAAAGCCACGTTACAAAATAAAATACTGGAAAATCGGGATGTCTGTTCTGCAAAATCTTCTATTATATCCTCAAAGTTTATTTTTTAAAGATATCACTCTCAATGCACATAATTGACAAGTAACATTTCAAATTTTATTTATATGTTATTTAAGTACTGCCACAAATGAAAACATTCTGACATGTGTATTAATAGAATTCTAGAATTCGGGATAGAATTCTGCAAGCTCTTTACAATTTGTCTGTCAACTGGTCAGAATCAATTGTTATTAACTGAGAAAGAAAACTAAAATTCTGTTTAATTTATAATTATAGGAATAAAAACGTATCTACTGCGAATTCTAGTTCTTTCAGATTTTTCTTTATAGTTAGTATTTGGTTTTAGTCTTTAGTCGCTTTGTTGCAACGTAAATGGTCGTAGTGCTATTCTGTAAACTTAAGCTTGTTTAGATAGTTTCCAAAAGGTAATTACATATCTCAGTTGGAAGAATAGTTTTTGCTTTTCCTGGTTGATTGATGCAATTGATGTAAAATCTTCAGAAATATTGATGTAACCATTTTAAAGGAATCGCACTCTCAGACAATTTTGTATACGGGAGAGACTTCAGAACTTTATTAGCACTCAAATACGCTGACATAATTTTCCATCTTTTGGCTGAATACGAAAAAAAAAATAATAATTCTTGGAGTAATTGAAAGTAATATCAAGGCTTTCAATTAATCCATGTACAATATGACAAGGATTAGTTTAGAGTGTATTATGCACGCAACATTTCTCTTTCGTCATGATTATTATTGTGAAAATTTTATAAATAATTATTATTTGATGTTCCTGATATACATATATTACATTTTAATGCTTAAGATCCGTATTAAACAATGAAAAACTTAGTTTAAATTAATATTTGTTAATATTTTGGTTTTTATTTTTTTGGAAATTAGAAAAATAATTAATAAACATTTTGTGACAATTGTCATAAATATAAATAAATTATTAATTACCATTTCAATTTCGAAATGACATCAATTTTCAGTTGTAGGCCTTCGTGAAGTTATGGGCTCTGAGCCACATGGGGCTATTTATTCTAATTTTTTCATGCATTGTTGTGAGTCATTGTTTCGAAAACTTTAAAAATTATTTAGAGGAGCAGTCGCAGTAAATCAGGCTGTATTTCGGCAATAACTCGTCGAATATTCGCTTTCAAGTGCTCGATCGTGTCTGGTTTATCTGCATAGACCTGAAAGTTTACATATTCCCAGAGAAAATAATCTAATAGCGCCAAATCACATGAACAAGGGTGGCCAGTTAACAGGTGTATTTCTAGAAATTACCGTTGACTATAACATACTGACTATCGTTATTTGTATCATCATCAATACAACTCACTTGTTGTGTGCGCAGTACAACGCCTTTCAGGATGCGTATTTTCGTTAATAGTAAACGTATTACGAAAATTATCCATAGTTTCTCGAATTAATTGCTCTGATTTGGAAACGTTGCTCTGACGTTAGTCTATTCACGATAAATTGCCAAACCGAACTCAAAACAACAGAGAACTGTGTAATCAGCTGTCACAGAAAACAGTGCTATGGCTTCCAAAATCTCTCGCACTTTCAATTTCCGATCGACGATATCGTTATTTTTTTCAATTGTTCCGCGTGTAGAGACCTCAACGTTCGGTATCTTCCGTGCTTGTACGGCTACAACGATATTCAGTAAATCACTGTTTTAACATTGAAATTTATGGTGCAGAGTCCCCATAGTATTTATCAACATTTGTTTATATTTGAGTGATGGTATTTTTCCGAAAGAAATAATGCATAATGAGCAGACGAAATTCACTTTTTTCCAATTTTTCCTCAAGTCACGAGCAGACTGTCAATGGCTGTCAAACATAAACTTAATGAAGCAGCTTGTTCAAATTGTAACAGGAGTCAACTGACAGAAGCCTGTTGACAAGAATAGCGTTGCCCCTTTCAGCTTAGAGCTGGGCTCATATTTTGAAAGCAAAACCGGAAATACTGTTCCAAGAAAAGAATTTGCAGTATCAATGTCAGCGGATACACCTTCTCCTTGAACTCTTTTACGGTTATGGCTCGATTTTTTATGCCAACGGGAAGGCCAAATAGACGATACAATGGCCCAATTTCGAAAACAATTTTTTTTTAGTTATTATGTATATCGAATTAGTTTTGGAAAATTTAATTCGATATAATTTTCGCTGACTATTTAGTTACTACTCCGTAAGAAATTGTTTGTATGGTATGTGGCTAAATAAGTTTTGTTACACTCTCTCAAACACTCACAGAAATACAAAAAAATTCTAAAATTTACATTTCGATAGTAGTCGCCAAATCCAACAGACTAATTGTTTACAATGTTAAGTGCCTACAGTGTGCCTCGGACAATAATTTACTTGATTGTCTTTTTGAGCTATGTCTCGCTTATTATTGAGAGAGCTGGATGAAAAGACGTTAAATATTTCAAATGAAAGTAGAAATCTTTGCAGATTTTTCTGAATTAACAGTAAAATTTAAAAAAAACTGTTTCAAAAATTATTATTAAGTTAAAAACTATGTGAAGAAATTAAAAAAATATTTATGTATTTATATTCATGTTTTGCTGAAATTAACATACGAGTACATAATATTGTTACGTTTTACCGTTCAAAAACGTGGGTTTATTTATGTTAAATAAACCGGATTCTTTTTATTGCAAATAAAAGCTCCAAGTAGATTAACAATTCTAACACATTGTTACGTTTTAACCTTTTTAATATATATGTATAAATAAAAACGTCAAACAAATGTACACGACAGTTGATGTTAACTCTAACAGCGCTAATGATCAACTCAACTCACGACTGCATCCTCTGCCACTATTTACACACACGCCATCTCTCGGGAATCTTCTACAATGCTCTTAACGGACAAACTAGTACATTCGAATTCTATAGCTTTCGATGTTAATGATAGCAGTTTAAAGATGCAGTGTTGGCATACTTACAAACATTGCTAATAACCGCATGCTATCAAGATTGTTGATAAGTAGAAGCTTCTACTGATGGACGTATTTATAAACATGATGAATGTTGCAGGCAGTCGTTACAGACCGTTAAATTCAAATCGCTATTTCACATTCGTAACAATATCTTTATTTATTCAAATTTACACAACAACAGTTTAAATAGTCACTTTAAAAGCCATATTGAATACAGCAAATTGATAATGCAAAATGAACTTTATTTAAATACCAGCTTTTTTAAGAAATCTATACCCGTTAAAATTATTTTCGGAAGTGGTCCTTATATGGGAGCTGTGACTTATTATTGACCGATCGTTACAAGATTTCGTGACATGACTTTTGTATATACATATAACTTATTTGTGTTGAATTTTATTGGAATACCAAATTTTTAAGAGATTTATGCTAGTGAAAGTAATTTTTGGATTTGGGCCTTATATAGGAGCTATGACTAATTATGGACCGATCGTGACAAAATTTAGTGGTGCCAGTTCTGCTCACATAGAACTTATATTGTGCTGAATTTGGTTTGCATATTTATATAACTAAGATATTTATAAGAGTATGGGCGCTAGGAGAAATAATGCACCGATTCTAATCGAATTCAATAGGTTTCGCCCTTGAGGCAATTAAAAAGCTTGTATCTTTGAAATTGCGACCTGTAGTATGATTACAAGGTTTACGTGGAAGGACGGGCATCGCTTAATCGACCCAGAAAGTGATTCTGAGCAGATTAATATACTTTTAGGTGGGTTGTGGGACAATATTTTTACACGTTACAAACATCAGCACTATGCCAATATACCCTCCCCACTGTGGTGGTGTAGGGTATAAATATTCAAATAATTACAAAATGTGTGTCACTGCGAGAATCCAAAATTATACATATTATTTTATGTACATAGCAACGTTTTTGTATATTGTAGCTGCCAAAACAATATATGTAATTAACATAAAATTGTTGCTTTACGATTTAAAAATTGGTCGGGATTATTTTGCAAACAAACTTGGATTTGAAAACACTTTTAAGATAGCTGTCGTAAAAAATATTAAATAACATAATGTACATTAAATGTAAGTACTTATGTGCTTCATAGCCTACTAAATATCTTGAGGCGACAATCGTAGCCTACTAAATATTTTTTCATAGACTATAGCATGTAAAATTATACCACAAAAAAAAAATATAAATAAATAAAAAAACAATTTAAGTGGTTTTTATCAACATTTTACGAAACTCAGCCACTAATTAGGAAATGGTGCATTATGATTTAGAAATTGTTTTATTTTTTTCAAATAATTAGCATAGCTTCCAGGCAAAATTTCCGTTTAACTACAATTATGAAGGTCTTCCGTTGTCCAGCTTTAAACTTTATACAAACAAATAAACTGAAAATGCTAAAAATAAACAAAATAAAGATTTTCTTAATTGAGAGCTAACGAGGTAATAATGAATGTTACAACTACAACTAAAAACTGCCAATTAATGGACCGTAATTATAAAATAAAAAAACTCACAAGAATTATGAGTTATGACTATGTCAATGTTTTTATAGTATTTTTGTTTTTTGGTTTTTATAATATCACTAGCTAATACCCGGTGCGCTTCGCTACCCCCTCGAAGTAAAATGCATATTAAGTAAAGGTTTAAAAAAAATATTTATTTAGTAATTAAAATATACATTGTTTCTTTAATATTATTTCTTATTCTATTTTTTTTGATGTACAATATATTCAGTCTATATATACAATTTAAAAATAATAAATTAATGAACTATTTATTTCTTACTTGTTAAACTTATCGTAATAAAATGGTAAGATTAAAATTTTTTCTTATTAAATAATTCTTATTCTAATGCCTTGGGATACACAATATTTTTTGTTTTTCCTTCTGGTGCATATACATATAAATCTGTAGGTTTTCCCACTCGCGAACATGCGACGTAAAGCTGTCCATGTGAGAAACATGGATTTTCTAAATTAAGTCCACAAACTTGCAAGGACTGACCTTGAGCTTTATTAATCGTCATTGCAAATGCTAAGCGAATAGGAAATTGCAAGCGCTTGAAATCGAATGGCATTTCCGTGGCAGCAATACATCTGTTCCCATAAACTTTCCAGTTATAATGGTCGCCTCGATTAGATTGTTCATAAATTTTTTTACTGTTAGTCGAGTGCCATTACAAAGTCGTGGAGGATCAATGTTCCTAAGTAAAATAATGGGAACACCAACTTTTAACTGTAAGTCATGTGGTGGAAAGCCTGGTAAATCTAACGAATTTAAAAATTCAACTGGATAATTGACGACATCCTCAACATTTGGAACTGTGTCGATCGATTTATATGTTCTTAAATTCCCATCGATCTTGTTTAGAATATTGCTGTTGATGGAATTGACGTCAATATTTTTGGCTGCCAGTAACGCACGTTCACATAACCATTCCTTGTTTTTAAAATTTTGTCCGATATTGGGAAATACACATTCTATTAATTCTTCAATGGATTGTGTCATTTTGCAAAAATCAGATGGAAATTTTATATACTTCGTTATAGGATCCATTGGAATTGTTCCATTACCTAAATCAAGTAATTGTTTGGAAAAAGTTGATGCTGAATCATCACCCTGCAACTGAACACGCATATTAGTAGATAATTTTAGAGTGTGAACATGTTGCCAAAGGTATGACGATTTCAGACATGCATTCAGCTCATCAGCTGGCGTTGATCCCGGTATAACAGGAAGTGTTTGCCTAAAATCACCAGCTAATAGAACTAAAGCACCTCCAAATATGTTATTATTCATTTTTTCGAAGAAAAAAGTATCTCATAGTTTATTGCAGACATACAGGAAGACGTAAAAATTTCATAAAAATCAGTCCAGCCATTTAGCATCGCACAGACAATATTGATAGTAAAGTTATTCTTTCAAAATGTTAGTACTTCAGTTATTACAGTTTTCAAGATATAGGAATTTAAATATTTATATTGATAGTATAGTTATGTATTAAATTTTTTCCAATATTAGGTGAAGTTCCATTATTTTCGATCTGTCAAATTCCAAAATATTCATATTGATACTTAATATGAGGACTATATCTGTTATAGTTTTCCAGATATGCAGTTTTTTGTCAAAAATATTTCTATTGAAACTAAAATTACTTGTACAAAATTTGGAAACTCTAACTGATATAGTTTCCTTGATACGCAGATTTTAGTGTATACTACATATGGGAAGTGACACGCCCACGTTTGCTGGTCCGCCTATTTTTGGTCATAATATTCATATTGAAGCTAAAGTTACTTGTACAAAATTTGGAAACTGTAACATGTATACCTTCCCTGATATGCAGATTTTAGTATTTACTGCATATAAGAGGTGACATGCCCACAATTGCTGGTCCGCTCATTTTCGTCCAAAATATTTCTACTGAAACTTAAATTACTTGTACAAAATTTGTAAACTCTATCTGTTATAGTTTCCTTCATACGCAGATTTAAGTATTTACTACATATTTTTGGCCAAAATATTCATATTGAAACTAAAGTAACTTGTACATAATTTGGAAACTCTAACATGTATAGTTTCCCTGATATGGAAATTTTAGTATTTAATTCATATAGGAGGCACCACTCCCTCTGGTCCGCCCATTTTAGTCCAAAATATTTCAAGTGAAACTAAAATTACTTGTAAAAAATTGGAAACTCTAGCTGTTTCCTTGGTACGCAGATTTTAGTATTTACTACATATGGGAGGTGACCCGCCCACTTTTGCTGGTCCACCCATTTTTGGCCAAAATATTAATGTTGAAACTAATGTAACTTGTGGAAAATGTGGAAACTCTAGCTTTTATAGTTTCCATGATATGCAAATTTTGGTATTTAATTCATATGGAAGACACCACGCCCACTTTTGCAGGTCCACCCATTATTGTCCAAAATATTTATATTAAATCTAAAGTTACTTGTTCTAAATTTAGGTATTTTAGCTGTTATAGTTTCCCAGATATTAGGATATTAGTATTTACTTCATATGGGTGGTGTCACGCCCACTATTGCTGAACCGCCCGTTTTTATCCAAAATATTCATATTGAAACTAAAGTTACTTGTACAAAATTTAGGAACTCTAGCTCTTATAGTTTACATCACATTTAGTATTTACTTCATATGGGAGGTACCACGCCCACTTTAGTTGGTCCGCCCATTTTTGTTAAAAACATTTGTATTGAAGTTAAAGTTACTTGTATTTAATTTAATAATTTTAGCTGTTATAGTTTCTTAGAATTTCAGATTTTAGTATTTACTACGTATGGGGGGTGCCACACCCACTTTCGGTGGTCCACCCATTTTCGTTCAAAACATTCATATTGATACTAAAGTTACTTGTACAAAATTTGGGAACTCTAGCTCATATAGTTTACTTCACATTCAGATTTTAGTATTTACTTCATATAGAAGGTCCCACGCCCACTTTTGCTGTTCCGCCCATTTTTTGTTCATAACATTCATATTGAAACTAAAGTTACTTGTACAAAATTTCGGAACTCTTGGTGTTATAGTTTTCCTGACATTCAGATTTTAGTATTTACTTATTATGGGAGGTACCACGCCCACTTCAGTTGGTCCGCCCACTTTTTGTCCAAAACATTTATATTGAAACTGAAGTTACTTGTACAAAAATTAGGAACTCTAGGTGTTATAGTTTTCCTGACATTCAGATTTTAGTATTTACTTATGGGAGGTGCCACGCCCACTATTTCTGGTCTGCCCATTTTTGTCCAAAATATTTATATTGAAACTAAAGTTCCTTGTACAAAATTTGGGAACTCTAGCTGATAAACTTTTTGAAATATACGCATTTTGTTTTTGACTTGAAATAGGAGGTAATGTTGTATAAATGGGCGTGGCACATCGCCCACGTAAAATTTCAAAATAAAAAGTAGCCTATAGTTCCTTCCAGAGATACGGGAAGACATTGTGAAGATTTCATGAAAATCGGTTCAGCCGTTTAGCCGTCTATAAAGTCCAAACAAACAAACAGACAAACAAATATACATACAAACACACATTGACTTTTATATATATAGATAATATTTAATAAAGTAGTCCAACATTTTTCCGTTTTTTTGGAAAATCTAACTTAAACCATCTTATTGGGGAGTTATGTTGTTTAATTTAAAAAAAAACGAGACAAATTTTAAAATAAGCGGGATTTTGAAAAATGTTTACAGGGCATAAAAAGTAAAAACTTGAGGTTGTAATAGGTTTGTGTACTAACTAAATTTGTGAAGAATTTAAATGAAACGTAAGTATGTATGTGACAAGCATGGAACATTTTGAAATGATACTGAAATTTAACTAAAATAGTATTTTTTATCATTCAATTATTTATATATTTAAGCAAGAAGGAACATGAAATAAGTTTGTGAGATGCGACTGTGTTTTTCCAATTATTTTAAAAATTTTTGACTGTAAAATCTTACATGTCCCTAGCTCCGATCCCTTAATTTTTGTTATAACTGGACACTGGCATCAAAGTAAAGTTTAATGGCTCTCACAAATACAATTCACTTGATATAACTATATATTTGGTATGGGATATACCACTCCACTGTTCTAATCCCAATCACTTTTATATCTTGACTTTAACTACAGTAAAACCTTGATAATCCGGACCTCGTTAATTCGGATTATTTGGTAATCCGCACATCAGTTTTTATTAATATTGTGTACTCTATAATCCGGTTTGATTGCATCTTGATAACTTTATAATCCGGATTGCACTCAAACTGTTGTGTAGTGTTAATCTCTATTCATTTTTACTCCAAAAATATAGTTTTTTTTTTCTTCTTCTTTTTGCTGAAAAACAAACTATTTTCTACGCAATTCCATGTTTTTTCTAAAACATTAAGTACCGTACAAAACCTTTTTTTATTATTTATTTTCTTTTATTTTCTTCTGAAGCTCAGTGTTTGTGCAAGATGCATTCAGTAAAGAGACCACACAAAACTTTATCTTAGATAAAGTTAAAATTATAGATCAGTTAAAAAAGGTGTAAGTGGAGATGAATTGGCTTTAAAATTTGTTATTAGAACTTCAACAAGTAAGCAAAAAATCTTAAATATAAATTTATTAACTAACATTTAGTTATTCGTTTAGATTTGCAGAAACTACTAAAAAAACATTTTTAATAGATGAACAATTATAATTCTCCAGATATTCAAAATGTCTCAGTCAAAGCAATTTGAGTTATCCATATATTCAAAATTGACTATGTATTTAGCAAATTTTGTAAATTTGAAAAATTCCATAATTCTAGTTCTCAAGATGTATGGGCGATGCCACGTCCATTTATTCAATCATGTCTATTTTTAGTCAAGCTGTGTGGTTCACAATTATAGTTCACCATAATAACTTTTTACTTTGTATAGGAGGTGTCACGCCCACTTGCTGCAGATTAGACTGGTGAAATCAGATTTTCAACCATTTTTGCTCTACAGAAAAATTACCTCAAAATCCGCGTCTTTAGGTACGTTGAACCACCTTAAGGAGTTAAAATTATATAAAAATTTACGCAAAAGCCTTCAAAAAAATGATGATACCCGAAAAACAAATGAAGTGACTTGTAGCGCGGTTCACTAACTTTTATAACGATAAGTACGTTAAAATAAATGTAACGAAATAACATTTTTAACGATATTCGCTGTCGGTTACTTTAAGCAGGTTTTTCGTTATTTTAGCGACAGTACATAATTTAAGTAGTGTTTATTTAATCGATAAAGTGTATTTTTTTGTAGCTGGAACTATCGTAAAAATAATGAAAACACATCACCAAACGAACTCTAATATAGACAGATAGAATTTATTTAGACGAAAACAAAAAAATAAAAAGGAATTTGTATTGCATAAGTGTTTAGTGTTTGAATATGTAACTCGCATCCGAAATGCCTAATTTTTTATGACTCTCAATCGGTTTTTGTTCTCGATTCGATTTGAAAGATTTATATATATAGATCTACAAAACATTATTGCTCGAGCTTATTCGCATTTGAAAATTAAAATTTTAGTTTTTTTAATTACTTAACTTAGTCCAAATTTGCTATAAATATCAATGAATTTTAATCTAATTTTGTGTTTTGTATAATAATTACAAAACAGAATTAGTTCAATGACCTTCGCAAAACTTATGTCTACAAATTATATAAAGATTGAAACAGATGTCCATTTGATACTAGTTTACATATGTATCGTTATAAAATAAGTTTCATAACAGCCTTAATGCAGAATTGTCACATCTTTATGAATTACATAGTATCCTTAATTAAGGGCTGGACTCAAACTTGTGTAAATAAATGTACATTGTTGCAGAAATAAGTTAAATATTGGGGATAGCACGTAACATCATACGGTATATAAACTGAATAAGGTGCTATAAAGGATTGGATTCGCCAGATAAACTACTACATACGATTTCAACCGAATTTTCAATAGAACAGTTAGACTGCGGCGTACCCTGAGGGAAAACGATGTTTAAAAATCGACAACGTTTGATGTGACTTTTTTCGACTACGTACACTTACAATTTGTAAACAAACGGCAACGACAACGTACACTTACAATTTGTAAACAAACGGGTATGAATCGACAACACGATCTTGTCAAATTATATGCTGTCTGATCTCATCCTGGTAAGAAGTCAGTTGCTTTTCAGGCGATAAATACCATTACTTTATATGTATACCAAGGTATATTAAATATAAGGTAGTGTTATCAGACCAGCTAATCGTTTTTTGCTAATATGTTCATTTTTCGCCGTGGTGCAGTATAAATGTCAAACTTTGTTTACATTTTGTGAATGTCAAACTTTGGTTTCATTTTGTTAATGTCAAACTTTGGTTTCATTTTGTATATGTGAAATTTGTGATTAAAGTGAAATTGTGTGATTACGGTATATTTTTGTTTAAAAATAATATTTAAAAGTTTAAAAATAATATTAAGAATGCGGTACTGTAAAATGTGCAGAAAAAAAGTGGAGGTAGGTGGGGGAACATTTTTTAATGCTCCAAAAGATCCCGCGAAGAGGCAAAAGTGGATGGTGGATGGAGCCAAATGGAATTGACAAACAATGCAAATATATGCATTGACCACTTTTTGCCATCGGATGTAATAACTGCAGGGCGTCGGATACTTCTGATGCCAAACGCAGTTCCAATTGTTGATGCTATAAAACAATTGCCAAGTTGTACGAACTTTTTTGGTGTGAACGAGGATAGACCTTTATCCAACAATAGAATGGAGTCAGTAGTGCCAATGGAGGTGGAACTATCAAGCGATGGTGAAAAAGCATCCGATTCAGGCATATCCGGATCGGAACTTCGCTATTTCACCATTGAAGACTTGGCCAAATCTACAGCTCCTCCACAGCAAATATGGAAAGTGGAAGCTTCTCAAACAGAGTAAGTGTTTCAAGATTTAGTGAAAAAAAAAATATATACAAAAAAATCATTTTTAATTTCTAATCGAACATCATTGTTTAATGTATGTGATATCCAATTTCTAGTGAAGAATCATTAGTGAAAAATCAAATTTTTAGTGAAATCAAATGTTTAGTGAAAATCAAATTTTTACTAAAAAATCTATTATTTATAAAGTAAAAGTCAATCAGTTATTAGTAAAAAAAATATTTTTGTAAATAATAGTGGATTTTTAAAAAATCAATTTTTTTATAAAATAAACCTATTATTTAGTGAAAAAAAAACATTTAAGCAAATACGATATTTAAGAAAAATATTAATAAACAAGTTAGAGTGCTATATTCGGCTATGCCGAATCTTAAATACCCTCCACCTAAATTAGATGAAAATTATAGAAATTACATTGGTATCAACACTCTAATATCCATATTCAGTGTTTGTTATTGGGACTTAGCTCCGATTATGAAGATTGGTAGAATGTCAATGTAATACAGTAGTTTTCGCTTATAGTCTACAAATACAGTTGCACAATTTTTGTGGACTATAAGCGGACTATAACTATAACCGAATTTATTTTTAAGCCACTTTATGGATTTTAGATTAATCTTGATATCATACACATTTTGTACTATATACAAATTATGTAATTTCTTCAAAAAAAATTAAATACTTTCTTCAATAAAACTTTTTTTAAACAAAAAAAATGTTTATTTAAAATATAGTAGTATTTGATATATTGTTAGAAAAATTAGTTTACGCAGAAGATACTTTATTTAAAATGTATAAAAATGTTATCTAATTCAGCAATTTATAATTTAAATAACTACATATTCCTACCATTTCCAACAGAGTCTATAATTTTATAACAGGAATAAAATGTACAATTTAACAATTTGTATACTTAATAATTGGTTAACATTACCGATTGGTATAAAAATAGTATAAAACAAGTTAGAGTGCTATATTCGGCTATGCCGAATCTTAAATACCCTCCACATAAATTAGATGAAAATTAAAGAAATTACATTGGTATAAACACTCTAATATCCATATTCAGTGTTTGTTATTGGGACTTAGCTCCGATTATGAAGATTTGTAGAATGGTAATATAATACAGTAGTTTTCGGTTATAGTCCACAAATACAGTTGCACAATTTTTGTGGACTATAAGCGATTTAGGTCTATAACCGAATTAATTTTTAAGCCACTTTATGGATTATAGATGAATCCTGATATCATACACATCATTCATATTATTCATATATACAAATTATTTATTTACCTTCTTCAATAAAACCACTTTTTTAAACAAAATAAAAGTTTATTTAAAATATAGTAGTAAATTAGTAGTATTTTATATATTGTTAGAAAAACTAGTTTACGCAGAACATATTTTATTTCAAATATATAAAAATGTTATATATTCCTACCGTTTTCAACAGAGTCTATAATTTTATAATAGGAATAAAATGTACTATTTAACAATTTATATACTTAATAATTGGTTAACATTACCGATTGGGTCAACATTTTCCTTATTCACAACAAGTGAAGTAAAAGAGTATAAAAAAGGGTAAACAAATATATTTAGTCAAACTTCTATTTTATTGAATTTTCCGGATGTGAGCCTTTACCAATATGAGTGTATATATGCGTTAATGTATTTTTTGGATGTACGACTTAATTGGAAGATATAATTAAATATTTTAAAGTGATTTCTATGTATTTGAGGCATATTTTGCTTGATATTTTTCTCCATTACATTATTTACAAGAATTTTATGCGTATTATCATCGGAAATGGAGCTAATATGGGTGCTATGGTCAAATATGGACCGATATTCACAAAACCCAGTAGTATAATGTTTGAATACAATCTATCGATCTGTATACAATTTTAGTTCGATATCCATATATTTAAAATATTTATAGAGGTTAATGTATTTTTCGGAAGTGGTCCTTATATGGGAGCTATGACCAATCATCGGCCGATCTTCATAAAATTCAACACATTGATTTTCGTATATAATGTAAATATTTATTTGAAATTTTAACCAGATAGAAGCTTTTATAAGAGATTTATTAGTATTTAAGTAATTTTCGGAAATGGACCTTATGTGGGAGCTATGGTCAAATATGAACCGATATTCACACAATCTAGTAGTATCATTTGTGAATTAATACTACCGATCTGTGTAAAATTTTAATTCGATAACGATATTTTTCAGATATTTATGAAAATTAATGTGGTTTTTAGAAGTGGGTCCTTATATGGGAGCTATGACCAATTATGGGCCGATCTTCATGAAATTCCCTACAGCGATTTTCATGTGCATGGGGATTATTCAAGTTGAATTTCAACCTGATACCGATATATATAAGATATTTAAGTGTATTTAGATGATTTTCGGAAGTAAACTTTATATGGGGGCTAGGGTCAAATAGTGCCCGATCCAAAAAAAAATTGGTCTCGCGATTTCTGTTTGCACGAAACATAGTTGTGCTGAATTTTGTATGGATACTGCAATTCTATGGGCATTTATATACCATAGCACCATATTTCGGGAAGAAATTTGTATGGGGGCTAAGAGAAATTATGGACCGATTTTTTCCATTTTTAACAGAATTGTGCCTTTTAACATATCAATAATGAGGGCAAAATTTCATGGTATTCTCTGCAATGAATTTACCCAAAAACACATAAAATCATGTGAAAATTATCAAAATTTTTGGAGGTTGTCTTACATTTTGATACATAACCCTGGTTCTACCAATTCGATTTTGCTGATTTTCAATACCAAACTGCTTAGAAGAATTATAAACATTTTGGTATACATTTCATTAATTTTGCTTATGTATTTTGGACGTGAGAGTGTTTTACACAGACAGACAGACAGACAGACAGACGGACATTGCTCAATCGGCTTAGAATTTCATAAGGATCAATAATATATATACTTTGTTGGGTCTCAGATGAATATTTCTCAATGTTACACACGGAATGACAAACGTATATATACCCTCTTTCACCACTTGTGGTGGTGGAGGGTATAAAAAGGGTAAACAAATATATTTAGTCAAACTTCAAAAGTATATTTTTGTTCTGTTCTAATGAATTTTCCGGATGTGAGCCTTCTATATATGAGTATATATATGCGTTAATGTATTTTTTGGATGTGCGACTTATTTGGAAGATATAATTAAATATTTTAACGCGATTTCTATGTATTTGAGACATATTTTGCTTGATATTTTTCTCCAGAACATTATTTACAAGAGTTTTATGGGTATTATTGTGATTATCGGAAATGGAGCTAATATGGGTGCTATGGCCAAATATGGACCGATATTCACAAAACCCAATAGTATAATGTTTGGATACAATATATTGATATGTATACAATTTTAGTTCGATATTCATATATATAAAATATTTACAGAGGTTAATGTGTTTTTCGGAAGTGGTCCTTATATGGGAGCTATGACCAATTATCGGCCGATCTTCACAAAATTCAACACATCGATTTTCGTATATAATGGAAATATTTGTTTGAAATTTAAACTAGATAGAAGCTTTTATAAAAGAGTTATTAGTATTTAAGTAATTTTCGGAAATGGACCTTATATGGGAGCTATGGTCAAATATGAACCGATATTCACACAATCTAGTAGTATCATTTGTGAATTAATACTACCGATCTGTGTAAAATTTTAATTCGATAACTATATTTTTCAGATATTTATGAAAATTAATGTGGTTTTTAGAAGTGGTCCTTATATGGGAGCTATAACCAATTATGCGCCGATCTTCATGAAATTCCCTACAGCGATTTTCATGTGCATGGGGATTATGCATGTCGAATTTCAACCTGATACTGATATATATAAGATATTTATGTGTATTTAAGCGATTTTCGGAAGTAAACTTTATATGGGGGCTATGGTCAAATAGTGCCTGATCCAAAAAAAAATTGGTGTCGCAATTTCTGTTTTCACGAAACTTAGTTGTGCTTAATTTTGTATGGATACTGCAATTCTATGGGCATTTACATACCATAGCACTATATTTCGGGAAGAAATTTGTATGGGGGCTACGAGAAACTATGGACCGATTCTTTCCATTTTCAACAGAATTTGTCGTTTTATCATATAAATAATGAGTGCAAAATTTCATGTTATTCTCTGGAATGGATTTACCAAAAATCAGAAAAAAACATGTGAAAATTATCTAAATTTTTGGAGGTTGTCTTACATTTTAATCCATAACCCTGGTTCTACCAACTCGATTTTGCTGATTTTCAATACCAAACTGCTTAGAAAAATTATAAACATTTTGGTATATATTTCATTAATTTAGCTTATGTATTTTGGGCGTGAGAGTGTTTTACACAGACAGACAGACAGACAGACAGACGGACAGACAGACGGACATTGCTCAATCGACTTAGAATTTCATAAGGATCAATAATATATATACTTTGTTGGGTCTCAGATGAATATTTCTCAATGTTACACACGGAATGACAAACGTATATATACCCTCTTTCACCACTTGTGGTGGTGGAGGGTATAAAAATACAGTTTTGATTAAAAGTGTATTTAATAATACATTTGTTTTAGTGCAAGATTACATTTTATGTAAAAACTAAGATTTTATCAAATAAATTATAAGAACAAATCGTTTTAGCGAATAGTTATATTTTTAAAAATATATTTATTATTAAAAAAATACAGTTTTTAGTGAAATAATTTTGTTTTACAAAACTACAGTTTATAGTGAAAAAAACATTTTTTTTTGAAATTAGTTAAATTTTTTTTAAAAATATAGCTTTTGTTAAAAAATTACAGCTTTACTCCTGAAGTTGTAGTTATTGTTCGGCTACAGCATCCGTTAAACTGGGAAAACGTTTATTGGTAAGAAATTTTTTAGTATTCATAAAAGAATACAAATAAATTTTAAGAAAAAAATTTTTTTTTTTCAAAAATACAATTTCTAATGGTAATTTTTTTTTTTTAATTAATTTTTTTTTTTAAATTCGGTTTTAAAGGTGTTAAACGGGAAAAACGTTACACTAGATAAACGTTTATTGGTAAGAAATTTTTAGTATTCAGAATAGAATACAAATAAAATGTTTTTTTGTCCATTTTTATCTAACTTATGTATAGTGGTAAGTATTGGTAAGTACATTTCAATATAGATAAAATCAGTTTTCATTAAGCTTCTTCTTCTTTTGATGTTAAGGTTAAAAAAACCTTTATTGGTAAGAAATTTTTTAGTATTCAGAATAGGATACAAATAAAATGATTTTTGTTAATTCGTAACTAGCTTATGTATAGGAAGTAGTGGTAAGTATTGGTAAGTATATTTCAATATAAAAAATAGAATTTGATGTTGCTGTTTTTAGATTAAATATCAGTTTTCATTAATCTTCTTTTGATGTTAAGAGTAGATGGTGTTTTATGTAGAAAATGTTTATTAATTAAATTGGGTACGGAAGCTCGTCTTGTATTGTATTGGGTAGGATTTCGATTTGATTTAGAATTTCTTGTTATTTTCAGCTGATGTCTTAGCTGAGATACACTAGAATATCTTTATGGTATTTTCACATTGATATCGTGGTGATTTAGTGATGATAATTTCTTCCTTAATTATAGGTGATATTTCCAATTCTCGAATTTTTCCATAATCCTGTGTTAAGGTCTGTTTTATCTCCAAATCCTAAAAAAAGATAACCAATATTAATATTTGTTTTGCGAAATTATTATGTAAAATTAATATTTTGTTCATTTATGTAAAATTTGGACTTATTGTATTTATTATTTTAGTTCTTCAGTTTTTGAAGAAGAAATTAAGAAATATGTAGACAAAATCAATATGTTAGAGAAGGAGAACAAGGAGTTAAAATGTGAGCTGAGTAAAGCAAACGCGGCCATAGCTTCAATTCGTACTATATTTACTGAAGGCCAAGTACGAAAGCTGATGTCATCGAAAAGAGTACAGTGGGAATGGGAAGATATTTTCGAAGCGGTTTGCCTGCACGCATCGGGGCCGAGGGCATATAACCACCTCTACAAAAAAGGTTTTCCACTACCTCATGTGTCGACTTTACAGCGCTGGTGTCGAAAAGTCGACATGGATGAAGGAATATTAAGTACTTCAATAGACTTTATGCGACAAGCTACAGATCTGACTAATGATGATAAGCTTTGTGTGCTGGCATTCGACGAAATGAAGGTAGTGGAGACCTATGAGTATGACTCGGTAGTCGACTTGGTTAGAAAGCCCTCCAATTACGTGCAGGTTGTTATGGCCCGAGCACTGAAGAAGCCGTGAAAACAGCCTGTTTTTTATGACTTCGATTGCAGAATGACAGCAAAACTATTGCGCGAACTAATTTCGCAGCTTCATTCTGCAGGTTATCCAGTTCTTGCTGTGGTTTGTGATATGGGGCCCACAAATCGTAAATTGTGGAAAGATTTGGGTGTCACCACAGGTAAGTATTGTATGAAAACATTACGTCATCTCCAACTTCATATGCTGTTTTTGGACCAAATACTATTTCCATTAGCGTTGGTAACTAAAGGAAATCGGATTTAACACTATAATCTTATAAAAACGGGTAATTAAAATCAATATTTAATTTTAATTTCAATAAGGATTGGTAAGATTTTAGATTTTCATTAATTTCATTTATTAAATGTTACGTTTAATGTAGAATCTAATAAGTAAAGATTTATTAAAATTTTATATTAAAAATAAGAGCTAATTTTAAGTTTCTTCAGTTGATTTACCCCTTTTTCTAAAAGTATGCGTTTTCTATCATACCTACTGATTAAAACATAACCGGAAATTGAATGAACTTAACTTTATAACCTAACTATTTTTCTTTCACTAATGAATAATTTTTCTAGAAAAACCTTGGTTTCCTCATCCTATTACGATGGAGGAAAAAGTTTATACTTTTGTGGATGCTCCTCACTTACTAAAACTAGTAAGAAATCATTATTTGGACTCCGGATTAGTGTGATTAGATTAGTGTAGATTAGTGAATGATAAGCTTTTGACATCAGAAACTATCACTGATTTGTTGAAATACACTTCTAAAAGCGATACATCTATCACGTACAAACTAAGCAATGAGCACCTTCTCAAACACTACCGCCAGTGCCATTAGACGGTGTTATTCACTAGGGATGGAGATGTCTAACCCAATTGAGACGGCAGAGTTCATCCATTTGGTTAATGACTGGTTTGACGTTCTAAATAGCACGTTAGCTAACTTCAACTACCCTGGCAAGGTATTTTTTAATACATTTTGAAATAATCTTATATCGAAGATTATATTTATTCATAAAGCCGGCGTTTAAAAAACACAATCTCACTATTTTTCACTGTAACTACTTTTCTTTAAACACTTCAAATCATTTCCAACCCGTCCGGTAAATTAAAACTAGACAAAGAAGTTCATTCATCAAAGGCATAAAGTCAAGTGAATTTATTAATGCAACTTGCGCTGCTTTTATACTATTTCCAATACGTAGTTGTAATACAAAGACATGATCATAATACATTAACATGGTTGTATAAAAATGTAACATTCAATAAATCATAGAGTTGTATCTTAGAAAGGTAGTTAAATTCAAAAATTAAGCGTTAAATTCAAAATGTAGTCATCATGTGAACGGTGTTGTATTAAAATGTATAAAAGTAAATTAAAGAGTAGTATTTGATAAAAATCAGTTAGTTTTGAAAATAAACGTTAAAAGTTGATATTTTAAAATAAATGATATTAAATGGTGTACTTCATGTGTAAAATAAATAAATAAAGAAAATATAAATAATGAACTGCTTCAATTTGATATTATTTTGAAAATAATGTTATGAAATTTGTATCTTTTAAGGAACCATATGGTATAGCACTGGAAAACCAGCAAGATAAATTGATTCGAATGAGTCAATTTATGTCAAATCCAATAATTCCAGGGAAAAAAGGATTGGAGCCCTTCCAAAAAGGGATTATAATGACCAATACAGCTTTAGAGATGCTTCGTAAAGAAATACGACATGAAATACATAGTGACCAACCGATTGAATCAAGATATCTTGGAACATTTTTTTGGTGCTCTAAGAAGCAAGGGTGGTTTAAATGACCACCCTTCGCCGAAAGATTTTAAGTATAGAATGCGTAAATATTTCATGGGTAGGTTTTCATATCTATTACTATATTTATGTTACTATATAACTACTACTAGATTTTCATAACTATTACTATTTTCAGCCAGAAATACGGAGCATCTAAGCGGTACCGGTAATGTAAAGGATGACCAAACAGAATGGCTACAGACGACAAAGAAATCCGAAGGAATATCGGAACATGTGCTCGATAAACCCTTGAATAATTAAAACAGGACCTCGACGACATCGAAGATCAGTTTTTACCAGAAGACTTCGAAGAATTTGATGACCTCGACGAAGAAAAATAAGAAGACATTGAAATTCTTCAAGAGGATGCATTAGAATATATATCAGGATATATGATTCGAAAGCTCCATCTTGAAGAATTTAATTGTCATCAAAATTCCTTCACATGGGTAGACCAGATTTCAAAGGGCTATTTAAAATAAAACCCACAAGCCAATTCGTCACGGAGGTAAAAAAAATGGAATATATATTCATTAAGGTTAATGGGCGAGAAATTTCACATTCTCGTAACCTTCATCAAAGCCTTGTTGAGAAAAGCAAATCTGTCGACTTATCGGATGCTATAAAGAACCCGATTTTATTTTCGAGTCCGACATCTAAACCAGCGTTTGAAAGAACAGAAACAAAAACAACGTCTTGTCGGATCCTCAAAAATGATCAAAATAAAGCTTTAAAACTTTTGGTCTCCCAAAACGAACCAAATACTATTGCCGCTTAAAATGCGTCCCCACAACAATTGGAAGACATTCCGGGGCGAGCCAAAGGTTGGCCAAAGATTGTCCAGTACTTAGGTCTACTATTGCCGCTTAAAATGCGTCCCCACAACAATTGGAAGACATTCCGGGACAAGCAATGAATGTAAGTTTTTTATTGTATTATTTGTAGAATACAATGTATATAAACTCCACCGTTTCTAATACATATAAATATTTCATTTCAGAAAGACGTATACCTAAATACCTCCTTTATAATTCCCTGCAAAATACTTAATGGATGAATATTATTTATATTCTACTAGCTTGACCCGGTGCGCTTCGCTACCCCTGTCGTAGTCTATGTTGGAAATTTCAATAAAATCGTTTCGGCCGTTAAGTATTTATTGTTTAAGAACTAAAGGTACCAATTTTACCGGTTTTCCCCCTGTTTACCCCTTTCTGGTCCAAGTATTGAAAAAAGTTATAGCCTATTGACGCTTCCAAGTAAGGATCTATCTACGTTCCAAATTTCAATAAAATCGATTCAGCCGTTTAGGCGTGATGCTCAAACAAACAAAAAAAACAAATAAACAATCAAACTTACAAAGACATTTATATATTTACTAGCTTGACCCGGTGCGCTTCGCTACCCCTGTCGTAGTCTATGTTGGAAATTTCAATAAAATCGTTTCGGCCGTTTAGTATTAATTGTTTAAGAACTAAAGGTACCAATTTTACCGGTTTTCCCCTGTTTACCCCTTTCTGGTCCAAGTATTGAAAAGTGTTATAGCCTATTGACGCTTCCAAGTAAGGATCTATCTACGTTCCAAATTTCAATAAAATCGATTCAGCCGTTTAGGCGTGATGCTCAAACAAACAAACAAACAAATAAACAAACAAACAAACAAACAAACAAACAAACAAACAAACTTACAAAGACATTTATATATTTATACTAGATTGACCCGGTGCGCTTCGCTACCCCTGTCGATGTAAAAATCGGTTCAGCCGTTTAGTAATTATTGTTTAAAAACTAAAGGTACCAATTTTACCCGTTTTTCCCCCTTTTTATCCCTTTCTGGTCCAAGTATTGAAAAAATTTATAGACTATTGACGCTTCCAAGTCAGGATCTATCTACGTTCCAAATTTCAATAAAATCGGTTCAGCCGTTTAGGCGTGATGCTCAAACAAACAAACAAACAAACAAACAAACAAATAAACAAACAAACTTACAAAGACATTTATATATTTATATAGATAGATATAGATATATAGATATAGATATCTATAAGCTACAGAGAATAATGTAAATATGTACTTCAAAATTTATGAATATTTTAAAAATTTTAAGTTCATTTCAAAATTTGTAAGTTCATAATTAGAAGATTTAAGATCCTCATGATTTTTTCTAAAATAACTAATAATAACTAGTTTTTATTCTAAATCTAAGAAATAAATTCTCATTTTTTCAATAGTGAATAGTTTTATTTTGTAGATTTTTAAAAATTTATATTTAAAAGATAGAATATTGTAAAAATAATTTTATGCGCAGATTTTTTTCAATTTACAATAGATATACTAAAAATAATAATAAGTTTTACATACGAAGGTTATTTGGGAGCTTTAAAAAATGGTTTGCAACCAGATCGTTTTATGGAAAATAAAATAAATTCTATAACAAATTTTCTTTACTTACATTTCATTAGATACCATCATATGATTAATACCCAATACTTCGCGATTGTTTCCAAAATTAGGTAGCATCTAGTTTCTGATAACTAGCTTGGACTTGAGTTGTTATACGTAAAGTGGTGTTTGTATATTACGTTATTATTCTAAATAAAGCAAAAGCAATTAAATAATATTAAAAGTGTATATAAAAAATAAATTTCAAACAAACTTACGTAGAACAATAAGACGAGAACGAGATTCATCTTACAATATGTTTTCCATTAAAACTTGAGACGTGTTTCTTCACATTCCGTTTTATTACCAACAGCAGATATAAAACTATATAACGATTTCTAATAATATTATTTAAACAGTACATGAATAATTGGCTTTTATTTTTAAAAACATCAAATTAAATTACAAACTCAAATTTATAAACATTTTTTGTTTAACAAAAATTCGCTTTGATTTATTTGTCAGCTGTTTTTGATATTTTTCCCTGACAGCCAATTCGCCTGCAAATGCAGGCACAATGTCAAACTACATATAAAAAAATATAACCAATTCGCTCGGTATTCTGAATTCGCCGATGACACTACCTTATAAATTAATATACCTTGATGTATACAATTCAATTGTTTGTTATTTAGAAAACAAAACTGCTAAACAAATTATATGTGAACAAAATAAATGCAGTACAATTAATAAGATCAATAAGGAGATAGTTAAATAAAGCGAGTACAAAAATTCCTGGAAACAATAAGATTTGAAGATTTTTTACATAATAAAATGTAGAGTTTCCAATTCGGTTTTAACCGAAACCGAAACCGCGGTTTTTCAAGGCTTGAAACCGAAACCGAAACCGACAATTTTTCTTCGGTTTTCACTTTTAATCTATTTTCACTAGAAAAATTTTAAATTTAGAAAAGAGAAACATACTTTTTCATCCAACTATTCATCCAATATCTCTAAACACAGATCGGTAAAAATATCTTAAGATTTGTTTAAATTTTTTAAATTGTATTACAATAATTGCTTCAGATGATGTAGCAGGCTACCTTTCGCAGGCTAAATAATGCAAAATTTTTGTATCAAAGGCTTAGTTATTTTCAAATATCCGTATAGCAGTTCCTATATTATCACAGATTTAATAGTTAATAAATTATCACAAAACCGAACCGAAACCGATCGGTTTTCAATTTTTTAAAACCGAAACCGCGGTTTTGAAATTCTTCGGTTTTTTGGAAACTCTAATAAAATGTGTTTATCCATATAAATATATAAATGTCTTTGTAAGTTTGTTGGTTTGTTTGAGCATCACGCCTAAACGGCTAAATCGATTTTATTGAAATTTGGAACGTATATAGATCCTAACTTGGAAGCGTCAATAGGCTATAACTTTTTTAAACAGGGGGAAAAACTGGTAAAATTGGTACCTTTAGTTCTTAAGGAATAATTACTAAACGGCTGAACCGATTTTTACTACGTCAGGGGTAGGGAAGCGCACCGGATCAAGTTAGTATTAAATAAATGTAAAATTAATAAAACCTAAGGTATTGTTACGTTTTTATCTTCTAAAAACGGTGCTTTATTTCATTTAAATAAACCGGATACTTTTGATTGCAAATAAAAGCAGTTTAGTAGTTTAATATTGTAACAACTCTTTATTTATTAAAATTGACACAACAACAGTTTAAATAGTCACTATGTGTATTTCTACAGATACACGTTTATAATCCTCAATAATACACACCAGCGTTGTCAACTATTTTGATCCATAACGCGCCGTCCATACTGTCAAAACGCGCTAAAAATTACATTTACATACAAAATCACTAAAAATTATATTAAATTCAACTATTTTTTTTTTAATTCTATAACAAATAGTAGATTTTTAAGTTAAATATTTCAGTTACATTTTTGATATTTTAAATTAAGTTTAGGGTTGCTAGAAGAAATTTTGAAAATTTTCTGAAAATTACTGATTGAATAAAATACTCGTTAAGATTTTTTGGATGTAGGGAAACATTCTCAAAATATTTCTCTACATTTTTTCATAGCTAAATTTTTGGAAATTTAGTACGAATACATACCATTTGTAATTTAATTTTTTATGACACAGATATTAAAAATAATACTTTCGATAATTCAGAATAATACAAATATAAGGTTTGATGTTTGTTTTTCTTATACACATGACTTTTTCCCACCAACGATTGAAAATCATGATCTGAATAATTAGTTCAAGAGATTGTTCCGAAATTTCAAATGCCATGTAATACAATATTTGAGGACGAACAGAAATAGGCCAAGGAATCGTGCCCTTCGTAATAAAATTATCGATTTTGCCAAAAAGCAACATTTTATGCTTTAAAATATGGAAAGCATAACATATTAATAACAAATGCTGAAAGTTTAACAAAAGGAATTTTATTTAATGAAATTTTATGCAAATGATTCCGTCTTTCTTTATTGCTTCACTGGCATAATTTTAAATTTTTAAGATGATTTTCCATTTTTTCAAATCAAAAACAAAATAAGGAAAAAACGCGCTAAGAGGAAAAAATGCGACTTTTGGTTTATCAAAAAGCGCTAAATCTAGCGCGAAAAGCGCTAAATTGGCAACGCTGATACACACTTAAATTATACTTTATAATGCACAAGAATGCAGTTGATGTTAACACTAACAGCGCCTATGATAAACTACTAACTGCAAGCGCTGTCACTATTGAATTATCTTAACGGGCATAACTAGAATGCTCTATTTCTAGAGCTTTCATCAGCTGCAATGTTAATGTCAGCAGCTTAAACATTTAGAGTTGTCATACTTACAGACAATGCTAATGACTGCTTGCTATCAACATTGTTGATAAGTAGAAGGTTCTACTGAATGACATGTTTGTAAACATGATGAATGTTACAAGCAGTCGTTACAGACCGTCAAATTCAAATTGATTTCGTAACTGTATTTTAGGTTTTATTTTAATCGAGTATTGGAAAGGGAGAGATCACACGATTCCAAATCAATAACGGAATAAACCGACAACGGTACGGTGTCAAATCGGTATGGTGACAAATCTACAACAGTATGCTGACAAAACGACACCGGATAGTGTCAAATCTGCAGTTATGGTGTCATTTCTTCGTTGTCAAATTGATACCGATCGTGTACGATTTGTGCATATACGGGGTTGATACCAGTGTTGCTACAACCTCAAAATATTTGTAACCAAGTTTGTTTAAAAAAAATAACCAAAAAGGTTAAAAAGGAACCCAAAAAAATTTATTGAAAATGTCATGTTCTTAACTTTTTTTAAAACATGAACAGAATTATACAATTTTATTTTATATCTTAATGCATTTTACAAAGGTTTTTATACTTCAAGATAAATTTAATGTCAAGATTTCAACATTTAGAATATTATGAAAATTTTCTTAATCGCAAAATATTCTGAAAAATCGATCGAAATAATTTTTAATTAAAAATATGTTTTTTCCAGTTTCATGCCATTTTTAGTTATTTTTCTATTTTACATATTTTTACTGAATATAAATCTTTTAATTTTTTTAAATGTACTTTATTTGATCTAACCTCAACATGAAATACCTGATTTGAACATATATTTTCAAATAAAGGCATAGTATTTCAAATATTATACTTTTTCTGTGGTTTTACTGAACATTTTTCATTTTAATTATCTCATTTGCGTTACTGGCTACTATTTTGTAATTTTTATAAAATAAATTATTAATGAAATTTTTGATAAATAAAACGAATTTGTTTGAAGTTGCAACCTGTAACATACGACATTTGTAGTTTTTATTAGAGTATTTTTAATAAAATCTAAACAAATAGCAAAAGTTGACCTAGTTAACAAAATATTAAAAATATGTATTCTTGTTCACCATTCAATTAAAATAATCGATTATAACACAGAGGAACAAAATTGACTTTTATATAAAACATATCGCCAAATTATCATAAGCGACATTTCCAATTTTTATTATTGCAGAAATTAAAATTTTATGGACCGACTGATGTTTTAGAGTTCTCAGAATATCAAAAATTGTTAATAACTTGTTAATAACTGTAAGATTTTATCGTAAGTCATTGTTTACATTTTACAGTAAAGGAATTTTATCGTAAGCGACACACAGTGGTATAGAAAACAAGTTAGGCTTACATTATGAAGATTGGCAGACACATAACAAATTGACTACTAAGAGACCTTGTGAACTGACCAAATAATTGGTTAACATTACCGATTGGGTCAACATTTTCCTTATTCACCACAAGTGAAGTAAAAGAGTATTAAAAAGGTAAACAAATATATTTAGTCAAACTTCAAAAGTATACTTTTGTTCTATTCTAATGAATTTTCCGGATGTGAGCCTTATATATATAATTATGAAACCATAATCACCAAGTCTAGTTGAAACTTTTACATTTTTTACCGATATGAGTGTATATATGCGTTAATGTATTTTTTGGATGTGCGACTTATTTGGAAGATATAATTAAATATTTTAACGTGATTTCTATGTATTTGAGACATATTTTGCTTGATATTTTTCTCCAGAACATTATTTACAAGAGTTTTATGGGTATTATTGTGATTATCGGAAATGGAGCTAATATGGGTGCTATGGTCAAATATGGACCGATATTCACAAAACCCAATAGTATAATGTTTGGATACAATATATTGATCTGTATACAATTTTAGTTCGATATCCATATATTTAAAATATTTATAGAGGTTAATGTGTTTTTCGGAAGTGGTCCTTATATGGGAGCTATGACCAATTATTGGCCGACTTTCATAAAATTCAACACATCGATTTTCGTATATATGGGAAATATTTATTTGGAATTTTAACCAGATAGAAGCTTTTATAAGAGATTTATAAGTATTTAAGTAATTTTCGGAAACGGACCTTATATGGGAGCTATGGTCAAATATGAACCGATATTCACACAATCTAGTAGTATCATTTGTGAATTAATACTACCGATCTCTGTGAAATTTTAATGCGATATCGATATTTTTCAGATAGTTATGAAAATTAATGTGTCCTTATATGGGAGCTATAACCAATTATCGGCCGATCTTCATGAAATTCCCTACAGCGATTTTCATGTGCATGGGGCAAGTTGAATTTCAACCTGATACCGATATATATAAGATATTTAAGTGTATTTAAATGATTTTCGGAAGTAAACTTTTATATGGGAGCTAGGGTCAAATAGTGGCCGAAGAAAAAAAAAATTGGTCTCGCGATTTCTGTTTGCACGAAACTTAGTTGTGTTGAATTTTGTGTGGATACTGCAATTCTATGGGCATTTATACACCATAGCACCATACTTCGGGAAGAAATTTGTAGGGGGGCTTCGAGTAGAGTGGCCAAAAACCGACAAATTTAAAAAACCGGTTTCCGGTTTAACCGAAAACAGCGTTTTATAAAAAAACTGGTTTCGGTTTTCTCATTCTAAAAAAAATGGTTTCGGTTTTATCATTCTAAAAACCGGTTAGAATGACAAAATTTGTCAAATGCAGACATTTTCTAAAAAATAAGTGAATATTTTTAAAAATGTTATCAAAATATTCTTATGTTGTATGTTCAAATAAGCTTTGCGAAGTATTTCGTTCTGGTCTTAAAAAGTCCGGTTTGTCAAAAAACCGAAAAGTTAAAGAAAACCGAAACCGGTCGGTTTTACAAAGATGAAAAAACCGGTTTTCGCTTTTGGATACTCTAGCTACGAGAAATTATGGACCGATTCTTTCCATTTTCAACAGAATTTCTCCTTTTATCATATAAATAATGAGTTCAAAATTTCATGGTATTCTCTGCAAAAAATTTGCCCAAAGTCACAAAAATCATGTGAAAATTATTAAAATTTTTGGAGGTTGTCTTACATTTTGATCCATATCCCTGGTTCTACCAATTCGATTTTGCTGATTTTGAATACCAAGCTGCTTAGAAAAATTATAAACATTTCAGTATACATTTCATAAATTTTGCTTATGTATTTTGGACGGACAAGCAGACGGACATTGCTCAATCGACTTAAAATTTCATAAGGATCAATAATAATATATATACTTTGTTGGGTCTCTGATGAATATTTCTCAATGTTACACACGGAATGACAAACTTATATATACCCTCTTTCACCACTGGTGGTGGTGGAGGATATAAAAAAAACCTTCGCCTGTAAAATTTGTGATTTGTCGCTTACGATAATTTGGCGCTAAGGGCTCGATATATGGGACATTTCATTTTCAAAATTACCTTTAGTTTATGGGCAGCTCTTGTTTTTAAAATATCGCGGTCTTAATTTGTTTGGTTATTCTTGTTGGTTGAATGTATGTAAAAATTAAAATTTTTTCTATAAAATAAATATGATACAAAAAAGTAGTGTTTAAAAATGTTAAGATATTTTTACCAAAAACGCTGAATATCACGTAAATAAATAATTCAAATTTCTATTGCTGTAGTTGTGTAAATGTGTATTAAGAAATAAGATTAGTTTAACTAAAAAATTAGTTTATAAAAAAAATATTTTTCTGTAAATGTGTATTAAGAAATAAGATTAGTTTAACTAAAAAATTAGTTTATAAAAAAAATATTTTTCTGAATATCAGACAAATATGCTAAAACATCCACCAGAATTATTATAATCAGAGGAAACATATGTTAAGGTAGACCAGTTTCATGCCAAACAAATTTGACATTCTAAGCAGCATTACCAAAAATTTTGAAGAAAAATACCACAAAATAGGGTATTCAATGAAAATATAAAAACCGCGATATTTCAAAAACGCGAGCTGAGTGGAAACAAGTAAGAGTGCTATATTCGGCTATGTCTAAACTTATATACCCTTCACCTTTGTTGTGGATGCATAAATTGCACATTTTCAGCATCCTAAATATATCAAGAAAACTTTTAAAAATTGTACATTTAATTGCTGACGAACATATTATATTGTAGAATTTACAAACGAAATGACAATCTTATATATACCCTTCTCACGCAGGTGAAGAGTATAAAAACAACAACGCCAAACGAAACGAAACACCAAAAAAAAAAAAACAAATACAAAATACGCAAAGTCAACAAAAAAAGTACGTTTTGTTGCTTTTTTGTCAAACACCAAAAAAACAAAATACGCAAAGCAATGAAGCCAACACACTACCAAACATATGTACGTTTTGTTGCTTTTTTGTCAAAGCATGCAATAAATTGTCTTTTTTAGATGAAATTTTCGGAGGTTGTCTCGGATTTTTGCTCATATCTCCTTTATTTATGGACGGATTTTGCTCATAGGAAAATTCTCGAAAGCATGTCACAGAATTATTGAACATTTGGATCCCGAAGATATCTGGGGTCTTCAGAAAATTGATTTCAACAGACAGACGGACGGACATGGCTTAATTGACTCCTATCTATAAGGATCCAGCTATCCAGAATATATATACTTTATAGGGTCGGAAAATTATATTGTGGAAATTACAAACGGAATGACAAATTTATATATACCCTTCTCACGAAGGTGAAGGGTATAAAAATCAAGTATAACATAGAAATGAGGGTTCATCAACTTGTACAAAACGAGTTCAAGTCTCGGGCACCAAAGTGTCTGTACCGCTGTGTAATCCATAAAGATGTTGTTAGTTTATTGAAATAAATAAGTACTTTTGTTTGTTTATAACTCAAAATCATAGAAAAAGGAAAACCTTTGACAGAATATCTCGCTGTTATCCAATTGTTCACGCCTAAGTGTTCACAATTATACAAAATTTAAACTATTATTAAATTGTAGTTTTTATAGATATAACAAACAAAAGTCGAACAAAATTGAATTTTTAAGCCATGGGTTATTTACAAAATTCTTGGTGAAAACACTGCTAGTTAATACTCATTGCCACAATAAAAACTCAAGTATTCCTAATTGTAGAAATACAAAATGAATTTTAGTATCGAAAATAAATACAAATAAATACTTGTGTACAAGAAGAGGCATAACGTATACATGTGTATATGATTTGTAATACTGCAATACATTTGTGTACACATTTGTAAGATACAGCAACCATACCAAATGGGTAAAAGTTGCAGTGAATGAGCATTCTGAGGGCCTTATTTTGCATATATGTAATTGGACGTAAGAAAATCCATTTCTATTTGTTTCTTAAAGAACCAGCAATCACGCAATGCATTGCGTAAGAACTAGGAAAATAGGTTATAGGAAGGAGGAGACAGGAGCAGTGTTTGTGAACATACGGTATGATTGAAAGTGACGCGGAAGTGCATGAATTTTATTCCACATACCTATAGTACGGATATGGAATTGCCTCCAATTGATAAAATTCAACTAAAAGTCCATCAGTAACTTAAAAAAGAAGTTTTTTTAATTTTTGTTTGTCCATTTAAAAACATATGTAAACCTAGAGTTTCGTATTCGGTTTTAACCGAAATCTCGATTTTCATGGGTCAAAACTGTAACCTAAAAACCGAAAATTATTATTCGGTTATCGACTTTTCTATTTATAGTCGAAAAATTAAAAATTTTGAATTCGGAAACAATCTAGTTAAGTATTTGGATGCAAAAAGAAGATCTAACAGTGAGTAACACAATTTTAGACCCGGAAATTCATCCATTCAACCGTGAAATCACTACAGATTCATCTAACAACGGGCAGTAAAATGATAGATAATTAGGGAAACCAGATATTTGCTCTAAGAAAAGTTTTGCATAAAATAGGCTGTAAAAACCAACAAATATGCTCTTAAAATTTAAAACAAATATGCACTAAAAACAAAATCTATATAATTTTTAAATGTCTATAACACCAAAGTTTGCATATTGAAAAATAAGAAATTAAATTTACAACATCATTGTCATAAATAGAAAACTAAAAAAATGTGATGAGCAGATAAGACACGGAGTTAAAATATATGGAAGTGCTATCACAAATTTAACCACATCGTAAGTAAGAAATAGCAAATATGTATGGCTATCCTTTTTCTTTAATAGGATTAAATGAATAAAAGCTGATACACAAATTTTGTAAACTTCAGTTTCGACGAATCTGCTGTAGATTCCAAATATGTATTGCTCTTTTGCTACAGTACTGAACGAATTTAACCACTAAACTGCATTTAAAATTCAAACAATGACATATTAATATTATGGCAGTCGCTACTGACATCCATATTCTTATTTTGCTAGTAGTTTCCTTTGCGATTTTTTACATATTACGACAATATGAAAAGTAAAAAGGCAATATTTTGCTGTTCCTAACCGTATATACTCATCACCTAAGTATATTTGGGGATCAAACAACTTTTTTAGTTTAAAAAATGGTTTTGGATGAAAAAACTTGTTTAAATATAAATATAATATTAGAAAAATGTATACAAAATGACAAAATATGCCCTTAAAACTCAATTTTGCTCTAAAAGGTCAAAATATACTATAAATAATCTGTAAAAATTAATACATGGAAAAAAATGCACTTGCAGGATTTCGGGGTTCTTAATTATAACACACATTATTTGTAGTTAGCCAAATGGCTTATCCATAAAATGGAATGGAAATAATTTTTTTTAGCACATTACACTACCGATTACAAATGGTCACTAACTGACAATTGACTATCCAACAGATTATTTCTGGTGGGCAAATAATAAATTTACAATAAATTTGTTAGACACACTGAAGTGCAAATTCACTCCGCTCAAGATTATATGATATGTATAAAGTATCCAACTAATTTCTATTTGCACTAAAATGTGCTCAAATGTCTAATGACCCAAATATATATATGGGACATTTCATGTCAAGTGAACTAAATTTTGAAATCGATGTCTTTCGATTGGGATGGTTAGTTCTATTGGATAGTAATTCAGACACACATGATCGGTCGAGAACTTTCTGAGTTAGTGGGGGTCAAAATTTGACATTTTGGCCAAACAGGTGTTTTTTCTCATCCATGTAACTTTCATCCCAATCGGAAGACATCGATTTCAAAAGTTGGTTTACTTGACATGAAATGCGCCATATATATGTATATGAAATCATAGAATGTTGCACAACCATATAGTATTTTAATTTTTAATTGATAAAAAATATTTTGGAGGTACTTTCGCACATAATTAAAAATATTTACCGTTGATCAGGTACTTCGGAACGGCCTCTTCCGAAACACACTCCAAAAAAAATATTGGCATTTTAATAGAATAATGTTTTGGTCATTTACTCAGTGTGGGTATGATATCTTGTTATAAGTACATCACCATTGTGGGTAGGGTATTACGCATCTCATCGCGGACATCGACTCAGAATCACTTTCTGAGACGATGTCCGTTCACAAAGTGCAGGTCGCAATTTTAAAGATATCTCGATCAAATTTAGCACATGCTTTTTTTCGGCCCAAGGACGAAGCCTATTGAAACTGGCTGAAATCGATCCATTATTTTACAAAGCCCCTATACAAATGTCCTTCCGAAATTGGACTTTATCGGTAATAAATGTTAAATTTATATAGGTATCTACACATACTTCACTCCAAACATGGCGATCGGTCCATAATTGGTCATAGCTCCCATATAAGGCCCACTTCCGAAAATCACTCACGAATATAAATTATTGAAATTTTAAAAGAACATCTTTTTGATCATTTACTTAGTGTAGGGTATTATATGGCAGGGCTTGACCGACCATAGTTTCTTACGTGTTTTCTTTTTTGTGTAATCCTTTTAAAGCGTGTTCTAAAATGGTCTGTTATTAAGTCATATTGTTTTAATAAATTATGATATTTTAAACAAATTGTTTTTTTGCTTCAAACAAAACAAGTGTTATTTTATGACAAACAATAAAGTCTTATTAGTTTAGAACCTTTTTCTTTGAAACATAACAAAAATTTGTTTAAACTATCATAATTTGTTAGGATATTATGGCAAAATGACATAATAGCAGACCGTTTGAAACCACCAACAGTCCTTCAAAAGGATTACACAACATAAAATTTTTTTTTCAGTTTTTTTAGAATAACTAACAATATTTAGCAAAGTAGTAGCTACAAACAATATTTTTGGACTTTACAAACATCAGCACTTACCCAATATACCCTCTCCACTATGGTATATAAATTAGATATTTATAACCATATTTATAATCATGGACCGATTTCAGGGCTTCGCCCTTGGGTTGAAAAAAATATACATACCAAATTTTATCGAAATATCTTCAAAATTGCGACCTGTACTTTGCGCTCAAGGTTTAATCGACTCAGAAAGTGATTATGAGTCGATCGCTATACTTTAAGGTTTTGGACTAATATTTTTGGGCGTTACAAACGCACGACAAAAAAAAACTAAAATGTTCTATAATTTTTTTCTAGGAGAACTTGTAATAGAGATTAAATTGACATTGATTACAGATATTTTGATTGTAAAATTGCTGGGTTAACCTTAAGGCCTGTAGAGTGAAGCCCTTGTAATTTTTCCCGCTAGTTATTGGACATCTCAATACTTATAATCAACTTTTTACTAGTATAGTTCATTACAATACTACACAAATACATGTGTATGAAAAAGGGGGAGTGCTTTGTTTATGTATTAGTATTCCCCCCTCCCAACGTCTTATGGAATATCAAGAGCTTTTGTACGAATGAATAGAAACATAGTGGTCACATATATATAAAATTCATTCATTCACTTCTGTGCACAGATTTGTAATTTGCATAACTTCTGGACTTGGACGTTTGCAAAAAAGGCTTGTTGTGATGAAGGTGGCTATAAAACAATATTAACAGAAATAATCATTGTTTTTGAAAATACTCCCATACAGTTCTGCAAAGTTGATTTTCCCAAATAGCACTGCTAGTAACTAAAATATTGATTAGTATTAAAAATAATATAATATAATAATATAAATTTGTGCGTTAATATGAATTTATATTTTTAATAAAAATCACTTTTAATTTAAATAAAACACTTGTTTGTTAGTATCAATTTTCTGGTGCCTTTCATTTCAGAAAAAATTATATTTTTTTTAAGCACTCTAATATTTTGAACACAACTGTAGATAGAAGGAGACAATAAGCATCCTTGCGACATTCCCCACTTCAATGAAACAAAATCTACAAATTTGTTAGTCATGTTTTATTTTTTTTTTTTTTTTTGTTTGCGTCAGCGAGTGGTCGTAGGACGAACGATTGTTCATCACACAAACATTGTTTACGAAACAATTGCAGTTAGGAGAGTACATATGGATTGTGTTTTTGCTTTGGACGCATGTAGAGTTTCCAGAAAACCGAAGAATTTCAAAACCGCTGTTTCGGTTTTAAAAAATTGAAAACCGATCGGTTTCGGTTCGGTTTTGTGATAATTTACTCAATATTAAGTGTTATAGAAACAAAATCAGTTGATAATATAGGAAATGCCATACAAATTTAAAATTCAAACTTGACGGGTGTTCAAGAGGATTTCAGACTTGACGTGGGTTCAAGTGTGGAAAATTGGTACTTTTACTACATTTTATTACATTAAATCAGACATCGGCAGAGCGTAAAATTGCCTTTGCACACTAACACCACTCTATAGTTTTTGTATGGTTTTGGTGTTGTATCTAGCGTACGTGTGAAAGAAAATAAAACCAGAGTGCTCTTAAGGTGGCTCTTTGCGTATGTCTGCATTAAATTATTTTACTTATATACATAATAGTTGGCTGATATGCTTCTGAGTTAATAAAGAATCAAGGATAGATGGCTTAATGACATTGACGTAACAAAAACTAGTAGTTTTTCGTTCTTCGACTGGTATTTTTTGAAATTTCTATAATAAAAAACCTATAAGCAGAAAATTAAATACATATGATGCTGACAGAGTTAGAATCTCACAAGTACTCTTTTCCAAATTTAATGAAATCTTAAGCTATATTTACATCGATTTGTTTTTGGATGAAAAAGTTTGCTAAATTTCTATTTTTCTGCTGAAAATAGATTAAAAGTTAAAACCGAAGAATAATTGTCTATTTCGGTTTTAGGCCTTTAGAAACCGCGGTTTCGGTTAAAACCGAAAATGAAACTCTACCATAGACAACTACAAAAACAAACATATTGTTTAACTGAAACTGACTCACTGGCTAGTTTTTGGTATGTTAAAGGAATACGAGTATACAGTCAAGTGATCTGTTCTTTGGAACGCCTTTCTAATGTTGGTTGATTAAATTAATCATGTTCCTGCATAAAATGGGAATTGCAAGTTTTTGCATCAGTTGGGTGATAATGTTTGAATTGGTTATTCTTGGTTAAGGAGTCAAAACCATAATTTTGTTTTATATTGGTTACATATTCTGTGAATTTCAATTACTATATGATCAAAAACCTTTTTCTGTTAAAATCTATGAAAGATAATTTAATTGTTTATTATTTCTTAAGTGTTTATGATTTGAACAAAAAAGCAAATAATTTTGTGTAAATAAAACTATATTTGCAATAAAATTGCAGAAGGTCTATTAGTTTAATAAAGATGAAAAATATAAAACAAATTAATGAAACGAACAAGAGTTTTTTTATCACAAGTATCAGCTTTTAGATTTACGACCGTTTTCTCAATGTTTCGACAAACTGCCTGTTACTAAATCTCAACATAAATTTATTAGGCCGATAAAATGTCCCTGTTAACAATTTTGGTTTTCTCATTAAACCGACAAAAACATTATTTTCAGTTGGCAATACCTCTCAAAATAGATGTGAAATTTGGGAACCTTGCCTTCAAGTGACACCATGTTGACATAAATCAGCTGTTAAATATTGCCATTGACAGCCGGAATTCTTTGAAGAAGTCATTACTCTCCATGTCTGCCAGTTAGTTAGGCCTGGCATGATAAACTCTATCAACATTCACAAATTAATGTTAATTCCTCTATTAACATTTTTTTTTTATAAAATCTATTTAATTTTTTTTACAACAACACATAAAAACTATGGACAGCAGTCAGCTGATTGAATTTATCTGTACGATAAATAAATAATTGGTAGATGAGGTCGGGTAAGCTTTGTTACAGAATAGAAGCAAATGAGACATTGAGAAAACCAAATTTCTTTAATCTGCAGTTTTTCGTTGGGAAAAAAGATAATCACCTAATGGTAAAACGGCTTTTAGTGTTGTATAAACGAACGGCTCAGCAGATATGGAGGAGCTATATTGTTGTATATTTTATGAATCAATCACCACCCGGTAAAAAGTTATAAAGACTAAATTTGGAAGCCAAAAATTTTTTATTTTTTTTTTGTCCTTGCGCCTTGTTGATGGACATGGCAAATGATAGACGCAAGCGCTTGTTGATTTCAGTGGAATACGCGGTATAACCACTATTTCGCTTTGCCATTCAATATTGTGGCTTCAATCAAATTCGGCATCAATTTTTTTACTGTAAGTCTTGTGCCATTACAATTTCAATTTGTCATTGTACACATAAGGCATTACGAGTGACAATAAAATATAATATGGAAAATGGAGGACATTTTGGTGACATGTATTTGTATGGGCCGATTCCGTGAAAACTTCACATAAACCATCTACAGACCTTCCCCAACGTACCATAAAATTGGTCGACCGTTTCCGCAGTTAATGGTGACATCAAAGTGTACACTTCTTATATATATATAGATTTAAAAATAGAAAATCAGTAAAAAGGTTTGTGCAATATCGAACATATTTCATAATAAGGGTCCTCATGTAAACGCTTAAATGGCTCGCAAACTGTGCATTTTGGAAAATTGGAAATTCGTTTGCACAACTCCGATAAGTTTGCGCGACAATTTAGACTCGCAAACTTGAATTTATTGAGCATTTGATGAATCAGCTGTTTTTGTTTACTCTTATTTATATGAAATAAAAATCAAATAAAATACAAATATTTTGTACATGTGAAAATTGTGTGACTTTGGAACAGAATGGTTGGATTGAATGGCATTGTGTATGGAAATATTAACCAACATCTAGAACATATGCAGAATCTTCCAAACTATGTTTACCATTGTTTTTTCCAAAGATTTCACTTTCATTAGAAATTTTTAGAATTCAAATTTATATAATTTTTATCAAATATACATTTTCTGTATAAAATTGCACAAAATTTAAAAGGTGGGTACACGTCGTGTAAATTTACACAATTGTACAAATGGGAACTTAAGCGTTTAAATGAGTACCTGTTATGTTTTAGTAATTGTGTGTAAATTTTGTTTTTCTTATTGAGTTGTCAAGCTAAATCTAAAAAATTGTGTAATATATGTATGTAAACGGTTAGATTTTGTTCTACCCTAAATCCCAATCAAACAAGATTTCTAGGTATAAAATATAAAATTTATTTGCTTACCCCCCGTTGCCACATGCAAGTAATTACTTGTAAGTAGTGAATATGTATTATCATCGAAAAACACCGAAAAACAATAATATTTTTTGTGTGTCTACACTATACATTGCAAGTTCATTTTTAAAATGTCGTCAACAACGAAAGTTCTTGCAAAAATTTCAGTGTTGAATGAATTAAAAAAATTATTAAGAGAAAGCCAGAGAGAAAAAAATAAAAAATGTACAAAAAGGAAGTTTTGGGTAAAACCTCTTTTAATGAAGAGGTGCGATTTAGATATAGAAGCACATTTACTAAAAGATTTACTATGGGAGGACGATGACAGTGATTTTAACAATTTTTGCCGCCTAAATATACATCAATTTGAGCATATTTTCAATCTTGTAAGTATTTATCTAAGAACACATTCTAATTCTGTTTATATTGTATATTATATTTTTTACAAAATAATAGGTTCATGAAAAATTAGACAAAAGTGACACTCAAATGCGGGCTGCGATTACTTCAAGAACAAAACTGGCAATTACTTGGCTACCGGAGACTCTTTTAGGTCGCTTGAGTTTTTAACACGAGTGGGAAGAAGCACAATCAGCAGATTTGTTCCTGAAGTGTTACGTGCAATTTATGATGCTTTACAAGGGAATAACCTAAAGGTAATGCGCAAAATGGTTTTGAGTTTTGGAACCATCGCTAAAAAACCCATAATTAAATGTGTTTTCAGAATTGCAAATAAAATTTCAATATTTTTTCGCAGGTACCCCATACCGAAGAAGAGTGGAAAAAGATTGCCGAAGATTTTAACAATATATGGCAACTTCCACATACCCTTGGTGCTTTAGACGGTAAACACATTCGCATTAAAGCTCCATCAAACACAGGCTCCCAATTTTATAATTTCAAGGGTTTTTTTAGCATCGTACTTTTTGCATTAGTTGATGCGCACTGCCGTTTCACTTTTATTGACGTTGGTTGCAATGGAAAAGCTTCAGATAGCAAAATTTACAAAGATGGCTACCTGTACAATTCCTTACAAAACGGCAGCCTCAACATTCCAGAAGGAAAGGAACTTGTTTGTGGCCGAGGATACAAAATTCCATATTTTTTTATTGGAGATGATGCATTCCAATTGGACAAGAATCTAATGAAACCATACAATAGATCGGTGAAACTAAATACACGACAAGAAATATTTAACTACAGGCTATGTCGTGCTAGAATGGTAGTAGAGTGCGCATTCGGTAGACTGGCCAAGAGATTTGCCATTTTCAATCGGCCAATTGAAGTGCAACCGTCTACAGTGGACTTAATAGTGAGGGTTAGTTGCCTATTACATAATTACCTAACAAAAGAAAAAAATCAGCATATACAGAAGACTTAGAAATTCAGAGTCTACCTGAAACATTATCTTCACTTGGATTTCAAGAAAATAAATCCTATAAATATGCATCTAGAATAAGAGATGAGCTTTCTCACTATTTAATTACAAGTGGTAATGTTGATTTCCAATGGAAAAAAATAAACATTGAACATCTTTAACGTCAAACGTATTAAAATTAATTAATCATAATTTGTTCTTTTCATATAAAAAAATTTATTAATTCATTTTTAAACATTAAATTAATAATTAAATTAAATAAATAAAATCTTTTTTTAAACTACTTTCGAAATTGTATATTAATTCATTATTTAAGTTATTAAATTAAAAATTCGGGGTTTCATTATATTTTCTAAACAGACATAAACTGAATTAGAAATTAAAAAAAGAAAATAAAATTATTAAACGAAAATGCGTTATTCAAACACATAACTTAAACTACAAATAGTTAAGTAAAAATAGAGTTTTAAATCACATAAGGCTCAAAATATGTCTAGTAAAGCTAACAAAATTTAATTTTTTATTACACTAATCATTTAATGAAATTTAATACTGTCGTATTAGATTATTTCGATTTGATGTGCGCTTTACTTAATTTTCTTAATCAAATTCAATTCCAGCTTTGAAAATTGCGGAACTTAGGACATCAGAAACCGCAGTTGAACTGCATGCGCTTGAGCTTCTTAATGGCGTAAAGGTACTTTCATTCCAAGAATTGACAATGGGCGTGCTACAAACTCTATCGTCAATTAATTTTTGAGAAAACAAACTGTTATCTTCAGGTAATGGACGAAATCTGCGTTCTCGCACATTTTTTAATTTTCTTTCTACCAATAACTTTTGCATTTCTCCCATCAACTCATACGCATCCTCTACAGGAAGCTTTTGTAATTGGAATGCAATGCTTGTGCCGAAAGCAGTGAACTCATTTTCTTTATCGCTTACATCAATCAATTTTTTCAATGCTTCATCAAATTTTGAATTTTCCTCTTCCCTTGGACGTTTATTTGTTTTTTTATTTGAGAATCTCTCGTTTTCTGCGTATTCCTCAATGCAGTCTTCAAATTGTTGCGAGCATATACTATTCTGTAAAGTAAGTAGGTATAAAACAATTAGCACAAACATTCTGCTTTCAGATACTCCTTAAAACACATTAGTTTAAAAGCTACAGTAGATTCGTAGCCAAAACTTTAATTACGGAAGGATATTGCAACCTTTTGTGAATTGTCACAGGACTTTCTTACTGCAATACTGGTATCCAAAAACCTCATTTCTTCGAACCAGAATAATGAAGACTGATATATTTCATCTGTAGCTGACCCAGACTTTTTACACATTTTATTTTTTTCTCCTGTGTACGTAGCTCGTAGGGAACGTATTTTTTTTTTTACAATATCCGCCGTCATACCCATTTGTGAGGCAATGTCTTCATAAGCTTTCAACTTTAAGTCATTCCGCCTGTAAGATTTGCAGTTCATGTCCCACAACACATCATGGGAACGATATAATGAAATTAATTTAATAATTTGTTCTTTATTTAATTTTTGCTCCATTTGGTACCAAATTATGTTTATTTTAAAATATATGTCAATCCAGTATTGCCGTGTTGTCAATATTATATAATTACTAAAAAGAAATATTTTCGTTATTTTTTTTTTTTATTTATGCATGAAATGTATCATTAAAAATACCATTATTATCTGTTGTTGTATATTTGTGTCCTTCTTTTGTTATTTATTTTTTGTAAATACACAGAAAACCATCTATAAGCATTACTTTTATTTTTCTAGGTTAGGTTAAGTTAGGTTATGTGGGTTGCTCGCAAGTTAGCGAGTTCACTCGGAGGCCTTGTGGCCCATTGTGATACCCTTAGAATTACCATTCCCTTATATACATAAAGGGAGAATGGTTGCCCACCCTAATTTCGTTGACTGTGTACTTCTTGTGATCCCCGTGAGAACCAACCAGTACTTTTAACAAATCTAATCATATTCACTAGTGGCATATCTCTGAGACAGTCCAGATCATGGAAAAGAGCTCTACCAAGATGTAATAGTCTATGCTCTTGTAAGGCTGGGCAATCACATAGAAGGTGTTCTACCGATTCTTCCTCCTCCTCATCCAAACAACTTCTACAATAACTATAACGTGGGTAACCCATACGTTCTGACATGCGTCCAATCATACAGTGCCCAGTGATTATACCCGTAAGAAGCCTGATCGAATTCCTACTAAGAGACAAAAGAGTCTTAGTCCTATTCTCCGTCAGAGTGGGCCAGAGCAATCTGGATATTCTACAAGTGATGATATTTGACCACCTGAGTTCCGTCTCACTCAAAGCCCATTCATTTATCAATTTTGATACGTTCACCAAGGGAGTGTGAATATCCCTTTGCGCGAGAGATACGTCCAGGGACGACCCGTTCGTTGCGCATTCGTCGGATACTTCATTTCCCCGGATACCCTCATGTCCTGGGACCCATATCAACTCGACGTGATGTTGTGTCAGTTGTGCCAGTGATTGGATGCAGTTGAGAAGACATTTCGACTTAATAAAGTTGGAATTAAGAGCCTTGATTGATGCAAGGCTGTCCAAGTAAATATGTATAGTCGAATTTTCGAGATTCAGCTCCCGTATTCTTCTCGCGGCTATATCGATGGCATATATCTCAGCTTGGAAAACCGTGCAGGTATCCGGTAATCGAAGAGACAGCGAGAGGTCCAGTTCATCGGAGAAAATTCGCGAGCCCGTGCCTCTTTCTGACTTTGAACCATCAGTGTAGACTGAGATCACGTCGTCCCTTAGGACAGTGTTCACGACTCAGTCATCCCTTGTCGGTATCTTGATCCTAAACGTCCTATCAAAATTCGGTGTAGATACCAAGTAATCTGTTTCCTGCCCAATGAATGGCCTGCCTATCTTCCGTAGGATGGTGCCGTGACCAATACGATCATGCTTCAGTCCGCTCGACTGTTTGAGTCGTAGAGCAGACTTAGCAGAAATGCATTTGATATATATATCAAGGGGAGTTATATTTAGCATCGTCTCTAGACTGGCTTGAGGGGTGGAATTCATAGAGCCAGTAATTGCAAGACATGCAAGTCTTTGTACCTTGTTTAGAATAGAGAGGTGAGTCTTGGTGTCCACCGCTCTTTTTCTAAGTTCTAGAAAATTTATATAAAACTCATTATTGGTAACACTGTTTCTTTATTTTACATTTTTTTTGCGACAAGTGACAAAAATTTACTTACAAGCAAATTCTCTTGTAAGCTGAGCTGTAAGTAAGAATAATGCGATTGTGTTAGTAAAAAACTGTGAGTGTATTGAGTTTTTCGAACTTGTACTTTTAACAAATCTAATCATATTCACTAGTGGCATATCTCTGAGACAGTCCAGATCATGGAAAAGAGCTCTACCAAGATGTAATAGTCTATGCTCTTGTAAGGCTGGGCAATCACATAGAAGGTGTTCTATGCATGTGGCAACGGGGGGTTAATCTTTTTTAAACCACGATACTTGTGAGGGTCCTCACCAATGTAATTCACGGTAAAGAATTTTACATGCTGAGTAGGATTCTGTAGTTGAATCAAAATGTAAAATTTTCAAACATTTTCGATTTTAAAAAAGTAGACTTTTTAACTTTTCTAAATTTGTGAATAGTCAACTTTTCGACTATTTTCGACATTTTATACTATTTTAATGTAAATATATATGTTTGCCAATTTTATAAAATGTTTAAAACAGAAATTCAAAATAAAAAAACTACTTTTTTCTATTTTGGTATAATGTAATCGATTGTTCGAACAATCGACTTATAGAACCCTAATGCTGAAAAAACCTGCGACAAAGCTATGAGCCTATTGATTTTTCTTATCCAGTCACCAACAGGCTCTGAAGGCTGAAAAAATCTAGGCTCATACAAAAATCCTACCGTGTGATAACACAAGAATATTATCCAACTTATCGAAGAAGTTGAGATACGACGAAGTTTATGTGATGCTGGTTGCATTGAGTATAAACCAGAGATGTACATGAGTTGATTCCCATTTTTTCTATATGAATGAAATCACTACATATGTTGTGTTTTCAATCATCAACATGTGCTAATTATATTGCTTGCAGTGCTTGCGGTCTCACAATTGATTGCTATTTTCTCAGTAATTTTTTTAATGCCGTTCGCAATAACAACTCAAAAATGATTACTGTGTTTTGATTTGTATGCAAAGTATTCAAATGATTCACAAAAGCTCGATGATAAGTTGAATGCATAGTACAAAATCAGTGCATTAATTTGTTTTAAATAACTTTTCGCCCGTGGTTCAAGAACTAAATTTCGTCTTATTTTGATACAATGAACTCCGAAATAATAAAGAATATTGAAAATAGTGTTTTCCGTATTATTAAAAATATAAATATGCAAGAAAAAGCCTTCTAAATACAGTCTAAAATTAATTCAAACATACTCATATAGGAATGTGTATATTAACTCAAAATGCTCTTCGTATATTCATAACACTCATATTGATTCGCTGTTTAAGTGAATGGTAAGAATTTACAGAATATGCAAGCAATTACATGAATTTTGTAACAAAACACTTGCTGTGGTTAATCATGCAATGACAGTATTCGTTTAGTTTATGTATAGTGTTAACTCTGTATTCACTTTTGCAAAATGAAAAAATATGTCATTTTAATGGTATTCATGCACATCTCTGGTATAAACCTCCCAACGATATTTTATGGCAAGAGGTCGCAGATGTCTTCCAGGTATGTTTGAATGATTGCAAAGGAAAATGGGCAAATATCCGCAAAGCTTTCAATTACAATTTGAAAAATTCAGAAGAAAAATGTCAGGCCAAACCACTGATGAAAAATTTAAAATTGTTTTCTTTAAATGATTTGACAGTTCTGGCAATGTCGAACAAAGGATCTATCAATTTTAGCCACATAACAATCTGACAACCGTGTGAACTGAAAATTTTTGTTGGCAGAAAAATTTATTGTCTGACAATGAAATTGTAAGGTTTCTTACAATCGTCTATACATAGCTTAAGGTACGACACTATGTCGAAAAATTTCGTTTCATATTATTTAAGAAAGTATGTATAAATTTTATGTTATGAATTAAATTCAATGAAATCAAATCATACTACTCGTATGTTGAAACTTTTCTGTGAAAATAAATAACAATAAAATGATTTTTAACCAAAAGGGTTAATGTGAAAGAGAATGTGTATTTGACTTAAAGATAATAACAAATGTAATAAGTCTTTAATGTGTTAATAATAATAAATTAAATGTTTCCTTGTCCAAAATAGCTTTTGTATTTAAAAAAACAAAACAAAAACATCCAAACCTATGCGTACTTATGAAGTCTGCTTCGCGAAGACAACTTCTAAAATACTTTACTAAGCAGAGTTTCCCACATAAATCCCATTTTAAAAATTATAAGGTCTCATCTATTTATTTGTTTTGGTAGTGTGTTGGTAGTGTGAATAATAGTTACAGGCTTGATTCCTTTAATAAACAGCAAATTTAGTAAATTTTTACACAATGTATATATCATTTGCTATTAAAGAAAAGTAAATATTCGAAACAAAAACATTTGGGAATCTCAGCTTCTTAGTATTATAACATGTTCAATATTTGTTTATATCTTGTCCTAACAATAAAAAAAAATACATAAAGAAGCAAAAACGATGAAGAAACAAACGAACACAACGGCAAGAGGACTTATGTTCAGGAATTAGGATAATAAAATTATATCTGATACTTTGTGTAAACAAAAGCTAACACTGTTTATTTTTGTCGTTTATTTCTTTTTCTTACAAGGCACACAGTATGGATTATTTAGCTTAGTTGTGGTTGAATTTTAATATCATTCCACAAAAACACAAACATTTCTTTTACAGTTGAAAATTATATTTAATAGACTTTTTGAAGTTTTGTTTAAGGCAAACAAACTGTCCACTTTAAATAATAAATAAAAGACTTAAAGTTTATAAACATTTGACGACGATTGGAGAAACACAACAAGTATATTTGTGAATGTAAAATTTTCGCTTTTGCGCTTGTTCGAATAAAATGTTTCAACATATTTTATATGCCGTCTACACAACAGGCTTTATTAAATTTTTGATAAAAATCTAAAATCCCTTTTTCCAAACAAATTAAAAATAACTTTCTAGTTGAGCCGGGACATAAGAGCATAGATGGGACATAGCCTCCACCTCACTTCAGTACAGCCAAAGCACCATATATAAATAGATTCGTCCTGCCAGCAACATATATGGGCCAGATCACAATAACACAAGTGGATTCATTGGTCTATCTGTTCTGTCTTGCAATTTGCAAAAAAAAACCAGGTACCGAATTACCGCATTCGTAGTCGAATAGTATCGAAAAAAAATTGATATCGAAATTATAATAAAATGTACTAAATTTCTAATCTCAAATAAGACAATTACGATGAATTTTACTCGATACTGAATGCGATAATTCGGCCCCTGAAAACCCCATCTGACCAATTCATCGTCTGATTACAACAGCAAAAAAAGGCTTGACTAACCACTATACAGATTTGGTGCATCATGGCTATCTAAGTACAAAAATGGTAAAATTTTTCAATTCTATCGACAGATTTTTTTGATGTTATTAAAATAAACTTAGAAATGTTGAGATGAGATTTTCACAAAATTTTTGTTTTTTTGTTAGATAAGGACTGAGATTGAAAAATTTTTAACATATATATGTTAATAAAAATGAAACCACTAAACTTACAGTTTTGAATCTGTTTTTATTTGATTGAAATTATTGTTCCAATTTACAAAAAAAAAAAAATTATTTTTAGAGTTCTAATCACTAATGATGAAATTTTGAACCTTTTTCGAAAACCCTTCCATTATGGTTTTTATAGTGTTTTATGTCACTTTGTTCGAACAGGTTATCCATCTCCGTTTAAAATCTACCACACTTCTGTACACCGTTTTGTGCTCTTCAATTTTCTTTTAACAAGAGCCCAATATCTCTCCACTGGACTCAGCTCCAGGCAGTTTGGAGAAATTGCCTCTCTTGGTGCAAATACCACGTTATTGTTCTCGTACCACTCAAGACCTTTCTTACCATAGTGACAGGATGCCAAATCAGGCCAAAAATAAGTGGACACATTAAGAAGTCTTATGAATGGAAGCATCCTTTTTTGTAAACATTCCTTGATGTAAATTTCGGTATTTATAGAGTCCTTTGTAACAAATGCTTGGCTTTTTTGACGCAACTGCATATTGCTTGCCATACCAAGAACTTTTTGGGAAATTTTGTCTGCTATTGGGTCCTAAAATTTTCTTCAACATTCCCTCGAGCATCTGCAACATAAAAATATTGAACCAGAAGCTGCGAAATATTTTACATATATTTTTTGTATTAAATTTGACTTCAATTTCCGAGCTCCGTCTTTGGCCTCAAAATTTTTAGCCTAGTAGGCTTTTAAACCTGAATTGGCTTTAACTTTTCGTACCAAATAGTCCGAGTACTGACCTAAAGGGCTGCTTTCCTACCGGAGGTGTTGGGAGCTCTTTTGAAAATGCTTTCTATTTTTTGGCTTTAGAAACATCATGTGGACAATTCCTTCTACCTGAACCAGGTTTTATATCAACGGACAAGTTCTCCCGGTACTGTTTAATAACATTGGAAACAGTTTGATACCAGACCTTGGATTGTTTGGCCAACTTTTGTAGGACAAAGTTGGATTTTGTTGAAAATATTTAATAATTTTTGTACGCACTTTTTTCTGGTCACTCATTTTAATCAGATTAACAACAAATGAACATAATTGACATTAAACATAATAACTGACATGCTTTACAAAGGTAACTTGATCAAAAAAAAAAATCAAATAATGCTTGAGTTGAAAGTTTTAATGAAAAACGTGTGTTAAGAATTTTACAATCTCAGTCCTTATTCTCGTACGTAAAATTGAGTAGTTTATGTTCTTCTTTCTATTGATTGAATTTTGAAAACATTTTCCCCATTTTATAAAAAATTTCACGCTTCAATCGGCTAAGTAGTTTCGGAGTTATAATAAAAAATTGAAGCAAAAAACGGCCGAAATTGTTCAGCACATAAAATTTTGTGAAAATGAGCGAATTCACTTAAATGTGAATAAATTCGAAAAGAATCCATCGATTTTTATAATCGATATCTCATTTGGTTCCTATTACTTGTGGCTTTGCAATTAAGCCATAAATCTGAACAATTTCTGGCCTTTTTGGATTTTTCATGATTTTTTTAAAACAAAAAAAAGCTATTTTCACGTAACAAATATATTTTTTGATTCAATGTATTATTATATCTCCGAAACTATTGAACTGATTGAAACGCAATATATATGTGAAAATTTGTACATAGCATGGGGAAAATGTTTTCAAAATTCAATCAATCGAAAGAAGGACTACTCAATTTTATGTATATCAAACAAAAAATTAAAATTTTGTGAAAATGAGCGAATTCACTTAATTGTGTAGGCTACTGTATGTGGGTTTACGATAAAGCAATAAACCTGAAAAATTTTTGGAACTACAATACATCAAAATTGTGTAGTGGTTTAAAAAGACTTTAACATTTTTTCGATTTTGTTGCCCTGTGTTATCAATGTGTCCATATAAGCGGTATGCTAGAATACCTCGCTATCTCATTTTGAGACACCCGGCATTATACGATTAACCTAGACGTCATAAAGACATGCCCTATTCCATTAATAGTAGCATTGCTATCAATATTCAATAATATCTAATTCATATTGGTAATTTCCGTCTGAAGATAGTCCTTGATGAAGAATCCACAACCGACCCTACTAAACCCCATGGAGCCATCAGTGTATACCCTTGTGACACTAACAAGGTGTATACTCCTTTTAGTTTAGAGTTGGGCATAATAGTTTTTTTCCTGATTGGTAATTTTTGTCCAGAACAAATAAATGAACAAGTCTGTTCTTTTTGTTCAGTTTTTAATTATTATTATGAGGTATTTGACCTAACTATGTCTATTTTTCTGTGAATATTTTTGCAGTAAACAAATTGAATAGGGACATCTGCAAAACATTTTATTTAGCATCAAATTTAAAGCTTTGTGAACTTATGAAGCGTATTTTAAACTTCTGATTCGAAATCAAGATAAAAACTGGGTACCTCATTTTACCTGTGTTAACTGCAAAAATACTTTAGAAGGTAAGAAACTAAAAATAAAAATCCAAAACAACAAATGAAATTAGGAGTGACAAGACTATGGAGGGAACCTCGTGATCATTTGCAGGATTGTTATTTTTGCATCGTGAACCCATGTAAGCGTCGAGCTGGTAAAAATTCAGAAAAAAAATTTTACCCTGACTTCCTGCAACGTCGGCTCCAATACCCACAATGAAAATTCCCCCCTTCCGTCTAGATCAAAAATAAATAGCTCCGTAATTCAGATGTCACAAAGTTCAACAGAATCTTGTGTATCGCTTATGAACACCTGTGACAATGATTTTAGAGTAAAATCGCAAAATATTGAACCACATCTCATCAGCACTAGTTTACGAGATCTGAACTTGCCCAAGAATAAAGCAGAGATTCCGGGTTCACAATTGAAACAGTGGAATTTGCTTGAAAATTTATAACTGAATATAACTGGTCAACGAGAGCGTCATAAAAGTTTTTCATGTTTTTTTCACAAAACAAGACGGATTGTGTTATTGTAATAACGTGACAGGTTTATTCGAAGAAATCGGAATACCATGCATTCTATCAGATTGGCGGCCTTTTATCGATTGATCTTCAAAAAGCTTGAAAGCCGTCCTTCTTCACACGTTTCCTAGTCTCCCCCTGGCACATTCCGTAATGCTTAAGGCAAATTTCGACAGTGTAAAAATTGTACTAGAAAAATTAGAACATAAAGAATACAACTGGCCATTAACGGGAGATGGTTGTTTTTTTGATAGGAATGCGAAGCACCCTTGTCACCTATGCTGATGGGATAGTCGAGCAGATTTAGTACGTTATTAGCAGCGTACATGGCCTGATCGGGTCGAGTTTCATATAGGAAAACAAAACGTCAAATGGGAAACAGTTGTAGATCCAAAAAGTATTTTAATGACGCCATTGCATATCAAATTAAGCATAATGAAACTATTTGTGAAAGCGTTGGATCAAAATTTTGAAGCTTTCGAATATTTAAAAGGATTCTTTCCGAAATTATACGAAGCGGTGATAAATCAGGAATCTTCGTAAGACCACAAATAAGTGTTTATTTCCATTTTTGTGCTGTTTTTATAAATACTAGACTACAATTTTCTTAAGTTTCGGCCAAAAAATATATAATACTAGCTTGACCCGGTGCGCTTCGCTACCCTTGTCGATGTAAAAATCGGTTCAGCCGTTTAGTAATTATTGTTTAAAAACTAAAGGTACCAATTTTACCCGTTTTTCCCTCTTTTTATCCCTTTCTGGTCCAAGTATTGAAAAAATTTATAGCCTATTGACGCTTCCAAGTAAGGATCTATCTACGTTCCAAATTTCAATAAAATCGGTTCAGCCGTTTAGGCGTGATGCTCAAACAAACAAACAAATAAACAAACTTACAAAGACATTTATATATTTATATAGATTTCGCTATCTTTCCATTAGAAATTCCAAATATTGAAACATTTTACCTTTGACCTTCACGATTTAAGGTTTAATGATTTCCAATTTTAGTAAAACTTTCAGAGTATATTTAAAATTACTATAATATTCATAATAGGTTCTAGTAAAACTTCATAACAGTAAGGAAATTGAATTCATTCGCTAAAATATGGCCAAATAATTAGATTTTCTCGAAAATTGCTAAATTTAAATCGCAGGTACGGAAAAACTATAAGAGGTATTTTCATAATTTTTTCATATTTTTATTCCCTATTATATTCCCAATGTGATGATTACGAAGACAAAAACGCATATACAAGTAAATATGGATATATTTTAAGTAAAAATGAGCTTTTATTTTAATATTTCTCAAAATATGGCCTGAGACACGTTAATGGCCTCGGGAATTTTTAATAACTTTAACATTTGTTTACCAGTTTTAGCCTTTTATATCTCATTAGAATGAAAATTACGTACAAATTTATATTATTCGATATTAAATTGCAAAAGTAATTGTTCAATGGCAAAATGTTTACAAAAACTAAAAAAGTTGCATTTTCCCCCTAGTAAATGCATCTCAAAAATTAATCGGACTTGCGCCACGGCTTAACACCAACCGATTCACTAAATTTTTTTCGGTATGATTTTTTTTACAAAAAATTCACCAAACTGGCAGGTGAGACTGGAAAAAATCAATATTTTGTTTGTTAAGGTGTAACGTAACGTTTTTTTGCGCTTATGTGGTTCACCGGCTAATTTTAACTTTTTCTTGACACTCATCTGGGACGTAGTTCTCAACCCTTTCCTAAGGCTCAGCCACGCACCAATTATACATGTAACAAAAATCTAACTTACTAATTCACACTAAAACAATATTAGGGAAGTTCGGTTTTGTTCTTCCAGCCGCCCAAGTCCCATCCATGGCCATATTTATTGTCCTTCACAACTTACTTTATTATGGCCCCACTGAAGGTAATACACACACACTAATCACCTACTTACCAATATCCCCTTCGAAATTAAATTATTTATCCATTTCTATTTCAAAACATTACAATAAGGGTCCTCATGTAAACGCTTAAATGCCTCGCAAACTGTGCAATCTGTGCATTTTTACGCTCTCGCAAATGAACTGTCAAAAAATGTATGGAAATTCGTTTGCACAACTCCGATAAGTTTGCGCGACAATTTAGACTCGCAAACTTAAATTTATTGTGCATTTGAATATCAGCTGCTTTTGTTTACTTTTATTTATGAAAAATAAAAATCAAATAAAATATAAATATTTTGTGCATGTGAAAATTGTGTAACTTTGGAACAGAATGATTGGATTGAATGGCAATGTGTATGGAAACATTCACCAAGAGCTAGAACATATACAAAATCTTCCAAACTATGTATATCATCGTTTGTTCCAAAGATTTAACTTTCATTCAACATTTTTAGAATTTAAATTTATACAATTTGAAAAACTTATTTTTTACAACTTTTGTTGAATTTATTTTTATTTGACATTTTTAACAAATATAAACTTTCTGTGTAAACTTGCACAAAATTGAAAAGGTGGGTTCATGAAACACGTCGCGCAAATTTGCACATTTGCACAAATGGGAAACTTAAGCGTTTAAATGAGTACCCTTAATATATTAACATTTATTTTCTATTAACTTAAAACTTAAAACTAAACATCTATACTAGTTATAATTAACATTTACTATTGAACCTCTCTGTTAGATTTAAAATATTGTTACACAAGTTTAACTACTTAACTATCTAGTTATACATCCTTTCTCGTTTCTTTTTCTTTATTAAGTATGTTTGCCTAAGTATTGGTTCACTACCTGAAAGAGCTCTCTAAGGTTAGTAATCGATCTGCCACTATTCAGATCAAATATAAAGTCTGTTAAAAAATTTCGAGAAAATCCATATACCTAAATGTTCATCAAATTTGATCATATCTTTTTCTTTGAATTTATTCCTAACAGATCAATTTTTGCACACAACATTAAATCTTTCCAAAAAAAAAAAATTACTTAATATCTAACAAATAATAACATAACTTAATATGTACTATCCTTATCTATACATAAAACATAATATTAAACATACCAATATAATTTTGTATTTAATATAATCCCCAGGAATATTACATGGAACATCAGTTACGGCTTGGCAATTACTCTACTTTTTATATCCTAGGCCTCACTTCTTTTAATGTCATCAGTAGCAGTCTCCTTTTCTAGACTTTTGGCATTAATCACCAAGGCTTTAGTTTTATATATTTCGTTGTTTTCAGCTTTTATTTTATTTTGTTAGGCTTATCTAGCCACTTTAATTTATTTATTTAGGTTCCCCTTTTTTTATGTATGTTTTAACTTAGTTAGTTATTAGTTATTTCGCTTAGGTTAATACTAATATTGTTCACATGTATATAACTCAACAGCTTTATTTTGTTTCTTATTTAATTTTTTTGAATGTTTTTTAATTATTAAAAAAATCTTTCATTATTTAATGTTCAGGCTCATTTTTGTTAAATAGATATATAAATTTTCGTATATCATAATAAATTTTCTTTTATTTCACAAAACTAACGAACATCTTTAGTCTTTATTTGTTTGAGTTTTGAAATGATTTAATTATTAAAATTTTACTTATATTCAATGTTCAGTTTCATTGTTTATTTTTTTTTTCCTTTTTTTTACAATATTCACAACAGTCTTTAAGGGAATCCGCACAAGCCGCTTTTTTGGTCTCAATCTCAAAGTTAATCTCCCCTTTTTCCTTAAGTTTTTTCGCTTTTATATCCTCCAATCCTTTTCCACTATTACGGAATACATTCCCAAATATATAATGTATATGTTTTAAATATATTAAACTTCCAAATAAATACAAACAAAAATACTTTTCTAAATAGTCCGCGCAATCGACATCTTTAATTGCCATATTTATTGAAATTCCCTCAAAAAAAAAAATCCATATGCCCTTCCTTACTCCTCTTATCCTGTCCTATTCAATAATTCGTTTAATATAGATGCTGAACTGCAGGACCAGGCGTTCATAAAGTTACGTGGTTGAATCGGTTCATTCATAAATTTCAAATAAATATCCAAAAAGATTCAATACGTTATTAACTAACAGCCCTGTTATCTACGCAAATTAATTTCGTTGCCAACTTTCTTGTTGAATTTCATTTATTAAACATACCCTAACACATAAACATATGGATTGAAAAATATAAACAAAACAAAAGAAGCAGACATGAGGTAAGTATTACATTGTAATTATATTATTGCATTTATTTTTAGTTTCTTGTCTTAATTTTATAATATTTGTTGTATCATTTCAGGGAATTGGATAATTTCTAAATTTTGCAACTTTCATATTCACTTCTTTTTTTACTTTCTTCTCTTTTCAGGACAAATACAAAATGAGCGTTCATAATATGCGGTCTTGCTCAGCCGCCAATAAAAGTTGGTCCAAAAATGGTTCCACTGCGCGAGGCCAGCCGCATGAGGGAAGTGGACCATTAAAATAAACAAACAAACAAAATTTACTAACAATACTAACCCCGGCATACAAAAAACGAAAACTAACAAAATTAACAAAATAATACATTTGAACTTGGACTTGGGCCGGAGAGTGGTTCTTTATTATGAGGGACTCGAGGTAGTAGGTACTTTTGACCTCCTCCCGATGCATTCTCTAAGGTGGGACTACGCAAAAATATTTTCTGCCTCCAACTTAGAAAATGTTACTTCCCACCGCAACAAAGGGTCACCCTAATATACCCTTATTCACTATTTATGGTGGTCGAGGGTATACAAAATTATAAAAGTTCTTTAAAAGATATTGATGATTATCAATGCAATTTACTTGGATTTTAATCTTTCAGTTGGTTAAAAAATCAGTATTATATATTTTATTAAATTTTTGTAAATAAAAAAGTTTTTAAAACATATTTATTTAAAGACGGTAAAAACTTAAAAACATGTATATTGTGTCTTTTACTTTTCTCATATCTGTTTCTATGGCTTTATTAATATTTTTTGGAAAGACTCCTTGTTATCTACATATATCGTTGACAGTATCAATCGGAAGTAGAAAAAAATAAATGTTTAATATATATTATTTGCAAAACGTTAAATAGAAGACTTGGAAGCGTTTTAGAAAATGCCATTGATATTTTCCAAAAAATTTAGATTTTAGTTATTTTAATAGTGTTATTATTTTCGTATTTCTACGTTCAGAAATTCGTTTTCTAAGTGCATTAAATAGTTTCTTTAAATAGAGTTATTTACAATAGACATTTTTTAAAACTGCAACAGCAATTTTAACTTGATTCAAAACGTTGCACAATGGCTCTAAAATTTTATTGTGCTCTTCCCATATATGAACCAGACTATAATTAATCAAAGTTTTTTATACAATTACTAGTTGACCGCACCGGCTTCGCTCGGTAGCTATTTACTAATGTTAGCTCTTCATATTTCTACAAAAAATGTCTTCTATTAAGAAAAATGAGTAGTGAAAAGGAGGCAACATATTAAAAATTTAAGTTTCCGAAAATCAGCCAAATCGCTCCAGCCGTTCTCACGTGATTCCTTTGGATCATTTAATTTTTGTATATATATATAAATTTTCAAAAATTATTATAGCATTTGTTTAAAATAAAACGAACCAACTTTATTCCAGCAACTTGTCGCATTAAAATTCTGAAAATTGTTTTATTAAGGGTACTCTTTTTAACGCTAAAGTTTGTCATTTGTACATCATGTGCATTGTGTGTCGTGTTTCATGAAAATTGTATACATTTTAATTCTAAAAATGTTTAATGAAAGCGAAATCTTTGGAACATACGATAATAAACATACATTGTTTGAAAGAGTTTGCTTATGTTCTTGCTGTTGGATAGCATTTTGATGCAATGACATTTACTCATCATTCTGTTCCAAGGTCACACAATTTAAAAATGTACATTAGGGTTTCCAAAACCATACATTTTTTTGCCACGCCTAGAAATACCGTCCTTTTTGTTTTTTATATACTACGCCGCTATTTTAGGTCCGATCGTAACATACCATATATCAGTGTTTGTGTTTGACGATTATTTAATTCGACGTCATATTTTATGCCCGACTTCTGATATCTCGGATCCTTCCCCAAAATCAATAATTGTGGCTATGCAGGAATAAAGAGCATTTAATTATATAAAATATATGTTTTTAAAATTTCACTTTTATGCATTAACAGATATTTAAAATGTTCTAATATTCATTCACAACCTTTCTCGCAACAAATAAACAATGTGTCGAAAACATCATTCTTTTTAAATTAATTTCTAATAAAAAATATATGTATTTATTATTCCGTTACAAACCAAATTGGATCTTCGGATCCTTAAGTCCCATTACCAAAAACAAGAAAGACCATTTTATTCTATAGTAGTTGTTAATAAGTAAGAAAAATTTTATTAATAAATACTTAAAAATAATACAGTTATAAAGAAATTACAAATTCATTTTTTTAAATTACTGCATGAACTAACTACTTTTAAAATAAGTAAATTAAAGAAAAGTAAATTTATCGTAATAGAAATTCAGCAAATCAAAAATTTTTGCAGCTAAATCCTATCCAAAATAAAGCTAAAAAATGCTAAAATCGAAAATAAAAATGCCAAAAAAAAATGCTAAATTGTTTGTATCACTTTAATATAGTAATTCTTCACTGCTTGTACCGCTGTTTATACAAATTATGTTTTTCTATATAAATAAAACCAACTCGAACTCAAAAACAAACAAAAAGCCATTTATTAATTGGACATAAACTAAAAATTATAAAATATATATATTCTTTTCAGTCTTTTCACATATAAATAAATATGAGCTCAAATATAAATACATAAAACAATTGTTGGCGAACTAAATGATCAGTAGACCTTATGCTCGTGTGTACAGCAACATATAAAGACTCTTTTAGCTCTGCTTCTTTTATTTTAGAATGACTGGTTATAGGATTAAATTGAAGGATTTTCTGGCCATTACCACTGAATGGGGATTTCATTTTTACATGTTTAGACGTTTTTCTAGGGCTATATGTGTACTTAGTTTTAATTTTAATATACATTGGCAAAATTTACATTTAACCTGTTGTTCATTTATTTCGGGGATCCAATTAGACAACCTTGGGTCATTTAACCACTTTTTTCTAAGTTTTTGCGTACACATTCTAAAATATAAACACATTTGCATTAAAGACAATACGTATGTTAAAAAAATAATACTTTATACCTTTTACTTGCAGTTGGAAGACATGAGTCTTAAGAATCACTGCTAAATTCTTCTACATCAACATTTTGGTCACTTCTTTTAAGATACCTTTAAAAAACTAATGAGTACGTCTTAATATGAATACAAATCTCTTTTTTACCAACCTTTCCATTTTAGTATTTATAAAATTGAAAACTTTGTTTTGTTTATGCAGAAATATAAGAAGTAACTAAAAGGAAAACAGTTTTATACAAAGATGACATTATTTGTTTCCCAACTACAAAAACAACAAACACCTGTCATCTGCTTATTTCATCTTAGTCAAATCAAAGGCTATGTAAAATAGAAATTCAATGTGTTAGTGTTATAATCTTGTTAAATATACTTTGTGACGGTTTTTTTTTCTATGTTGTCAGATTTAAGTTTTTGTTTTATATATATTTTCATCATTTACATGGTTGCCATTAAACTATGTACTATCAATCACCTTTTAATAATCGTGAAAGGTGTTAAAAATAAAAAATAAATTAAAGCTAAAAAATGCTAAATAAAATGCCAAATGCTAAATCGAATATTTGCAGCTAAATCAAAATAAAAAATGCTAGATCTAGCTGTAAAAATGCTAAAATGGTCACACTGCTAAGAAGACTAAAATCGCCCACGTTATCGAAAAAAGTTTGAAACCCATGAATTAGAGGCATTGATACATGAAGATTGTTGTCAAACTCAACAAGAGCTTGAAAGACGATTTTTTATGTCTGAAATCCTGCTTCAACGCTATAGAAGAAAATAATTTTTGCACCGAATCATTACTTGCGATGTAATTGATCTTATGTGAAGCCCGGCCAACCATCCGAATCGATAAAGTCTGTATTTGGTAGGACCTGCTGAGCTGCTGAGATCTTTCCAAACCATCACAAGAAACCTGATTCGTTTAAAGTATATGCGGCCAGACATAAACTGTTATATTCCATTACAACAACATGTGCCCGAGACATGTTGCAGAACCTGCTAAAAAACTACCGCTTTATAGTCCAGACCGAACCTCCTCCGACTACTTTTGTTTCAATCGAAGCAGAACGATCTCTCTGGAATACGCTTCACTTTGGAACAGAGTATCCGATATTGTCTTGATTCGTTCTTGGCCTCAAAAGATGAGTAGTTCTTTTGGCTCGGTATCCATATGATGCCAGAAATATGGAAAAAGGCCATAGCTAACACTGGCCAATGCTTTGAATAAATTTATATTGTACAAATGTTTCAAAATAAAATATTGAAATTTGAAAAAATCCCCCATTTTTTAGTCATACACACAAACTAGACGTGATTGATACCACATAGGTTTGAAACATTTAATATATGACTCATTACCTATTCATTCCAGCTAACAGTTAAGAGAGTAAGTACCAAAATCCTGTAACGCAGTGTTATTAGTTATAGGGGGTCACACGGCATGTATTGCATGTGTTTTGTGACATGTATTGCGACATTTTTCCACATGTTAACATGTTCATACCGTGTGATCCATATGAAACTTTGTTTATGTAATATATATGTATGCCTTATGACATTTTTGGCAATTAGATCATGTTCTATTTTCGTGTGTATATCAATTGGTCAATTCATGTCATATTGCCATAATGTCTTAATATTTCACAATGGTTTTTATTGTTTTTCATGTCCTAACATAATACTACTTCTATGCTATGTTTTTTATGTTATCGTTACCAACCAGCAGAGACCAACGCCGAATGCCTAAGAGTCGATTAAGCCCAGCCGCAGTGTCGTGATATATTAGGAGATTATGACTGATAAGAGACCTTGTGAATTGACCAAATGTGTATTTTGAAATACAACACTGCAAAATAAATAACACAAAATAAAAAACAGTAGAGAGAAATCATAACAAAAAAGGTTTCATCAAATTAAATTTATTTATTGTGATTTAAAATTGTATTAAATTGATATATAAGTAGTGAAAAACAAAAATAATATAAACTAATAGAGGTTATGTCACATGCAATTACATATGTACGTGTGAACCTGGAAATTATGAATCGTATGTATAAAGTGAATTTTGACATACACATGGAATTCCACATGTCCCAATACATATGGAATACATGCCGTGTGACCCCCCTTTAAGCATTTGACCTTCAACTCAAAAACCCGACCTAAAAAATATTTCTCTTACTCTATTGGCTACAACAAATTAGAATTTTTTATATTTTTTTAATTTTTCATTCACTTTTGTATTAAAGTGTTATTAAATAACACACTACCACGCTTTAATTTTAAAACGCACGTCCTTTTAGTTATACGAAAACAATTTTACTTTCCTAACTTAATAGCAAATTTATCCTGTTTTCAGTCTTGACCGACTGCAATTTTCTTATTTTATTTTCAGTAAAACAATCAATTATTTAACTGAGTGAATTTGTACGGGTAAGTATGAAGGTGTTAGTATGTATTAATAGTATACCGTCAATAAAATATAGACTCAATTGGCTTAAATTCAATAAAATATTTATTATATTTATTTATAGTACGATTTTGTGAGTGGCTATAGCTGTGTGTTTGTTTGCATGGGAGTAAACTCGTACTTTCGCTCACAGTTTTGCACACACATACACGCAATTGCTCATTTATCCAGTGTATTTGGATTGAATTGTGATTGCACAAAAGTGTCAACACTAAAATAGCAATGTCATTTTCAACACAGTATAAATTTAACTTACTAAGATACTGACTGACTGCTGTACGCACAGTGTGTCCAGAGAGTTTTATTTTTTTATGACAAATAAATATCGTAATTTTGGTATTATCATTTATATGTATATTAGAGTTAGGTTTGTCATTATAATAATCCGAAAAAATAAAATAATAATTATTCGAAAGAACAATATTTTTCAATTTAGGATTAGCCACCACCCCCTCCTCAGCACTTTTTTATGACGATGTAAGTGTCACTTGCTAAAATAGAATAAAGGACTTTTATTCTTTAATCTAATTTCTGTTTTTACTGTGATCGAGTTAGAATAAACAATTGAAGTGTATGAACTGGAAAAATGTCTGCAAAAATTAAAAAAGAACACTTTCTTTTGCATTTGTAATATCATTAGCACTAAACACTGAACAAAATGTTGGCATTGTCAAAAGAGTTTTCCGGCATACTGTACATTTATATGCACGAGCATGTAGTCCATGTATCAATGTATACTTGTGTGTGTTCTCACATATAGATGTATGTATAAAATGTATATGTGTATATTAGGCCTGCCCTTAAAATATATATATATTTTTTTTTGTTTTAATATCTTTGTAAGACTTCTCTGGAAAGCTCAGTGAAATAAGTGATATATATAAGTACATATGTATATAATAAGTACATATGTATGTATATAATATTGTCGCGCACACAACTTAGTATGCAATATATAAGAAAATATACACCCACACGAAAGTAGCTGTTGCCGATAAAAAATTTATAATTATTTTTTTTCGCAACTATAGATTTTTAAAAGATACAAATTTGATTGGCATTTCGTTGTCATGAAAATAACGTGTATCTGGGGTCTTCGAAAGCGACTCCGCTAACTATCAGGATACTGCATAAAGTGACAAATTTATATTGTAGAACTTACAAACTGAATGACAAACTTACCTATTGAAAGTTATGAAAATGATTTTAAAAATGTTCGATACAAAGAAGGGCACGTTTAGTTAAAATATATGTACATAAGTATGTATGTATGTAGGATACAAAGATATACAGATTGATATTGTATTCTACTCCTGGTAGACAAATAGACAATCCAACGTATTTCTACAATCGCTGGTTATTGTTGTGAGATTGGTGAGCCAAAAAAACAACACACACATATTCACACTTATCCACACACACACCCATGGAAATGAAAATAAAAATAAAAAATTGAATAAAATTGAAACTCAATCAAGTGAATGATTTTCCATCGATAAATCCAGATAACATTCGTAATTTATGGCATAAATAGAATTTGCTTTAAACAAACAGATTTTTACTGTCTATCAATACATATGTACAAACAAGTAAATGTACACAAAGTTGTATGTATGTGTATGTATCTATGGGTATGTATTTATTCTATAAATGCGTTTGAATTTATTCGTTGATGAGTTGTATATGGAGGGCTGGGTGGTGTCTGTTTATCGATATAGTGACACTGAATGTCACTAAATAGTAAATCAATTTGCCGCTAAAATTCGATTACAATTGAATATTTACAAACAAAATGTTCATTTCAATGTTTGTGATTCGTTTCTAGTATTTTTTTTTTAAAAGATTTTGGAAAAACGTGATTTATTGGAATTTATTATATTGTTTATGACCCGCATCTGTTCAATAAGCAAACTATTTAATATTTATCTCCATGTGTGTGTGTCTATACATATGCATATATGTAAATGCTCTAACATGTTTACATATAGAACACCTATTTCATACATATGTATGCATGTAAATAGGTATGTTCGTAGAGGTATACATTTTTTTCCGAAAATTGCAGGGTCTCAATTTTATGTACAATATTATACAGATATAAAAACTAGATTTTTAAACAATTTCTATAACCGTTTAATCTATTTTGTTTAAAGACTGTGCATGTAAAATTTATACCAGTAACCCCCATTAACACGAAGTCTGGTTATGTGTTAACTAATAATTATACTGTCGGTTAAAAGTATTTTTGTATGAAAACTGTCAGTATAACTATTAGTTAAAACATAACCAGACTTCGTGTTAATGGGGGTAATAAAGATAATAGAGTATTGCAAGGCAGTCTGTGGCTTTACGAAAATCCGTATTCTAAAGTACAGTGTGTTGCTGGTAAATGTTATTCGCAAGTGAGCCATTTTAATGATGAATATCTCCTTTTATTTTTAACAATTTAAATTTTGTTTATCAAACACGTTTAAATTTACTTCTGTATTCTGGACTTTATGAAAATTACAAAATTATTACAAAATGGTTTCTTGTTACATTTCCATAAAAAAGTTGTCAAATTTTCAGTTTTGGTATACTTTTGTCAGTGTGATAATACGTTAGTATGAAACATAACTCCGAAACTAATGAGCAGATTACTGTTAGTATAACTTAAAGTAATTTAGTTATAATTTGTTGATACGTTTTTAATCATATCAGACAAATCGTTCCAGATATATGCTGATTTTCATTATCCTTTGATTAGAAAAATGAATGTACGTCAAGAAATTTGTATTAATATATTCAATAACAACTTGTTAATTGTTCGGCCTTTGTTTAGTAACAGTTATTGAATGTAAAAATTGTTTTCATTCAGCTTTTGAAGCCAATTGCGATTGAAGCAATTTGAGAATTTTTTGATTTGATTTAAAGTGTGCATAATGTCTATGTCGCCAAATTTGTTTAATGAAAGTGCAGTTACTACTACTGAAAAGTTTTTACGAAAACGGGCTATTTCAATGAAAGTTGTAAATGACGATGAATCAGCAAGATCCAAAGATTTTAAATCAGGTTTTGAACAAACGCAAAATCAAGTAAAGATCCTACGCAGGCGTTGATATAATATATTGAATAATATTTTGTTATCATGGAAGATTTTGCCAAACAAAAACTAATAGAGAAAGAGAAAAAATATCAGCGGAAGGCCTTATTTGTCATAAAATCTTAACTGGAACATGTAACATCCAATTTTCTTCGTAATTACGAAAGCTGATACAGAACGCGAATGTAACTCCTACAATGCATGACCACTTTAACAAACTTATGCTGACACAGAAGTTTTTTTTGGTTATACAATTCATTGACACTTTTGAGAGTAAGTCAGTTTCAGTAGTATGCAAACAGTTTTCGGATATTCACTTCTTCGATGCGATTTTGTCGCATTATTAATGACATTCATGACTACTTAGTATGTTCTTAATATCTGCAATTTAATAGCAACTATTACCGACAATGAAAGTAATTTTATTAAATCATTTTCAGAATTTGGCATTGTAAACCAAAACAACTTTTTGAACGAAGATGAAGAATTCGAAATGGACCAAGGCATTTCTCCCAAGTCACATTTGATGTGCATCACATACATAGCAACAACAGATTTAAACAAACTTTTACACTCAACAAATTTAGTTTAAGTATTATAAGCATAAGCTTGTAAGTTAAAAACTTAAAGTTGCATACTTCCTACCAGAACTTACTTTAATTAAATTCTGTAAGATTTTAAATAAATGCAGGGCGTTATGGTCAAAACTCAACAGACCAAAATCATTGGAGCAAATTACTTCAATATTGGGTTCTCATCAAAAATACCCTGTGGTGACACGATGGAACTCGCCATATGATTCCGTAAATGACTTGTTGTCACATAAATTGAAGTAGCTCGATTTATGCCAACAACTTGGTATTGAGAGGTTTCACGATAATGAATTTGAGTATTTGGCTGAATATGGCAATAGACTTCCTTAAAGCGACGATGGCATGATGTTTTGGTATTTGCTATTTGCGTGCTCTGTTTTTGGCCTCTAAATTTTTAGCAGCGTTCCTGTCAGGAACTTTTTGAGCCTTGTATGTTTTTAAACCTGCATTAGCTTTAACTTTTCGTACCAAATAGTCCGAGCACTGAGCTAACCGGGCTGCTTTCCTACCGGATGTGTTGGGAACTCTTTTGAAAATGCTTTCTATTTTTTTGACCATTCCTTCTACCTGAACAAGGTTTTCTATCAACGGAAAAGTTCTTCCGGTACTGTTTACTAACATTGGAAACAGTTTGACGGCAGACCTTTGCTTTGCCAATTTTTTGTAGGACCAAGTTGGGTTTTGTTGAAAATATTTAATAATTTTAGTACCCACTTTTTTGTGGTGACTCATTTTAATCAGATTAACAACAAATGAGTATATTTGACATTAAACATAATAACTGACATGTTTTACAAAGGTAACTTGATCAAACAGAAAAAAATCAAATAACTTGGGTTAAAAGCTTTAATAAAAAACGTGTGTTAAGAATTTTACGATCTCACTCTTTATTTAACAAAATACGCTAAAATACAGTTAAGGGCAGCAGTAACTAATTAAAAGAATGGCTGTCGGAATGATAGACTGCGTCAACACAGGTTTTGTATTATATGCCAAGCTAGACAAAACCGTCCAATCAGCTATTGTAGCTTCAGTTCTATGTCCTGCAGAGAAATGCCTGTAGATAAAGAACAGTGTTGCCAATTTAGCCCTTTTCTGGCTAAATTTAGCCTTTTTCATTCTTGTTTAGCCACTAAAAAATCAATTTAGCCTTTAGCCATTTATATTTTCATTTAGCCATTTTCATGGTTAAATTAAAACTTGTATATTAAGTCTAATGATTCGAAATTGTTGCTGTTGAAAATTAATAAATCAGTTCAAAAAAATTGGCAGGAATATTATGACACAAATTAACTACAAATGTTGAACCAGTAAACAATTTAAGCACATACAAATTGTTGGAACCTTCAAATTATCTCATACAATTTTTTATCGAGTATTTTATTATTTGCATCAAGGACGCATTCAAAATACATGTTTGATTCACGCCTGGGACGCACAGTTGCTCAGAATTGTTTTTCATCGGCCAAAAATCTGTAACTTTTGAAACGATTGAGATATTTTAGTATTCCATTAATGTGCAGACAACTTCCTGAACTCCCATAGTTAAGGCTTCGAGTATATTAGTAGATAAAACTAAAACGACTACAAAGATGTAATTAAAAATTTAATTTAAAATGTCATAAATAATATAGAAAAAATTAGCATTATTTGAATAAAAATTGTTAATATAAAAAAATGTTGTACGGGCTGGTCCGAGCGTTTATAAAAAAAAATCGGGTTAAAAAATATTTTTTCCGATTTTGACCCATTGTAGGTCCAATTTACTATGGTATTATATACGTAATTGCAAAAGTTTTTGAAATATCTATCATTAGATATCCATATTGTCTATATTAATGATTTAGTAATCCAGATATAGGTAAAAAATAGGTCAAAGATCGAGGTTGTCCTGTTTTTTTTCCTCATATCTCAGCCAATAGCAACTGAGCCGGAAGAATTCCGGAGATATTGATGTATGAATCGTGTATGTAAGTTGTTTGGTGGCTTCGGACATTTTTTGTTCACCAAGAATTGGCAACACTGATAAAAACGCTAAACTCCGAATTCGATGTATCATCTAAAGCTAAAATGGTGAACATAGGTAGATGCTGTGGGTGCTATGGCTGCTAAAGTAGAGCAGGTTACTTCAAGTACTTCTGAAGTCGATATAACAAGTTACTTCAACAATTCAATTGTTGGTAAGATTTCTCACTGTGAACAAAAATGTTAGGTGATTGTTACTTTGTTAATTTTTCAGAAATTTCTGAAGAACATTACTTTGGCATTGCCTTGGAAATCTTGGCCTATTTGTCGGATACGTCAAAATCATTAAGCCTCTTATATATAAATAGGCCACACACTTTTAAGTATGTTATTGTCCACCAATATTGATGAAACATATATGGTTTTAAAGGTTCTTCTCTGTAGAAATGCACAATATAAAATTTTGTTTGAAAACTCTTTCCATAAAAGCGATAAAAAACGTTTTAAAAGTGGTAGAATTTCGAGCACCTAGTACTTAATACTTACCCCCTCATTAAAAAAGATTTTCTGTCAATGCTAAATGCACCAAATCGTAGGTCTCTTTTAGATGAAATACTACTGCTTCTTAGAGTAAATAATACTTCATAAAACCTAACTAACACATTTTGGTTCACGAGGAGTTTCTTTTTTGTTGCTTTAATTTATGTTAGAATTGTTATTTGTATGTATATGTATACATAAGTAGTCTGTATTACACGCCACATGGTTTCTTAGGGTTAAATTCAATGTTTAATAAAAACAACTTGACTATCAGGTTTTGAATTAAACAAATTTTAAATCCTCCAAGAGTTTTTCGAAAATAGAAGGGTTTTTTGTTATTTTTATTCAGAGTGAAAATAATAGTTAATGACAAAATTAATTACAATTCGTTTCCTTTTATTCACCTGTGAATTTATTCAACTTTAATTCAAATCAAACAATTCGATTGTTCATAATGGTATCGCGAGATACTAAGGACTGAGATCGTAAAATTCTTAACACACGTTTTTCATTAGAACTTTTAACCCAAGTATTATTTGATTTTTTATTTTTTTTTTATCAAGTTATCTTTGTAAAGCATTTCAGTTATTATGTTTAATATCAATTATTTTCATTTGTTGTTAATATGATTAAAATGAGGGACGAGAAAAAAGCGCGTACTAAAATTATTAAATATTTTCAACAAAATTCAACTTGATCCTACAAAAAGATGGCCAAACATTCAAAGGTCTGCCGTCATACTTTTTCCAATGTTATTCAACAGGCTTTTAAACCTGCATTAGGTTTTATATCAACGGACAAGTTCTCCCGGCAACTTGTCCGTTGATATAAAACCTGGTTCAGGTAGAAGGAATTGTCCACATGATATTTCTAAAGTCAAAAAATAGAAAGCATTTTCAAAAGAGCTCCCAACACCTCCTGTATGAAAGCTGCCCGTTTAGGTCAGTACTCGGACAATTTGGTACGAAAAGTTAAAGCCAATGAAGGTTTAAAAGCCTACAAGGTTAAAAAAGTTCCCGAAAGGAACTCTGCTAAAAATTTAGAGGCCAAAGACAGAGCTCGGAAATTGAAGTCAAATTTTATACAAAAAATACACCTGCTGCATAATGGATGACGAAATGTACGTATGGAAAATTTTTCGCAGCTTCCGGGTCAATATTTATACCCTACACCACCATAGTGGGGAGGGTATATTGGATTTGTGCAGATGTTTGTAACGCCCAAAAATATTAGTTTAACACCCACCTTAAAGTATACCGATCGACTCAGAATCACTTTCTGAGTAGACTAAACGATGTCCGTCCGTCCGTCTGTCCGTCTGGCTGGCTGGCTGGCTGGCTGGCTGGCTGGCGGTTGTCCATGTAAAGCTTGTGCGCAGAGTACAGGTCGCAATCTTGAAGATATTTCGATAAAATTTGGTACATATCATTTTTTCTGCCCAAGGACCAAGCCTATTGAAACTGGCTGAAATCAGTTCATTATTTCACCTAGCCCCCATACAAATGTCCTCCCGAAATTGGACTTTATCGGTCATAAATGTTTAATTTATATAGGTACCCAGACAAGTTTTTCTCCAAATAAGTTTTATATACACGAAATTCATGTCAACAAATTTTATTATGATCGGTCCATAATTAGTCATAGCTCCCATATAAAGCCTGCTTCCGATAATCACTTTAACGAGCATAAATCTCTTAAACATTTTGGTATACACATAAAATGCAACATAAATAACTTTCATACAGACATTAATCACACTACTTAATTTCATGGTGATCGGTCCATAATTGGTCATAGCTCCCATATAAGGCCCACTTCCGAAATTCGTTCGCGAATATAAATTATTGAAATTTTGAAAGAAAAATGTTTTTGCTCATTTACTTAGTGTAGGGTATTATATGGTCGGGCTTGACCGACCATACTTTCTTACTTGTTTTATGTTGCAGATGCTCGAGGGAATGTTGAAGAAAAGTTTAGTATCCAAAAGCAGACAAAATTTCCCACAAAGTTCTTGGTATGGCAAGCAATATGCAGTTGCGGCAAAAAAGACAAACATTTGTTACAAAGGGCTCTATAAATACCGAAATTTACATCAAGGAATGTTTACAAAAAAGGAAGTTTCATCCATAAGACTGCTTAGTGTGTCCACTTATTTTTGGCCTGATTTGGCATCTGTCTCTATGGTAAGAAGGTCTTTAGTGCTACGAGACCAATAATGTGGTATTTGTACTAAGAGAGGAAATTGGGCTCTTGTTAAAAGAGAATTGAAGAGCACAAAAAAGGTGTCCAATAGTGTGGTAGATTTTAAACGGAGATGGACAACCTGTTCGAACAAAGTGACATAAAGCACTATAAAACCATAATCATTAGTGATTAGAACTATAAAAAATAATTTTTTTTTGTAAATTGTAATAATAATTTCAATCAAATAAAAAAAATCAAAACTGTAAGTTTAGTGGTTTCATTTTTATTAACATAAATGTATGTTAAAAATTTTTCGATCTCAGTCCTTAAATGCTGTTGTAAAAAGTCCACAGATATATATAAATTATCAAGGAAAACCCAAAAACTAACCCCTTTTGTATTTTTATATACATAAATATCGCTCTTATTGCACAGATTTCGAGCAAATAAATATTAAGTGTTGTGGCAATAAATATTTCACGTGCAAAAATAACTATCAATGAAATTGCTGTGAAATTTTTTCAAATAATTTTATTAAAGTTTGTACTCTAATTTCCATCATTAAATTATGCTTAAATTTGTATCAAAACAACTTAATTTTTTTTTGTTGCAAATTTAACAATAATAAAACTATTAGAATTAGGGCCAGCTGCAGGTTTCCCAAAATTTAGTTTTTAATGCTAATGTATCAATGTTCAATAAAACAAATAATTTTAACAGCATTTTTTTTGATTTTTGGTATTTGAGCTATCCTCTAAACATGATTTTTTTCAATAATGTGTCTTTTAAATGGCAATATAAAATATAAAGCCACTAATGAAATTCGTATCAACAAATATCCCGGATATATAGAACCACAACCCCCACTTCTAATTTCAGCAAATAAATTCAAGTATTTATTGGAATTAAAGCCTGTAATACCATCGGATTATTATAATTTGTATGATAACCTAACCACTTGATACACAAATAAATCCATTATTTGTAAATTGTGCACAAAACAAGTAAGAATGCTATATTCGGCTGTGCCGAATCTTATATACCCTTCACCAAATTATACTTTAATATACAATTTTAGTTTTAGGTTAACAAAATTAATTTTTTTTTTTTCTCTTCAAAATTAAAAAAAAAAAATTTTTGTTTCAAATTTTTTTTCAAAACTTAAAAAAAAATTTTTTTTTTTCAAAAATTGTTTTAAATTTTTTATCGATATTTTTAATTTGTTTGTTTTAAATTTTTTTTTTTAAATGTTTTAACATTTTTTTTTTTTTAAATTTATTAGTGAAAAAAAAAATTATTGTCTACATTAATGACTTATTAATCCAGATATAGATAAAAAAAATAGGCCAAAAATCGAGGTTGTCCCGTTTGTCCTTATATCTCAGCCATTTGTGAGCCGATTTTATCGATTTTAAATAGCAACCGAGCCGGAAGAATTCCCGATATATTGATGTATCAATTATGTTTGTAAGTTATTTGGGGGCTACGGAAAGTTGAGTTCAACATACAGACGAACAGACGGACATGGCTAAATCGACTTCGCTGGAATATATATACTTTGTGGGGTCGCAAATGAAAAATGTAGAAATTACAAACGAAATGACAAACTTATATATACCCTTGCATGGTGAAAGGTATAATAAACTTATTATAAATTTTTTTAAGCATGCAAGATGAAAAGGCATTTTAAGCTTAGCAAAACGGTATGGCGCCGTGAAATAAGGCCATATGGGTCTATTGATCAACGAGTTGGGAAATAAGACCATATGACCTTATTTCCCATGGAAGAAGTGCAATAAAGCCATTAAAAAAAAAAACAAAAATTTAGTTTAATCATTTATTTGCAATAAAGGCTTTATTTAGCGAAGCCACCTGCCGCGTTCTATGGAGAAGAAAGTCCCTAAGTGCGGCCAGAGGCCGCCACACAAGAAACTTATTAGTGAAGACATGTTTTTTTGCACTCAGAAGCTTGGCGAACAACTATTCGGTTTCGCAGAAAAAGGTTTTTATTATTGGCGGCTTACTACTCCATAGAATGTAGCAGGTGGCTTCGCTAAATCAAGCCCTTCTTGCAAATGAATTTATTTATAAATATGTATGTAAGTATGTAATTATAACAAGCTCTTTTACACTGATATGAATATGACTTTATTTCACTACCTCGGTGGTAATAAAGTCATATGGTCTTATTTCTCAACTCAATGTGTAATAAGGCCATATGACCTTATTGCCTATGGCCCTATTTCACGGTGCCAAACGGTACCAATATTTCCTTTCTATTTCAATCCGTAAAAAAGTTATATGGCTTTAAACATTTTTTGTTAAAGCTATATAATAAATTGCGCCCTTGTTGTGGGTTTTTGGAACTTTTTGTAAGGGTTTCAAAAACGTCCATTGTATTAATTTTTGCTGCAGACTCGATTGGTGAAATTAGATTTGCAATATATTCAACCGTTTTTGCTCTACAGAAAAATTAACTCAAAATCCACGTCTTTAGGTGGGTTAAACAACATTTAAACATTTTTTTCAAAAAAGACAGCCATTTTTAATTTTATTAACGCAAAAACCATAAAAAAACTATGATACCTGAAAAACAAATAATATGTATAAATGCCAATTATTTATTAGATTTTTTAATTGTGAACATAGTTTCTAATTTTTTCATATAAAAAGATAATTTTTTTTTGGTGTTTGCGAGATTAAGGAGAAGTATTTTATACATATATATATATAGAATGGTTAAATCTTTAATAACACTGTGCAAAATTTTTGAAGTCATCGAGTGGAAACAGCTTCTTGTGTGGTATATGTCGAAGTACTTATCGAAACTAACAAAACCCCTTTTGGGTTTTGCTTAGCTGGAAAAACAAAATTTTTAATCAAAATGTAATTTTTTGTTGTCCATTTGTTTTTGAAGTATCATCTAAAAGATGAATATTATTGGTCTGATTTTAAATACTGTGTCAAACTGTCTCAAACCGCTCGACACCCCCTTAGTGTTTTTAAGCTCTAATTCAAAACGTATACTTTTTTGGTCTTCCATAACCATTATGAACGATTTTTATTTCTATTGGTCTTTGATAACCATTATAAAGATTTTTTTTTAGGTATTCCATAATCATTATGGTTTTCTTTCATTTTTAAAAAGACGGAGAAAAATAAATCGGTTCAGAATTTCATAAGAATCAAGATTATTTATGACTATAAACAGTTTTCTTTTAAAATGTACAATATGTGGGAGCTATGACTAGTTATGGACCAATCGGCATACAATTTGGTTACATGACTTTTGTATATGGAGCATTTCATGTCAAGCGAAGCAACTTTTGAAATCTATGTCTTCCGATTGGGATAAAATTTGCACCATAGTTAGTTCCATTGGATAGTAATTCAGACACAATCTGTCAACAAGATCGGTAGAGAACTTTCTGAGTTATAAATTTGACATTTTTGGCCAAGCAGGAGTTTTTTCTCATCCATGTAACTTATTACTTATTGTTCTTAGCAAAATGTGTCCCAAATAGTTTAGATAGATATTTCTTTAATAGTTCGGAAAAAAAATAAAAAACAAAAAAATTTTGTAATTTTTCTTCCAAAATCAAAAATTTTTTAAACTTTTTTTTTCAAAATGGGCCCTTTTTATTTATTTATTTTTTTTTTTTCAAAAGAAAGCTCAGATATTTTCCTTGAAGACCTATTTGGTCGCTTAGTGAGATGCGAGTGGGATATTTATCAAAATAAATGTTTTGTAACTCAAAACATACAATTTTTTACTTTTTTTTTGCAAAATCTAAATTCTTTTACAAAATAGGCCCCTTTTTTAAATTTTTTTTTGTGCTCAAAAGAAAGCCTAGGTCCATTGCTTTAAGAGGTTTTTGGTCGCTTACTGGGATGCGAGTGGGATATCTATCATATAAATATTTTGTAACCCAAGTCATATAATTTTTCAGTTTTTTTTTTTTTTTTTTTGCAAAATCGAACTTTTTTTCTTAAATGGGCTTCTTTTAAAAAAAAATTTGTTTGCTCAAAAGAAAGCTTAGGTTCATTCCTTTAAGAGCTTTTTGGTCGCTTAGTGGGATTCGAGTGGGATATTTTATTTATTTTGTAACTCAAGACACACAATTTTTGTGTTAAAAATGTATTTTGATATATATCCCGTTGGAATGCCACTAAGAGACCAAAAAGCTCTTAAAGGAATAGACCTAAGCTTTCATTTGAGTAAAAAAATTTAAATAAAGGGCCCATTTACGGAAAAAATTTAGATTTTCCAAAAAGAAGTCAAAACTTGTACGACTTGGGTTACAAAATATTTATTTTAATAGATATCCCAATCGCATCCCACTTAGCGACCAAAAACATCTTAAAGGAATGGACCTCAGCTTTCTTTTGAGCAAACAAAAAAATTAAAAAAAAAGCCCATTTAAAAAAAAAGTCAAAAATTTTATGTTTTGAGTTACAAAACATTTATTTTGATAGATATCTCACTCGTATCCCACTAAGCGACCAAATAGGTCTTCAAGGAAAATACCTAAGCTTTCTTCTGAGAAGAAAAAAAGGGCTCATTTTGAAAAAAAAGCCAAAAAAGTTTTTGATTTTGGAAAAAAAATTTCAAAAGTTTTTTATTTTTATTTCTTTTTTCCGAAAGATTGAAGAAATAGCTATCTAAACTATTTAGGACACATTTTGCTAAGAACAGTAGGTAATAAGTTCCATGGATGAGAAAAAACACCTGCTTGGCCAAAATGTCAAATTTTTACAACCTCTAAGTCAGAAAGTTCCGGACCGATCTTGTTAAATTTCACCCCAATCGGAAGACATCGATTTCAAAAGATGGTTCACTTGACATAAAATGCCCCATATGTAACTTACTAGCTTGACCCGGTGCGCTTCGCTACCCCTGTCGATGTAAAAATCGGTTCAGCCGTTTAGTAATTATTGTTTAAAAACTAAAGCTACCAATTTTACCCGTTTTTCCCCCTTTTTATCCCTTTCTGGTCCAAGTATTGAAATTTATAGCCTATTGACGCTTCCAAGTAAGGATTTATCTACGTTCCAAATTTCAATAAAATCAGTTCAGCCGTTTAGGCGTGATGCTCAAACAAACAAACAAACAAACAAACAAACAAACAAACAAACAAACAAACAAACAAACAAACAAACAAACAAACAAACAAACAAACAAACAAACAAACAAACTTACAAAGACATTTATATATTTATATAGATATTTGTATTGAACTTTTTTTGAATAACAAAATGTTTAAGAAATTTATACTAGTTAAAATGTTTTTCGGAAGTGGGCCTTATATGGGAGCTATGATTAATTATGAACAGATCGTCACAAAATTTGGAGAGTTCGACTTATAGGGCCCATACACAACACCATCATTATTGTGCAATCAAGTGATTGTGCAATTTAGCTTGAAGCACACAATACACCAGCATGCTGGTACAAAATTCATTTTTTACCAAAGTTTGTGTGAAAAAGGTTTTAATGAATAACGATCAAATGTGTGTCTCACTTATTATTGGTATTATACTAAAATGGAAAATAAATGAATGTCTTCAACCGCTTTTTCAGTGAGTTTATTTAAACATCCATGAAAAAGTACATCTGAAAATATTGTTCTTGAAAACACATTTTGATTCTTAGACATTTCTTCATATTGACTTGCCCACCCCTTTGCTAGACTAGATGTGATCGTCACTACTCCCTGAAAAATTAAAATACTTATATTAAAATTTAAAAAAAAGTTACGTACATTAAAGCTTTCAGTATCCATGGTACATTTTCCTTCTCCGGAACATTCCAGATCTACCAAAAAAAATTAGTCTATCGTACTACCACAACGAAGACTCAAATCATCATCTGTTCCTGCACCAGTTTTTTCACTTTTTTTAAATCGTTAATTTTTTTTACCACTTTGTCTATATTTTCTTGTTGGTCCACCTCTTTTTATTTGTCTACCGTTTTATGGTAGCTTTGGTTATTAAATTCACGATTGCAGTATTACGTATTTTTAGCTTTCCATAGGCAAGGCATTGATTTATAAAGTTCGAGAAATTCTCCCCAAAATATTTTTTCTTTGGCATTCATATTTAAATTTTTTAATTTTTTGATGTTTATGCCTTGACGATTTAAATTTTATGAGCTAATTTTACAACACACGATTCAATCATGCTGGTACAGTCAAACAAATATCAAACTATTTCTGATAAAGCACCAGCAGCTGGCACAATCACACCACAAGCTCATACACGGTCAATCAGCTGGCACAATCACTTGTTTGCACAATCATTATGGTGTTGTGTATGGGCCCTATTATATAAAACTTATGTATTTGGTTTGGATATCTATATAACTAAGATATTTATAAGAGCCTATAACAATTTTCAGATAGGGCAATCGTATGAGAGCTAGGAGAAATAATGGACCGATTATAACCAAATTTAATAGGCTTCATCCTTGGAGCACTAGTCTATGGAAGACAAAAAAAAATCTTTCATAATGGTTATAAAAGACCATCATTTTGTTTGAGTTATTAATAATTGTTATTACCTATTTGTTTGAAGAAGTTTAGATTTATTTCGACTTTTTTCTCAGTTCCGCAACTGATTGGCATTGTGTGTGGATATATTACCCAACAGCTAGAATGAAATCTTCCAAACTACGTTTACCATCATTATAAATTTTTACAATTTGGAAAACTTTATTTAATGCTTCTGTTGAATAAATTTTTATTTGACATTTTTATTCAATAGAAATTGAATGTATAAAGCATCACAAAATTTAAAAGGTGGGTTCATGAAACACGTCACGCAAATTTGAACAAGTGGGAAACTTAAGCGTTTAAATGAGTACTCTTCATTAATGTTAAATATGAAATACTTAAAAAACCAACTAACACAAATAAACTGCTGTACTGTCTTCATCTACCACCGAGAAACTGGCAGTAAATCTTCCTCATAATTAAAAATGACAATACAAAATATTTTGCTTAATAAAATATAGAGATTTTTATTAGCTAACTATCAACAATTTATTAATTATGACAACAACATTCATATTTTTTGATTTTGTGTAATTTCACTTATTTTTTAGTATAATTTAAAGAATCCAATCTGAGAAAGACTAATTGTTATTAATTGCGTTGTTAATTTTTGGACCATTGAGCGATCCATAATTAATTCATTTATTTATTTTTCTGTCATATTTTTATAGTTTAAGCATATTTTAGGCTCATGTTTTCCACTAATAAATGCATTAAAAGCCGCCCCCTAGTTTCATATAAGGAACTCAACACGTCGCGTATGATTAATATTTTTTTAAACATTGCATATACGCTTAGCTGGACATTTTTGAATCAAATTGTGTGCTTATTAATAGAATATCTTTGGTGTACTGGCGTTGTATTCTGCTAATCTGATTTCCGATTTCATGGTTAGCAAATAATTAAATTTACTGAGTCGTCAGACTTTGTGTAGAGTTTAAATAATTGAAATATCAGCGGTACAAGCAGTATAACACTGCGGAACAGACATTGTGGTGCCCGAGATTTGAATTAAGTTTAGTATAAGTCTATGAACCCTATATACTTGTTTTTTTCCAGTCAGCTCGCGTTTTCGAAATATCGCGGTTTTTATTCATTAAATACCCTATTTTTTGGGGGTTTTCTTAAAAATTTTGGCTAATGCAGCTTTTAGCTTGAAACTGGACTACGTTAACATATGTTTCTTTTGAGTATAATAATTCTGGTATATGTTGTGCCACATTTGGCTGATCTTTCAAGAATTTTGAAATTTTATATATTAAAATGTTGTATTCTGAAATAAAAATTTAACACTGCATATTCAAGGCATTATAGCGAACATAGTTTTTAATTCAAATGAAAAATTAGTTAAAAATTTAATGAAATATTGCTCCTAACTTTTACATCCTAAAAATTTTTTTTTTTTTTTTTGTAAATAAATATTTAGGTAGTCATTAGTTTTATTTCTTAATACACATTTAAATCTAACAACAAAAATAAAAATTTTTTAAATATCGCGGATTTTGTATTTACGTAATATACAGCGTTTTTGGTGAAAATTTTAAAAACACCTGATTATTTAATAGAAAAAAAATTAATTTTTCAACACATATAGATTTATCTCTACATTATATATCCAAAAATTGTCTACGTTGCGAATTTGAATACCAAAGTAAGCAAAATACAATTTGAGAACAGTGTCTGTAATTTATTTTCGATAAGTTTTTAACATATATTCGCCACAAATGCAACTTAACATATTAGGATCTATAATACAGCATCTCATCTTACTATTCATAATAAAATAGAGAAATATTTATAAAAAAACAGGAAATTAAAGCAACTTTTTTATTTTTGAGCCCTTCGCTGTCAACTATAAAAAAAAGACCTAACAGAAATATTGATTGTTTAAGTAGTTTTTTTATAATTTAAAAAAAATCTTTAGTTTAAGTTTAATCATGTAGGTGTTAAACATTCAAGTAACAAACATTTGTATAACTTTTTTAATACGAAAAACAAAATATTAAGGGTACTCATTTAAACGCTTAAGTTTCCCATTTGTGTAAATGTTCGAATTTGCGCGACGTGTTTTCAATTTTGCATAGAAAATTTATATTTGTTAAAAATGTCAAACAAAAATAAATTTTAATGCTTAAAAAAAAGTTTTAAAAATTATATAAATTAAATTCTAAAAATTTCTAATGAAAGTGAAATCTTTGGAAAAAACAATGGTAAACATAGTTTGGAAGATTCTGTTTATGTTCTAGCTGTTGGTTAATGTTTCCATACCATTGCCATTTAATCCAATCGTTCTGTTCTAAAGTTACACAATTTTCACATGCACAAAATATTTATATTTTATTTCATTTTTATTTTTCATAAATAAAAGTAAACAAAAGCAGCTGATTAATCAAATGCACAATAAATTCTAGTTTGCGTGTCTAAATTGTCGCGCAAACTTATCAAAGTTGTGCAAACGAATTTCCATACATTTTTTGACAGTTCATTTGCGAGAGTGTAAAAATGCACAGATTGCACAGTTTGCGAGGCATTTAAGCGTTTACATGAGGACCCTTATTGTAAAACTTTGAGTTTATTGCCAAATATTTTAATATATTTTCAGCGAATTTTAAATTTTTGTTATATGAACTAGTTTATTGATATGTTTTTATTCTATATCGTGAACATATTTTGAACCCTTTTGCCACAGGTCAAACTTATAAGGATGAAACTAAAAAAAATATAATTTTCACCATCCTTGCGATATCATCAATATATGCCGGAATTTAGATAAACAAAATTGATGTCAAAGAAACGATAATTTTTTGCAATATTCAACCAATAAGATAAAAAAATACAGATAAACAAGTAAGAGAGCTATATTCGGCTGTGCCGAATCTTATATACCCTTCACCAAATTATACTTTTAAATAAAATTTAAAAAATTCTTATTTAAAAAAAAAAAAAATTTCCAAATTTTTTTTTTAAATTTTTTTCCAATTTTTTTTTAATTTAAAAATTTATTTTTTTAAATTATTAGTGAAAAAACAGTTATTTTGTGAAAAAAATTCGTGTTAAAAAATATTTTTCCCGATTTTGACCCCTTTAAGGTCCAACTTACTTATAGCCTTATATATATCGTTGCAATGAACTTTGAAATATCTATCATAGAAAACTTCTCGAAAGCATGTCTTACAGAATTATTGAAGATTTGGATCCCGAAGATATCTGGGGCCTTCAGAAAATTGATTTCAACAGACAGACAGACGGACGGACATGGCTAAATCGACTCCGCTATCTATAAGGATCCAGAATATATATACTTTATAGGGTCGGAAAATTATATTGTGGAAATTACAAACGTAATAACAAAATATATACCATTCTCACGAAGATGAAGAATGAAATGTCCATACATGTTTTATCAATTACATTTTTCGCTGCACCAAACCAAAATGTAAATTTTGTTCCCCTGTGTAATTTTACTAAAATATTTTTTTTTTAATCAAAAACAAATTCGAATAATTGGCAACTCTAGTGTTTATTAGTTTAGTTTATTCATTACTACAACAAATGTACTTCTGTAGAGAAATTTATTATTTTAGTTTAGTTTTTCAACAAACATAATTAAAGTTTTTTCCTTTGTTGTTATTTATTTGTTCATGTTTCAAAGATGTCCTATTTATGAATGTGATAAATAATTCTTTTTCTATTTCTTCTAGTAACTTGTTTTTTTTTTTTTTTTTTTTTTTTGTTTGTTTGTTTGTATCTTAACTTTATTAGTCGTTTTTCATTAGATAACTTTAAATTTTATATAAAAAATATATGTATACTAGGGTGGCCCCGTCTGTATGGAGGAAAAAAAGGTTTCGATGTTCCCAACTAAAATGAAAGTTTATTTTGTATTAGGAGACCATTTCTCAAAATGTTTGTCCTGGTTTAAGTATTTGGTGAGCTAGATCAATGGATATAAGAGTACTTTTTGTTTATGATTTGTTTTATATTTCTTGCAAAGAAATTATTAAAAATATTTTTATCATACGAAGTTTCAATAATATTTGAACTTTTGTATTTTTTGGCAAAAATTATAAGTTTTTTAAATTTTGATATGGAATTATTTAAAATTATTAGCTAAAAATTATACGCCATAACCCTCATATAAATTCACCGAAACGGGTTTTTCAGTTTATCGAAATTGAATTAAGTCCGAATTTTATTTGAATTATTCGAATCCCATTTTTTTCCGATCCAATGTTAACTATATGTTCACGACAATCACAATATGGATATCAAAATAAGCGTACATCCATCATAACCTTTCCATTGGTATATAAAACCCTATAATTTCAAACCTTATAAAGCAAACATTTCATGTTTTCGTCATGTTTTCTTTGTGATTAACGTTTTTATTTTCGAAGAACCCGAATTTCGAAAAATGCGTTAATAATTATAAGTAAAATTTTTTTTAAAAATTACAAAAGTTTGATTATTTTTGAACTTACACGATAATTTCAGATATGGCATTTAATACGACTTTCACATGATACCCAATATTTCAACGTTCCTTTGTGAAAAATATAACAAACATCATAAAATCCTTAAAAAGGACTCTTTTATCCAAATATTGTCGTCAGAACAAATATTATGAGAAACGGTATGTGAATGAATTAAACTTTTATTTAAGTTGGGAACATCAAAAACTTTTTTGGGGGCCACCCTAATGTAAATACTACATGACTGTGTATGTACGTTTATGTATAAAATGTAATGTTTACACACACATTTATAAATTCATTTATGTATTTTACATGCTGTTAGTTTGAAAGAATTTACATCAAAAACATTTCACAGGAATTTTTTCGTACAAAATTCTATTTACCAAAAATTATTATTATTTTTTAAATAATTTTCAACAACTTGTTAGATACGCCCAAACATGTCTAACCCCCATCACCCCCTTCATCATCATCATCATCTCCATCGCCATCATCGTCATCGGGTATATCATCATCATCATCATTATCATGAGCTTCAACTTTTAGTCTACTTCTCCTTGGCATTTGCTGTATATTGTGCAGTCCTGAGCAGTGCTCTAGTGTAAGGATGAAACGGTAAAACAATACCACAAGTGAAATTCCATCGGAGTAGATTTAAAATAAAATAAAAACAGGAAAATTTGTTTATATAAAATTCCAAATGTTTTTCTACTCTTTACTATTTTATTTTATTTATTTTTTTTTTTTCCTTTTTTTCTATATCATTCCTTTCTGCCTTTGTATGGGTTTGTGTGCCTGTTTTAGTTAGCGAGTATGTGTGCGTGTGTGTGAGAGTGGTACTTTGGTTTAATTCCAGTTGTAGTAGTAGAGTCTTTTTACCTTGAGTGAAGAGGAGCATATTTTGCATTCCATTCTTTTGTAGATTTTAAATATTTTGTTGTTTTGTAACAAAATTGAAAGTATTAATGAATGTGTGTGTATACAATAATGTACCTATGTATACTTTATATTTTATACTAAATTTTGTCATTGCATATTTACCTGGGAGAGAATTCTAACTTATAGTTTATGTTCATACAAACATGCTTTGTTATACCCTACCACATGGATAAACAGGATTAAACTGGACCCTGTGGATCTAAGAGCAGAAAAAAGGCATTCACCACTGTCTTTAGACTAAACGCGATTGGAGCGTGAAGACATGCCCCATATGGTCACGCCAGTATAATAGGTAGCATTCGGAATCTTCCGGATAATATCGATTACTGCATTTCTAGACCCTTCATGTTGAGAAATTTTGGTTTCTCAATTCCGCATAATACGGAAGCAATGAACGGACCTCTACATGACACAACGGGTCTCTCAGACTATACGAACGGCTCTAGGAAGGGAGATCGAGTTGGCATTGGTGTCTACATTCAGGAATTCTAAACTAGGTTATATTTTAGACTTTCAAATGAATATACCATTATCCAGCCTGAAATATCACTATAACTGACTCAGTTATACCAAGATATTAGGTAGGGATATTAGTATATATACTGACAGTCAGGCCGCAATAAAATCTCTAACAAGTATACACAACATCTAATTTGGTCCAGAAATGCCGGGCATCCTTAAACAGGTGAGACATTCAACAGTCGTAGTATAGGCAACTGTGTTGCTGATGAATTGGCGAAAAAAGGCGCCATGCTGTCTGAAAGACACATAGACTTTCTATGTGGGATTCCGTTATCCAAATGCAAGCTTCACATTAGTAACTTCTACTATGAGCTTGCTCAGACAAGATGGGGTTGTGAACCCACATGTACTATTAACAGAATGATATGGCCCCGACTGAATCGAGGACGAACAACATATCTTCTTGGCTTGACACGCTCACAATTGAGCGGTGTAGTGGCGGTCATTACCGGTCACTGCACTTTTGGCAACCACGCGTGGAGACTTGGCTTGACCTACAACGAGGAGGAGGATGAAACAATTTCTCATCTTCTTTGCCTTTTCGTACCACTTTCGATTTTCTTCCGAAATTCATCCCAACACCACTTTACTGAAAAATCCATTCCTTAGCTGCATCAGTTTACGATTCTAACATTGTTGTTGAAATTTCCCAGGTACCTGTTACTACCTACATTAAATATAAAGAGCGTCACTTAAAGTCACTTTATCTCTTAGGAAAAGTGTGTTGGCATCATCGTGATTACTTAATTACTACCAGGACTTCTCTTCTCATATCTATGATTTCTATGAGCAATATCGTAGAAATTATTCTGTGATCAGAGAAATAGTCTTCAAGAGATACCAATAAAGAAACTATACACAGAAAGGAGAGATTTGTTGCCAATCGAATGATTCTACCTTAGTGACCGAATTTTACATTGGTGGCTACAAAATTTAAGAAGGGGTAAAAAAGTTTTGTTGCTTCAACCGAAATTTTTATTCTGACTTTCTGTTGATAGAACCGACCAATTCTATGTTTGCAACCGAATCATTCGATTGGCAACAAATTCGATTGCTATAACGAATCTGTTATAAATGATAGTAGATTAAAAGATTTTTCTAGAAATCCGTTACTCATCAATATCGTAATTTTTGAATGAGCCATTGCACAATTTAAAACATAGTTAGAAGAGAAAGCTCAACTGAAGGAAGTCCTATTGCAAGAATGGCAAAATATTGGTGCTGATGTTACAAAGAAATTATTCCATTCTATGCCAAAACAATTGAAAGAACTTTTAAGATTTCAATTTTGGATGCACAACCTTTTAGTGGGAATTTTGTGTTTATCCATATTTATGCTGCTTGTTCTTTGTAGGAGGCTAAGCCACTGGACCGAACTTCTTGAAATTTTTACTATATATTCCTCCATGATTTTTATTTTTAAATTTCAAGTGGGCGTGGCAGATCTCATACAAAGTAAATAGTTATTATCTGTTGATAAGTATAATTGTGCAGCATAACTTCGTGGGGTTTACTTCGGTACCATTGTGCACTGCTTGCCTGAAAATGGGCGCGATTTGATAAATGGGCGTGGCACCATCCATACAAAACAAATAATTATTTTCGAATATCTGTAGTATTATGATTGTGAAAGTCTTCAAACTACATATGAAACAATTTCTTATCACTGTATGAAGTTTAACCAAAAATGGGACGGATAGGAATAGGGGGTGTGGCACCTCCCGTACAAAGTAAATAGTTATTTTCGAATACCTAAACAATTATAGTCGTGGAAGTCTTCAAATTTTGCCCCAATAGCACCCTTATCATTTCACATAGTTTATGCAAATTGTTTATTTCGAATATATGAAGAACTATAATATATGTATACTTTGTACGAATTAATTTATTATCACTGTACGGTGTTTAGCTAAAAATGGTCTGGAACGGAACAGTAGGTGTGGCACCTCCCATACAAAATATATAGTAAATTTTTAATATATGGATAACTAAAATTGCAAGATTCTTAAAACTTTGTCTGAAACATTTTTATATAATATTATCAAATATCTGGTGAACTTTGTTAGAGAAATCTGTAAAACTTTGAACAATTTATTTAGTTACCATGATACGAAATTGGCTGTATTCTTTACCACTGTACGAAGTTTAGCTAAAAATGATGTTTGGCTGAAATTGGGCGGGATCAACATAGTGGAAATGACTCCTCTCATAAAAAGAAAATAGTTGTAATGGAATATCTGTTACTAATTATAAGAGTTAAAGTAATGCTAGAAATTAGTTATTTTGTTACCATTGTACATAAAAGATATAAAATTGTGTAAAATCAGAACAGTGGATTGGTATCTTCCATACCAAGTATATAGTTATTTTCGAATATCAAGTGAACTGTAATTGAGAGAGCATTTAAACTTTGTGTAAATTACGTTGATGGTAATGTCCTGTTATGCTAAAAATTAAGTGGGTCGGAGAAAGGAATGTGCCGCTCCCATACAAAGTAAATATTTATTATCGCATATCCGGAGCTTCTCAATAATTTCCATGTGTTATTGATATATTGCAAATGGATGGTATCAGAACATATTGTTACGTTTTAACATTTTTAAAACTTTGGTTTATTTCCCTTAAATAAACCGGATACTTTTGATTGCAAAGAAAAACCGTTTAGTAGTTTAAAATTGTAACAACTCTTTATTTATTTAAAATGTACAACAACAACAGTTCAAATATTCACTCAGTGTCTTTATACACGTTTATCGATTCGCAGAAATGCACACACACTTTATGATGTACAAACTTAAATGTACAAGACAGTTGATGTTAACTCTAACAGCGCCAATGATAAACTCAAAGCACGACTGCCACCTCTGCCACTATTTATACACACACCATTTATCGTGAATCTTCTACAATGCTCTTAACGGACATACTAGTACATTCGAATTCTAAAGCTTTCGATGTCAATGTTAGCAGCTTAAACCTTTAGAGTTGCCATACTTATAAACAATGCTAATAACCGCATGCTATCAACATTGTTGATAAGTAGAAGCTTCTACTGATGGACGTGTTTATAAATATGATGAACGTGGCAGGCACAGATGATGAGCAGATACGTCACGGTGTTAAAATGTATCAAAGTGGCATCGCACATTTAACCCCAACGTAAGCAAGGAATAGCACATTTGTATTTTTTTCTTCGATGGGGTTAAATGAAGAGAAGCTGATACACCACTTTTGTAGACGTCACTTTTGACGAATCTGTAAATATATCTGAGGCAGTCGTTACAGACTGTTAAAATCAAATCGCTATTACAAATTCGTAGCAATATTTTAATTTTTTTATAAATTACTTTCCTATCATTGTAAGTATGTTGTTTGTTTAAAAATAAGCTGGATCGAAACTTTCCCGTTGTAAAAACATACGATATTATAGCGGAGCGAACGTCATATGTAAAAGTATCAAGATATTTCAAATTCGCAGAATATTTTTTATACTTTGAATGGCATGGTATGCAATTAAACATAAACAAGAAATTCCGGTATTAAGTAATTAAATTAAGTTATTTTTTTATAAAATTATTTGCAATTGTTAGATGTCATTAACTTATAATCTTAGTTTTAAAGTTAGTTAAATGTTTGTTTTTGCATAATAATATATACAAAATTATTCATTTATCACAACAAATTAAAGTATTATTGAGCCCACCAGGGGTACACAAAGTAAGACACAACGGGTATGTTAAATTTTTAAAACTTTCCTACTTCTTCGCCTGTATTCCGATTACAAAAAAATTACATATGTAGAATCTTCCCGTCAAGCACTACATTTGAAAATTAAATTTTCAAATATTTCCCGATTTAGACTAACATTAAATGTATATGTCAAACAAAAAAATGAATGTTTAAAAATCGTGACTGACTCCAATGTTATAAAAAGGCGATTTTCGCTAGTTTTTAAGTTATCCAAAAAAATTTCTAAATATTTTAAATAAAAAACACAGTGGTATAGAAAAAAAAATAGAGGGAAATAAATCTGTAACTTCAAAACCGTTAGTCCGGTTTGAATGAAGTTTCACATGCGCAAAGATGAAGTATTATTGAGTTTAAGTTTTGAATTTGGAACTCATGGACCACAAAGGGCGCGGCCAGGGGTCCCCATAGTAGGACACCTCGGGTATGATACATTTTTAAAATTATCCTATTTCTTTGTCTTCCGATTTCAAAAAACTTCCGTGTAGCTAACTATCCATATAAATCCATCTATATAAATATATAAATGTCTTTGTAAGTTTGTTTGTTTGTTTGTTTGATCATCACGCCTAAACGGCTGAATCGATTTTATTGAGATTTGGAACGTAGATAGATCCTTACTTGGAAGCGTCAATAGGCTATAACATTTTTCAATACTTGGACCAGAAAGGGGTAAACAGGGGGAAAACCGGTAAAATTGGTACCTTTAGTTCTTAAACAATAAATACTAAACGGCCGAAACGATGTTATTGAAATTTCCAACATAGACTACGACAGGGGTAGCGAAACGCACCGGGTCAAGCTAATATAAATATATAAATGTCTTTGTAAGTTTGTTTGTTTGTTTGAGCATCACGCCTAATCGGCTAAATCGATTTTATTGAAATTTGGAATGTATATAGATCCTTACTTGGAAGCGTCTATAGGCTATAACTTTTTTTAATACTTTTACCAGAAAGGGAAAAACAGGGAAAAAAACTGGTAAAATTGGTACCTTTAGTTCTTAGACAATAATTACTAAACGGCTGAACCGATTTTTACTACGACAGGGGTAGCGAAGCGCACCGGGTCAAGCTAGTTATCTTATAAAGCTTTGGAGATATTCGCATTTGAAAATAAAATTTTAAAAATTTTTACCCACCCTACTCCAGTTTTTCGATAACAGCGGATCCAAATATTTCCCTATTTTCTCTATTTTTCCTTTGTTGGACTAACAATAAATGTATGTGTCAAACAGAAAAAGAATAGTTTAAAAATAATGACCGACTCAAAAGTTATATGCATTTGAATTTAAAAACTTTTAAGAAGGCTATTTTTCGCTAATTTTTTGGGAAAAAAGTACTTTTATTCTTTTTGGGTTAGGTTAAGGTTTGAAAACCTTACTTTACACTAAATATTTAAAATGAAAAAATTTGAAAATTGTTAGTACCGAGGGGACCAGGCCCATCTAAAAAACGCCTATTTTTATGTAAAATTCAACTTTAGGGCGAACATTCTCAAATAGCGTAGTCGATATGAAAATATAGCAACCCATTTTAGATGGCTAAATATCTTCCGAATTATTTTATAAAGCGTTCCGATAACCCCGCCCCTGGTATGGATATAATAGCCAAAAACTAAAAAAAAAAAATTTGGGGATTTTTCAACACTTTTTTGTGAATTGCGGGATTCCTGATAATAAATTTCAAAGTTTGTTTTTATTCTTTCATTTAAAATGGAAAAATCTACATAACTGTAAAATTTAATTTGAAAAATTTGCATCTTTACAAAAACTCAATAAAATGCATTTTTGCCATATTTTTCAAAAAAGTTTTCCATGAATAGACAAAATCCCCTATCCATTGATATATAACATGTTTACCTTATGGTTTTCCGTGGCAAATTAATTAGAGAAAACTTAACAACTCGCAGAGAATTTACTATGTTAAGCTTAGTACTCAGTTCAAAATTTCGTGCGAAATGCTGTCAAACTACATATAAAATATTTGGAATGAAATATATGCGAAATAGTTTCGCAAGAGCAGTACTCTGTTCTTATTGTGGAAAACATGTGAAATTCATCTGGCAATCTTATTTTTCCACACGAAATTACATAAGCAGCACTTCTTTCGCACGAAATTAAAACCAATTTTTCGCAAATATGAACAGAGTACTAGGCTTTAGGAAAATTCTCTGCGAGTTATCAAGTTTTCCCTAATTAATTTGTCATATATATGCTTTAAAAGATTTAAAAATTTAACATACCCTAGGTGTCCTACTGTGGGGACCACTGGTGGGCCCATGCGGTCAAAATTCAAAACTTGAACTTGACAATACTTCTTCTTTGAACATGTAAAATTTCATTCAAATCGGACTAAGCGTTCAGAAGTTACAGCTTTATTTCCTTCTTATTTCTTTCTATACCACTGTGCATCGCCCTTCAATATAAATTATTAGATCTAGAATCGGTCTCTACCATTTTGGAACTAAGCACGTGACAATTCATTACAAATATAGTGTATGTACTTGGCTACTATTTAATAAATTATTGTAAAATATTGTACATAAAAATACAAATTGAAATTGTCACATTCATGTTCTAAAGTGTGCTTGGAATTCGCTACAGCTAAAAATATAATTCTTATTTCTTTTATAATAAGGAAAACGTGGGGTTCTTTCTATATATTTTTTACTTCACTTGCATACACATAACTAAGAAGCAATATAATAACATTTTTTTAAATAAATATTTGATAGATTGTGTATATGGTCATGAAGTAGAGGTAAAGTTGGTTAAAAAAAAATCTCATTTATTAAACAATGCATTGCAGAATAAATAAAAATCTATATTAATATATCGCCGCGGCGCACACAAAAAGAGGCTATGCGAATCCTAAATATTCTCCACCTAAATATAATAAGAATTACAGAAACTTTACTGGTTTAAACCTATAATATCCAGATTTAGTTTTTGTTATTCGTGGGACAACGTTGTTAAATTAGTTTCTTTCATTCGATATTTATATTTTATTTCCTGTTAGGAAAACAAGTTTACGCAAAATTAATTAATTTAAAATATTCAAAAATGTTATTTAATTTAACAATTAATAATGCATTTAAATAGCGATCTTAGAAATAACTTATGCCGTTTAGCAGTAATTGATAATTGGTTAACCAATTGGCTCAACAATTTCCCTTATTCACCACAAAATGAAGAAAAAATACTATACAAAAGTAAGAGAGCTATATTCGGATGTGCCAAATCTTAATATCCTTCACCAAAGTATATTTTAATATGTATTGAAAATATTTTCTGATCATGAACATTTTTTTTACATTATTAGATGATTGAAAAAACTCGGATTAAAAATATATATTTCCCTATTTTGACCCCTTTTTGGTCTGAATTATTTTGGAGTTGTTGGAAAGGTCTTTGAAATATCTATCATTAAATATCCATATTGTCTAAATTAATGACTTAGTAATACAGATATAGATAAAAAAAAACTAAAAAAAAAAAAAAAATTAGGTAGTCGTGGGTTTTGCTTATACCTTAAATAGCAAGTGATCGGCGACTATAGATGATATATTGATGGTTATATCAACTCCGTCATCAATAACGATTCAGAATATATATACTTTATGGGGTCGCAAATGAAAAATGTAGTAATTACTAACGAAATGTTGAATGGTATATAAACTAATTTGTTGATTTTCGGAAGTGGAATTGTATAAGTTAATAAGTGAACTTAACGTTTTTATGATTCGGTTTAGAATGTTTCTTTACTTTAATTTTAATTATAGCTAAATTGCAATTCTTAATATAAATTTTTAAAGTATTGACCAATAAGAAGTTAGTAATATTCAAGAGTAACGTGATACCACAATAAGGGTATTTATTATTATTGTATCAGCGTCGCTAACTCCTCTCCCACATAAATGTTGGAGCGTCCTTGTTTTCACCTTATTTCGTTCGCAATATATTCTATATTTTCCTGTTTACACTACTTAAGCACCAATGAAATCCTGTGCATGAATGTATTACTAATTATTAGCTCCTCACGGCCAGTCTTGTTATTATTTGGCGGCATGAAATAACCCCCCATGAAATAACCCCCCCAAAAAAATGAAATAACCCCCCAAAATTTAGTACAGAGAGCATCAACAACGATTGTTGGGGGTTATTTAATTTTTTGGGGTATTATTTCATTTTTTAAATTGGGGGATTATTCCATACGTAATAATCCCCCAAAAAATCTTTATGAAATAAATCCCCAAAATATATTTTGGGGATTATTTCATTCTTTAATTTATAAAGAAAACGTAAAATTTGTAAATTATGTCCCGTTATATTTACAACTTGCATTTACCATTCACAGTTGAAGTGATAATTTCGCAGTGTTAAGATCGTGGTAATTTCGCAGTGGAAAAAAAGTTATAAATAATAAAAAAAATGAATTTTGAAATTATAACTGGGTATAGAAAAAATAGCCAGTTGTTATATGTTTTAGAACAGCGCATGTATGTTAAAAAGTCGGTGTATAATGTTACAACTAAATATGAGTGCAGGAATACAAATTGTAAGGCAAGAGTGCTTGTGCTCCCAGATGGTAAGTGCTTACTTGCCAAGAATTATGTTGAGCATTACCACGAGCACCATGAAGAATTATATAAGGAGTTAAAGTCACTTAATAGAATTAAGGACGAATGTGAAGTTCTTGCAGGAACATTAGGAGGCGATACCTCTGCAATAGTTCTATAAGATCTTCATTTCGAAAAATTTGTGGAACGTAAGTTTTATATGTTCAGATATCTAAAATTTATTGTTAATTTTTCAATTTAATTTTCTTTTAGTTCTCAAGATGAAGCAAAAAATATTTCCTTTCCAAAAATTTAGAGAGGTTTACAAAATATTGTTTGCAAACATTTAATAACCTCGCCTAAAAATGCAGTACAGGTTATAGAGTCATTTAACTTGGAAAATGTTTGGCGGGAGTTCGGGTTAACCAAGGATGAATCGAAACCAACGCACTTTTTTACGGCATGTATTATAGAAGAAAATTTTACATTTTGTTTGTTTTCTTCTCAAAAAACCATTAATTTGGTTAAGGAAAATATCCAGCCGTCACAACGAAAATATCTGATGGACGCAACTTTTAAAATTGTTCCTAAAGGCAGTTTTAAACAGCTTTTGATAATACATATCGAATATTTTGAAGAGGTAAGTACTTCTTATACAATAAAGTTATTTTTCTTGTAAGATTAAGCTTTTTGTTAGATATTTCCCCTTTTTTTATTCTTATGGATAAAAAAACGGAGGAAATATATATCTCATTGCTGCAGTACATAAAAAACAACGTTTTTGACATGGAGCCAGCCATATGATTATGAATAGGCGATGAGAACGGCAATTTCTAAGATTTTCCCACGGTCAAAAAGCGTCGGATGTTGGTAAGTTAAAATATCTTGTTCTTTTTTCTTTATATATTTTTAAAGATGTTTTAAATTAATTTCCGAGAGTTTTTTCGGAATTTGTTGGCTTGTATTTATAATTTTAAATTTTTTTTAATATCCAGCAAAAACTTTACTAACAAATAAGCCGAAAAATAAGTTGATTTGTTAGTAGATTTATTTATAGAATTATGTATTTACAAAAAATATAAAAAAAAAAATAATAAGTCACAGCCACGAGTCGAACCAACAACTATCCGACTGCTAGTCGAGTTTAGTTGATATATTGAAAAAAAAAGAAATTTCATATTTATAGGTTTCATTTCTGTCAGGCTATCAGGAGAAATGTCCGCAAACGAATCTGTTCAGTAGCTCCTTATAAACTGGGCACCCGCGGTAGTTGGCTGAATTTCCAAAATGATCGCCACCACAGTTACCACATTTTCTTCTCAGACCATTCTTTAGGATATCACATTGTGATGAAGAATGAAGGTCTCCGCATGGCACACACACTGTTCGCAAGGTACAATAATTCTTAGTATGTCCAAACTCTTGACAATTGCCACATTGAACAGGACGATTTCTGTTAAGAGGCTCCTTAATGGTTATTCTACGATTTAACAGGTATCGTGTTGAGTAAATTGGGTGAGTTTCATTTCGCCTCAATTTATTTTTCTCTGGCTCCAACTGGACTCTAAACATTGGCTGAGGAATTTTATCTCTATTGAATATATTAACTACAGCTCTTATTTCGTAGCCCAATTCTTGCAGGGCCTCCTCGATATCATCAGTCTCAACACTGGACTCTATGCCTTTAATGACAACTGTCAACCCTTTACTACTTTTCAGTTGATAGGTATAAAAATTCTTTTTATTATCATTTAGGTATTGAGAGATTTTTCTATAACAATCCTCAGTGTATATGACTATTTTCGTCTCTTGCACACCGCCTTTTCTTATTGGAACAATATGGACATTATTTTTTACAATGAGTTCAACAAATGTTTTGACCAAGTTATTCGAGCTGGACTCACCCATATATATTGGTGGTAGTTTTAATGATTTTTTTTCGTAATCACCATCTTTTCCACTCTTGTTAATATTATCCTCGCTCAAGAGTGCGAAACGATTGCCTATCAAGGCATTATCAACTGTCTTCTGTTTCTTGACAGACGTTCCATTATTTTGGGGACTTAAATTTCTTTTATTAATACTTACATATCTAAGCATACCTGGTAGTACTGGTGATTTTAATGTACTTATCCTTTTTTTTTTTGGTATAACGCCCTTCAGTGTGCCATCATTATTTATTGTGGTTTGTTTAGTGTTAAAAACATTCAGAATTTCCATATAAAGTATTCTATAGATTCATGTAAATTCTGTAGATTATAGCATTTTAGCATACACTAGGGTATTCAATTAACTTTGTTCGGTCAACTGTTCGAATAATTTAAAATTGCCGCTTTTCAAACAATAAATAAACCGATTAACCGCAATTTCTTTTTATTGCACTTTAACATATTTTTTGTATTTATTTTTCCATTTTAATTCAAATACAAATATCAAAGAAAAATTAAATATTTTTTCGAACATTCAAGATTAACCGATTAAATCTAAACCCCGATTAATTATATCCGATTAAACCAGAAACCCGATTAATTGAATACCCTAGTAGAAACCGATTGATTTTAAAACAAGATCCAGTAATTATACTAGGGTTAATATTAAACTATTTTAGTTCTATATCACTCATACGTCACATATGCTGACACCATACATTGAGGAAATTATCATATGTGACGTATGAGTGATTTATATAACATTAATAGTTCAATATTAAGAATACTTTACATTTACTTTTTTATTTGATTCACAATTTATTCTATCATGTCATATTGTTCTAATATTTTACGAATCAGATCACTGCTGATTGGTTACGACAGCAAAATAAACGTAGCATATTTTAGGACATTTTGTTTTTTTACTTTAAAGGCAATAGCTAAATGTTTAAATCATTGTGAAATATTAGAACTTAATGGCAATATGACATGATAAGATACCTTGTGAATCCACTAATTATGTTCATTCATATGACATAACGCACTTCATCATATTAGCTTAAATATTATCGCACACAGTGGGAAAAATCACCAATCTAGCTTATAAAAAATCGTATCTTTCAAACTATTGCTCTGAGGAGTAAGAAATGTATGAAGCGATTGTAGCTAATTGAATGACCTTTAGATATATTGTATTTGTAGACACCCTGTTTCATTACAGGGTACAGCAAAAGGAAGGTTTTAGTTGAAACTACAATTTTTCATCGAAATTTAGTAGCTCTTTAAAATTTGTATGGAAAATTTTTGAAAGTATTGTCCTATGTTGCATTTATATAATTTGATTAAATAGATTTAATAATTTACCGATAGTGGTCGCTATTGATATACATATGTAGTAATATTTCAAATAATATGTAGCTCCGAAGAGCTTGATATTAAAGTTAAGCAAAATAAATCAGAATTTTTCTTTAAAGGAATCTGTATTAATTGCGTAACTAAAAGCCATAGTATCCATAATGGTTCATAGAGACTCCCTAACAATATGTTTATATAAGAATTAAACATATTTATAAATGTTAATAGTGTGAGGATTCGTATTAAAATATTGGTGTCAGAGCTAGGGTTAAACAATTGCTTCAAATTGACAGCCAATTTTTTGTTTAGGCTTACTTCAGTTAGTCTAGTTTCAAATTCAAAAATTAGTTTAGGGTACCTAGCGATACTTTTTTCTAATCCCTTTACACATTAAGAAATTTTGACAAAATTATACTTTTATGTACTTAATTGCAAGGGGTATTACTAAAATTATTTTTATTACAACAAATCATATCCTCGTAATCTTGTTTAACTCTTGTAGATTCTAAAATAGTTCTAGAATTTTCGTTCGATTCTTGGAATTTCATTTGCCTGTTTACAGACTTCCACTTCTTCTTTATTCTTAATAAATAATCTAACGGAAAACTCGATTGTTCTATTTCCACAATGATCACATAGAGTCTGTAAGCAGCTTCAGACTTAATGTTGCCATACTTATAAGCAACGTTAATAAAAGCGTGTTATCAACATTGTTTATAAGTAGAAGTTTATATTTAAATCGATGATGCTATTTCGTAACAATATGTATATACATATGTATATATTTGTATTGTTTTTATATTAAGTTTGACTTTTTGTGAGAAATATGGAGATAAATATGGACTCATTTTATAAATCAAAACGTAAGAATAGTGGAAAAAATGGTTTGAAACTTGAATATTATATATTTACAAGAATTTTAAAAAATTAAATACTTAATATCAACAAGTATTATTTTTCTAATATAATTCAAGTTTGAAGGTATACAGGTTTCTTTCATATTTCATTCACACATACTTTATAAAACCGTTAGGATATTTTTATAATTTAGAAGTATTTTGGGATTTATTTACAGACTTTATGTTTATTGAAAGCTTTTTAATTTATTTCAGAAATTTCCAATTATATTTGAGATACTTCCATTTGAATTTCTGAAAATTGCAATCGTAATTAAGAAATTTTTATTTGTATTTCAGACATTTTAAATTGAAATAGGTTCATCATCGATCAGTTTTTTGAATTATCTTTATAACGGACAAAACTATAATGTTCTATTTCTAGAGCTTTTTGCAGCTTTAATGTTAATGTTAGCAGCTTTAACAGTTAATCCTGCCATACTAGGGATGTCAGTCCCGAAATCCCGATCCCGAAAATCCCGGGATTTTTCGGGATCGGGATTTCCCGAATCCCGGGATTAGTGAAAAAAATCCCGGGATTTTTCGGGATTAATAAATCCCGGAAAATTACGAGATTTTTGATATTTTAGGAACATTTTTGAAGCTCCCAAAATACCTAGATAGCTACATTTCACCATATTCAAACGGAGCCTGATTTTTTAACTTTTATCAGGGAGCATCAGGTCTTCCTTACATTGACAGACTTATAAACAAGTTTATTAATCAATTCGCGTTGACTATTAACGATGTCGTCAGCTCCATACATTAAATAATATGAATATAAACCATCAATATGTAGTTTTGGCCTTTTATGGGAACATGAATCAGCATTAATGAATGAATGAATTTGTGCAACATTTTATCAGGATTGTCGCAAAATCAACATACTTATGACTGCTCAAACAGTATTCCGGGGGTCAATTGTATGGGACTAGGGACAATCATGGACCATTTTCAATTCCAAACAAACCTTATCGTGTTTTAAATAGACAGACTTACGGAAATTTTTTGTTATAAAATAAAGCAATACTTTTATTACTTTTAAACTGCCTTACCAATCCTAAAAATTATTTTACTTTTGCATATGTATCAATACAAAAGTTATACAATTTTCAGTTTTGTTATGGATTTCTCACTGTTTAAAGTCCAGAATACGGGTATAAATACGAAATACTTTTTTTATCATATTTATTTTAATTCAATGCATTAGTTTTTCCTTTGTTATATTTTTACTTAAATAAAATAACGAAAAAAATAGTTTTTATTGTTGAATTTTATGTTTTTTGCCGTTTAACTAAAATCCCGAAGTCCCGAAAAATCCCGAAATCCCGAAAAATCCCGGGATCCCAAAAAATCCCGGGGTCCCGAAAAATCCCGGGATCCCGGTATTTACATTTCTAAAATCCCGAATCCCGGGATTTGTAAAACCCAGTCCCGTTTGGCATCCCTATGCCATACCCACAGACAATATTAACAACAGCGTGTTATTAACATTGTTGATAATAAGGCGAATTCATACGAGGTAGTGGCAGTTCTACAAAAACAACAATTGGTCTTAACAAATGTAAAAAAACGGAAATGAAAAATTAAGAAATAAAAATAAAACTTAATATAGTGTAGATAATTGAATAGTGAGGGCTTTACTTATTTATGTGAAAAATAAATATTTTCTTAATAAGCATATAATATGTAGATATTGAAATGTAAAGACAAGCTTTAACAGAATTAGAACCAAAAAAGCGAAAAAAAGTAATCAGCTGATTGACTGACTTCACTTTGCATAAATTCGCCTTGGTTTCGAGAAGTTTCGAACACTAAAAATGTTTATAAACATGATAAATGACGCCAGCAGCCGTTACAACAGTGCAACTTCTAACAATATTATAAAAATAATAATATCCTAGAGGGGGAAATGAAAAAAAGTCAGTCCGATTTTAATAAAATTTCTCACGATTATAGAGGAGGTCTGGCTGAGTTTAAGTTTTTAATTCGGATATTAAAACACAACATTTTTCTATCACGGGTATATGAAAAATTATGGCAAATTTGCAAACATAAACATTTCTATAGCTATATCTCATCTCCTCTAGTTTTCGAGATATTCACATTGAAATGTTAAAATTTGTTTACATACCTTAGTCTAGATTTTTGCTAATAGCAGATCGAAATCTCTCCCGATTTATTTAAATATATTGTTTTAAATTAATAACAAATTTATAAATATTCACAAAAAATAATTATTTCAATATCATTACTGGACTAAAAATTATGTACATTTTAATTAAAAAAATTAAAAAAAGGTGATTTTTTAGCGTTTTTTTTTCGAAAAAAAAACTTACATTAATCTTTAGTTATACTGAAAAGGGACACAAAATAAATAATGTGTTTATATATTTCTTTAAGGTAAGATTATGAGAAGTAATATAAAATACAAATAATTTCCAGAGCCGTCCAAATTTTGGTTAACAATGTCTATATAACTGTAATATTTTATTAATAACTATTCATAAACAATTTTGTTAAAATTTTGTATTTACATATTTTTCCATACATTTTTTTAGTTCTTAAATACAGTGGCTTCAAAATACATAACTCGCAGTCGACGTGTCGGCAATCAGGGTTTCGATATTCAGGAATAAATATGAAATTATCTCATTTCATCACAATCAACTACTATAAATATTCATACTGTTCATTCGTATTACTACTAAAATTGCAACGCTTGTTTGCAATTTTTAATAGCAGACACAATCCATTGCACATCCATCAAAGTATATGTTCCTTTTTAAGTTTTTCAATAATAATTTATTATATTTATTTATGATTGCGAATCAGTTTATATACAAAATAAAAGAAAAAAAATTATTTAATTTTATTATTAAGATTAAAAAAACGTTCGTTTTTCAATGATAAACAAATAAGTTTTTAGTCTCAAAGATAATTTTGAGTAGTTTAAAGTATCCCATATATCATTAATTCCATTACAAACAAATTCACCTTGGATCTTTTGATTTTCATCATATTCGGTATAAACAGACTCATTTGAACATGTTACGTTCAATAAAATAACTAGCAGCATCAAAATAGCCTAAAAACAAGAAATATTAATGCAACTAAAGAAGAGCAACCACTACTAGAAATTGCAAACTAACATTGCAATTTTAATAATAAATTGCTGTTACAATTTATATTAGCAGAGTTATACAAAATTAAAATAGTAACTATATTTTTAGCATGCAGATAAATAAAAACTGATATTAACTGCAATTGACGGCTAATATAGTAGCAATTGTAAACCCTGTCGTCAATGCATGTGAACAAAAATGTAATACAAAACGGCATGATTTTGAAAATGTTGTGTAAGTTTTCGATTTTGAATCCAAAACATGCACACAATTTTCAGAATATTATTACATATTGTTACATAATGCACACAAATTTTATAATGTACAAACTCAAATGTGCACGACAATCGATGTTAACTCTAACAGCGCCAATGATAAACTCAATCACGACTGCCACCTCTGCCACTATTTATACACACGCCATCTATCAGTAATCTTCTACAATGCTCTTAATGCTAATAACCGAATGCTATCAACATTGTTGATAAGTAGAAACTTCTACTGATGGACGCGTTTATAAACATAATGAATGTTGCAGGCAGTCGTTGCGGACCTTTAAATTCAAATCGCTATTGCACATTCGTAACAATATCAATGTGGAGAAATTGTGTCTTCTTTTCAAAAATATATAAAATTTTTAAGAATTAAAATTTTTTTTTTAATTGCTATAATGTATCGTTATGTATCGTTTTTAATGACATTTTACAGTTATATAGAAATTTTTAATCAAAATAAAAAAGTGAACAATATATTTGTGGTTTGTTATTGAAAATTCCACAATTCTCAAAAAAACTTTTCAACTATCCCAAAAATAGTACCTTTTAGATTTTTGACTCTGTTGACGGTACTATTCCCTTTGCAAAATATTTAGAAACATATTGGGGCATACAGAAAAATTTGACATACAAAAGATGCCACCTGTTCTAAAATTTGGCATCAAGTTGAAATTTACATACAAAATAGGTCTACTTCGGAAGCCTCTGGACTTAGCAGTAATAAAAATGTTTAAATTATTTTCCATCCATAGTACTTACCAAAATATTACCTTTGGGCAAAATATAAACACATTTACTTAATTCACAACAATTTGTGTCGTGTATCTTGTATTAAATACACTTTTTATTTATTTGTTTGTGAACACCCGTAAATATTCTATGAATGTATTTTGTATTTTAAAAGTCAAAAATCAAATAAATAAATCTAGAAATAAAATGAAAAATTGAACTGATATAAGTTAATTTTAATTGCGAAAACTATAAATTTACTGCTGAGATTAAGTAAAATTGTATGTATTTTTATTCTTCTTCTCAATAACTGGATTTAAATTACATTTATTGCTGGGAATGCAATACAACTTTTGAAAAACATATAAAATAACAGCGTATAAGTGTATTTAATTTTTATATGAAAATTTCCAACAACAAGCTTACACTATTGTATTCTAATACAATAATACACTCGATACAAAAATAAAAGGGGTTTTGTGAATTAAGTAATTATTTATTTGTTGCATTTTCAGTATAACTAAATCTTAATGTAAGAACTTTTTTCGAAAAAGAAATCGCAAAAAAAACTGCTTTTTAAAATTTTTATAATTTAAATGCACATAATTTTTGGTCCAGTAATTTATTTTGCAAATACTTATAAATTTGTTGTCAATTAAAAAACATTATATTTTAAAATATTCGGGAGAAATTTTGAACCGTTATTAGCAAAAATCTAGGTTAAGGTAGGTAAAAATGATTAACTTTTATCTATTAATACTATAATAGATAAAATACAGCAATATTTTTTTGTAGGTCCCTTCTTGTAGATCCCACATATATAAAAATCTTTCAAATCATTAATATAAAAATAAAATTGATATTAAATAATATTTGTTTAACTGTTTAAATAAATATTTTATTTATTTGTCAACCAATTCCAAATTGCAATTTAAGGATAATAAAACAGTTAAACTGAATAACAATACTTAACAGCCAAAGTATTGGTTTAAAACATACAGGCGTTATACACTTTGTAGATTATCGTTTGTTATTTTAATATTTAAGAATGTTTATATGATTGCAAATGTCTTACTGTTCATGTCTAATCACAGTCGGTAAAGCATTAAATATTTAAAGTATTTAAAAACAGTTTTTTTTAGACAACAATAGCTTTTTTTAATGTAATGGGTAAAAATGGGTATCTCTACATCTCCGGAACTAATAAAGCTAGTACCAAAAATCCAACATAATCTGAATTTATGCAAAAAATAAGTGGATTTTGGCATTTTTTTGAAGATTGAATGTATAAGCGGTCAAATTGATCCCTCTTTTTGGTACTTCTTTTTACAAAAATATTTTTAATGAAAAAAAAAAGAATTTTATTATAAAAATAAAGAATTAATAAAGATATATGTTTTTTTCTACAGAGGGACTAAAAATTTACCAAACCAGGTCAATTACGCATACTGCTAATTCGAAAATGGATTTTTTAAAACTGCCGAATTCGAAATTCAACATATTAATTTCAGTTTTCGGTTTCAACTCAGACAAGTATATTTCAACTTTAGTGAAAAGGGAGTGGTTAATATTAAAAATATGACGATTGTGTTAGTTTTTTTTTAAATCATTTTCAATACGCGATTTGACATTAAGTTTTTCTGCGGGTACATTAGCCCTTTACGGCGCAAGAACGCCAATTTTATAAGTTTAGTTGTGAATAGGTGGTAAATAGGCTATTATTACCGGAAAAATTACTCAAACAACTTTTATTAAACATTAAGTTAGTATTTTTTTGAAAAAATTGTATGTTGCAGAAATGCAACATTGCAGCAATAGTTCTTGAGGCATACAAGTACATTAGATGATGTTCCTAAGTCTGCACATCTGTTTATCTCGCCGCTGTAGACTTCAAATGGTCGATTTAGCAAACGATATTGTGCCATAGATTTTTTAATAGATTTTGGTATGAGGAAAAAAAGTTACACTACGACATATCAAAAAAATCATTTTCGAGACGCCCAAATTTACATTTTTTTTACTTTTTCTAAACTTTTATTTTTAAGGTTTTTTAGTACACAGAGAAAACAGATTCGTGTTCACAACCGAATTTGGCGCCAATCGAATTTTGTCGGTTGCAAGTACTATCATTCCATTCGGTTGGAATGACTGAATATATTATTATATACAATATTCCTTTGCTGGATTAACGGTACACACAACTGATCGAAAATAATAATTCAGTGGTAAGGACTGAAAGTATCAGTTGGAGCAATTAATATACTTTTTGTTTTGTCAATACATACACACATAAATGATTTTTTTTTTGGTTCTTTATTCGTTTATACTAAAGTTACATGAAAATGATACATCTTTAATTATATCTAACCCGCGAAGGTTGGAACAGGCTCGTATTTAGATGTTTGTCATATAAATGGGTCGTCCATCACAGTAGATACGAAAATTGGACACTTATTGAGGTTTTATTATGCATGATGCAGTAAAGCATTTGATTTCTGCGTTTATTAACACTGTTGAATATACATCATGATTCCTTTCTCTGAAATAATGTTAAAAAATCTTTAGTGACAATTTAAATTTAGGGAAGCTACAAAATATGCATACATATGTATATGGGGCATTTCACGTCAAGTGAACCAACTTTTGAAATCGATGTCTTCCGATCGGGATGAAATTTGCACCAATGTTAGGATAGTAATTCGGACACAATTTTTCAACAAGATCGGTCAAGAACTCTCTGAGTTATAGGAGGTCAAAATTTGACATTTTGGCCAAACAGGTGTTTTTTCTTATCCATATAACTTATTACCTATTGTTCTTAGCAAAATATGTCCGAAATAGTTTAGATAGCTATTTATGCAATCTTTGGAAAAAAAAAATTAAAAAAAATAAATAAAATATTTTTGACTTTTTTTTTGAAAAATCAAAAACATTTTTGACTTTTTTTTCAAAATGGGCCCTTTTTATTTTTTTTTTTTATTTTTTTTAAGAAAGCTTAGGTCTTTTCCTAAGCGACCTATATGGTCGCTTAGTGGGATGCGAGTGGGATATCTATCAAAAAAAATATTTTGTAACTCAAGATATGAAATTTTTTGACTTTTTTTGCAAAATCAAAAACTTTGTTGACTTTTTTTAAAAAAATGGACCCATTTTTTAATTTTTTTTTTTGCTCAGAAGAAAGCTTATGTGTTTTTCTTTAACACCTTTTTTGTCGCTTAGTGGGATGGGAGTGGGATATCTATCAAAAAAATGTTTTGTAACTCAAGATATAAAATTTTTTACTTTTTTTTTTGCAAAATCAAATACTTTTTTGATTTTTTTTCCAAAATGGACCCTTTTTTATTTCTTTATTTTTTTCTCAAAAGAAAGCTTAGGTCTTTTCCTTTAAAACCTTTATGGTCGCTTAGTGGGATGCGAGTGGGATAACTATAAAAATAAATGTTTTGTAACTCAAGACAAAGGTTTTTAAATTGATTTTTTTCATATTTTCATATTTCAAACCTTAAAAAAAAACCACTACAACTGACCGATAATAGCCACTGGAGGGGTGCAATGTGAGGCCGACCGCTATTAATTTTCCGCCCCCAAAATTTGTCTGAGTTTTGCATCTTGCGGCTTTTTTATTCAATCCTATAAGTAGTTTTCAGCGCAATAATTTATATTCGTGAGCGATTTTTGGAAGTGGACCTTATATGGGAGCTATGTCAAATTATGGACCGATCATCATGAAATTAGGTGGTGTTATTAATGTCTATATGAAAGTTATTTATGTTGCATTTTATGTGTATACCAACATTTTTAGGAGATTTATGCTCGTTAAAGTGATTATCGGAAGCAGGTCTTATATGGGAGCTATGACTAATTATGGACGGATCATACTAAAATTTGGTGACATGAATTCCGTATATATAAAACTTATTTGGAGAAAAACTTGTGTAGATACCTATATAAATTAAACATTTGTGACCGATAAAGTCCACTTTCAGGAGGACATTTGTATGGGGGCTAGGTGAAATAATGGACCGATTTCAGCCAGTTTCAATAGGCTTGGTCCTTGGGCCGAACAAATTATATGTACCAAATTTTATCGAAATATCTTCAAAATTGCGACCTGTACTCTGCGCACAAGGTTTACATGGACAACCAGCCAGCCAGACGGACGGACGGACATCGTTTAGTCGACTCAGAAAGGGATTCTGAGTCGATCGGTATACTTTAAGGTGGGCTAGACTAATATTTTTGGGTATTACAAACATCTGCAAAAATTTAATATACCCTCGCCACTATGGTGGTGTAGGGTATAAAAAGTGATTTTTATTCCTGAGGTTAACATATTATGGGTATTACAGTATCGAGGCTATGAAATTTTAGTTAGGTTGTTACATACCATCGGAAAGGCTAATGTGTCTAGTTTCTCCGCGTAAGTTTAATTTTTAAGGTTTACACACAAATATGAAAAAAATCAAAATAGTGCATATCCTAAAAATTTAAAAACCTTTGTCTTGAGTTACAAAATATTTATTTTGATAGATATCCCACTCGCATCCCACTAAGCGACCAAAAAGGTTTTAAAGGAAAAGACCTAAGCTTTCTTTTGAGAAAAAAAAATAATTAAAAAAAGGCTCCATTTTGGAAAAAAAAGTCAACAAAGTTTTTGATTTTGCCAAAAAAAAGTAAAAAATTTTATGTCTTGAGTTACAAAACATTTTTTTGATAGATATCCCACTCGCATCCCACTAAGCGACAAAAAAGGTGTTAAAGAAAAACACATAAGCTTTCTTCTGAGCAAAAAAAAAATTAAAAAATGGGTCCATTTTTTTAAAAAAAGTCAACAAAGTTTTTGATTTTGCAAAAAAAGTCAAAAAATTTCATATCTTGAGTTACAAAATATTTTTTTTGATAGATATCCCACTCGCATCCCACTAAGCGACCATATAGGGCGCTTAGGAAAAGACCTAAGCTTTCTTAAAAAAAATAAAAAAAAAAATAAAAAGGGCCCATTTTGAAAAAAAAGTCAAAAATGTTTTTGATTTTTAAAAAAAAAAGTCAAAAATATTTTATTTAATTTTTTTAATTTTTTTTTTCCAAAGATTGCATAAATAGCTATCTAAACTATTTCGGACATATTTTGCTAAGAACAATAGGTAATAAGTTATATGGATAAGAAAAAACACCTGTTTGGCCAAAATGTCAAATTTTGACCTCCTATAACTCAGAGAGTTCTTGACCGATCTTGTTGAAAAATTGTGTCCGAATTACTATCCAATAGAACTAACATTGGTGCAAATTTCATCCCGATCGGAAGACATCGATTTCAAAAGTTGGTTCACTTGACGTGAAATGCCCCATATATGTACTGTAAATGTATACATATTCAAAAATGTTTTTAGTAAGACCTAATTAATAATGAAGAACTTACCTTCCGTATCCTCGTTTATAATTATTATTTTTTGTTTCTTCTTTTGTAAAAAAAATATATTATTTTATTTTTCATTTTATTTTAATAATTTTTTCATCACTTGACATACTTGTATAAATGTACATACATATGTATATCATAATCGAATTTTTCAATTGCAACCATCAATATGCTGAATATAATTCGGTAGTGCTTTCCGAATTCATTAAATTAAGTTTAGTAAAGACACAAACCGATGCTTTACGGTTGCTTCAACCATATTTCAATTGCAATTATGGTTTTATAATTCTTATTACCAAAATTCAGTTAAATTTATAGTTATTTAGCAACTACAATTAATATTCGATATATATTATTAAATTTTAATAATCATAACCGATTTCCAACAAATCTGTTTTCTGTGTGTATTGTCGTTGACATCGACGACATTGTCTCTCGTCTCGGCACAATGCTTAAGTTTTCAGACCAATACATTTGACATATGCACTACCGACATGCGTATACGATACCACTGACTTGACGTATCTCTTGACTGGTTACATTTACAAGCATATTGGCGTCTTTCTGAACAGATTATAAAATAATCTGGTATATTATGAGGTTCATAATATTCCCAGTAAGTAAATAAGAAAATATCTCAAATGGGGTATCTAAGCGAAGTATTTCTGGAGGTACATATCAGATCCATGAAAACGTAGTTGGCCACCATTTAAACTTAGGCTTTTCGTTTTCCATGTAGTCTTCAGTATACTATCAGTATTTCTTCAATAAATAATTTTTTGGAAATGAATTCAAAGAGTGCAAAACGGATTTGTACGCGTGCGTCACTTGAATGAAATAAATACCAAAGTGTTCCCATCTAGAAAGCTTATTAGCTTCTAAACCGATAGAATGCTTTGTTGCCAATCTACAATATCGAGCTAAATTGTTATATCAGCATATATAATATTTTTACACTTATTTTAAGGGTATGTTGCAGAAATGCAACGTGGAGCCGTAAAGGGTTAGGGTGTCCCTTATTTTTCGATATAAATTTTTGTTGGCGCATACCCGCTGAATTTTTTCGTAATGAGCTAAAATACCACCAGAAAATGTTTAGCTTGTTCTAAGAAGGGCAACCCGTTCCGACTTTCGATTTAGTTCAGTAGTACTAACGAGTGTCAGTGAGATGCATTTTGATCTTTGGCTCAATGATACAATGAAATTTTTATTTTATTTATTTATTTAGATATTTATTATAATTAAAATTACAATAAATCTTATAGCTAAAAGCAATGAAATAATCTTAACATTTACAAACTAATTTCTTGATTTTTTGCATATATTCTATATAAATTAGTTAGTTAACAAAACAATATACGGTAAGTTAGCACGAATTTTACTTGGCGGTTATAAATTTACAAAACAAAAAGCTTTCAAATATATCTATTAATAAAACGAGATTTGCCTTTCTAACGAATTTCTATATTTAGTTGTTATTTCAATATTGTGTTTTATATAGTGTAGTGGGAATACCTAGTCATCAAATAAATATTACTAAACTACCATCTAATTGACAAGTTATCACTGTATTATTTTACAATACTCGCAACGTCAAGCTCTCTTTAGTGAAAGTGCAAATCTTACGATTAGAGAAAGTGTTATATTTTCTAAGAAAGCAAGAATACCAATACAGTGAGAGAGTTTCCAAAAAAAGTTTAGATATTTATAGGACTCGTAAAAATGATTTGGAAAGAGACCTAGTGAACCTATTTGATATTGAACATGCTGATGCCCTTGAAAATATGAGAATAAAAGAAGATAAAATGTTTTTTAAGCTTCAGAAAGAGCCGTCTGCATCAGCAAAGCAGACAATAATTACACGCAGAGAAAAAAATATAGTTGTGCATGTTTACTGTAACCATTTCAACATTTGTGCGTGTTTAAAATAACCATTTCAACATTTTTAACAATTTTATAGCCACAGTAACTATTTATATGATTGTAGTAACAATAATATGGTTAATTTACGATTCACATGATTGTATCAACCATATATATGGTTATAGTAAACAAGAATATGTTTGTGACAACCATTTTTATGATGAATAATTTTATCATAATATGTTGTTCTCAAATTATGATATCCATAAGCCGGGAGCAACATAATATGGTAAATCGTTGTCACAAACATTTCATATAGCTACAAGAAACAACTTATTGCTGTTCCAAAACTTCATCTGGAAAAATTCAATTTCCTCTATGATTGGAATCTTATTGCAAAGGTGCAAATAATCAGTTGTGATAACATCAACGAACATTGACCGCTTTAATGGAGCTTGTGCTCTCTTGGAACAACGTTTATATATAGACTTTGTGCTTTTCGCTTGTCATTCTTAATTCGTTCTTAAAACTGTATATGAAGCCAAGATTAAGCAATTTATTGTTTTTCCAGAAATACCACTCTTTAAAAAGATCAGCGACAATTTGAAAAATATATATTCAAATAGCAATCGGTTTAGTTAAAAAGCACATTTCTGACGCAACGATTTGATCTCTCTTAACGTATGTATTATAAATTGGCACTGGAAAAACCTTTTGTCAGAGACGATTATCGTGAAATAATCTAACTATGTGTAGTGTTTTTGTATTGCAATCCCGAGAAGAATATTAAAATCAAACTCCTGGTGCTATACATCAAGCACGATGGATGGCCTTAGCGATTTACTCCTAAAAAATATGTTTGCTTCAGTCTCAGCTCAACATAGCTGCAAATGATATAAAAGCTCTGCTCTTATCACTATTTGTCAATAGTATTTGACAACGAAGTTGATGACTCTTGTGAACATATTCCATCGAAAGATGAAATTTCACGGGCTCATTACTGCAGATGAAGAGGTATTGCGTTGTATTGAGGAACATAGAAATTTGTATCCAGACTATTTTTAAAAATACCTTAAAAAGATGTTATTCCAGCTAATTTTGAGAATTTTTTGTGTCTCTAAGTAGTCACTTTAAAAGATTATTTTAATTCACTTTAGAAAGTAGTTATATTTCCCACTAGAAATAATATTTTGTGTAGTTTTATGAGGACGGTATGTTTACAACAATCAGCTATCGGACTGTCTATGAGATGTCTTTTTAACTGACTATTTGTGGTCAATTAGAACCCGTACATGTTAAAATAACTATTTATGATAGGGTATTCAATTAATCGGGTTTCTGGATTAATCGGTTAATCGAGCAAATAATTATTCGGGGCTTAGATTTAATCGGTTAGTAATCGGTTAATTTTAAATTATTCGATTAACCGAATAATTTTAATTTTGTATACTTATTTAAGTATTTTATAAATAAAAACAACAAAAACATAAAAAATTAAGAAGTCATAACAATTCAAAAAAGAAAGTAATAGCAAAAAAAAATATATGGTATCTGAGATCCTTTTTTATACACATTTGAGTTTCTTTAGGATTTTAGTGAGATTTTCTGAAATAAAAATATAATTGAAAGATTAATTAATTTTTAGAGTTTTCCTTTTAAACGATTTTTTCATTAGATTTAATAAAACTTGAAAAATCAAAAGTAAAGAATATCCAATTTCTCATATAAAATTCACAATTATACCATTGCACAGTGGAAAATTTTGGTCATTTTCGGATCAAAAATCTGTAACTTTGGAATGTATGAGGATTTTTGTAAGATTTTTTTGTTGAATAGGTGGGACTTTAAGCTTTAATTTGCTTTTTTAATTTTAAAAATCGAATCATAATAAAAAAAATAATACGGTTAAAAATACATTTTTAATTTTTTTTAGTTTTTGTTTAAAAGTGATATGTTAAGACAAGTAAAAGAGGTGTTTTTATGTACTTTTTCATTAGTTTTAATAGTATTAACAACTGACATTTGTTAACAGTTTAGCTTAATTTTTTTTTTTTTTTGAAAAATACAACCTTCGACTTTGAACCCCAATACTTACAAAGCCCAAAGGTAGCATTTTTTGAAAAACATGCTCAGCTACAGTAGAGTTAAAATAAAACTCCATTGGTAGCAAATGTGTGATACTTTAAAAAAATGCTTCCGAAGTTTAAAGTTTAAAACCGTTTTCAAAGATTTTGACACATTTTTAGAGCGATTTAAATATTTTATACAATTATGGAGAGGCAAGGAATCTTTCATAAAATGTAAAAATGTATATTTCAAGAAATTTTTTAAGTTTTTATAAAAAATTTAGCAGTTTCTTTATTTGTTTGTAATTTTTCAAATTCAACAATAGCTATTTTAATTTTTTTCTATGAAAACATACCTTTTGTGCACATTGTTTTAAAGACAAGTTTATAGCGAAAAAACGAGACATTACTTGATAAAATCGGTTTATATTTGCAAAAGTTATTAAACTTTTTCGAAAAAAGTTCGAATAAATTAAAAACAGTCCAACATTTTTTAAAGTTTTTTTGTTTATGGGCACGAAAAGGCAGCTAGTTTTGATATATCTTTTAGATAATAAGTTAAACTTTAATCCTACGTTAAAACTAGATCGGCGGCAAACGGCGCCAACAGTTAAAATCCTAGTCAAAGTTGCGTAGGTAAGCCAAAAATCATTTTATATTTTAAATGAATAAATTTCAAATCTTCTAACAATGTATACAAAACTCATAACGAAAATAGAATCTGAATAAGATACCCTTTCCAACAAGGTAAAACAATCCTAAAACAAATAATTATAAATATTAAAACTACGCCCTTGAATATGGTATAATTTTAACTCCCCAAATCTTTAAAGTAGAAAGTAGTGTGTTCTGTCGCCATTTAAACATTTGCCAAAATCAATTATGAGATGCATACACCTTATATTATCCACTGTGTATTGGAGTCATTTTCGGAGTTTTTCAGATTGGGAATACTTTTAATAGTTTCTGATAAAAGACTCGTTTTAGTTATGTCTTTAGTTTCATCTATTATCATGTCGTCCTCCGACTCATTAGGACAAAGTTAATCATAGTAAATTCTAGAAAAAGGTTCATTTACAAATTCCTTACTTTCAATTTTTGTGCTATGCTTCTAGAAAACCACAAATTAAAGAGTTCCAGATATATGGCAATAGAAAACAAACAAAAGAAAATGTCAAAATAGTTGTGGTTTCAAAGAGGAACAAATATATATCACTCTTGTTGCCTATTGAAATTTGTATTTTTCTTTCACTCTGAAAAAAACTTTGTTTCATATTATTACAGATATGATCTGTGTGAGTTAAGAAATGAAATAAAACTATATTTCTATATAAAGTGCAAAAAAAAATATAAATTTCGGTTAATTAGTTAAAAATCGGCAATTTTAAATTATTCGAACAGTTAACCGATTAACGGATAGGAAAAATTACTAGTTCGGGACAGTCGCCTAGAACTGCTGGTTCTTGACAGCTGACTCTGATCGACTAGTTTATATTAAATCGCATATTTAAAAAAAATTGATGAAGTGCATTTGAGTATTTGGTATACATATTTGATGCTGGAAGAATTAATTCATTGGAATCGCTGAGTGTACTTTGTATCTTAGAATGTTGTTTGTTTTCTATTGCCGGATTTGTCCAACACTAAGTATTTATTTGTGTGCATGTAATTTAGTACACATTTATGAAAGCAACCACACATATACCATTTACATGGATATAAACATATTTGTATCCATTTTATTAAGTAAACAATCAGTGTTTTATGCACTCAACCAAAAAGTCAAACAATTTTTCACATACCTTTCGACAAAATACACTTAAACATACATATACACGCACACTATTACTGAAATCACACAAGATATTCTACATTTGTATGTACAATATCTTGTGTCACATTGTAAACAGTTACAGACATCTGAGTAAAACATCATTGCTATTGGCATTATAACAAATTGACATTTTATTGATTGCAAAATAATATTTTTATAGTTATAACAACTATATACACACAAATTCAACCAAACTCACGTATGAAAATTCATTAGGGTGGACCTTAAATTTGAATTAACTAATTTCTGCGCTTTCAATATACAAAATTGTTCTATGTCGTCAACTGTCAAGATCTTGACCAAAAATGGTTAAAGTCGATGAAGGAAAATTAATATTTTTTTTTTAACTTTTTATAGAAAAAATTCGTTCATATTGTTACGTTTTTACCTTTTAAAAATGGTGGTTTATTTCCTTTTAATACACACACACTTTATAATCTACAAGTATACACGTACAAGACAGTTGATGTTAACTCTAACAGAGCCTATGATAAACTCACTCACGACTGCAACCTTTGCCACTATTTATACACACGTCATCTATCGGGAATCTTCAACAATGCTCTTAACAAACAAACTAGTATGTTCGAATTCTATAGCTTTCGATGTCAATGTTAGTAGCTTAAACATTTAGTGTTGCCACACTTATAAGCAATGCTAGTAACCGCATGCTATCAACATTGATGATTAGTAGAAGCTTCTACTAATGGACGTGTTTATAAACATGATGAATGTTGCAGGCAGTCGTTACAGACTGTTAAATACAAATCGCTATTGCACATTCGTAACAATATGTAAAATTTTATTTATAAATTTGGGGTAGTTTTTTCATTTATGTAAGTTTGCATGCCACTTGGTAGATTTTGGGAAAAACTTTAAATCTTAAGCATAGTACTCTGTTCAAAATTTCGTGCGAAATGCTGTCAAACTATACATAAAATATTTGGAATGAAATATACGCGAAATAATTTCGCAAGAGCAGTACTCTGTTCTTATTGTGAAATACATCTGGCAACCTTATTTTTCCACACGAAATAACATAAGCAGCACTTCTTTCGCACGATATTAAAACCAACAGCTGATCATTTGTTGCATATAAAATTTTTCGCATGAAAATGAACAGTGTGTTATATGTGTTATTCATAGTTAAAATTCAAATATGTTTTGGTAACGGTTGATATATTTGTAGTATAATTGTAAGCGTATGTATTTGAAATTGCAACACTGTTATTGTTTACAATACCGAAAAACCGTTATCTAAATGACAGTAATTTAGTAAAATCACAATTAAAAAGAACATCCGATATCATTTCTATATTTAATTTGATATTTTATTGCTACAACTATGCATTTTAACATATACAAATTTTAGCGGCTGATTGCTTTTACGTTTTCAGTATCAACTTCATTACAGATTCGTTATATGTATTTGTCAGCAGTGGCTGCAGTTTATATGTATGATGTGTTGCATCTAGAGAGTGTAACTGTTATGACCAGGATAACCAAAATATGCTCTATAAATAGTGTTTTAAATATGCATTAAATATGCATTTAAAAATAGTTTGTTTTTGTTTGAAAGTCAAAGATTAATTAAAAAATAAAAAAAGTAAATGAAATAGTGAACTCATAATTTAAACATTGGCGCTACATGCAAATAGTTGGATTCAATTTGTTAATATTACAATACATTACTTATATTTTAAAATAAATAACTCTGCAAATTTTGTAAATATTTTTTATAAAGAAACCTCTTTAAAAATACATCCGGAGAATTTTGTGATGCATTTTTAAAAAGACTAGAATTTAATTAACTTTAGAACCATTTAACTGATAACCAATATTGTTTACAATCCATTGTTTTTCTAATATTATTTGAAATTAGCTCCTACTGATATCAAATTTGTTTTAGATTTTCATAGAGTTTCTTTAAATTTCTTTAAATGTTTTTACTCTACACAAAGTTTTGAAATATATATTTTTAAAATTTGATATTAAGTTAATATTATTTATTTAAAAAACATTTCATATCCTATTTTCTAACATTTTTGTTTTTTAATTTTACTTTTTTATTTATTGTATCTTCATTATTTAATGAACTAACAACAAGTATTTCAAATCTTATATCTAATAATTATAATTTAATTAGTCCAGCCAGTGCCGGACGAAAAATTGTTTATTGATTGTTGCTTTGATTAAATAGGCATTCTTCCTTCTAGCCTTTGGATTAGGTCTGCTGTATCCCTGCTTCTTAATCGAGTGTGGCCACGGTTATCTAATATGTTGCGGGCCAGTGGGTTTGGGTGAATTTCAAGTTTTTTAAATATTTTGCAACATTTTCCGTGATCTCAGTTTTTACAAGGGGCACGTTTAGATCTCTGTGTATATTCGCGTGTTTTGGCGTCTTTGGATTTTCTCTACATTTGACGCTGAGGCCGTGTCCCATACCTGTATGCCATAACACCATATCGGTTTTATGATCATGTTATAAAGTAGAAGTTTACAATCCAAACTAAGCGTAGAGTTTCTGCAAGTGAGCCAATTAATTTGAATTGATTTCAATTTCATTTAAGTCAACTTTGCATCTATTTGGCTTTTCCATGTAAGACGACGATCGAGATGTATTCCGAGGTATTTAACTTCCGATTGTTGGATTATTGTTTGGTTATTGATATGAATAGGGGGCAATGATTCTCTACGTAATGTAAATGTTATATGTGTACATTTTTGTTCATTGACTTTAATTTTCCATTGTTTTAACCATTTTTCTAATTCAAATATGTGATTTTGTAAGTAACGAGATGCTTCTTTAGGGTTTTCATGAATGCTTAGAATAGCAGTATCATCAGCAAATGTTGATGTATGAGTGCGATCAGACGAATATATCAAATATAAAAATGGTCCCAGGGTACTGCCCTGGGGAACTCCAGCTTCAATTGGTTGGGGACTACTTAAAGAGTCTCCTTCTTTAATCTTAAATGTTCGACCAGTTAAATAGCTTTCCAATAGCTTATGTGTGTTTACGGGTAGATTTTGATTCAGTTTGTATATTAAACCATCATGCCATACTTTATCAAACGCTTGAGCAATGTCGATAAAGAGAGCGACGTTTTTCTTACAATATTTACAAGTCTATGGGTTTGTTCGATAGTACTGTGTTTTCTTCTAAATGAGTATCTTCTCAAACAGCTTTGCTATATTAGACAATAGGCTGATTGGTCTATATGATTCTACTTTTGTGTGATCTCTTCTCATGGTAACCAGTGAAACCTTCCATTCTGGAGGATAATATTCAAGGCGTAATAATGCATTAAAAATAATTATTTTTATTGCTATCCGGGGTAGCTCCATAAGTATCTTGTTACTGATTTTATCAATACCAGGTGCTTTCTTGGAGTTTAGCCTTTTCGATCTCTTGAATCTCAAAATGGGGTACAACAGGTTGCAACTCAATAGTTTAATTAGATGTGTTCGGGGTAAATACTTGCTTCAAATGATTAACAAACAGATTTCCTTTTTCAGTATCATTTCTTGCCCAACCGCCACTTGAATTTCGCAAGGGGGGCTTACACATGACAGGTCTTTTAAGACTTTTTGTGGCTCGCCATAATGAGTAGTCCGATTGCGGGGTTGCGTCCAGGCTTTCTAGATATTTATTCAATGATTCCATTTTTCGAAATTCCAAGAGCTTCTTAAGTCTTTTTATACAATATTTAAGCTTCGATTTAAGTTGTGGGGATCTGTGCAATTGCAACTCTCTTCGAACTCTTCTTTTTTCATTTAAGAGCCGTTTGACATCTACAGAATAAATTCTATTATATCTGATTTGTTGGGGGGTTTGGCTAGCATGAGAGTGATCGATGTTTTCTGGTGTTCTTAGCGGTATGTTTTCCGAGCAATGTGTCCTGAGGTAGTTTTTATATTTGAGCCAATTCATTCTTGTGCCTTTCATCGCTAAATTACCAGTCGGGGATACCATTTCTCGGGGGCTCAATAAAGTACCAATAGTGGGTGAGTGATCTGAAGATAGTTTCAGCGTGGATTCAACTTGAATCATTTCTCCAGGGATATTTTTCATCACGCTAAAATCAATAACATTCGGTATTTTTCGAGGGTCAGTAGGCAAATAAGTAGGTTGGCCGCTCGAAATCCCATTCAAACCCATTTTAGAAATTGTATCAAACAAAACACGACCTTTATGAGTGCTTAACAGTATAATCGCCAGCAGACAGGAAACGGGGGCCTAGTGATTTAAAAAATCTATTATATTTACTTTCTGTAATTGAAAATCTAAGAAGTGAGTATATCGATGAAATCACTAAGTTTTGATGAAAATCTTCAAGACAGATAATCTTCGCAAAGATCACACATTAAGTAGTGTTCGATTCGAGCTTTTATTAAAATTGCCGAGCCTCCGCATGCTCTACCTCTGGGATCTTTGGTATCATATATTACATATCCATTTATTCGAAATGAACTTCTGGACGTCAAATGGGTTTAATTTCAGTTTGTTTCATTGGGATGCAAATTTACGATTTTCTAATTTATAAATTTTGTCATATAATTAATGTATTAGCTTTCTTCTTTAAGTAGCACAAGCCAATTATAGATAATATGCAACAAAAATCAGCAGTTATGAATAAAATATGCTGTAAATTCTTAAAATTGTCTGAAACGGATAAAGAACAAACTCTTATGTTTCTAAAGGTACGGTCACACATGGCAAATATTTGACAAAAAAGACGTAACCACTAAATAAAATATATTTCAATTCGTATATTTATTGTAAAAAACTCCTTTTACTTAGGACAATTCAAAGCAAATATTCAGTTTTCTTTTCTTTGATGCTGTTTGATCTTACAAAACACTTGTAAGAGTAAACAACGTCAAACAAATTTGTACTAAACAAAGTGGTTACGCTTTTTTGAGTAAATATTTGCCGTGTGTGACCGTACCTTAAGACGCACAGCAAAAAATATGATATTGCATCAAATTTTAAAAATTATATTTGATTTCTTTTATTGCTTAAAAAAGCAAATTATTTCAAATAATTTGCTTTTAAAGATTTTTTCAAATAAAATGTAAAAATCACCATTTATTTCCGAAACAAGGTTTTAAAAGCTAACTGAAAAAGGTTTCCGCGAAATTTTAGATCTCCTATTACCATGCAATTACATGTTAAAGATGATGAGGGATATCTGAATCACTTCCTTTTAACTTTGTTTCATTTAACATAATTCTGATAAATACGAAGGACTTTTATATTTTTCTACAAAAAATAAAAATAAAAAGATTATTATATTTTGTTTTGAAAAAATACTTGATTGATTTTTATTTTTAGTTTGAATAAATTAAAATTGTTGAGTGAGTTTTAATTGGGCTAAATACAGACGTTTGAAAAGTAGGTTCGAAATTGAGCCGATTTATTGGCTAGATACTAAGATATTTCTTGAAGTTTTCTTTGGATATTCCATTTTTTTACGTACACAGAGAAAACAGATTCATTATCAAAACCTAATATTTCACCAATCGAATTGGTTCAGTTCCATGTACTATCACTTAATAAAAATTAAATTAATAAATTCATTATTTGTTAATTGAATTTGTTTTTTTTTCGGTTGGGAGGAAATAGGGGTTTTCGTACTATAATCGAATTATTGATTACTAGCTTGACCCGGTGCGCTTCGCTACATAGACTAGTCTATGTTGGAAATTTCAATAAAATCGTTTCGGCCGTTTAGTATTTATTGTTTAAGTACCTGTTTACCCCTTTCTGGTCCATGTATTGAAAAAAGTTATAGCCTATTGACGCTTCCAAGTAAGGATCTATCTACTTTCCAAATTTCAATAAAATCGATTCATGCTCAAACAAACAAACAGATAAACAAACAAACTTACAAAGACATATATATAGATTGCAACCAAAATAGATTTATAGTTAAAGTTACCCTTCGAAATCAACGTTTTGATTGTAAAAAACAATATTTCGTATTAAAGTGTGAATTAAATTCGATGGTCTCCAATAAGATTTTTTTAATTTATTTTACCAGCGCAAATTGATTGCGTTAATAAATTTCTTAATATTTTTTTTGGTAGGCGTATCCTTGCTCTGAATTGAATGAAATTTATACTAAGCATTGAACATATTAAAACTAATGCCACTACAAAATTTCATTTCATTAATATATAATTTTGTTTTTTCTCCGTTATGGCAATTTTTAATTTCAGGATATATGGAAGGAACAGGAATCCAAGGAATACCAACACCCAATTTCATAAAAAATTTTTAAATTTATACAACGTTTTAAAATAAAATTTTGTATGGCTTTAAAACATGGTTTAAATTGAAAATTTTTGTATGAACTTGGGGGTTGGTATATAAATTATAAAATCTTAGGTTTGATTGTATTTTGTCAATTAAACCTGAATAGCCAAATCTCATTAATTAACTATAACCCCTTCTATTTTTGGTCACTCGTTATATAAAATCACGAAACTGTGCATCATGCAAGATCGCACATTGTTTTAATAAATAATTTTTCTATTTCAATAACTTATTATAACGTTGTATAATGGTTTGAGAAATGGGAATTCCCGGCACATTGGAATAAAAGCTTAACAAATTTGTAGTTTGCTCATCCATGTAACTTATTACCTATTGTTTTTAGCAAAATGTATCCTAAATAGTGTAACAATGAAATAGTAACTAACTTACCAATTTCGTCTACATATTTACTTTTTAAGTTACTTTTATACTTATTTGTTACAATTACATGAACACACCACTGTCTCCCACAACACTATACATTTACATGAACACGGCCCTGTACATTATTTAGTTCATGTTGCTCTCACAACAGAACATTGAATGATATAATTCGCAAACGGTTTAGAGGAAAATAATTATAAGTAAACAAGGTTGAGTTACAGTCGGGGCGGTTCACATAAGACACGAATGCGCTATATAAGTCTCGGAAATTGTATTATTATAATTGAAGAGCCGACAGATTTTACACAGCCCGATTACACAGCCCGATCCTGAACATAAACCGAATCTTAATAGTAGCCGATATTAACCCGACTGAATCAACGTAGCTATTCCATCGTAATTTATTTAATATATATTGATTGTATCTAAAATTAAGAAAGTTTTCAATAAAGAACTATTTTTTAATTAAACCCTAAAAAGGTACAAAATAATCGTCTTGTTACTTAAGGTTTGTGGACCCGTAAGTAAGCCCTGGACACGACTAAGTTGCCTCAGCCGACGACAAAACCACGTTATAATAGTTTAGATAGCTATTTTTTCAATATTTTCCGAAATGGGCCCTTCTTTTCTCGGAAGACATAGGTTTCAAAAGTTTGTTCACTTGACATGAAATCCCCTATATTTGTTTAAAGGTCTACCTAAATATTGTAGTGAAAAGTAAAATATTTTGGGAATCACCCTAATGTACAAACATACATATGTACACATGTGCAACTATTTATTTACCAACTTACACATAAACGTATCAAAGTATGTCCAAGTACCTAAAAGTACAGTGTCTCTTGAAACTCTATTGACAAAGAAATTATGTTAGTTTTAGCTAACTCTATGATTCTGAATTACGTTTGAACTAAATTTTCATTTTAGTTGAGAACATGGACTATCTTTTAAACTCTATATAACTGCAGCACTTTAACACACATACAAAGTCCCACCATAATACGCTGAATTAGCATTGAATTTCTGTGCAAATTTATCGAGAATATTACGAAAGGGCAATTTACGTTGCCCCAAAAGCTATATTAGCTGTCAAAACTTTGTGTAGAAGAGTACGATTGGAATAGTCTAAACTGGAGTTTCGTATTGGGGTTTAACGGAAACCGGCATTTTACAAGACCTAAAACCTAAAAATGTTAAAATTATTTTTAGTAGAAAAATTCAAAATTTTGAAATGAAAAACAAACTTTTTATATATTATATATATTTGTATGGAAAAAGCAGAACTAACAGTGAATAACAACATTATAGATTTTGATGATTCATACAATTTCTCTAAAGTCAAATAGATATAAAACAAGTAAGAGAGCTAAATTCGGCTGTGTCGAATCTTATATACCCTTCACCTAAGTATACATATTTACGTACATTGCCTTTACCCATGCAAAACTCTTCATATAGCAACAACAATAAGAAAAAATCATAATATTATATCAGATGCAATTGCAAAAGATCCGATAATCATATTCACGTGTTGAGTGTTCACTGAAAACTAACCAAATAAACACAACAATTATTTTGCACAATTGTATGTTGAAAAAATAACAACAAAAATTAAAATAAACGAAATTATGCATGTGTGTGTTTGATTTATAATTCTTATTCATTTCATCTCATTCCACATTGTAGAACAGAGGTGCGCAAAAGTAAATTATCTCACCAACACATTCAATTCTTTATTTTGTTCAGTGCACCTACAAACAAACAAATACAAAAACTGAAAAAATAAAGAAAAAGAAAAAGTCATACACCCGTGCTCATGCGCTTTTGTAGTTGTTTCGTTGAGTGGACAACGACTACTAAATTGTTGTTGTTGGGTGTGTGCGGTGTTTACGTATGATAGAGTTGCTCATATGAAAACTCATTATAAACAACTCTCTCTTTATATATACTAGAGTTTCCAATTCGGTTTTAACCGAAACCGAAAACGCGGTTTTTCAAGGCCTAAAACCGAAACCGACAATTATTCTTCGGTTTTCACTTTTAATATATTTTCACTAGAAAAATTCAATATTTAGAAATGAGAAACAAACTATTTCATCCAATATCTCTAAACACAGCTCGGTAACAATATCTTAAGATTTGTTTAAATTTTTTAATTTGTATTACAATAATTGCTTCAGGCTAAATAATGCAAAATGTTTGTAACAAAGTCCTAGTTATTTTCAAATATCCGATAAAAGTATGAAGTACTAGCTGATCGGTGCGCTTCGCCACCTCAATTGGAATAAAGAAATAGTACTATTAAGTCTCCCTTTGTAAATTAATACTTATTCAGGAAAACATATCTCTAGTTTCGTGTTTGTTGATTCATTGTAATGTGGATTGTAGCTTATTCTAGACGTATTATTAGAATAAAAACAGCACCATTAAGACCCACATTTTGTATTCCTACTCAGCATCATGAATGGTTAATTTCATATTTCTGTGTACATTATTATAGAAAATACAAAAAAAGGTAAGACTATAATCACCATTTGTGCCTAATTTTAAGGTTTATTATTATAAAATATTCAAAAAGTACCTTTACAATAAAGAAATAGTAACATTAATTATCCGTTTTGAATTCGCTATTCTAGGTCCATCGTTATAAAATATTCAAAAAGTACTACTAGTTCGAAAAAGTACCTGCAATTCCCTTTTTCATGTTCTAACTCATGTGTGTTTAATATCCTGCTGATAGGTTCATTATTATAGAAATTTCAATAATAGTTTATTTTATCTCAATATCATTATGCCCTCTATCCTTGATTCTTTCTTTACTCAGGAGCATATCAGCCAACTATTATGTATATACAATAAGTAAAATAATTTATTACAATAAACAAGTTCCATTAGAAGGAACAGTACAAATTTTCCACACTTAAACCACTGTCAAGTTTGAAATTTCAAAGTAATTTCCTGATTCTAGAAAATTCATTTCGAAGAACGAAAAAGTTCCCCTTAGTTTGGTTTAGTTCTCCATTTTTGGTATCATAATACAATTGATTGATAGCATATTAGCCAACTTTAACTAATTTAATATATTAAAAAGGTACCATTAAAAGAAAAAAGCTCCAATTTTCCTTTATCCTCGTAAACTCTCGTCAGATTTGAACTTTAAATTTGTTTAGCAGTTCCTATATTATCAACTGATTTAATAGTTAATAAATTCTCACAAAACCGAACCGAAACCGATCGGTTTGCAATTATTTAAAACCGAAACCGCGGTTTTGAAATTCTTCGGTTTTGTTTGCCTCACCATGAGAGGCAAGGGTATATGGTGCATGCTTTTGGCAAAGCATGCAATATGTCTTTTTTTTTTGATGAAATTTTCAGAGGTTGTCTCGGATTTTTGCTTATATCTCCGTTATTTATAGACGGATTTTGCTGATTTTAAATAGCAAACTTCTCGAAAGCATTTCTGACAGAATTATTGAAGATTTGGACCCCGAAGATAACTGGGGTCTTCAGAAAATTTCAACAGACAGACAGACGGACATGGCTTAATCGACTCCGCTATCTATAAGGATCCAGAATATATATACTTTATAAGGTCGGAAAATTATATTATGGAAATTACAAACGGAATGACAAATTTATATATACCCTTCTCACGAAGGTGAAGGGTATAAATATCACTGCATTTCTTTAAATTTGTATACCCTTCACCATGAGTGGCAAAGGTATATATAAGTTTGTCATTCCGTTTGTCATTTATACATTTTTCATTTGCGACCCCACAAAGTATATATATTCTGGATCGTTATACATATCGAAGTTTATATAGCCATGTCCGTCTGTATGTTGAAATCAACTTTCCGCAGCCCCCAAATAACTTACAAACATAACTGATACATCAATATATCGGGAATTCTTTCGGCTCGGTCCTATTTAAAATCGAGAAAATCGGCCCACAATTTTGAAAAATTTTTTTTTTCCAAATTTTGAAAACAAAAAAAATAAAATTTTGTTTATCTAAAAATATTAAAAATTTGTATGTTAAAGTATAATTTGGTGAAGGATATACATATAAAATTCGGCATAGCCGAATATAGCGCTCTTATTTAACTTGTACATATTACAATAATTGCTTTAGATGAAGTGAATTTTATATAACTTGTCTATATTATCAACTGAATTTGTTTTTATAATCTCTAAAAATTTAATAAATTATTCCAGAACCAGTTGTAAATTTTTTTTTGGAAACCCTAGTGTATACGTAATTTGTAATATACAATTTTTTTGTTTTGTCTTTTACCCAATTACAAACTACGATTAAGGTCCAAGCTATTTTTTCAAGTAAAACTTGAGTGTATGTAATTCTCATTCGATCTATTGTTTAATTTGTATAATATATTTAGCTTTCCTAAAACCTCTTGTTATACGGTTTCCTGATGATCTGGCATAAGCAACCAGTGACATGCACATAGGAACTAGCTCATACCCCAACAATAAATTTCAGTGAATTTATCCAAATAATGTTTAAAATAGTGAAGAAAGCACTTTATTGAATAACAAATACGGAATATTATACAAAAACATGCGAATTTTTCTTTACGCCGAAAATTGAAAAATTAATTGAAAAATTTGCATACTAGAAAAATTAGAAAAGCACTGCAATTTTTAATAGCTTTAACGAAGTTAAAGTACTGCGAGGGTTAACCCAGCACTTTCAAATTGATATTCAATATTTTCGGAAATTGTCTAGTAGTTTTGAAATAGAGTTTTTCTAAGATGGCTATTTTTGGAATTCAAACAATATTTGTCATATTATCGATAGTCGCACTGATATCAATATTCATATTACCTCAAGAGTTTCCATAATGATTTTTTGCATATTTAAACTATGAAAACCAGTTTGTTATGCTGAATCAGTAGAAAAAACAAAAAAATATCAATTAATGAAAATGAAAACCAGTTTGTTATGCTGAATCAGTAGAAATAACAAAAAATTGCAATTAAATATAAAATTAGAAAAATTCCAAAAAATTTATATAAAATGGCAAAGTTTGCTCTAAAAAGGGCAAATAAGACCTTAATTACTAAAACATATCTTACATATCTTGTTAAAGCCAATATATGTAGAAATATTCTCTTAATGGGAAAATATGGAAAAGTAGTCACTAATAAATCGATGCCAAAATTCATGAATTGTTCTGAAACGGATGAATATATTATCATTGGTTCCATACGACACACATGAAAATACATACGATTGCATATTTTCGGTTTCTTGATTATTATATTTTGTTTCTGCACTAGCGTTGCCATATGGCCCGATTTTTGCGGGATTAATCCGTTTTTAGTCATTAAATCCCGGATCGCCCTGGGAATAGTAAATCCCACTTTTTTTAGGTTTTACACATCTAATACTCAGTGCTTAGTTACTTATGGAGTAAATATATATGGTAATTTTTACCGGTAGATATTGAATTGACACTCAAAACTGTTTATTTTTAATCTAATAATTACTAAATAACTTTCTGTATTTATGTTGAGAATATATAAGTTGTATAAATATGTATATGTGATCAAGCTACTGATAGAAATTTATATATATGTTTCTTTTCACTTTTGTAAGGATAATGGGGCCGTAACTAGATTCTTCCAATATATTCGTTCTGATGTATGATGTTTCATTTTATTCCGTAGAAGATTTAATTGTGATATTTCGATAATACATGTAATTATTTTGGAACAAGGAAAAAATCTATTGCAAATATTCTCTCGAATAAGCGATTCTTGCACACAATTACGCCTTTATATAATTGTAACTGGTGTATGGTCTGCCTTGACCGCATATATACTCTTACTATTTAATTATAAAATGGATCTAATTAAAATATGGATATTTAATTTAACTGATATGGATTTATTAGAAGATGTATATTTAAGATAATGCAAGCAGTTATATTTGATATGAAGCCTTCTATCACGTGATTTGAAAATTGTCCCGCTTTTTGTGAAAATAAAACTGGCAACCCTAATCTACACTATCAAATTTCAAACAAAGTTAAAATCAATTTTAAAAGATACAAATAAACGAATGTCTAGGTAAATAAAAGATTTAAATTTTTCAAATTTCTATTATCTGGATAACCCCATGATACCACTCTGAATTCTATATGTTTTATTGACGAACAAATTTAAAGATAATATTTAAAAATTAGATGATACGAATTTCAAGCATAAGAACTTTAAAATAACGATTCATAAACTTTAATATGAGATCAAGAAGAAACTCTGCACCTCTGAAAGATCCAAAATAAAGCGAGTTTTGAAATTCAGAGTAACTTAAAATTTTGTATCGGCATGTAGGTAAGGTGCGAAATCGTTTAAGTTAAAATTTTGTTTTTTATTATTATTTTTATTGTCAAAAGAATATCTTGACACACTGTGTATGCACAAGAGTATATTGTATTAGTTTATATAAGACATAATATCCTTTTACTTGGCAACATTGAGAAATACGAAACAACAAAGAAAAAATAATAACAATAATAATATTTATACATTTAATGGACTTTTTATAGAAAATGAAAAATAAAACACAATTTTCTTAATGAAATTTAATATCAAAACAAATGATATGGGCGGTCATGTCATACACAGCTCTAGTGAAACCACAATATTTATGATGGCAGGAGTAGGGGTGACTGCCACCAGTACGTATGAGCCATAAATTGCTAATTTACTATTTTAAATACACTACTTCTTTCTACTAGAGTTAAAGTGTATGTGTAGAGAATGTATATACGAGTATGTGCCTCACAGTTCAAGGAGTGTTTATTAACTGGTATAAATAAATGTGAGAAACTCTTTGCCATTTGTTATGAGTTAAATTGATTGGTTTTCTAAGACCTCAATACTTTGCCACAAATATTGTTTGTCTTGAGGCTTAATTGTTTTAAAATTTGACTGGTAATTGATTTAGTTTTACCAAAGAAATTATTGTATTGTAGAATTATTTTTCCATGAGATGGGATGTGTTATCACTTCATTACAGTTGTGAAAGTTGTATTGTATATTAGTATTAAGAGCTTAATTGGTATCAAACTGTGTTAATATTGTAACAATAGAAAACCTCTGCTTCATTAGTATCATCACTAAAATATTAAAATAATTTTTTTTATCGTTTGGAAATCGCTACTGAATATTAATATTTAATAAATCGCATTGGATTTTTATTGTTATCATTGAAATAAAGCAATTATATTTAACGTATTGATTCATTAGCAGGTTCTGAATTAATTATATTAGGGATGCCAATCCCAAAATCCCGAGATTTTTTATATTTTAGGAAGATTTTTGAAGCTCCCAAAATACTCGAAAGCTAAATTTTAGCATAATTATAATACTAATCTCGCTTCAAATCCAAAATATTTTTCTGATAGAGGGATTTATTATTATGAACTAGTCCTCACAAAATTTGGTAGAAGGATTTATTTTCATATAACAGGTGGCGCAAAAGTAATCCTCCTATCAGAAAATGCTATAAATTTTGCGACTGGCCCCTAATGTCAGTTCTGTTTTGACATTTGTGTATTAAACACGTGCGAAATACACGTTAATAGACAATGTTACGCTACACTGCTCCAGAACGCGGAATATTGCTGACTATCTATTTGACCAATAATCGGTCGGTGACTTTGGCACAACGTGAATTTCGTCGCAGATTTCCTGGCCGTCCAACGCCTACTGGTGAAACACTGCGACGTTTAGCCGCTCGCCTCGAAGAGACTGGCACAACACGAGATGCTACCAGGCGTGGCAGACCCCGGAGTAGCCGTTCTGCAGATAATATTGCTGCTGTAGCCGAGGATGTCATGCAAGCGCCGTCGACATCGACCAGACGACGTGTCACGCAAATTTGTATGAGTCGACGGTCTTTACAGCGAATTTTGGTACAAGATTTGAAGATGTCTTCGTACAAAGTCCAGACGGTGCATCAGCTGTTAGCTGCTGACCGCCAATCGCGTCTAACATACGCTCAAGCCATCCTTAATCACCACCAAGAGAAAGATGATTTTTCATCAAAAATAATCATGAGTGATGAGACCCATTTCCATCTTAGCGGGTACGTAAATAAGCAAAATTTACGCTTCTGGGGCACTGAAAATCCGTGTGTAACCCACGAAGAGCCATTACACCCGCTCAAAGTCACTGTATGGTGTGCTGTTTTCGCTGGAGGAGTCATCGGACCTTTTTTCTTCGAAGACGTCGCGGACCAAACGGTTACTGTGAATGGTGAGCGCTACAGAGCAATGATCAACGAGTTCTTTTTGCCGCAACTTGATGAATTGGGATTGGAAAACATGTGGTTCCAACAGGACGGTGCAACGGCACACACTACACGTGCCACAACCGATATGCTGAAATGCCATTCGACACTACATGAGCAATCGAAATCGTATACGTGCTGTTAATATTAAAATTAAATAAACAAAAATTGTACTTATTTTATAAAAATATACAAGCATGTAAGTAAACAAATATTCTATACGTTGTAAAATAAATGTAAGTTGAGTTTTCTGTTTAGGACAAATATAAACAAAATCAACAGTAAGCAAAAAATTGTTATGGAACAATTCATGTTTGACCATCCTAATTTGGCTAAAAACTTGCTGCCCAATTGTGGACAGGGAAAATAAACGTCTAGAAGATTATGGGAAGAATTAGCTAACCGACTGAATGCATGTGGTCCACCTACTAAGGAAATGCCAGCATGGCGAAAGGTAAGTTATAATTGGTTTAATGTTAACATTATAATTATATTAACAATTTTTAACGTTTATGCTGACCAAAAACATAATGTTAAAAGGAAACTTTCATTAAACAAGGAATCGAAGATGAAAACCGGCGGTGGTCCTTATGAGGAAATTCCTTTGTCGCCAGCGGAAAAACAATTAGTTCAGGCAGCAGGTATTGAAGCCAGCGTTGATGGTAATTCAACAATTAAAACTTTTGCAAAAATGAAAGAACCAAATTCCGAACTTGAAACTGTGGAAAAAGAAACACTTAAACCAAAAAAACAAAAAACTAATTCAAAAGCAGAAAGTAAAATAAACCTCTTGATGAGCAATATAAATAAAAGTGAAGAATTCCATACAAACTTAAATTCTAAACTAGACCGTCTATTAGAATTGAAAGAAAGATCCTTAAAATTAAAGGAGGAAGAAAATACAGCCAATATGGCAATTAAAAATGTAGAATTGCAAATTAAAACAATTGAGCTTGAGCTGTTAAAAAATCAACAATAATTTTTTATTTATTCAAATTCGTCCAAAAAGTACAAAGAAGTGAAGTTCCTTTTTTTTATAAATCATTTTATTTTTATTAAATTAAGTAATAATTTTAATTATTAAATTAAAAAATTAATTTAGTTCTCTCCAAGAGAAATTTTGATGTGGTCCCTTATTTATGGCCAATTTTTGTTAAATTGGTTTCATTTTCAATATTAAAATTATGTTGAATTGATCCATTCTCTTCAACATTTGTGTATTTAGTAGGGTATTCAATTAATCGGGTTTATGGATTAATCGAGCAAATAATTAATCGAGGTTTAGATTTAATCGGTTAATTTTAAATTATTCGATTAACCGAATAATTTTTATTTTAATTATAAAATGAAAATGGAACCACTTATTTGAGCATTTTACAAATAAGAACAACAAAATCATAACAATACAACAAAGAAAGTAATAGCAAAAAAAATATGGTATCTGAGATCCTTTTTTATACACATGTGAGTTTCTTTAGGATTTTAATGAGATCTTCTCTTAAAAAATAACATAATTGAAATGTTTCCTTTTAAACGATTTTTCATTAGATTTAATAAAACTTGAGAAATCAAAAGTAAAGAATATCCAATTTCTCATAAAATTCTCAATTATACCATTGCACAGTGGAAAATTTTGGTCATTTTCGGATCAAAAATCTGTAACTTTTGAATGGATGAGGATTTCTGTAAGGTTTTTTTTCTTGAATAGGTGGGACTTTAAGTTTTAATTTGCTTTTTTAATCATAAAAATAGAATCATAATAAAAAAAAGTAATGAACGGTTAAAAATACATTTTTGATTTTTTTTAGTTTTTGTATAAAAGTGATATGTTAAGACAAGTAAAATAGGTGTTTTTATGTACTTTTTCATTAGTTTTAATAGTATTAACAACTGAAATTTGTTAACAGTCGTTTAGCTTAGTTTTTTTTGAAAAATACAACCTTCGGCCCCAATATTTACAAGGTCCAAAGGTTGCTTTTTTGAAAAACATGTTCAGCTACAGTAGAGTTAAAATAAAACTCCATTGGTAGCAAATGTATGATACTTTAAAAAAATGCTTTAAAGTTTAAAACCGTTTTCAAAGATTTTGAAACACCCCCAACAATTTGAGTGTTTTTTTAAACTTTTTTAGGGTAAGCCGTAGTACTTTAGTACCTCTATTTCACACATTTTTAGACCGATTTAAAAATTTAAACAATTATCAAGAGGCAAGGAATTAATCTTTCATAAAATGTATATTTCAAAAAATTATTTAAGTTTTTATAAAAAGTTTAGCATTTTCTTTATTATTTTTTTTTTTTTTTTTGTAATTTTTCAAATTCAACAATAGTTATTTTAATTTTTTTCTATGGAAACAAACTTTTTGTGCACATTGTTTTAAAGCTAAGTTTATAGCGAAAAAAAACGAGACATTACTTGTTAAAATTGGTTTATATTTGCAAAAATTATTAAACTTTTTCTAAAAAATATCTTGATTTATCTTTTAGATAATAAGATAAACTTTAATCCTACGTTAAAACTAGATCGGCGGCAAACGGCGCTAAAAGTAAAAATTCTAGTTAAAGTTGCGTAGGTAAGCCGAAAAACATTATATATTTTAAATGCTTACAATATATACAAAACAAATAATTATAAATATTAAAACTACGCCCTTGAATATGGTATAATTTTAACTTTAAAAATAGTGTATTTTGTCGCCATTTCCGAATACTTCTGTTGACATAATAACTATAATTTCTGCAAATAATTATTGCTTGACATTTTAGCTTTACGATAGAATTTGTTTTATGGTTAATTTCAGACATATACCAAAATCAATTTTGAGATGCATACCTTATATTATCCACTGTGCATTTGAGTCCTTTTTGGAGTTTTCAGATTGGGAATCTATATAAATATATAAATGTCTTTGTAAGTTTGTTTGTTTGTTTGTTGTTTGTTTGTTTGTTTGTTTGTTTGTTTGTTTGTTTGTTTGTTTGTTTGTTTGTTTGTTTGTTTGTTTGTTTGTTTGTTTGTTTGTTTGTTTGTTTGTTTGTTTGTTTGTTTGTTTGTTTGTTTGTTTGTTTGTTTGTTTGTTTGTTTGTTTGTTTGTTTGTTTGTTTGTTTGTTTGTTTGTTTGTTTGTTTGTTTGTTTGTTTGTTTGTTTGTTTGTTTGTTTGTTTGTTTGTTTGTTTGTTTGTTTGTTTGTTTGTTTGTTTGTTTGTTTGTTTGTTTGTTTGTTTGTTTGTTTGTTTGTTTGTTTGTTTGTTTGTTTGTTTGTTTGTTTGTTTGTTTGTTTGTTTGTTTGTTTGTTTGTTTGTTTGTTTGTTTGTTTGTTTGTTTGTTTGTTTGTTTGTTTGTTTGTTTGTTTGTTTGTTTGAGCATCACGCCTAAACGGCTGAACCGATTTTATTAAAATTTGGAACGTAGATAGATCCTTACTTGGAAGCGTCAATAGGCTATAAAAAAAAGGGGGAAAAACGGGCAAAATTGGTACCTTTAGTTTTTAAACAATAATTACTAAACGGATGAACCGATTTTTACATCGACAGGGGTAGCGAAGCGCACCGGGTCAAGCTAGTACTTTTAATAGTTTCTGATAAAAGACTCGTTTCAGTTATGTCTTTACTTTCATATATTATCATGTCGTTCTCCGACTCATTAGGAAAAAGTTAATCATAGTACATTCTAGAAAAAGTTTCATTTACAAATTCCTTACTTTAAATTTTTGTACTATCCCTGCAGTTCATTGAACTAGTTCCGCTACGTCGAATTAGTTAGCCACTGAGAACTACCACTAGTGAATTTTCAACCCACTCGCAACGTTATTGACTGGTGAATTTAACACGGGGATGTCATTGCAGGTGGCCGATTGGCACACTCTGCATAACACTTCACTATTAAATTCAATAGTACGAATACTCCAGCATTTGAGAAAAAAAATAAAAAAAAAATTTTTCAGAGAGCGGGGTTGAACACATAACCTCTGGTTTTGTAGTCAAATGCGCTAATCACTAAGCCACAGAGCTCTTATTTGTACTGATCTCAATTTGTTATTAAGAATTACATGTGAGTCTACTCTCAATTTTTGCTTTTTTTCATCATCAGAGAGAACGAAAATACCAAACGGCCACATTCAGCATTACATGTGGCCATCGAAGTGGTATATTTTAGAGGATTTTATTTTACTTGAATTTATTTTCTAAAACTGAAGGCGAATATCCGACTATTGTTTGTTACTGAATACGCTAGCGAAATGTAGTGCAAATGATAACCATTTAACTACCACTTTAGTAGCCACAGCGAACTAGTTTCTTGTGCAAGTAGTAATATAGCTAGTGTAAGGTTTCCAATTGGCACTTTTCAAACTGCTGGGTAACTGTGTGTTTACACCATTCTCTTTGAAATGTCCCTGCAGTTCATTGCACCAGTTCCGCGACGTCGAATTAGTTAGCCACTGAGAACTACCACTAGTGAATTTTCAACCCACTCGCAACGTTATTGACTGGTGAATTTAACACGGGGATGTCATTGCAGGTGGCCGATTGGCACACTCTGCATAACACTTCACTATTAAATTCAATAGTACGAATACTCCAGCATTTGAGAAAAAAAATAAAAAAATAATTTTTCAGAGAGCGGGGTTGAACACATAACCTCTTGTTTTGTAGTCAAATGCGCTAATCACTAAGCCACAGAGCTCTTATTTGTACTGCTCCCAATTTGTTATTAAGAATTACATGTGAGTCTACTCTCAATTTTTGCTTTTTTTCATCATCAGAGAGAACGAAAATACCAAACGGCCACATTCAGCATTACATGTAGCCATCGAAGTGGTATATTTTAGAGAACTTTACCAAACGGCCACCTTCAGCATTACATGTGGCCATCGAAGTGGTATATTTTAAAGGACTTTATTTTCAAAAACTTAAGGCGAATATCCGACTATTGTATGTTACTGTATACGCTGGCGAAATGTAGTGCAAATTATAACCATTTAACTACCACTTTAACAGCCACAGCGAACTAGTTTCTTGTGCAAGTAGTAATATAGCTAGTGTAAGGTTTCCAATTGGCACTTTTCAAACTGCTGGGATTACTTATGAACATTAAGAAAAACATTAAGCAGTTGTTTGTAAGTGAAAGAGCGTAGCAATAGCATAGGAAAAACAAAAATACTGAACTGCTCACAGCATTTCAGCATTTGTGAATTTAATCGCTGTGACTGGCTGCGCAAGCAGATAACATCTCACTAGCGGTATTCAGTGTCTTGTGCGTTTTAGGTTGCAATTTTGGCATTGACAGTGAGCGGTATTTAAAGCAACATTCCAATGCTAGATGCAAATTAGGTAACAGCTGATATACAGAATTATTGGTCGTGGAAATTTATTAAAAGGTGTTTGATTATTTTGTGAAATTGTTTTAAAATCTAGAACAATTTTTATTTCATCTAGCGTCCACTTTTTGTTGGGTTTTTCTCCTTTTAATTTTTTATTTAGAGTGGTGGGGTACGATATTAAATCATTGTTTACAAATATCAGCTGTTTTTTGCTACGCAATACACGTAGCATAAAAAGCTATACAGTTTTAGTATAATGATTTTAAACTTAACTCGAAAGCGTTTTACAACTTTGTCAACTCTAAAAGAAAAACAAATGGATATCCTTCTGTAATTAAACTAAACAATTCTGAATCTTCTGATGACGTTAGCATATGTAATATGTTTGCAGATTTTTTTGCTAGTACATATTCGGATGCACAATATGTCTCTGATAGTTACCCGTACTCATTATACACTAATCGTGCTATATCGTTCCCGAATATTGACACTGTTGATTTATTGGAAAGTTTAAATAATCTAAAAATTTCGTATAATTATGGCCCTGATGGTGTTCCAAGCTGTATATTACATTATTGTGCTCAGTCGTTGGTAAAACCATTGATAATGTTGTTCAACTCATCCATTAAATATGGATATTTTCCTAAAACTTGGAGGTCTTCTTACATTATTCCTTTATTTAAATCTGGCAATAAATCTGATATCTCCAATTATAGAGGCATTGCTAAACTCAGTGCAATTCCTAAGATTTTTGAGAATTTTATTACTGATTACATGTACCATCAATCATCGTCCATACTGTCATCGTGTCAACATGGATTTCGGAAAGGTTGTTCTACTACAACGAATGTCCTTCATCTTACAACACATGTAAACCAAGGCTTTGTCCAAAGAAAACAAACTGATGCCGTTTATACCGATTTTAGTAAAGCTTTTGATAAAGTTAATCACAATCTTCTTTTTATAAAGCTGGACCTTCTGGGCTTAACATCTCGCAGCCTAAACTGGATAAAATCGTATCTTTTGGGTAGAACACAATGTGTTAAGTTCAATAATAAATTCTCCAAAAATATATTGGTTACTTCTGGTGTCCCTCAAGGGAGCCACCTTGGTCCTATTCTCTTCTCCCTGTTCATCAATGACCTTCCGGATGTTTTAAATTTTTGCGACATTCTAATGTATGCGGATGATGTCAAAATCTTTTTGTTCTTCTCTCAATATATGGATCATTTTTATCTCCAATACGATCTCAACAATTTCTTTTCTTGGTGCAGTCAAAACCTAATGGAATTAAATTTAAAAAAATGTAAACTTATGCGCTTTTCAAGAAGTAATTACATTTCTGTCAACTATACTTTGGGCAATTATCAGCTTGATTCTGTTGAAAATTTTCTTGATCTTGGAATTTTACTAGACCACAAATTAAACTTTGTTTCGCATATTACTATGACAATAAATAAAGCCAGAGGTGTACTTGCGTTTATAAAACGTTGGGCTAAGGAATTTAGCGACCCCTACATCACAAAACAACTTTACATGTCTTTAGTAAGACCTATATTGGAATATGGCTCTGTTATCTGGTATCCTTATTATAATATTCATGTTCAGCGACTAGAATCTGTACAAAAACAATTCTTACTCTTCTGTTTACGTGGTTTACGTTGGAATCCTGAACTAAACCTTCCATCATACATTGATAGACTTAAGTTAATAAAATTGCCTACATTACACAGTAGAAGAACTATGCTCAATGTAACATTTATGATCAATGTAATTAATGGTGAAGTCTGCTCCGAATTCCTTGTAAATAATGTTACTTTCAACGTTCCTCAACGACTGTCACGTCATTTCAAGCCACTGTATGTCAAAAACGTTAGGACTAACTACGCCCAAGCTGATGCAACAAGGAGATTATACTGCGAATTTAATAATCTTTATCATCTCATTGATTTTTCTCTTAAAACAAATGTAATTAAACATAACATTATTCGTTTTTTAAATAATTAATTATTTGTTAAACTTTTTGTTAATTCTTTGTAATTATATATATACTTTCATAAAAGTCTGTAAGGATTTAATCCATTGACTTAAATAAATAAATAAAAAATAAAAAAATTGCGCAAAAGCATGATGTGATAATTGCAATTCTATGTAGTTTGTTGTTGGATTGCAAATAAAAGCTACAGTATTTTGCATTTGCACAAACACTGAAATCCGCTACTGTACCACTATAAGTTAATAAGCATTTTTGTACTTTTACTGTTTGTTATAGCTTGGACGCAATTGCTGAAAAACTGTAAGCAAAGCATTTTTTTAGGTGCTTTTGCTAATTTCAAGCAAGCAATACAAACACTGTTTTTGACACTTAATTTCATCTATGGTAGAATTTTATTTATAGAACAGAGTTTAAATTTATAGTATTGAAAATTTAAATAAATTAAAATTTTAAAATTTTTATAGAACTCTGTGTGTCTGGTGAAAATTAAAAAGGCACCAATACAATCTCAAAACTATGTACTAATACATTCTCACTACTTATGTTTTTGGCAATAGACTTAGGTTTTTTACCTCTCAGTAACGCTTCTATGGATATATTATTCTATGTGTTATACGAAAAAAAACATTATTTACCGATTCTAAATTGACAAATGTAAAAAAAATCAATGAGTTTACTTACGAAGAAAAAATTTGGCACATAATTGGAATGAACTGCCTTTTATAGGTTACAATACATAATAAGAATAGAAAGATACATACATACAGTTAATTAATTTGTTCATAACTTTTTAATTTAAACAAAATTTAGAAGACTTTTTGAAAAATATTACAATTTTCTCTATTACGTTTGTGATCCTGAATTCATAAAGTTATGTAGAAATTCATTTTGAGATATGAAATATGTTTTTCTGTGTACCATTGCTTAAAGGGGCATATACTACTGACAGCTACTGTCGATGAACCCTTCGTATACGAGTGTGATTGATATTTTACTGCAAACCTATCAATCATCATTTTAAATAAAAAAATAAACATGCGTTTGAGAACCAAACAAAAATTATTGTCGTGGTTTTGACGTTACTTATTAAAAAGAAAATAAATTTTAAGCGGAAAGAATCAAAAAAAGAAACGTTTATAGATGAAACGAGATAAGATTACAGTTGAAAAATTGTAACACTTCTCCACACAATTTTAGAAATTTTATGAGAATGGACACTACATTCTATAATGAATTGTTGAACTTGGTGACACCTTTCATTATTAAAAAGGATACTCAAATGAGAGATGCCATCCCACCATATCAACGGCTATCCTTCGATTTTTGGCTACAAGGAACAAATTTGAAGACCTTAAGTTTAGTACCGCAATTTCTGCACACTCTATTGGTAAAATAGTTTTGAAGACCTGAAGTCTTAAAAGATTATATAAAGGTACTGTAGATATCTTTTAAGAAAAGTAAATATTAATTTTAATTTTACAAGCATACGAAGTCGTTTTTGAGTTTGGACTTTATGTTTCGCAACCAAAGAACTATTGGGGAGTACATACTTCTAAATGCACTGTTCTAAAAGGACTGCCATATACATGTACGTAAGAACTTGCCGGCTATATTGGCCATTTAAAATTACAAATAAGCATTTAATTGAGTTTTTTAACTCCTTATGGGGGTCAAATCCACTACATCAAGGGTTAGAAGTCTTAAAATTTGAATCTTAATATTTTTAAACAAACAATAAAGATTATATTGTTCTTTTAGCAACTGGTTTATTTTATTAAATTTAAAAATACATCAAATTTTTATTTAAATGGAGAAAAAAAAAATCAGCTGACGTTGGCACTAATGGAAGAGTTTCTGATGGTGCAGTTTTCAGCAATTCTTCTTCTTTTAGAAATGCTTTTAAACAAGGCTTATTAAAAACCCCTAAACCACCTTTAGGTTCCGTAGAACTTCCATACACTTAAGCATGTGACGATGCATTCCAGCTTACTGAAAATTTTATGAAGCCTTATCCTTACACTTCTCTTTCGCCACAAGAACGGTTCTTTAATTATCGTTAAAGTAGAGCTAGAATAATTGTGGAAAATGTTTTTGGAATGATGGTTGCGAGATTTGGTGTTCTTCAAGGCACCATTAGTAATTATGAATTTAAATTCGTTAGAACTTCTGCTCATAAAACAATTTTATTTTTTTTTATTCTTAAAGCTTAGCACCCGAAAAGGTGGAAACTATAGTCCTAAAGTGCTGCTATTTGCAGAACTATTTAAGAAGCAAAATTGGAAGAAATTATATAACTAATAGCATGGTTGATTAAGAAAATACTAGTTGTGGAATATTGAACGCTAATAGTGCTAATTGAACGCCTTGGCCTTTCACAGCTTTGCAAGAATTACATTGCTTTAAAATAATACAGATTTGGCTCTGCAGAATCTTCTGCACCAGGCCCACTTTTACTTAGCTGTGATAGACGTTTGACTTCCCGCCTGTAATTAGTTCTTAAGGTGTTTATCTTCTTCTTCATGTCTTCTTGTGTGGCCTTTGGGTCTCATTATTTATATTTTTCTACTAGAATGATGTACTGTCACAATATTCCTTTGAAAATGTGTCCAATAATAAAGAAAAGGTTTGGTGTAATTCAATAAATTTAAGAAAAAACTTCATACATTTTTCAAAATCAATTTTACGTTTTTTTTATTTTATATTCTTCAGTAACTAAAATGTCAAATTAAAAAAAATATGTACATATATATCAGAAAAATTAATACATTCATATTAATATTCATCTTAACAACTGTCAGCAGTATGAGTTCATTTCAAAATCAAAACTATTAAATTTTTCATACTGCATTGTCTGTGTGATGCATACATAAATAAACATTTCAAAATCACCAACACACGCTTATTGCATGAGTATCAGCAGTATCCCATCGGCGAAAAGAAGTAGTAAGCAGGCCTTCTGGAAGGCCTTATTTATCAGACACAAGGCCTTATTGCCCCATTCCATACTCATACATTTTTTACACACGATGTCCTAGCCAGCCAAGGCCTTCTGCTTTACCTTCTTCAACAGGCCTGGTAGTAGGCCTTCTTTAACAGGCCTGTCAGTAGGCCTTCTTCATCATGCCTGGTTAGACGCGTTCTTTAGCAGGCCTGTTTAGAGACCTTCTTCGACAGGCCTGGTATCAGACCATCTTTGGTAAATTATTTAAATATCTGTCACAATTTTTTTTTTAATAATTACCTTTAGGAATGCCAAAAAAATAGTAAAAAAACATGAAATTGACAAAATATTTACTATTGAACACTTATTTTTAAAACGATTTTAAATTTGTTTATAAATTTTCATTAGAATTTTTTCTATTTTTTTTTTAAACGTCTAAGTGATCTTTTATTCATTTTATTTTTTTTGTAATAAAAACAATAACTACAACGTAAAAAAATTATAGAATGCACAACCGCTTTGTCACAGAATTTAAGTAAAACTACTTTAAGTTTACTTCTTTTTTTCTTTTCACATTTTGCATTTTTATTAATAGTTTTTGTATTTGTTTTTTTGTCTTTGGAATGTGATTTTGTAACGGGACATTAACGTAAGTATGTATACATACACATAATAAAAAAATCTAGAATGGAGTAGGTGGGCCTTCCAGAAGGCCTTCCTAAGAAGGCAAGCGAGCATGAGTACTGGATCTAAAAAAAGGTCTAGGAAGGTCTTACAGAAGGCCTTATAGCTGAAGGCCTCAAAAGTTTCGCCGCTGGGATGTGTTAGTGTGTGTGAGTGTGGTTGTTTCTAAGTTAGGAATTACCAGGAATATATATAAGGAAGATTTCATGTCAAGTGAACCATCTTTTGAAATCGATGTCTTCCGATCGGGATGGAACTAGCACCAAAATTAGTTCTATTGGATAGTAATTTAGACACAGTTTTTCAACAAAATCGGTCGAGAACTCTCTGAGTTATACATTTTGGCCACGCAGGTGTTTTTTTGCTAATCCATGTAACTTATCACCTTTTGTTCTTAGCAAAATGTGTCCCAAATAGTTTAGATAGCTATTTCTTCAATATTTGGAAAAAAAATAAAAAAGTTTGAAATTTTTTTCCGAAATTAAAAACTTTTTTTTCAAATTGTGCCTTTTTTCTCAAAAGAAATCTTTGGCTTAAATTCATTTATTATAATTATAATCTATATATGGGGCATTTCATGTCAAGTGAACCAACTTTCGATATCGATGTCTTCCGATTGGTATGATACAATTTTTCAGCAAGATCGGTCGAAAACTTTCTGAGTTTTTTGACATTTTGGCCAAGCAGGTGTTTCTTCTCATCCATGTAACTTATTACCTATTGTTCTTAGCAAAATGTGTCCCAAATAGTTAAGATAGCTATTTCTTGAATCTTTCGGAAAAAAAAAATAAAAATTTTTGTAATTTTTTTTCCAAAATCAAAAACTTTTTTGACTTTTTTTCAAAAAGAAAGCTTAGATATTTTCCTTAAAGACCTATTTGGTCGCCTAGTGGGATGCGAGTTGGATATCAAAATAAATGTTTTATAACTTAAAACATATAATTTTTTGACTTTCCTTCAAAAAATCAAAAACGTTGTTGACCTTTTTTTTTCAAAATGGACCTCTTTTTAATTTTTTATTTTGCTCATAAGAAGAATTTTCTAACCGATAGGTTTCATGCTGATAAAAGTGTTTCTGACAAAGTTATTTAGTAAATACGCCTAAAATTTTAATTGATTTCCTTGTTCGAAAAATCAACAAAAAAGTTTGTTAAACTTGCTTATAATCTTTTCAAAATTACAAATGATAGCAAAGCTAATTTATACTTTTATTTTTGGTAAATTATCTATGTAATAAAATATATGTTTAGTTAAATTAACTATTTTTTTTATGCTATAGTACTAAAAACAATAAAATTGATTCTTTATTTAATTTATCTTTATTGATAAAAAGAAAATATTAATGTTTAGATATTAAAAAATAATTAAAGGAGTAAAACATTACAAATAAAATTGATTTGGGAAACAATTACTATCCAACCCTATGAATTAGAATGTTACCATGTGGAAAGTTCATATATATCTTTTGATCTCTTCCAGTACTAGTCAGATTTGAAGGTTTTGTTTTATTAATAATATACTTAACCACTTTTTTATAGTATCACTAAATTTTGATTGAAATCTGCAATCTGAGGTAGAGATGGACGTTCCACATAGTAAAATTCACATTCTTATTATTCTTAACTAGCTTGACCCGGTGCGCTTCGCTACCCCTGTCGATGTAAAAATCGGTTCAGCCGTTTAGTAATTATTGTTTAAAAACTAAAGGTACCAATTTTACCCGTTTTTCCCCCTTTTTATCCCTTTCTGGTCCAAGTATTGAACAAATTTATAGCCTATTGACGCTTTCAAGTAAGGATCTATCTACGTTCCAAATTTCAATAAAATCGGTTCAGCCGTTTAGGCGTGATGCTCAAACAAACAAACAAACAAACAAACAAATAAACAAACAAACAAACTTACAAAGACATTTATATATTTATATAGATAATACCAAATAAATAACTAAACAGCATTTACATCTGGGAGAATTGCTCGACAATTTTTTTAAACTTGTTCCCAGGGTTTACAATTGCTACTCTATTAGCCATAAATTGCAGTAAATATCAATTTTTATCAATCTGCATACTAAAAATATAGTTATTATTTTAATTTTGTATAACTCTACTAATATAAATTGCTGTTACTATTCATATATTACTTTTAAAATTGCATTGTTAGTTTGCAATTTCTAGTAGCAAATACAACCAGTTGCCAACTCGTTATTGTAGTACAACAACCAAAATATATGTTTGTGCTTTAGTAGCACTCACACTTTTTTGCCGAACTAATATTGCGCGTCAGCATTCATTTTGTTTTTTTTGTGCTTGCATTTTTCTCTGACAGCAATTTACATTTCTTTGCTTTCTTTGCTATAGTTGCATTAATATTTCTTGTTTTTGGGCTATTTGGATGCTGCTAGTAATTTTATTGTCAAATATGTAACACATACGTATATACATACATATTTAATTATAGTAAAAATATTTTTATTAATAATATAAAATCAGTGTTATTCCTGTTCTCACTTTCACCATTCACCGTATTTTTGGAAGCATAATTACAACAATATTTATATTAAATAAAGTTTCTAAAATTATATAATTAAGGTTAAAAAAATCACGTGTAAATATTTATTATTTGAAATGCTGAGGAAATTACATAATATTGTTGTAATTGTGCTTCCAAAAATACGGTGAATGGTGAAAATGAGAACAGGAATATCGGCTGGGCCGATTTCTGTAAAATTGTTTGTCAGTTGTTCGTATTTTCGAGGAGAAGGTTTTTACGAAAGAAAATTTTGAAAAATCCCTCCGCAAAATTGGAAAATCGAGTTTTACTCTAAAGTTTTTCTGAAGACTTAAAATTGGAGAGAGGCGAAGTTCGCCGGGTCCGCTAGTAGTAAAGATAAACACAAAAAAAGTTCGATTGAAAATCAGTTCACATTTTAAATATATAATAAGATAAACTGACATATATAGGAATTTTGTAATCGATAGTTTTATTGTCCTTAGAGTTATCAAACCGGGATTAGAATTATTTGAAAACCCTGTTTTTAAAATTTTGTAGTTTTTTTAAGCGGTTTTTACAAAAGTACGTGTTTCGAGTTTTTCGACAAATCGGATTTTTGTCTCGAATTACTCGACAAAATCGAGTAATTCGATTTTGATTATTTGGAAATTTTTGTCAAAAAGATCTAATAAATTAAATCTATATATATAAAAGTCAATGTGTGTTTGTATGTATATTTGTTTGTTTGTTTGTTTGGACTTTATAGACGGCTAAACGGCTGAACCGATTTGCTTGAAATTTTTGCAGTATATTTATGTATGTCTGGAAGGAGCTATAGGCTACTTTTTGTTTTGAAATTTTAAGTGGGCGTGGTACCTCCCATACAAAGTTAATTTTAAAAATCAAATATTTAGGAAACTATAATAGCTATTGTTCTCAAATTTTGCATGAGCAATTCCACTGTTTGTTTAAATATTTGCGGCAAAAATGGGAGTAGTAGCCACAGAAGACGTGGCACCTCCCATATGATGATAATTAAAAAAAATTATATATGGGAAACATATGATGATAATTAAAAAAAATTATATATGGCGAACTATCAATAGTGGGCGTGGCACCTCCCATACATATGATGACAAATTATAAATAGGGAAAGCTATATCATCTATCAATATTAATATTTAGGACAGAAATGCGCTGAATACCAACAATATTAAGTGAATGTTAAAATTTGTATACATTTGAAACCCTTATCTATATATAAAAGTGAATGTGTGTTTGTTTGTATGATTGTGTGCTTATTTGTATTTTATACGTGGAGAAAAATCATGATCAATCAATAATGTTAAGTTAAAATTAGTATACCTGTGAAAGTATATATAAATACTAATCTTCGAAATTACATGAGGTAGAATCTTTTATTACCATATTTCCTGTACGAAGTAAATATTATTTATTGCTTATTTAGGAAAATATGTAGATTCTACATTTTGTGTGAGCAATTCAATGACTTCTGCAGGATGACGCAATCTATAGAAGAGTTAATAAATTGCGTTTTCCCCAATATCGGAACAAATTTTAAAAACAAGCAATGGTTATGTGAACGCGCGTTACTGGCAGCCAAAAATATTGACGTTAGTAGTATGGAAGTGGGGAGGCAGATGAAAATCTGCCTCCCCATTTGTTTTCAGTGAAGAAGAAAATATTTTTTTGAAATTTTTGGGGAAGAAAATATTTTTTGTAAAATTGCAAACTTGCAGAATGGGAAGAAAATATTTTTTTTTGAAATTGTGGGGAATAAAAATATTTTTTGTAAAATTGCAAACTTGCAGAATGGAAAGAAATTATTTTTAGTGAAAATTGGTTGTATGAAATTGAAAACCAATGCATTTATTTTTGTAGTTTTCTTGTTTATTATTTAAAATGTTAAAAATACATACAAACAATTTTTAACGGGGAGACAATTTTTTATTTTTTGCGCTTATAATTTTTAACATGGAGACAATTTTTATTTCTGCACTTTTAATTTTGATGAAATTAGAACTTGATGACTTGCATTAATAGCATTTGAGTATTTTTGGTATGTTTATATAAAAAAGTAACCTTGAGTAAGGTTTTTGGCGTTAATGAAGATATACATTATGTTGTTGAGTATGGTCATGATTAATTTTAAATATTTTAATAGTAAATTAATGGGAGTATTTTTTTATTCACATTAAACATTTTCATATCTAGAATACTTTAAAAATTGGTATATATTGAGCCATATATGTATTTACATAACGAATGTAAATAAAGATTTTTCTCAATTTGAAATTACAAAATGAAAATAGAATTTTAAAGCAGACGCCACTTACAAATTCTTAAAAGATATACATTTACATCAAATTAAAAAAAATGTACATCATAATAGCAAATATAACAACACAAATCATAGTAGCAAATATAACCACGAAAAATAAAAATTCTCTTTATTCAAATAAAAATTTAAATAACGATAAAAAGTCTCAGCCTTTAATTCTCAAGTCTCCACTAAATATAACTTTAAAATGAAAAATATAAAATATATCTCTACACTATTCCAGTTTTACAAATTACAAACATTTTAATCTCATAAAAAGGTCTCAAGATATAAAAATAAATTCACAAGTCTTCACTAAATATATAAAACGAAAAAAAAAAAATATTTTAATCCATTTCATCTAAAATTTAAGAAACAAATACCAATTATTTAACTGCTACAAATCAATAATAAATTATATTCAAACTAAGTTTTCAATGTCTATTTGGGAATTGAACTTTCAACCTCCTAATTGATAAATTAGCTCATTACCAAATAGCCTGGCGAGGCATCTCAACTATAAAATAATAACTTAATAAAATTCTGATTATTGAAATTACTTCTTAAACCCTAAACAACAATATTATATGCATAACAGGGTCTCGGCATTAAAGTAGAAAAGAGAGTTTAAAATATTACACAAAACAATACAAATTAAGTTTATTTCAATTTAATTTAACAAATATCCCAAATCGGTTTTATTACAAATTTTAAATTACACTTGTATAAAATTACAAATTATAAATGAAACCAAAACATAATTTTCAGTTTTAAATATAAATCTTTAATTTATAATATAGAAAAAGTCTCCACTGATAAACAAAAATTTATAATTAAAAACAACTTAGCAAACCCAAATTGCATCAAACAAATATAAAAATATATTAAAACCTCACACTTCCAACATAATATTTAAAATCCGAATTGCTGATCAAAGCAGATCAGAAGTCTCCACATTTTTTATAACAAACTCAAGCCCAACTTCTCCAAGTCTTCAGAATTTCCAACACAACATCCATTATAAAATTCTCCACTCAAACCAAACTTTTTCAAACAAATAAAAACCTCCCATTTAAATCTCACATTTCTAACGCAATATTTTAGATTCAAAAAAGCTAATCAAGCAGGTAGTAAAATTTATAGTTTTCAAATTTACATTATCAAAACCCATAATTAGAGTTTCCAAAATTTAAAATATTTACATCAGAGTCTACATCAAATAATATTTTCTTCAACTATTTGAAACTATAAACATAAACAACTGCTACAATAATATATTAAATTTTTTTTTTTTATTTTAATTATATTTCTTTTTGCGAAGTCTTAAACATCTACATTCATTAAATATTCATCGTCAGATAAATGTTTTAAAAATTCTATATACTCATTATCAATATTCAAAAAAAACAAAATCTTCGAATCTACAGCGAAAAAGAGAAAAACTACTTGTAAAATGACTTGGTTTCGGAAATGATTATAATTCATGGATTCATCAGAATGATATTAGTAAATAATCTATTTATAATAAACAACATACTATATTAATCAAAATCCACTAGTTGAGTTTTGAAATTAACTGAAAATTTAATTCGTTTTTTGAAATTTCTTTATAATATTTTGGTTAATAAAAATGTTTGATGTAGTTTTCTTCTAAAACAAACTTTTATATTACTTTTCTACTTTTATAATTCTATACTTTTCTACATTTTTACTTTTCATCTTTTCTACTTTTTTAAAAATTTGTCTACGTTTTTTAATTTGCTTCTTTTCTACATTTTTACTTTTATACTTTTTTTACTTTGCTTCTTTTCTACTATTTTAAAAATTTGTCTACTTTGCTTCTTTTTTACTTTTTAGCTTTTCTACTATTTTACTTTTATACTTTTTACTTTGCTTCTTTTCTACTTTTTACTATTATACTTTTTTACTCTTCTTCTTTTCTACTTTCTTATTTTTTACTTTTCTACTTTTATACCTTTTTTACTTTGCTTCTTTTTTACTTTTTTAATTTTCTACTTTTCTTCATTACCACTTTTTTACTTTTTTTACTTTGATTCTTTTCTACTTTTTAACTTTTCTACTTTTTTACTTTCCACTTTTTTACTTTTATACTTTTTGTAAATTTTTTTACATTCATTGAGGAATATTTTCAATTATTTGAATGTATGTGTTTGAAAAAGTTTTCAAGGAATTTTTTTTTTAATATTTCGTATAGAAAGAAAAAAACAAAAGTTATATTTTAAAATAAAGTCAACTTAAACAAACATTTAGCCTATCTATAAAAGCCGAAAAGTCGATTTGAAATCCATAAAATCGACTTTAAAATTTCATACCTAGAACAAAATTCAAACAGAATTTAAAATTTTATTTTATTATTTTATAATAAGCTTTTTGTTTTGAAACTATATGTACTTATTGTTTGTTAAGTTTTCAAATTTTTGTTTGTTATTTACATTCATTGAAAAATATTTTCAATTATTTGAATGTGTGTTGAAAAAAGTTTAGAAATTTTTTTAAAATATTTATTTTTAAAACTCTATTTAAAAAAAAATTAACCTTAAAATTTCTTTTGTTGTTAAACCAAAATAAAACATTTTTTTTTTTTTTTTTAAATATTATTGTCCAAAAAATATTCATATTATTACAATAATAAAATAATAATAATAACTATTATCAAATATATTTCTTATCGACAAATATAATTCTACAATAAAGAATTTTTAAATAATTAAATAAATAATTTATAAACAAAATTTCGAAATAGTATGCCATTCACATAGTAATTATCATAAGATTTCACATACTTTTTTTCAAACAAAATCGAATAAATTTACATTGATAATATATAAGGGATTTGCAGACTACTATACTAAGTATTAATAGTTGTCAAAAACTCATGTATCATAATATAATTTCAACGTCTAATCAAAAATTGTATTAGATTTTCAAATAATACATATGATTTGTTTGATATACTATCGGTATTCATATCTTGTTTGATTCAAAAAATTTTTATGTTCATATGTATTGGGTATGTATTTGTAAATACAAATGAAGAAAAATAAAATTTGCAGAAAAATATCAATTACAAAAAATTAAATATTTTTAATACTGTACTTATGTAGATTTGATATATACATAGAAACATTTTAAATTTTCTTTCTAAATCAACTTTATATTGATATTTAATGTGAATTTCAAATTGATATTGTTAGAATAAGAATAATAAAAAACAAAAACTAAAATTCCAAAAAATTTAAAAAAAAAACATTTTATTTATGTTTGTATTAAAGTTCATATTAAAGGATAAAATGATCAAATTTTGTTTAAAATCGACTTTTCAGATTTTGTGGTTGGCCTAATTATCTTTAAATTATCTTGCTAATCAGCTAAATTGATCCATAAATGGCTGAGATATGTATAGACACAAACCAACTATTCTCGACTAATAAAAAATATAAATATTTGCAATATTACTCGTAGTAAAAGCTTAGCGAAACACCAAAAGCATGAGTAATAATAAGATAGACTTTAACGAATTACATCATGAAAACAAACAAAGAATTTCCTTATAGTGTTTTCACACTGAGTGGTTTTCATGCAAAAGTTGGTTTTATCGTTAAAACCATTATTTAAACCTGGTTTTACCATACATAATTATTATGATAAAACCATCTAAAAGCCTCTTTTGAATTGGTTTTAATTGGGTTTTATGAAATACAACCTTGTTTTCTATGTACTAAATACAGTGCTACCAACATGAAAATGTTGAAAACAGCTGATAAAAGAAAACAAAACAAATATAGAATCGAAGAAAGCCGTTGACCAAGAGTAAAACTTAAAAAAAAAATTAAATAACGAACTCAACAGCAACAATAAAAAAATACAAGAGAAAAATAAGCTTTTGAACAGTACACAACGAAAAGGTTTTATTGAAATGTGGAAGGAAAAAATAGAGTTTGACCAATAAATGTTAAAACCAGATTTATTAAAACTTATGTTGTGAACGCAAAATCAGCTAATTATGGTTTTAACGTTAAAACCAATCGCAACATAGACTTCATGTCTTGAATTAGTTTTTCTCCCAGTATGTCATTCTAGGCTGAATGACTTTTATGTGGAGAAGAAGACTTCATTTATTGATGCCATTTTTTTAGTGAAAATAATTTAAATAACAAATTTTCAAGAAATATTGATATGTATTATAGTTAAAGAATAAAAATAGTGGAATTTTGTTTTTAATTTAGTACCAAAAATATTTAAATAATCTCCTTTTATTTATCCGCCATGTTGAGCAAATAATTTTCTTTTTTTGCTCTATTTGATCAAACAATTATTTCATGAAAGTATTTGATATAGTGTGACCATACGGCAAATATATTTACTGATTCTTTTTCGCAGCAGTTTGGTCAAACAAAAAGTGAAAAATTAAATTCACTATATGATAACAAAATTCAATAAAACTTTCATAAAATAATTGTTTTACAATTCGAAATAAGTGCTTTAACCTTTAAAAGATTTGTAAGATCAAATTATATATTTTTAAGGTATTTATATAGCTAGTGGTCACACCATGTTCACATTTAGAAAATATTTTGTTTGCCGACAAATAAATTTCTATATTTTATTTGTGGTCAGATTCAGACAATGAAATATTTGACGATAAACGTCAAATATTAGCTATGTCTGACCGTACCTTTAGAGCTTTTGTTCTTTAAAAAGAGTGTGGAGTTTATACGTCTTCTTACTTTTACTTAAAATTTTTTCAACTACAATTTTACTTAAGTTTTCACTTGACTGTAAAATCCAGTCTAATTCTGTAAAATTTTTCATAAAGTTATGATTTCTTTATATTGACTTTCAAAGAGATTAGAGATAGTTTTAATTTTATTTTTTTTATTAAGTTATATTTTTATTATATACTTATAGTTTACTGGTTTTCTTAATAAGTTTCCTAAAAATTATTTCAATTCATAATATACATAATATAGAACTTGTTAAGCAATTAGTACTATAAAAATCCCATGTTTTCATAAAACTTTTAGCTCAGTCAATTCATCACAGTGACGAAAGAAATATTATTTTCTTCTTTATTAAAAGAATTTAATAATTTTTAAACGAATTTTATAAAAACAGGTTGTAAATTTAAAACCTAATGTTGTTATGAGAATCACGAAATCGAAGTGTCTGGATTATTTCAGTATGATCTCTGTATGAATTACAACTTCAACGAACGAAAATTCGGAAAAGATACTGCAGCTCTTGAGTCGCTAGGAAATTCTTTGTTTGTTTTCATGATGTAATTCGTTAAAGTCTGTCTTATTATTACTCATGCTTTTGGTGTTTCGCTAAGCTTTTACTACGAGTAATATTGCAAATATTTATATTTTTTATTAGTCGAGAATAGTTGGTTTGTGTCTATACATATCTCAGCCATTTATGGATCAATTTAGCTGATTAGCAAGATAATTTAAAGATAATTAGGCCAACCACAAAATCTGAAAAGTCGATTTTAAACAAAATTTGATCATTTTATCCTTTAATATGAACTTTAATACAAACATAAATAAAATGTTTTTTTTTTAATTTTTTGACATTTTAGTTTTTGTTTTTTATTATTCTTATTCTAACAATATCAATTTGAAATTCACATTAAATATCAATATAAAGTTGATTTAGAAAGAAAATTTAAAACGTTTCTATGTATATATCAAAGCTATATAAGTACAGTATTAAAAATATTTTGTTTTTTGTAATTGATATTTTTCTGCAAATTTTATTTTTCTTCATTTGTATTTACAAATACATACCCAATACATATGAACATAAAAAGTTTTTGAATCAAACAAGATATGAATACCGATAGTATATCAAACAAATCATATGTATTATTTGAAAATCTAATACAATTTTTGATTAGACGTTGAAATTATATTATGATACATGAGTTTTTGACAACTATTAATACTTAGTATAGTAGTCTGCAAATACCTTATATATTATCAATGTAAATTTATTCGATTTTGTTTGAAAAAAAGTATGTGAAATCTTATGATAATTACTATGTGAATGGCATACTATTTCGAAATTTTGTTTATAAATTATTTATTTAATTATTTAAAAATTCTTTATTGTAGAATTATATTTGTCGATAAGAAATATATTTGATAATAGTTATTATTATTATTGTAATAATATGAATATTTTTTGGACAATAATATTTAAAAATAAAAAAAATGTTTTATTTTGGTTTAACAACAGTTTAACAACAAAAGAAATTTTAGGGTTAATTTTTGTTAAAATAGAGTTTTAAAAATAAATATTTAAAAAAACTTTCTAAACTTTTTTCAACACACATTCAAATAATTGAAAATATTTTTCAATGAATGTAAATAACAAACAAAAATTTGAAAACTTAACAAACAATAAGTACATATAGTTTCAAAACAAAAAGCTTATTATAAAATAATAAAATAAAATTTTAAATTCTGTTTGAATTTTGTTCTAGGTATGAAATTTTAAAGTCGATTTTATGGATTTCAAATCGACTTTTCGGCTTTTATAGATAGGCTAAATGTTTGTTTAAGTTGACTTTATTTTAAAATATAACTTTTGTTTTTTTCTTTCTATACGAAATATTAAAAAAAAAATTCCTTGAAAACTTTTTCAAACACATACATTCAAATAATTGAAAATATTCCTCAATGAATGTAAAAAAAATTTACAAAAAGTATAAAAGTAAAAAAGTGGAAAGTAAAAAAGTAGAAAAGTTAAAAAGTAGAAAAGAATCAAAGTAAAAAAAGTAAAAAAGTGGTAATGAAGAAAAGTAGAAAATTAAAAAAGTAAAAAAGAAGCAAAGTAAAAAAGGTATAAAAGTAGAAAAGAAGAAAAGTAAAAAATAAGAAAGTAGAAAAGAAGAAGAGTAAAAAAGTATAATAGTAAAAAGTAGAAAAGAAGCAAAGTAAAAAGTAGAAAAGTAAAATAGTAGAAAAGCTAAAAAGTAAAAAAGAAGCAAAGTAGACAAATTTTTAAAATAGTAGAAAAGAAGCAAAGTAAAAAAAGTATAAAAGTAAAAATGTAGAAAAGAAGCAAATTAAAAAACGTAGACAAATTTTTAAAAAAGTAGAAAAGATGAAAAGTAAAAATGTAGAAAAGTATAGAATTATAAAAGTAGAAAAGTAATATAAAAGTTTGTTTTAGAAGAAAACTACATCAAACATTTTTATTAACCAAAATATTATAAAGAAATTTCAAAAAACGAATTAAATTTTCAGTTAATTTCAAAACTCAACTAGTGGATTTTGATTAATATAGTATGTTGTTTATTATAAATAGATTATTTACTAATATCATTCTGATGAATCCATGAATTATAATCATTTCCGAAACCAAGTCATTTTACAAGTAGTTTTTCTCTTTTTCGCTGTAGATTCGAAGATTTTGTTTTTTTTGAATATTGATAATGAGTATATAGAATTTTTAAAACATTTATCTGACGATGAATATTTAATGAATGTAGATGTTTAAGACTTCGCAAAAAGAAATATAATTAAAATAAAAAAAAAAAATTTAATATATTATTGTAGCAGTTGTTTATGTTTATAGTTTCAAATAGTTGAAGAAAATATTATTTGATGTAGACTCTGATGTAAATATTTTAAATTTTGGAAACTCTAATTATGGGTTTTGATAATGTAAATTTGAAAACTATAAATTTTACTACCTGCTTGATTAGCTTTTTTGAATCTAAAATATTGCGTTAGAAATGTGAGATTTAAATGGGAGGTTTTTATTTGTTTGAAAAAGTTTGGTTTGAGTGGAGAATTTTATAATGGATGTTGTGTTGGAAATTCTGAAGACTTGGAGAAGTTGGGCTTGAGTTTGTTATAAAAAATGTGGAGACTTCTGATCTGCTTTGATCAGCAATTCGGATTTTAAATATTATGTTGGAAGTGTGAGGTTTTAATATATTTTTATATTTGTTTGATGCAATTTGGGTTTGCTAAGTTGTTTTTAATTATAAATTTTTGTTTATCAGTGGAGACTTTTTCTATATTATAAATTAAAGATTTATATTTAAAACTGAAAATTATGTTTTGGTTTCATTTATAATTTGTAATTTTATACAAGTGTAATTTAAAATTTGTAATAAAACCGATTTGGGATATTTGTTAAATTAAATTGAAATAAACTTAATTTGTATTGTTTTGTGTAATATTTTAAACTCTCTTTTCTACTTTAATGCCGAGACCCTGTTATGCATATAATATTGTTGTTTAGGGTTTAAGAAGTAATTTCAATAATCAGAATTTTATTAAGTTATTATTTTATAGTTGAGATGCCTCGCCAGGCTATTTGGTAATGAGCTAATTTATCAATTAGGAGGTTGAAAGTTCAATTCCCAAATAGACATTGAAAACTTAGTTTGAATATAATTTATTATTGATTTGTAGCAGTTAAATAATTGGTATTTGTTTCTTAAATTTTAGATGAAATGGATTAAAATATTTTTTTTTTTTCGTTTTATATATTTAGTGAAGACTTGTGAATTTATTTTTATATCTTGAGACCTTTTTATGAGATTAAAATGTTTGTAATTTGTAAAACTGGAATAGTGTAGAGATATATTTTATATTTTTCATTTTAAAGTTATATTTAGTGGAGACTTGAGAATTAAAGGCTGAGACTTTTTATCGTTATTTAAATTTTTATTTGAATAAAGAGAATTTTTATTTTTCGTGGTTATATTTGCTACTATGATTTGTGTTGTTATATTTGCTATTATGATGTACATTTTTTTTAATTTGATGTAAATGTATATCTTTTAAGAATTTGTAAGTGGCGTCTGCTTTAAAATTCTATTTTCATTTTGTAATTTCAAATTGAGAAAAATCTTTATTTACATTCGTTATGTAAATACATATATGGCTCAATATATACCAATTTTTAAAGTATTCTAGATATGAAAATGTTTAATGTGAATAAAAAAATACTCCCATTAATTTACTATTAAAATATTTAAAATTAATCATGACCATACTCAACAACATAATGTATATCTTCATTAACGCCAAAAACCTTACTCAAGGTTACTTTTTTATATAAACATACCAAAAATACTCAAATGCTATTAATGCAAGTCATCAAGTTCTAATTTCATCAAAATTAAAAGTGCAGAAATAAAAATTGTCTCCATGTTAAAAATTATAAGCGCAAAAAATAAAAAATTGTCTCCCCGTTAAAAATTGTTTGTATGTATTTTTAACATTTTAAATAATAAACAAGAAAACTACAAAAATAAATGCATTGGTTTTCAATTTCATACAACCAATTTTCACTAAAAATAATTTCTTTCCATTCTGCAAGTTTGCAATTTTACAAAAAATATTTTTATTCCCCACAATTTCAAAAAAAAATATTTTCTTCCCATTCTGCAAGTTTGCAATTTTACAAAAAAATATTTTCTTCCCCAACAATTTCAAAAAAATATTTTCTTCTTCACTGAAAACAAATGGGGAGGCAGATTTTCATCTGCCTCCCCACTTCCATACTACTGACGTTAACTCCATCAACAGCAACATTCTGAATACCATCGATGGTAATCTAAAAATTTATAAATCAATCGACACTGTTACAAATATTGAGGATGTCGTCAATTATCCAGTCGAATTTTTAAATTCGTTAGATTTACCGGGCTTTCCACCACATGACTTGCAGTTGAAAATTGGTGATCCTATTATTTTACTAAGAAACATTGATCCACCACGACTTTGTAATGGCACTCGACTTATAGTAAAGAAATTAATGAACAATCTAATCGAGGCGACCATTATAACTGGAAAGTACAATGGATCAGATGTATTGCTGCCACGTATTCCGATGATAACTTCGGAAATGCCATTTGATTTTAAGCGATTGCAGTTTCCTATTCGCCTAGCATTTTTAATAAATTAATAAAGCTCAAGGTCAGTCTTTGCAAGTTTGTGGACTAAATCTAGAAAATCCATGTTTTTCACATGGACAGCTTTATGTTGCATGTTCGCGAGTGGGAAAACCCACAGACTCATATGTATATGCACCAGAAGGAAAAACCAAAAATATAAGGCATTAGAATAAAAAATAATTAATAAAAATAATATATATATCAAACATTAAATAAAAAATGTTTTTCTATAAACTTCTATATTTAACATTAAGGTTATAAATAAGAACCAAATAATGTACTACTTATTAAAATAGAAACTAATTTCAGATAAACTACATAAGTATATTGTAAATCATAAGATAATATAATAAGAATTAATTTAAAAGGAAAACTGTAGATTTTAATAACTTAGGGCCTGGCTCACAAAATGCGAACGAACATTTTCTTTCTTATTTTATATTGAAAACAATAACAAAAATTCAAATTTATTTGTTGTTTTCAATATAAAATAAGAAAGAAAATGTTCGTTCGCATTTAGTGAGCCAGGCCCTTAATAAATATTGTTTAACTCTAAACTTTTTATTTCATTACGATACGGGTAGCGAAGCACACCGGGTTTTAGCTAGTCTTTTATAAAATTAAATTTTAAAAGTTAATCCCACTTCAACTATACTTAAGTGAACGTGTGTTTTCTGTTTCTTCTTTAATAAAAAATAAATTAAATCATTTAACTTGTATCCTCTTCTTGAAATATTATTTTAAAAAATATAACTAACTGTTAGTTAGTCATATAAATGTATACTTAAAAACTTGTTTTGGCGTTATTGGATTTTTTGAACATTTGACGTTGAGGCCGTGTCCCATACCATGTTTTTAGTAACATTTCTACCAAATGATTAAATTTGACTGTCAGGTATCATAAAGTGACATATAAACTAGAGTTTCCAAAAAACCGAAGAATTTTAAAAAATTTAAAAACGATCGGTTTCGGTTTTTTTCGGTTTTGTGATAATTTGTTAAATACTAAGTGTTATAGAAACAAAATCAGTTTATAATATAGGAAATGTTAATGCTATTTCGTTTTTTTTATGTTTTCATTTTTTATTACGTCAACAGCAACAAGTTGTGCGGTATGTGCAGCACATCTGCAAATTGTTATTTCACCTATAGAAAAGTCTGTATCCGTTGCTATTTCGTTTAATAATCATTTATAATCTTCACTAGCTTGACCCGGTGCGCTTCGCTACCCCTGTCGTAGTAAAAAAAATATGTAAGGATATGTAATCGTATTCCCCCTGTTTATCCCTTTCTAGTCCAAGTATTGAAAAAAATTATAGCCTATTGATGCTTTCAAGTAAGGATCTATCTACGTTCCAATTTTCAATAAAATCGGTTCAGCCGTTTAGGCGTGATGATCAAATAAACAAACTTACAAAGACATTTATATATTTACTAGCTTGACCCGGTGCGCTTCGCTACCCCTGTCGAAGTAAAAATCGGTTCAGCCGTTTAGTAATTATTGTTTAAAAACTAAAGGTACCAATTTAACCCGTTTTCCCCCTTTTTATCCCTTTCTAGTCCAAGTATTGAAAAAACTATAGCCTATTGACGCTTCCAAGTAAGGATATATATACGTTCCAAATTTCAATAAAATCGATTTAGCCGTTTAGGCGTGATGCTCAAAAAAACAAACTTACAAAGACATTTATATATTTATATGGATATAGATATAGATTGCTTAAAATGCTCTCTTCTGCATTAACATTTGCAATGCAATTTGAAAGCATAGATTTTAACATATTTGCCGCATTGTCGGAAGTGATCGCAATTACTTGGTTTACATTAAGTTCATATTTACTTAATGTTTTTAAAAGTTCAGAGCATAAGCTTTTGGACTTAGTACATCCCCTACCTATATTTGAGTTTTTGCAATATTGTATACTAATGCCAAATATACACCTTTCTAACCGTTTTGCACTATCAATTTTAATAGAAAATATAGTATTTTTTAATTCATGTTTTATTTGCTCCCTAAGTTTTATTACAACTTCCGATAAAATTTGTTTGACATTTTCTGCATTAATTATTTTTAATTTTTTTTATTTGTTATTTTCAATATTGAGTGCGTTACTTATAGGCTTTAAAATATTGCGCATATTTGTACTGTTTAGCAAATCGAAAGGCACTCCATTTTCCGTTACTAGTCCAATATAAGACCTTAAAATCTCGACTTTGTTTATTTCCAATTTCGTTTTCACAAGTTTATGTTTGTCTGTTCTTCGAATGGTCTTATTAGAAGTTATTTCTATTTTATGCGCGTTTTTTAAATGAGACTTTAAATTAAAACTTCTCGATGAGCTTAGTACGTTATTGCAATTTTTACACATCACTTTATTTGATTTATTAGTTTCATTAAAATATTTTAAAATTTCTTCCATTTTGTATTAAACAAACACAAACCACGATTTAAAACAACTTTTGATATTTCTTTTTCAATCATACACTCACGAATGTTTAACACAGTTAAAAAAATACAGTTATAACCAGCGTTGCCACAGTATCAATTAGTATAACTAAATTTCTCAATGTTACCATACTAAATAATAAAACATGTCATAACCATTACCAATAATACATGCAATGAATCTCAAGAGTTTTTGGATGTAGATTTTTTAAAATAACTTCAAAATTGTATGATGCTACAGTATAAACAAATATTATATTTTATGAATAAACCAGCGATAGGCATTTTAATACTACCAAACTTTGTAAATTTGTAATTGTGTGAGTTATTTATTGCGCTCTGCTACTCTCTATGCACTGAGCGAAATGGATGTAAAAGTTTGAAGTGGTATTTGTTGAATAAAAAGTGTACGTGAAGTTATTTATTTATTATCTTTCACTGTAGCCGAGAGAAAAACAAAAACAATAGCTGAAAAAACAAGCAAAAACCCCCAACACAACCTACCTGTATCAAAGCTCATACGAGACTGACTAGTTTTAACTTTTTATACAATGTGTGTGCTTGCGTACGTGTGAAAACAAAGAGAAGAGAGCTCATTTGAGAGCTCAATGCCTTTCGCGGGAATAAACCCTTTTTCAGAAGTGCATCTAAAAATTGCAAAATTGAAAACAAATATTGATTTACTATGTAGTAAAAAAAGGACATAATTAACTTTGAAATAAATATTAAATCAATTAAATTCGACATCAGCTTCATATGATACAAATATTTAAAGATACATAACACATATTAATTTTTAAAAAAACTAAAATCGTAAATAATTGAATGTTTAAGAAATTAAAAAAAATTAAACATGACATGTTCAAATGAGTCTCTTTCTACCGAATATGGTGAACATCGAAAGCTAAAAGGTGAATTTGTATGAGATGGAATTAATCAAGGTATATTAATTTATAAGGTAGTGTCATCGGCGAATTCAGAAAACCGAGCGAATTGCTTATATTTTTTTATGTGTAGTTTGACATTGTGCCTGCACTTGAAGGCGAATTGGCTGGCAGGGAAAAATATCAAAAACAGCTGACAAATAAATCAAAGCGAATTTTTGTTAAACAAAAAATGTTTATAAATTTGAATCTGTTTTTAATTTAATTTATGTTTTTAAAAATAAAACTAATTTCGTGTAGTATTATTATTGGTTTTAAAACATAAACGAATTTAACAGCAAAGCAAAGTTTGACATTTATACTGCACCACGGCGAAAAATGAACATAGTAGCAAAAAACGATCAGCTGGTCTGATAACACTACCTTATAATTAATATACCTTGGAATTAATAATATATGTAATTACTTTTATTTAAATAAAATGTGTTACTCAAAATATTTTTTGAGATTACAAACTTGTTTGTTTATCATTAAAAAATGAACATTTTTTAATGTTAATAATAAAATTAAATAATTTTTTTCTTCTATTCTGTATATAAATTGATTCGCAATGATAAATATATATAATACATATATATATTATTATATATACATAATAAATTATTATTGAAAAACATAAAATACATTATAATATTTATATGCCAAAAAAAACATACATTGTATGCGTTTACTGATAAGTGTATAACACACTTAGCAACAGCAACTATTAGCATCAATTGCAGAAATGTCAATTGTGCTATAGCACAACCAAAGAAATGTGAATTGTTGCTATAGAAAATTGCCAGCACAACAAAATAAAACGAATGGCGTGCTATATTAGTTTGGCAAAAAAGTGTGTGTGCTACTAAAGCACGAACATATATTTTGATGGATGTGCAATGGATTGTGTCTGCTACTAAAAATTGCAAACAAGTGTTGCAATTTTAATAGTAATACGAACGAACAGTATGAATATTTATAGTAGTTGATTGCGATAAAATGAGATAATTTCATATATATTGCAGTCAAATTTAAGAAAAATGTTGCTTGAGCTGGATATCGAAACCCTGCTACAGAGTCAAGGGCGGGGTGTTTATCCTCACATTTAATATCGATGTCAATATCCGCTCCAGGCGTGGTTATTTATCAGCAGTTTCATTGCCACAACTGTAACCTGAACCGCCCATATAAATCGCCCCATTAGCGAGCGGTTGCAAATATAGAATTATTAAAATTATTAAATTTTATTAAATAAAATTTGTTTTAAAATGACAATAAGTTGAAAAAAGACACACAAAAATGTTCGAAGAAGATAACTAACAACAATAGTAGAATTAACATAGTTTTTAGTTAAAATGTATTGTATAAATTAAATATTGGCATAGGTAATACAACTTATTTACTTAAGGTACGGTCACACATGATAAATATTTGCTCAAAAAAGCGTAACCACTTTTTTTAGCACAAATTTGTTTGACGTTGTTTACTCTTACAAGTGTTTTGTAAGATCAAACAGCATAAAAAAAAATAAAACTAAATATTTGTTTTATATTGTCCTAAGTAAAAGGAATTTTTGAAAAAAATACAAAAATTAAAATATATTTTATTTAGTGGTTACGTCTTTTTCCTCAAATATTTGCCATGTGTGACCCTAGATTTAGTTTTATATAAAAATAATTTAACTATGCCAGCTAAGGTAATATTACCTCGAATAATTTTTTGTGTGTACAAATAATGCGTATGCCAGTGGTTCCCAAACTGTTTATAATAACAGCATTCATATATCAACTAAAGTTATGCAATATAATATCCATCATACCAATATTATCTCGATACAGTGCGAACTATGCGAAGAAAGCCAAAGAATTAGTTCTTGTACTAAATTTCTAAATATGAGCTACAATATTCGTGTCTTAACTTTGAACAAATTTCGATTTTGCTTGAATTTCCTTAGTATTGGACATATGTATGAGGATTCTAATAGTCCAAATGGTTGCTCCCAGGAAAGCACCATACCTTAATGCATAGACATTTTGTGAAGAAAAATAAGGAATACCAAAATCAAGGAAATACAGGACCACATGGTGAAAATCAAATTTTTTTTGTCCCAGATCCATGTTCTGATGAAAGTTTTGTTTCTGAGAAAATACAAAAGTTACAGTTTCTGCTTGAAGTTGAACTAACCCAGTTTCTGCCGAAATTACTGGTCTAGGAGGAGATATTATTAGCAAATCATCTAAAATCGCCACTTATGTTATTGTTTCTCTTTACAATCAGAATATATCTATACATTCATTTATGACATTATCGAACAATGTACTATCAGATCTGAATTATTCTGATGCGAAATTCTATGAAAGCAGTGAAATTAACTTATTATTAGGAAGTGATCTGTATCGTCTATTTCTTAGTAGTGGAGTTCAACATGGTATTTTTGATTCGCTTGTGGCTCAAGGGACAATTTTTGGTTGGATTGTCACTGGCCCAACACCCATTAATGATGACAAAATTTTCTATTGATGACCAGTTACGAAGATTTGGAAGTTAGAAGAAGTCTCTCCGAGGAGGATAAAAAATATGAGTTAGCTTACGAGGTCACATTATATATAAGATTTGTAAATGGCGATAAGTCTACACAAATTTGGTCATTGGAAATCAGCGACTTGAAATTTTTTTTGTAATATCAGAAATTAACTTATCTAATATTTGCAATCCTATCAAAATTTTGATAAAAATTTTAGTTTTAGAGCTCAATAAATATGTAATATGTTATAAAACCTTTATTTATTAACCAAACTAAACGAAATTTGCAGGCTTTTTTAAATTTCTCATTCTTAATAAAAAAGTGTAAAAAAAATTGTCAAAAGGTCAAAGGGAATCCCGAAATTCCTAAAAATTGGAGCAAAAATTCCAAAAATGGTATTTTTTAAAATTTTGCCCACAGGTTCTACATTTCCTTCGGAGCTGGGAAAATGCTTTAAAAATAAATTGGAATCACATCAAGGTTTCCAAGGCTGCTTTCCGTTTTCTGATCCCAGCTTTGGGATTTTAGAACATGGGGTCCAAAGTTAAAATTTTGATAAAAAAATAGGTCAAATTCCGAAGGGCGTAGGGGCGACATGTTTGAAAAATATGACATGTTTTTTGTACCAAAATATTCTCCGTAAAGATATCTTACAGAAAAACATAAAACTGTTATATGTTCTTAAAGAAAGTTTTATTTTAATAAAAAAAGAGTTAAGTCACCTTTTCGCCCAAAAAACAGCAAAAATCTAAAAATTTTTGAATTTTTTAATTGAAAATCGTTTATTTTCGAATCCGTAATTGATATTGCTCTGAAATTGTTTGCATATTATTGTTACTTAAGTTATATAACTAACGAAAAAATTCGAGTCCATTCGGTTCAAAAGTACGCCCTATATTTTAAAAAAAACGGACCAAGGTATGGTAAAATTTAAAAATTTCAATTTTGAAATGCTTATAGCTCGGAAATTACAAGAGATAAATAGCACACTCGAGACCTAGCCGAGCGCAAGAGTCCTAGCCGAGCGCTTCCCAAAAATTTAAAAATCTTTGAAATCGGATGGAAATCAAAAAAATGGCACGTGTTTAAATATTTTACATGTCGAAGGTACCCTACTTTGAGCCCCTATAGCGCCTGGAGCATTTGTAGGATCCATTTTAATAACTTGAACTCAAATACTCCTTGGCTACCCCCATGTCAAATTTTGTCTCGATCAGGCCATCCGTTTAGAAATGCCAGATTTATTTCCAAAAAATTTTGATTCTGTCCCACTGTGCAGCGATCCATTAGAATTTAAAACTGCGGAAGAAGCAAAACAAGTACAAGTAAATATTGCTATATCGGCCCAAAAAGACGATGTTCTTGAAATGTTATAATTACGACACTATTCGAATTTCATCTCAAAAACTGCTAACATTAACATTAAAGCTGCTAAAAGCTCTGGAAATAAAACATTCTTGTTTTGTCCGATAATTCATAAAACTACTAGAAGATGACACTGTGTACATATATCGAACAGCGGTTTACATTCAGTTAGTTAGTTTGTCATAAGCCCTGTTTATATCAACTGTATTGTATTACCAGTGTAATCTAGAATAAAAAAAGTTAAATAACTCTAACTTCTAGACGTTTAGTCTGGTTTGAATGAAATATCACATGCGCAAAGAGGAAGTGTTGTCGAGTTTAAGTTTAAAAGCGCGGCCAGGGGTTCTCAAAGTAGAACACTTTGGGTATGCTACATTCGTTTGTGTTCCGATTTCAAAAAATTACAAATATAGAAAAAAACCTATAACATGTCTAGCTTATGTTTTTTACGTGGCAATTACTTAGGAAAACCTTAACATCTCGCGGAACGTAAACAACATATAGTTGACATGTTAAGCCTAGTACTCTGTTCATACTTGCGAAAAATTATGGTTTTTTCTTGCGAAAAATTTTATATGCAACAATTGATCAGCTGTTGGTTTTAATTTCGTGCGAAAGAAGTGCCGCTTATGTTATTTCGTGTGGAAAATTAAGGTTGCCAGATGTATTTCACATGTTTTTCACAATAAGAACAGAGTACTGCTTTTGCGAAATTATTTCGCATATATTTCATTCCAAATATTTTATATGTAGTTTGACAGCAGTTCGCACGAAATTTTAAACAGAGTACTTAGCTATAGATATCAATGAAAATTATCTAACATTGAAAATTAAAAGATTCATTGAATGGTTTTTATTGAGTTTTTTCGTAGATACAAATTTTTCAAATTGAAATTAAGTTTTTATTTATGAATATTTTTTATAGATTTATAGATTTTTCAATTGAAAATGAAAATTTGTAATAGAGAGTCCTGCAATTACCTAAAAAGCTTTGAAAAATTCCAAAAATTGTATTTTTAGATTTTTGGATATAATATCCATACCAGGGTCAAGGTTAACGAAACCCTTTACTAAATAATTAAGAACATATTGGGTCATCTAAAATGGGTTACTATATTTTGATATCGACTACGCGATTTGAGAATTTTTTTCCTAAACATGAATTTTACATAAAAAATACGCTTTTTTGGATGGGCTTGGTCCCCTTGTTATCCTCAATTTTTAAAATAATATTGTTAGAGACACGCCAGTCCAAATAACTTCTAGTGACTTCCACGGGGATTTTGAATAAAAATACACAAGTTTTATAAAAAACTTAATTTATTCAACAAGTGTACTTAAATATTAAAATTCCTAAATAAATTCAAATAATTAGGAATTAGGAAATAAAAATTAATTATAATTAATTTTACATACTTTTTGGTATGGAAACCACTAGGAACTTTTTTTTAAATTTAAATTCTTAATTAATTCTGTCCTGAGCTCTGCCGACTTGCAATTAATGTAACTTGTGGTTAATTAAAATGGCAGGGCTAAGAACATGGCTTCAACTGTAATTCATTTGTTGCTTTAAGTTTGTAATGCTTGACAATCAAAATAGTTGTAATTATTGACAATCAGAAAAATATTAAATTTAATAAGTTAAAATTAAGAGATGCCAGATGACATAAAAATCATGGGGATTTTTGCAGTGGCGTTAACATTCCCCCCGCAGTATGGCAAGAAGCTTCTTCGCTGTCAGACTCTTTTTGGTGAGCAACTTCTAAAATCGCCAGCTTCGCCGCAGGTCTATCCAAAACACCATGTTGGGTAAGTACTTTTGCGCTTCGTACTTGACCGTCACTTGCCAATCTAGTCTCCAAGACTTTACCACGCAGCCAGACATTACGCGGAAGGGAAGGGTCAACTATGATAACGAGGTCCCCCTGACTTAAAGGTTTTGGTCGATCATGCCATTTCGACCTACAAGCTAACGACGGCAAATATTCACTAAGCCACTTATTCCAAAAAATATTGGCGTATTGTTGGGACATAAGCCAGCTCTGTTTTAGTAATACAGCACTATCGCTACAAACAGACATAGGCTTCATTCCTGAAGAACTTCCTACAAGGAAGTGGTTTGGAGTCAAAGCTTCATTTGATTCTGCATCCACAGGAACGTAGGCAAGTGGCCTCGAATTTACGACGTTTTCCACCTCTATCAGCATACTATGTAGAAGCTCATCGCTTGGTGACCTTGAGGGCATAATTTTGTACAAAATTGTTTTTATGGAGCGTACAAGTCGCTCCCAGGCACCACCCATGTGGGGTGAGGCCGGAGGATTAAAATTCCACTTTGTTGTGGTTGTAGTAAATGTTTTTACTAACTCATCTTTATCTACATCTGCTAAAGTCTCACGAAGCTCTCTCTCAGCTCCGACAAAATTTGTACCGTTGTCACTGTAAAATTCTTGGGGAATTCCTCTGCGTGCCATAAAATTGCGGATGGCTAAAATACAGGAGCTGGTCGTCAGAGAATGTGCAATCTCAATGTGGACTGCCCTGACAGTTAAACAAGTAAATAGACATCCGTAGCGTTTCTCTTTATGACGATTTACGGTGACCATAAGGGGTCCGAAGAAATCGATTCCAGTGAATGTGAATGGTGCAACATATGAGGCGACACGAGCATGTGGCAATTTCGCCATTTGTGGATTTTGAGGCATAGCTTTTTTAATTTTGCACATTTGACAGCAGCGTAGTATAGTTTTGTATGTTGTACGTAGCCTTGATATAGAATATTTTTGTCTAATTTCATTGATGGCAGTTTCATGATTCATGTGGAATACTTTCATATGATAATGCATTAAAATAAGTTTGGTAATATAACCTTTTCGTGGTAATATTATTGGACGCTTTTGATCCGTTGGTATATCCGCGTTATCGATTCTACCATGAACACGCAAAATACCATTTTCTAAATACGGATTTTTGTTGTAAATATCGCTAGATTTAGGTACGACCTGGTTAGAATTTAACAATGAAATTTCATAAGAATATTTTTCATTTTGAGCCTGCATATATAAAACATTTTCAGCCTTTTGTAACTCCTCTTGAGTAAATTCATTTTTTTGTTTTTTAATCATACGACAGTTATTTATAAATCGTAACACATAAGCAGCAGCTCGAACAAGTCGTGCCCATTTTGAAAATTTTAACACATTAAAAATCGGCTCAAATTTTGTAATTTTGAACGAGTGGTGCAAACGCTCCTCTTCTGTTAAGTCCGGGAAAAGAACTGCTTGGGGCCATTCATTTTCAGGACGAAGTAAAAATTCGGGTCCTTTGAACCATCTGCAATCATCAGCAATCTTGGGGATTTTGGACCATTTTGTAGCGTCGTCAGCCACATTTTCTTTGCTTGGAACCCATTTCCATTCTTTGATGGAAGACAGTTCTAAAATCTCTGTGATTCGAAAAGCTACAAACTGGTTATATTTGCGGTGATCAGAATTAATCCAACTAAGGACCGTTTTCGAGTCGGTCCAATAAAATTTTTTATTTATTTTCAAATTATGATTTTCTGTTACGTATTTGGCAAAACGAGCCCCTATAAGGGCGGCCATTAGTTCTAAGCGTGGTACTGATGTTATTTTCATTGGAGCCACCCTTGTTTTGGCCCCGATTATAGAACAAATTATTTCGTTATTTTTCTTCAACCTGAAGTAGCACACCGCTGCATAACCGTCTTTGCTTGCGTCCACTAGAGTGTGCAGTTGAACTTCTACATTAGTATAATTTTCAAAGCATTTTAAATAACATCGGGAAATTTTTATTTTTTCAATGGAGGGCAAAATATTAACCCATTTAATCCATTTGGCATACAGTTCAGGGGGAATCTGTTCATCCCAATCAATCTTTGAACGCCATACTTCTTGCATAATGACTTTTACATACATTATAATATGTCCAATTAGACCAAGGGGGTCGTAAATTGACATAACCAGCCTTAACATCGCCCTCTTCGTGGGGGCTTTTCCACCAGAAAATATATCGCTTTCAAGTAGCCATGGAGAAATTTTAAAAGTTATGACATCCTCTTGATGTTCCCAAAAAATGCCTAAAACCTTTTCAATCTGTTTTTCTTCTTTTAAATTAAGGCATTTAACTCCTATGCCGTCAGTCTGTGGAATGGATTTTAATACCAGTTTGCTGTTTGAGATCCAATTACGAATATTAAAACCAGCTTTCTGATGAATGTATGAAACCTCCATAATAAGTTTAATTGCCTCATCAGACTTGTCGACGGAATCAAGAAAATCATCCACATAGTGATTTTCTTTTATAGCACTGGCTGCTATTGGGAATTCTTTATCAAATTTAGTCGCATTTAAGTTTTTTATGTACTGAGAAATGCTTGGAGCACATGTAGCACCAAATATCATAACGTCCATCACGTAAACATCTGGGGGTTTATCTTGCAAACAATCACGCCAAAGAAATCTTTGAACATCACGATCTTCAGGTCGTATGTGTATTTGGTGAAACATCTCCTCGATGTCACCACAAATAGCCACAGATTTTTGGCGAAATTTAAAAAGAATCGCTGGCAATGAGGCCAGGTAATCAGGTCCCTTAAGTAAATATGAATTAAGAGACATACAATTGGTTTTGGCAGCTGCATCCCACACGACGCGAGATTTACCGGGTTTGTTTTTGTTAAAAACCGCAAAAATTGGAAGATACCAAACTTTTCTATCGGCGCGATCAATTTCGTTATTATTTAATTTTCGTATATAGCCCTTAGATAGATATTTGAAAATGGTATCTTTAAAAATTTTAAAAAGTTCGAAATTTTGTAGTAATTTTCTTTCTAGGCAAATTAGCCGCTTCAAACACATTTCGTAACTGTCCGGCAAATCTATTAAATCAAACTTCCATAACAATGGAACCTCATAATGTCCACTTGGCTTTTGTTTTGTAAATTTTTCTAACAAATCTAATGCCCTTTTATCGCTTTCAGCTACAAGAGGATTTTTTACACAAATTCCCACACTATCAAGGGAGTAAAAATTCCTAACCAGCTCATCTAATTTATCAGCAGTGGCTGAACAATCGCATATATGATAATTAAAATGCATACTTGCAGTATTGTTGCTGGTTATAGTGCCATAAATAAGCCACCCAAGTTTTGTACAAACAGCTACGGGCTCATGTGGAGACCCCTCACGAATCCTGCTTGAAACTCCTAAATCGAAATGATTTAATCCAATTAATATTTGTGGGACTGCATCACTGTAGCTTTCTATGGGAAGTTTTCGCAAGTGGCGATATCGCTGCGACAATATTTTATAGTCCAAAGACTGCATCGGTAAATTTAATGATTTCACTGTAGAAACCTCTAAGGCCGCACGCTTTTTATTTCCACCTGAAATAAAAATTTTAAGTTTCTTTGAACTTTCTTCACTTCGTTCCATACCTCCCGTCCACCGCAAACACAGTGGAGTTAAAACACCATCCAATTCTAATTGATTTGCCAACGATTCGTCCATTAAACTGATGGACGACCCTTCGTCTATAAAGGCAAATGTTTTTATTATTTTATTTTTTCCAAAAATTTCCACAGGAATTATTTTAAATAAAATATTATTTATTTTCTCACTGTGTGTGTTGTTTACAACTTCTTTGGTAATAACATGTGTAGTTTTATTTGACACTTCACTTTGTTGTTGAGTAACCGGTACAGAATATCGATGTAATGAAGAGTGGTGAAAATATTCGCATCCCTCTTTACCGCACTTTTTCTTTCTGTTGCAGTCTCCACTGTGTTTAAATAAACAAAATTTACATAGTTTGTTTTTTCTAACTATGTTCCATTTTTCACCACGATCCATCGATAAATAAGTTGGGCAGTTAGCTACTGTTCTACAGTTATTGTTGTTACACACAATGCATTTGCGCTCACTGTGGGAGTGAATAAAAGCTCTCTTGTTTGTTGTTGCATTTGAGTGTGTTGTTGTTTTTTCTTTGTTTGTTTTGTTTATACACTGATCAACTGTTATACTACTAGCTGTTATACCTATATTAAAAAACCATTTGTCAAATTCGAACAAATTTGGTTTTTTGTTTTGGTTTATCAGCTGTGTTTTTTGAATTGCCCATTGCATTTGGTACGAAGGTGGAAGTTTTTGTATCAAATCAAGGAGAAGTGATGAATTATTTATTTCATCATGTAAATTACTTGCAGTAATTGTTGATAATAAGCTGCGGACTTCAACGGCCAAACAGGTAAGTGTTTTTAAATTATTTTCATCAACTTTTGGTGATAATTTTATTCTATTTTTGATTGAATTAATTATTTTTTCAGGTTGACCATACAGCATACGAAGCACTTGGAGTACTTCAGGTACATTGGCGGGATGTATCAACATTTGCTGGACACTATGTAGGGCTTCTCCTTGTAAAGCCTTTTGGAGGCGGATAAGATTTTCGGCATCGGTGAATGCACAGGCGGCGGTGGACCACTCGTAAGTGGAAATAAAAATAGGCCATTCTTCTGGTTGGCCAGAAAACATCGGCAATTCTTTTGGAAGTGAATGCCGTGAATTAATTTGGTTTTGTTGCAGCTTTTGTTGTGGTGCTAAATTTGGTAGCGGGCCTGTGGCTGCATTTGTTGGGGCGTTTGTGTTGAAATTTGTTGTAGATGAAATTGGTTGCCGTTGAATAAAAGTTTGCGGAGCCGAATTAAATAAATTTTGTGGATTATTATTTGTAGGAAATGAGGTAAGTATCGTACCAGGGGGGTAAGCTATTACTGGAGGTCTTGGTAGCTGCATTCGTTGTTGAAAACCACTATAGGTGGGAATGGTCGTAGTACAATTTGGTACTGTTGACGTTGTAAACGAATTCATGGCAGCAGAGGTGACCATTGGTGGTACATATTGTACATAATTATGTGGCATTGTTGGCTGATTCTGATACGCAGCAACAGTAGATGGTACATGATACGGATCATTCAAATAATGCGTTTGATTAGGCAGACTTGTAGTTTGCAAATTTTTGGTATTACTTGTACTTTCAGCAGTAGGCTGTTTATTATTTTCAGGATTAGGCTCAGATGTGGCTAACCATTCATGAACGGACTGTGAATTATTGGACAAAACATCAGTAAGAGCTTCAGCTTCCTCAAGAAGTTGATATTTTTTATCTAAATACTCTTTATTTAGTTTACGTTCTTCTTCAAGTCGTTGAAGTTGTAGGTCAATTTTTCGAGACTGTGAAAGACGAGAGCTTGTGGCACTTGGTGCGGGTGAATTTGGCCTTATGGCAGAACACTGCAGGCATTTGAAGGTTATGTCATCGTCGGTGACATTAACGCAAATTTTATGAAATATGTTGTGGCAATCGGAGCAAGATGTCATATTTTTGTCAGGGGGATTTTGGCAAAGCGAACAAACATTATCGAGTTGTTCATGTTGTTGTTGACCCTCCGCGTTTGGTAAAGACATTTTGTACTTACTGCGATTGGCAAGATGTGATGGCAAAAGTGACCCAGGAAGAGTTGTTGAGCAAAAAGAATTTTAAAATTGTTAGAGACACGCCAGTCCAAATAACTTCTAGTGACTTCCACGGGGATTTTGAATAAAAATACACAAGTTTTATAAAAAACTTAATTTATTCAACAAGTGTACTTAAATATTAAAATTCCTAAATAAATTCAAATAATTAGGAATTAGGAAATAAAAATTAATTATAATTAATTTTACATACTTTTTGGTATGGAAACCACTAGGAACTTTTTTTTAAATTTAAATTCTTAATTAATTCTGTCCTGAGCTCTGCCGACTTGCAATTAATGTAACTTGTGGTTAATTAAAATGGCAGGGCTAAGAACATGGCTTCAACTGTAATTCATTTGTTGCTTTAAGTTTGTAATGCTTGACAATCAAAATAGTTGTAATTATTGACAATCAGAAAAATATTAAATTTAATAAGTTAAAATTAAGAGATGCCAGATGACATAAAAATCATGGGGATTTTTGCAGTGGCGTTAACAAATATATTTAAATATTTGATTTAAAGTTAGATTTTCAAAAAGTATAAATTCCTTATACCTCTTCTTAGAAATTTTCTTCGATAACTTAAAGTCTCAGTTGACATATATGTACGTTTGTTGTTAGTGTAATAAAGGAACAATTTAGAAAATCTTGGAAATCTTTGGACTCGTTATCAAATCAAAAATGTTCAAATTTTAATTTAAAAATACGAATATCTCCTAAGCTGTAGCTATAAAAGATAACCTATAGCTACGACGAGGTTTTCTTAGTGCGCGACGAGGCGATTCAATGTTTGTAAGTTTTTTTTAAATCGAAACGCAAACTAGGTGTCCTACTTTGGGGACCCCTTCTGGACCCATTAAGTCCAAACTCAAAACTTACACTCGACAACACTTCCTCTTTGCGCATGTGAAATTTCATTCAAACCACTGTGTGACGTGACGAGTAAGTGGTGCCTTACCCAGCAATAACTTCGCTTGCAAAGCTACAAGTAATGTCTTTTTTAATAACTTACTTTCTAAGTAGTAAAGGTTAAAAAATCAAAATAAACAGTTACTTTTTATCAATTTGACCATTTTTTTATTGCATGTTTATTTTTAGAAAAACAGAAAAGAATATTATTTCACGCACAATAAAAGAACTAAGAAGTGGTGTAGTGAGTACAACAGTATATTATCAATCGTATAGTTTTTTTTTTGTTTGTAAATACATAATTCTATAAATAACTCTACTAACAAAACAAATTATTACCGGCCAAAATGTAAAGGATTAATTGTGGGACATCGCGTACAAAATAAGTACTTCTAAAGCACTGTGTGTTTGTTAATGATGACCTGCCCACAGACGCAGTATTGAGCGGATCAATTTAAAATTGTTACCAAACATTTTAAAAATCATTATAGATACCAATAAACTATTAAACTCTACTTTATTTCAAGTGTCCTTTATTCCTTAGTACCACTATAAGATTCCGCTGAAAGTGAGCGTGGCACTACTTGATCCATTTGAAATTTTTACTGAGGTAGGTCTTATAGTCAGTTGTGCAAAATTTCAAGTGTCTAGCTACTTCCTGTGATTTATTACCACAAAAACCTGTCACTGAGCATATAGTGCATGGGAGAGGACATAAGGTAACCTATGTTTCCGCTGATCACCGAACGGAGACCGAAATTGACCACATTGCCATAGGTATGAAATGGAGGGGTTCCTGGATGTTCGCAAAAGACGAGGTGCCGACGGATCCTCCGACCATTACTTACACTTGTTGGAGTTATTAGATTGAAAACATCAGCAATTCGGTGACAGAAAGTTGGGGGGGCATAACCTTATTGTCAATGTTTAACAAAGTACGAGCGCATTTCCTTCATGACAGATTATCCTTCTTACTGTCTTCCTAACTTCAACCAGAGCAGGCTGGTTTTAGGGCACATCACTCATGCATGGATTACGTGAACAGTAGAGCGTACCACTTTACAAGCAAAAAATTCCATTCACCTAATATAAAGTATTTTTGTAAGGCAGTTACAAAAAAAATAGTTTTATTCATTTTTGCCAAATGCAGGGTTCGCTTTTTTGAATTTCTCGTTATATATTTGGCATTTACAACCGGATCTTAAAGTATGGTATAACAATGTTTTTGTCTCGAGAAGACTTTGTTCTACCCTCTATTCTACCTTGGAACTATAGTAAAGATTCGACAAATTGACAACAATAAACACCACAGTTATACCTATAATTTGTCTTTGCAAGTGATATATCTTCAAATCGCCATTCATCGAGTGTTAATCCAATTTCAACTAAAATTTTACTTCTGATAGTTTAAATTTTTGCACCTTTTGGATCTATGTAGCAAAACATTTTCTCTATAAAAAAAAAAACAAAAAAATTTACTTTTGAAATCTAAAGAACAAAAGGAAAATATTACTCCTGCCACGTACTAATTCCTACATTGTTTATGCTGTTCTCAAAAACAAAGATATGATTAAAAATTTATTTTCGTGGATTTAGCGATTCTAATTCATTAAGAATAATTGCTGTAGCTCTAAATGATTTTAAAATTTCATCAACATAATGAAAATTGTGTTCATATTTTCTAATAACAACTTTTATATTCCGAATTGTTCTGGGATTATCTAAAGCCCAACTTCAATCCACAACTCTTGTGCAAAGTGGCCACATTATGTTGTTTGACATCTTCATCTTCCTCGTAATGACTACAAGTAAATGCTTCCGCAGTTGGTATTAAAATTCCTTTGCATTTTTTATTTGTACATGCTTTATTATGCTATATTAAAATACCTTCTTTAAATTTTTGACAAATTTGATGTTATTTCGGTCAATTTCAGTTGCTCATTTGAAAATAAAAATTTCAGTGTTTTTAACTAAATTAGTCTGGTTTTTAGCTAATAACGGATCCGAACCCTTCACGATTTTTTCCTAATATATATTTATTAATTAGACATAATATCATCCTGTAAAAATTGGAAAAGCAACTCCAACTTCTTGATGAAGATATCTTTCTGATAGAACTTTTTGATCACCCAATTCCTTCATTATTACTTCGTTTTGACTTGAAATTGTTTCTGTAATTACATATAGTGGTTTGTATTTTAATTGGGGGTTGAAATATTACTTCGTAATCTAATTGTTTGCGCTGCTGGCAATGACATCGAAAAGCTCTAGAAATCGAATGTACTAGTATGTCCGTTAAGAACATTGTAGATGATTCCCGATAGATGGCGCGTGTATAAATAGTGGCAGAGCTGGCAGTCGTGAGTTGAGTTGATCATTGGCGGTGTTAGAGTTAACATCAACTGTCTTGTGCATTTAAGGTTGTACGTAATAGATTGTGTGTTTCTGCGAATTTATATACGTGTATAAAGACTCTGATTATTTAATTCTGTTGTTGTTGTACATTCTAAATAAATAAAGAGTTGTTACAATTTTAAACTACTAAAACTGCTTTTATTTGCAATCAAAAGTATCCGGTTTATTTAAAGGAAATAAACCCACGTTTTAAAAGGTAAAAACGTATTAAACCAAGTTTGACATATATTTTAAAATAATACTTACATTGAGGGGAAATTTTTAAAGTTTTAGTTAAACGGCATCAAAAACTATTACAATGGTCGTTCGTTGTTAAGTTGTGATTTTAAACATTATATTATTTAAAGCCATGTAAAATTGGAACTAAAAGTAGTTTATTTCCACTTGGAAATCCTGCAAACTTTATGTTATAGCAATCTATTGAAAATTCTTCATCACCCATGTTGTTCTCATCAACTAAAATGGTCCCTAAACTATTTCTGAATCTAATGGCTCCTTGAGAAAAGGTTCTGCACTTAAGAATCGTCGCCCTAATTTTGATTGTAATTCAATTGATGCAAATCTTGTTATTTTGATTGGTACAAAGGGTTTAATAGCACTTATGTACTGTTTTTCTAATCCAAACGAGTACTCTGAGTGGAAATTTAACATGTGTTTTGTTATTGTAACAAAAACAAAATACATGTAAAATTTCCACTCAAAGCACTCGTTTGCTATAGAAAAACAGCAGATTAAATTAATAGGACAAACAGCAGTATACAAATATTCGGTGGTTGATTACTGATCCATTTCTTTTTTTTAATTCTAATATTTTTTTAATTTCTGTAGGTAATCTTCAAATGGGCAAGCAGAAAACTTTTTCATACAGTCACTGATATCACAGATGATGAACAGATACGTCAGATACGCAGTTTTAGTAGTTTAAAATTGTAACAACTCTTTATTTATTTAGAATGTACAACAAAGTGGCATCACACATTTAACCCCATCGAAAGAAAGCACTAGCAAAAATGTATGCCTATCCTTTTTCTTCGATGGGGTTAAATGTAGAAAAGCTGATACACCACTTTTGTAAAAGTCAGTTTTGACGAATCTGTATATATATCTGTGCTGATAAGCTGAAGGCTGTGGACGTTGTGAGATATTGAGTTTCCTCCAAAATAGCTGCGGACACAACACCCCCCAGACCTATTCAAAATTGGCCAATTTTTTAAAAAAAAATTAGATTTGAGTAAAAAATTCTAAAAAGTCAAAGCACCGATCCTTGAAAAAGCTCCATATTTGTATAACCCTTTATGTTTCTTAAATACTAACACTTTTTAACTATCACACGGTAAATAACGTCACAGTAGGCACTTTTCTAAAATAGTATATATAGGTCCGAAGTAACTTTTTTCTATAAAATAATAAATACTATAATATGGGCATTTTTGGGAGAAAACGTAAAAAATACGGCACTTTTTACATGTTCCAACTTTGGATAGGGACAAGATAACTGTTAGCAAGTTGTTTTTAGAAAAAAAATTCGACCCTCCGTAGGCCCGCCACATCTAAAAAACCATAAAAAGATCGAGCAAAATTAAAAAAATAAAAAATAAATAAACCTAAATATCTCTTCAGCTAAAAGAGATAACCCACACGTGTAAGCATATATTTTGTAGATCTTCTCAAGCACTATTTATATTTTAAGTGACAGCTCTTTGGGATACTTAAGGGATTTTTGGCGATTTTTTTAAAAAAATTGCGACACTAGTTGACCCCCATTAGCGCTAGAAAGTTGAACAACTGCAAATCGAAAATACATCAGCACCAACCATGTGATATTTCGTAATAATATCTCAAATAGTTCCCCAGATATCGAATTATTTCCAAATAAAAACGTTTATAAACCACTGTGCATATGGCTGTAAGACGTATGGTGAGTCGACTAACAACCAGTAACCACGGTTACCATTGGAATACCTTTCAGTATGGTACGCAGTAGCATCGCTTAAATTCCACACAAAAGCATCGTGACAGGAACCAGGTCTAGATGCGTCGACAGCTCGTATCTTCAATTGGTGATCACAAATCTACATGCACAAAAAATACTTCATTTCATATAGACCAAAGTACTTACAATTAATACATTTAAGCTGTAATAAATTTTTCTGCAATAATACAATTCAGAGGCAGCCGGAGGTTTTAATAATTTTGTAAACACAACTGTCACTAAGATAGAATCATTCGATTGGCAACAAATTCGTTTGCTATCACGAATCTGTTTTCTCTGTGTACGTGGGTGCCATCTACCGACCCAATAACGAAACTACGTCAACTGAAGTGGGTAATGAATTAATTTCCCCATCAAGTTAGACATTAAATAATACTGGTGCCATACCAAAAAATAAAATAGAGTGAGCTCGGAAAATAAAGGAAAAATACTAATTGGCATGTACCTTTATGTGACCATTTCAAAACGCAAGTCCAGCCCCAAAGCTTCAAAAATTGGAGCCAAATCCAAAGCATATGAGAAGTAATCTGGTAAGTCAAAACCGTTTCTCGATTCTTGATAACCAAGAAAGTGAAAAATATCCGTTAGGCCCAGGGACCGAAAATAATAACACTGTGATAGTTGAAAAAACTGTCATGCGGTGCACCCGGTGGGTCAAACTAATTCGGGTATGCTGAATTCAGTGGTGCTAACCGTTTTTTAGGTTATGTCGTATTTTCGAGACGTGCCGTTATTTCGAAAATGAAGGAGGTTGCACAACATATATTTGCGTAACTCAAAACCGGTTTAGTTTATTAAAAAAAACTGAAAAAACCGAAATTCCGCAATAAAATTACCATTAAGAAAAGCTTAAGACGTTTTTATTCTTCGCAGTCGTTTTAGAAATATAAAAGAGCATACATGCATTTTCCAATTTCTAATGCTGTTTTAAAAACCAAAAATTTCGAAATTTTCCTAAAAAATAATTTTTATTTACTTCAATTTCCTTTTTCGTGCATTTTTAAATACTTGCGTTTTAAAAATATAAAATTGTTATGATAGATGTATGGTAGACTTATGCCATATCTCTGCTATAAAAGATGCTGTAAAGAGGCACTCCCAAAGGCTTTATTTACAGAGAAAAAGGTACACAGTTGCAGTACAAAATCGTTTAAATTTCACACAACGAGTCAATGGGTGCCAAGGCCTTGCATACACAATTCACTTAGAGTGCTGATAGAAGGCATATTAAAAGGTTTTCCGTTGAAGTCCTGTAAGATGATCTGCCAAACTATTCGTTAATGAACATTAGTTTTGAGAGGTACTTTACCTGTTGTTTGGATTCCTTCCATTTTGATACCAACTATGTACACTGGTAACAATATAATTCACGCAATGTTTTTTTTATAAAACCCGGTTTTATACATATAACCAATTTTCGGCTAACCGAAAAAGAGGTTTTTTTAACACTAACCTATTTTGAACAAAATCAAAAGCTTCTAATTTTTGTATGATGTCTTAAAGAATTCAGGATTAATTCATAACATTATTATGAATTCATAACATTAATATTAGTGATATAAAGTCCTATCAAATGAAATTTAATGTTATTTTTCCTTAGTATAACGTATTTTATTTGTTCTTATCACATAACTAGTCGTAATTCCAAACTAATTTAAGCAAAATGTGAATCGTTAAATTGTGTCTCTGTTAAAAATAGTATTCAGACTTGTTTCATCATTGATACGTATTTTGTAGAAACCCAAAATATGTATGTACGTGTATAACTAAATTCCAATATATCGTTGGCTTCATGCAAAAATAGTGTAATTGGGGAAATTCATAATAAAAAATTTATATGAGAAATCTAGTATGGGAAATGTATTTTGAGCAATTCACAAAAATATATCTGTGTAAATAACCCGAATTTTAAAATAAATGATTTGCGCCCTTTCTACACTAAGCTATCGATATGTATGAATTATAATATTAATGTATGTATTTCCTTTATCTGTTACGTTACCCAACCCTGACTAATGTTGTAACAATGACTATTGACTATTTAAATTTGCTTCCTCTTATTACTCCAACATCTACCTGCATCCTTGAAATAAATATATATGTATGTATGTATTTATGTATGTTTATGTGTTGTAAAGTTGTCTATCAACAAGTCTGGAAATTCGTTTTTAATAAATTGAGTTACAAATTTTGAAATACTTGTCACGCATATAAACTTTTCAGTCAAAACGCTTTGTCATCATAATTGTTGTTATTTTGACAGGACTTTAATTTTACCCACAATATCTTACTCTTGTAGTAGATGTTTGGAAGTGTGTGAGCAAGACAGGTAGAGAGTATAAAAGAAAAAGGTATTAATTTTAAGCTCTTATTGGTGACAACTTTCAAATGCTGAGCATTTTCATTGTTTGTCTCTTCCACATAAATACCCAAGTTTTGATAGACTTTGTCTAAAATATGCAGCAAAGGACGTGCAAAGAATAGTGAAATACTCGTAGTTTAGTTAATAATAACTACTGGTATTTAAGTCTCTAAATTTACCAGAAATATATTTATATTTAATACGTACTAAGTATATTAAGTTTTCATAAGTACATTCATGTGTTTATATTAAAGTTGTAAATTTAACTAGTATTAGGTGCGTTATTCGTATGTACATTTTTCATACAAATAACAGCATATCAATGACTGGCACATGTACACTGTTGCCAAATTTGGAGATTTCCTGGTAAAACGGAGTTGGAATTTGTGTAAAACTTTGTATATCCAATGAGAAAAAGGAAAGCAATACAGTCACATTCCAATGCTAACCAAGGTATGTCCATATCCGTACGACTTCATAATGATATAACGCTCATTAATCGGTTCCTGACTTGTTTTCTTGTGTTGTAGTGATATTCTAATATTTAGAAATGTTTTATTATACCATTCACCTTCGTGAGAAGGTGAAGATAGCGGAGTCGATTTAGCCATGTCCGTCTGTCTGTCTGTCTGTCTGTTGAAATCAATTTTCTGAAGACTCCAGACATCTTCGGGATTCAAATCTTCAATAATTCTGTCAGACATGCTTTCGAGAAGTTTCCTATTTAAAATCAGCAAAATCCGTCCATAAATAACGGAGATATGAGCAAAAATCCGAGACAACCTCTATTTTTGGCCTATTTTTTATCTATATCTCGATTACTAAGTCATAAGTATAGACAATATGGATATCTAATGATAGATATTTCAAAGTCCATTGCAACGATGTATATAAGGCTATACAAAGTTGGACCTACAATGGGTCAAAATCGGGAAAAATATTTTTTATCCCGAATTTTGTTTCACAAAAAAACATTTTTTTTGTCATAAATTTTTTTCACTAATAAATTAAATTTTTTTTTTAAAAAAAATTGGAAAAAACTTAAAAAAAATATTTTGAAAAAAAAAATTTAAAAAATTTTTTTTTTTAATTTTATTTTAAAGTATAATTTGGCGAAGGGTATATAAGATTCGACACAGCCGAACATAGCTCTCTTACTTGTTTACAGATAGTTTTGTTTTTAATTGAAATCTATTTTTTAAATTTCATATAAAACAATTTGTATCGCCTTAATGGGGAAAAAAGTACCTAAAATTTTGATAAAGATTTTCATGCGAAAATTAACTAATGTGTTAATTTTTGTTAATAAAATTAACAAATCCATGTAAACAATTTGGTACTTTTTTAAAACACGTTTTTACTTGAGCACATGAACACAGATTTTAACCGTTTGATATATAACTGTCACAAAAAAATCGGCAAAATGGGTAAAGTAAATTCCGGTTTTGGGTTGTTTTGAAAAATTTTTATTTTTTCTCATGGTACTTTTTCAATAATTTAAATTAAGTATGTATTTTATTTATCGACAGTAAGTAAGAATCAAGGAAACATAATTAATGGTATTTAGGTACCAAAACCAATTGTTTATAATTGTAGGCCTAGAATCATGAAATTCAGCATATATTGTTCTGAGTGTAAATCCAAGATTGATACATTATGGCACTTTTTTTTCCTAATAGTACTTTTCACATTTGTATGTGAAGTTAATTTAATATTAGTTCATTTTACTTAGTATGAAATTGATCTTTTTGTTTTGTTTTCTTATAAACTTAAGATAGGGTCACACATGGCAAATATTTGATGAAAAAGACATAACCGCTAAATATTTTAATTCTTTTATTTCATTCATTTCATTGAGGACAATTCAAAACAAATATTTAGTTTAATTTTATTTGACGCTGTTTGATATCACAAAACACTTGTAAAGGTAGGGTCACGCATGGCAAATATTTGACGAAAAAGACGTAACTACTAAATAAAATATATTTGAATTAATTTTTTTATTTCAAAAACGTATCTTATTTAGGATGATTTAAAAGAAATGTTTAGTTTTATTTTATTTGATGCTGTTTGGTCTTAAAAAAACACTCGTAAGAGTAAACAACGTCAAACAAATTTGTGCTAAAAAAAGGTGGTTACGCTTTTTTGAGTAAATATTTGCTATTGTGACCGTACCTTTAGGCTTTTTTAATGATTTCCTGGATAATTGCGTAAAAAAAACTGAGAAATTTTAGGAAATCAACCAGAATAATGTTTTGTAAAAAAACATTTAAATTGACGTAAATAATGAAATCTATTAATAACTAAACTTAAACTGCTAGTAAGTCTGTCTTGACTAGTCGTAGTGAAAAATATATTTATCATTTTATACGCGAACACTGCGTACTCTAAAAAAAGTGATTATAGTTGCCTAAAAACTATATTTCTAGACATTAAATATCTATGGCATAATTACTAAGTAGTAACAAGTCAAAACTAGTTAAGGTCAATGTAAGTGTTAAAAGAAGATAAAATCAATAAGAAATGATGCTGTCTGTAGTTATGGATATTCAACAGAAATATTTAAATTTCTTAATTTAACTTGTGCAACTAGACATAATGAACGTTGTGGTGCCCTTTTAAGACAAATAATTCTTTGGGAAAACGCCCTGTAAAAACATTTTTATTTCGTTGATTTTTCAAGTTTAATTAATCTTACTCGAAAAAAGTCAAAACAAAATGATTCTGAACCCCAAACTGTTCGCATTTCGAAATACGAGTACAACTTTGACTAGGCATGTGGAAGTTTTTTAAACTCGGAAAAAAATGAGCATTCATATGCATTAAGGTGCTACCGTTTGTGTATAGAAAACAATTTTGTCGTTTTCTCCAGCTAAAATAAAAGTTTACCTAATTTTATGATATATTTTATAAAAAATTGTTTAATTAGAGATTGACGCTAGTGATCCTAGGATAAAAAAAATAAATTCCTTTTCCAGTGTCCCAACTTTATGAGAGCTGACCAATATCCCCATTCCAACTCAAAAACACTTCAGTTCTAAATGCAGAAAATTCTTTCGTCTTTTCCTGTACGTTAAGAGAAGATCTAAAATGGACTTCGAAGCACAGGCTATACAAAAGAGTTGTATTGTAATTTCGGTTTACGATTCTAAACTATGAGTGTTTTAAACAAAGGACTTCATTATTATTCATATAATTAATTTCAAAGATGACGAGATAAGATATCAAAAATGCATTTTTTGTGGGGGAACGTTATTATTACATGATATCGGGGTCTCACAAACACAGCTTTTCCCGGCCTTCCTATTAAGGTGAAGGATATATACTAGGGTATTCAATTAATCGGGTTTCTGGATTAATCGGTTAATCGAGCAAATAATTAATCGCGGTTTAGATTTAATCGGTTAATAATCGGTTCATTTTAAATTATTCGATTAACCGAATAATTTTTATTTTAATTTAAAATTGAAAATGGAACCACAAATTTTGTATACTTATTTAAGCATTTTATAAATAAAAACAACAAAATCATAAGAATTCAACAAAGAAAGTAATAGCAAAAAAAAAATATGGTATCTGAGATCCTTTTTTGATACAGATGTGAGTTTCTTTAGGATTTTAGTGAGATCTTCTGAAATAAGCTCTTGAAAAAGAATATATTTGAAATGTTTTCCTTTTAAACGATTTTTCATTAGATGTAATAAGACTTGAGAAATCAAAAGTAAAGAATATCCAATTTCTCAATTATACCATTGCACAGTGGAAAATTTTGGTCATTTTCAGATCAAAAATCTGTAACTTTTGAATAGATGAGGATTTTTGTAAGATTTTTTTTTTTTTTATTTTTGAATAGGTGGGACTTTAAGCTTATATTTGCTTTTTTAATCTTAAAAATCGAATCATAATAAAAAAATGTAATGAACGGTTAAAAATACATTTTTGATTTTTTTTAGTTTTTGTATAAAAGTTATATGTTAAGACAAGTAAAAGAGGTGTTTTTTATGTACTTTTTCATTAGTTTTAATAGTATTTTTTTTGGAAAAATACAACCTTTGGCCTTTGAAGCCCCAATATTTACAAAGCCCAAAGGTTGCATTTTTTGAAAAACATGTTCAGCTACAGTAGAGTTAAAATAAAACTCCATTGGTAGCAAATGTATGATACTTTAAAAAAATGCTTTCGAAGTTTAAAGTTTAAAACCGTTTTCAAAGATTTTGAAAAACTCCCAACATTTTAAGTTTTTTTTTAAAAAACTGTTTTAGGGTAGGCCGTAGTACTTTAGTACCTCTCATTCACACATTTTTAGAGCGATTTAAAAATTTTAATTATGGAGAGGCAAGGAATTATGGAGAGGCAAGGAATTAATATTTCATAAAATGTAAAAATGTATATTTCAAGAAATTATTTAAGTTTTTATAAAAAGTTTAGCATTTTCTTTGTTTTTTTTAAATTTTTCATATTCAACAATAGTTATTTTAATTTTTTCTATGAAAACACACTCTTTGTTTTAAAGACAAGTTTATAGTGAAAATCGTAGTCAAAGTTGCATAGGTAAGCCAAAAAAAATTATATATTTTACATGAATAAATTTCAAATCTGCTAACAATATATACAAAACTCATAAAAATAGAATCTGGACAAGATACCCTTTCCAACAAGGTAAAACAATCCTAAAACAAATAATTATAAACATTAAAACTACGCCCTTGACTATGGTATATTTGTAACTCCCCAAATCTTTAAAGAAGAAAGTAGTGTGTTCTGTCGCCATTTTCGAATACTTCTGTTGACATAATAATTATAATTTCTGCAAATAATTATTGCTTGACATCTTAGCTTTACGATAGAATTTGTTTTATGGTTAATTTCAAACATTTGCCAAAATCAATTATGAGATGCATACCCTTATATTATCCACTGTGCGTTGGAGTCCTTTTTGGAGTTTTTCAATAAAAGACTCGTTTTAGTTATGTCTTTAGTTTCATCTATTATCATGTCGTTCTCCGACTCATTAGCACAAAGTTAATCATAGTACATTCCAGAAAAAGGTTCATTTACAAATTCCTTACTTTCAATTTTTGTGCTATACTTCTAGAAAACCACAAATTACACAGTTCCAGTAATATGGCAATAGAAAACCAACAAGAGAAAATGTCAAAATGGTTGTGGTTTAAAAAGAGGGACAAATATATATCGCTCTTGCTGCCTATTGAAAATTGTATTTTTTCTTTCACTCTGAAAACCACTTTTCAAAGGTTCGATATTACTTTTTTGAGAACTGTCATTTGTTTCATATTATTACAGATATGATCTGTGTGAGTTAAGAAATGAAATGTGTGTGCTTAACTATAACTATGTTTCTATATAAAGTCAAAAAAAAACAAGTAAGAAAGTATGGTCGGTCAAGCCCGACCATATAATACCCTACACTAAGAAATGAGCAAAAACATTTTTCTTTCAAAATTTCAATAATTTATATTCGTGAGCGATTTTCGGAAGTGGGCCTTATATGGGAGCTATGACCAATTATGGACCGATCATCATGAAATTTGCTCATGTGATTAATGTCTATATGAAAGTTATTTATGTTGAATTTTATGTGTATACCAACATTTTTAAGATATTTATGCTCGTTAAAGTGATTATCGGAAGCAGGCCTTCTATGGGAGCTATGACTAATTATGGACCGATCGTAATAAAATTTGGTGACATGAATTCTGTGTATATAAAACTTATTTGGAGAAGAACTTGTGTAGATACATATATAAATTAAACATTTATGACCGATAAAGTCCAATTTCGGGAGGTAATTTGTATGGGGGCTAGGTGAAATAATGGACCGATTTCAGCCAGTTTCAATAGGCTTTGTCCTTGGGCAGAGAAAGTGATATGTACCAAATTCTGTCGAAATATCTTGAAGATTGCGACCTGTACTCTGCGCACAGCCAGACGGACGGACGGACGGACGGACGGACATCGTTTAATCGACTCAGAAAGTGATTCTGAGTCGATCGGTATACTTTAAGGTGGGTGTTAGACTAATATTTTTGGCCGTTACAAACATCTGCACAAATCCAATATACCCTCCCCACTATGGTGGTGTAGGGTATAAATATAAATTTCGGTTAATCGGTTAATCGACACAAATTAATCGGTTTATTTGTTATTTGAAAATCGGCAATTTTAAATTATTCGAACAGTTAACCGACCAAAATTAATCGGTTAACCGATTAACGGTTAATCGATTGAATACCCTAATATATACATTATACCAGCCTTAAAAAATATTTTGGCTTTGGATGGGTCTTGTATTGTTCTTAAATATTCATTAAATATTTTTAAAGAAATTGGCCATTATTTTGAGCTGCTAAAGAACAAAACAAGAACTGTCTAAAGAAAATAAATTGTTTAAGGACAGGTCTTATAAAACATATCAGATTCGCTCGTTCTTCATTTAATATCCTGTTCTCAAATGAACGAATTGAAATTTGTATGGAATAAGCTGATAAGTAGTTTGTTGCTTTGCAAATAATTTTTTAAATTGAAGCTGCACGCAGAGAAAAAATAAAGTTGTGCATGTTTTCTGTAACCATTTGAAAATTTTTAAATATTGTTTAACAATATTATAGTCACAGTAACTATTTACATGATTGTGGTAACCATAATATGGTTAACTTACGATTCACATGATTGTATCAATCATATATATGGTTACAATAAACAAGTATATGTTTGTGAATTTAAATTTAAGGAGAACAATTCAATAACTGGATCTTAATATTGCATTTGCATCATGATTTCATTTTTTGAACACTTATTTTTCTTTTTAATATCCCATTCGACATCAGTTTCTTAAGGTACAAAAATTTAAATCGCGAGTTTTTTAAATTAAATAAATAAATATGGAAATGTTCAAATGACTCTACCGAATATGATGAAAATCGAAAGTTAACATTTGCTTTGTTGTCTTATGGAATTCATGATATATTATTTAAAATTAATAAAAACATAAAAAATTAAGCAAATTTCTTATTTTTATGATATCAAAAAATTGTAAAACCATATAAAATAAACTTTAATTTTTTGTTGGGAACATCGATCAGTATTTTTGTCATATAAAAACAGTGCAACACTAATATACACTTATGTATTTATGAAAGTATTTGTGTAAACACATACATATGTGTGAATTTCAAAAGCACATGTATTCGTATTATTGTTGTTTACATACATACATATGTATAACGATATTTACATACAATATGTATATGCAGTTATGTCTAGTATGTATTGAAGAATATGAAATTAATTCATAACCCATGTATAATTGAAATCCTTTGGGTATGCAGTGTTAGAAGTAGAAAGTTAAGTGCTGTGTACTATTCACTTTGCAAAATCAAGGTTTGCCGAATTCATTTCATATTTCCATTGGTATAAACATACATACATATTATGTACTAGCGATTTTCAATACTATTTACTAGCTTATCTGGGCATGATATTAGAAAAGCAAGTAAACAGGTGTAGAATAAATCAATACACAGATACCTTAAATTGTAGGTCATTGCAACACAAAAAATAAACATAATTTAAATTTTTTATATCATATTTCAAGCGTCGATATAAAAAATGTAGTATAAATTTTTGATCTTTGTTATTTAGGCGTGATTAAACTACTAAAAGCTTGGTTAAATGGATTCTTAAGTAACTATATAAAATTATATGAGAGTACTTGGCCTGGTAATGTAGTAAAAGAGCACAATAACAAAAAACTAATAACAAAATACATTAGAAATATAAATATTTGTCAATAAATAGCTCTTCTGCTTTTTTACTAGCCCAAGTACTCTACATTGTGAATACCGCTAATGTATTTTAATCAAATCCTCCTTATTAACATATCTATGTTCACATCTTGATACCCAGTAACTAATTTTTTTTTCCGAGATAAGATAAAAATGAAAAAATATTCCCCTATCGTATAAATGTGTATTGTTTGGCTCATTTTCAAACAAAATATATACCAACATTTTTTTCATTATTAATTTGCTTGAAAAGTATAATTTTCCAAATGTTACAAGTTTAATTTTATGTTTCACTTCCTGGAAAGTTCGGTCGGGAATCCATAATGTTTAATTGATTTCTTGAAAAACTGGATAATATGGGGACAATATTATAATTTTGATAATTCGTATAATTTCGTTAATGTATTTTACGGATGTGTGACTTATTTGGGAGATATAATTAAATATTTTAAAGTGATTTCTATGTATTTGAGAAATATTTTGCTAGATATTTTTCTCCATAACATTATTTACAATAGTTTTTTGGGTATCATTGTGATTATCGGAAATGGAGCTATATGGGTGCTATGGTCAAATATGGACCGATATTCACAAAACCCAGTAATATAATGTCTGGATACAATATATTGATCTGTATACAATTTTAATTCGATATCGATATATTTAAAATATGTATAGAGGTTAATGTGTTTTTCGGAAGTGGTCCTTATATGGGAAATACGACCAATTATCGGCCAAACTTCATAAGATTCAACACATCGATTTTCGTATATATGGGAAATATTTATTTGATATTTTAACCAGATAGAATTTTTTGTAAGAGATTTGTTAGTATTTAAGTAATTTTCGGAAATGGACCTTATATGGGAGCTATGGTCAAATAAGAACCGATATTCACACAATCTAGTAGTATCATTTGTGAATTAATACTACCAATCTCTATAAAATTTTATTTCGATAACGATATTTTTCAGATATTTATGAAAATTAATGTGTTTTTTGGAAGTGGTCCTTATTTGGGAGCTATAACCAATTATTTTTCGGAAGTGGTCCTTATATGGGAAATACGACCAATTATCGGCCAAACTTCATAAGATTCAACACATCGATTTTCGTATATATGGGAAATATTTATTTGATATTTTAACCAGATAGAATTTTTTGTAAGAGATTTGTTAGTATTTAAGTAATTTTCGGAAATGGACCTTATATGGGAGCTATGGTCAAATAAGAACCGATATTCACACAATCTAGTAGTATCATTTGTGAATTAATACTACCAATCTCTATAAAATTTTATTTCGATAACGATATTTTTCAGATATTTATGAAAATTAATGTGTTTTTTGGAAGTGGTCCTTATTTGGGAGCTATAACCAATTATGGGCCGATCTTCATGAAATTCCCTACAGCGATTTTCATGTGCATGGGGATTATGCAATTTGAATTTCAACCTGATACCGATATATATAAGATATTTAAATGATTTTCGAAGTAAACTTTATATGGGGGCTATGATCAAATAGTGCCCGATCCAAAAAAAAAAATTGGTCTCGCGATTTCCGTTTGCACGAAACTTAGTTGTGGTGAATTTTGTATGGATACTGCAACTCTATGGGCATTTATATACCATAGCACCATATTACGGTAAAAAATTTGTATGGGGGCTACGAGAAATTATGGACCGATTCTTTCGATTTTCAACAGAATTTGTTCTTTTATCATATAAATAATGAGTGCAAAATTTTATGGTATTCTCTGCAATGAATTTACCCAAAGTCACAAAAATCATGTGAAAATTATCAAAATTTTTGGAGGTTGTCTTACATTTTGATCCATAACCCTGGTTCTACCAATTCGATTTTGCTGATTTTAAATACCAAACTGCTTAGAAAAATTATAAACATTTTGGTATGCATTTCATTAATTTTACTTATGTATTTTGGACGTGAGAGTGTTTTACAGAGACAGACGGACAGACAGACAGACGGACATTGCTCAATCGACTTAGAATTTCATAAGGATCAATAATATATATACTTTGTTGGGTTTCAGATGAATATTTCTCAATGTTATACACGGAATGACAAACTTATATATACCCTCTTTCACCACTTGTGGTGGTGGAGGGTATAAAAAGGAAAATACAATATTTTTAACCTAGCAAAATCGAATATGACATTGATTTAGATTTTGTATTTTAAAGGGAGTAATACGAACGCCATTATTTTGTATTATGATGCGTTTTGGACCATTTCATCTACTGGAGGAATTACTTTAACTAACACATGTTAAAAAAAGTAGAGTTTCCAATTCGGTTTTAACCAAAACCGAAACCTCGGTTTTTCAAGGCCTAAAACCGAAACCGACAATTATTCTTCCGTTTTCACTTTTAATCTATTTTCACTAGAAAAATTCAAAATTTAGAAATGAGAAACTAACTTTTTCATCCAATTATTCATCCAATATCTATAAACACAGATCAGTAAAAATATTATAAGATTTGTTTAAATTGTTTAAATTGTATTGCAATAATTGCTTCAGATGATGTAGCAGGCTACCTTTCGCAGGCTAAATAATGCAAAATTTTTGTAACAAAGTCTTAGTTATTTTCAAATATCCGATAATAGTATGGAGTACTAGCTGACCCGGTATGCTTCACCACCCCAATGGGAATAAAGAAATAGTACTATTAAGTCTCCCTTTGTAAATTAATACTAATTCAGGAAAACATATCTCTAGTTTCATATTTATTGATTCATTGTAATGTGGATTGTAGCTCATTCTAGACGTATTATTAGAATAAAAACATTACCTTAAGACCCACATTTTGTATTCCTACTCAGCATCATTAATGTTTCATTTCATATTTCTGTGTTCATTATTATAGAATATTCAAAAGAAAGCTAAGACTATAATCACCTTTCGTGAATTCTAACCCATTCAGAATCATTTGTTTGGATTATTATTATAAAATATTCAAAAAGTACCTTTACAATAAAGAAATAGTAACATTAATTATCCGTTTTGAATTCGCGATTGTAGGTAGGTACATCGTTATAAAATATCCAAAAAGTACTACTAGTTCGAAAAAGAACCTGCAATTCCCTTTTTTATATTCTAACTCAGTCAGGATCATATGTGTTTAATATCCTGCTGATAGGTTCATTATTATAGAAATTTCAATAATAGTTTATTTTATCTCAATATCATGATGCCCTCTATCCTTGATTCTTTCTTTACTCAGAGGAATATCAGCCAACTATTATATACAATAAGTAAAATAATTTAATATAATAAAAAGTATCATTAGAAGAAAAAGTAAAAATTTTCCACACGTAAACCACTGTTAAGTTTGAAATTTCAAAGTAATTTCCTGATTCTAGGTTCAACATTATAGAAAATTCATTTTGCAGAACGAAAAAGTACTCCTTAGTTTGGTTTAGTTCTCTATTTTTGGTATCATAATACAATTGAGCACCCTATTCTTGATTACTTCTTTACTGAGAACAGGGTTCCCAGATTTTTTTCGAGACTTTTCCCCAAATTAAAATTTTTCATCCCCGAAATTCCCCAAAAAACAGTTTGTGCTATCCCCAAAAATCCCCAGTAAAAATAATAGTCTAATTTTAATTCATACATATATTATTTGCACTGCAATTAATTTTATTTATGTACGTATATAAAATAATTTAAAAAATAAAACTTATAAATTAAAATTTCTGGTTTTCTTACATAAGAAATACAATTTTATATTTACTAAGCCATTCAGATATTGTTTTTTTAATTCTAGAGATTGTTTGTTTTTTAACTTTTGAAAAGAGAAAATACTTTAACCCCAGTACCACGAAGTCTGTTAACTAATATTTATACTGACAGTTTTCATACAAAAATAATTTTAACCGACAGTATAACTATTAGTTAACACCTAACCACGATTCGTGTTAATGGGGGTAATTTTTAAAAATCAAAACCCCTTATCAAATCACTTTTTTAGGAATAAAATATTATCTATTGATAATACATAATAACAATTTGTAAATTTGTATTCCAATGTTTTCTTTCGATTTAAGACAAACTCTTACATAAATTAAATATTTAGAACAATTCCATAAATACGAAAACTAAAACAGAAAAATAAAAAGTAAAATAAAAATCCCCAAAAATATTCAAAAAATCCCCAAAGCATACAATATTGCCCCAACTGTTCCCCATATCCCCAAACCCAATTATTTATCCCCATTTACAAAATAAAATCCCCAATTTGGGGAAAAATCCCCTAATCTGACAACACTGACTGAGAAGCATATTAGCAAACATTAACTAATTTAATATATTAAAAAGGTACCATTAACACAAAAAGTACCACTTTTCCATTATCCTCGTAAACACTCGACAAATTTGAACTTTAAATTTGTTTAGCAGTTCCTATATTATCAACTGATTTAATAGTTAATAAATTATCACAAAACCGGTTTTCAATTTTTTAAAACCGAAACCGCGGTTTTGAAATTCTTCGGTTTTTTGGAAACTCTAAAAAAAAACATTGCAAACAAGTTTCGGGGTTGAACGACCATATCCTTTTCATGAAATTTTCCATAACCAAATCGCAAAGTGGCTGCCCTATCTCCTCGATAGCCTCACGAATTCTATCTTTGAGGTCTTGAATCGAAGCTGGGGTGTTGGCTTAGACCTTATCTTTCACGTGGCTCCAAAGGAAGAAGTCGCAAGGTTTTAAATCACAAGATCTCGGTGACCAATTGTGACCACCTCTTCGAGAGATAATAACAAGCACACAATCAGCAAAGATACGACGTTGTTGATGATCGGACGACTTGAGTTCTTATTTTAACTGAACTTTATAAGCCTTAAGACCCAAGTCTTTATGCAAAATACGGTGTAATGACGTTTTTAAAATGCCCAATTCCAAAGAACGACGAGTAATGGACAAACCTGAGTTTTCTTCAACATTTTGGGCTACAGCAGCAATATTTTCAGTTGTTCTTGAGCGACGTGCACGGGTTTTATTCATCACATCACTAACTTGTCCCAACAGCTCGAATTTTTCCACCAATTTCTGTATTGCGGTCCGACAAAGTGCTTCACGATGACCCAAACATATTTTAGTTTTGCGAACTGTGACTGCAAGATTTTCACCATTTTTGTAGTGAATTTTAATAATTTCAATGCGTTGTGGAAGCGTGTATCGTTCCATTTTTAGAAATGGCGTAGTTTCTACTTGTCAAATAATAAAAGCTTCAAAAGTGACGGCTACCGAAATACCGGGTGATTCAAAATAACACCTCTTGTTGGGAGACTAACACCTGACTAGTACTGTAACAGATCAAGAGATAGAGATGGACATCCCACATAGTTAGTAACATTCACATTCATAGGGTTGGATTGTAATTAGTATCTAAAGAATGTAAATAATTAATTAGGAAAACTGCGATTTATTAAGCGATGTTGACGAAGATGGTAAGAAGAAAAATACATTAAAGGATACTTACAAACCATCCAAACAACATAATATTCAAAGTTGTCACAAAACGTGTATTGATTTTTCTTATGTTTTGCAGTGGCCAGAAAGATAAAGATATTGGACAACATATGCTGAATTTCTTTGGGTCGCCTATACGTAGAGACATGTTCTTCAGGAATTCCCTGTAAAAATTATAATTTTTCTCATAAAATTAATATGTTAATGAGCATATATTTATGTAATCTTAAGGTAATTAAGAAATTTAAAAAAAATCTTCACAACAAAATTTAATATATTTTTCTGAAAAAAAACAATTGTTAGTAAAATAAATTTTATTAAATATAATTTGTACAAACCTTTCTCCTTCATACATACACACAAAAATATTCGATGAATTAACATAGTTTTTAATTAAAATATATTTGCTTAATTCACAACAATTTGTATCGTGTATCTTGTATTATATACACTTTTAATTTACTGTTAATTTACTGCTGAGATTAAGTAAAATTGTATTGGTCAATTCACAAGGTCTCTTATCAGTCATATTGTCATAATGTCCTAATATATCACGACTCGTCGGCTCGGCTTAACCGACTCTTAGGCGCTCGGCGTTGGTCTCTGCTGGTTCGTTACAATAACACAATAAACATAGCATAGAAAGTAGTATTATTTTAGGACATTTTTTGCTTTAAAAGCAATAAAAACCATTGTGAAATATTATGACAATAACGCATGATAAGAGACCTTGTGAATTGACCATATGTATTTGTATTCTTCTTCTCAATAACTGGATTTAAATTACATTTATAGTCGGGAAAGCAATATACCTTTTGAAAAACATACAAAATAAAAGTGTATAAGTGTATTTAATTTTTATATGAAAACTTCCAACAACAAGCTTAGACTATTGTATTCTAATACAATAATACACTCGATACAAAGATACAAGGGGTTTTGTGAATTAAGCAATTGTATAAATTAACTATTAGCATAGGTAATACAACATTTTTATTTAGTTTCATATAAAAATAATTTAACTATGCCAGCTAAGGTGATAAGTATTACCTTGAATATTTTTTTGTGTGTATATGATTTCTATTTTAGAATAGGGATTAAGCAGAACGTGATTTGGAAACTCAATATAAAGCATACGTACATATAAACAAACAGAATTTTCAGACTGAGGTCAAGACTGTGTTGATGGTTTTGCAAACACATTCGGCATTCCTGAGCGAGAAGTGATATTTCATATTTTAAGAAAATAAATTTCTACAAGACTTGAGGTAAGGTCAGACTAAGCTAATTATTTGACACAAAATATTTCATGTGTTTGATCAAAACTACATCAAATAATCCATGGCTTGATTTTGTGGTCACACTGTACACATTTATTTGCCATATTTGTTTAATCAAACTACACCGAAATACTCTCAAACACAGGAAGGGGAAAATATATTTGTCTTGTGGTCACATTTATGGTAATATTTTTTCTAAATAATTATTAAATAAAGCTGTAAAAAAACTTTAATTTCTTTCTTCAATAAAAAATACATATCTAGAAAGTAAAATACTACTAGATTTTGCTTTATATTTGAAAGAATTGTGAAATTTCAGTACTTTTATTTCAACGTAAAATATTTTATGTTCCTAGTTTGAACAGAAAATATTTTTGCACGGCAAACAAGAAAACAGCTGAATTTGGTGAAACAAATTTATTTGCCAATAAGAAAACATTCTTGTAATGTGACCAATGTGTGACCACTAAACAGCAAATATTTTCCTCAATTTTTGGTAATTTTTTATTTGATCTTGCAATTCATTTGCAAGATCAAACAGCGTCAAATAACAGCTCTTGCATCATGTGTTATCGCAAAAGTAGTGTTGCTATATCTTAAATTAAAAATCGCTAAATAATGAAAACAAATCGCGAAAAGAACTCAAGCTTGAACAATTTAATAATATAATTATTATAAGTGTATTTATTAAATTATATTACTATCAACGTATTAAAATTTGTAGGTATAATTGTACTTAAAATCTACCAAATATCCCTAATGTAATTAACAATTTTGGATTTTGAACTAAAAATCGCATTATTCAAACAAAACGAATACTACTATGATGAACTTAACAATAATCAAATAAGCGAACCGTTAAAAAGAAAAAGTATATTAAAATGTTGAAACCAAAGTACATACAAGTAGTCCAACTCTTTGACAGCAGTACCTAACAATATATTGGACGCAAAACGAAATGAAAATGTGCTAGAAATGTAAATAAAATTATAAAATACTGTGTGTTAAAGAATTGACGAGAATTAAACTATATTTAATCGAAATTTTTTTCTTAAAATATCGAGACATTTGATGTGTACATTTATCACAAGGGAGTTGAATTCACACGGTACTCATTTATGTGAGAGAGTAATATTGAAAAATAGAGTCGGACTACTTGTTATACTTTGATTAAAACTATACTTATATGTAGAAGGAAAAATTAAATTCATAATTGAAATTATTTTTTTTAATAAAAATTATTAATCGAACAGGACTTTCACCAAACCTTTTTCATTCTGAATTTTCACAAATATTATATTCCCATTAAAAAAAAATTAAGCAGATCATACTGTTTAAGAATTAATTTTTAATTGCAATCCAATAATAATATTTATGTATGTCTAAACTATTTTCTTTGATTTTAAATTCAATAAATATTCCATACATTTGAGCAATTTTAAATTTTGTAAATAGAAAAACTCCATGTATAAAAACAATCAAACATCAGACTATGTTATACGTATACAAATATAATCGCATACAAATGCAAAAAATCGCAACATAGACTTCATGTCTTCAATTATTTTTTCTCCCAGAATGTCATTCCATGCTGAATGACTTTTATGTGAAGAAGAAGACTTCATTTATTGATGCCATTTTTTTAGTGAAAATAATTTAAATAAGAAATTTACAAGAAATATTGATATGTATTATAGTTAAAGAATAAAAATAGTGCAATTTTGTTTTTAATTTAGTACCAAAAATATTTAAATATTCTTCTTTTTAATCCTCCGTGTTGAGCAAATAATTTTCTTTGTTTGCTCTATTTGATCAAACAATTATTTCATGAAAGTATTTGATATAGTGTGACCACACGGCAAATATATTTAGTGATTCTTTTTCGCAGCAGTTTGGTCAAACAAAAAGTGAAAAATTAAATTCAGTATATGATAATAAAATTCAATAAAACTTTAATAAAATAATTGTTTTACAATTCGAAATAAGTGCGTTAACCTTAAAAAGATTTGTAAGATCAAATTATATATTTTTTATGTATTTATATAGCTAGTGGTCACACTATGTTCACATTAAGAAAATATTTTGTTTGCCGACAAATAAATTTGTTTGACTAAAATCATCTGTTTTGTTGTTTGCTCTAAATTTTATTTGTGGTCAGATTCAGACAATGAAATATTTGACGATAATCGTCAAATATTAGCTGTGTCTGACCGAACCTTTACATACACATTTATGTCACTAATGTAAATTACTTAATTGGTCTTGATACTTTATTCTTTATTTCATATACATATATTTGTAAAAAAATGTTTTACAGATAAATTTGTAGATTTTATGTAAACAATTTTTGAATACTTAAATGTCATACAAATCTGCCGAATGGAAATGGTCTGTCGGTTGAGAACGCCGAATTCTTTTGTTTCATTCATAATTGGATTTTACGGCTACAACCACTAATATTTGGCATTGATGCATTAGTTGCTGAATTAAATTTAGTAGACGAATTGGTAGCACATTTTTAAGTAAAGGCACAAATCGGTTATGTTAACAGGTTTTAGAATTGTTAATACTTTAATTCGATTGTAATTAAGTTTTTACTGTTTTTAGCATAGAAAATCGCATGAATAATAGGTTTTATAATATGAATAAAATGTTGATTCATCTTATTAAAAATTTATAACTACAACATTTTTAATTGAAATTGAGAACATTATAATATATATACATGATATTGAGAAAATTCCAAGAATTCCAAGAATTTCCATTTTAAATTGAGAATTTTAGCCAAAGAATAAACGCATAGAACGAAAGGAGAGAGTAATATCAATAGAAAAATTACTCTCTTTTCACACATACGGGCGATACAATAAAAAAATACATGCAATAAGTTCTCATGAATTAGGTTTATGGCTCTCAGTTACCTATCTAGTTGTCATCTATGATTTCAGCTTTAAATTTAGAAAATTCCAAATGAAATTGAGAATTCCCATTTTAAATTGAGAATATTCCAATTAAAATTGAGAATTTTAATATGAAATTGAGAAAATTCTAATTGAAATTAAGAAAATTCCAAATGAAATTGAGAAAATTGTACTTTACTCTACATAAATAATATACTTACATTAAAGAAATATGGAACAAATAACAATGATGTTGTATAGCTCCACTGCAATCTCCAGAAAGTTATACAGGACTTGGAACCGTTAATTAATTCTTCAAGATATAAAATCCTCAGCTCTCCCACATTAGGAGGATGTACGGTTGGTATATTCATCCATGACTTCACAATACTTTTGATTTTGGATCAAATTATTTCAATTGGGTCAATCATAGGTGAATAAAATGTGTAAAAGTGTTGCTACTATATAGAGAATTGTCGAAAATTCCACGTAGATGACTGAGGCATTGTCACATACCAGAACGAGTTCAGATAACTGATTGCCCAACTCTATCAAGAACTCAATATCCCCTCTATATAAAGAACAATTTGACCTAACTGAAGTTACACATTTTTCGAGGAAAATGTGACGACAGGGAATAAGCCATATTATTTCCCCAAGTGTAGTGATGCTTAAGCATACCTCTCAATTATCTTTAAAATCCCTCAAAATAAAATTTTAACTTTCATTTGGAATTTTCTAATTTTCATATTGGAATTCTTAATTTCAATTGTAATTTTCTCAATGTCATATTGAAGTTGGAATTTTCACAATTTAAAATGGAAATTCTCAAATTCATTTAGAATTTTCTCAATTTCGAATGGAAATTCTGAATTTAATTTGGAATTTTCTCAGTTTATTATGGAAATTCCCAATTTCATTTGGAATTTTCTCAATTTCAATTTGAAATTCTTAATTTCATTTGGAATTTTCTCAATTACAATGAGAAATTTCGGTGTCTAAAAAAAATACAGAATATTTAGGCAAAAATTGTGAAATTAAAAAAACAAATAAGGAATCCAAAAATTGAAAACTGATTTGAGAATATCAAGCTAATACTGTTGTCCCTCCCTATTTTGAGATTTTATAAGATTCAGCATATAAATTAGAATAAATTTATACGAAAAATGTATAATTTATCAATGGATAAATAATAGATATGATAAGTAAAGAGGTAAATGTGGTTGGCTTACAATAAACATACTCAGCAAAAAGTTTTTAATGACTACAAAATACTCAGAAGTAGTCGTATAATGTCTTATTTATTATCTGTCCTATAACTGCATATTCACACTCTGTTTATACTGACAACGCTTAACGACAAATAAGTTACTAAAGTCATTACTTCTAGTAGTTTTAGTGATATTAATTTAACGACTTTTTAATAAACGGTTATGGTATGGTTATGGTAAGTACTCATCACCGTGTTAAAAAAATTAGATAAAATACTATTGTGTAAGTAGTGTTATGAATTAAATGCCAGAATTTAACACTTTTACTTGAAAGTCTTTGCTGCGATTGTATTGACGTTCAATGAAAATCTCAACATAGCAATGCAATGTGAACATTTCTAGATTTCGAATTTCAAATATTAAGTACGAGATAGTCGAAAAGTAAATAACATTAGCCCAAATTCTTAATCTTTTATTATTCACAAAGAACTTTTTATACCATTTTGTTCGTTCACCCAAAATAATTATAATCTGTACACAATAAACCTCAACAAATAAGAAAATGACTACAATCTATCAGTACTGCACAAATAAAATAAGATGGAAAAAATATACATTGTTACATATGTACGAAAATACTTTTGAACGTATCTGCATTAAAACGACTCACTTGATATGCACAGTGGGGCAGAATGAAAATAGGGCTAATACGATTGACATGAAATTTCACATAGTCGTAGCAGAGAAGTATTCGAGTTTATATTTTGACGGACCCCAATGGCACTCAGGAGCGGCGCTGTGGGGTCTCAAAGTATTGCACCTCAGACTCTATTCTTAAAGCCCTCTATTGGCCTATAGAAGCATTTTGTTATTTATCTCTTATAGTTATTGAGTTCGGTACTGTGAAATAACTACCAAATGAAATAACTCCCAATGAAATAAATTCGAACAAAAATTAACTAATTTCCAACCTAAAAAATTGAATAACTCATAAAAGGTACACAGAAAAAAATGGTAACAGTTACTAAGTTATTAAAAAAATGGTAAAGAAACATATAAAAATGTTTTTGTTTAATAAAAAATATGTTTTCTTTTATACATTTTGAAGAAATTGAAGTTTCTTCATGGTAAGTTGAATATGAAACTATAATGTATCGCTGTAGGCCAAACAATTGGACATCAATTTTATAAACAAAACTTTTTTCAACAGGATTTCAAGTGGACATTTTCGGCATCAAATGCGTCGTGTATAAAAGGAACTTATTCAAGAACAATACTGCACAGTGGGGCAGAATCAACATTTTTTGGAAATAAATCTGGCATTTCTAAACGGATGGCCCGATCGGCACAAAATTTGACGTGGTGGTAGCCAAGGAGTATTCATGTTTGAGTGTGCTATTTATCTCTTTTAATTTCCGAGTTATAAGCATTTCAAAATTGAAATTTTCAAATTTTGACATACCTTGGTCTGCTTTTTTAAAAATATAGGGCGCAATTTTGAACGGAATGGACTCGAATTTTTTTTAGTTAGTTAGATAACTAAATTACCAATAACACGAAAAACATTTCAGAGCAATATCAATTACGGATCCGAAAATAAATGATTTTCAATTTAAAAATTTGTAGATTTTTGCTGTTTTTGGGCGAAATGGTGACTTAACTCTTTTTTTATTAAAATAAAACTTTCTTCAAGAACTTATAACAGTTTTATGTTTTTCTGTAAGATATCTTACGGAAAATATTTTGATATAAAAAACATGTGATATTTTTCGAATATGCACTTGTGAATTTGGCCTATTTTTTATCAAAATTTTTACTTTGGACCACATGTTCTAAAATCCCAAAGCTGGGATCAGAAAATGGAAAGCAGCTTTGGAAACCTTTATGTTAGTCCTGTTTATTTTTAAAGCATTTTCCCAGCCCCGAAGGAAATGTAGAACCTGTGAGCAAAATTGTAAAAAATACAATTTTTGGGATTTTCACTCCAAGTTTTAGGAATTGCGGGATTCCCTTTGACCTTTTGACAAGTTTTTTTACACTTTGTTATTTGGAATGAGAATTTTAAAAAACCCTGCAAATTTCGTTTAGTTTTGTTAATAAGTAAAGATTTTATAACATATTACATATTTATTGAGCTCTAAAACTACAATTTTTATCAAAATTTTGATAGGATTGCCAATATTAGGAACAATTAGGTCCACATTTTTCCGAACTAATTTTTTTTATTTAGATAAGTTTATTTCTGATATTACAGAAAAAATTTCAAGTCAATATCTCAATTATATTCAAAAATATGTGTCCTTCAAAAATATTGCACTCGTGAGAATGTTTGTAATTTCCACAATATAATTTTCCGACCGTAGATAGCGGAGTCGATTAAGCCATGTGCGTCTGTCTGTCAGTTAAAATCAATTTTCTGACGACCCCAGATATCTTCGGGATCCAAATCAATAATTCTGTCAGACTGCTTTCGAGAATTTTCCGTCCATAAATAAAGGAGATATGAACAAAAATCCGAGACAACCTCTGAAAATTTCATCAAAAAAAGACAATTTATTGCATGCTTTGACAAAAAAAGCAACAAAACGTACATATGCTTGGATGTGTGTTGGCTTCATTGCTTTGCGTATTTTGTTTTTTGGAGTTTGACAAAAAAGCAACAAAACGTACATATGTTTAGCTGTGTGTTGGTTTCATTGCATTGCGTATTTTGTTTTTTTTTTTTTTTTTTTTTGATGTTTCGTTTGGCGTTGTTGTTTTTATACTCTTCGCCATCGTTTGTAACTTCTACAATGTTCGTCAGCAATTAAATGTAAGATTTTTAAAGGTTTTCTTGATATATTTAGGATGCTATACGCTGAAACTGGGCAATTAATGCATCCACAACAAAGGTGATGGGTATATAAGATTCGGCATAGCCGAGTATAGCACTCTTACATGTTTTTATTGTTATTTTCATGACTTGTAGTATTGAAATATGTTAAGACTCTTTTTTATAAAATGTACATACATACTATAAATGTTATTTTTAAATATAATATATCATTCGATATGTGTTTTAAAAGCATTTTTAATATAAGAACAATGTTTAAAATTTTTATTCGGTAGTCCGGATAATTTGATAATCCGGATTAAAGTCTGCAATCAATTATCCGGATTATCAAGGTTTTACTGTATATGCAGTAAACTGATAAAAATTAAAACATTCAGTGAAAAAATAATCCCAGAATTCTCAAAAAATAACAAAATTTTGAATATTAAAAAAAAAAATGCCAAAAATGGCAATTTTAGGATTTTTTCTGCGCCAAGGTATGGCTACATTTAGAAATTTAACAATAAATGAGTATAAATCAATAACTATAAGATATAACTAGCCTAAACAAGGGCTTTAAGAATAACTAATAAAATCTTTAATTATAGACAAACTAAACAAACTCGCTAGCGTTTAAAATGTTACATGTCTGAGGAGCCCTACTCGAAACACCTCTGCTACGCCTATGTGATATGTTAAGCCGGATCAGCAAATTAAAAATGCCAGATTTATTTTCAACATATTTTTTTTCGGCTCCACTGTGGTATGCAAATGAATAAAGCAATTTTGTAACCCTTCAAAATAAACTTTGGTTTGTTTTAGGGCGTTTCCCCAAATATTTCGGGTCTAATAATAGCCGTTCGGAATTTTAAAAAAAATGTATGTATTTGAATTTACTTTCATAATAATAAACATTTTCATAAAAAAATCCTTGAAAAATTATATAAATTATATAATACGTTTTTGTATGCAGAATTAAATAAATTGTTTAAACCAAAGTATAACAAGTAGTCCGACTCTTTGACAACAGTACCTAACTCTATGCATGTGTTAGTAAAAAAGTACCTAACTCTAAACATGTGTTAGTAACAAAATTAGACATGTGTTGGTAACTTTTAAATTTTCTCCAGACAACAGAGTTCTATAAAAATGTTTTAAATTTTAATTTGTATGAATTTTCAATACCAAAAATTGGAACTCTGTCCTATAATTTAAATTCTACAATAACAAAAAATTACATGTCAGAAATTCCGAAAATATTTGTTCTTGATTTGTGGAAAATAGAAAAGTTTTAAGAATGAAAGTGTGCAAAAAGTGTTTTAAAAAAATAAAGAATAATATGTGTTAACGTAATAATGAGTAAAAAACGTTATTTTTATTAGAAACTAAAAGTTTACATTTCATTTGTTTACATTTCTCTGAGCTCACACGTTACCCGTATATGTGAGAGAGAAATTTTAAAAAATTGAGAGTCGGACTACTTGGTATACTTTGGTTTAAACAAAATAGATAAAAAGCAGACAGTATTATGTTTTACAAAACAGAACTTCCATACAAATTTTTTTTATAAACCTTGATAAATTTAAAAAATTGTTTATGAATATGGATGCATAAGTTCAAAATCTTATAATTGTTTATGCAAATATATTTATTAAATGTTTTTACCCACTGAAAATTAGAATTTTATTATTAACCCTCTTCTCTTTGAAATTTATTTATTTTATTTATTTATAAAACTAGCTTGACCCGGTAAGGATTTTATTTAAAAAAATCGGGTTTCTCCCTGTTTATCCCTTTCTGGTCCAAGTATTGAAAAAAAGTTATAGCCTATTGACGCTTTCAAGTAAGGATCTATCTACGTTCCAAATTTCAATAAAATCAGTTCAGCCGTTTAGGCGTGATGCTCAAACAAACAAACAAACTTACAAAGACATTTATATATTTACTAGCTTGACCCGGTGCGCTTCGCTACCCATGTCGTAGTAAAAATCGTTTCAGCCATTTAGTAATTATTGTTTAAGAATTAAAGGTACCAATTTTACCCCTGTTTATCTCTTTCTGGTAAAAATATTGAAAAAAGTTGTTGCCTATTGACGCTTCCAAGTAAGGATCTATATACGTTCCAAATTTCAATATAATCGATTTAGCCGTTTAGGCGTAATGCTCCAACAAACAAACGAACAAACTTACAGACATTTATATATTTATATGGATATAGATATAGATTAACTTAAATTTAAAAATTATTAGCTAATTTTTTAGTACGGAGTTGTAGCTATTGGGGCTTTAAGCTCGACTTAATTATTTTAGATGAAGTTATAAATGTTAATTTGTTTTAGGAATTCAATTATTATTTTAATGTTATCTGTAGTTGGATTAGAAATCAATGATAATGAATTTCTGTTACCGAATATCTGTAGTCTTATATTTTGAAATTCTGGGCAGATGAAAAGAAAATGTTCGGGAGATGGTGGATGAATAATATTACAGTTGCAGTATATATCCTAGTCGAATTCTTAAAAATTTTGTCATGTCTCTTCTATGTAGATTGTTAATATCACTATTGGAATATTTCTTTATATCGATTTTTGTACAGTAAATGGTTTTATCAATATAAAAGTGCTTGAGTAGTGCAGCAGTAAGAATCTCCTAATGTATGTAATTTTCTTAGTATTTCCTTTGCAACCATATCTGCATATTCATTTCCTTCGATGTTACAATGGCTAGGTGTTCATATTATAGATATATTGTTTCTCTTATAAATCAAGCTATTTCTTATATAGAATGCATAGGGGTTGTTATTTGAAATATTCATTATAATTTTCAAAGATAATGAATCGGAACAAATCACGTATTTACTATATGTATATCTTCGGATTTCGATCCATCGGTATATATAAATATATGTCGGTAGTATTGTTCTTGAATATCATTAAATAATATTCTAAATTGTGAGGGATTATGTTGGTTTTTGTTAAAATTATGGAGTGAAGTATTTACGCGGTTAGGGTCAAGGATCCATGGGTTGTAATTTCTTGTATTAACTCTAAAAGGTTTTAGGTTAATATTGAAAGCCATTTTCGTTTATTTTCCAGATAGTGGACAAGATTTTGGGAATTTTCTTTGGATTTATCAATAAAGAAGAGGCCAGTTTAGTTATACTAATATTTAAATGGATTTCCAAAGATGGAATGTTTGATTCGTAAAACATATACTTACACAGAGAAAACAGATTCGTGATAGCAACCGAAATTGTTGCCAATCGAATGATTCGGTTCTATCAACAGAAAGTCAGTTGATAAAGAAGAATTTCGGTTGAAGCACCCAAACTTTTGTTACCACTTCTAAAATGTTGTACCAGCCAATGTAAAATTCGGTCACTAAGGCAGAATCATTCGATTGGCAACAAATTCGGTTGCTATCACGAATTTGTATTCTCTGTGTACTTACATATACTTAAGTTTCTCAGCTGATTTAGAAAGAAGAAATGTTCTCCTTTCGAATGGTAAATATACTATTTGAATAACCTTAAGAAATATGTGTGCATTTCTCATATACATAATTGGCATTTCAGGTCAAGTGAACTTACTTTTGAAATCGATGCACCATATCAGAAGACATCGATTTAAAAGTTGGTTCACTTTACATTTCATGTCATATATTTTTTTAATGTGTATATTTTTTTTTGGTGAAAAAAACTAAAAAATGTATGTAAAACATACAACATTGAATAAAAGCTTTGAGTTGAGCATTGTTTATAAGTATGGCAACACTAAATGATTAAGGACTAACCTCGAAAGCTCTAGAATTCGAATATCCTAGTTTTAAGATCATTGTAGAAATAGAGCTTTCTAGATGGTAACGCAGTGTATATAAATTGGCCGTGAGAACACCACAAAGATGAATCTAATTTGAAGCATCGTTAAGTATGTTTGCAGGAGATTTCTGAAAGTTACTAAAATATCGTATGTTTATATAAAAATGTATACTGTCTTATAAGTACATAAAGGTACGAAATGCAGGTTTTTTACACGTAACTCAAGATGTTTGGCAAATTTTAATAACAACTTCTTGATAAGAAAGTATTTCTACTTTCTACTTTTTTATTTGTGTTATAAATAATATTATTTAGAAGAGAGTATAATGATAAATTAATAATTGAGTCAAACCAAAATACTGAGTTTTTCTATTATTTGGAAAGAACTTTTCAGTCTATCCTCATGTGCTTAGACATAGTTTAAAAAAAAAAAAATATTCACCACCATTGAAATTCTAACATACAGGGCCTTTTGGTTTAACTTTGCATTTGACTTTCGATGTATTTGTGTTCGTTACTCTTTTGAATTTGCGGATTATTTGATGATTGTACTTTATTTATTGTTTCTAAACATCAACATCAACTCATATGTGCTGTTTCTGTTTTGCCTGCATGGCTGTAGGCAACTGATATCAACTAATCTTCTGTCAGACGAAAAGTTGTGGATTTTTCTACCACAAACTTTGCAATGAAAACAATTTCTTTTGAGTAGTTTTGTTCCTAAGTAAAACAATTAAACTAACAAACTCTATAATGATATAAAGCTGAATTTATATTCATATACTATTTATAATTAAAACTATCAGCACTTCCACACATTTATCAATTTATGAACACGACTGTTGTAAATATATGTTTAATTAACTATTAAATGTATTATAAACTTCTTAATTCAACAATGACATATATTTAAGAGAGGTGGGCACAATCTTACGGCTGGCGTCACCATATTCCCGAGGTACAAAGCTTTATAATTAAATAAATAAATGTTTAAAGAAAAAAACCGTATTAAATTTCAGTAAACAACTAAGGAAGTGATCCTTCTGCCTATCTGCTGGCTGATTATCCATGTTCTAATAAAAAATTTATGAAACGAATTTATTCTGTATTTTGTAAAAAACTGACAAGAAAATTATTTATTTAACAGATGGATTTAATATAAAATGTAAATACATGCAAGATACATTATTTCAATAAAACTATTTTAATATTTAAACAAAAACACATTTCCAAGGATTTTGCTTTTTTTTTATTATTTTGTAAGATATTGATCATTATTTATTAAACATTCGATTTTGTTGTTACATTATTTTGCATTTTATACGACGATATATTTAATAAACTTGAGAGAAAATATAGTACTAAGGTAATGGAATCAGTTTTTATCACGCGTTAGTTTTGAAAGTCCCACCACTTTGCACCTATTTTTAAAATTGATCCGCTTTTTGTAAAAATAAAACTGGCAAACCTAATTAGACCTTTTTTTGTAATGAAAATTGTTGGAACAATTCTCCAAATTTTTGCATTTAAAAATGTCCATGAACATTCTGCCCGTACTATTTTATGGGCAAAAAACTCAATTCATGCAAAAATCCTGTCTAATCTATATAGTCCTGTGGATATACCTCGTGAAAAACTGTATTTTTAAAAGAAATCTTACTACTTCTTTCAGTTTTTAGAGCGATCATATATCATTTATATATGTTTTAAATGAAGCACAGTCATATTAATTTTAAACCATTGGCTTTGTGTCTACCTCTGGCACGGAGCGCACATGGTCAAAAAACTAAAAAAATTATATTACCAAAATGTTGGATTCATACCACAAAGAAAAAATTATTGCTTAAATTATTAATTTATTATTTGGTTTAATTTTAAACTTTAATTAATTTTTTAATTAATTTAATTATTTTTTAAATTGGTTGTAGGATTTTTTGGTAAACAAACAATTTCAAATAATTTATAGAAATTACAATACGAAAAGAACAAATATTTTAAAACTTTTTGTATCTTTTATAAATGAAATATAATAATCTTATATACAATGTGCTTAACTTGGATAATTTTGAGACGCTTTAATTCCAAGTGATGAGAATATTTATTTATGTTCTTTTACGGATTGTATTAAGTCATTCGGTAACTACGTACATGTTACATTACACATTCATAAATGTGTGCAATTTGTAAGACCTCTTTTTCATCTGATGTTTGAAATGCATTTTCTTTGGGAAAATCATTAACGGTCTAATTCATAACAAAACCTTATTGTAGATTTAAAACACAAATTTGTTAACAAACACTTTAGCTTTATAAACCTTTAATAAAGGTATTTTATTCATAAACGTTTGTTAAAGCCACAATAAGTAATGTACTGTTTTTTGTCTAATCTGGTAATGCTTCTCAGTTATTTCCCCTTTTTCGTTGTTAGTGTTGCTTGCAATTAGGATAAAATATTCGTTAACTCTCTTTTTTTAATTGTTTGTTTTTAGTATTAATACATTTTTGAAGATAAAAACTAATTTTTAGATAAAAAATGTATATCTGATTCTAGTAAATTTATATTAAGCTAAAATGTATTAATATACAAACGTTTTTATATATTTTATTTCAATCATTATTAAAAGTATTCGAATGACGAATATTCTGTGATAGAATAAACATCACTGTTTTATAATTTGTTTTATTAATTTATTTTTATTGTCATTTTGTTAATTTTTAACAAAATTTAATGAATTTCTATGAGGATACACATAATTTTAATTCCGGAATGGGTATATTAGATTGTGTGGTCCTATTACGATTCCATTCCATTTAAAATATCATTATACTAATGTACTTTTTCTTTTGTCATCCCTTAGATTATGTGTTTTGGAATGCATGCTGAAGGTGACTCCGTTACAGTTTTACGATTTTTATACCCTCCACCACCACAAGTGGTGAAAGAGGGTATATATAAGTTTGTCATTCCGTGTGTAACATTGAGAAATATTCATCTGAGACCCAACAAAGAATATATATTATTGATCCTTATGAAATTCTAAGTCGATTGAGCAATGTCCGTCTGTCTGTCTCTGTAAAACACTCTCACGTCCAAAATACATAAGCAAAATTAATGAAATGTATTCCAAAATGTTTATAATTTTTCTAAGCAGTTTAGTATTGAAAATCAGCAAAATCGAATTGGTAGAACCAGGGTTATGGATCAAAATGTAAGACAACCTCCAAAAATTTTGATAATTTTCACATGATTTTTTGTGACTGTGGGTAAATTCATTACAAATTTTACACACATTATTTATATGATAAAAAGGCAAATTCTGTTGAAAATGGAAAGAATCGGTCCATAATTTCTCGTAGCCCCCATACAAATTTCTTCCCGAAATATGGTGCTATGGTATATAAATGCCCATAGAAATGCAGTATCCTTACAAAACTCGGCACAACTAAGTTTCGTGCAACAGAAATCGCGAGACCAATTTTGTTTTTGGATCGGGCACTATTTGAACATAGCCCCCATATAAAGTTTACTTCCGAAAATCATTTAAATACACTTAAATATCTTATATATATCGGTATCAGGTTGAAATTCAACTTGCATAATCCCCATTCACATGATAATCGCTGTAGGCAATTTCATGAAGATCGGCCCATAATTGGTTACAGCTCCCATATAAGGACCACTTCCAAAAAACACATTAATTTTCATAAATATCTGAAAAATATCGTTATCGAAATAAAATTTTATAGAGATTGGTAGTATTAATTCACAAATGATACTACTAGATTGTGTGAATATCGGTTTATATTTGACCATAGCTCCCATATAACGTCCATTTCCGAAAATTGCTTAAATACTAATAAATCTCTTATAAAAGCTTCTATCTGGTTTAAAATTCAAAAAAATATTTCCATTATATACGATAATCGATGTGTTAAATTTTATGAAGATCGGCCGATAATTGGTCATAGCTCCCATATAAGGACCACTTCCGAAAAACGATATCGAAATAAAATTCTATGCAGATCAATATATTGTATCCAAACATTATACTACTGGGTTTTGTGAATATCGGTCCATGTTTGGCCATAGCACCCATATTAGCTCCATTTCCGATAATCACAATAATACCCATAAAACTCTTGTAAATAATGTTTTGGAGGAAAATATCAAGCAAAATAGGCCTCAAATACATAGAAATCACGTTAAAATATTTAATTATATCTTCCAAATAAGTCGCACATCCGAAAAATACATAAACGCATATATACAATCATATCGGTAAAAAATGTAACAAAAATAAGTTTCAAGTAGATTTGGTGACTATGGGTTCTTAATTATATATAGAAGGCTCATATCCGAAAAATTCATTAGAACAGAACAAAAATATACTTTTGAAGTTTGACTAAATATATTTGTTTACCCTTTTTTATACTCTTTTACTTCACTTGTTGTGAATAATAAAAATATTGAGCCAATCGGTAATGATAACCAATTATTAAGTATATAAATTGTAAAATAGTACATTTTATTCCTATTATAGAATTATAGACTCTGTTGGAAACGGTAGGAATATGTAGTTATTTCAATTATAAATTGCTGAATTAGATAACATTTTTATACATTTGAAATAAAATATCTTCTGCGTAAACTAGTTTTTCTAACAATATATAAAATACTACTATACTACACTCAAAATATTATGTAGGTAAATTCAACAGAAAATTCATTAATAATAACTATAAATTTATTCAAAAAACGGACGAAACTTGTTGTTAATTTTTTAACCAACAAGTTTCGTAAAAATAACTAATTTTTCTGTAGTTTTAACTTACAAAAAAAAAAAAAGCTACAAAACATTAAAAACTAATGATTTATCAGTTATTTTTAACTGGCAAATTTCACCTACGAAAACAGTAATAATTACTGTTTTATCTCTTATTTTAACTGTAATAAATAAACCTCACAAAAAAGTTAAACTAACTGTTTTTTACATTTGAATATTTGTTATTTAAGTTTTTTTATTTTATTATTTCAACAATTAAGAATTATTTAATTAACAATTACTTTAGTGGATATTTTACAAATAATGACATGTATGTATCTATATAATATTATAGCAAAATATGAATTTGATTCAGCCTTTTAATGGCTTTGTGGGCTTCACATGGATTATGTCGATCAAATGAGCATCCTTCTAATCTGAAAATAGAAAAGGTTTTAATATTTTTAAATATTGCTTTAATATTAACATGGATATTACTTTGGTTTAATGACTCCTCTTCTACATGGCTTAGTTCCAAAATTTTTTGAGAAAAACTATTTGATCCTGGAAGAGAGTTTAAAAATCAATAGAAACCTGTAAATAAAAATAGAGGGTGGACAAAATATCTGAAAGATATTGTAAATGAAGGTATAGTATAGTTAGAATACATCGTTTCTTATCACAAAAACAGAGCACAGGAAAATAGTACAACTTTAATACCACCTTATTTAAAAACATCTTCAATATTGAGTATAATTTCCAAAAAACTTACATGGTTTTGATGAAATCCTTTTAAAAATAGCTAATTTATTAGTTTTTTAGAAAAACAAAAAAAATTTTTAATTTTATTTGAGTTTATTTTGACAATTAAAACTTTTCAATACATATATAGTAAAAATGACTGAAAATATTAACTGTACAGAAAAGCGTTTTTTTATTATAGTTTGTTTTTTCAACAACATATGTAAAAAGCTAAAAACTAAATTTCTTTTTAAAATAACTAAATTTTTCATTTGTAATTTAACGGAAAACTTTTCTAACAAACTACAATCAATTACTGTAAAATATTTTTGAGTGTACTATATTTTAAATAAACTTTTATTTTGTTAGAAAAAGTGAAGAAAGTACATAATTTGTATATAGTCCAAAATGTGTATTATATCATGATTCATATATAATTCATAAAGTGGCTTAAAAAAAAATTCGGTTATAGTCCAAATTCGCTCATAGTCCACAAAAATTGAGCAACTGTATTTGTAGACTATAAGCGAAAACTACTGTATTACATTACCATTCTACCGTTCTTCATAATCGGAGCAAAGTCCCAATAACAAACACTGAATATGGATATTATAGTGTTTATGCTAATGTAATTTCTATAATTTTCATCTAATTTAGGTATTTAAGATTCGACATAGCCGAATATATCACTCTAACTTGTTTTTCTTTTACAAATATGTATAAAGGGGCCCATAGACATATACTGCTAACAGCTACTGCCGATGAACCCTTCGTATACGTGTGTGATTAATATTTTACTACAAACCTATTAATCAACTTTAAATAAAATAAACATTATAATAAACGGCGGTGGATCCATCATGATATGTGGGTATCGGTCCAATAAATTGGATAAAGAACAAAATATGCGCCCCGGACTACGTTAATATATTGCAAAGTATAATGCATCCATTTGCTGAGGAAGAGATGCCCTTGATATGGGAGTTTCAGCAGGACAATGATCCGAAGCACTCTTCAAAATTGAAAAAGGACTATTTTGCTGTCAACAAAGTACCTCTTATGAAATGCCCTTCGCAGTCACCGGACGTTAACCCTATAGAACATTTTTGGGGAGTGCTCAAGAGAAACCTGAAACCCTCCAGTTTCAGTCCGAAAAATAAGAACGAATTGTGGGAAAAAGTCCAGGAGGAGAGGTATTCCATTGACAAGGACGTTTGCAAAAAGTTGATTCCGTGAGTCGCGGATGCAATTAAGTTGTAAAAAACAAAGGTAGAGCAACAACAATTAAAATAAGTTTTAACAAAAAATAAAAATATGTGCCTTTAAAAATTGAATCCGTTTACGCGTTTCTATTATTTTTTCCAGTAAAAATATTGACTCTTTACATTGTTAGTCATATAATGTATTAAAATATAAATGAAAAGAGATTATGTTTTTTCTTATATTGTATGTCTGATAAACAAAACTGCATATAACTTTTTTTAACAAATTGAAAAAAGCTCTCGTTTCTATTATTTTTTCCTCTACGTTACGTTCATACGTCATTCAGATTTATTAACACTGTTTTTTCGGTTGACTCAACTGTGCGTAGAATACAGTGGCATCTGTTAACAAACACTCTAAAGCATGTTAAATATTTGAGCAATGTCCTTGCTATGTTTGTATCAGCAAATATTTTATACCTACCAAAGCTTTTTCGCCAAATAACAAAAAGAAAAGCTCTACTTATTTTTAGTCACAAATGTCACAATCTTACAACGAACACAAGATGGCTCTGTAAAACAATTTAGTGACATGCGCTGTGAATTAATTGGATATAAAAATTTTACGTAGTACGTAGTTTAAAGTGAAACTCAATTGTAGTGGGATCAATAAAATTAGTTCGTAATAGGTGTTGTAAAATTAATTATTAATTGCATATTACTACGTTTATACGTAGCCTATTCGCAAATAAAAATGTTTTGCAATTAACTAACTCGCTGTTTATAAGTCACTTTGATTACGGAAAATTATTGGTTTTATGTGATGCCGGATGTTAAACTTTATTAATTCGGTAGCAATGTTATTGGAAAAAATATGATAATTTTTTTATTTTAAATTGCAATACTGAAAAAAACAAAAATTCTTGTTTGTCTTGCAATCCAATTAATGCAAAAACACTATTAAATATTTAAAAAACGCCTTAATAAACTAAAAACTTTAAAACATATGGCAATGTTTAAAATCTTATTTGCAAATAGTTTCGTTAATCAGGAATTGTTTTCGTGAGTTAGCTATTCGCAAATAAAAAATTAATTCACTGTTTATGCGGCAAATTTTTCTAATTACAATATTTTTATTTGCGATTAAGCCGTGCGTATAAACGTAGTATATGTTTCCATCGTTTTACTTTTATTTTAAAGCATTACCGAATGTATTTTTGGAAACACATTTTTCTGAATTCGTTACAAAAATGGGAAATTGTATGAAATTATATCAGGGGATAACAGCGTTTGTTTATAGTGCCCGAAATGATGACACTAAATCGTCACTTCCTAATTAACGATGCACAGTGGGTCAGAAACAACATATTATGGAAATATATCTGCAATTTCCAAATGGCTGATCCGATTGGAATGAAATTTCACATAGACGTAGCATTGGAGTATATTAGTATAATTTAGTCTTTGATTGAAAGATATTTTCTAGTATTTTTCTCTAGTTGAACTTTTAATTAAATGTTATAAGATAAAAAAAACACTTAATACCTAATTCAATTTTGTAAACACTTTATCAATGCTAGAATAGGTTCCTCTTGAAGCGGTTGTTTTGAGGACTAAAAAATAAAGATTAATTTTGTTTTTTATTTAAATAACATTAAGCACAACATGTTTCTATTTTTTTATAATAACTAAAAGCTTTTAAATGTTTATGTTATCTTTTATTTAAATAACAGTAAAAAAATTATAATTATTATTCATTCGGTTAGAAAATAGCATGCAAATATTCCATATTTAGTTCTATATTAGTTCTGTCCGCTAACAGCTCTTTTGCTTCTTCATCTGAGTCCCGATGTTCTACTTTCCATTGACTTCGAATGCTAGAGATGAGGGGATCTGACGTTGCCAGTAATATATTAAATATATCTTCATTTGTAGAATTTCGTGATTTCGATTAAACGATATCTGTCCGCCCGTCTGGCTGTCCATGTAAACCTTGTCTCATAAATGTTTATGTTATATCAACACAACTTTCGCTCCAAATGTCACCTAATTTTATGATGATCGGTCTATAATTAGTGATAGCTCCCATAAAAGGTCCGCTTCCGAAAATCACTTTAACTAGCATAAAAATCTTAAAAATGTTTGTGTACTCATAAAATTAAAAAGAAATAACTTTCAAAGAGACATAAATCACACGTCCTAATTTCATGGCGATCGGTCTATAATTAGTCATAGCTCTCTTACATGTATATATGAAAAGATGTACGATAGATTTGCTTAAATTAACTTTATTGTAAATAATTTTAAGTTTATTCTATTAATATTATTGTAATAAACTAAGAAATAGAAACAAGAACATACATAATAATTCAAAATATATCACTTGAGTTTAAAATTTCGTTTAACCCTCCGTTAGTCGCAACTGATCTGGTTGATACAAGCAAAAATATGTTTATTGTAAATTTTTATAAATACTCTAAATTTTAAGCACTTTTTTGATAAAAATATATTTTTACTGCAATTTTATTTGTATTACTCTTTTAAATACTTTGAATTTAATATTGTTTTTATGTTTACTAAATAAAAAGTAAAGAGATTATTTTCAATTTTTTTTTTTCCTTCGAATATGTTGAATTTTGTGCCAACGAAGCGTCTTATAAGGGAAGTTTTGCTTTACTACTTTAATTTGAAAAAAGTGCCGCAAAAGCACATTGAATGCTCAACAAAGCCTATGGTGAATGTGTTCCATCAGTTTCAACGTGTCAGAGATGGTTTATTCGGTTCTGAAGTGATTTTGACACGGAAAACAAACATAGCCCAGGCTAGCGAAAAAAAGTTTGAATCCCAAGAATTGGAACCATTACTCAACAAGAACTTGCAAAATCGATGAGAGCTACTCAATCAGCAATTTCAAAACGTTTTCAAGCAATAGGATTCATCCAAAAGGAGGGATATTAAAGCTGAGCGACCTTGAAAGACGATTTTTTATGTATGAAATGCTGCTTCAACCCTATAAAAGATTATAATTTTTGCACCGAATCATTATTTGCGAAGAAAAATGGATCCGCGATAACACGAAGCATAAGGGATCGTATGTGAAGCCCTACCAACGCTACCAAATTTTTTGAATCAACAATTTGGTGCGGCTTACATGCTGACGGCAACATCTGACCTTACTTCTTCAAAAATGAAGCCGGAGCTCGCTTTATGGTCAATCCATCGTTACCGGGCGATAGCGCTAAGTGCCACACGGCTACCACAACCATCGATATATTGAAATCAAAATTTGGCGATAACTTGATTTCGAGAAATTGACCTTCGTATCGAAATGGCCTCCAATATCGTGCGATTTCACACGTCTCGATTATTTCCTGTGGAGCCACTTGAAGTCACTGGTACATATATGCTGATATACCATCAATTCAATGCCAGCAATGGTCGAAAAAGTGGCCCATAATTGGACGTCCATACAGCCCTTCGTCAAAAACAGCCGTGGTGGCTATATTCCCGAAATCATTTTCAAATGTTAATGCCATTTTTATTGATCTTTTGAATAAAACATTTGTTTGATTAAAATTTACTTTTTTTAGTTATTTTTTACAATTTCAAGTTCTTTCGGGTTTAGAAAAAACACACTTTTGTACTAGCCATATCCTTTCCTTTTAGAAGTACAATTTCACGTATGTGTAATAAATTAATAAATATTTCGGAAAAAGTGGCATATAGAACAAAATGGAAATTTTTTTTGGAGCTATAAATGTTTATAACTTGAAAATTTTCCTCCATGCCATTAGAAATTTTTACACTAATCGATGTAGAATTTCAAGGACTACATCATACAGAAATATTGAACCACTTTTTTCGGCTCAATTTTTTATTGTAATCAACTAATTTTCTATAGGAAATCTTGTGTATAACTGTATTTCCTATAGAACTTGTGTATTTTTGTTTTTAACAAAAATTCCTGACCCCCGAGTAGTTAACAAGTTCTGGCCAAGGCGAATTCATACAAGGTGGTGGCAGATCTACAAAAACAACAATTGGTCTTAACAAATGTCAAAAAACATGATAAGGGTACTCATTTAAACGCTTAACTTTCCCATTTGTGTAAATGTGCAAATGTGACCACTTAACAGCAAATTTTTTCCTTCATTTTGGGTTATTTTTTATTTGATCTTGCAATTCATTTGCAAGATCAAACAGCGTCAAATAACAGCTGTTGCATCATGTGTTATCGCAAAAGTAGTGTTGCTATATATTAAATTAAAAATCGCTAAATAATGAAAACAAATCGCGAAAAGAACTCAAGCTTGAACAATTTAATAATATAATTATTAACGGTCTAATTCATAATAACTTAAAACAGCTTTATAAGTCGTTAATAAGAAAAAAAATCAAAAAACTGTATTCATAAACGTTTAATAGTCTTATAAGTCTGTTATAAACCATTCATAAATTTGAAATATTTATTGTAGCTTCAACACTACTATAAACCTACTCTAAGGTATTCTTTTTCCATTTTATCTGGAAAAAAAGGGAATTTTAAAGATAATTTTTTATAAATTTGCAATAATACTATTGCAATTGACAAACATAATTTTAACTCCGCTGGGGAATATGTTCCAATATAATAATATATGATTTTGTTTCAAATTCCTCCGGTAGTGAGCTATATGAGGTTCGCAAGTGAGTTTGATTGCCATTTTTGTCATTTGCTTTTAACCTGTAACGAAATGTAGTAATAAAATGTGAAAACATTGTGGAAGAAGGTCCACACAATCTAATATACCCATTCTGGAATTAAAATTATGTTTTTCCTTATAGAAATTCATTAAATTTTGTTAAAAATTAACAAAATGACAATAAAAATAAATTAATAAAATAAATCATAAAGCAGTGATGATTATTTTATCACAGAATATTCGTTATTCGAATACTTTTAATTCAACTATTATTAAAAGTATTCGAAAAAATATATAAAAACGTTTGTATATTAATACATTTTAGCTTAATATAAATTTACTAGAATCAGATATACATTTTTTATCTAAAAATTAGTTTTTATCTTCAAAAATGTATTAATACTAAAAACAAACAATTAAAAAAAGAGAATTGACGAATATTTTATCCTAATTGCAAGCAACACTAACAACGAAAAAGGGAAAATAACTGAGAAGCATTGCCAGCTTAGACAAAAAACAGTACATTACTTATTGTGCCTTTAACAAACGTTTATGAATAAAATACCTTTATTAAAGGTTTATAAAGCTAAAGTGTTTGTTAACAAATTTGTGTTTTAAATCTACAATAAGGTTTTATTATGAATTAGATAAGCGAACTGTTAAAAAGAAAACATATATTTTTAAAATGTTGAAGCCAAATATACAAGTAGTCCGACTCTTTGACAGCAGTACCTAACCCTGTATTTGAGTTTGTAAAAAAAATTTATATTTTTCACCAGCCACACAGAGCTTCAAAAAAATGTTTTAAATTATAATTTGTTTGAATTTTATACGATTTTCAATACGTTTTAGTTTATGCAAAATGGGCGTGTTTCGGGAATGAAAAATGTGCTAGAAGTGTAGAATAAAATTATAAAATTCTGTGTGTTAAAGAATTAACGTGAACTATATTTAATCATCAATTTTTGGTTAAAATTTCGAGACATTTGCTGTGTTTACATTTCTCACAAGGGTGTTAAATTCATACGGTACTCATATATGTGAGAGAGTAATATTGAAAAGTAGAGAGTCGGACTAAGTACTTGATATACTTTGGTTGAAACTATATATGTAGAGGGAAAAAAGATGAATTGAAATGATTTTTTTTTAATAAATATTATTATGTTCACAAATATTATAAAATTTTACGGAAATGTTTACTTTTTTTACATAAATTTTTAATTAATTGCAATTTAAATAGATTATCTAAAGATTTAGAATAACAATTTTTGCATGATAACAAAATCAGAAAAGTAAAAAATACTATTACACATATCCTTCTTCTGCAGTAAAAAAAATTAAACAGATCATATGTAGAGTACATGTAGCGAGAACAGTTTAATTATGAAAGTCTTTTTTTTTATGAAAAAAAAAAACTTTAGTCAGATTTTTTTTGTTTTTTATCTTTAAAATTTGTGTTAATGTTAGTTTTGTAAATAGGGTTATACAAAACATACATTTAAGTTACAATTGTTCTGATACAAACACAGAAAAAAATTAAATGCATAGGTGTAAACGGATTTTGTAAAACAGTATGTCTCAAACTTGAAAAAGAATAAATATTTTCATTCAGAATAGAAACATTTTCACAAATACTATAGAATTGTACATGACGGAATTTTTCTTTGGTCTTGTTAATTCCTTTTGAAAATATTTCATATAAAATTGCAATAAATGTCCATTAGGAAATAATCTAGTTCAATGTTTTTGTATAATAATATCCCCTCTCTATAAAATCCTTTACTCCAAAAATTACAACAAATAAAAGAGAATATAATCCATAGAAAATTTTCCTAATTTTTCAGTTAATATAAAAATATACTATTTAGGAAATTATTATTAATTTTTGCGAATGAAAAGTTAGTTATGCTGAAATGTTTGTTTTCCTATTTATATGTATATACATATATATTAATATACACATGTTGTACAAAATATCGGAATCAACACTTTTTGTTTAATTAGAAAAAGATAGACAAGAATTTTCTACTTATGATCCCATTGTGCATCTGTTCATGCATTTGTTCATGCATTTGTACAAATGGTAATGCAGTGCGGGTATTTGGGGTGAAGTTAGTTGGAGTTTATTTTATTTTTTTGTCTATCGGTGTATATGTATGCCATTCAATGTAGTGGTGCTAACGTAAATTTTTCATTAAATGACTGGGGTATAAAAGACGACATCGTGTCAAACATTTTTTGCTTTTACTTTGGTTTACAACTAAATTTTATAAACCAGAAGAATTTTTAACCCCACATTTTGGATTTTTTTTTTTTTGGATATTACCGAAACTCTGCAGTCTTAGCAAAAGAAAACTTGAAAATCGCATACTGGCAATTTGTGTTTTGAAGTGAGGTTATATTGAAACTCGAAATAACCCTAACACCATTTTTTTTGCACGCTTAGTGATTTGCACATGTCACGGTGTTATCTGTGGGCACGGGAAAACCTGTCCAAGATTTCATTTTCATATACCATACAAATAAAAGTGGCTTCTGATGGATTACTCGACACTGCTTCCAAAAATCGAATAATGACAAGAGGAAGAAACAACCCCCGGAATTCAAACAAAATTGAAAACTAAAACTAATTTAAAAAAGATTTTTCTTCTAAAAACAATCACTAAACAAATATCCTAAATCCTAATATCACAGAAAAGTTGCTTAATCTATTATCACAATGAGATAATTTTAACAAAAACAGTCTAAATAAAAATAAAAAAAATCGATTAAAAACGCAATCGTAGAATTAAAATATATCACAGTATAATAAAATAAACTTAATCATTGCTCATCTTAGCATTTAAAAAAAAAACAGTGAAATTGCACATATCTAAAAATTAATTGTAACAAAGGAATTGCAAGAATTTTGAATTAAGAGTCTTACTCCGATGAATAGTTTTTTATTATTTTGAATACATCCGAATTATCCAGTGATTTTGTTAATGGCACTTAATTTTTCATATTTAAATCGAAATCGTGGTATTCTTGTTTTTCCTAAAAGTGTATATTTTGAATTTCTTTAAAAACAAAAAAACATTTAATTCTTTTTGTTATTGTTTAACCGCGTTGGTTGTGTTAAAATAAAAAAAGAAGCGAAATAAATAAAAGCAAGAACTCAACAAAAACTTGTTTAATCGGAGGAATAAAATAAACAAATATACTTACGTATATACATATATTTGTCTACACAAAATACGTACATACGTATATACATTTGTTTATAAACAAAACAAGTGTAAAATTTATAGTCATGTAACTTCGAATTTAAAGTTTGATTAAATTGTTAACATACGTTGAGAGCTTAAAGTGAGAATGAAAAAAAATTTAAACAAATAAAAGCATCCAATTTTACTAAAGAATTATTTTACAAGCATAAATCCAATATTCAACTAAATAATATTTAAATTAACAAATTGAACATTTTAACTTAAGAAGAAGAAAACAAAACCAAAGAAAATAACAACATTAAATTCCACCCCATTTCTATTTCCTTCAAAATTGGTCATCAGAGTTCCAGTGAAAGTACTTTCATTGATGGATCACCAATACCAATGTATGTAAGTTTTTTTAAATATTTTTTTTTTATTGTTTAGAATTATGTATTTAACGAAGAATTTGTCAATGCATAAATCTCTATTTGTTATTTAACATTTCACATCATTACTATTTCTGTTATTGCTTTACATTAAATGTTCATTACATTTTGTAACATATGTTACACTAATGTTATTAACAGATAAAAATTAACTGTTAAAAATATATGTTATGTTAAACGTTATATTGGATGTTAAGTGGTGAGATGACAAATATAGATTTATCAGCGTAGAGCAAAAATCTTTCAAATTTTATTTAAAATTCGTATCAGAAATTTTAAAAGATGCAAAATGATACCAAATATGTTGCACAACAATGTTAAATTTGTTAAATTATTAATATTATTGTAATTAATTACTTGAAATCTAACGGTATCAATTGATTTGTAAAGTTCAATGAACTTTATGAAATTTATGCCGTTGGAATTTTTTTTCAAAGTGTGGTGTAAATCTATTCTTTGTTGTTGTTTTTTTTCTCAGTCTTACAGCCTTATGCATAAAAATTTACAAGAGCTTTATAAACCAATTATAAGCAAATTTTCATAAAGTTGTATTCATAAACGATTAATAGCTCAAAATACATTTGATAAACCTTTAATAAGTATACAAATTTTAAAGCTCGTTCGACCCTTCTTTAAACCTACTATAAAGTATTCTTTTTACATTTTATCTTGAAAAAAGGGAATTTTGAAGATAATTCTTTATAAATTTGCATTAATAGTCGATACTATTGCAATTGATAAACATAATTTTAACTCCGCTGGGAAATATGGTCCACTTTAATAATATAAGATTTTGTTCCATATTTCTCCGGCAGTGAACTACATGAGGTTCGCAAGTGAGTTTTATTGTCATTTTTGTAATTTATTGTTAACCTGTAACGGCATGTAGTAACTAAATGCGTAAACATTGCGGCAGAAGGTCCACACAATCTAATATATCAACTCCGGAATTAAAATTATGTGTTTCCTCATAGAAATTCATTAATTTTTGTTAAAATTTAACAAAATGACATACAAATAAATTAATAAAAGAAACTATATAAAACAGTGATGTTTATTTTATCAAAGAATATTCGTCATTCGAATACTTTTAATAATAATTGAACTAAAATATATAAAAACGTTTGTATATTAATGCATTTAAGCTTAATATAAATTTACTAGAATCAAATAAAAATTTGTTCTCTAAATATTAGCTTTTATCTTCAAAAATGTATTATTACTAAAAACAAACAATGAAAAAAAGAGAATTAACGAATATTTTATCCTAATCCGTTAAAATATAAAAAAATTTTGATACTTTAAGGAGAATTCAAGAAAAAAAAAAAAAAAATTAAATAGTTAATAGAAAGTAAATAAACAATTAACTTTCAAATTAACATGAAAATTAATATTTGTATTATCGCAATATTTTGATTTATGAATTCAAATAAATCTAATAAAACTTCTTACGGTCAAAATATACACTTTGCAAAAATTTGTTATCCCAGGTTCGAGCCCCAGTCAAACCATTATTTCTTTTTGTTCTCGGGTTTTTTTCTTGCAAATTTTCTTTTGAATTTTATTATAGTTTTTTTTTGTACTTATAGTTTATAATTAATTAAGCTTTTTAATTTAAATTTGTTTAGAATTGAAAAGAATAGTTTTCTAAATTAAATTTATAGTTTTGCAAATTTACAACATTAAAATTGTCTTGTTGTAATTATTTTTATTATAAACCTTTAGTAGTTATCTTTTTTTTTTTTTTGTTTAAACTTCATGCTATCTAAATTCATGAAGATTATGAATAAGTTATTTTGTTATTTAAACATTTCGAAGTTAAAAATTATATAGTTTCAAAAATACTTGCATGTTATATGAATTATATTGGTAATAAATTTTTGAATACTACAATGAAATTCTAAAAGCATTTGTTTTGATTTCCAAGGTTCTATGTAAATAGGTTGTTAGTAAAGGGATCATGTATTTACAATTTTGGAGAAATTTGTTCATGATCAAGGTTGGGTGGGTGTTTGGCGTAAGGTTATCAAATACGCATAAGTTAAGCTCTTCGGAAGGCTATAATTTTTCATTTCATTTCTCGTTCTGTCCTATCTATCTATTCTTATTCTTAAAAATACAGCATGCACAATTAAAATAGTTTATGTAGCTAAAAGTTATACTTGGGATAAATAATGGCCACGAATTCCCCCATTAGCCGACGAGCAAGAAGCTGGACACAAATTGCATGCTGAAGCCATTAAACCCATTGTACATCAAATTATTTCAAATTTAAAAAGGTTACATGCTACACATAGTATTTGAGAATTAATTTTTATATGTTTAATTTATGTATGTCTAAACTATTTTCTTTGATTTTAAATTCAATCTACAAACTTTTAATAAATATTCCATACATTTGAGCAGTTTTAAATTTTGTAAATAGACAAACTTCATGTATAAAAAATAATCAAACATCAGACCATGTTAAAAATATAAATCTCATAAAAATGCAAAAATCGCAACATATACTTCATGTCTTCAATTAGTTTTTCTCCAAGTATGTCATTCTAGGCTGAATGACTTTTATGTGAAGAAGAAGAAACTTCATTTATTGATGCCTTTTTTTAGTGAAAATAATTTAAATAAAAAATGTTCAAGAAATATTGAATATGTATTTATAGTAAAAGAATAAAAATTGCGAAATTGTGTCTTTAATTTTGTACCAAAAATATTTATATAATCTCCTTTTATTTTTCCGCCATGCTGTGCAAATAATTTTCAGTTTTTGCTCTATTTGATCAAACAATTATTTGATGAAAGTATTTGATATAGCGTGACCACATGGCAAATATATTTACTGATTCTTTTTCGCAGCAGTTTTGTCAAACAAAAAGTGACAAATTAAATTCACTATATGATAACAAAATTCAACAACTTTAATAAAATAATTGCTTTACAATTCGAAATATGTGCTTTAACCTTAAAAAAAATTGTAAGATCAAATTATATATATTTTTAGGTATTTTTATAGCTAGTGGTCGCAGTATGTTCACATTAAGAAAATATTTTGTTTGCCGACAAATAATTTTGTTTGACTACAATTATCTGTTTTGTTGTTTGCTCTAAATTTTATTTGTGGTCAGATTCGGGCAATGAAATATTTGACGATAAACGTCAAATATTAGCTGTGTCTGACCGTACCTTTAGTTTTTTACTTTCATATAAAAAAATTACCTAGTTAATATGCCCCCTCGACTATTTTTTTGTGTGTAGTATGTATCAGAAAAGTATGATCGTAATAATTTTTACATCCTTGTCATCAAGGTTCAAATACTATTTTCTACTAGCAGCAAAATTTATGTAATTTTTACAAGGTTGGCAACCGAAACGAATAACGGTATCGGTAACGGTATCGGTATTAATTTTATTTTTATTTCGATATCGGTAACGGTATTTAAATTATATCGGTATCGGTATACCGGTATAAAACTAATATATCGGTATTTATATCGGTATAAAAATTAAGTATATCAAACCTAACAAAAACTTATAAAAAATCGAAATATATGAAATTATTTCTTATTTATTAATTCAATAAAAAATATAGGCGATAATGTCCTTTTAAAGTTTAGGAACACAAAAGTAATTACAAATATTTAATATTTGTATTAGGAGATCATTAAAAATTAAATAGGTATAAATAATAAAACAAAAAAATTCATTTAATAATAAACACTGTAAAGTATAAAAACATTTTTGAAATTTTAAGATTCTATCTTAAGTTTTTTTTTTGGTTAATTAACAAAAATACAATTTTAGTTTAAACAACTAATATTTTAAAACAATTCCGCATTAGATCGTATGACTACTACTGCATTTAAACTGTCGTCATCCAACCTATTACTGTTAGGGTTCATGATATACTTTACTCCTGAAAATAACCGTTCCACACTAACTTGTGTGGCTGGCACAGCTAACATAACTTTTGAGATTTCATATAACACTGGTTTTACTTTACTTTGTTCTTTCCACCAATTGAGAACATTTACGTGTCTTTGTATACGTTTTTCATTAAGCATTAAGCAATTCACGTATTTTATTGTTATTTGGTGTTAAACAGGTATTTTCTTTTTCCATATTTCTGAGAATTGCTTCTACACAGTCTGAGGATGAACTCGAGCTACAATTCATATCATCATCATCAAGGGATTTGCAAATGTTTTGGGAAATTGTGTCCATTTTTGCTCGTTCCACAAAAGTACCCTTAATCATCAGGTTCCAACGAGGATCCATAAACAATGCGCCTATGAAGGCTTCATTCTCAAAAAGAATTTCTTCTTTCTTTTTTATTTCATCAAGTAAATTATATGAGAAATGGTTTGTAAATTTTTGTAGTTCAATTTTACATGTAAACCAGGCGTCAAAAGCGTCTCCAAAAGTTAGCTGTTCTTTCTGAAGGATTTTCGTGGCTATGTTAGCTGGTCGCAATGCTCTAACAGCCTCTTTTATATTTTGCCACATTTCATTTGATATAAAAAATCATTGTTAGCCCTGGATAAATTTTCACAAAAATCTTTCATTTTGTCATCTACAAGTGTTGACAGCATTTCAAAAGTAGATGACCAACGAGTAGCACAGTCAATTATAGGTTTAGTAAGATTCTGATTTTTTAACAACATATTTATATTAGGTGTTCTCAATTTTTTAACTACACTTCTGGCTTTTTCAATAACCTTTAGCATTTCACGTTCCTTTAAAACAGCATTTACAGCTAGTTGTAGGGTGTGTGCTGCGCAGCGAACGCCTGTGTATAAGTATTTTTTATTAAATGTGGCTTAAATAACACAAAATTTGTCTTACCAATACATTTCGTGTTCAAACTAAAATTGTCTAGAGTTTCAATCAATTCTGTATCATCATGCTCATCATTCTCACCATTTTCATTAATATCTTCAAACTCGTTGATCAATGATATACATTTTAACATATTTCGACCATTATCTGTTGTGCAAGTATAAATCTGTTCTGTAGTAATATCATACTTCTGAAGTATGTTAACTATTGTGTTTTTTAGATATTCCCCAGTATGACGTTCGAAAAGTTCCGATACAGCCAAAGTTCTTAGAACAATTTTATCATTGTCAATAAATTGAGCATTTACACCTTAAACAAAAAGTTATATATATTTATGTGTGAGATGTAAATCAACGACAAAACTTACCTAAAAAGGCTCGGTTTAAATGTGTAAGACCGTCTATTTTCAACGAAATCAATTTTCCTTTCATTTCTGTTGAGATTCTTAAAATAATTTCCTTTATTGGAAAATTTCCAAGTCCCTTTGAAATGGGTTCAATGATTTTGCGGAAACCTGAATCCTCAACAACTGAAAATGGTCTTCCATTTACGCTGCAGAGTTCTACACAAGACTTTAGCAGGACATCCTTTGACATTGTGATATTTACCTTTAAAATATTTAATATGCTTCTGCTAACAACTGGTGCTGGTGGATGATCTTTTTTTATACTTTTATTTTGCATTTCATCCGAAATATTCTCCCAAATTTGTGATGTGTTCTTATATGGCATCCTAAATTGATACCATGGTCATTCTATGTATTAAAAAATACTTTTAAAAAGACACAAAGAAAATGTAAAATAAATTTACTTACATTTACAATTTTTCCACATATTTTTCCTTTTTCATTTACTATACATTTATTAACTTTTTTTTTCATAATCCAACTCAAAAAATTTTCTGCAAACATTTCGCTTCGGTCGAGGCATTTTGTAATTTTGTTAATATCTATATTTTTTGGGAAAAGCTTTAATTTTATATTTGTCAAATGTGCGCGTCACTTTTGATTCAAAGAATAACTTTTTTTGTTTACTAAAAGTATGAAACAAGGCGAAAGAGCTACATAAAAATACAAAATGTCAAAACAACAGGTACTTTGTTTTTGTTAAAAGATATTTAAATTGTCAAAGTTGCCTGTTGTTGTTTTTGCTTGAATTGACAATCCAATTATCTATACAAGTGAACAAAATAATCAGCTGTTCTTCTGAGGTCATCTGCTATAAATTCGCCTTGGTATGTAAGTAAACAAGTAAGACAGAGTTGCATTATGGACAAGGCTCAAATACTATTTTCTACTAGCAGCAAAGTTGTTAAATTATGTAATTTTAACAATTTGCAAAATTTAATTATAATGCCGGTATGATATCAGTATTGAAACTTGTATGATACCGGTATTGATTTGCAATTGATACCGGTATAATAAAGGTATTGATACCGTTATGATAACGGTATTGTACCGGTATGATACCGGTATTAAGGGAAACGGTATTTGAATACCGGTATTCTACCGAAATAATTATTTCGGTATCGGTATCAATACCGGTACTCAATTTTAAACGGTATTTAATCGGTATCGGTATTAATAACGGTATCGGTTGCCATCCTTGAATTTTTACCATTTTTGCAAAATTTAATTATGATATCGGTATTGATTTGCAATTGATACCGTTATGATAACGGTATTGTACCGGTATAATACCGGCATTAGGGGAAACGGTATTTGAATACCGGTATTTTACCGAAATAATTATATCGGTATCAATACCGGTACTCAATTTTAAACGGTATTTAATCGGTATCGGTATTAATAACGGTATCGGTTGCAAACCTTGATTTTTTTTAAAATTATATTAAAATATTTGGAGTTTTTTTAAACTATTTTTTATTTAATTTTGCCCGTTTTTAATTTCCAAACTGCTGTAAATTTTCATGGCTTTTCTATAAAAAGGAGTTTTTTTTAAATTGAGGCAAGCCATCCGTATTCTATTGATTTAATTTTATATTTGTGTCTGGTTCCTTTGTGTCGTTTGTGGAGACGAAATACTTTACAGCTTCGTTGACACTATAATTTTCATTTTTTGTCAACAGAAGAATACTTAGATTTTTAAACCAAGTCCAGAAATCGTTAATATAGCAAATATTTATGGCTTTTGTCATGATTTGTTTGTAAAAATTTGATTGATCAATGTTTTCTGACCAGTCTTCGATATCTTTTACACAACAAATTTGGTTTTAATTTTTCGTTATTTTGTAAAATTGTGTCACATTTGTTTAGATAGTTGGAAACTGAATCCATGTCGTTGAAAGTTTTTATTAAAGAATTTATTAACGCACAACTCTAATCAACGCATACCCGTTTTGACAAGGGCCATTTTATTTTGTTAGTGACACAAAATACTTTTAAATCCATTAAACATTTCTTTATGTCTTCTTCGTAGTGCCTAGCTAATAAAGCCTCAGCTATTGGGATGACAACACCTTTTTTTGTCTTGCTCTGCAACATGCATTACAATACTATAAAGGAATTCTTGGGATTCTTATAAAATTTTTTGACAATGCCTCCTGTCTCGTCCATAAATATAGTTTGCCTGCTTTTATGCATTAATATTCCATTGTATTTCCTTGGCAACCGCAACTGTTCTTCAGAAAACAAATAAATTTCCTGTGGCATTAAAACCCTTTGAATAATATGACTCCAATGTTTGTATCTCTGCATCAACAATATGTCATAAACAATGTCCTTATTTCTATTTGCTTGCTGCAATATTTCGCGTCTCTATTTTTCAATGGCAATGACTGCATATTTCCCATTTCGCACAAGTGCCTTGACTGTGAAATAAGCTGGTCGTTCCGAAAATTTGATGGAAGCTGATGTCTTATTTTATTTTTTGCTATGACTCTATTCACTGGTCGAATTTGTTGCACTTTTGTTTGAGTTGGGTTGGGAGTTAGGGTGCCTCGATAGACTACACGATAGTGTGCTGGACTATCAATCTGGGGATTGCGGGTTCGATTCCCGCCAGAGACTCTGGGTGTATCTGCAGACAAGCAAATTTGTATAAACTTTGACATATGTCCAGATCAACACAAAATTTGTACCTTCTGCATCCTTCTTTCTCATATAATCATTTCGCATACACCCGCAAAGTTTTATTATTTTTTGTATATGCGTAGCTAATTATGTTTATTGGACAAATATTATTTATTTCTTAAAAATTTTCACGGATTAAATCTTCAGCTTATTTTGTAAAATCAAATATTCATTCAAAAAGCCTATTTGCTGGTATTTAAATCTGAATGTTCCTTCATTACACGGATTTCCCTTTACATTAATGTCCGGTTTTTCATAATTTTGTTGTATAGAATTTGGTTTCGGGATAGGTACGACAGATACATTTTCTTTCTAATTACAGCGTACTCTTCAACTTTTATATCGCTTTCATTTGAGTCATTAATACCCGACAAATTAATTTTTGTTGATGAAAATGGCGCCTGAAATTCCATACTGCAACTATTTTTATTCAAACATTCTATTGCTATTGTATCTGCAACCGACTCAACCGAATCTAATTGAAAATTTAATACCTGAGATATGATTTCTTTAAGGGTTTCATCACTGAATCTATTTTCTATTAAAAATAATAGTTTTGTGTAACAAAAAGAAGAACATACAAATATGATATTAAAGTTTCTTGAGCAATATTAATATGTGGTTTTTTAATTGATAATGGATGACTATTTGTCACAGATATTTCTTTGTCCAAAAGTTGGTTTTCCGTACATACTTCAGAATCTAATATTGACATTAATGAATTACATATATATATATGTACATATAATTGAAAAAATATTTTATACCAAATTAAAATTCGACATAAATGTTAATAAAGGTATTTATAGACGGCAATACTGAGTATTAATCAAAAACTCAAGTATCTAAACAAAATTTGTATTAGATTTTAAAAAAATACGAATGATTTTTTCGATTTACGGTCGGTATTCAAAATTTGTTTAAAACAATTTAAAAACTTTTTATTTTCATATGTATCGGGTATGTATTTATAAATACAAATAAGGCAAACAAAATTGTCAAGAAAATATAAAATAAAAATAAAGTTTGCAGAAAAATATCAATCAACAAAGAAATAAAATATTTTTAATACTAGCGTGTAAAGAAAAAATGTTTTTTCGAAACGATTTCTTGAAATACCGAATGATATTTTAAATTTGAAAAACGTTAATACTCAGTATTGCCGTCTATAAATACCTTAACTTTAATTGAAGAAATCAATTAGACATTTAATAAAAAATGAGATTTATTGGCTCATAATCATAGTCAAACAATAAAGTCGATTCTTCTTAAAAACAACTTTAAAATAAAAACCCGCTTTTTATTATTTTCTAACTATAGTCAAAATTAAAGCATGTTTTAAATTGAACCGACTTTAACTGGGTGTCACCTCTTACGTAGAAAATGTTTTCATACAATATACAACAAAAAATAGACAAAATGGCATCGCTGAACAGCTGACTTAGAAAATTAAAAAAAAACAAAAAGTGACAAACAACAAATGTAACCGGGAAACTAAAGAAAACACAGTTTGTGGTGGAAAAATAGAAAAGGAATTTTTTATAATAGTCTAGAAATATGATATTAAGCTTATGTGTACCCGAGTGAGTGGGAATACAGAAATATATATTTTATACGTAAATGTATTTTTATACATTATTTATTTAGTGGTTACATATTTCTCGTCATATATTTCGCATGTACCTACATTATGTCAACAATTACTTTTAAAATACTATTTTTAATTATTTTAATATTATTGTAATTTATATTACCAAATACAAAACTGTTAATAAATATTTATTAAAAAATGCAAAAGTTATATAAGTTTTTGTTTTATTTTAAACTGATCAATAAGAAATCATGTTAAAGAATATTCTATTCCTATGTTTTCGTTAAAATATATATGTATATATTTTTTTAACAAATATTTTTTTTGTTTTTAATTTTTAGGATTAAGCGTAAGATTAGACATGGGCATTAAGCGTAAGATTAATTATATTTTGAATGATTTGGGTTTCCAAATTGAAAATGTAGATATAAGTTTTATATCAAGAAATGTATATTCATCTGTTACAGTAGAAAGTAATATTTGTAACAGCATGGAAATTAAAAATTTTCCAAAGGAAAACCAATGTATTTCTGAATTATTGTATGATACAGATATTTTGGAAATTAATGAAAATACAAATATAGTATCGACAGATCAAGTTGTAAATGTTGATATAAGTAATTTATCAAGAAATTTACATTCATCTGTTTCGAATGAAATTGTACAAAATAATTATTTTCCAATGGAACAACAATACATTTCGGAATTATTGGATGATACAGATGTCATGGAAATTAATGGAAATCCAAATATAGCATCGAAAAATCAAATTGACGGCATCAATTTATTTAAAGATTGTTATGTTAATAACATTAAAGATTCTGATGTTGATAATGAATCTTTGTACGGAAAATGTATAGTAAATGATATTACATTGCAAAGTTTAAAAGAGGAAATAAAAACCATTTTAAACGATTCATTAAACAAAGTGACTGAAGATATTTCTAAAGATATCAAATCAGTAGTGTTTGATGAATTTATATCTGATTTTAAAGAAATTAGAGATGGTTTACATGAAATTCTTAAAAATTTAAGAGTTGAACATAATCATGCTACTGTCAAATGCAATGATAATAGTGGAAACGATTCTGAAAATTGTATTCAACAATTTTTCAATAATACAATCATGTCGGATAAAGTATCAAAAAACAATCGGGACCATACTCTTGGTCCATTTGAAATAACCGATGATTCGTTGGATGTGTCAAAGTTTTTAAAGTATAGACAAACGCCTAATCCCAATGAGAAGTGCAATAGAATTGTTCTTCGGGGAGACACAAAATGTTCAAAACCAAAAAGAACATTTAAAAAAATATTCATGATTGTACATTTCCAATAAATTTAGATATTGTGGAAAGTGTAAATGAAAAAATTACAAGAAAAAAATCCTAGAAGATTTAATAAGAGAGGAATACAAGAAACATAACAATGTTTGTATTTTATGTTTTTATAATGTTCTATACGCAAAACAAAGTACATTCATTAATGCATATTGTAGATTTAACGATTGCACCACATATCGTTTTGAAATAACTCCTATTGGGAATGTATCTGTTTATAGAACAGGTGAGATACAACATGCTAAAGATGAAATACATGTCGGTCAGATAAGAGGAGTAAAACGATATGTGATGAAAAATGAATTAAAAGAAAATACGGCATACTTGAATAGGAAAGAACAAATTTTGAATGCCGCAGATGATATTGCCGAAAAAGGCAATTTTCAAAATATTCATAACCAGAACACATTAAGAAAATGTAAAGCGGAAATAACTCGTGCTAAATTATATCATCAAGATCCAGTTTATGCCCTTATTTTGATGAAAAAAGGTCCGTATAAAAACTATATACATTTAGTTGCTTCCCCATTTACAGTTTATACATGGGATAAATATACATTTGAGACATTTGCAAGTAATTTTAAAATCCTTGAAGATTCAAAATTTACGCTACATTTTGATGCTTCTGGTGAAAGCGTTAGACATGTAGAATGTGCTGAAAAAAGGATTTTAACTTACAAATTAGTTTTACGAAATAAGAAACTAAAAAAATTTTTGCCAATATTGGAAGCAATTCTTTCTCGCCACACTCTAAGTGAGATATGTACCTTTTTGGATTAATTAAAATTATTTATGAAAGAGCACAAAATAAAATTTCAGTTCAAATGGCCTTCTTGTAAAAGAGTATGTACTGACGTTAGTGCCGCATTATATGGTGCAGTTTTAAAGAGCTTTAATAATCAAACATTATTAGAGTATCTTATAGCGTGTGCCACTTTTCTAAATAATTTTAAAATGAATCCAAGACTTAAACCAGATTTTGTAATCATGCAGTGTTGCAAATGTCATTACATACACATAATTTGCAAGGATTTAGATTCAAAATTGGGTAAGAAACATATCTTGAGACCCTTCTTAAAGAATGCTTTAGTAGCTGCATTTAGTTTAACCACGATAGAAGAGTGCCAACGATGGTCAATGTGTAATAGAAATTGATAAAGAAAACACTAGTAAGGAGTATGTGCTATCTGACGATAACAAAATCGATTATTTGGAATCTATTGCATTTAATAGTCCGTTTCGAAAAATGTTTCTGGTATTGTATGATGAAATCAATAATACCTTGAAAAAAGTAACGACAGGTCGCTACTTAAATCAATATCGAAACGATGATATATGCATGTTTCTATTGAATAAATATTGTCCATTTATTGTTCTCTGGACAAACGTTATGGGTATTCACGTTGACCCGTCTGTGTTTTGTGTTCATGTGTTTTGTTTTTACAGAAAAAAATCGACTGTTCGACTCATAAAATCAGCAAATACAAACCTGTTACTTATTAGTACTACGTTTATGCTTACTAAACACAGCTCATCTACATATATTTTTTCAATCAGCTGTAATGTATTTTCTTAATTAAGACAACAACAGCACATGTAAGTATTAATTGTAAAATCTTTAATTTTTGTTCTGTTTTTCTTTACAGGATTTGAAATAAAAACACTGGCCTTGGTAATAGCACTATAAAAGGTATCGTTCCAAAATTTATATATTTTTCCTGATTTAATAACATTTTTCTTCTCTTTTTACAGGTCTTTAAATTAAAACAAAATCCACTGGGATTTGGGCAGGTGTGGTGGCTCCAGCGAAATAGGCCCTTTCCCATTATTATATTTAGAAATCCACTGGGATTAGGACTGGAGTGGTGGCTCCTGCACAATTAGCCCCCCCAACATTAAGAAAATCCACTGGGATTTGGGCAGGAGTTGTGGCTCCAGCGAAATAGGCCCTTTCCCATTATTATATTTAGAAATCCACTGGATTATGTGTTTTTCTATACAAAGATGTGTTTTTCTATACAAATATGTATTTTTCTATACAAAAATGTATTTTTGTGTACAAAAATGTGTCTTTCTAAACAAAAATGTATTTTTGTATAAAAAAAATGTGTTTATACATGTGTTTATACGAAAATGTATTTTTGTATACAAAAATGTGTTTTTGTATAGAAAAATGTATTTTTGTATACACAAATGTATTTTTGTATACAAAAATGTGTTTTTCTATAGAAAATCGTGTTTTTCTATAGGAAATCTCAAATCGCATCATTTTTTTAAGAAAAAACATTTTAATTGAAAAAAAGAAAACAAATTCATTTAAAAAAAATACAAAAAAGCTAAATTAAATTTTTAATATTTCCCCCTATATTTGCGGTAGGGGCGGTTGAGGTTGTTGTAAGGGCTGCTGTTGTAGAGGCTGCTGTTGTTGAGGCTGCTGTTGCAAGGGCTGCTGCACAAATTGGGGCGCCGGTTGGTACATTGTAGTATTGGGGCTGGTATGGACGACCAGTTCCATCATACCCAGCCCCTTTCTTAACCTTAACATTAAGGTTAATCCTCTGGGCACAATGTGGGCACTTGATGTTCTGAAAAAATAAATGTTAGTTACAAACTTAAAAAAATATAAAAAAACTTTACTTACCATTTTATGTTACTATTCAAATTACGCTTATTGCGCCATTTTAATTAATACCAAGTTTTTAAAATTTTTAGTGCAAAATTAAACTTGGTAAACTGTCACATTAAATACAAAACAACGTAAAAATGAAATTACACACAAAAAATTTTTCGAGGTATTATTTACTAAACTTGCATGGGTAATTTATTTCTATATGAAAATAAAAAACTTAGCTTTATTATCTAAGCCAGTACGTAATTTTTCTTAAGAAAATCTTGTTGTACATGAGTTTTTAAAAAAATTCTCATTTACAACGAGATTTTATAAAGAACATCTCATATACAAGATTTTCTTTAGAAAATCTTGTTGTACATGGCATTTTCTTTAGAAAATCTTGTTGTACATGGGATTTTCTTTAGAAAATCTCCTTTTACTTGTGATTTTCTTTAGTAGTTATAAATTAACCAAAAAAAAAAAAAACATTAACAAAAACAAAAAACAATTAACATAAAAATTAATTATTGAAAAAAAAAGTTAAAAAAAAACAACAAAAAAAATAACATAACAAAAAAATAACATAACAAACAAAAACATAACAAAAAAATTAATTTTTGAAAAAAAAGTTTATTCAAAATTCAGTTACAAAAAAAAAAAACAACAAAAAAATAACATATCAAGAAAAACATAACAAAGAAAAACATAACAAAAATTAATAAGTAATAAAAATGAATTAGAATAAAAATAAAAATTAATTAGTAATCAAGATTACTGTTGCACCGGCTGCCCCTGTTGCACCGGCTGCCATGGTGCATATTGATACTGCTGTTGGGGGTACTGCGGCTGGGTATATGGGTGCACACCTTTCTTCAGGTTCACCCTGACCGCCATTCCACAATGTGGGTACTTTGGGAAATTCTGAAACATATAAAATAAAGTTAAAATAAAAATTTAATAAATAAAATTACAACTTACCATATTTTGTATACCACCTTCTTCAAACACTGTCCAATTGGAAATAACCGGCGCGTGAAGTAACGCTCTTAGCGTTGCCATACTTAATGTTGCCATACTATTTATCAACTTGGCATAACTTTTATAAACTGGTTGCACACAGAGTTGGATAACATGTGTTAAATGAGTGTTTATTCTCTGATTCAATATCATTACTGAAAATTTGATTTGAAAATTATAAAAATAACTGTTTTTAAGTATTTGTTGTGTCCAAACGCCGAATTAAAAAGAAGCTTCTGTAAATTTTGTTGTTATGTTTGTATTCAATAGTTGAAACAAAAAGTCGACTTTTCGACCTTTTGACTATTATAAACTTTTAAAAGTCGGCTTTTCGATCATATATTCCTAATAGTAAGTTTTAAATTTACAAAATAGTAAACAAATTTACATTACTAGTTTGTCATGTTTATTATCAAACACGATTCTAAAAGTTCTGCAATTAGAGTATATACGATATGTCTAAGGGCCTGATTCAGAAACACAAAAGGAAAACAATTTTTAAAATTCTGTATGAAAATCAGTCAGTTTTTAAATAATTTTTGAGTGATTTTCATACAGAAATTTTAAAATTATATTCCTTTCGTGTTCTGAATCAGTCCCTAACAACTTTAAGTTTTTATAGAAAAATGTTCGAAGAATTTTGTGTAAAAGGATCATTATTTTATAAAAATTTACTTATTTTTGCATATACTTAAAATACAAGTGTATCAAATTGCAGGCTATTTTTTAATATCAGTTATTGTGTGCATATTTAATTTTAAAAGTTTTTGTCCCCAAATAGTTTGAGTGATTTTTCAAAAAATAGTTTTTTGAAAAATTTGTTCGAACACCTATCCGTACTGGAAAAAACCAAGTATGGGGGAATGTAGCCAAGACCATGCCCTATCACGCCCTGTTTTCCAAATTTTGGCACAAATAACCGTTTTTGCCCTATAGCTCCCCAAATAGTTTGAGTGATTTTTCAAAAAATAGTTTTTTGAAAAATTTGTTCGAACACCTATCCGTACAGGAAAAAACTAAGTATAGGGGAATGTAGCCAAGACCTTCCTCTATCACACCCCGTTTTCCAAACTTTGGCACAAGGCCCCATTTTTAAACAATAGGCTAAAAAGTGGTTTGAGTGAATTTTTTGTATGAACGTTATTATTTGCTTTTGAAGCATACATAACATGAGTGTTTTTTAACTTAAACAATATTTTAATATATAAATTAAAAACGTAGTTTATTACATTTTTTATTATCATTTTAAGTAAATTTTTAAATAAATTAAAAATTTAGTTAGTGACTGTAAAGTTTGTTAGAAAATGAATAAAAGTTTGTTAGAGGCCGAAAATCCTCTCCCATGCACAAAAATGAAGAACAGGCATTCACTGTTAATTGATATCTATATATAAATTAAGTTCTTAATTCGTATATTTAAACTTGGCAGCACTGAAAATTCCGTCTGTAAAACAGAAAGCACTCAATTCTCTGCTGCAAATTATTCTCAGAGAGTATTTTTTACTACTTACTCTCTTTAAAATGAGTGAAAACAAAAAAGTTTGTTGACAAACTTTGTTATTTTCACGGGTATTAGTATTGTTAATGACAACACATAAGTAGTTGTATTTTTTCGTATTTGTAATCACATTAATCATAGTTCTATTTTTTGGTGATTTAAAATAAATATATTAAATAAAAATGTTGGTGTTCTGCAAAATTTTGACCGAACGCCGAACTTCACTTTTTACCGTACACCGAACGGTCGGTCGGACTCTAATGTTTTGTTATGTTTTCCTATGTTTTGTTTAAATAAAAAAAATTATGAACTGAATTATATATTTTTTGGCGTTTTTATGTGCAGTTTTTTCACATGAAAATCAGTTTTTTTTCTAAATTTTAAGTTTTTGAAAAAATAAAAAAAATAATGGCAACGCTGACTATGACAGAAGGGCACAAACTGGAAAATTTTGGTGATGGTAACCGATCACCGAACGTTGCCGATAATTCATTGGTTGTTTTGGTTCAAGGAATAGGTGGCCAAGCATGGACGCAACAAATTTGCTACTATTTGGTACACAATAGTTGCAATGCTCAAAAAATTAAAAACATCTATTTGACATAATTGAATCATTGCAAGTATAGGAAATTAAGCCTGTTCATTTTGTCAAATTTCATAAATATATAATATGAATTATAATAAAATAGAAAAGTTTATAACAAAAAATATTTGTATTTAATGTTTAGTATATACAATTTTTTATTAATTATTTGTTGTTCTAATGCCTTAAGATATACAATATTTTTGGTGTTTCCATCTGGCGAACATGCTACTGAAAGCTCCATGAGAAAAACTTGGATTTTCTAGATTTAGTCCACAAACTTGCAAAGACTGGCCTTGTAATTTATCGAGAGTCATTGCAAACGCTAAGCAAATAGGAAACTGTAATCGGTAAAAAAAGTTATCATCGGAATACGTGGTTATATTGTTCTTTAATATCCTTACTGTAAGTCGAGTTCCATTACAAAGACGTAATGTATTAAAGTATTTCTTAGAGGTATAGCCTCCTATAAATTACAAATACGTAAACAATCATACAAACACATATTCACTTTTATACATATAGATTTACAGCCTGGCCCACGATGTCGAAAGAAAACGTAAGCGAAAGAACGTCAGTCACTCTTTTTCATACGAAACCGTGGCCCACTATTTATGAATTTTCGTTCGCTTTGCTTTACGTTTCTAAAGTAATACAAATAAATAATTAAGTTGCCATATCTTCATTCCAGAAAACAATCGACAATATATAACAAAAAATCGCTTAAATTTAAAAATTATACAATGAAAAATGTAACTGTGTACTACTTGAACTTGACAGTAAAAAGTTAAATAAAACAAACAAAACTTATAGCAAAACAGAAATAGTGCAAAATACAATGTTATGCAATAAATATAAAATAAATAAAACAAATTTAAGGCACTGCAATGGATCTGACGATTGCAGTTCATTTCTTACATGAATCTGAGCACGTTGAGCAAATAGATCGCAGACAATTGCGAGACATACATATCTGATGTGCTTAGTATACCAACAAACCAGTAAGTAGGAGTGAATATATGTAATTATGTTATATTATGCACAAATGTGTAATAATAAATACGTACGCTACCGTTTTATTCTAGATTCATAGTAAACTTTCGTATATGTAAGGATATATTTGTTAGTATACTAAACGTGATGCAGCAGAGGTGTAATCCTGGTTTCAGAACCACTCATATTCGGCCTGACATAAAACTGGCAACTTTTATGCGATTCTTGGCTACGGGGAGCTACCAGCGTACTATTGGTAATGAAAGTGTGTCATCTACCAGCTGAGCATCTGTATATAGGATAATAAAATAATGCCTACAGTTGTTTGAGGAATTAATTTATCCCCAATGGATAAAAATGCCGCTCCCTGAGGAAGAAATGGCAATAATGGAGGACTTTTTTAACCATAGTGGATTACCGGGGATAATAAGTTTCGTGGATGGAACACATATTCGCATTAAGTCTCCAGGGGATAATGTGAAGCGTTTGTACTACAATAGAACGGGATATTATAGTTTAAATGCAATGATGGTGAGTACATACAGTCAGCATCAAAAGAAAGTGTACATCTTGTTATACCCTTCACCTTCGTAAGAAGCGTATATATTAGTTTGTCATTCCGTTTGTAATTTCCACAATATAATTTTCCGACCCTATAAAGTATATATATTCTGGATCCTTATAGATAGCTTAGTCGATTAAGCCATGTCCGTCTGTCTGTAAGTATATTGAAATTAATTTTTTGATGACCTCAAATAACTTACAAACATACATCAATATATCGGGAATTCTTCCGGCTCGGTTGCTATTTAAAATCGAGAAAATCGGCCGCAAATTTCTAAAATATAAGAAAAAAACCGGGCAAACCTCGATTTTTTGCCGATTTTTGATCTATATCTTGATTACTAAGTCATTAATATAGACAATATGAATATCTGATGATAGATATTTTAAATTCCAATGCAACAATCTATATACGGCTATAGTAATTTGGACCTACAATGGGTCAAAATCGGGAAAAATATTTTTTAACCCGAATATTTTTCAACCAAAAAAATTTGTTTGTCATACATTTAAAAAAAAAAAATTAAAAAACAATTTTGAAAAAAGATATTATTTTTTAAATTTTGAAAACAAAAATTAATTTTGTTTACCTAAAAATATTTAAAATTTTTATTTTAAAGTAAAAATTGGTGAAGGGTATATAATATTCGGCACAGGCAAATATAGCTCTCTTACTTGTTTTTACATTTCAAACATTTTATTTACATATTAAAAAACAATTTTTTCTTCAGTTCCAGTATATTTAATAAACCATTTAATTGTTCTCTTACAATATATAAACAAAAAACTAAATTAGTTCAACAGTAACAACAAAATCAAAAATACTCCATTTTTAACACGTCAGAAAAAAGAATTTTCTAGTTACATAAAAAAAAATATTATTTTTGCCTTGATTATCATTTCTTGTTGTTCTTGCTGTTAGTCTCATGTTAGTCCCAACAGAGGTGACATCACAGTTTTAAAAGCCAAAGGATGTCAAATAAAATACTAAGCACGAATTTTTCTTCTAATTTCCCTGAACTGTACACTTTCTTTTGACGCGTTAAAAATGGAGTATTTTTGTTTTTTTGTTACTGTTTTTGTTGCTGTTGAACTAATTTACTATTTTGTTTCTATATTGAAAAAATAGTTTTTTTAATATGTAAATAAAAAGTTTTAAATGTAGAACCAAGTTCTACACTTTCTTTTGACGCTGACTGTATGCGTTATTAACTAAAACTCAAAACTAAAAATTACTTTATTAACAGATTTGTGATCATAAAATGAGCATCAGGAATGTTAATGCTAGATATCCAGGCTCCAACGATGATGCATTTATATGGGAATATAGTATGGTTGACCAGAAGCTGCAAAATGCTGCTGACGATGGGAAACGAAAAGCTTGGATTCTTTCTAATTTTTACTGAACAAAATATGTACAATACATAAATGTGTACTCAGCATTCAACTTTTTTTTACTTATTTTAGGTGATGGTGGCTACAAACTAAAGCCGTTCCTAATGACACCATACAAGACCCCAAGAAATGCCATCGAAACGAGGTACAACAAAAAGCATGCCAGTGTTCGCAATGAGGTAGAACGGTGCTATTGCTGTTTAAAAAAATAGATTTTGATGCATACTTTGTTCGCGAGGACTGCACTACAGTCCTGAGAAAGCTACACAAATTGCTAATGCGTGTTGTGCATTACACAACATGTGCATTAAATACAATTGCCATGAAAACGAAACTGAAGAAATTCGTGAGAAGACGAGAGGCAACTGTCATAGCTATACGGAGAGTTATAGCTCTAAACTTACAATTATATATATGGGGCATTTCACGTCAAGTGAACCAACTTTTGAAATCGATGTCTTCCGATCGGGATGAAATTTGCACCAATGTTAGTTCTATTGGATAGTAATTCGGACACAACTTTTCAACAAGATCTGTTAAGAACTCTCTGAGTTATAGGAGGTAAAAATTTGACATTTTGGCCAAACAGGTGTTTTTTCTTATACATATAACTTATTACCTATTGTTCTTAGCAAAATGTGTCCCAAATAGTTTAGATAGCTATTTATGCAATCTTTGGAAAAAAAAATTAAAAAAAATAAATAAAATATTTTTGACTTGTTTAAAACAAATCAAAAACATTTTTGACTTTTTTTTCAAAATGGGCCCTTTTTATTTTTTTTTTATATTTTTTTTAAGAAAGCTCAGGTCTTTTCCTATGCGACCTATATGATCGCTTAGTGGGATGCGAGTGGGATATCGGTCAAAAAAAATATTTTGTAACTCAAGATATAAAAATTTTGACTTTTTTTGCAAAATTAAAAACTTTGTTGACTTTTTTTTAAAAAATGGACCCATTTTTTAATTTTTTTTTTTTTGCTCAGAAGAAAACTTATGTGTTTTCCTTTAACTCCTTTTTTGTCGCTTAGTGGGATGCGAGTGGGATATCTATCAAAATAAATGTTTTGTAACTCAAGACAAAGGTTTTTAAATTTTTAGCATATGCACTATTTAGATTTTTTTCATATTTGTGTGTAAACCTTAAAAATTAAACTTCCGCAGCGTAACTAGACACATTAGCCTTTCCGATGGTATGTAACATACCTAACTAAAATTTCATAGCCTCGATACTGTAATACCCATAATATGTTAACCTCAGGAATAAAAATCACTTATTATACCCTACACCATCATAGTGGCGAGGGTATATTGGATTTGTGCAGATGTTTGTAACGCCCAAAAATATTAGTCTAGCACCCACCTTAAAGTATACCGATCGACTCAGAATCACTTTCTGAGTCGACTAAACGATGTCCGTCAGTCCGTCTGGCTGGCTGGTTGTCCATGTAAACCTTGTGCGCAGAGTACAGGTCGCAATTTTGAAGATATTTCGATAAAATTTGGTACATATAATTTGTTCGGCCCAAGGACCAAGCCTATTGAAACTGGCTGAAATCGGTCCATTATTTCACCTAGTCCTCCCGAAATTGGACTTTATCGGTCACAAATGTTTAATTTATATAGGTATCTACACGAGTTTTTCTCCAAATAAGTTTTATATATACAGAATTCATGTTACCAAATTTTATTACGATCGGTCCATAATTAGTCATAACTCCCATATAAGACCTGCTTCCGAGCATAAATCTCCTAAAAATGTTGGTATACACATAAAATGCAACATAAATAACTTTCATATAGACATTAATCACACCACCTAATTTCATGGTGATCGGTCCATAATTTGACATAGCTCCCATATAAGGTCCACTTCCAAAAATCAATCATGAATATAAATTATTGCGCTGAAAACTACCTATAGGATTGAGTAAAAAAGCCGCAAGATACAAAACTCAGACAAATTTTGGGGGTGGAAAATTAATAGCGGCCGGCCTCACATTGCACCCCTCCAGTGGCTATTATCCGTCAGTTGTGGCGGTTTTTATTTTTAAGGTTTTAGCAACACTTACGCACAAATATGAAAAAAATCAATTTAAAAACCTATGTCTTGAGTTACAAAACATTTATTTTGATAGATATCCCACTCGCATCCCACTAAGCGACCAAAAAGGTTTTAAAGGAAAAGACCTAAGCTTTCTTTTGAGAAAAAAAAATTAAATGAAAAAAGGGTCCATTTTAGAAAAAAAAGTCAAAAAAGTTTTTGATTTTGCAAAAAAAAAGTAAAAAATTGTATGTCTTGAGTTACAAAACATTTTTTTGATAGATATCCCACTCGCATCCCACTAAGCGACAAAAAAGGTGTTAAAGGAAAACACATAAGCTTTCTTCTGAGCAAAAAAAAAATTAAAAAATGGGTCCATTTTTTGAAAAAAAGTCAACAAAGTTTTTGATTTTGCAAAAAAAAGTCAAAAATTTTATATCTTGAGTATATATCGCATCCCACTAAGCGACCATATAGGTCGCATAGGAAAAGACCTGAGCTTTCTTAAAAAAAAAATATAAAAAATAAATAAAAAGGGCCCATTTTGAAAAAAAAGTCAAAAATGTTTTTGATTTGTTTTAAACAAGTCAAAAATATTTTATTTATTTTTTTTAATTTTTTTTTCCAAAGATTGCATAAATAGCTATCTAAACTATTTGGGACACATTTTGCTAAGAACAATAGGTAATAAGTTATATGGATAAGAAAAAACACCTGTTTGGGCAAAATGTCAAATTTTGACCTCCTATAACTCAGAGAGTTCTTGACCGATCTTGTTGAAATATTGTGTCCGAATTACTATCCCGATCGGAATAGTAATCCCGATCGGAAAACATCGATTTCAAAAGTTGGTTCACTTGACGTGAAATGCCCCATATATTAGAGTGGGTCAATTTATATGGATCAAAAAAAATGCACCAAGCGATTACCAAATTCGTAACCTACGATAAATTCTAGGAAGGATTGCCGAAGAAACCATGGGTCTAAAATCAAAATCGAGTTTCCCATTTTTAACGCGAAATTTTTTTTTAAATATGATAAAATTTTATTGAGCCTTTTAAGAAACTTGACTATGTTTGGGATTGTTCGAAAGGAAATAAAGACAAATGTAGAAGATTAATAACAAACTTCACCCGAGAATGGTTAAAAAATCTCATATCGTGGTTGTGCGAGAACCTAAAACCGAGCTTTTGGGTCACAGTGGGGGAAATTAAAATAAAAAGTGCAAATAAATCTGTAACTTCTAAACCAATATTCCGAATTTAATAAAACTTACCACGACTATAGAGGAGATGTTGCTGAGCTTAAGTTTTGAATTTGGACTTTCAACATTAAGGTGGGGCAGAGCCTCAATGCCCCAAATTGGGGTGTCTGGGCTATATTAAAAATGATGCCACAGTTTTGTACACGGTTCGATTTGAAAGACTTATATAAATGTAGAATCTACAAGAAGAGGGCTACAAAAAACATTGCTATAACTATATTTTATCTCTTACAGTTTACGAGATATTCACCATTCAATATACAAATTTTATGTTTTTTACTTACCTTGGTCTGGATTTTTTCAAATTTAAGATCCAAATCTCTCCCGATTTTTTTAATATATATTGTTACGTTTTAACATTTTTAAAAATAAACCGGATACTTTTGATTGCAAATAAAAGGAGTTTTAGTAGTTTAAAATTGTAACAACTCTTTATTTATTTAGAATGTACAACAACAACAGAATTAAATAGTCACTCAATGTCTTTATACACGTATATTAATTCGCAGAAATGCACACAAACTTTATTACGTACAACCTCATATGCACAAGACAGTTGATGTTAACTCTAACAGCGCCAATGATAAACTCAACTTACGACCGCCAGCTCCGCCACCATTCATACACGCGCCATCCATCGGGAATCATCTACAATGATCTTAACGGACATACTAGTACATTCGATTTCTAGAGCTTTTCGATGTCAACATTTAGTGTTGCCATACTTACAAACAATTTCAATGCTAGTCTCCACTAATGGAAGTGTTAATAAACATGATGAATGTTTGCAGGCAGTAGTTACAGACCGTCAAATTCAAATTGTCATTGCACATTCGTAACAATATTTTTTAATTAACAAATGTGTTAGTATTAAGAGGAAAGAATTATTTCAAAATCGATACCAAGTCAAAAGTTATGTGCACTTAAATTAAAAAAAAATTAAAAAGTAGTTCACCATTTTTTTCCAAAAAAGTACTTTCATTAATCTTTGTACCATTATAAAATCTATTAATGGTATTTGGTGAAAAAGTTACCAACACTGTTGCTAAATCAAATAAATACAGCGACGTCGACAATTTTGTACCTGCTTCGATATTTGTTCTACAAACAAATTGAATTCATATTCTAATATTAAAGTTTTTCATACTGGAAATTATTCTTAAATTTACTGGTGAATTTTTAATAATTAAAATTTGGTAAGTATATTGCAAAAAAATAACAAAAATACAAATTTCATTTTACTATTTTGTTTTAGGAAAAATGCCAAAAGTAAGAACACCAAAGACTTCAATTTTAAATAAATATGTATTTGACTTCCAAAACAGATGGTAAAATACTTTTTTGCTAAATTTGCAATAAGGCTATACATTTTAAAAAAATATTTCTTGTTGAACAGCAAAAAACATAAAGAATTGAAGTGGAAATGTATTGAGAAAACATAACAATCGCTGTTAACTATGTCTTCAAAAACAAATAATTTTAACTTGGATTTATGTAAAGCCTTCGTATCTGCAGACATTCCATTAAAGAAGTTGGAAAATCCAATATTAGTTAATTTCTTAAAAACCTACACAAATTAGATCATTCCATCTGAATCTACACTCCGAAAAAATTAAGTGGAAAAAGTATACAATACTCAACTAACTGAAATAAGATTCTATTTAAAAAACAAGCAGAGTTTAAAATTACTACTATATTAGTCAAAAAATTGCAAAATATTTCATAATTTTAAATGAAAACTGCAACAAATATTTAACAAATAAATATTTCCTCACATACATACTAAAAATATAAATACTATTTACGAATTCCATATATGCACAACTTCATAGTAGAAATATTTGTCGCAGTTTTTCCAAAAATATTTTGCCTTACAAAATATTTTACGTTGCAGCTAGAAGACAAAATGAAAATTTTTCATTTCTAAAACATTTGCTGCCCAAATATATTTATATTTTTGGTTAGCAAAAACAAATATATTGCTTGTGTATAATATACAAAAAATTTACTACAAAAACATCAAACATGCAAACAAATTGCAGCGTGAAAACCATAAACTGCAAACGATATGCGCAGTAAAAAATTCAAACAATGGAAATATGGAAGATGCTAAATGTAGACTGCCAAACCATACGAAGTTGAAAAATGTAAAATACGAAATTGTGCGAAGTTAAAAATGTTTAAAACGAAAATGTGCATTTATAAAATATTTCAGCCACATATATGGAAATATTTAGCCGCATATAGTCACTGAGTAGAAAAATGTGAAAAAAACTATGAACAACAAGTGTGCGTTGATTTGGGTGTACAAAATAAAAATTTATATTGAATCGTGTGTTTAAGAATTTAAGTGCAATAAAATAGAAGCTTTATTTTTTGAGGTATGTAATTGTATTATGAAAGATAGGAATGCAGTGAAAATATATTAAATAAGATTCTGGGCAAAGGATAGCGGACGATATTATTTTATTGAATTTTTTGATCAAATGATTTTTGTAATACGAATTCAAATGTATTCCTGCTGCTTGTAATAGGAGTCCAGAAAAATTAGTAACATAAAATTTTGTATGTAAAGTGGCTAAAAAAGGATAGATAATGCAACAACAAAATGTAACCACAGACAAGCAAAACAGCCAATGAATACAATCTAATAAAAAATAACAGGATCTACAAAAAAAATAGTATGTTGCATAAAAACGCAATGTAGATAGATAGATTACTTTTTGTTTGTACAATTTTGATTCGTAAAATTTGTAACAGGAGAACAAACAAATAAGCAGCATAGAAAATAATTGTGCAAGAACAATTTGATGTGTGAGATATAAATGCAAAAAGGCACTGGCATGAGTACAACAGGAGCAAAAGGAAATTAACTGTATACAACTACTGTATGTGTGTACATGTGTTCTGTAACTGCATAATGCAACAACAATTTACGCAAAAACCATAAACAAATACATAAATAGGTTCAATGATGATCGTGAGTGTAGCAGGAGAAAAAAAGGATAAAGAGGAATGATAGAAATTTAAGTAAGGTCCAGAATATATAATTATGCAATGAAGAAAATTTTACTATATGTACATACATAATTATGTATGACTTGTATTCTGAAAGATCGACTTTGTGTTTTTAAATGCACTCATATGTATCCATTCGTAATATTTGTAACAGGAGAACAAAAAACAAATAAGCAACAGAGAACAAATTATGCAACGAAGGCACAACAATTTTTTACATAGCCACGAGTGCAGCAGGAGAAAAAGGAAATACAAGAACAACTACTTATTCTCTCAAGTAATTGTGATATACAACTGTTGTATGTGTGTCTTCTAGCTGCAAAAAAAAATTATTTTTGTTGTGAAAACATTAATTTCACATTTTTGAAAAACAATCAACCACTTCTGATCGAAATGCGCCAATAGATGTCTTGTCACTGTTACAACAAAAGCTTTTGTTGCTTCAGCTAATGTTTTTGTGGCATCGGCCTGTTCTTTGGCTGTAGCGGCAGACGACTAAGTTATCCGGACTTGAGTCAAATTTGCTTATTTGTTGCTTTCAGCTTTTTCCTGATTGTTGCGTCTTTCAATATTGATTGTTTGTTGTGCAATCTGCGTAGCCGAATATACCGCCACCCGGTGCTGCAGATTTATTTAGAGTTAGTGTTCTATTAATTATTTGCTCCAACGGCGTTAAATTGCACATGCGATATACAACACCACCTGTTTCGTGAATACTCTTATTGTTTTCAGCAATTTTTTTTTGTTTCGGGATTTTAAATCAGTCCAGGTAGGCAATTATTGTATGTATATACATCTTATATATAAATAGGTTACACTTTTGTTGTGTTACACTTGTAAGTATGTTATTGTCGGTTTAAAAGGTTGGTTTCTCTAGATGTGCACAAAATAAAAAATTGTTTCAAAATTCTTTCTATAAAAGTGGTCGAATTTCGAACACCGGGCGATCCTAGTATATATAAAACTAACAAACGAAGCAAAACCATAATATACAAATTTACCTTTTTCCACTCAACAATGGTACGTATAAGAGGACCCAATGAATTTAATTTTTAAGCATGTTGCACCCACTGTTCCTCCGTTGACATTTTGCTGCTGCCATAGACGACTCTTCCCCGAGGGAAATCTGGATGCTTTTCTATATATTCCACGATATACTGTAGTTATTGGTAATTTGATTTTTTGTTGCTAAGAATGTTATATTCTTATTATTATCTATTTACATACATACATACATATTTAGTTACAATATACATATATATAGGTATTTTACTTACCATTTATTTTCCATTTTGATAATTTTAATTTGTAATTTCCTTTATTCTTGCACAGATGACAATAAATAAAAAGTGAATGAATTTGTATCGAGTTGCTTACGTTATCGTTCATATTTGTTTTCTTACGACTAAGAATACCAGTGTGCCGGAAAACAGCTCTTTGTCGTTGAAAACAGCTCTTTGTCGTTGAAAACGACAACGTTCGACATCGTTGGCCAGGCCGTTAGTCTATTTAAAATTAGTGGAAATGGTGTATAAACTAAATCAAACTACACTATTTCCAATTGTATTTCAGAAGTTACTAATTGTATATCAGAAATTTCCAATTGAATTTTAGAAACTTCCAATTATATTTCATAAAATTCCAATTAAATTTCCAATTGAATTTCAGAAATTTCCAATTATATTTCAGAATTTTCTAATTGTAATTCAGAATTTTCTAATTGTATTTCAGAATGTGAAACAGGTACACTAATATGGTTCCCCTACATTTTGTTATGTATAGTCGTTAGTAAGAACTGTTCGAATGCATTTTAAAATATTTAATTAAGGAAAGGGAGTGTAATGATCGAATTTTGTAACACACTAGGTTTTAGAATACTCTTAATCTTTGTTCGAAAACCTATATCTTGTTATAATTTAAAAATAAATTTTAAGAAAACATTATTTTTAAAACTCATGAACTCATTTTAAAATTCTAGTTTGGTATATAAAATTAATAATTTTTGAATATTGATTTGTCGTGTGTCTTGGTTTTAACTGTAATTTTTCCAAAATTTAAATTTTCTCCCACTAGACATTGTTGTTTTTGTCGATCTTCGATCTCTACATTGTCATAATTGATGTGATACCGTTTTTATTGCTGATCTTTTCTATTCTTTACTTTTACATTGTAATTGTATCGAATTATGTAAAAACGCAAATATGATAATACTATGAATGTAGTGTGTAAAAAGGAAAAACATACTTTTTTCTTTAAAATAAAGCTTTTCTTTAAAAGATTTAATATCGAAAGGTTTCGAGTTTGATGGTTATGATTAAACACGTTCTTTCAAAATTAAACCATATCAAAATGTGATCGATTAATCGGTGAAAGTACATATTAAGAATATAATTTTAAGTACATTTATGTTATAAAATTATTAAATTTAAGCCATTAATACTGAGTTCGAAGGTAAAATTTCAAATAAATATTTTTAATCAGTGTCAGACGACTGAAAACTTTAAATTTTTGAGACATACCAGTGTGTATTTTAACGAAATTGTAATTTAAATCCGGCCAGTTTTTACAATCTGAATCAAATAGAGATTCAGAATTCTCAGAATTCAAAGCGAGGTATAGTACACCACCAGATATAAATTAGAGATTTTTACTATAATAGGAAACCTTATTGGACAAAACAACAATTACGAATGGACGAATACCTTTTAGGAAGTCTCGCAAAACCTATACATCATTCATTATTAACTTTGAAAATTGCCCGAAATTTCTGTAGAACTTAACATCACGTTCGTCTATAACCTCAAATTGAATTGTATATGTATTCTTTTAAATAATTCTAAATGATGAATAAATGTGAAATTTGATATCATAATGGAATAGATACATTTATATAAAATTTCTTTCTGATTAATGGTATGGTAAAGTGCTTTAGAGGTTTTATATTTAAACATATTCGCCACTGGAAAAACCACAGGACGGCTGGGAAAAGAGGCGTAAAGCAAGAACACCTCTGCTTTATAAAGTGTGAATAGTGAATTTAATAGATATTTGTTCTCTTGTATATATTTTTTCTCTTACGTAATAAGGACATTGAAGATACGTACGAGAATGTTTTTTAATTCAAGGAACAAAAACCCAGCCCACATCTCCCGAACAAGCTAGCTTAGCAATCGCGTGCGTACAGTTCCAAGTGAAGAGCATTATGTTTAGATAGGGCTGGAAAGATTAAATAAACCAATAGTCGTATTACAGGATTATTTATAATATTTAATGAAGTTGCAAATTCGGCTAACGATTTTAAGTTTAATGTATGTTGTCGCTGTACTGACAAGAAGAACTATGTGTAATTTTTAAAAATTGTATATTTGACCATTTAAAAGTCCTTGAAAAGTTGTGAAAAGAGACATAGTCGCAGCAAACACTTTGCGTTTAGTTTTTTAAAAAAATACCATACATATTTGAACGTTAATATGTTTTTTAATAAATAAAAATATTTTCTACCGCTCATACATTGATGCGGAGAATCCAGTATAAGGTAATACAAAATATTTTCTCACAATAAATAGAATAAAATATACATATGTATTTCTAATATATTTTTAAAATTTAGATTATGCTTAGAAAGCAGATCAAAAAGATATTACCTTGTAACCATTTGTAACACTCTTCGTGTTACGACCAATTAACAGTTGGCGAGGAAGCGACTCTATTATGTCCTTACTGTAGGCAATCTGTAGAAGATAATGTAATGATAAGTATCTGGGAATCCGATTTAAATTCTATTCCCTTATGTGTGCGTAAGTGTATGGTATGAAATGGTCGGTAGTTGTTCGACTATACTTACACATTTTTCATATAAACACATTCTCGGTATCAGAGTTAGGATATATGTACATTTAATATATTACAGACATCGCTATCGTTAATAGGGATACGTGCCAAAAGCACGGCAAAGATGATAAGTATAGAATTATCGAAGCTGCATTTAAAGGTGATGATTGGCACCAGCTAGCCTCATCTCTGGGGATTAACTATAAGACAGCATACACTTGGATTTGGAGAGGTAAAGTACCTGAGGCAAAAAAAGGTGGCCTAAAACCAAAAATTTTAACAAAAAAAAAAAAGTAGACGGAAAATGCATTTTGAGCTGGGTTGAAGGAAATCTTCAATACCTTTAAAAGAAATAAAACAAAAAATTGTGTGCAACTTCAATAAAAGTGTATGCGTCCAAACAATTTAAAATTTTTTAGATATGAAGTTACAGTTAAATCGCTACATCGCCAGCCCGTAAATATGAATTCGGAAGAAAATAAACAAAAACGGGCGGCTTATGTTCATAATTTAAATGAATATATCAGAGAAGGCAAGCAAATCTTCTATATATATAAAAGTGAATGTGTGTCTGTATGTATGTATGTTTATTATTATTAGTTTGGGATCTATAGACGGCTAAATGGCTGAACCGATTTGCTTGAAATTACAGTATATTTATGTATGTCTGGAAGGAGCTATAGGCTACTTTTTGTTTTGAAATTTTAAGCGGGCGTGGTACCTCCCATACAAAGTTAATTTTAAAAATCAAATATTTAGGAAACTATAATAGCTATAGTCCTCAAATTTTGCATGAGCAATACCACTGTTTGTTTAATTATTTGCGGCAAAAATAGGAGTAGTAGCCACAGAGGGCGTGGCACCTCCCATATGATGATAATTACAAAAAATTTATATATGGGAAACAATAAGATATATGGTACGGTTATTCTACAATCAATATTAATATTTAGGACAAAAATGGGCGGACTATCAATAGTGGGCGTGGCACCTCCCATACATATGATGACATATAATAAATTGGGAAAGCTATATCATCTATCAATATTAATATTTAGGACAGAAATGCGCTGACTACCAACAATATTAAGTAAATGTTAAAATTTGTATACATTTGAAACCCTTATCTATATATAAAAGTGAATGTGTGTTTGTTTGTATGATTGTTTGCTTATTTGTATTTTATACGTGGAGAAAAATCATGATCAATCAATAATGTTAAGTTAAAATTAGTATACCTGTGAAAGTATGTATAAATACTAATCTTCGAAATTACATGAGGTATCAGATCAGATGTATTGCTGCCACGTATTCCGATGATAACTTCGGAAATGCCATTTGATTCTAAGCGATTGCAGTTTCCTATTCGCATAGCATTTGCAATGACAATTAATAAAGCTCTAGGTCAGTATTTGCAAGTTTGTGGACTAAATCTAGAAAATCCATGTTTTTCACATGGACAGCTTTATGTTGCATGTTCGCGAGTGGGAAAACCCACAGACTTATATGTATATGCAACAGAAGGAAAAACCAAAAATATTGTATATCCTAAGGCATTAGAACAAAAAATAATTAATAAAATTAATGTATATATCAAGCATACATGGGATTTTCTTTAGAAAATCTTGTTGTACATGGGATTTTCTTTAGAAAATCTTGTTGTACATGGCATTTTCTTTAGTTGTTATAAATTAACCAAAAAAAAAAAAAAAACATTAACAAAAAAAAAAAAAAAAAACAATTAACATAAAAATTAATTATTGAAAAAAAAGTTAAAAAAAAACACAACAAAAAAATAACATAACAAAAAAATAACATAACAAACAAAAACGTAACAAACAAAAACATAACAAAAAAATGAATTTTTTAAAAAAAAGTTTATTCAAAATTCAGTTACAAAAAAAAAAAAACAACAAAAAAATAACATAACAAAGAAGCACATAACAAGCAAAAACAACAAAAAAAAAACATAACAAAAATGAATAAGTAATAAAAATGAATTAGTAATCAAGATTACTGTTGCACCTGTTGCACCGGCTGCCCCATCTGGCCCTGCTGCCATGGTGCATATTGATACTGCTGTTGGGGGTACTGCGGCTGTAAGTACTGAGGCTGGACGTACTGCGGCTGGGTATATGGGTGCACACCTTTCTTCAGGTTCACCCTCACCGCCATTCCACAATGTGGGCACTTTGGGAAATTCTGAAACATATAAAATAAAGTTGAAATAAAATAAAAATTTAATAAATAAAATTACAACTTACCATATTTTGTATACCACCTTCTTCAAACACTGTCCAATTGGAAATAACCGGCGCGTGAAGCGATGCTCTTAGCGTTGCCATACTCATCTCATCATCAACTTGGCATAACTTTTATAAACTAGTTGCACACAGAGTTGGATAACATGTGTTAAATGAGTGTTTATTCCCTGATTCAATATCATTACCAAAAATTTAATTTTAAAATTATAAAAGAACTGTTTTTAAGTATTTGTTTTGTCCAAACAATATTTAAAAATAATATTTAGGTATGGGCGCCGAAGTAAAAAGAAGCTTCTGTAAATTTTGTTATTATTAGGCTTCAATAGTTGAAACAAAAAGTGGACTTTTCGACCTTTTGACTATTATCGATTTTTAAAAGTCGACTTTTTGATCATATATTCCTAATAGTAAGTTTCAAATTTACAAAATAGTAAACAAATTTACATTACTAATTTGTCATGTTTATTATCAAACACGATTCTAAAAGTTCTGCAATTCGAGTATATACGATATGTATAAGGCCCTGATTCAGAAACACGAAAGGAAAACAATTTTTAAAATTCTGTATGAAAATCTCTCAGTTTTTAAATAATTTTTGAGTGATTTTCATACAGAAATTTTAAAATTATATTCCTTTCGTTTTCTGAATCAGGCCCTAACAACTTTAAGTTTTTATAGAAAAATATTGGAAAAATTTTGTGTAAAAAGAACATTATTTTATAAAATTTTACTTATTTTTACATACACTAAAAAAAAGTGGTTTTTAAGAAAAAACCTAATGTAGCCAGGGCCATCCTCAATTGCGCCTCGTTTTCCAAATTTTGGCACAAATAAGCATTTTTTCCCAAATAGTTTGAGTGATTTTTCAAAAAATAGTTTTTTGAAAAATTTGTTCGAACACCTATCCGTACAGGAAAAAACCTGGTATAGGGGAATATTTACCATATTTTGGCACAAGGCCCCATTTTTAAACAATAGGCTAAAAAGTGGTTTGTGGTTATTATTTGCTTTTGAAGCATACATAACATGTGTTTTTTAACATAAAGAATTTTTTTAATATAAATTAAAAACGTAATTTATTTCATTTTTTATTATCATTTAAAGTAAATTTTCAAAAAATAAATTAAAAATTTAGTTAAAGTGACTTTAAAGTTTGTTAGAAAATAATAAAAATTTGTTAGAGGCCGAAAATACTCTCCCATGCACAAAAATGAAGAAGAACAGGCATTCACTGTTAATTGATATCTATATATAAATTAAGTACTTAATTCGTATATTTAAACTTTTCAGCACTGAAAATTTGGTTTGTAAAGCCTAGTACTCTGTTCATATTTGCGAAAAATTAGAGTTTTTTCATGCGAAAAATTTTATATGGATCAAATGATCAGCTGTTGGTTTTAATTTCGTGCGAAAAAAGTGCTGCTTATGTTATTTCGTGTGGAAAAATAAGGTTGCCAGATGTATTTCACATGTTTTCCACAATACGAACAGAGTACCGCTTTTGGGAAATTATTTCGCATATATTTCATTCCAAATTTTTTATATGTGGTTTGACAGCATTTCGCACGAAATTTCGAACAGAGTACTAAGCTTAAAGCAGAAACCACTCAATTCTCTGTTGCAAATTATTCTCAGAGAGTGTTGATTCCTTACTCTCTTCAAAATGAGTGAAAACAAAAAAGTTTGTTATTTTCACGGGTATCAGTTACATTACATTTTGTCCAAGGCGAATTAATACAAGGTGGTGGCAGTTCTACAAAAACAACAATTGGTCTTAACAAATATCAAAAAAAAAAATTAAAAATTAAACAAATATGTATTAAAACTTAATATAGAGTAGATAATTCAATAGTGAGGGCTTCACATATTTATGTAAAAAATAAATATTTTGTTAATAAGCTTAGAATATGTAGATATTTAAATATAAACAAAAGCTTTGACAACTGTTAGTACCAAAAAGCGAAAAAAAAAAGTTATCAGCTGATTGACTGACTCCACCTTGTATAAATTCGCCTTGATTTTGTCACTATAACTCCTTTAACTACTTTACACATAATAGAAACGATCAGCTGTTCCGTTCCGTTAAGGTTATATTACGGTCGGCTAATCCACCCTTTAGTTCTATACGTAATGCAGTGACATACAGTTGCATTTAAATTATAACAAAATTAATTTTAAATATGAACAACTGCATGTCTTCCCCAATTGTTCTCGGAAAAAAGGTTTAGAGTTCTTCCAAAAAGGCATAATAATGACTAACAATGTTTTGATTATGCTACACTTGAAGAGGTTCAATATGACATACATAGTAACAAATCGCTTGAACCAAGACGTATTGGAACATTTCTTCACCTAAGGATTTTAAAAACAGACTTCAAAAGTATATTCTATGTATATTCTTATGTATTATTTTTATATACAACATATATTTAGCAAGAAATACTGAGTATTTAAACGGCACCGGAAGCGTGCAAGTCGATTCCACAGAATTTCTAAACACTTCCAGTGTTTTAGATACGTCTGGAGTTGCAGGATGAACGCAAGATTTTCATGAAGAGCTATCTGCTGAGGTTACCGGTGAATTTGATGTAGTCAATGAAGAGCTTTCTATCGTGGCTACTGGAGAATTTGAGGATCTCCATGAGGCAAATGAAGATGAAATAGGAATTCTTCATGAGAATGGGTTGGGCTACGTAGCTGGCTGCATACTTAAAGAATATGGTCTTGAAGAATTTGAGTATCATGGCAATTCGTTTTCATTTATCGATCAAGTATCGAAGGGGTCTTTAAAAAAACCTAACGAGTTCTTCAATATATGTCCAATTGCCGGAAAAAGTGAAAAATTCCTTTTTCAAATGCCGAATCTATTTCCGGGTACGTCACTTGAATAATAATCTAAAATTTGGAAAAGCGAAACAAAAGGTGATGGCGTACAAGAAAATGCCGAAAACAAGTCTGTAGATTTCATTTCTATTATAAAAGTAAGTATTTCAATCTATCTTTTTTATTAATATTTCATATAATATTTATTTTCTTTAGGTATGGTTTAAATACATTACAAAAATTCCAAATTATTCTTTCTTCCCATGAAACACGTATTGTTCTCAAATACGAATTACAAATTAAACAGCTATTCAACTAATCTTAAGATCCTTTGAAAACCTACTGTTCAAAGCACGTTGATCCGCGCCTTATCTACATACATGATGAATGCTCAAAAATCCATTACAATTTTTTACCAAAAAATAATACACGCTCTGCTCACAATAACCAACTATTTTTTAGTGCACATTTGTATACCCTACACCACCATAGTGGGAAGGGTATAATGGATTTGTGCAGATGTTTGTAACGCCCAAAAATACTAGTCTAACACCCACCTTAAAGTATACCGAACGACTCAGAATCACTTTCTGAGTCGATTAAATTAATTTTTTTCTGCCCAAGGACCAAGCCTATTGAAATTGGCTGAAATCGGTCCATTATTTCACCTAGCCCCCATACAAATGTCCTCTCGAAATTGGACTTTATCGGTCATAAATGTTTAATTTATATAGGTATCTACACAAGTTTTTCTCCAAATAAATTTTATATATACAGAATTTATGTCGCCAAATTTTATTATGATCGGTCCATAATTAGTCATAGCTCCCATATAAGACCTTTAACGATAATCACTTTAAGGAGCATAAATCTCCTAAAAATGTTGGTATACACATAAAATGGAACATAAATAACTTTCATATAGACATTTATCACATGACCAAATTTCATGGTAATCGGTCCCTAATTTTTCATAGCTCCCATATAAGGCCCGCTTCCGAAAATCACTCAAGAATATAAATTATTGAAATTTTGAAAGAAAAATGATTTTGCTCATTTACTTAGTGTAGGGTATTATAAGGTCGGGCTTGACCGACCATACTTTCTTACTTGTTTATATTTTAAATACATTTTTTGACAATATTTTTGTTGACCTGATAATCACATTAACGATGATCGTCAACAAGTTGAAATCAGAAATAAATGTCTTAGAAGACCTTTTAGAAGTTCACAGATAACTTTTCACAATAAAAATTATATTTAGCTGACATTTTATGAAAAATGATCACACAAAGAAGTTATATGGTTGTTATAGTTGTCACAATTCTGTTGCTGGCTCAGATTTCTGCCAAGGAAAACATTCTGTTTATACAGCCATGCAGATAGTGTCATATAAGAATGGAGTTATTTTTCAGGTGTGTGTGACATTTGTACAATGGGTACATATTGGTGCGTATCATAAGCATCTATCACTTTTTTTACATTTTTCTTTGTTTTCCCAACGCTTGAAAGGTTCGTTTGTTATTTTTTCATTATATTCCCCTGAAAAGAAAATTGTATTATATACGTTTGTTTGTTCCTAAAAGATAAAGGTTTCACAAAATTGGCTTATGTGAAACGCTTATGTCAAGACAATTTAGAACATTTGTTTGGGCAAATCCGAAGAAGCTCTGGAAACGCACAAAGTGTAACACAAAGAATGTTATGCTGCCTTTTTCAAAAACTTTTCGGAATAAATTACGTAAATGTTGTTTTAAAGGGAAATTGTGAAGAGAATAATGAAAACGAAACCTCTGAAACAATTTCAAATTCCACATATTCGGTTTGATCTGATTATACTTACCTTTTTAAATTTTAAATACAAAAAGTAAACAAATTAGCAGGAAACGAACAGACTGTATATTTAAACTAACCTCCATATTTATAATTAGGGGGCGGATTTATATAGAAATGCATGTTATTCTCGAACGTCCAAATAGCATGTAGACTAATTAGCTATCCGAATCACACATTTCGCTGTAAAATGACATCGATTTGTTACAGAATATTCTTGCATATTTTATTTATAATGCATATTGTGTTATATTTTACTTCAAATTGCATATTTATATGCATGTTATGCAAATTTTTAATAAAATATGTATTATTTCTTGTCGTTAATGGGCAATACATTGTTTCGGCAAAAAGTTGTTTGTCGAAATTGTAACAGAAATGGCATCAAATGTTGTCCAATAACTTCATTTGATATTTAGAAACTGTCAGTAAATTTATTATTAATTTTTATTACCGAAAGATTTTGTAACTTCAAATACATAAATACATTAATTTATTACGATATAAAAATTGTGGTTGGATGCTACTGTACAGCTTGATCAACATTTTGATGATATTAAAAAGCAAGACGCATGATTGTGACGTGAAACAAATATTAATCTCAATATGTTAAAATTAATATATCCAGTTTCTCAGAAGAACAATTATAATTTTAAAACTTAGGGCCATTATTACAACTTGCCTTTAAGTTCTAATAGTAAAAGGTAACTTTAAGTAATAGAAAAAGGTTGCTTAAAGTTGACTTTTACTATTGGAAACATAAAGGCAAGTTGTAATAATGGCCCTTAAACTTTTTAATTGTAAGTATAATTTAAAGAGTACTATCTGGTTGAGCATTGCGCGATCCAGAGTTAATTATTGTATGTTTTTGAACTAAAATAAAAGTGCATATTTTTTAAATTTTTTTATTTTTCAATGCATATTTGAAGCGCATAGTTTCCAATAAATGCATGAAAATCATCCCCCTATTCATAACTTATAAAAGTTTTATTAAACAAAATTATCATATGTACTATTAAACTTATTTGGCCAGTTCGAAGCATATGAATTAAATGGAATTTTGTGCAAAATTGTTTATAATGTTTAATTTTACCATTTGCAGAGTACGGTAAATTTTAAATATATTTCAAGAAAATAAATCGGTCTCAAGTAACAACATCGCTATGAATCAAAAATCCGTTTAGATTCGTCAGCTCGAAAAAAGATTCAGAAGCAGTCAAACTACGAAAGAGCCAAAAAAGGAATGATGTTATTAATGATTGATGAAATATTTTTAGAAGCAGTAGATGTAATAATCTCATTTCTTAAGATCATACGTCCTCGTTTTTAAAGGACAATCATCCATTTTAACTGGCTGTCATGATCTGCCATCTTTTGTCATCTTAATTTTTAAAAGCATTATTAATTTTTATTTTTATAAATTATTTCACGCCGGTCGCCATTTTCTCTATCAAATCGTATGGAAATGTCCTGCAGTGCTTGTTCTGTTAATACTGAACTTTGAAAATAAATGGTAAAACTTATTTTCTTATTGAAATCTTTATATGTACATTATCAATATTCATTACAGAATGTTTAAAAGTTGTTCAAATTGCTTTTAGTCTGCCAGAAACTAGCGCAGCTGTGAATGTTTTCATTAATTAATGATATTTGGACCCAAGAAAAAAGTAATATATCGATTAATTGTGTGGAGGCAATAAAAACAAGTGCACCACGTTATTTTATTTTTTAAACTATTTTAACATATTTATAATTAAATCAACATTTTTATATATCGCTCAATTGCTGTAACAGCGCCATAATTTAAAAACCAAAATTTCGAGTTTATAGCACCATTGCAAAGTAAATAAGCTGTTTTTATAACTGACAAAGCCTTGTTTTTTTCCTAATTTCGTAACCTATTGTCTATTACTTTCAATAACGTATTATTTTAGTTGTGCGTTGCCGTTTGTCTGATCAACATTGTTAAATGACATATTTGGGGGATTCAAACGCTCTGGTATTAAGACAGTTAGAAATCAAAAAAATTACCCAGGGTTCTAAGCCACTAAGCTACGTACCCCAAGATACGCCACTGGTTCGAAACAAATTTTTCGTGGGGGGACGGGGCAATTGCTGTTGGGAAGAGGCTGAAAATATTTGGGTTTCTAGATATATATGGAGCCACCACTAAAGCCCTATCCCGGTGGATTTAATATTGTTTTGTCTGATTGTTTTTGTTTGTTTGATTGCTTTTTTATGTTTTTATGTATATATAATATGATCTGAAAAGAAAGAAAAACATTATTAATGATGAACAATTGGAGCAATACATATTTACCATATCCAAATTATTGTCCTATATTCCTTAAAATAAAGAGAAATATTAGAAAATTTTAGTGATACGTACCATCATCCATTGAAATGTACTCCATGTTAAGTAAATAACAGCTGTGTGAGTATATTGCACATAAATAAATTGTGTATTTTATTTTAATGTATACTGAATACGTTACTATTGGCAGGAAAGGTAGTTATGGGAAATATAAGAAAAATAGGTAAGCGGGAAAATTTACAAATCAAATAATAAAAAAATTTCCTAATATGGTCATACATATAGAAAATAATTAAGAATCGACACTAAATAAGCTGTCAATGGTATAAAAGAGGTAGTATTATTATTATTATTATTAGTGAGGCTTTACGCACTACGACCCAAAGGATCTTTTGTGCAGCCTTAATTTTTTTTTTCCTCATCCTAACAGATTTAGGCTTCGTATAAAGCCAAGTATTCTGTTTGGTGAGAGATCAATTATGTCCCTCGGGGCCATTAAGGCCCTTCCTAGCCATTTAGATCTACATATTGCCAGCATTGGGCAGTCGCATAGAACATGTTCAGCGGTTTCGGCATGAAGTCCACAAAACCTGCACTGTTCATTCTCAACGTTACCTAACCTAAATTGGTGATATCTCAAACCACAGTGTCCGGTGAAAAATCCAGTAAGTATCCTCAAGTCACCCTTTCCGAGCGAAAGCAACGACTGGGATCTACGTCTGGATAGGGTGATGAATCGTTTTAGTCTTAGTCCTGGTAAATTATCCCAAAATTGGGTAAATTTCGATTCAACCCAAGAACGAATACGTTCCATAGTGTATCCACGTGGGATGCCAAAGAACGGTTCAGGACCTATAAAAGAGCGTCGAGCGCCCCTGTTGGCAAGACAATCAGCGCGTTCATTGCCAGCGTGCCCTTCATGACCAGGTACCCAGCACAATGTAAGTTCATTGTGTGCTCCGAGTTCATTCAAGGATGTCCAGCAGTCCATAACAACTCCAGACCTCACTTCATATGATGATAATGCTCTAAGAGCAGCCTGACTGTCAGACATAATAAATATCCTATCATTCCTTAATCTCCTTCTCAAGCATTCATAGGAGCATATAAGGATGGCGTAAATCTCCGCCTGAAATATTGATGGGAATGTACCCATTGGGATACCCCTTTGAAAATTGGGACCATAGATACCAGCCCCAGTGTCACCATTAGCCTGTTTGGAGCCATCGGTAAACCATACTTGATCGGCATTATTTTGCCACCATGTCTGATTTAACCACTCGTCCCTTTCAGGTATTAGGACACTAAATTTTCTATTTAACACCAGAGTTGGTGACATATAGTCCGATATTGCGATACTAGGATCATTTTCAAAGATGCCTAGAATGCGCATGTGCCCAACCAGATCTCCCGGCATTACACTGGATATTCCCGGTAGTCTGGATGCACTCCTATAGGCCTCTTCCATTACCAATAAGTGTAAGGGTGGGATGTGTAGAATTGCACCCAGAGCATGAGTGGGACAGGTCCTCATGGACCCAGTGATGGAGACACAGATGAGCCGATATACCTTGTCGAGTAATGATCTCGCGGTCACCTGTTCTACCTTCTTCCACCATGCTAATGCAGCATATGTAATTATTGGCCTAATTACCGTAATAAAAGACCAGTAAATCATCTTCGGTTTTAACCCCCACGTTCTACCAAAAAGACGCTGACAGGCATATATTGCTCTAGTGGCCTTTTTGATAGTGTTGGATAAATGAGAATTCCATGTGAGAGTCCTATCAAGTGTAACCCCAAGATATTTTACCTCCTTAGAAAACCCTATAGATGAGCCATTCAATGTAGGCTCTATGAGTCTAATAACTCTCCGTTTTGTAAATGGTACTAGAATTGTCTTAGCTGGGTTAATGGTCAGCCCCCTTTCCAAGCACCACTTGGTGGTTATTTTCAGAGCAGTCTGCATCCTTTCCGATATGATTACGTCATCCCACCCAGTAACAGAGATTACTAAGTCATCGGCGTAACCATATGTGCGGAAACCTAAGTTGTTAAGTTTTTCCAGAAGTTCATCGATGACAAGAGTCCACAATAGAGGCGATAGTACGCCACCTTGTGGACATCCCCTGGTTGCCCTAATAGTCTTCGATGATCCTCCTAAGTCCAACTTAATAACCCTGGATGTCAGCATTTCCAAAATCCATTTCCTTATAATATAAGGAACCCCTTTTCTATGCAGTGCTAGATCAATAGCACTGTATGACGTATTGTCGAAGGCGCCCTGAATGTCAATAAACGCACAAAGCGATATGTGATTGGCATCGATTGCCTTCTCAATTAGCGTCGTCACATGGTGAATGGCAGTCACCGTAGATTTACCAGGTTGATACGCAAACTGGAAGCGGTGTATTGGATTCACCAAAAGATATGTTTCCCTTATATAACTATCGAGTAGTTTCTCCATCGTTTTCAAGAAAAACGAGCTGAGACTAATTGGTCTATACGACTTAGGCAATTGTTCTGATTTGCCCCCAGCCTTAGGTATAAAGACCACTTTTACCTCACGCCAAGTTGTTGGCACATGACAAACCAGTAGACTTGATTTGAAGATTCTCGATAATTGAGGGACAATAATGTCACCTCCTTTTTGTAGAAAGCATGGATAGATTCCATCTGTTCCTGGGGATTTAAATGGGCTAAATTTAGATAACGCCCACTTTACCCGTTGTATACCGAAGATTCTACCTACCAACCGACGATTACTTTTGGATATTGAGGGAACCCACGTGCAAATCGTAGTTGGACTGAAAGGCATTGAACCAGGAAAGTGAGTATCCAGGAGAAGTTTGCATGTCTCCTCCGGTGACTCAGTGTACGTACCATCTGGACGTTTCAGCATGCAGAGACCGTTTGTATGATCACAAGATAAGGTTTTTTGCAGCCGAATAGTTTCCGGGAGATTATCAATGTTCTCGCAGTAGCTTCGCCACGTTGATCTTTTTGATCTCCTGATTTCCCTGTTGTATTCGGTAAGAGCCGTTTTGTAGGTGATCCAGTCACCTGTTTGTTTGGCTCTGTTCAATAATCGTCTTGCCTCTGCTCTTAGTCTCTCAAGTCCATTGTGCCACCAGGGTACGTCCCTCTGCGGCCTCCTTGACTTTAGTTGAGAACTTGATTCGAAGGCATTACGAATGTTAGAACTTAATTCATTGGCCTCAAAATCAATTCCATTTGTGTCAAATATTAAATTACTATTGAGATTTTCATTATTACTTAAGTGAAAGCGAAAAAGATCCCAGTTCGTATTTTTGGGATTTCGAAATTTCGCTTCGTACGTCAAAGAACGTTCGATATCAAATACGATATATTGATGATCGGACATAGAAATATCATCAGAGACGTGCCAATTCGTTATGGCATGTGATAGGCTATTGCTAGATAATGTGAGATCTAAAACCTCCTGTCTAATAATATTCCTAAATGTGGGTTCATCGCCCTTGTTTGCTATACATATATTATTTTTGCAAATGAATTCAAGTAAAAACTCACCCCGTTTGTTGATGTTACTACTACCCCAAACAGTATGATGGGCATTGGCATCACAGCAGATAATCCATCCAATGTTTCTGTTTTGGCAATACTCTACCAGTTTTGAAACGTCTAATGAAGGCGCTACTGCATCATCACCTGGCAGGTAGGCAGAGGCAATAATTACCTCGTGCTCTCCTGCTATCGACGGGATATTCGCCCGTATCGCTACGAGATCCCCAAGTAGGAATTCTGAAACAGGTAAATACGTTAGATTATTCCTGACAAAAAGTGCCGCTCTGGGCCTCATCGCACTTGAATTGTAAATTAGCTTACCATGATCACAATGGAGTCCTTTAATTACCCCTGCGTTGATCCACGGTTCCTGGATAAAGCAGATGTCCAGGAGGTCCTTGGTGAACCTACGGCATAGCAAATCAGAGGCTGCCTTGGCGTGATGTAGGTTCACCTGTAGGCACTTCAGGTGCCTCTTGGCTTTATTGTTATTAGCGGTCGGAAACATTAGTGTTTCCTAGACCGCGCCGCCATCTTTCTACCACGGTTGGTGCTACGTAGTGCTGCTTCTTCAGCAGATGCACTAAAGCCCTTTCGTGGCCTGTTACCATGGCTGCTCCCCTTTGTTTCGGAGCTAGGCTTCTTCGCTGTGGAATTATTACCTTTCTTCGAACAGGTGGGCTCAACAGATAACCTTTTTTGGACAATATTGTCCATTTGGTCCTGACGAACCACACCCGTTGAATTGGGTACGTCATCCTTTTGCGTTTCGGGCTTGGTGCTTGTACCAGAACAGGAAGGTTGGTCTGTTTGCATTGTAGTACACTTTCTGTCCTCTTTGCTAGACACTACTTGTCCTGGTCTGTTACTCACTTTTGCCCTCGTGGGTGGGTCATTCGCACCTTGCTGGCGATTCGTGGGCCTGATGTGCACTGTGCCATACCCATAGCCAATATGGTTCTGCTTCTCCTTCAATTTGGAGGCCGATTTTGGGTCAATTGCAAAGGTAATTTCAGATATACTACCTTTACTGACCCGATTCATGACCTTCCAGAATTCAACCTTTAGGTCATCATTCTGGCCTTCAATTAGCGATAGGATCCTGCTGTTAGGTGTTTCAGGCGCTTCTGGGAAATATCCTACGAATTTCTCAGTCCTAGGCACCTCATCTTCCGATACAACCTTTATCCCAGCATCTTGCCAAGGTTTCAGCGTGGGAACATGTTCCTTGATCCATTTAGCTGAATCGCTGCCTTTGCAATTGAAAACAAGCCAGCCAGGTTTAAAAGTGCAGCCTGCAAATTGCGGTTTTAAAGAGCCTTTTTTCAGCTCCACAATTTTATCCAGGACTGCTGCCTGTATAAGCTTCAGCTTGTCATCGGACCATATCGTATTCGGGAAGTCTGATGGTATTACTCCCAGCCGTACAATTTGGGCCACATCACTATACGAAGGTAGAGGAGTCTTTATTGTGTTTGTGCTATTGGTAGGATGTGTACCATCTGCAGTTGCACTAGCTACTCTCTTAGGAGGGTTTGGTTTTTCGGGAGTTGACCCGTCTGACCTACCTCTCTTCCTGGGGATCTTAAGGTCACGCAGCTCGTTGCGAACTTCCTTCATCGGCTTTAGGCACATTATTCTTGCCTCCTCGATGTCCATGCCTTGCTCAATATAAAGCCTAAGACGTTTACGTGCAGCCCCACATAATTTAGGTCTATTAATTGCACTTTTTGTCTGGTGCAGTATCTGCGGATGTAGAGGGTTGCGTGTTTGGCGTTGAATCCAGTAACGCATCTTCTTCATCCGTTGGGATAGATACCTCAGTTGATTCGGGACATAAGTCCCCCAGTACCAAGTTATCATCCATTACTTCCATAGGAGTATTAGGAACATGAGATCCTTCTACGGGTTCAGTTAGGTCCATAGCAACCTGTTCTGATTTTTCAATATTTATTTGGTTTAATTTGTTGTCCATCTGAAATGATAAAAATTAATGGGGTAAGAACAGGACATCATGCAACAGAGCCCCTTGTTGCTGATGGGCAAAAATACAACCGGACAACGCCCTTGCCCGGAGGCCACCGTTAGGAGACACACTAACGTAGTGCCATTCATTCCATGGACACGGTACAGATTACATCCGGAATTACGGGCTTTTATCGAGCGTCCGCTCTAGATCCGCCATGTTCTGTTATTTAAAAACACAGAGGCACCTCGTGTAGGATGCGGCATTAATCCGCGCATGGACGGTCATTGGATTCCGAAGAGGCTTAGGCAATATCAACAGATTAGCTATGTTGCGCATTCCGGACCCTGCAGCAGACGCTGCTTGCCTCCAAAAGAGGTAGTAAGTAGGAACACAAGATTAGAAAGTAAAGAAAAGTGCCCAAGTAAAAGCTAAGTTAAATCGAAGAACATTAAAATAATTTAAAACTTTTTTAAAAATATCATTTACAAAAATATATCAAAACTTCTATGTAAATCGACATGTGTATATTAAGGTTAATTAAATATATTATTTATTACATATTTGTTTTAAAACAGCATATAGTGTCGATTGCATTGAATTAACCAGCTTTTGAGTATATTCGGGCGTTATATTCTGCCACTTCAATTGCGCTGCTATTTTTAAGTCCTAGCGATTGTTTATTTTACGTTTTCTTATATTTCTCTCAAGAACACTCCACAAATTCTCAATAGCATTGAGATCCGTTGATTGAGCCGGCTTATTAACAATATGCGGACAGTTCCAAACTAGGATTATTGTCCTGGTAAAACCTAAAACCTTCTCTTATACCCAATTTCTCGGTACTTTGTAATAAATTGTTTTTAAAAGATCTAAATACATAAATATTTTTGTCTTTCGTATAAATACAAAATTTCCGACCCTAGCCGAAGACATGTCCCCCAAATCATCACATGGCCTAAACCATGCTTTACTGTGCCACGAAGGTTTTTTGGATGCAGTTCTGTATTTGGTTTTCTCCAGACGTAAGACTTGTCATCGGATCCAAAAAGATATAATTTGGTTTCGTCAGCAAATATAACCGAGTTCCAGAAGAATTGGTCCTTGTTAATATGGTCTTTGGCGAATTGCAATCTACTCTTACGAATTTTGAAAATCATTTCAATGACGTACTCTTCTAATTGTTTCAGGATTGCATGTGTTTCCAAGCATTGTTTTAGCATCTTTCGCCAGAGCTGGTGCACTTAAAGTGGGATTCTTCTTAATTTGTCGCAATATCCAACGTTCGTCTGCCTCTGTAAAAATTGTGTTTGGAGCTTCTCGGCTTCTTTATTAGCCAATCTATTCTCTCGAATATATCGTTGTATAATATATTGAACTGCAGAAGCACTCAAGCTTACATATTCGGCAATTTTGTTAGTGTTTTCCATCTTTAAAATGCTTAATTACGAACTCACGCTTTTCTATCGAAGTTCGACGACCCATGGTAAAAATAGAAATAACTGACTCGAATTTGAATTTTATTACTTCATTCTATGCAAATTCTTGTTTATTAAAAAAAAAAACTAATTTAAATAACGGCAAGTCTGTTAATTTTAAACCAGAGATCGGAAATGACAAAATGTGATTTATATTTTGTGATAAAAATAAATCACTCAAAATAAAAGTTATAACATGATTTTTATTTACATGGTTTCGTATGACCTTTATTAGTTTTTGTAGTTTTTTAATGGTTTGATGTGAGACAAACAATTCAATTTGTCTCACATCAAACCATCTCACATAGAGTCATTAGTACAATGCTAAAATACTTCTGTAGTTGTAAAACATTGATCCTGATTTAGGTGGACATTTAAAAGCGATATTTTTCCCATCAACTGCACCTACGCAATTAGGAATATTTCACATCCTATTGAAGTCCTTCTCAATATCAGTATATTGGGAAGTGGTGGGTTCACTTACATAAATCGGATATAGTAATCTTAATATTACGTCACATTTTTCCAATACGATGTTCCGAATTGTAGGTAGTTTTTCCTAATTTACAGCTCCATGCAATCGAATAAATGGATTTTCCATGTTATTAAATAATGTACTCAAGATAAATTAGTAGACATACATACTTACAGAAGTGTTATTGAGAATCTCTTTTCCAGTAAAATACGCTGTCCAGGTTTCCTTAACAAACATTTAATTAGTGATAGCAACATCTCATAAATATGTTTTGTCATCCTCGTATGTAAGAAAAAATTTTCCACATCAATATGTATTATTTGTTTAATGGTGATTGGCGGTACCTTCGCTTTCGATGACTTTTTTTAAATTTTTTATTTCACATTTTACACAAGTTTAAAAAGTTTGCCGCAATAAAAGCTTTATCTACATTAGAAATATCACAATGATTTTTCTCTTTCTCAACGTTTGTGTAATGTTGATGTAATGTAACCGTAATGTTGACTTAACGTAACACGTATACAAAAATATATTTTTGTATACAAAAATGTGTTTTTGTATGCAAAAATGTGTTTTTGTATACAAAAATGTATTTTTGTATATGCAAAAATGTATTTTTGTATACAAAAATGTATTTTTGTGTACAAAAATGTATTCTTGTGTACAAAAACGTATTTTTGTATACAAAAATGTGTTTTTCTAAACAAAAATGTGTTTTTCTATACGAAAATGTATTTTTGTGTATAAAAACGTATTTTTTTAAATTTATTTAAGAACAAACACTTTAATTAAAAAAAAAAAAAAATTTTTATTAAAAAAAAAAAAATTCATTTAAAAAATACAGAAAAGCAAAATTTAATATTTCCCCCTATATTTCCGGTTGTTGTAAGGGCTGCTGTTGTAGAGGCTGCTGATGCAAGGGCTGCTGTTGCAAGGGCTGCTGTTGCAAGGGCTGCTATTGCTGTTGCAAGGCCTGCTGTTGCCGTTGCAAGGGCTGCTGTTGCAAGGGCTGCTGTTGCAAGTGCTGCTGCACAAATTGGGGCGCCGGTTGGTACATTGGCATGTAGTATTGGGGCTGATATGGACGACCAGTTCCATCATACCCAGCCCCTTTCTTAACCTTTACATTAAGGTTTATCCGTTGGGCACAATGAGGGCACTTGATGTTCTGAAAAAAAAATGTTAATTACGAACTTAAAAATATATAAAAAAAAGACTTTACTTACCATTTTATGTCGATTAATCTCGTGGGAGTCTACTATTCAAATGACGCTTATTGCGCCATTTTAATTAATACCAAGTTTGTAAAATTTTTAGTACAAAATTAAACTTGGTATTACTTATATATTTGTCAATCGAATTTTTGTTTATAAAAAGTCGAACAGTCGATTAATTATTTCTCTATTTTATAACTGTCACATTAAATACAAAACAACGTAAAAATGAAATTACACACAAAAAATTTGTCGAGGTATTATTAACTAAACTTGCATGGGTAATTTATTTTTATATGAAAATAAAAAAACTTTATTATCTAAGCCAGTACGTAATTTTTACTACACATTTTACCTTAAATCTATTTTAATATAACTATTGGAATAAGGTATCTTCTTCGAATTTATTCGTATAAGGTTTTCTTTCTATTTTATTGACAATTTTAAATTTATACTATATTTTTAGAAAATATAACCTATTGATTTTTTTGTGTGTACGAAAGTTGAATATATAATTGGTAATGATGAGTAAACGAAAAATAATACAAAAATTTAATCTGAATTTGAAAAACTCTTTTTAATTCTGTTTAAAGATTAAATACCGGAAATTTAATTTTTATTAGAAATAAGTCGTGGCTGCGACTTATTTTTTTCTTTATTTTTTTTTATTTTTTATTATTGTAAATACATAATTCTATAAATAACTCTACTAAAGAATATAAAGGAGTACTTTCGGGACATCTCGAACAAAAATAAATTGACTTTTCGTCAAATTGTACATATTTTTCTACAACAAACCAGTAAGTATGAGTGAAAATATATGTAATTATGTTATATTATGCACAAATGTACAGTAATAAATAAGTACGCATCCGTTTTGTACTAGATTCTTGCATAGACGACAATAAATAAAAAGTGAATGAATTTGACATTTCAGTTCGAACAAATATCAGAAAATGTAAATAGTGAGCCTCAATTTTTGTATTGAGTTGCTTACGTTATCGTTCGTATTTGTTTTCTTTCGACTAGGAATACTAGTGAGCCGCAAAACAGCTGTTTGTCGTTTGAAACGACAACGTTCGACATTGTGGGCCAGGCTGTAAATTTTTGTATTATCTTTTCGTTTACTCATCATTACCAATTATATATTCAACTTTAGTACACACAAAAAAATCAATAGGTTATATTTTCTAAAAATATAGTATAAATTTAAAATTGTCAATAAAATAGAAAGAAAACCTTATACGAATAAATTCGAAGAAGATACCTTATTCCAATAGTTATATTAACATAGATTTAAGGTAAAATGTGTTGTAAAAATTACGTACTGGTTTAGATAATAAAGCTAAGTTTTTTATTTTCATATACAAATAAATTACCCATGCAAGTTTAGCTAATAATACCTCGACAAATTTTGTGTGTGTAATTTCATTTTTACGTTGTTTTGTATTTAATGTGACTGTTCGACTTTTTATAAACAAAAATTCGATTGACAAATATATAAGTAATACCAAGTTTAATTTTGTACTAAAAATTTTACAAACTTGGTATTAATTAAAATTGCGCAATAAGCGTCATTTGTAGACTCCCACCTGATTAATCGACTTAAATTGTAACATAAAATGGTAAGTAAAGTTTTTTTTTATATTTTTTTAAGTTTGTAACTAACATTTTTTTTTCAGAACATCAAGTGCCCATATTGTGCCCAGAGGATTAACCTTAATGTTAAGGTTAAGAAAGGGGCTGGGTATGATGGAACTGGTCGTCCATACCAGTCCCAATATTACATGCCAATATATCAACCGGCGCCCCAATTTGTGCAGCAGCCCTTGCAACAGCAACAGCAGCCTCAACAACAGCAACTGCAGCCCTTACAACAACCTCAACAGCCCCTACCGCAACTATAGGGGGTAATATTAAATATGTAATTTTGCTTTTTTGTAGTTTTTTTAAATGAATTTTTTTTTTAATAAAAATGTTTTTTTTAATTAAAATGTTTTTTCTTAAATAAATTAAAAAAAAATGATGCGATTTTAGATTTCCTATAGAAAAACACGATTTCCTATAGAAAAACACATTTTTGTATAGAGAAACACATTTCTGTATACAAAAATACATTTTTGTATAGAAAAACACATTTTTGTATAGAAAAACACAGTTTTGTATAGAAAAACACATTTTTGTATACAAAAATACATTTTTGTATACAACAATACATTTTTGCATACAAAAATAAATTTTTGTATAGAAAGACACATTTTTGTATAGAAAAATACATTGTTGTATACAAAAATACATTTCTCCCATATATTAAAAAGAAGAACAAGACATTCACTGCACATGATTAAATTTGAGGTGTTGCCATATAAATTACGTAAAACTATATGTACTAATTATACTTAAACTTGGCACCACTTCTGCAAAGCAAAAAACACTCATTTTTTTGGCTGCACATCAGTGATGTTAATCGTACGGTAATTACCGTATTGTACGGTAATTTAGACCTCCGAACGGTAGGCAGGTAATTTCTACATTTGTACGGTAATTTGAAAAAGTTTAAATTTTTAAGCATTCTACCACAAAATTCATATTTTCTTAATGTGTCTACGCATAACACTATAATTTACTTTACTAACCACTATACTGAGTTGATTTTTAAGTAAAATTATAAATTTTGTTAGACGTTTCTCCACATAATTAATGATATCGCAAAAAGTCCATTGTTATTAAAATAAACTTAGAAAAGTTGAGATTTAGATAACCTTTAATCCTCTTATATATTGCGTTCCAATCGCCTCAATAGTTTCGGAGTTATAATATTTAAGCAAAAAAATTTAATTTTTACGTAATAATATAAATTTTTTTGTTTTAAAGAATCATGAAAAATCGAAAACAACAGAAATTGTTCAAATGTATGACTTTATCGCAAAGCCACATATAATAGGAACAAAATGATATATCGATCATAAAAATCTATGGATTCTTTTCGAATTTATTCACAATTAAGTGAATTCGCTAATTTTCACAACATTTTAGTTTTTGTTTGATATACATACAATTGTGCACTTAATGTTCTTCTTTCGATTGATTGTATTTTGAAAACATTTTTACTATGCTATGTACAAATTTTCAAATATATGTTGCGTTTCAATCGGATTAGAAGTTTCGGATATACATATAATAACAAACTGAAGCAAAAAATATATTTTTTACGTGAAAATAGCATTTTTTTTTTTTTTGTTTTAAAAAAATTCTGAAAAATCGAAAACGACTAAAATTGTTCAGATTTATTGATTTATCACAAAGCCACATATAATAGGAATAAAATAGAATATCGATCATAAAAATCGAGGGATTTTTTTCGAATTTATTCACAATAAAGTGAATTCACTCATTTTCAAAAAATTGTAAGAAAATATTATTATTTTTGTACAACACTTTGTATACGGTAATTTCACCCAAAAAACGGTAATTTTTTTAGGGCTGTACGGAAATCGAAACAAAAAAGTTAACATCACTGCTGCACATAGTCTGCAAGAGAGGATTTTTGCGTTACTCTCTTCAAATTGAGTGATACCAATTTAGTTTGATAAACTACTTTGTTATTTTCACGGCGATAAGAAATTCTGTTTTAACAGGTTCAGACGTATACCCGTGAAAATAACAAACTTTTTCAACAAACTTTTTTGTTTTCATTCATTTTGAAGAGAGTAAGTAAAAAATACCCTCTGAGAATAATTTGCAGCAGAGAATTGAGTGTTTTCTGATTTACAGACCGAATTTTTAGTGCACGAAAATTTACTACATAATTTATATAAGATATCAATTAACAGTGAATGCCTGTTCTTCTTCATTTTTGTGCATGGGAGAGGATTTTCGGCCTCTAACAAACTTTTATTCATTTTCTAACAAACTTTACAGTCACTTTAACTAAATTTTCAATTTATTTAAAATGATATTAAAAAATTAAATAAATTACGTTTTTAATTTATATATTAAAACATTTTTTATGTTAAAAAACACTCATGTTATGTATGCTTCAAAAGCAAAAAATAACGTTTATACAAAAAAATCACTCAAACCACTTTTTCGCCTATTGTTTAAAAATGGGGCCTTGTGTCAAAAAACTATTTTTTGAAAAATCACTCTAAACTATTTGGGGACATATAGGGTAAAAATGGTAATTTGTGCCAAAATTTGGAAAACGGGCCGTGATAGGGCATGGTCTTGGCTACATTCCCCCTTACTTAGTTTTTTCCTGTACGGATAGGTGTCCGAACAAATTTTCAAAAAACTATTTTTTGATAAATCACTCATACCACTTTTTGGCCTTTTTGTTAAAAATAGTAGTTTGTGCCTTTCTACATTCTCCCGTACTTGGTTTTTTCCTGTACGGATAGGTGTCCGAACAAATTTTTCAAAAAACTATTTTTTGAAAAATCACTCAAACTATTTGGGACTTATAGGGCAAAAATGGTCATTTGTGTCAAAATTTGGAAAACGAGGCGTAATAGAGGATGGCCCTGCCTACATTCGGTTTTTTTTCCTGTACGGATAGGTGTCCGAACAAATTTTTCAAAAAACTATTTTTTGGGGACAAAAACTTTTAAAACTAAATATGCACACAATAACAGATATTAAAAAATAGCCTGCAATTTTGTACACTTGCATTTTTTTTAGTGTATTCAAAAATAAGTAAAATTTTATAAAATAATTATCTTTTTACACAAAATTCTTCCAAAATTTTTCTATAAAAACTAAAAGTTGTTATGGCCTGATTCAGAACACGAAAGGAATATAATTTTAAAATTTCTGTATGAAAATCACTCAAAAATTATTTAAAACTATTTTCCTTTTGTGTTACTGAATCAGGCCCTTAGACATATCGTATATACTCGAATTGCAGAACTTTTAGAATCGTGATTGATAATAAACATGACAAATTAGTAATGTAAATTTGTTTACTATTTTGTAAATTTAAAACTTACTATTAGGAATATATGATCGAAAAGCCGACTTTTAAAAATCGATAATAGTCAAAAGGTCAAAAAGTCGACTTTTTGTTTCAACTATTGAAGCCTAATAACAACAAAATTTACAGAAGCTTCTTTTTACATCGGCGCCCAGACCTAAATATTATTTTTAAATATTGTTTGGACAAAACAAATACTTAAAAACAGTTCTTATATAATTTTAAAATTAAATTTTTGGTAATGATATTGAATCAGGGAATAAACACTCATTTAACACATGTTATCCAACTCTGTGTGCAACCAGTTTATAAAAGTTATGCCAAGTTGATGATGAGATGAGTATGGCAATATTAAGTATGTCAACGCTAAGAGCATCGCTTCACGCGCCGGTTATTTCTAATTGGACAGTGTTTCGAAGGAGAAGGTGGCATACAAAAAATGGTAAGTTTGTTGTAATTTTATTTATTGAATTTTTACGTTAACTTTATTTTATATGTTACAGAATTTCCCAAAGTGCCCACATTGCGGAATGGGGGTCAGGGTGAATCTGAAGAAAGGTGTGCAGCCATACACCCAGCCGCAGTACGTGCAGCCTCAGTACGTAAAGGCGCAGTATCATTATGCACCATGGGAGCAGGGCCAGATGGGCCAGCCGGTGCAACAGTAATTAGTAATGTTGATTACTAATTCCTTTTTGTTATGTTTTTGTTTGTTATGATATTTTTTTGTTATGTTATTTTTTTGTTGTTTTTTTTTTAACTGAATTTTAAACAAACTTTTTTTTCAATAATTAATTTTTTTGTTATGTTTTAGTTTGTTATGTTATTTTTTTGTTGTTTTTTTTTTTAACTGAATTTTAAATAAAGTTTTTTTTTCAATAATTAATTTTTTTTTCTGTTAATTGTTTTTTTTTTTAATGTTTTACATTTTCTGTAAAATCTGTTGTACAAGATTTTCTTTAGGAAATCTGGTGTACAACTTGTTGCTTTTCTCAAAAACATCTTGTTATACAGAAGATTTTCTGAAGAAAATCTTGTACAAAAGATTGTACAGTAAATCTAGCTAAACATCAGATTTTCTATAGAAATCTTTTGCATTTTCTTTAGAATTTTATAAAGAAAATCCCATGTAAAACAAGATTTTCTACAGAAAATCTTGCATATGAGATGTTCTTTTTAAAATCTCGTTGTAAATGAGAAATTCTTTAGAAACTCATGTACAACAAGATTTTCTGAAGAAAATCCCATGTACAAGGAGATTTTCTAAAGCAAATCCCATGTACAAGATTTTCTTGAGAAAATCCCATGTACAACAAGATTCTCTAAAGAAAATCCCATGTACAACAAGATTTTCTAAAAAAAATCCCATGTACAAGGAGATTTTCTAAAGAAAATCCCATGTACAACAAGATTTTCTAAAGAAAATCCCATGTACAACAAGATTTTCTAAAGAACATCCCATGCACAAGGAGATTTTCTAAAGAAAATCCCATGTACAAGATTTTATGTCCCCAAATAGTTTGAGTGATTTTTCAAAAAATAGTTTTTTGAAAAATTTGTTCGAACACCTATCCGTACAGGAAAAAACCAAGTATGGGTGAATGTAGCCAAGACCATCACCTATCACGTCCCGTTTTCCAAATTTTGGCACAAATAACCATTTTTAAACAATAGGCTAAAAAGTGGTTTGAGTGATTTTTTTGTATAAACGTTATTATTTGCTTTTGAAGCATACATAACATGAGTGTTTTTTAACATAATAAAAAATTAAATAAATTATGTTTTTAATTTATATATTAAAAAATTGTTTATCATTTTATGTAAATTTTTAATTAAATTAAAAATTTAGTTAAAGTGACTGTAAAGTTTGTTAGAAAATGAATAAAAGTTTGTTAGAGGCCGAAAATCCTCTCCCATACACAAAAATGAAGAAGAACAGGCATTCACTGTTAATTGATATCTTATATAAATTATGTAGTAAATTCGTGTATTTAAATTAGGCAGCACTGAAAATTTGGTCTGTAAAGCAGAAAACACTCAATTTTCTCTGCTGCAAATTATTCTTAGAGAGCATTTTTTATTTACTCTCTTTAAAATGAGTGAAACCAAATGAGTTTGTTGGACAGAGTTTGTTAACTTCTCGTGGGCACATATTTTTCTTTATTTGAAAAGTAATGCCAAGTTTATATTTGATTATAAAGTATGGCAATATTGTATTTAACATACAAATTTGGTACCATACGAATTGAAGCTGAGACCGAAATAATGCTTGAACGCTATAAAAAAACAAATTTTCCACCGAATTGCGATGAAAAATGGATCCATTACAATAACCCGAAGCGTAAAAGATCGCATGTGAAGCCCGGCCAACCAAAGCCAAAATATCCAAATATCTGTGTAAACAAATTCCCAAATGGAACAATTGGGGCTTTGTTCTTTTTGTTTGGATAACTCAAACAAAATTAATAGATTTATTTCGATTTTATTTTTAATGATTTCGAGGAACCTGAAATATACTTACTTTTGTTGTGGAAACCAAAAAAGTAAAGGAGTAGTGTTTTGTTGTTCGTTTTGTATTTCAATGTTGTTTATTATTTGTTGTAATTCAATGTGTTTGTTTGTTTGAATTTGTTTAATAAATTATTCACTGTTTTGTGTAAGTGTTTAATAATTTTAACAATTTTAAATATTGGTATGTATTTTAATTCTTAAGTAAATGTTTTTTTGTATATGTGTTTTAATAACTTGAAATGTTTTGTGATTTCGTTTTATATATGTGTTTTTTTTTTTTTTTTGTTTTGTTTTATATGTAGATATTTATGTTTAATATATTTATTGTTGTTTTTAATAAATATTTAATTTTTTTTATTTAAATTATAACTTTAATGGCCGCTCGCAATCGGTTTTCAGTCGAAGACTGCCTTTTTTGTAGCCGCGTAAGTACGGCTTGAGGCGTGCTTACACCGCTGCTGAATAAAAGACCGATGCTGCTCAGTCGAGGTCGATTAAGGCGTTGCCATCGTCGCTTAAGGACCGATCCTCGACACTGTGTTTGGTGGGAGCAAAAGAGTACTATCTACTATAAGAAGCTGAAATCTGACCAAACCATCACATAGAACCAGTACCGAACGCAAAATATTCGTTTGAAGCGAGCAGTGGCCGAAAAACACCCAGAATATGTGGCCGGAGACGAAACCTGTTAAATACCTGTATTTGGAATGAAGTGGCTGGGATTTCTGCGTCACCCGCTTTATACTTCAGACCGTGCCCCGTCCGAATGCTTTTTGTTTCGATCGATACATAGCTCTCTCTGGTATACACTTCACTTTGCAACAGAGTATCCGATATTGTGGCCGAAAAACACCCAGAATATGTGGCCGGAGACGAAACCTGTTAAATACCTGTATTTGGAATGAAGTGGCTGGGATTTCTGCGTCACCCGCTTTATACTTCAGACCGTGCCCCGTCCGAATGCTTTTTGTTTCGATCGATACATAGCTCTCTCTGGTATACACTTCACTTTGCAACAGAGTATCCGATATTGGTTTGATTCGTTCTTGGCCTCGAAAGATGAGCAGTTCTTTTGGCTATTAATCCATATGTTGCCAGAAATATGGGAAAATGTCATGGCCAACAATGGCCAATACTTTGAATAAATTTATATTGTACAAATGTTTCAAAATAAAAGCTAAAATTTAAAAAATATTTTATAATGTTTTAAGTAACAAAAAAGTGGTGTATGTGATCTGTACTTTAAGAATTTAGGATTTCTGAACATAGAAATTAGCTGAATTCAGAATAAAAATATTTATAGATATTTAGAAATGGTATTAAAAAACAATGTGTTCAAATATAAATTTTAGCTTGTGAAACACTCTTGGCCCACCAGTTTAGAAAATCAGGCCTTTATGTTATATACGGTGGTCAAAAGTGCCGACTTGTGTTGCAGTAACTCACTGACCATTACGAGAACAAAAGAGATTTTTTTTTAGAAAATCTCCTTGTACATGGGATTTTCTTTAGAAAATCTTGTTGTACATGGCATTTTCTTTAGAAAATCTTGTTGTACATGGGATTTTCTTTAGAAAATTTCCTTGTACATGGGATTTTCTTTAGAAAATCTTGTTGTACTTGGGATTTTCTTTAGAAAATCTCCTTGTATATGGGATTTTCTTTAGAAAATCTCCTTGTACATGGCATTTTCTTTAGAAAATCTTGTTGTACATGGGATTTTCTTTAGAAATTCTCCTTGCATATGGCATTTTCTTTAGAAAATCTTGTTGTACATGGGATTTTCTTTAGAAAATCTCCTTGTATATGGCATTTTCTTTAGAAAATCTCCTTGTATATGGGATTTTCTTTAGAAAATCTTGTTGTACATGGCATTTTCTTTAGAAAATCTTGTTGTACATGGGATTTTCTTTAGAAAATTTCCTTGTACTTGGGATTTTCTTAAGAAAATCTTGTTGTACTTGGGATTTTCTTTAGATTTTCTCCTTGTACATGGGATTTTCTTTAGAAAATCTTGTTGTACTTGGGATTTTCTTTAGAAAATCTCCTTGTGCATTGGATTTTCTTTAGAAAATCTTGTTGTACATCAGATTTTTTTTAGAAAATCTCCTTGTGCATGGGATTTTCTTTAGAAAATCTTGTTGTACTTGGGATTTTCTTTAGAAAATCTCCTTGTGCATGGGATTTTCTTTAGAAAATCTCCTTGTACATGGGATTTTCTTTAGAAAATCTCCTTGTACATGGGATTTTCTTTAGAAAATCTTGTTGTACTTGGGATTTTCTTTAGAAAATCTCCTTGTGCATGGGATTTTCTTTAGAAAATCTCCTTGTACTTGTGATTTTCTTTAGTAGTTATAAATTAACCAAAAAAAAAAACATTAACAAAAAAAAAAAAAAAACAATTAACATAAAAATTAATTATTGAAGAAAAAGTTTAAAAAAAAAACAAAAAAAATAACATAACAAAAAAATAACAAACAAAAACATAACAAAAAAATTAATTTTTGAAAAAAAAGTTTATTAAAAGTTCAGTTACAAAAAAAAAAAACAACAAAAAAATAACATAACAAAGTAAAACATAACAAAAAAAAAAAACATAACAAAAATGAATTAAAATAAAATAGAATTAATTAGTAATAACGATTACTGTTATTACTAATTAATTACTGTTGCATTACTGTTGCACTGGCTGCCCCTGTTGCACCGGCATCCCCTGTTGCACCGGCTGACCCTCTTGCACCGGCTGCCATGTTGCACCGACTGCCCCTGTTGCACCGGCTGCCCCATCTGGCCCTGCTGCCATGGTGCATATTGATACTGCTGTTGGGGGTACTGCGGCTGCAAGTACTGTGGCTGGACGTACTGCGGCTGGGTATATGGGTGCACACCTTTCTTTAGGTTCACCCTCACCGCCATTCCACAATGTGGGCACTTTGGGAAACACACAGAGTTGGATAACAAAGGTGGGTGCACACCTTTCTTTAGGTTCACCCTCACCGCCATTCCACAATGTGGGCACTTTGGGAAATTCTGAAACATATAAAATAAAGTTGAAATAAAATAAAAATTTAATAAATAAAATTACAACTTACCATATTTTGTATACCACCTTCTTCAAACACTGTCCAATTGGAAATAACCGGCGCGTGAAGCGATGCTCTTAGCGTTGCCATACTCATCTCATCATCAACTTGGCATAACTTTTATAAACTAGTTGCACACAGAGTTGGATAACATGTGTTAAATGAGTGTTTATTATCTGATTCAATATCATTACCGAAAATTTGATTTTAAAATTATAAAAGAACTGTTTTTAAGTATTTGTTTTGTCCAAACGCCGAAGTAAAAAGAAGCTTCTGTAAATTTTGTTATTAGGCTTCAATAGCTGAAACAAAAAGTCGACTTTTCGACCTTTTGACTATTATAAACTTTTAAAAGTCGGCTTTTCGATCATATATTCCTAATAGTAAGTTTTAAATTTACAAAATAGTAAAATTTGTTTAAAATTTGTTACATTACTAGTTTGTCATGTTTATTATCAAACACGATTCTAAAAGTTCAGCAATTAGAGTATATACGATATGTCTAAGGGCCTGATTCAGAAACACAAAAGGAAAACTATTTTTAAAATTCTGTATGAAAATCAGTCTGTTTTTAAATAATTTTTGAGTTATTTTCATACAGAAATTTTAAATAATTTTTGAGTGATTTTCATACAGAAATTTTAAAATTATATTTCTTTCGTGTTCTGAATCAGGCCCTAACAATTTTAAGTTTTTATAGAAAAATTTTCGAAGAATTTTGTGTAAAAGGATCATTATTTTATAAAAATTTACTTATTTTTGCATATACTAGAAAAAATGCAAGTGTATCAAACTGCAGGCTATTTTTTAATATCTGTTATTGTGTGCATATTTAGTTTTAAAAGTTTTTGTCCCCAAATAGTTTGAGTGATTTTTCAAAAAATTGTTTTTTGAAAAATTTGTTCGAACACCTATCCGTACAGGAAAAAACCTAGTATAGGGGAATGTAGCCAAGACCTTCCTCTATCACACCCCGTTTTCCAAATTTTGGCACAAGGCCCCATTTTTAACCAATAGGCCAAAAAGTTGTTTGAGTGATTTTTCAAAAAATAGTTTTTTGAAAAATTTGTTCGTACAGGAAAAAACCAAGTATGGGGGAATGTAGCCTTCCTCTATCACACCCCGTTTTCCAAATTTTGGCACAAGGCCCCATTTTTAAACAATAGGCTAAAAAGTGGTTTGAGTGGTTTTTTTGTATAAACGTTATTTTTTGCTTTTGAAGCATACGTAACATGAGTGTTTTTTAACATAAAAATTTTTTTTATATATAAATTAAAAACATAATTTATTTAATTTTTTATTATCATTTTATGTAAATTTTTAAATAAATTGAAAATTTAGTTAAAGTGACTGTAAAGTTTGTTAGAAAATGAATAAAAGTTTGTTAGAGGCCGAAAATCCTCTCCCATGCACAAAAATGAAGAAGAACAGGCATTCACTGTTAATTGATATCTATATATAAATTAAGTACTTAATTCGTATATTTAAACCTGGCAGCACTGAAAATTCGGTCTATAAAGCAGAAAACACTCAATTTTCTCTGCTGCAAATTATTCTTAGAGAACATTTTTTATTTACTCTCTTTAAAATGAGTGAAACCAAAAAAGTTTGTTGGCCAGAGTTTGTTAACTTCTCGTGGGCTTACACACAATAGAAACGATCAGCTGTTCCGTTCTGTTAAGGTTACATTAAGGGGCCCATAGACACATACTGCTGACATATACTGCCGATGAACCCTTCGTATACGTGTATGATTGATATTTTACTACACACCTATCAATCATCATTTAAAAAAAAATTAAAATTACAATAAACATGCGTTTGAGAACAAAAAAAAATATTATTTTCTATCTTTCTGTAACTGAAACGTCAAATTTAAAAATAATATTTCAGAAAAATTAAAAAATTCATATTATTGTTCATTTGATCAACTGTCAGCAGTATGAGTTCATTTCAAAATCAAAACTATTTTGATTTTTCATACTGCATTGTCTGTGTGTCGCATACATAAACAAAAATTTCAAATTTACCAACACATGCTTATTGCATGAGCATGAGCAGTATGTGTCTATGGGCCCCTTAACAACAGAACAGAAAACATTTTTTACTTTAATTATACTAATTTTGTTTTTATTGCTCTTATTTTGTTGTTAATCTGATTAAAATGAGTGACCAGATAAAAGTGAGTACTAAAATTTTTAAATATTTTCAACAAAACCCAACTTGGTCCTACAAAAAGTTGGCCAAGCATTCAATGATCTGCCGTCAAACTGTTTCCAATATTATTAAACAGTACCGGGAGAACTTGTCCGTTGATAGAAAACCTAGCTCAGGTAGAAGGAATGGTCCGTATGATGTTTCTAAAGCCAAACAAATAGAAAGCATTTTAAAAAGAGCTCCCAACACATCCGGTAGGAAAGCAGCCCAGTTAGCTCAGTGCTAGGACTATTTGGTATAAAAAGTTAAAGCTAATGCAGGTTTAAAAACATACAAGGTTCAAAAAGTTCCTGACAGGAACGCTGCTAAAAATTTAGTGGCCAAAAACAGAGCACGGAAATTGAAGTTAAGAATTTTTCGATCTCACTTTTTATTAGTAATGTAGGTATTAAATTGAGTTTTCTCTGTTCAAGCCACATTTTTAAAATTGCTGGCGAGTTTGAGACATCATTGCTATTTTTGGGGGAATTCTGTAGAGTTCATTAATTGCTATATTTTTTATAGATCTCCTATCGGAGAGATGAAGGGAAAAACCAAATATTTAAACTTTGTTGTTGTGTTCACTGTAGTACCTTATTACAATACCTAACAGTTTTATAACAGAAGTATCTGTACTTTTATGTATTATAATACCATAATAAGATTTGCCAATATCTGCTAAAAATTCTTCAACAAAATGAGGATTTTGTTTTGTGCATTGAAAAAACACTAGCTGTACTATCTTCGAATATATTATTACAAATTTCAGATAAATTGTCTATATTCTTAAATGGACAATGTGTCGAAGTTTTTAGTGCAGTTTAAAAATTTAATTTTAGTTTCATATGTCGTTTATCGCTAAAAGGGCTTACAGCATTAGTGTGTTTTTGAGTTGCTGTATGCCGCATTAGGTCTGTGAATATTTACGATATTGTCATGTTATTACTGCCAAGATATATATTTTTTAAAATTTATAAATTTTTCTTCTACTTTTTGCTTTAAATTTTTGTATTTTTATCGTTTGGTAATAATGTTTTTTATGATTATTAATTAATAAAAAATTCAACTGTTGACAAAAAATTAAAGATTCTACCAAAAAATAAAGTATAAATTTTTTGTTTTTTATTCTTTATATTTATTATATTTTTCTTTATATACTTATTATTTATATTTTTCTTTATATACTTTAAAGATTAATGATAACATCTACTGAGCAATTTGAATTTCTTTGTAAAGAAATAAAGAATTATCCTGAAAATGCATTAAACAAACCCGTATTTGGTGCAAATAAGACAAAGATTGAAGGAAAGGTGGGCAGCCATTACTACAAACTTAAATGGTTTGGGACCGCCCTAAAGAGATGAGGCAGAATGGATATAGGTATTTAGCAATATAAATTTGTAACCAATTTCATAAACAAATATTTATATAAAAATGTTGGTAGAATACTCGTAATACAATAGTTAATCGAGGTACTTAATTCCGAAAACCACATTGATGGGTATATGTACAATAATCTTATTTATTTCTTTTGAGTTTGGGCAGTGCTGAAATCAAGAACAAAACAAAAGTTGTCGGAAAACCACCAATTTCTATGAACAATAGGAGGCAGTCCTTATCAACATATATTCCACTTGAAGAAATGGTAGACGAAGCCATAAATATACGATCAGCTGCACTGCCACCTGGAAACACGATAGTGTTAGACAACCTTTTGAAAAAAATGATTTTAGCCAATCAACTTCCAAAAAAGGGTGACAGGTGAATCAACAAAAAATAAACTCATCACAGATTTAGAGGACTTAACTGCGACTCAAAAAAGAATCGCAGATTCTACTAAAAATTGGTAAACATTGCAGAAACGTTTTTTAATTACATGACATTGATGAATAAGCGACATGAGTTTTTTAAAACTATATAATTCTATTTTTTTTTTTTTAATTTTGGGTATAAAATACATAGATAAAATAGTTATTTAGTTGGATACATATATATAGATAGATACATACCTTAAAGGATGAAAGCAAACAAAACATTTTGCCAACTTTTGCATAATGTACAAAACTAATCAAGATTTTTAAATTGTATTGTACATGAGCAAAACCAAAACAAAAACTTATTAAGTGACAATGTGAGAAAACGAAACAATAGCTTTTCACTCATCTGCATTATTTAATTTTCCGTTATAATCAATGTTGCCACCAAGGAAACTTTAAATTACACATGGCTTAAACCAAGGCGAATTTATACAAGGTGGAGTCAGTCAATCAGCTGATAATTTTTTTTTTCGTTTTTTGGTTCTAACTGTTGTCAAAGCATTTGTTTATATTTAAACATCTACATATTCTAAGCTTATTAACAAAATATTTATTTTTTACATAAATATGTAAAGCCCTCACTATTCAATTATCTACACTATATTAATTTTTAATACATATTTGTTAAATTTTTCATTTTTGTTTTTTGACATTTGTTAAGACCAATTGTTGTTTTTGTAGAACTGCCACCACCTTGTATGAATTCGCCTTGGCTTAAACCTAAATTACACATCTGAATGAAATGTTATAATTTTAGGTAAGAGATGTTCACCCCTATTCTGCATTTCGATTCGAATCGTAATTGTCTCCGTTTGGCAACTTTGGTATTCTGCGTTCCGTTTCATTTCAAATTATTCTTTTCGATTTTAGGTATTCTGCATTTCGATCATAGTTACGTTTTTCTAAGTTGGTTTTTGTATGACTGAATGCAAAAATTTAAATTTTAAAAAATGTAAGTATAAAATGCAATATTATTTTGTTAATTATACATTTTATTTGTATTAAATAAATTTGAATGTTTTATTTAACTTATTGCAGGTCAAAAACTTCAACACCAGAGCAGTATGAAAACCTGGCAAATTTAATGTCAACGCAAGATGACATTGCTTGTGGATTCCATAGACGTCCCAAAGAAGAAGTACAGGCATTCTGGGAAGAAGTTGCCACTCATCTCATAGTTGATCACTAATCTCGAAAGGATTGCAACTTTCTGTCAATTTCCGCTTTTCAAAGTCTTAAATCTGTATTCCGGAAGACGTTTTCTCCTCTTCCAACAACAACGCTGCTACTATCGATTCCATTTCTACTGAAAATTAAAACAAATATACTTTATTTTTCATTTACAAATATGTTTAAAAAATAAAATATCACCTCAAACACCTTCTTCACACTGGAACACTTAATTTCTTTATTTTTATTTTGGTGATTTAATTAATTTTTTATTTCTTTAATTAAGTATTTATTTATCACCATTTTTTGCACTACATTTATATTTTTTTATAAAATGCTTACAAGTTTTCTATTTTCTCTGTTTCTATTTCATGCGTTTCATAGAAAAACAGCCAGATTGAACATACCATTGTCTTCTTCTTTTTCTTTCGATTCAGTTTTTGGTTGGAATGCCAGTTTTGGGTTTGTGCGTAACTGAATGCGGGAACGTAATCGAAATGCTGAACAGGGGTGGTTTAAAATGGAAGTCAAAAATGTCAGGGGAAGTTGACGACAGAATCTTTGAACAAAATGTAACCAACGGGGAAGTGCGCAACAATTTTGTAGCCAGTTCGGAAATTCATCACTGCGCTTTATCTGATGCGCAACACGTTCTAAAATGCTAAAGTTGGCAACACTGCAAATGTCTTGAGTTCTAAAAAGCAACACTGAATAGATGATGCGCAAAAAACCATCAAACAAGACGTGAGCCAAGATAGCGTCGATTTTAGGAATTAAAAAACCGGGAAGTAAAAATACCCAATTTGTGGGTATTTTGAACTCAGCTCCGAAAAATGGAAATTAAAAAAATCGGGAAGTAAAAAATAACCAATTATAAATATTATTAATGGAAATAAAAGCAAAAAACTTAAAAAATAGGAAGTGGCTCGATACTTGCCATATATATTATTAAAGAAGACAGTTTTTGGAACAAAATGAGACATTCGTGCTAAAAATCGTGTGAATGGTTCCAGAGAAAAATAGGTTCCTGCAAAATGGCCAAAAAAAATCGTTGCTGATTTATTATGGGAAACATGGAAGGTGGCTTGATACAAGTCATACATATTATGAAAGAAGACAGTTTTTGGAACAAAATGAGACATTCGTGCTACAAATCGTATGAATGGTTCCATCTAACTTTAATGTCGATAAGTGAAATAATTTAAAATATTAAAAAATGTACCATTAGGAAAAAAGTACCAAATCCCCTTTCCTACTTGAACACCCCTCAAGTTTGAAATTTAAAAATATTCCATTTTGCCAAAATTGTTAATGCTTAACAATTCTGTCTTAACGTGCTCAAGAAAAAGAAGTTTTAAAAAAAGTACCAATCTGTTTTCCCGAATTTGGACAAATATACAGCTTGGCAGTGGGAGCTTAAATTAAAATATTTATATGTCTATATCAATTTGTAGAAAAACATAGCTTATGAAAAAAGTACCAAAAATAAACACAATTTGTATCCCATATTGGTTCGAATTTCCAAAAACTACTATAAGTAAAGAATATGATTTAAAATTAGTTTGTATGTTTATTGGTTTAAAAGATACATATGGTGCCAAAAAAGTAATATTTAAATTCATTTAAAATTATTATTATAAAAAAAAAAAAATTATTAAAAATAAATAAAAAAAAACCTCCCTAAATAAGAACCTCATACTCCTCTCGGAAGTGGTGGAGGAGGCGCTGAATACAGCCGCTTTCTTATCGGTTGTATTGGTGGTGGTGGTGGTGGTGCTGACTGTTGTTGCTGTGTTGCTGCTGACTGTTGTTGCTGTGGTGCTGCTGACTGTTGTTGCTTTGGTGCTGCTGACTGTTGTTGCTTTGGTGCTGCTGACTGTTGTTGCTGTGGTGCTGCTGATTCTGGAGCTGCTGATTCTGGAGTTGCTAATTGTTGTTGCTGTGGTGCTGCTGATTGTTGTTGATGTGGTACTGCTTGTGGCCTCCCTTTTTTTTAAATATAATTTTCTGCTCCCACGCTTCTTTTTTTTAAAGCTCTGCTTTAGCACAGCTAGAGCCTGCTGCTCCACAGTTATTTTAAAAGTAATTGGGATGATTATGCTCTGAAAATAAAAATAATAATAAACATAAACATAAAACTATTCTTATTTTTTATTACTTACCATTTTGAACTGCTTTATTTTATCTGGGAATAAATAAAAAAATTAAAATTTTGTATAACTTCAAAACATTTTAAATATTTTTCAAGTTACAATAAAGTTGTACTTTTAAATAATAATTATTTAAGATTAACCCAAATAATTTTTATTTAAAATACAAAATTAATTTGTAACACTAAAAATTAATTACACAGACACAAGACTTTACGTACCAAGTTTTACTGCATTAATGTTTCCACAGACAATTCCACAAACCTAACCGATTTTACCGTTATTGCGGTGTTGGAAAGCGTAAAAATAATAAATGTATGTTGGTACCACAGATATATATACAGATTCGTCAAAACTGACGTTTACAAAAGTGGTGTATCAGCTTTTCTTCAATTAACCCCATCTAAGAAAAAGGATAGCCATACATTTTACATACATATTTGCTATTCCTTTCTTCCGATGGGGTTAAATGTGTGATGCCACTTTGATACATTTTATCACCGTGACGTATCTGTTCATCATCTGTGGTTGGTACTACTGATTGTACCGAAATAAAAAAGTGATGCCAACTTTTAGGAAAATTAGTTTTGTTTCAACAATAACATAACATCCACTAAATATGTCCTCACGAAAAAAATTTATGTGGTGACAAAAATTGTTTGCTAACCGAACAAATTGATGACTCATCAACACAAATTTATCATAATTACTATATTTTACGTTTAGACACACGACTTATTCGCAAATAAATATATTGCATTTAGAAAAATGTGCCGCATAAACAGTAAATTAAAATTTTTATTTGCGAATAGCTATCGAAAACAATTCTTGATTAACGACACTATTTGCAAACACTATTTTAAACAATAAAAATTTTAAAGTTTTTAGTTTATTTAGACGTTTTTTAAATATTTCATTGGACTACAAGACAAACAAGAATTTTTAATTCTTTCATTATTGCATTTAAAAAAATAAAGAAAATGTATCATATTTTTAGCAATTGATTAAATATGAGCATCCGACATCACATAAAAAGCAAGAATTTTTCGTTAACAAAGTGACATGGATATAAACCGTGAGTTGGTTAATTGAAAATCATTTATATTTGCGAATAGGCTATATTGTTACTGATTTTTCTTACAACAAACGTCTTTTAATGTTACCACCTGTCTATACTAAACAACTATTTATCATAACAATTAATGACGTATGTTATCAAGACAAAGTTGTCTAAGCAAAACACTAAAATTTTTGTCATAACAAAGCAATAATACTAACAAATGGGGACTATACATGATAATTTTTTATCTTGACAACCATTTTGACGTTTATCATGATATAATTTTATCAGGTATAGACAGGGGCTTATGATAAAAATTTGTCTAGCCATTTTGGAGGAACCCATTTTTCTCTGGAACCATTCACACGATTTTTAGCACGAAGGTCTTATTTTGTTCCAAGAACTTTCATAATATATATGGCTTGTATCGAGCCACTCCCTATGTTTCCCGTAATAAATCAGCAACGATTTTTTTGGCCATTTTGGAGGAACCCATTTTTCTCTGGAACTATTCACACGATTTTTAGCACGAATGTCTCATTTTGTTCCAAATACTATCTACTTTCATAATATATATATCAAGTATCGAGCCACTTCCTATTTTTTAAGTTTTTTGCTTTTATTTCCATTAATAATATTTATAAATTGTTATTTTTACTTCCCGATTTTTTTAATTCCCATTTTTCGGAGCTGAGTTCAAAATACCCACTAATTGGGTATTTTAACTTCCCGGTTTTTTAATTCCTAAAATCGACGCTATCTTGACTCATGTTCAAACAAGCATCACAAAATGGCGCATCAGCATCAACTGATTTGCATAAGCATCGCAAACTAATCACAGATGCGCACCAAATGCAGCGCAGTGATGAATTTCCGAAAAGGCCCATCTTCTTGGATAACCAAGCGGTTTGAAATCCATATATTAAATACCATTAATTTAAGAAAAGTTCTAGAAAACATATTCAATAAAATCATAAATTGACGCATTTTAATTTAAATTTGTTGACGCTTTTTGAATAAACCAGAAGTTGTCGATGTTCCCACATAAAATAAAAGTTTACTATGTTTTAAATAAATTGTTTTTAATAGTAGTGGCAGTTGGTGGACTGGACCACAGGTCCACATTTTTAATTTTTTAATATACATATTTCTTTCAAAGGAATGATAAATATGGATATCACGTGAAAAGCAAGTCCAATTATACCGAATTATGCATTTTTAACATTATTTTCAATGTCATTAACTTACGAAAATGGTTTTTAAAATTTGTTATAAGTTGAATTTTTTCAAAACATTATTTAATTTTTCATATATTGTATATAAAATAGGTAATAAAATATGCTAATTTTCTTACCCATTCAATTAATTACACTGAAATAGAATACATACATAATAATTTCGCTGAATAAAGTAGATATGAGACTAGGTTTACTGTATAAAGTTATTTTTCTTTAGTCAAATTTAATTTTTTGCATTTGTTTCCCAACTCAAGCTTCAAATTTAAGAAATTGTAGAAGGTAACACGAATTCGAAAAATTAAAAAAACATTTTGTTGTAATCGCCTAGAATTATTTGACTTCAATTTTAAACAAAAAAAAAAAACATTCAAAGTACTATTTAAAGACCTTTCACAAATATGATAATATTGGAATAACGATGAAAAGGACTTTTTTATGCTAGGGTATTTTCTGGATAGATATCTAAGTAGTTAAACAAGTAAATGGTGAAATAGTTAAAAGTTAAACAATGAAATATGTATATATGTAATATATACACCGTGTGAAATTCTACTTAAGTAGTGAAATTAATTAAAATACGCCTCCGAATGTCAATAACAACGATACTAGTCTCATGCACAACATCCTTTGGAATATCATCCATAATGGGTGCTTCTGTAAGATCTATTACACAGCTTTATTTTATACATGCATTGTGCAACGCACAGCAAACTTTTATAATGTTGTGAACCTTCTCAGTTTCATAATGCAGTCCTCTTTCTCCCAGTATACATCTAAACTTGTTTTGAGTATGCCGATGCAACGTTCCCCACAATTCCTGGCTTTTTATTGTATATTTCCTCCTTCGGCGTGGTGAAATTCCTCAGCGGAATCATTAAATAGGGTAATAATGGATACAAGTGAAAATTAAATTTTTGGTTGATCCTGCATTTTGTACATTGTTCTTCTTCTTGTGACACTTTCAGTTGAATCAGCTTTGGAAAATAGTGACATTCGAAAACAGGTGAGCTTTCATCCAAAATACGCACATGCTCGTCTGAGAAACGCATCCCAGAAAGTCGTTTCCAACGAGCCCTTGGTACTTCAAAAATATGGCCACTTTTAGTATTGGGTGTATTGCAGTCTATCTGTGACTTTTTCCATGTGAGGAAATACATTTGTATGTATAACAGTACATTTTTGAATACTTCCTTGTTCAATCTACAATTTCTCTGAAACTTATAAATAATTGTATTGAGCATGTTTAGTTTTAGATTTATGACACACTTATTTAGCATTCGGTAATTCCAACGAATTGGTTCTATCGCGCAATTGTTTATTTTTTTCGATTGAAAGAATGTTCGTTGTTGAAACAAATCCAACAAAAGAAAATATTTTCAAAATAATCAACAAGACTACAAAATTGTTTTCGTCTGTTTTGATATTAAAAAACATCCATAATAATTTTACTGCTGCCTGTAATGAAAATAATAATTTTATTTCCTAAATATTTTCCGTCTTATAATTACCTTTAAATATTTTTATACATATTATTATCCGATAAATTACATTTTGAAAAGAATTCGCTCATTTGCTGCACCTTTTAGTTTTTAAACCGATTTATTTTTTTAATTTTTAAGGGAAAATAACACTTTTCTAAATAACTTAATCATCAACATACACAAACGGCAACGCACAACTAAAATAATACGTTATTCCAAGTACACCCAGCGAAAAAATGAACACATCCGTGTACGATTTGACACCATTCGGTGTCAATAGTGTACCAATCCCGTATACAAGGCGAATCTAATAAGGTGACCTCACGAGAACAGCTGACTTTTATTCTTAAATTCGTTGAACTGTCATAACGGTTACAAAAAATAAAAAAAGTGTTTTTGAAGAACAAAATATTTACAATTAAAAATATTAAATATTCTATTAAAAAAAAAGTGATAAATCGAAAAAACAGAAAATAATAGTTGAAAAATAAACATTTTTGTTTACGACAACATTTTAAATAGCTACCAAAAAATGCGGTCATGTGTTATTTATAAAAAAAGAAGGATATTGGAAAAGGTGCATTTTTCCAAGTTCCACATTTGTATTGACCACTTTCTTCCAACCGATGTTATTACTGCTGAAAATAGAGCAATATTGATGCCGACTGCTATGCCTTTTCCTTACCATTTTCAATGATAATGACACATATCCTGGGTAAGTAAATTGAATAAATTTAATCCTTAAAGTGATTTAAAGTAGACCAATTACGCACCAATGGTCACGAAATTCTTGCAAATGGTTTTTGTACAAATAATATTTATTTGTGTTTAATTTTTATTCAATGTCAATATTGGAACAATCTATATATTTTTCATAATTTTTTTCTGTAAATATTCATTAATTTTCTGTAATTTTTGGTTCACAATTTTAAGGTATTTTGAAGTACTATTCAATGATACCCATAATGATTAGATAATTTTGTAAATATATGAAAAATTTACTATTTTATATATCGACTTCAAATTCTTATGACTTCAAAACTAAGAGAGAACAGGAAAACATGTTAACGTTTTTGTGCTTAAAATTTTAACACCAACAAATTATTAAAATGAAAGCTGTTTCGGCGATCTTGATTTATCTTTCAATATTTTTAACCCTTATGTGTGTTATTACCAAAAGTCGAAAGTACGAAAAGTCGACTTTTTAGAAATCGAAAAAAGTCGAAAGTTCGAAAAGTTTACTTTTTGTTTCAACTATAGAACCCTACTATGAAGTTACATATTATTGCGCAATATATACAAATGCTCCATATTATGAAATGCTAGAAAATGTTTAAGTTTAGCCTAAGGTCAATTCAATAAATGGGGATTCCCATTTATATACACAGTTTTCAAATAAATTCAGCCAGTAGAAAGACTACTCAGTATTGTGTTGTGAGCGTATACGTAATATTTTCCATATAATTTGTATGTGGTACCCAGGTGCCCTGTCACCCTGTTAAGGGTGTAAAATATAAAATGACTTACCACTCCTCCCAAGTCGAGATACAGAAGTGTCCATTATAAAAAATAAATATAACAAAAAGTTAGGAGTTCCCAGAAAGTTTCAAGCGCCTAGGAATTCTGCATACATAGAAAATTGCAATTAAATTACAAAAAGTTACCTGGGTACCCTGTCACACACATAAGGGTTAAGAGTATATCTGATCTAGATCTGCACTCATTGACACTAATTCAATGATGAACACCACAGATGTATCAAGCGAAGGTAATTATTATGTATAAGAACTTTACCCTTAGAATCAACAGTGCGAGCAGGTTTCAACAGCAATTGGATCATCGTTTTTAGAGGAAAAGTGTTCCACTCCTCACATATTATATGAAAATAATTCAACTGAATCGTTATATAAAGATTGTACAGAACAGGAAACACAAACAGAGTAATTAAATGTCTATACTTAGTTGATTTGCATTTACAATTATTTTTTAAATTGTATATTTTAATTTTTGATACATATAGTCCGATCAAATATTTGGACAAAATCCGTATGCTTAAAACGGAAAATTAAAACTTGAAGTTAGAAGTCGATCAAGCTAATATGGCCATTGATGCTATGCGAACAATATTTACGGAGGACCAAATAGAGTAGACCAATAAAGTGATGTTCCCGGGAAATATTCAGTGGAGATGGAATGACATTTCCAATGCAATATGTTTGTATGCATCTGGTCCAAGGGCGTACAGACATATGTATAAAAAAGGTTTTCCATTACCTCATGTGACAACATTGTAGCTTTGGTGTCGCAAAGTTAATTTTGATGAGGGAATCCTTAAAAACGTTAGTTGAATTTATGTGGCAAATCACTGACATTACTCTTGAGGTAAAGATTTGAGTTTTGTTATTTGATGAAATGAAGGTAATGGAAACCTACGAATATGACGCAGTAGGTGACATGGGGAAGAAGCCTGCAAATTACGTGCAAGTCGCTATAGGTCGTGGTTTAAAGAAATAGTGGAAGCAGCCAGTGTTCTTCGATTATGATTGTAAAATTACTGTAGAAATTTTATACAGCATAATCACTGAGCTTCACAATGCAAGATTTCCGGTGGTGGGATGCGATTTGGGTCCAACCACCCGTAACTTGTAGAATGATTTAAGACTGGGTTAACCGACCGTTGATGTAATGTAACCGTAATGTTGACCTAACGTAACACTTTAGAGCGATTTTAGAACATTAAAAACGTGTCATATGTTTTTGACATAAACAAACAAAACAAAATATTTTTCAGTCGGTCAATTTGTTTTTTCACATGAAATAATAAAACGAAAAAAAAGTTCTTTAAATGGATTCTGAAGATATTTTTATTAGTTTGAGTTTTTTTTAAATTAATACAAATGTACAAAAAATTAAGAACTAAAAGTAGACGCCGCATTAGAAGATGGGTAGTTCGACCTATAAACAGGGACTACATAATTGCGGTTTATAATAGTTTTTATAAAGATGAAAAAGTTAGATGAAGAAAATTTTTTTAAACATACAAGATTGTGCCGCGATGTGTTCGACTTGTTACTGAGTTTAATTGGTAATAAATTAAAGAACCCTAGGCAAATAATTAGTCCGGAAGAGAGACTGGCAATAACTCTTCTCTAAGTTAAAATATTTTCCATCGGTAATTAAAATAAATTATTGAATTTAAAATTCGTTAAGATATTTGGGCCACGGTTGTTCCATACAATCTATAAGTTGGAGTCATAAGTTGGGTAAAACCACGGTTCGCAATATAGTATTGGAAACATGTGAACTATTATGGTGCCTTTTGTCTCCTATATATGTTAGCGAACCAACAACACACCAATACCAGGATATTGCCAACGATTTTAAAAGAATGTGGGATATTCCCAATTGTGTAGGTGCAATAGATGGGAAACACGTAGCTATAAAATGTCCTAAAACCTCCGGATCGATGTATCAAAATTATAAAAAATATTTTAGCATTGTACTAATGGGAATTTGTGATGCTAAATACACATTTACATCCGTAAGCGTTGGAAGTTATGGTAGCCAAAGCGATGGCGGTAAATATTTGTTTTGATTTTTACAAATGAAATTATAAATATTTTTTAACTCAGGAATATTTCGTTTATCACCATTTGGGCAATCTTTGATGTCAGGTAAATTACCATTTCCACCAAGTAAACCACTACATGACATATCCTCTAACCCATTCCCACACTACTTTATTGGCGATGCGGCATTTCCTTTGCGAAATAATCTTATGCGACCTTACCCCGGGTCAAATTTGGAATCTAAAAAAAACTGTTTATAATTACAGACTGTCCCGAGCCCGGAGAGTCATAGAAAACTGTTTCGGAATATTGTCCGCTCGTTGGCGAATATTGCTTACGACATTAGATATGTCCCCAGACAATGCTGATGTAATAGTGTTAGGATGCGTAGTTCTTCATAATTTTATTATGCTTAACGACCATAAACGTTGGTATTGTCCAGCAAACTATATAGATGAGGAGGGTGAAGATGGTGCAATCCATGAAGGTAACCAATTAAGAACTAGTAGAGGTCGACCTTTACATTCATTTTTCTCACATATTCGGAGGTGTGGACCTGAGATATAGATTGGCAGATTATTTTTCTAATGAGAGAGCCATTCCTTTTCAAGATCGCATGATATAATTTTCATTCATATTTTTTTTTTCCTTTATACATATTAATTTTTATAAAAAAAGTACAAAATTAAACACATTAAAAAAATACACAAAATTGTTGTTTCTGTTAGAAAATTGCCTATAACATTTGAGCCTATAACTGTTAAATTTATCCAGTCTATTAATTGAAATTTCAAAATAAAAAGTAGCCTATTGTTCCTTCAAGATTAGGATTTGATTTCATTGATTTATAGACGGCAATACTGAGTATTAATATTTGCCAAAAACTCAAGTATCATAATACAATTTCATCGGCTAAACAAAATTTGTATTAGATTTTCAAAAAATACAAATGATTTTCTGATTTACGGTCGGTATTAAAAATTTGTTTAAAACAATTCAAAAACTTTTTATTTTCATATGTATCGGGTATGTATTTATAAATACAAATAAGGCAAACAAAAATGTTAAGAAAATATAAAATAAAAATAAAGTTTGCACAAATAAATAAAATATTTGTAATACTATTGTGTAAACAATAAATGTTTTTTCGAAATACCGAATGATTTCAATAATATTTTTTGTTGATTCATCTCAAAAATTATGGCTATTATGCCAACATTTTTGAACTAATTTATTAGATAATAATTTATTAGATATTGGTTACAAAATATCATAAAATTTACGTAAAAAAAATAAAATTTTCGTATATGAACATGTTCTTATTCTGAATGAAAAAAGTTTGGAGAAAAAAGTGAGTTCGATTAATAATATATATTAAAAAATTCATTCCAATTTCTTTTTTCTGTGTAGTAATTAATAATAGAAATATTTATTATTATTTATTTATAACGAGATCTTACTGAAAAAACAATACGAGAATTGTTTTAATATTAACGTTTTTGGAACAAGAGACTAGTCAAGAGTATGACATACATTAATTTATATATATAATATATATGCATATATATATATTAAATTTACTTAAATTAAAAGCACATATTAATAATATTAATTTAACAATAAATTTCATAAATTACTATAGTAATTAATAATAAAAATATTAATTATTATTAGTGAAAAAACAATACGAGAGTTATTTTTAAAACAACATTTTCGGAACAATTTACTACACCATTTTCATTTGTACTTCAGACATTTCCAATTGTGTTTCAGAAATATCCATTTGTATTTCAGAATTGTTAATTTATACTTTAAACCTTTCTAATTGTACTTGAGAAGTTTCTAATTGAATTTCAGAAAATTCCAATTATAATTCAGAAATTTCTAATTATATTTCAGAATTTTCCATTTGTATTTTAGATCTTTCCAATTTTATTTAAGAAATTTCCATTGGTATTGCTATTAAAATTATCTGAAATATAAATAGAAAATTCTGAAATATTATTGGAATTTTCTGAAATACAATTAGAAACTTCTGGAAATGGATAGTATGTAATTAAGTATATTCATAAAAGTATTAAGTAGAAATTTATCCGGTTAGTTATCCGGTTTTAACTTAATTTCCATCGCCAAGGGTGTTACCTTTTGTATGGTCACAATCTGCTTGTTGGAATTCATGGTAGCAATTGTGGTTATTATCATTTTTGAAAAACCTATAAGAAGGTCTTTTTCTTCCTCTTTTTTCTTTCCTGACGTGGATTCACACAAGCTTTTGAAAGCTTTTACTGCTTCAACAAAACTTTGGTTCACGTCAGTATTTTCTGAGCCTTTTCTTTTTGGAGCTATTGTTGGGGTATTTGGTGATGGATTGGTTTGTGATATCTCCACAAAGTCTTCTAAAATTGTTTCTACTGTTGGTAATGATGGAGAGGATGATTGAGACCCCGGTGATGGCGAATACGTATCCAGAATGTTGACTGAACAACGTGTGCTGAAGATATAAGTAGTTACAATTTATTAAAATTAAAAAAAATTTTGAACTCACGGCCTTAGAATGATATGTGGATATGCAAACCTGTCACGCAAGCATCCCCATCTTTTTATGCACATGTCCTCTATAAAAGAAAATTATTTATAATTTTTGTGGTAATTATTTGAACTTTTATTTATATATATTTTTAAAGTAAATTTTTAATTAGTATTTTAATTCCATTTATTATAATTAATCTGCAATAATTCAAAGAATATCACTGAAAATTAATTTTAGACAATCGGCAAATTGGAATGCATTTTCTATCCTGCCGATTGTCTAAAATTTTCAGAGCTATTCTTTGCATTATTACAGATTAATTAAAAATTTAATTTGAAAATTATTTATATATATTTGGTTTATAACTATACATGAATAAAAAATCTTTTGTTGAACTTACCTGTCAATTGCATATGCTGAGCAATTTCCGTCCATTTTTTTTTTTTTTGTCCGCCAGTTTATATCCGGAACTATATTTATTGTATAAACTTTCATTGGCCTGTACCAATAAAATCAATTGTTCGTCGTGCACAAATTCAATGTTTTGTTTAATTTTAAGATTTTCTTCAATAGTTCGCGCTTGTCACTGAATGAAATTGTCAAAATTTAAACAGCTGTTTGAAAGTATTATCAACACAATTGTTTAAATACTGTTCAAGCAATTTTTATAATTTTTTTCTGCGATTTAAAAAAAAAAATATTAAACTTATAGTTTAATATAACATATAACCGTATTTATTTACACATAATGTATTCATCATCATTGTGAAGTGCTTCGAAGTGACTTTATATATGTTTATATTAACCCATTAGGAGACAATTATAAATATTATTTATTACGAAAACTCAAAAATTAATTAATATTGTATTGTACATTATAATAAGGGTCATTATTATATGCCTTTATGTTTATATTGCTTAAAGTTGCCTTTTACTATTTCGAACATAAAGGCAAGTTGTAATAATGGCCCTAAGTATAGTTTGAAATATTTTGAGTTTAAATTCTTTCGACGATTATTAGTACATTTTATAAATGCTTGTATGAATTAATTCATATAATAAGAAAATATTACCATAACATTAAAAAGTTTTGTTTTTTATTTATGTATTTATATTAGAAATATTTAAAACATTTTTAGAACATTGGAAATATTTTTAACAAGTTGACAACACCGTTATTAAATGTCACGTAGAAATGTAAACAAATTCTGTTTTTAACAGGTTCAGACGTTACAGTTACGTTACATTGTGTCACTATAACTGCTTTAAGTACTTTACACACAATGGAAACGATCAGCTGTTCCGTTCCGTTAAGGTTACATTACATTACGGTCGACTAATCCACCCTTTAGGTGTAAATACAGGTAACTTTGCATACACCACACAACAACACACAACACCACGCAACACAAAAATAATGAATTCGTTATTATTCGGCCGAGGACGAATCGTTTTTACATCGATGAGAATTTAACTTCATGTTTTCACTAACGTTGCCATAAACTAGGAATAGAAATCTACAAGCCCATTGAAACTGCTGATTTCTTTAAACTGGTGAACGATTGATTTGATGTGTATTATTCTAAACTTAGCACATATGGTTACCCCAGAAAGGTAAATTTTATAACATTCTCTTGTAATTATATTTTAAACAAATTATATATTTTGCATTAGAGAATCAACGAGAAATTCTGATTCGAATGAACCAAATAATGTCGACCAAATAAAAAAACTTAGAACATTTCCAAAAATGAGTACTTGTGGAATTGTTCTAACGTGCCTTGGAAATGCTTCATTAGTACGTTTAAAAGTATGATATGACATATCTACTAACCAACCGCCTAAACCAAGATATCTTAGAAAATTTCTTTGCTATACGTAGCAAATGTGGTTTAAATGACCACCCATTTCCAAAAGAATTTAAATATAGATTACGCAAGTATATTATGGGTATGTCTTTACATGATATGTTTATTTTTTTTGTTTTCATAAATCGCCTTTATATTTTCAGTAAGAAATACCGAACTCTTAAGTGGAAAGGGAAATGTTGAAGATGATAACACAAAATGGCTCAATTCCTTAAATATCCAAACAAATCCAACAGAACAAGCTGCAGATGACTCCATAGACTAAGAAATAGAAAGACTCGATGACGTTGAAGAGGAAATTATACCGGAATTACATGATGAAGAGGTAATTGATGACATAGATGATACAAATTTAGATGACATTGGGTTTTTGCAAGAGGATGCTTTGAAATATATATCCGGATATATTATTAAAAAGCTTAATCTTGAAAAAGAACAATGTCATCAAAATTCGTTTACATGGGTTGATCAAGTGTCAAAGAGTTCTTTGAAAAAACCATCGAGCATTTCTTAAAAATGTGAAAAAACTGGAACTAATTCTTCACAAAATAAATTACCTTAAAATTGCGTATTGTCGGAACCTGAATAACCACCTGGTCGAAGAAAGCTCCAATGTGGAGCTTCCCGATTATCTTAAAAGATTATTTTTCAAATGTCGTATTCATTTCCGTGTTCGGAATTTCAACAAACGGCTTAAAGTAAAAAAGGCCAAAAAGTTAATTTTTAAAAAAAATTTTTAAAATTAATTTGAAAATAATATACAAATGTAATCATGCTAAAAGAGTCAAATATGCCAAAACATCCACCAGAATTATTATACTCAAAAGAAACATGTATTTACATAGATCAGTTTCATGCTAAAAAAATTTCAATTTCAAAGCTCCAACAAATAGGGTATTCCATGAGAATACAAAAATCGCGATATTTCGAAAACGCGAGCTGACTGGAAAAAAACTAGTATAACATAGTAATAAGGGTTCATCAAATTGTACAAAACGTAGTTCAAATCTCGGGCATCAAAATGTCTGTTCCGCAGTGTAATTTATAGTTAATCATAGTTTTAATGTTAACGTATACATCTTCATAATTACCTCTCTTTAATCGTTAAGCCACATATTTTCGTCCACAGAATGAAGAAATACTTATATTACAGGATTAATGTTATTTAGTTGTTTTAAAATATTAAATTCAAAAGGATTTAAAGGTAAAGGTTACGATAATTTGGATTGTTATAAATGAAAAATAGATATCGCTCATTTGCTGCAACAACGTCATAACTCAAAATCTGTGTAATACAAAATATGCGCCGTTCTATAGTCATTTATATAGTTTTATCAGTTTTCAAAAAAGTCAATTAATTTTTTTTTTGTGTGAGTGTTTTTTCTGTGCTATATATACTTTAATTTATATAACAATTACCATAATAAGTCCAAAAATGAGGGGTATACATTTGCTGAGGGTAACATTTTTCTCGAAGCTGACCTCTTGAGTGATATACCAAAGTGGTTTAAGGATATCCCTTACTTCCGTTAAAGTTTCCAAGTCATTACAAGTGAGCATATAAGGTGGTTTACTTTTGGAAGTTCTATCAAGTTGAGTTTGGAGGAGAACCTTTCCCACAAAGTCTGCAAGCAAAATGAAGCATTCCAACATTTCATAACAATAATACCATTTTGTTGGAACTTCTTGAATAAGTTTTAAGTATTTAAAGTGTTGAATCTTGTAGAAAATAAATAGTTAGTGACTGTACATTAGAATTGTAGGTATTGAACGTGTAGATGCAAACACACATGCAGGTAGAATAAGGATACACTTCATTGTTATGGTTGCATGTGTTGTGTAGCATAGAACACAATGTTCATCCTACGATCTCAGCAAGAGATCAATAGTTTAAGGAAATATTTTCCCACCCTTATTATAGGGTCAGGAATAATATTCTATAAATAGATTTAAGTGTATATACTACTAATGCATACCACTTGGGTTGCAGGTAGTTTAAAATTTAGTTATAATATATTTTCTGTTTGTTTACCTAGTATTAAGATTTGTAAATAAAATATTCAGTTCAATTTAATAACCCAAACAGGGTAAAGCATTCGTGTTTCAATTCGACAGTTGCCGCGAGATCTACATAAAGCTTTAAGTTATTTCGTTGCCACTTCACTAAAAAGTCTTACAATTTCTTTAACTTTTCTAATTACATTGCGCAATGGAGAATTTTCTATATTTTGCGTTAAATCTTCAAGGTCGCAGATATCCTCATCAATGGATAATTCTAAAACGTAAGTATTGACAGTAGCAGTGTTTGGAACGTTGATCTCTCGAAGTCGTTGCCCAATGTTATTTATTGAATGAGCAAAGCACGATATGTGTTTCCACTCTCCAAATTCTTTTTTGGTTGCGCTTTTGATGTTTGCATCTCCATCAGAAACAATTGCAGATATTTTTTCATCTGTTAGGCACCAATCAGTCCAAATGCTTCTTAAAACAGTTTGAATGTTTTCTATTGTATTGCGTTCATCCATTGGGTAGGATCCAAGTTCAACAGACTTTATTTCAGTTTTAAATATTTTTAAGTAAACAAAATAATTTTTTTTTTCAAAGTTTTTTTTAAATTTATTAATGAAAAATTGTTGATGAAAAAAATTCGGGTTAAAAAATATTTTTCCGGATTTTGACCTATTATAGGACCCAATTACTATAATCGTATATACATCGTTCAGTTCAATAAAAACAATAAAAATCAATACAAACAGAGTAGAAAAAAAAAAATTATCAGCTCGCCATATTAAACCTATAAAAAATAAATATTTTAAATGACATCAAATAAGTACAAGAGCATCATCTTACCCTTATATCTTAGTCAAACCACTACTCATCGGAAGTGGACATCAGGAGCACTCTTTGCTTCATGTGTTCCCCTGTCATTCTGCTTCTTTTATCAGGGACTACTAAATTTACAGCAGAAGGAACTCTTTCGGATGATACTGAAGATGCCTGACAGATCAAACCTTTTAAAGCAACTTTGGAAAGAACCGGCGTGAAATTTTTGCAATTTATCCAGACATTTACAGGATCTGATTTTCTTTTTAAAAGTGGTTGGTCCAAATACTGATTAAGCTCATTGGGAACAGAACCAGAACTTAGAACCTGTGGCATATTTGTATTGGAGGTTAATAGTTGTTCATCTCTACACCAGATAGAAGAATCACTACTTTCTTCTAGTGTTCTTTAAGCAGACTTTGAAGCGGTAGAAGTTTGTTCCCTGCTGCTATGTTCCGAGTGAATAATATCGCTTATTTTCAATATAGCATTTGAGGCAGCTGTTATAGAAGTAATGTGAATACGCTTGAACCTAGGGTCCAATATGGAGTCTATAGAAAGAAAAATATAATTTTCTAAAGGGGCCAGATTTTCTTCAACTTTTTTCAGCAAAGCGTCTTTGACAAGAATCCCTAAAGTGGTCGAAGGAGATGACTGGCGCGTCATTTGACTGACTAAATTTAAACCATAAATTGCTAAGCTTGACGTCGCATAGTCTGAACCACTTATATCTTCAGTTGCTTCTTTAAAAGGACCAAGGAGAACAACTAGGTCTCGTACAACAAGCTGTGAAGTTGTTATCCTTGTCGAATTTGTGATTGTGAGTATATCACTTGTAAAACTTATAAAAATAGCTTGAGTTAAAGTACTAATCGGGTTACCTAAAAATATCAGTTATTAAACTCAGGATTTAATTTTATAGCAAATGTATATATTCAGAATTTTAATGTCACTAAATTTTCTTTATTGACACTTACATAAACAAAATTTAATTACCTTAAAATACTGACTTAAAGGCCTTATTCATAAATAATATTTCTTGTTTATTAAAATTTAATAAGTTAAATTTTCATATATTAATCGTTTAATGAGCTTTTAATAAATTTTTTATGAATAAGACATAAAGAAATAATGAATGATAATTTGTAAAAACGTACTGTTTTTCTGGAAGATATTTTAAAGAGAGGACAAGCCACACGAACAAATTTTTTTAAACCCCTTTTTTCAACACATGATAATGGTATGTTATCCTTACATATCATGTGAAGCAATGCCTTTGTAATTTCTATGTCCACCATCTAAAAAAACCAAAAGATAAATATTTACAAAATTTATGGTAAAAAAAAAATTAGTTTGCAACTGCAGCAACAACTTAACTTTAAAGCTTAAACTTCGCTCTAAACAACTTACTAGGGTAGGCTGGTTTCTTTTTTTTGTTTTTCGGCCACCAGCAGAATCTGTAGAAACAACCATAACTTCTAGCATCATCTGGAAAGCTTTGCATGTTAAACTCGAAGAGGTAGCCTTGAAATTAAGAAAACAAAAAAGCATAAGACAAGTCCAAAAGTGTAATTTTTAAAACTTACTTCACCACTACTTTCATCTATATTTATCGACGCATCTTCTTCCATCTCATTGGATTTTGTTGTTTTCGTAAGTTGCAAATAAGCAAAATGATGTTTCCTTTTCAGGTGTGTAGCCAAATTTGTGGTGTTTCCACATGTTTTATATATTTTACCACATAAATTACAGGAAGCGGATTCGTTATCTTTTTTTTAAATTTCCACACAGAAGACATATTATTTATTTAAACAAACTTTCATACATACCAAAACTACATTAAAATACTGCTTGTAGTTTCCCCGATTGTTATGAAAAATCCCTCTATAAAACCTATGATCCATGCAGTGATGCCAGTAGAATTGAAAAACGGCTAAAATTTATAGAGCTCTTAAAAGTATCGAAAACGATACACGAAAATAAGAATCGATGTATCGATATATCGGTTTTCGAAATATTGGCGGTATTTTTCCCTTAAATATCGATATTTTAATATATCGATATATTCTGCCCATCCCTAGTTAATTGGGCAAAATGTGTTATACAAAATATTCCAAAAATCTAATTTGTAATAATTTTATAACATAGGTATGTATTTTGCTGGTAAAAACTTTTTGAAAAAAGTCCTTAAAATTTAAAATACTACGTACCGATTAAGTTATACGCGGTTAATCCTAGATAACATTGCATTGTATATCTATGAGTCCATAAGTCTGTAGTAAGAGAGACTTGGTCAACATGCATCATTTAATTTTTGGCTTTAGCTACAAGCTTTTCATACTTGTCGCGTAAACCGTCAGTCAGAGTAATAGGACTGGGAGGCTTATACAACGGTTGTAATTTTTTACAAAATAACCTGAAACCATCCTTTTGTGGCGTTCGCAAGGGCATGATATCTTTAACTATCATGAACATAAGAGCATCTAGCAATGATTTATTTTTGTGACTATCAGCTGTAAATAAATAAAGTTGACAATGTAACGAATTAGGCACAATAATCTAATTATGTGTATGTTCATATCTATGCCAAAATGTTGTGTTTTTTCTCAGTTCATGACTGTTATAGCCTAATTGCATAAACATGTTTAAGAGTCTTGTGTAAATTGATGTATATTTTTGAGTAGTGGTTTATATCAGTGTCATTTATGAAATAGTTACCTGAAAACGCATTAATGAATCTAATTGTTTTATCCAATGGACCAATAAATGCCTTAACACCTGCAACAATTGGTACTTCAGTTTCTATTTCTTTTTGAATTCTAATTTGTGCTGGACTTTTAAGTGGTTTTGAAATACTTGTAGTACTCTTATTAAATTTATATACTTTTATACACTTTAAGGAAATGCCATCTCCAATTTTTTTAAAATATAGCCATACAGGACTGGGCGCCATTATGAACAAATATTTTGTGAAATTTATAAGTTTATAATAATGAAATTAAACTTAAGAACACAGATGATGAGCCGATACGTAACGGCGTTAAAATGTATCAAAGTGGGATCACACATTTAACCCCAACATAAGAAAGGAATAGCAAATGTGTATGTAAAATGTATGGCTATCCTTTTTCTTTTATGGGGTTAAATGAAGAAAAGCTGATACACAACTTTCGTAAACGTCAGTTTTGACGAATCTGTATATATATCTGTGCTTAAGAAGCCGACATTGACGACACAAAATATTATGACGCGCAAAGTTACAAAGTTGCCAATAGGTTTTTATCTACTACAAATATGCATATGAAAAAATATTTTTTTAACAATCTAAAAAGTCAACTCTTTTTGACTATTCGACTTTTTTCGACTATTCACAAGATAACAAGGCCATATTCTAACAATCTGTTAATGTAACTTGTGGAAAAACTTTTATATTTCTCTTTTTATCATATATTTTCTATATTGCACGCATATTTAATAATAAGTTTATATGTAGCTCAAATTTTATGATACGTTATAGCCACCGAACCCTCCCTCCGACGAGTAGAAAAACCGATATACAAGCATACATTTGCTATAAATGAATCATTTTCAACATCCATTCAAATAAAATCCATTTTTATTATTCGTTATATGCTACAAATATTAATCGTAAGTGGGCCACTAAATTTATAAATACCGAGTAATATGCCAATTTTTTAATGAATGTGTACAATATTTAAATAAATTTACGTATTTTTGTGAATTTTTATATTTCGGTTTTAAATGACGCTATTTTCCAGTATTGCTAATTTTCTCTTTAAATATAGCGATTTATAAATTATTTAGCGGATAAAGTGTTTCCTCTAGTAACGATTATGTCTAGTAGTGATTTATTGTTCAATACAGAGACTTTGGTCATCTGTTCCTTACAGGGGCTTCGACCGACTGTACAGGGTAATTTGCAAAAAGTTAAAATTTTTCTTATAAAAAGTTACATTTACTAATTCTATTAAATAAGTACTGTGTATATTAAGGTTTTTTAAAAAAATAAGAAAAAAAAAAATAATTTTGTCTGTATTTAACCGGTTACTATGATCAAAGTCCTAATTACCGCATTCAATATCAAGTAAAACTGATGGTATTTTTCTTATTCGAGATTATGTCACTCGATATCGATCAAGAAATTTAGTACATTTTAGTATAATTTCGAATATATTTTGTTATAATTATTCGATGTTTTTAATTCTACCTCAGTTTTTTTTATAAGTTTTAGTTGATTAAAAATATTTCCTATACTCAGTTCTTAAGAAATTTGTCCCTGTATTCGTCAGCCTAGGGACTTATGCAATGAGTGCTTATGCCATTATTTATGAAAAGCTTGTACATTAACAAGAATACTAAAATTTGGAAATTGATTTAATAAATCACTGAAATCTTTCCGATTGTGCTTATTCTAAATTGATTGAGGTAAAAAGCTATTACATTTCAAAAGTAGAGGTTGTTTTTGTATGGGAAAATTATAAAAAGTTGCTTGGGATTGTTTAAAAGTTCAAGAGAGTATGAAAGGAACTCTAAATATATTTGTGTTAATATCAATGTTTAAACAATAATTTTTATATTGAACGGTTTAAGCTTTATTCAGTGCAATTATAACTTTCGGTTTTAAATGATTTTCTGTGCCATTTGTAGGAAATTCAGAAATTTCTAAGCGTAAATATTCTGTGTGTGCTCTAGAATTTTGTTTACACATGCTTCAAAGGAGAGCTATAATGTTACTGTTGCACTTAAAATTGTATGGTTGTCTAATTGAAATAAATTACGGAGTTCCTGAAGTTCCAGCGATATTCTCAATTGATATTTTCTAACTTTCGCCACATTTTTCATACAAGTTTGAAGAATGAGAGATAAAATAAAGAACGGTTTATTTAGTGAAGATTCTGAAAAAATAATACGGCAAATTAAACAAATTGAGCAAATGCTACAAAGATTATCATATGAAAACTCTTCGCTAAATCGATTTTTTATTCGTTGATGATACACTTAAAATAGTACTCGTAAAACCAAAAAAATATATTATGTATGTGAAAAATTAAACTGCTAATGAAATTACGAAGATTAAGCCTCAGGGGCAGAATATTTTAAACTACAAATGGAAAAATATAGAACCAACAATGTCCATTTTCCAACATGGTTAATCTAGTATTTTATTTATATTTTTAGTCCTTCCTACAAGTAATGCAGAGGTTGAACGACTTTTTAGTATAAGAAAATTGAAAAATTACATAAATATTAAGGGTCCTGCAATCTGCGCACTTTTAGACTCTCGCAAATGAACTGTCAAAAACTGTATGGAAATTCGATTGCACAACTCGCAAACTTGTTCCAAAGATTTCACTTTCATTAGAAATTTTTAGAATTTAAATTTATACAATTTTTAAAACTTCTTTTTTAAGCATTTGTTTAATTTATTTTTGTTTGACATTCTTATCAAATAGACATTTTCTGTATAAAATTCCACAAAATTTAAAAGGTTGGTTTATGAAACACGTCGCGCAAATTTGCATATTTGCACAAATGGGAAACTTAAGCGTTTAAATGAGTTTTATTTATATTTACCCAAATTCTAGTTCTCATTCTGCCGATTATGATAAAACTATTATACCTGTTTTATAATTATACATGTATTGTTTGTATCGTGTAAATATGGTTGGCACATTACCACAAGAATACCATCAACATTTCTCTTGTAAACACCCGGCACTCAAACTAAGTGGCAATGCACTTGTGGAGAGTTGTGTAGAATTTTTGTTTGTCTACACCACTATACATTGATCTCCTTGCCTTTAGTCTGTTATAAGCAACTGCTGAATTCACAAAATAATTGTTAAAGTGATAAGAAATTTAAAAGAAAGAAATTTAAAATAAATTACATTAAAAAGAAACGCACATAGTTTTATTATTTATATAAAGCCATAAATAATCTGCAACTCCCAGCAAGAATTTTACCTACAAGGCTCCCAGTTAAAATATTTATTTACCCAAGGCTCCCGGAAGAACATTGTTTAACCCAAGGCTCCCAGAAAGAACATGTATCTTTAAAAGACTGAAAATATATTAATGTATATTTTATGTAGTTATTTCGAAACACTAAAATAGTAAATACTTAGTACATAAATTAAAAAAAAAAAACACACAAAATTTTAATTTTGTCTGTATAAAATATATGTGTATATTTATTATTAATGATTAATGTTATTTTTTGTTTGCTGCTGAAGTCTACCTTTATAATTTTATTTACTTTTATGAATTTTATGAACATATTTTCTAATTTTTTATTTAAAAATAAATATAAACCCAAATTCTTAATATATAATATTTTATCTTTTTTTGGCCTTTTTTTAAAGCAGTTTGGCCTTTTCTGGCATTTTTTTGAAGTCAATATAGCTTCTTTTTTTACCAGCTCCTGGCAACACTGGTGGTTAGTGATAATAATAGTAAAGTTACAGTGTTGTATTTTCCATTCACTATTTGAAATTTATGATTCGTTTTCTTTTTGTAATTTTATTTTAAAACTATGAATGGAAATATTATACCTGTCAATTTTTATGAGATACTGATATGAAAGTTAGGACGCACAGAAAATTTAGGATAATTTAGGGAAAATATGGGCTAAAAGGAGTAAATAGGTAGGGGAAAATTTAAAATATGGCGAAATTACAAAATGTTTATATGTATCTAAAATAAATAATTACTATATACATTTTTATATTGGATATTGTTCGCGCGAAGAAAACTGGCAACATATATTTTCCAATATCGCCATATATATATGTATGTCGCTAGAAATTGTAAATAAGACGAGTGATTGAAGACAAGGTTAGAAACAATTATAAACTCGAACAAGAAACATACAAAAATAATTGTGTTAAATATGTGTGGTCTTAAATCTATGTAATGTTTATTCTTTTAATAAAAAAATAAAGGAATTGTTTTATATTTAAATCGGGAATCGTCCATTGCAACTAAAGTGTAACTTTTATTTTAATTTGTTTGGGACCGCTGGCTATCTCCGGAGGATTTTACCAAAGGAATTCCTCAACACTACACAGGAAAACAGAATAGCCAGGTAACTTTTTTCTTCTTTTATCTTCATCAACATTATAAACAAAATAAAGATTTAAACTAGAAAAATAACGAAATGGCAAAACGAGTGGCATCTATAATCCTTGTTTTTTTATATCAAAATATTGACAGCCCAGTATTAAAAGATACAGAGTTATAATACGTCTCTAAACACGAGAAACAATAATAATCAACAAATAAGAAATAAAGGATAAACAACAATTAAAATAAGTTAGTGTTAAGTGTAGTTGTGATTTTGTGACGCGAAATTATAAGTGTAACGTTTAATTATAAAGCTACACCCAACCCGGAAAGCCGGTGTTAAATGAAATAGTTTAAAACTAGAGAAAAATAAAAAGTGTTAATTAAAAATGATATATTTATGTAGAGTTCAGATTATGGTTATTTTGTTGTCATATAGTCTATTAAATGATAGGCATTTAAAAATTTGTAAGACTCAGGTAGCTCTTATAGTTTTATTTAAAAATAAGGATTTTTTAGATATTTTCTAAATTAGAATAATCTTAGCTCTAGATAAATATAAATAAATACAACTAAAAATATAAAAAAAAACGATTAATAATAATTAGAAGATATGGCTATGAGAAGAGGGAAAGTAAAAGATAAATGTGTATGTTTTTTTTATGTTCTATGTTAAGTTTAAGAAATTTAATAAAATAATAATGTAATTTTATAAATTTATTTGGTTTATGGATTTAGCAAGGTACAGGCAATGATGGAGAGGTAAGTGGAGAAGTGGTCTAGCGGATATTGGGTCGTAGAGACTAGTGAAATGGATGCTGCTACGACTTGGTTGAAAGGGCAATATAGAGATGAACACCTGTCCCTGGTCATTCTTCATGTGGTATAATCAGTGTAGTGTCAGTTTTGTTCAATGTAGTGTTACCTTTTTGTATTATAGTTCGGATACGCGGCTGGTGAGTAGGGTTGGAACCTCCTTAGGTCTAAACATGCAAAGAGCTAGTTGAAAACCTCGACAGGCCAACCGTTCCGTAACATAGGTATATGAAGTGGCAGCTACATTAATTACATGCGGCATTTTCAACAGATTGTGATCCAGTTATAACATTTTTTGTGTCTGATGAAAACCTATCGAGATCTTACAAATGCACAAACTTGTATATTATCCATCTCAAGCGACCACTATTTAGAGCTTTCGCATTTCCAGAGTATGTCTCAAAAGCATCTAGGATTTTCTAGGTGATACAAAATTACACATAAAGCACACTGTTGTTTAATAGAAACATCCACGGCATATTATGAATTTAAAGTACTAAAAATTGCGACTACTTTTTCAGACCTTTATTAATGGCAGGACTGAAAAGTTACGAATATAAGGTCCAAAACAAGCAAATTATACATGTTACATAGAGGGTTGAAAAGTTACGAAAAATGTAACAAATGTAACCAAACGGCGTCACTGATACAGAGACTTCGGTCGTCTGTTCAGTACAGAGGAACAGTGGAAAAGAAAAAAACTCCCAGTTAAGCTCTTTTTAAATATATTTTGTTTTTTATTTTAATCACTTTTTACATTGAATTAATAAAATATTTTATTTTTAATTAAATTAATGTTGGTACTTTTTCTTTATTCGAATGGAAATTTTTTAATTTTATTCACCAATGAACCTAGAAATATGAAACATAGCTTAATATTCCATGGAACGTAATCAGTGCCATAAGGTTACCTATAGTAGAGATGAAAGTATACATGGTATAGATTAAAAAACGATTTCCGTTCAAAAAATCGGAAGACCCACTTCAGAGGAAATTGAGTTCCTCCAAATTGGTCAGAAAAAAAAATAGACTTTAATATTTCATGGAACCTTGCCAGTTCCACGGGGTTACTTATAGTAGAGATGGCGTTATACATGGTATAGACTAAAAAACGATTTCCGTTCTTCTTAATTTTTATGCATATGAGAGGATTTTCTGTATCTAACAAACTTAACAGTCACAGAAATGTTTCATTTATTTAAAATGATTCTTATGTTAAAATACATTCAAATTGTATATACTTCAAAATCAAATAATTATGTTTACACAAAGAAATCACTCAAACCACTTTCTAGCCTATTGGTTAAAAATGGGGACTTGTGCCAAGATTTGTAAAACGGGGCGTGATAGAGATTGGCTACATTCCCTCATACTTGGTTTATTCCTGTATAGATAGGTGTTCGAACAAATTGTTTAAAAAACTGCTTTTTTGAAAAATCACGAAAACTGTTTGGAAACATGTAGGCAAAAATGGATATTTGTGCCAAAATTTGGAAAACGGGGAGTAATAGAGGAAGGTCTTGGCTCGACTTTAGCATTTAAATGCAAAAGTCAACTTTTTACCATATCTGAGTGTAAAAAATGCATGGTTTTTACATTTATGCTCCTATTTCAATCAAAATTAAATGTATTAAGGCGATGTATAAAATAATATCACTTTTCGAAGAAAAAGGTCGAAAATGCCACATTTAGTTTTAACTATTGAAGCCTAACAACAAAAAACTACAGAAGCTTTTTTCTATTCCGGCGTCCAGACCAAAATATTATTTTAAATATTGTTTGGACAAAACAAATATTTAAAAACAGTTATTTTATAATTTTAGAATTAAATGTTTGGCAATGATTTTGAATCAATGAATAAACACTCACTAAACACATGTTATCCAACTCTGTAAACGACCTTGTGCAACCAGATTATAATAGTTATGCCAAGTTGATAAAATAGTATGGCAACGCTAAAAGTCAGCACATCTTGTTTTTTTAAAGAAAGAAATTATCTTTAGAAAATTCCATAATTGCATACTTCTTTTAAGAACTTGTTTAAATTTCCAAGTTTTATCCGTACAAGCATCCGAAATGAATTTATTATAATGATATTCACCTGTATTATCATAAATCGAATCTATGAAAATAAATTCTTGTAATGCTAGATTTAAAATGCAAAGGTTGAAATGATTATTTTTAAAATGGGTATAATAATTGAGGTTTATACAATGCTAGTGTTTACTTTTTTGTAGCAGATTTCGTTTATGTTACATACTTAATACATTTTTAAAATTTTCCTTAATTACACCCAAAATTGCACAATCTAAAATAAAATTAGTTAATTGATGTCCGTTTCTCAAACTTTTCCAATCATCAAGGTCGAGTAAATTATAGAAAAAAATTGTAATTGATTAAGGGATGGATACGTTTTATGGAATAATTGATTATACCTGAAAAGAAAATATTTAATTTCGAATTTGTAACTGCTTTTTATATTTTTTTCTGGCGTTGCTTCACAATAAGTGTGTTCTTTATCAATTCGAGATACTGGAGATTATTCATTTAAATCAATTGTTATTATATCATGGACGTTTTCCGATTTTTCTAAAAATGTTCTCGTTATTTTGGCATTTGCCAATGGTATTGGTTTTATTTCATTTTGTTTTTTGCATTTTTTTTTGCCCATTTTTCTTGCGGATTCAATGCTTTTGAGGTTAATTTTATACGTTTTCTCATATTTGATTCTCCCCATTTCTCTTCTGGTACTATAAACTCAATTGGTTTGGGATAAGTATGTTTTTTACAGACACGAACAAGTTTTTAGTTTTCTTCGGTGTTATTTTTACGTGTTGCATAATTATTTTCAATTTCGTTGAACATATTATAGTGATATCGGATTTCTTTTAAAGTACCCATATTATCGGTTCTGTCTGTTATTATAAATTTACCAGGAGGGACCGATTGACCACCCAGTAGTAGATTTTTTGGAAATGAAAGCTAAATTCAACAGGAGCGTTGCTCACATGATCTCCAGACGGATCTATTAATATTCCCATCACATTTGTCCAGATTGGTATAAATGGGAAATATTTATTTAAAATAAAGAGACATATCTTTTCATTATTACATTCGTTGTTTTCACCCTTTATTGATGTTTCATTTGTATCCATAATAACATCATTAAATATGTTCAAGAACATTTTTTTAAAAGGGACTTCTGGAAGCAGTTGATTCCAAATTGCTTTTATCTTCATCATTGATCATGTTTTCATTTATATATTCCTCATCGTTACTTTCTGGTATATTTTTTCGTAAAATATTGAAACTTTCATAGAACTTATAAATTTTTCTTGTGTACAGAAGGACAACGAATATATGTTTGAACCAAAACTTGCATTGCTGAATAGTTTTCAGATCAAGAGCAAGTGTCAATATATGTTTTATAAAGTTACGAAGTATATTATTCTTTCCAAGGTTATTATTAAGATCCTTGCACATTATATGTATATAATGGGCTTTGCACCACTGTATTACAACCATTGGCTATGAATTGTTATTTCCATTTTCTAAATAATCATGAAATCATTGAAGTACTCGGAAAAATTTTAACCGTTGCAGGTAAGTAATCCATTTTTATTATTCGTTATATGCTACAAATATTAATCGTAAGTGGGCCACTAAATTTATAAATACCGAGTAATATGCCAATTTTTTAATGAATGTGTACAATATTTAAATAAATTTACGTATTTTTGTGAATTTTTATATTTCGGTTTTAAATGACGCTATTTTCCAGTATTGCTAATTTTCTCTTTAAATATAGCGATTTATAAATTATTTAGCGGATAAAGTGTTTCCTCTAGTAACGATTATGTCTAGTAGTGATTTATTGTTCAATACAGAGACTTTGGTCATCTGTTCCTTACAGGGGCTTCGACCGACTGTACAGGGTAATTTGCAAAAAGTTAAAATTTTTCTTATAAAAAGTTACATTTACTAATTCTATTAAATAAGTACTGTGTATATTAAGGTTTTTTAAAAAAATAAGAAAAAAAAAAATAATTTTGTCTGTATTTAACCGGTTACTATGATCAAAGTCCTAATTACCGCATTCAATATCAAGTAAAACTGATGGTATTTTTCTTATTCGAGATTATGTCACTCGATATCGATCAAGAAATTTAGTACATTTTAGTATAATTTCGAATATATTTTGTTATAATTATTCGATGTTTTTAATTCTACCTCAGTTTTTTTTATAAGTTTTAGTTGATTAAAAATATTTCCTATACTCAGTTCTTAAGAAATTTGTCCCTGTATTCGTCAGCCTAGGGACTTATGCAATGAGTGCTTATGCCATTATTTATGAAAAGCTTGTACATTAACAAGAATACTAAAATTTGGAAATTGATTTAATAAATCACTGAAATCTTTCCGATTGTGCTTATTCTAAATTGATTGAGGTAAAAAGCTATTACATTTCAAAAGTAGAGGTTGTTTTTGTATGGGAAAATTATAAAAAGTTGCTTGGGATTGTTTAAAAGTTCAAGAGAGTATGAAAGGAACTCTAAATATATTTGTGTTAATATCAATGTTTAAACAATAATTTTTATATTGAACGGTTTAAGCTTTATTCAGTGCAATTATAACTTTCGGTTTTAAATGATTTTCTGTGCCATTTGTAGGAAATTCAGAAATTTCTAAGCGTAAATATTCTGTGTGTGCTCTAGAATTTTGTTTACACATGCTTCAAAGGAGAGCTATAATGTTACTGTTGCACTTAAAATTGTATGGTTGTCTAATTGAAATAAATTACGGAGTTCCTGAAGTTCCAGCGATATTCTCAATTGATATTTTCTAACTTTCGCCACATTTTTCATACAAGTTTGAAGAATGAGAGATAAAATAAAGAACGGTTTATTTAGTGAAGATTCTGAAAAAATAATACGGCAAATTAAACAAATTGAGCAAATGCTACAAAGATTATCATATGAAAACTCTTCGCTAAATCGATTTTTTATTCGTTGATGATACACTTAAAATAGTACTCGTAAAACCAAAAAAATATATTATGTATGTGAAAAATTAAACTGCTAATGAAATTACGAAGATTAAGCCTCAGGGGCAGAATATTTTAAACTACAAATGGAAAAATATAGAACCAACAATGTCCATTTTCCAACATGGTTAATCTAGTATTTTATTTATATTTTTAGTCCTTCCTACAAGTAATGCAGAGGTTGAACGACTTTTTAGTATAAGAAAATTGAAAAATTACATAAATATTAAGGGTCCTGCAATCTGCGCACTTTTAGACTCTCGCAAATGAACTGTCAAAAACTGTATGGAAATTCGATTGCACAACTCGCAAACTTGTTCCAAAGATTTCACTTTCATTAGAAATTTTTAGAATTTAAATTTATACAATTTTTAAAACTTCTTTTTTAAGCATTTGTTTAATTTATTTTTGTTTGACATTCTTATCAAATAGACATTTTCTGTATAAAATTCCACAAAATTTAAAAGGTTGGTTTATGAAACACGTCGCGCAAATTTGCATATTTGCACAAATGGGAAACTTAAGCGTTTAAATGAGTTTTATTTATATTTACCCAAATTCTAGTTCTCATTCTGCCGATTATGATAAAACTATTATACCTGTTTTATAATTATACATGTATTGTTTGTATCGTGTAAATATGGTTGGCACATTACCACAAGAATACCATCAACATTTCTCTTGTAAACACCCGGCACTCAAACTAAGTGGCAATGCACTTGTGGAGAGTTGTGTAGAATTTTTGTTTGTCTACACCACTATACATTGATCTCCTTGCCTTTAGTCTGTTATAAGCAACTGCTGAATTCACAAAATAATTGTTAAAGTGATAAGAAATTTAAAAGAAAGAAATTTAAAATAAATTACATTAAAAAGAAACGCACATAGTTTTATTATTTATATAAAGCCATAAATAATCTGCAACTCCCAGCAAGAATTTTACCTACAAGGCTCCCAGTTAAAATATTTATTTACCCAAGGCTCCCGGAAGAACATTGTTTAACCCAAGGCTCCCAGAAAGAACATGTATCTTTAAAAGACTGAAAATATATTAATGTATATTTTATGTAGTTATTTCGAAACACTAAAATAGTAAATACTTAGTACATAAATTAAAAAAAAAAAACACACAAAATTTTAATTTTGTCTGTATAAAATATATGTGTATATTTATTATTAATGATTAATGTTATTTTTTGTTTGCTGCTGAAGTCTACCTTTATAATTTTATTTACTTTTATGAATTTTATGAACATATTTTCTAATTTTTTATTTAAAAATAAATATAAACCCAAATTCTTAATATATAATATTTTATCTTTTTTTGGCCTTTTTTTAAAGCAGTTTGGCCTTTTCTGGCATTTTTTTGAAGTCAATATAGCTTCTTTTTTTACCAGCTCCTGGCAACACTGGTGGTTAGTGATAATAATAGTAAAGTTACAGTGTTGTATTTTCCATTCACTATTTGAAATTTATGATTCGTTTTCTTTTTGTAATTTTATTTTAAAACTATGAATGGAAATATTATACCTGTCAATTTTTATGAGATACTGATATGAAAGTTAGGACGCACAGAAAATTTAGGATAATTTAGGGAAAATATGGGCTAAAAGGAGTAAATAGGTAGGGGAAAATTTAAAATATGGCGAAATTACAAAATGTTTATATGTATCTAAAATAAATAATTACTATATACATTTTTATATTGGATATTGTTCGCGCGAAGAAAACTGGCAACATATATTTTCCAATATCGCCATATATATATGTATGTCGCTAGAAATTGTAAATAAGACGAGTGATTGAAGACAAGGTTAGAAACAATTATAAACTCGAACAAGAAACATACAAAAATAATTGTGTTAAATATGTGTGGTCTTAAATCTATGTAATGTTTATTCTTTTAATAAAAAAATAAAGGAATTGTTTTATATTTAAATCGGGAATCGTCCATTGCAACTAAAGTGTAACTTTTATTTTAATTTGTTTGGGACCGCTGGCTATCTCCGGAGGATTTTACCAAAGGAATTCCTCAACACTACACAGGAAAACAGAATAGCCAGGTAACTTTTTTCTTCTTTTATCTTCATCAACATTATAAACAAAATAAAGATTTAAACTAGAAAAATAACGAAATGGCAAAACGAGTGGCATCTATAATCCTTGTTTTTTTATATCAAAATATTGACAGCCCAGTATTAAAAGATACAGAGTTATAATACGTCTCTAAACACGAGAAACAATAATAATCAACAAATAAGAAATAAAGGATAAACAACAATTAAAATAAGTTAGTGTTAAGTGTAGTTGTGATTTTGTGACGCGAAATTATAAGTGTAACGTTTAATTATAAAGCTACACCCAACCCGGAAAGCCGGTGTTAAATGAAATAGTTTAAAACTAGAGAAAAATAAAAAGTGTTAATTAAAAATGATATATTTATGTAGAGTTCAGATTATGGTTATTTTGTTGTCATATAGTCTATTAAATGATAGGCATTTAAAAATTTGTAAGACTCAGGTAGCTCTTATAGTTTTATTTAAAAATAAGGATTTTTTAGATATTTTCTAAATTAGAATAATCTTAGCTCTAGATAAATATAAATAAATACAACTAAAAATATAAAAAAAAACGATTAATAATAATTAGAAGATATGGCTATGAGAAGAGGGAAAGTAAAAGATAAATGTGTATGTTTTTTTTATGTTCTATGTTAAGTTTAAGAAATTTAATAAAATAATAATGTAATTTTATAAATTTATTTGGTTTATGGATTTAGCAAGGTACAGGCAATGATGGAGAGGTAAGTGGAGAAGTGGTCTAGCGGATATTGGGTCGTAGAGACTAGTGAAATGGATGCTGCTACGACTTGGTTGAAAGGGCAATATAGAGATGAACACCTGTCCCTGGTCATTCTTCATGTGGTATAATCAGTGTAGTGTCAGTTTTGTTCAATGTAGTGTTACCTTTTTGTATTATAGTTCGGATACGCGGCTGGTGAGTAGGGTTGGAACCTCCTTAGGTCTAAACATGCAAAGAGCTAGTTGAAAACCTCGACAGGCCAACCGTTCCGTAACATAGGTATATGAAGTGGCAGCTACATTAATTACATGCGGCATTTTCAACAGATTGTGATCCAGTTATAACATTTTTTGTGTCTGATGAAAACCTATCGAGATCTTACAAATGCACAAACTTGTATATTATCCATCTCAAGCGACCACTATTTAGAGCTTTCGCATTTCCAGAGTATGTCTCAAAAGCATCTAGGATTTTCTAGGTGATACAAAATTACACATAAAGCACACTGTTGTTTAATAGAAACATCCACGGCATATTATGAATTTAAAGTACTAAAAATTGCGACTACTTTTTCAGACCTTTATTAATGGCAGGACTGAAAAGTTACGAATATAAGGTCCAAAACAAGCAAATTATACATGTTACATAGAGGGTTGAAAAGTTACGAAAAATGTAACAAATGTAACCAAACGGCGTCACTGATACAGAGACTTCGGTCGTCTGTTCAGTACAGAGGAACAGTGGAAAAGAAAAAAACTCCCAGTTAAGCTCTTTTTAAATATATTTTGTTTTTTATTTTAATCACTTTTTACATTGAATTAATAAAATATTTTATTTTTAATTAAATTAATGTTGGTACTTTTTCTTTATTCGAATGGAAATTTTTTAATTTTATTCACCAATGAACCTAGAAATATGAAACATAGCTTAATATTCCATGGAACGTAATCAGTGCCATAAGGTTACCTATAGTAGAGATGAAAGTATACATGGTATAGATTAAAAAACGATTTCCGTTCAAAAAATCGGAAGACCCACTTCAGAGGAAATTGAGTTCCTCCAAATTGGTCAGAAAAAAAAATAGACTTTAATATTTCATGGAACCTTGCCAGTTCCACGGGGTTACTTATAGTAGAGATGGCGTTATACATGGTATAGACTAAAAAACGATTTCCGTTCTTCTTAATTTTTATGCATATGAGAGGATTTTCTGTATCTAACAAACTTAACAGTCACAGAAATGTTTCATTTATTTAAAATGATTCTTATGTTAAAATACATTCAAATTGTATATACTTCAAAATCAAATAATTATGTTTACACAAAGAAATCACTCAAACCACTTTCTAGCCTATTGGTTAAAAATGGGGACTTGTGCCAAGATTTGTAAAACGGGGCGTGATAGAGATTGGCTACATTCCCTCATACTTGGTTTATTCCTGTATAGATAGGTGTTCGAACAAATTGTTTAAAAAACTGCTTTTTTGAAAAATCACGAAAACTGTTTGGAAACATGTAGGCAAAAATGGATATTTGTGCCAAAATTTGGAAAACGGGGAGTAATAGAGGAAGGTCTTGGCTCGACTTTAGCATTTAAATGCAAAAGTCAACTTTTTACCATATCTGAGTGTAAAAAATGCATGGTTTTTACATTTATGCTCCTATTTCAATCAAAATTAAATGTATTAAGGCGATGTATAAAATAATATCACTTTTCGAAGAAAAAGGTCGAAAATGCCACATTTAGTTTTAACTATTGAAGCCTAACAACAAAAAACTACAGAAGCTTTTTTCTATTCCGGCGTCCAGACCAAAATATTATTTTAAATATTGTTTGGACAAAACAAATATTTAAAAACAGTTATTTTATAATTTTAGAATTAAATGTTTGGCAATGATTTTGAATCAATGAATAAACACTCACTAAACACATGTTATCCAACTCTGTAAACGACCTTGTGCAACCAGATTATAATAGTTATGCCAAGTTGATAAAATAGTATGGCAACGCTAAAAGTCAGCACATCTTGTTTTTTTAAAGAAAGAAATTATCTTTAGAAAATTCCATAATTGCATACTTCTTTTAAGAACTTGTTTAAATTTCCAAGTTTTATCCGTACAAGCATCCGAAATGAATTTATTATAATGATATTCACCTGTATTATCATAAATCGAATCTATGAAAATAAATTCTTGTAATGCTAGATTTAAAATGCAAAGGTTGAAATGATTATTTTTAAAATGGGTATAATAATTGAGGTTTATACAATGCTAGTGTTTACTTTTTTGTAGCAGATTTCGTTTATATTACATACTTAATACATTTTTAAAATTTTCCTTAATTACACCCAAAATTGCACAATCTAAAATAAAATTAGTTAATTGATGTCCGTTTCTCAAACTTTTCCAATCATCAAGGTCGAGTAAATTATAGAAAAAAATTGTAATTGATTAAGGGATGGATACGTTTTATGGAATAATTGATTATACCTGAAAAGAAAATATTTAATTTCGAATTTGTAACTGCTTTTTATATTTTTTTCTGGCGTTGCTTCACAATAAGTGTGTTCTTTATCAATTCGAGATACTGGAGATTATTCATTTAAATCAATTGTTATTATATCATGGACGTTTTCCGATTTTTCTAAAAATGTTCTCGTTATTTTGGCATTTGCCAATGGTATTGGTTTTATTTCATTTTGTTTTTTGCATTTTTTTTTGCCCATTTTTCTTGCGGATTCAATGCTTTTGAGGTTAATTTTATACGTTTTCTCATATTTGATTCTCCCCATTTCTCTTCTGGTACTATAAACTCAATTGGTTTGGGATAAGTATGTTTTTTACAGACACGAACAAGTTTTTAGTTTTCTTCGGTGTTATTTTTACGTGTTGCATAATTATTTTCAATTTCGTTGAACATATTATAGTGATATCGGATTTCTTTTAAAGTACCCATATTATCGGTTCTGTCTGTTATTATAAATTTACCAGGAGGGACCGATTGACCACCCAGTAGTAGATTTTTTGGAAATGAAAGCTAAATTCAACAGGAGCGTTGCTCACATGATCTCCAGACGGATCTATTAATATTCCCATCACATTTGTCCAGATTGGTATAAATGGGAAATATTTATTTAAAATAAAGAGACATATCTTTTCATTATTACATTCGTTGTTTTCACCCTTTATTGATGTTTCATTTGTATCCATAATAACATCATTAAATATGTTCAAGAACATTTTTTTAAAAGGGACTTCTGGAAGCAGTTGATTCCAAATTGCTTTTATCTTCATCATTGATCATGTTTTCATTTATATATTCCTCATCGTTACTTTCTGGTATATTTTTTCGTAAAATATTGAAACTTTCATAGAACTTATAAATTTTTCTTGTGTACAGAAGGACAACGAATATATGTTTGAACCAAAACTTGCATTGCTGAATAGTTTTCAGATCAAGAGCAAGTGTCAATATATGTTTTATAAAGTTACGAAGTATATTATTCTTTCCAAGGTTATTATTAAGATCCTTGCACATTATATGTATATAATGGGCTTTGCACCACTGTATTACAACCATTGGCTATGAATTGTTATTTCCATTTTCTAAATAATCATGAAATCATTGAAGTACTCGGAAAAATTTTAACCGTTGCAGGTAAGTAATACTCCTCCAAAAAGAGCGTAGCTCACATCTGAGCATACTCTTCGAAAGAAAGGCCATTTGTATTTATTTTCAACACAATACATCTTTAACTTTTCTAGGATAAGGGTGATATCTTTTAAAGTGTGACGTGACGTCACAACTGGAAATACTATTTTTAATTTTTTAATTCTTATCACCATTTTATATATCAAAATCCTCTTCTCTGCGCATTTAATTTGGCGAACACTTTGTCCAGTCGCATCAAAATGAATTGTGTAATTAGTTTCTTTCAATATTTGTGCGTTGGCCGCAAAAGTTTCAAATGATGCACTTGACCAGCAATAAATGTTTAAAGGCGAAGCTAAATACTGTATATAATCTTTATAGCCCTTTTGTTGCATTTTGAAAACTTCACAAAATGGGTCCGGATCGTAATAACCATCAGCTTTTCCTTGTGACTTGCATTTTCGCAATGTTGGTAAGTTATGAATGTTTTGAAACTTTTCAGTTTTAGCTATATCATCTGATGCTTTTAGTATTTGTTGTTTCCTATATTTGTAGCAACTTTTTCCTGATAAAGCTTTTTTTACAAGTTTTCGTGTTATACCACGTATTTGAGGTACACACTTATCTCCTTTAGCATGAATAATGTCACCAGATCGATAAACAGTTACATCCCCATCAAAATTTATTTAAAATTTTTATTTTGTACAATCGGGAAAACTGCAGTATCCATAAGCCGTAATGCCAAATTTCAATTGGTTAATGCTATAAAATGATATTATGCACGTATTATTACTTTTTTTGTATTCTTCGCGAACAACATCGATAATAAATTTATTTCGAGTCAACTTCAATTTAGCTTCATATTTTTTATCCAAAAGAAATTGGATTTATTTTAAATTTACAATCAACAATGCCACCCTTAAATTACCTTGGCGGTTTTGTCATATTCCTTTCTGAATGTAATACTTTTTTTATTAACTTTTTCTTTGGGATTGGCAATCTTCCGATAATTCTCAAATTCTGGAACTTTTAAACTTTTTTTCGGATATTTCAAATGGACCCAGAGTGACATTGCTATTTTTGGTTGTTTATGGGGCTTTTTGAAATACTGCTGTTATTTCTTTGATCACATTTTATATCACTTGTGATATTTTTAGCATTCCAATTATTATAAAAAGTACTTTCTTTTGGACTATTTTCTTTATTATTAACTTTATTATCTTCAAATTTGGTAGTATTCTTTACAATATTAGTCTTAATGTAATTATTTAAATTAGGCAATTTTTCTAAAAAACTATCTAAAATGCATTTTAAGTCACTTTTAAAATATTTTAAAAGAACTCAGTTCCTCGTTTGGAGCTTGATATGTATTTTATCTGTAAATAGAAAAGAAATTAATTTTAAATTTTTATTTTTAAATTTATTATGATTCAAAAAGTGACCTTCATAACGTTTTTATTTAAAGCGCCAGTTTTACAACTATCTATTTGCTAGAAATATTTTAATTATTTAATATATTGTACAGTTATACATTTATTTTTAAAAAACTTTACCATTTCATTTTAAAGTCATTTTTCGTCCTCATTTAAGCATGGAACAATTAGTTCGGATATCTTAGAATAAAAATCATAAAATATTGTTAATTTAATTGTAATTTATCAACATTCAGTAACCTGGCCTCTTGGCCATAGTCGGTGCTTTCTAACTTGTTTAGTTCTTCAAACATATTTGAAATGTTTGAAAATTAATTTTTGGTGTCATCATTTTCATTTAATATGTTGATACATGTTTGATGCTATTAAAAAGAGAAACAAAATATTTTTCGTCATATTCTTTGAGATTAATATTTGGACTTACTTCTTTTTCTTCGTTTGAAGTCATTAACAAATCGAATTTAAATTGTTCGTCCTGATTAATAATAGAAGTTACTCAATTCAATATTTTGAGAAATAATAACAACAAAATTTTCTTCCAAAATAATTGAACTTTGCTAAAAATTAAAAAATTAATGTGAACATTCAAGCTCCTTTTGCTCAATGACTGGTTTTCGTTTATCTAAAAGATTGTATGAAAACTGTAAAGGCTGGGTTAGCCGACCGTTGATGTAATGTAACCGTAATGTTGACTTAACGTAACACTTAAGTGCGATTATAGAACATTAAAAAAGTGTAATGTTTTTGACATAAACAAAACAAAGCTGGAAGTATATTTGTTGTATAAACTTTCATTGGCTAAATTTAATACGTTTTCTTTAATTTTAAATTTTTCTTGAATATTTCGCGCTTGTCGCTGATTGTATTTGTCAAAATTTAAACAGCTGTTTGAAAGTGTTATCAACACAATTGTTTTAAATACTGTTCAAGCGATTTTATAATTTTTTCTGCGATTTAAAAAAAAAACATTAAACTTTGTTTGGTAATAGTACTTACATATAAACCGTATTATATTTTATTATTTATTAATAGATATATACATATTTAATGTTATTTTATGTATAAAGATTTATAAAGATTAAGAAAATTAAAGCCATTTAAAATGCTAAGAACTTCGTTTAAACTTAGTTGAGCCTGACCAAAATATTTCAATCTAAGGTTGTTGTAAATAGGACAGACTCCTATAACATTATAAGTGTTTTCTGTTGTATCCAAGTTGTATATTGAACATATAGCAGTTAAATTGTTTCTAAAAGACCGGGCATTCGAATCAAGTAATCCTTATCTAGCCTTCACTATTATACTGGTAACACGTGATGAGTAATTAGCGACGAGGAATGGGATGTCGATGTGATTTAATTCGGAGTACAGATCATGATGTTGTGAGGTTGTTGCCTTTAACATATTGTTTTGCTGTTCTTTTGTTATTAATAAGCTCAGTATGGATTTCCAGTTAAAACAGAGTGGCATGTTTGAAATAGTGGGTTTAAACTGTAATTGTTGTATTAATATTGACCATTCGTTTGCCCAATATACATTTTTAGCTATAATTTCCTTTGCTAAAATATGCGGTAGACGTGTATGTTTCATATTAAGAACTTTGATTATATAGCAAAAGTGCCATTTAAGAGTGGAAATGTACATAGAATTATAACCAGTTTCAAGATATAACATATAATTTGGTGTGGAGCTTGGGAGATAAAGCATTTTTTTAAATAAAAAATCTAAACAATTTTTCTGGTTCATCATATTTCTTATATCCCCACACTTGAGCGCCGTAAAACATTATTGATCTAGCAGCAGCCTCAAAAATTCGTAGTTTATTATTTTTAGAGATCTTCGGGTTATTTATACATTTTGAACATGTCGTGTTCAATGCGAGTTTTGAAGCGGCTAATTTATTAGCCAAGTGTGTCTTGAAAGATAAGTTGTAAGTAATTTCAATTCCAAGGTATTTGTAGCTGTTAACAATTTCGATTTTATCATCACCATAATTCCAGTTAAGATTAGAGGATAGTCTTGGGCCATTACGAAAAAAGACAATTTTTGATTTATTTAAATTTACTTTTAACTCCATGTTTTGCAGTATTCATACAAAATATTAATCATTTCCTGCAACCCAGATTGAGAATCCGTAATAATAATAATATCATCCGCATAGAGTAATATTTTATATTTACGCCAGCAACGTTTACGCCATTAGGAAGTATTTCAGCGAGATCATTAATATACAACGTAAATACGTAACGGGCTTAATATACATCCTTGTTTGACTCCAAGTTCTACATTGAAAGGTTTAGACATGGTGTTACCGTCCCATATACGACATTCAGTGTCAGAATACGTATTCTTTAAAATTCTAATAATTTTGGATGATAACCCTAAGCAGGATAGTTTGTAAAACAAACTGTTTCTAGGAACTGTAGCGAAAGCACATGAAAAGTCTACGAAGAAAGTGTATGTTTTTTTTTATCATTTAGTTTCTTTAAATTTATGATATTGACAAGATTGAAAACATTGTCTACACTAGAGTATTGCTTTCTAAAACCTGCTTAATATTCATTAAGTATATTGTTGTCTTCTAGCCGGTACGTTATTCTATTTAGTAGTATTGTATTAAAAATTTTGCATAATGTGTCGATCAACGATAAACCACGATAATTGCCAGGTTGATTTGGGTCGCCTTTCTTGAAAAGTGGTAATAAAATAGATTTACGAAAACTTGATGGTATTTTTTCTCGAAGAAATATTATATTAAATACAGATAATATTTCATATATAAAACAATTAGGTGCATATTTATAAAATCCATAACTTACACCATCTTGACCTGGAGCTTTCTTTAGTTTTAGGGTTTTTATCACGGAAGCTATTTCACCAAGTTCTATAGGGGAATCCAGAACGGGATCTGTTATATAAGGCATGGACCAGCTTATCTGTCGATTATTTTCTGTGTTGCTTAACATTGCACTGAAATGTGAAAGGAAATCGTGAACAGATAACCCACCTTTCATTACGTGTTTAGGCGTACGTAGGGAATTCGATATTTTCCACCAATCTTTACTGCATTTTACGGTGTTGAGCTTTAGTATATTTCTATCAATTTTTTAAAGTTTACATAACCTTATGTAATTTGATCTAGCTATTAAATAACTTCGTTTGTTGGCATCTGAGTGTTTTCTTCTGTATTTCCTAAAGGTAAGGTTAGACTACGCAAATTATTTGACACAAAATGGTTCATGTGTTGGATCAAAACTACATCAAATAATTCATGGCTTGATTTTGTGGTCACACTGTACACATTTATTTGCCATATTTGTTTAATCTAACCTCAGAGTATACAGAGGCGTCACGAGACAGAAAATAATCTCGTTTTCTATTCGTCTCTTTCTTTATAAACTGCCTTTTTCATTGTTTTGTTTTGGTTATTTGTTTGTTTTGATTACATTACTTTGTCTACCATATTCGCGTTGTATATAGCGTTTTGCTTTAACACATCACTGATATTGTAGTACAAAATATTTGCTATCCTTTTTTAAGAGAACTGCCCTTTCATCTGATTTTGAGTTTTTGAAACGTCAAATTTGACACCTCTGTATACTTTGTGAATCTAACTACACCGAAATACTATCAAACACAAAAATATATTTGTCTTGTGGTCACATTTGTGGTAATATTTTTTCTAAATAATTATTAAATAAAGCTGTAAAAAAACTTTAATTTCTTTCATCAATAAAAAATACATATCTAGAAAGTAAAATACTACAAGATTTTGCTTTACATTTGAAATTTCAGTACTTTTATTTAAACGTCAAATATTTTATGTTCTTAGTTTGAACAGAAAATATTTTTGCACGGCAAACAAAAAAACAGCTGAATTTGGTCAAACAAATTTATTTGCCGATAAGAAAAATTTCATGACCACTAAACAGCAAATATTTTCCTCAATTTTGGACGTGAGCCAAGATAGCGTCGACGAGTTAGCGTCGATTTTAGAAAATAAAAAACCGGGAAGTAAAAATACCCAATTTGTGGGTATTTTGAACTCAGCTCCGAAAAATGGGAATTAAAAAAATCGGGAAGTAAAAATAACCAATTATAAATATTATTAATGGATATAAAAGCAAAAAACTTTAAAAATAGGAAGTGGCTCGATACTTGATATATATATTATGAAATTAGATAGTGTTTGGAACAAAATGAGGCATTCGTGCTAAAAATCGTGTGAATGGTTCCAGAGAAAAATGGGTTCCTCCAAAATGGCCAAAAAAAATCGTTGCTGATTTATTACGGGAAACATGGGTGGTGGCTTGATACTTGCCATATATATTATGAAAGAAGACAGTTTTTGGAACAAAATGAGGTATTCGTGCTAAAAATCGTGTGAGTGGTTCCAGAGAAAAATGGGTTCCTCCAAAATGTCCAAGAAAAAGAAGTTTTAAAAAAGTACCAAACTGTTTTCCCGGATTTGGACAAATATACAGCTTGGCAGTGGGAGCTTAAATTAAAATATTTATATGTCTATATCAATTTGTAGAAAAACATAGTTTATGAAAAAAGTACCAAAAATAAACACAATTTTTATTCCAAAAACTACTATAAGTAAAGAATATGATTTAAAATTAGTTTGTATGTTTATTGGTTTAAAAGATACATATGGTGCCAAAAAAGTAATATTTAAATTCATTTAAAATTATTATTAAAAAAAAAAAATTATTAAAAATAAATAAAAAAAATCCTCCCTAAATAAGAACCTCATACTCCTCTCGGATTTGGTGAAGGAGGCGCTGATTACAGCCGCTTTCTTATCGGTTGTATTGGTGGTGGTGGTGCTGACTGTTGTTGCTGTGTTGCTGCTGACTGTTGTTGCTGTGGTGCTGCTGACTGTTGTTGCTGTTGTTGCTTTGGTTCTGCTGACTGTTGTTGCTGTTGTTGCTTTGGTGCTGCTGACTGTTGTTGATGTGGTACTGCTTGTGGTCTCCCTCTTTTTTTTAAATATAACTTTCTGCTCCCACGCTTCTTTTTTTTAAAGCTCTGCTTTAGCACAGCTGGAGCCTGCTGCTCCACAGTTATTTTAAAAGTAATTGGGATTATAATGCTCTGAAAATAAAAAAAATAATTATTAATAAATAAAATATACATAAAACTATTCTTATTTTTTATTACATACCATTTTGAACTGCTTTTATTTTATCTGGAAATAAATAAAAAAAAATTAAAATTTTGTATAACTTCAAAACATTTAAACTAAGGTATTTTTTAAAAAAAAGTACCAAAGTTTAAAAAATTTATGTGGTGACAAAAATTGTTTGCTAACCGAACAAATTTATTTAGACGTTTTTTAAATATTTCATTGCGTTTTTGCATTAATTGGACTACAAGACAAACAAGAATTTTTAATTCTTTCATTATTGCATTTAAAAAAATAAAAAAAATGTATCATATATGAGCATCCGACATCACATAAAAGGCAAGAATTTTTCGTTAACAAAGTGACATGGATATAAACCGTGAGTTAGTTAATTGCAAATCATTTTTATTTGCGAATAGGCTATATTATTACTGATTTTGCTTACAACAAACGTCTTTTAATTTTACCACCTGTCTATACTAAACAAATATTTATCATAACAATTAATGACGTATGTTATCAAGACAAAGTTGTCTAAGCAAAACACTAAAATTTTTGTCATAACAAAGCAATAATACTAACAAATGGGGACTATACATGACAATTTTTTATCTTGACTACCATTTTGACGTTTATCATGATATAATTTTATCAGGTATAGACAGGGGCTTATGATAAAAATTTGTCTAGCCATTTTGGTGGAACCCATTTTTCTCTGGAACCATTCACACGATTTTTTACTTTCATAATATGTATGACTTGTATCAAGCCACCACCCATGTTTCCCGTAATAAATCAGCAACGATTTTTTTTGGCCATTTTGGAGGAACCCATTTTTCTCTGGAACCATTCACACGATTTTTAGCACGAATGTCTCATTTTGTTCCAAACACTGTCTTCTTTCATAATATATATGACAAGTATCAAGCCACCACCCATGTTTCCCGTAATAAATCAGCAACGATTTTTTTTTGGCCATTTTGGAGGAACCCATTTTTCTCTGGAACCATTCACACGATTTTTAGCACGAATGTCTCATTTTATTCCAAAAACTGTCTACTTTCATAATATATATGGCTTGTATCAAGCCACCATCCATGTTTCCCGTAATAAATCAGCAACGATTTTTTTTTGGCCATTTTGGAGGAACCCATTTTTCTCTGGAACCATTCACACGATTTTTAGTACGAATATCTCATTTTGTTCCAAAAACTGTCTTCTTTCATAATATATATGGCAAGTATCAAGCCACCACCCATGTTTCCCGTAATAAATCAGTAACGATTTTTTTTGGCCATTTTGGAGGAACCCATTTTTCTCTGGAACCATTCACACGATTTTTAGCACGAATGTCTCATTTTGTTCCAAAAACTGTCTTCTTTCATAATATATATGGCAAGTAGCGAGCCACTCCCTATGTTTCCCGTAATAAATCAGCAACGATTTTTTTTGGCCATTTTGGAGGAACCCATTTTTCTCTGGAACCATTCACACGATTTTTAGCACGAATGTCCCTATGTTTCCCGTAATAAATCAGCAACGATTTTTTTTGGCCATTTTGGAGGAACCCATTTTTCTCTGGAACTATTCACACGATTTTTAGCACGAATGTCTTATTTTGTTCCAAACACTATCTACTTTCATAATATATATATCAAGTATCGATCCACTTCCTACTTTTTAAGTTTTTTGCTTTTATTTCCATTAATAATATTTATAAATTGTTATTTTTACTTCCCGATTTTTTTAATTCCCATTTTTCGGAGCTGAGTTCAAAATACCCACTAATTGGGTATTTTAACTTCCCGGTTTTTTAATTCCTAAAATCGACGCTATCTTGACTCATGTTCAAACAAGCATCACAAAATGGCGCATCAGCATCAACTGATTTGCATAAGCATCGCAAACTAATCACAGATGCGCACCAAATGCAGCGCAGTGATGAATTTCCGAAAAGGCCCATCTTCTTGGATAACCAAGCGGTTTGAAATCCATATATTAAATACCATTAATTTAAGAAAAGTTCTAGAAAACATATTCAATAAAATCATAAATTGACGCATTTTAATTTAAATTTGTTGACGCTTTTTGAATAAACCAGAAGTTGTCGATGTTCCCACATAAAATAAAAGTTTACTATGTTTTAAATAAATTGTTTTTAATAGTAGTGGCAGTTGGTGGACTGGACCACAGGTCCACATTTTTAATTTTTTAATATACATATTTCTTTCAAAGGAATGATAAATATGGATATCACGTGAAAAGCAAGTCCAATTATACCGAATTATGCATTTTTAACATTATTTTCAATGTCATTAACTTACGAAAATGGTTTTTAAAATTTGTTATAAGTTGAATTTTTTCAAAACATTATTTAATTTTTCATATATTGTATATAAAATAGGTAATAAAATATGCGAATTTTCTTACCCATTCAATTAATTACACTGAAATAGAATACATACATAATAATTTCGCTGAATAAAGTAGATATGAGACTAGGTTTACTGTATAAAGTTATTTTTCTTTAGTCAAATTTAATTTTTTGCATTTGTTTCCCAACTCAAGCTTCAAATTTAAGAAATTGTAGAAGGTAACACGAATTCGAAAAATTAAAAAAACATTTTGTTGTAATCGCCTAGAATTATTTGACTTCAATTTTAAACAAAAAAAAAAAACATTCAAAGTACTATTTAAAGACCTTTCACAAATATGATAATATTGGAATAACGATGAAAAGGACTTTTTTATGCTAGGGTATTTTCTGGATAGATATCTAAGTAGTTAAACAAGTAAATGGTGAAATAGTTAAAAGTTAAACAATGAAATATGTATATATGTAATATATACACCGTGTGAAATTCTACTTAAGTAGTGAAATTAATTAAAATACGCCTCCGAATGTCAATAACAACGATACTAGTCTCATGCACAACATCCTTTGGAATATCATCCATAATGGGTGCTTCTGTAAGATCTATTACACAGCTTTATTTTATACATGCATTGTGCAACGCACAGCAAACTTTTATAATGTTGTGAACCTTCTCAGTTTCATAATGCAGTCCTCTTTCTCCCAGTATACATCTAAACTTGTTTTGAGTATGCCGATGCAACGTTCCCCACAATTCCTGGCTTTTTATTGTATATTTCCTCCTTCGGCGTGGTGAAATTCCTCAGCGGAATCATTAAATAGGGTAATAATGGATACAAGTGAAAATTAAATTTTTGGTTGATCCTGCATTTTGTACATTGTTCTTCTTCTTGTGACACTTTCAGTTGAATCAGCTTTGGAAAATAGTGACATTCGAAAACAGGTGAGCTTTCATCCAAAATACGCACATGCTCGTCTGAGAAACGCATCCCAGAAAGTCGTTTCCAACGAGCCCTTGGTACTTCAAAAATATGGCCACTTTTAGTATTGGGTGTATTGCAGTCTATCTGTGACTTTTTCCATGTGAGGAAATACATTTGTATGTATAACAGTACATTTTTGAATACTTCCTTGTTCAATCTACAATTTCTCTGAAACTTATAAATAATTGTATTGAGCATGTTTAGTTTTAGATTTATGACACACTTATTTAGCATTCGGTAATTCCAACGAATTGGTTCTATCGCGCAATTGTTTATTTTTTTCGATTGAAAGAATGTTCGTTGTTGAAACAAATCCAACAAAAGAAAATATTTTCAAAATAATCAACAAGACTACAAAATTGTTTTCGTCTGTTTTGATATTAAAAAACATCCATAATAATTTTACTGCTGCCTGTAATGAAAATAATAATTTTATTTCCTAAATATTTTCCGTCTTATAATTACCTTTAAATATTTTTATACATATTATTATCCGATAAATTACATTTTGAAAAGAATTCGCTCATTTGCTGCACCTTTTAGTTTTTAAACCGATTTATTTTTTTAATTTTTAAGGGAAAATAACACTTTTCTAAATAACTTAATCATCAACATACACAAACGGCAACGCACAACTAAAATAATACGTTATTCCAAGTACACCCAGCGAAAAAATGAACACATCCGTGTACGATTTGACACCATTCGGTGTCAATAGTGTACCAATCCCGTATACAAGGCGAATCTAATAAGGTGACCTCACGAGAACAGCTGACTTTTATTCTTAAATTCGTTGAACTGTCATAACGGTTACAAAAAATAAAAAAAGTGTTTTTGAAGAACAAAATATTTACAATTAAAAATATTAAATATTCTATTAAAAAAAAAGTGATAAATCGAAAAAACAGAAAATAATAGTTGAAAAATAAACATTTTTGTTTACGACAACATTTTAAATAGCTACCAAAAAATGCGGTCATGTGTTATTTATAAAAAAAGAAGGATATTGGAAAAGGTGCATTTTTCCAAGTTCCACATTTGTATTGACCACTTTCTTCCAACCGATGTTATTACTGCTGAAAATAGAGCAATATTGATGCCGACTGCTATGCCTTTTCCTTACCATTTTCAATGATAATGACACATATCCTGGGTAAGTAAATTGAATAAATTTAATCCTTAAAGTGATTTAAAGTAGACCAATTACGCACCAATGGTCACGAAATTCTTGCAAATGGTTTTTGTACAAATAATATTTATTTGTGTTTAATTTTTATTCAATGTCAATATTGGAACAATCTATATATTTTTCATAATTTTTTTCTGTAAATATTCATTAATTTTCTGTAATTTTTGGTTCACAATTTTAAGGTATTTTGAAGTACTATTCAATGATACCCATAATGATTAGATAATTTTGTAAATATATGAAAAATTTACTATTTTATATATCGACTTCAAATTCTTATGACTTCAAAACTAAGAGAGAACAGGAAAACATGTTAACGTTTTTGTGCTTAAAATTTTAACACCAACAAATTATTAAAATGAAAGCTGTTTCGGCGATCTTGATTTATCTTTCAATATTTTTAACCCTTATGTGTGTGACAAAAAAAAAAAACACCTTTAACAGGTGTTATTACCAAAAGTCGAAAGTACGAAAAGTCGACTTTTTAGAAATCGAAAAAAGTCGAAAGTTCGAAAAGTTTACTTTTTGTTTCAACTATAGAACCCTACTATGAAGTTACATATTATTGCGCAATATATACAAATGCTCCATATTATGAAATGCTAGAAAATGTTTAAGTTTAGCCTAAGGTCAATTCAATAAATGGGGATTCCCATTTATATACACAGTTTTCAAATAAATTCAGCCAGTAGAAAGACTACTCAGTATTGTGTTGTGAGCGTATACGTAATATTTTCCATATAATTTGTATGTGGTACCCAGGTGCCCTGTCACCCTGTTAAGGGTGTAAAATATAAAATGACTTACCACTCCTCCCAAGTCGAGATACAGAAGTGTCCATTATAAAAAATAAATATAACAAAAAGTTAGGAGTTCCCAGAAAGTTTCAAGCGCCTAGGAATTCTGCATACATAGAAAATTGCAATTAAATTACAAAAAGTTACCTGGGTACCCTGTCACACACATAAGGGTTAAGAGTATATCTGATCTAGATCTGCACTCATTGACACTAATTCAATGATGAACACCACAGATGTATCAAGCGAAGGTAATTATTATGTATAAGAACTTTACCCTTAGAATCAACAGTGCGAGCAGGTTTCAACAGCAATTGGATCATCGTTTTTAGAGGAAAAGTGTTCCACTCCTCACATATTATATGAAAATAATTCAACTGAATCGTTATATAAAGATTGTACAGAACAGGAAACACAAACAGAGTAATTAAATGTCTATACTTAGTTGATTTGCATTTACAATTATTTTTTAAATTGTATATTTTAATTTTTGATACATATAGTCCGATCAAATATTTGGACAAAATCCGTATGCTTAAAACGGAAAATTAAAACTTGAAGTTAGAAGTCGATCAAGCTAATATGGCCATTGATGCTATGCGAACAATATTTACGGAGGACCAAATAGAGTAGACCAATAAAGTGATGTTCCCGGGAAATATTCAGTGGAGATGGAATGACATTTCCAATGCAATATGTTTGTATGCATCTGGTCCAAGGGCGTACAGACATATGTATAAAAAAGGTTTTCCATTACCTCATGTGACAACATTGTAGCTTTGGTGTCGCAAAGTTAATTTTGATGAGGGAATCCTTAAAAACGTTAGTTGAATTTATGTGGCAAATCACTGACATTACTCTTGAGGTAAAGATTTGAGTTTTGTTATTTGATGAAATGAAGGTAATGGAAACCTACGAATATGACGCAGTAGGTGACATGGGGAAGAAGCCTGCAAATTACGTGCAAGTCGCTATAGGTCGTGGTTTAAAGAAATAGTGGAAGCAGCCAGTGTTCTTCGATTATGATTGTAAAATTACTGTAGAAATTTTATACAGCATAATCACTGAGCTTCACAATGCAAGATTTCCGGTGGTGGGATGCGATTTGGGTCCAACCACCCGTAACTTGTAGAATGATTTAAGACTGGGTTAACCGACCGTTGATGTAATGTAACCGTAATGTTGACCTAACGTAACACTTTAGAGCGATTTTAGAACATTAAAAACGTGTCATATGTTTTTGACATAAACAAACAAAACAAAATATTTTTCAGTCGGTCAATTTGTTTTTTCACATGAAATAATAAAACGAAAAAAAAGTTCTTTAAATGGATTCTGAAGATATTTTTATTAGTTTGAGTTTTTTTTAAATTAATACAAATGTACAAAAAATTAAGAACTAAAAGTAGACGCCGCATTAGAAGATGGGTAGTTCGACCTATAAACAGGGACTACATAATTGCGGTTTATAATAGTTTTTATAAAGATGAAAAAGTTAGATGAAGAAAATTTTTTTAAACATACAAGATTGTGCCGCGATGTGTTCGACTTGTTACTGAGTTTAATTGGTAATAAATTAAAGAACCCTAGGCAAATAATTAGTCCGGAAGAGAGACTGGCAATAACTCTTCTCTAAGTTAAAATATTTTCCATCGGTAATTAAAATAAATTATTGAATTTAAAATTCGTTAAGATATTTGGGCCACGGTTGTTCCATACAATCTATAAGTTGGAGTCATAAGTTGGGTAAAACCACGGTTCGCAATATAGTATTGGAAACATGTGAACTATTATGGTGCCTTTTGTCTCCTATATATGTTAGCGAACCAACAACACACCAATACCAGGATATTGCCAACGATTTTAAAAGAATGTGGGATATTCCCAATTGTGTAGGTGCAATAGATGGGAAACACGTAGCTATAAAATGTCCTAAAACCTCCGGATCGATGTATCAAAATTATAAAAAATATTTTAGCATTGTACTAATGGGAATTTGTGATGCTAAATACACATTTACATCCGTAAGCGTTGGAAGTTATGGTAGCCAAAGCGATGGCGGTAAATATTTGTTTTGATTTTTACAAATGAAATTATAAATATTTTTTAACTCAGGAATATTTCGTTTATCACCATTTGGGCAATCTTTGATGTCAGGTAAATTACCATTTCCACCAAGTAAACCACTACATGACATATCCTCTAACCCATTCCCACACTACTTTATTGGCGATGCGGCATTTCCTTTGCGAAATAATCTTATGCGACCTTACCCCGGGTCAAATTTGGAATCTAAAAAAAACTGTTTATAATTACAGACTGTCCCGAGCCCGGAGAGTCATAGAAAACTGTTTCGGAATATTGTCCGCTCGTTGGCGAATATTGCTTACGACATTAGATATGTCCCCAGACAATGCTGATGTAATAGTGTTAGGATGCGTAGTTCTTCATAATTTTATTATGCTTAACGACCATAAACGTTGGTATTGTCCAGCAAACTATATAGATGAGGAGGGTGAAGATGGTGCAATCCATGAAGGTAACCAATTAAGAACTAGTAGAGGTCGACCTTTACATTCATTTTTCTCACATATTCGGAGGTGTGGACCTGAGATATAGATTGGCAGATTATTTTTCTAATGAGAGAGCCATTCCTTTTCAAGATCGCATGATATAATTTTCATTCATATTTTTTTTTTCCTTTATACATATTAATTTTTATAAAAAAAGTACAAAATTAAACACATTAAAAAAATACACAAAATTGTTGTTTCTGTTAGAAAATTGCCTATAACATTTGAGCCTATAACTGTTAAATTTATCCAGTCTATTAATTGAAATTTCAAAATAAAAAGTAGCCTATTGTTCCTTCAAGATTAGGATTTGATTTCATTGATTTATAGACGGCAATACTGAGTATTAATATTTGCCAAAAACTCAAGTATCATAATACAATTTCATCGGCTAAACAAAATTTGTATTAGATTTTCAAAAAATACAAATGATTTTCTGATTTACGGTCGGTATTAAAAATTTGTTTAAAACAATTCAAAAACTTTTTATTTTCATATGTATCGGGTATGTATTTATAAATACAAATAAGGCAAACAAAAATGTTAAGAAAATATAAAATAAAAATAAAGTTTGCACAAATAAATAAAATATTTGTAATACTATTGTGTAAACAATAAATGTTTTTTCGAAATACCGAATGATTTCAATAATATTTTTTGTTGATTCATCTCAAAAATTATGGCTATTATGCCAACATTTTTGAACTAATTTATTAGATAATAATTTATTAGATATTGGTTACAAAATATCATAAAATTTACGTAAAAAAAATAAAATTTTCGTATATGAACATGTTCTTATTCTGAATGAAAAAAGTTTGGAGAAAAAAGTGAGTTCGATTAATAATATATATTAAAAAATTCATTCCAATTTCTTTTTTCTGTGTAGTAATTAATAATAGAAATAATAATGACTGAGAAACAGAATCAACATAGAAGAAACAACAAATGAACATAATAAAAAAAAACAACAATTGCTTCATTGTTAGCTGACAGCTGACTAAGGCAAAACAAAACAAGTAATAATGCTAAAAGAATACAACGCTGAAAAAGCTCGTAAACTTCGTCTAACTCAATCAAAGTAAAAACAGAAATAAGATTAAAGAAAGCTTTCATAATAAGTCCTTTATTCTATTTCTGTAAAACTGGCGAGTTAAATAGATGATGTTTACAAGTGACACTTACATCGACACAAAAGAATGCTGATGAGGGGGTAATGGCTAACCCCGAAAATGCATTCCATTTTGCCGTGTGTCTAAATATAACTTTTTCAGTATTCTTTAAAATTATGAAAATTTAATAAAATAAAATTGTATTTCTAAGGAAATCAATTCAATGAACTTGAGCCTGAATAATTAATAATATGATAATCAAGAAAGTTCGACAATATAACCACTAATATTAATTTAAAAAAACACTGGGCACGGTGTTACATGTTTCATGATCTTCTGTCGAGTTGTGACTGAGAAACAGAATCAACATAGAAGAAACAACAAATGAACATAATAAAAAAAACAACAATTGCTTCATTGTTAGCTGACAGCTGACTAAGGCAAAACAAAACAAGTAATAATGCTAAAAGAATACAACGCTGAAAAAGCTCGTAAACTTCGTCTAACTCAATCAAAGTAAAAACAGAAATAAGATTAAAGAAAGCTTTCATAATAAGTCCTTTATTCTATTTCTGTAAAACTGGCGAGTTAAATAGATGATGTTTACAAGTGACACTTACATCGACACAAAAGAATGCTGATGAGGGGGTAATGGCTAACCCCGAAAATGCATTCCATTTTGCCGTGTGTCTAAATATAACTTTTTCAGTATTCTTTAAAATTATGAAAATTTAATAAAATAAAATTGTATTTCTAAGGAAATCAATTCAATGAACTTGAGCCTGAATAATTAATAATATGATAATCAAGAAAGTTCGACAATATAACCACTAATATTAATTTAAAAAAACACTGGGCACGGTGTTACATGTTTCATGATCTTCTGTCGAGTTGTGACTGAGAAACAGAATCAACATAGAAGAAACAACAAATGAACATAATAAAAAAAACAACAATTGCTTCATTGTTAGCTGACAGCTGACTAAGGCAAAACAAAACAAGTAATAATGCTAAAAGAATACAACGCTGAAAAAGCTCGTAAACTTCGTCTAACTCAATCAAAGTAAAAACAGAAATAAGATTAAAGAAAGCTTTCATAATAAGTCCTTTATTCTATTTCTGTAAAACTGGCGAGTTAAATAGATGATGTTTACAAGTGACACTTACATCGACACAAAAGAATGCTGATGAGGGGGTAATGGCTAACCCCGAAAATGCATTCCATTTTGCCGTGTGTCTAAATATAACTTTTTCAGTATTCTTTAAAATTATGAAAATTTAATAAAATAAAATTGTATTTCTAAGGAAATCAATTCAATGAACTTGAGCCTGAATAATTAATAATATGATAATCAAGAAAGTTCGACAATATAACCACTAATATTAATTTAAAAAAACACTGGGCACGGTGTTACATGTTTCATGATCTTCTGTCGAGTTGTGACTGAGAAACAGAATCAACATAGAAGAAACAACAAATGAACATAATAAAAAAAACAACAATTGCTTCATTGTTAGCTGACAGCTGACTAAGGCAAAACAAAACAAGTAATAATGCTAAAAGAATACAACGCTGAAAAAGCTCGTAAACTTCGTCTAACTCAATCAAAGTAAAAACAGAAATAAGATTAAAGAAAGCTTTCATAATAAGTCCTTTATTCTATTTCTGTAAAACTGGCGAGTTAAATAGATGATGTTTACAAGTGACACTTACATCGACACAAAAGAATGCTGATGAGGGGGTAATGGCTAACCCCGAAAATGCATTCCATTTTGCCGTGTGTCTAAATATAACTTTTTCAGTATTCTTTAAAATTATGAAAATTTAATAAAATAAAATTGTATTTCTAAGGAAATCAATTCAATGAACTTGAGCCTGAATAATTAATAATATGATAATCAAGAAAGTTCGACAATATAACCACTAATATTAATTTAAAAAAACACTGGGCACGGTGTTACATGTTTCATGATCTTCTGTCGAGTTGTGACTGAGAAACAGAATCAACATAGAAGAAACAACAAATGAACATAATAAAAAAAACAACAATTGCTTCATTGTTAGCTGACAGCTGACTAAGGCAAAACAAAACAAGTAATAATGCTAAAAGAATACAACGCTGAAAAAGCTCGTAAACTTCGTCTAACTCAATCAAAGTAAAAACAGAAATAAGATTAAAGAAAGCTTTCATAATAAGTCCTTTATTCTATTTCTGTAAAACTGGCGAGTTAAATAGATGATGTTTACAAGTGACACTTACATCGACACAAAAGAATGCTGATGAGGGGGTAATGGCTAACCCCGAAAATGCATTCCATTTTGCCGTGTGTCTAAATATAACTTTTTCAGTATTCTTTAAAATTATGAAAATTTAATAAAATAAAATTGTATTTCTAAGGAAATCAATTCAATGAACTTGAGCCTGAATAATTAATAATATGATAATAATAGAAATATTTATTATTATTTATTTATAACGAGATCTTACTGAAAAAACAATACGAGAATTGTTTTAATATTAACGTTTTTGGAACAAGAGACTAGTCAAGAGTATGACATACATTAATTTATATATATAATATATATGCATATATATATATTAAATTTACTTAAATTAAAAGCACATATTAATAATATTAATTTAACAATAAATTTCATAAATTACTATAGTAATTAATAATAAAAATATTAATTATTATTAGTGAAAAAACAATACGAGAGTTATTTTTAAAACAACATTTTCGGAACAATTTACTACACCATTTTCATTTGTACTTCAGACATTTCCAATTGTGTTTCAGAAATATCCATTTGTATTTCAGAATTGTTAATTTATACTTTAAACCTTTCTAATTGTACTTGAGAAGTTTCTAATTGAATTTCAGAAAATTCCAATTATAATTCAGAAATTTCTAATTATATTTCAGAATTTTCCATTTGTATTTTAGATCTTTCCAATTTTATTTAAGAAATTTCCATTGGTATTGCTATTAAAATTATCTGAAATATAAATAGAAAATTCTGAAATATTATTGGAATTTTCTGAAATACAATTAGAAACTTCTGGAAATGGATAGTATGTAATTAAGTATATTCATAAAAGTATTAAGTAGAAATTTATCCGGTTAGTTATCCGGTTTTAACTTAATTTCCATCGCCAAGGGTGTTACCTTTTGTATGGTCACAATCTGCTTGTTGGAATTCATGGTAGCAATTGTGGTTATTATCATTTTTGAAAAACCTATAAGAAGGTCTTTTTCTTCCTCTTTTTTCTTTCCTGACGTGGATTCACACAAGCTTTTGAAAGCTTTTACTGCTTCAACAAAACTTTGGTTCACGTCAGTATTTTCTGAGCCTTTTCTTTTTGGAGCTATTGTTGGGGTATTTGGTGATGGATTGGTTTGTGATATCTCCACAAAGTCTTCTAAAATTGTTTCTACTGTTGGTAATGATGGAGAGGATGATTGAGACCCCGGTGATGGCGAATACGTATCCAGAATGTTGACTGAACAACGTGTGCTGAAGATATAAGTAGTTACAATTTATTAAAATTAAAAAAAATTTTGAACTCACGGCCTTAGAATGATATGTGGATATGCAAACCTGTCACGCAAGCATCCCCATCTTTTTATGCACATGTCCTCTATAAAAGAAAATTATTTATAATTTTTGTGGTAATTATTTGAACTTTTATTTATATATATTTTTAAAGTAAATTTTTAATTAGTATTTTAATTCCATTTATTATAATTAATCTGCAATAATTCAAAGAATATCACTGAAAATTAATTTTAGACAATCGGCAAATTGGAATGCATTTTCTATCCTGCCGATTGTCTAAAATTTTCAGAGCTATTCTTTGCATTATTACAGATTAATTAAAAGACTAATTAAAAATTTAATTTGAAAATTATTTATATATATTTGGTTTATAACTATACATGAATAAAAAATCTTTTGTTGAACTTACCTGTCAATTGCATATGCTGAGCAATTTCCGTCCATTTTTTTTTTTTTTGTCCGCCAGTTTATATCCGGAACTATATTTATTGTATAAACTTTCATTGGCCTGTACCAATAAAATCAATTGTTCGTCGTGCACAAATTCAATGTTTTGTTTAATTTTAAGATTTTCTTCAATAGTTCGCGCTTGTCACTGAATGAAATTGTCAAAATTTAAACAGCTGTTTGAAAGTATTATCAACACAATTGTTTAAATACTGTTCAAGCAATTTTTATAATTTTTTTCTGCGATTTAAAAAAAAAAATATTAAACTTATAGTTTAATATAACATATAACCGTATTTATTTACACATAATGTATTCATCATCATTGTGAAGTGCTTCGAAGTGACTTTATATATGTTTATATTAACCCATTAGGAGACAATTATAAATATTATTTATTACGAAAACTCAAAAATTAATTAATATTGTATTGTACATTATAATAAGGGTCATTATTATATGCCTTTATGTTTATATTGCTTAAAGTTGCCTTTTACTATTTCGAACATAAAGGCAAGTTGTAATAATGGCCCTAAGTATAGTTTGAAATATTTTGAGTTTAAATTCTTTCGACGATTATTAGTACATTTTATAAATGCTTGTATGAATTAATTCATATAATAAGAAAATATTACCATAACATTAAAAAGTTTTGTTTTTTATTTATGTATTTATATTAGAAATATTTAAAACATTTTTAGAACATTGGAAATATTTTTAACAAGTTGACAACACCGTTATTAAATGTCACGTAGAAATGTAAACAAATTCTGTTTTTAACAGGTTCAGACGTTACAGTTACGTTACATTGTGTCACTATAACTGCTTTAAGTACTTTACACACAATGGAAACGATCAGCTGTTCCGTTCCGTTAAGGTTACATTACATTACGGTCGACTAATCCACCCTTTAGGTGTAAATACAGGTAACTTTGCATACACCACACAACAACACACAACACCACGCAACACAAAAATAATGAATTCGTTATTATTCGGCCGAGGACGAATCGTTTTTACATCGATGAGAATTTAACTTCATGTTTTCACTAACGTTGCCATAAACTAGGAATAGAAATCTACAAGCCCATTGAAACTGCTGATTTCTTTAAACTGGTGAACGATTGATTTGATGTGTATTATTCTAAACTTAGCACATATGGTTACCCCAGAAAGGTAAATTTTATAACATTCTCTTGTAATTATATTTTAAACAAATTATATATTTTGCATTAGAGAATCAACGAGAAATTCTGATTCGAATGAACCAAATAATGTCGACCAAATAAAAAAACTTAGAACATTTCCAAAAATGAGTACTTGTGGAATTGTTCTAACGTGCCTTGGAAATGCTTCATTAGTACGTTTAAAAGTATGATATGACATATCTACTAACCAACCGCCTAAACCAAGATATCTTAGAAAATTTCTTTGCTATACGTAGCAAATGTGGTTTAAATGACCACCCATTTCCAAAAGAATTTAAATATAGATTACGCAAGTATATTATGGGTATGTCTTTACATGATATGTTTATTTTTTTTGTTTTCATAAATCGCCTTTATATTTTCAGTAAGAAATACCGAACTCTTAAGTGGAAAGGGAAATGTTGAAGATGATAACACAAAATGGCTCAATTCCTTAAATATCCAAACAAATCCAACAGAACAAGCTGCAGATGACTCCATAGACTAAGAAATAGAAAGACTCGATGACGTTGAAGAGGAAATTATACCGGAATTACATGATGAAGAGGTAATTGATGACATAGATGATACAAATTTAGATGACATTGGGTTTTTGCAAGAGGATGCTTTGAAATATATATCCGGATATATTATTAAAAAGCTTAATCTTGAAAAAGAACAATGTCATCAAAATTCGTTTACATGGGTTGATCAAGTGTCAAAGAGTTCTTTGAAAAAACCATCGAGCATTTCTTAAAAATGTGAAAAAACTGGAACTAATTCTTCACAAAATAAATTACCTTAAAATTGCGTATTGTCGGAACCTGAATAACCACCTGGTCGAAGAAAGCTCCAATGTGGAGCTTCCCGATTATCTTAAAAGATTATTTTTCAAATGTCGTATTCATTTCCGTGTTCGGAATTTCAACAAACGGCTTAAAGTAAAAAAGGCCAAAAAGTTAATTTTTAAAAAAAATTTTAAAAATTAATTTGAAAATAATATACAAATGTAATCATGCTAAAAGAGTCAAATATGCCAAAACATCCACCAGAATTATTATACTCAAAAGAAACATGTATTTACATAGATCAGTTTCATGCTAAAAAAAATTTCAATTTCAAAGCTCCAACAAATAGGGTATTCCATGAGAATACAAAAATCGCGATATTTCGAAAACGCGAGCTGACTGGAAAAAAACTAGTATAACATAGTAATAAGGGTTCATCAAATTGTACAAAACGTAGTTCAAATCTCGGGCATCAAAATGTCTGTTCCGCAGTGTAATTTATAGTTAATCATAGTTTTAATGTTAACGTATACATCTTCATAATTACCTCTCTTTAATCGTTAAGCCACATATTTTCGTCCACAGAATGAAGAAATACTTATATTACAGGATTAATGTTATTTAGTTGTTTTAAAATATTAAATTCAAAAGGATTTAAAGGTAAAGGTTACGATAATTTGGATTGTTATAAATGAAAAATAGATATCGCTCATTTGCTGCAACAACGTCATAACTCAAAATCTGTGTAATACAAAATATGCGCCGTTCTATAGTCATTTATATAGTTTTATCAGTTTTCAAAAAAGTCAATTAATTTTTTTTTTGTGTGAGTGTTTTTTCTGTGCTATATATACTTTAATTTATATAACAATTACCATAATAAGTCCAAAAATGAGGGGTATACATTTGCTGAGGGTAACATTTTTCTCGAAGCTGACCTCTTGAGTGATATACCAAAGTGGTTTAAGGATATCCCTTACTTCCGTTAAAGTTTCCAAGTCATTACAAGTGAGCATATAAGGTGGTTTACTTTTGGAAGTTCTATCAAGTTGAGTTTGGAGGAGAACCTTTCCCACAAAGTCTGCAAGCAAAATGAAGCATTCCAACATTTCATAACAATAATACCATTTTGTTGGAACTTCTTGAATAAGTTTTAAGTATTTAAAGTGTTGAATCTTGTAGAAAATAAATAGTTAGTGACTGTACATTAGAATTGTAGGTATTGAACGTGTAGATGCAAACACACATGCAGGTAGAATAAGGATACACTTCATTGTTATGGTTGCATGTGTTGTGTAGCATAGAACACAATGTTCATCCTACGATCTCAGCAAGAGATCAATAGTTTAAGGAAATATTTTCCCACCCTTATTATAGGGTCAGGAATAATATTCTATAAATAGATTTAAGTGTATATACTACTAATGCATACCACTTGGGTTGCAGGTAGTTTAAAATTTAGTTATAATATATTTTCTGTTTGTTTACCTAGTATTAAGATTTGTAAATAAAATATTCAGTTCAATTTAATAACCCAAACAGGGTAAAGCATTCGTGTTTCAATTCGACAGTTGCCGCGAGATCTACATAAAGCTTTAAGTTATTTCGTTGCCACTTCACTAAAAAGTCTTACAATTTCTTTAACTTTTCTAATTACATTGCGCAATGGAGAATTTTCTATATTTTGCGTTAAATCTTCAAGGTCGCAGATATCCTCATCAATGGATAATTCTAAAACGTAAGTATTGACAGTAGCAGTGTTTGGAACGTTGATCTCTCGAAGTCGTTGCCCAATGTTATTTATTGAATGAGCAAAGCACGATATGTGTTTCCACTCTCCAAATTCTTTTTTGGTTGCGCTTTTGATGTTTGCATCTCCATCAGAAACAATTGCAGATATTTTTTCATCTGTTAGGCACCAATCAGTCCAAATGCTTCTTAAAACAGTTTGAATGTTTTCTATTGTATTGCGTTCATCCATTGGGTAGGATCCAAGTTCAACAGACTTTATTTCAGTTTTAAATATTTTTAAGTAAACAAAATAATTTTTTTTTTCAAAGTTTTTTTTAAATTTATTAATGAAAAATTGTTGATGAAAAAAATTCGGGTTAAAAAATATTTTTCCGGATTTTGACCTATTATAGGACCCAATTACTATAATCGTATATACATCGTTCAGTTCAATAAAAACAATAAAAATCAATACAAACAGAGTAGAAAAAAAAAAATTATCAGCTCGCCATATTAAACCTATAAAAAATAAATATTTTAAATGACATCAAATAAGTACAAGAGCATCATCTTACCCTTATATCTTAGTCAAACCACTACTCATCGGAAGTGGACATCAGGAGCACTCTTTGCTTCATGTGTTCCCCTGTCATTCTGCTTCTTTTATCAGGGACTACTAAATTTACAGCAGAAGGAACTCTTTCGGATGATACTGAAGATGCCTGACAGATCAAACCTTTTAAAGCAACTTTGGAAAGAACCGGCGTGAAATTTTTGCAATTTATCCAGACATTTACAGGATCTGATTTTCTTTTTAAAAGTGGTTGGTCCAAATACTGATTAAGCTCATTGGGAACAGAACCAGAACTTAGAACCTGTGGCATATTTGTATTGGAGGTTAATAGTTGTTCATCTCTACACCAGATAGAAGAATCACTACTTTCTTCTAGTGTTCTTTAAGCAGACTTTGAAGCGGTAGAAGTTTGTTCCCTGCTGCTATGTTCCGAGTGAATAATATCGCTTATTTTCAATATAGCATTTGAGGCAGCTGTTATAGAAGTAATGTGAATACGCTTGAACCTAGGGTCCAATATGGAGTCTATAGAAAGAAAAATATAATTTTCTAAAGGGGCCAGATTTTCTTCAACTTTTTTCAGCAAAGCGTCTTTGACAAGAATCCCTAAAGTGGTCGAAGGAGATGACTGGCGCGTCATTTGACTGACTAAATTTAAACCATAAATTGCTAAGCTTGACGTCGCATAGTCTGAACCACTTATATCTTCAGTTGCTTCTTTAAAAGGACCAAGGAGAACAACTAGGTCTCGTACAACAAGCTGTGAAGTTGTTATCCTTGTCGAATTTGTGATTGTGAGTATATCACTTGTAAAACTTATAAAAATAGCTTGAGTTAAAGTACTAATCGGGTTACCTAAAAATATCAGTTATTAAACTCAGGATTTAATTTTATAGCAAATGTATATATTCAGAATTTTAATGTCACTAAATTTTCTTTATTGACACTTACATAAACAAAATTTAATTACCTTAAAATACTGACTTAAAGGCCTTATTCATAAATAATATTTCTTGTTTATTAAAATTTAATAAGTTAAATTTTCATATATTAATCGTTTAATGAGCTTTTAATAAATTTTTTATGAATAAGACATAAAGAAATAATGAATGATAATTTGTAAAAACGTACTGTTTTTCTGGAAGATATTTTAAAGAGAGGACAAGCCACACGAACAAATTTTTTTAAACCCCTTTTTTCAACACATGATAATGGTATGTTATCCTTACATATCATGTGAAGCAATGCCTTTGTAATTTCTATGTCCACCATCTAAAAAAACCAAAAGATAAATATTTACAAAATTTATGGTAAAAAAAAAATTAGTTTGCAACTGCAGCAACAACTTAACTTTAAAGCTTAAACTTCGCTCTAAACAACTTACTAGGGTAGGCTGGTTTCTTTTTTTTGTTTTTCGGCCACCAGCAGAATCTGTAGAAACAACCATAACTTCTAGCATCATCTGGAAAGCTTTGCATGTTAAACTCGAAGAGGTAGCCTTGAAATTAAGAAAACAAAAAAGCATAAGACAAGTCCAAAAGTGTAATTTTTAAAACTTACTTCACCACTACTTTCATCTATATTTATCGACGCATCTTCTTCCATCTCATTGGATTTTGTTGTTTTCGTAAGTTGCAAATAAGCAAAATGATGTTTCCTTTTCAGGTGTGTAGCCAAATTTGTGGTGTTTCCACATGTTTTATATATTTTACCACATAAATTACAGGAAGCGGATTCGTTATCTTTTTTTTAAATTTCCACACAGAAGACATATTATTTATTTAAACAAACTTTCATACATACCAAAACTACATTAAAATACTGCTTGTAGTTTCCCCGATTGTTATGAAAAATCCCTCTATAAAACCTATGATCCATGCAGTGATGCCAGTAGAATTGAAAAACGGCTAAAATTTATAGAGCTCTTAAAAGTATCGAAAACGATACACGAAAATAAGAATCGATGTATCGATATATCGGTTTTCGAAATATTGGCGGTATTTTTCCCTTAAATATCGATATTTTAATATATCGATATATTCTGCCCATCCCTAGTTAATTGGGCAAAATGTGTTATACAAAATATTCCAAAAATCTAATTTGTAATAATTTTATAACATAGGTATGTATTTTGCTGGTAAAAACTTTTTGAAAAAAGTCCTTAAAATTTAAAATACTACGTACCGATTAAGTTATACGCGGTTAATCCTAGATAACATTGCATTGTATATCTATGAGTCCATAAGTCTGTAGTAAGAGAGACTTGGTCAACATGCATCATTTAATTTTTGGCTTTAGCTACAAGCTTTTCATACTTGTCGCGTAAACCGTCAGTCAGAGTAATAGGACTGGGAGGCTTATACAACGGTTGTAATTTTTTACAAAATAACCTGAAACCATCCTTTTGTGGCGTTCGCAAGGGCATGATATCTTTAACTATCATGAACATAAGAGCATCTAGCAATGATTTATTTTTGTGACTATCAGCTGTAAATAAATAAAGTTGACAATGTAACGAATTAGGCACAATAATCTAATTATGTGTATGTTCATATCTATGCCAAAATGTTGTGTTTTTTCTCAGTTCATGACTGTTATAGCCTAATTGCATAAACATGTTTAAGAGTCTTGTGTAAATTGATGTATATTTTTGAGTAGTGGTTTATATCAGTGTCATTTATGAAATAGTTACCTGAAAACGCATTAATGAATCTAATTGTTTTATCCAATGGACCAATAAATGCCTTAACACCTGCAACAATTGGTACTTCAGTTTCTATTTCTTTTTGAATTCTAATTTGTGCTGGACTTTTAAGTGGTTTTGAAATACTTGTAGTACTCTTATTAAATTTATATACTTTTATACACTTTAAGGAAATGCCATCTCCAATTTTTTTAAAATATAGCCATACAGGACTGGGCGCCATTATGAACAAATATTTTGTGAAATTTATAAGTTTATAATAATGAAATTAAACTTAAGAACACAGATGATGAGCCGATACGTAACGGCGTTAAAATGTATCAAAGTGGGATCACACATTTAACCCCAACATAAGAAAGGAATAGCAAATGTGTATGTAAAATGTATGGCTATCCTTTTTCTTTTATGGGGTTAAATGAAGAAAAGCTGATACACAACTTTCGTAAACGTCAGTTTTGACGAATCTGTATATATATCTGTGCTTAAGAAGCCGACATTGACGACACAAAATATTATGACGCGCAAAGTTACAAAGTTGCCAATAGGTTTTTATCTACTACAAATATGCATATGAAAAAATATTTTTTTAACAATCTAAAAAGTCAACTCTTTTTGACTATTCGACTTTTTTCGACTATTCACAAGATAACAAGGCCATATTCTAACAATCTGTTAATGTAACTTGTGGAAAAACTTTTATATTTCTCTTTTTATCATATATTTTCTATATTGCACGCATATTTAATAATAAGTTTATATGTAGCTCAAATTTTATGATACGTTATAGCCACCGAACCCTCCCTCCGACGAGTAGAAAAACCGATATACAAGCATACATTTGCTATAAATGAATCATTTTCAACATCCATTCAAATAAAATCCATTTTTATTATTCGTTATATGCTACAAATATTAATCGTAAGTGGGCCACTAAATTTATAAATACCGAGTAATATGCCAATTTTTTAATGAATGTGTACAATATTTAAATAAATTTACGTATTTTTGTGAATTTTTATATTTCGGTTTTAAATGACGCTATTTTCCAGTATTGCTAATTTTCTCTTTAAATATAGCGATTTATAAATTATTTAGCGGATAAAGTGTTTCCTCTAGTAACGATTATGTCTAGTAGTGATTTATTGTTCAATACAGAGACTTTGGTCATCTGTTCCTTACAGGGGCTTCGACCGACTGTACAGGGTAATTTGCAAAAAGTTAAAATTTTTCTTATAAAAAGTTACATTTACTAATTCTATTAAATAAGTACTGTGTATATTAAGGTTTTTTAAAAAAATAAGAAAAAAAAAAATAATTTTGTCTGTATTTAACCGGTTACTATGATCAAAGTCCTAATTACCGCATTCAATATCAAGTAAAACTGATGGTATTTTTCTTATTCGAGATTATGTCACTCGATATCGATCAAGAAATTTAGTACATTTTAGTATAATTTCGAATATATTTTGTTATAATTATTCGATGTTTTTAATTCTACCTCAGTTTTTTTATAAGTTTTAGTTGATTAAAAATATTTCCTATACTCAGTTCTTAAGAAATTTGTCCCTGTATTCGTCAGCCTAGGGACTTATGCAATGAGTGCTTATGCCATTATTTATGAAAAGCTTGTACATTAACAAGAATACTAAAATTTGGAAATTGATTTAATAAATCACTGAAATCTTTCCGATTGTGCTTATTCTAAATTGATTGAGGTAAAAAGCTATTACATTTCAAAAGTAGAGGTTGTTTTTGTATGGGAAAATTATAAAAAGTTGCTTGGGATTGTTTAAAAGTTCAAGAGAGTATGAAAGGAACTCTAAATATATTTGTGTTAATATCAATGTTTAAACAATAATTTTTATATTGAACGGTTTAAGCTTTATTCAGTGCAATTATAACTTTCGGTTTTAAATGATTTTCTGTGCCATTTGTAGGAAATTCAGAAATTTCTAAGCGTAAATATTCTGTGTGTGCTCTAGAATTTTGTTTACACATGCTTCAAAGGAGAGCTATAATGTTACTGTTGCACTTAAAATTGTATGGTTGTCTAATTGAAATAAATTACGGAGTTCCTGAAGTTCCAGCGATATTCTCAATTGATATTTTCTAACTTTCGCCACATTTTTCATACAAGTTTGAAGAATGAGAGATAAAATAAAGAACGGTTTATTTAGTGAAGATTCTGAAAAAATAATACGGCAAATTAAACAAATTGAGCAAATGCTACAAAGATTATCATATGAAAACTCTTCGCTAAATCGATTTTTTATTCGTTGATGATACACTTAAAATAGTACTCGTAAAACCAAAAAAATATATTATGTATGTGAAAAATTAAACTGCTAATGAAATTACGAAGATTAAGCCTCAGGGGCAGAATATTTTAAACTACAAATGGAAAAATATAGAACCAACAATGTCCATTTTCCAACATGGTTAATCTAGTATTTTATTTATATTTTTAGTCCTTCCTACAAGTAATGCAGAGGTTGAACGACTTTTTAGTATAAGAAAATTGAAAAATTACATAAATATTAAGAGTCCTGCAATCTGCGCACTTTTAGACTCTCGCAAATGAACTGTCAAAAACTGTATGGAAATTCGATTGCACAACTCGCAAACTTGTTCCAAAGATTTCACTTTCATTAGAAATTTTTAGAATTTAAATTTATACAATTTTTAAAACTTCTTTTTTAAGCATTTGTTTAATTTATTTTTGTTTGACATTCTTATCAAATAGACATTTTCTGTATAAAATTCCACAAAATTTAAAAGGTTGGTTTATGAAACACGTCGCGCAAATTTGCATATTTGCACAAATGGGAAACTTAAGCGTTTAAATGAGTTTTATTTATATTTACCCAAATTCTAGTTCTCATTCTGCCGATTATGATAAAACTATTATACCTGTTTTATAATTATACATGTATTGTTTGTATCGTGTAAATATGGTTGGCACATTACCACAAGAATACCATCAACATTTCTCTTGTAAACACCCGGCACTCAAACTAAGTGGCAATGCACTTGTGGAGAGTTGTGTAGAATTTTTGTTTGTCTACACCACTATACATTGATCTCCTTGCCTTTAGTCTGTTATAAGCAACTGCTGAATTCACAAAATAATTGTTAAAGTGATAAGAAATTTAAAAGAAAGAAATTTAAAATAAATTACATTAAAAAGAAACGCACATAGTTTTATTATTTATATAAAGCCATAAATAATCTGCAACTCCCAGCAAGAATTTTACCTACAAGGCTCCCAGTTAAAATATTTATTTACCCAAGGCTCCCGGAAGAACATTGTTTAACCCAAGGCTCCCAGAAAGAACATGTATCTTTAAAAGACTGAAAATATATTAATGTATATTTTATGTAGTTATTTCGAAACACTAAAATAGTAAATACTTAGTACATAAATTAAAAAAAAAAAACACACAAAATTTTAATTTTGTCTGTATAAAATATATGTGTATATTTATTATTAATGATTAATGTTATTTTTTGTTTGCTGCTGAAGTCTACCTTTATAATTTTATTTACTTTTATGAATTTTATGAACATATTTTCTAATTTTTTATTTAAAAATAAATATAAACCCAAATTCTTAATATATAATATTTTATCTTTTTTTGGCCTTTTTTTAAAGCAGTTTGGCCTTTTCTGGCATTTTTTTGAAGTCAATATAGCTTCTTTTTTTACCAGCTCCTGGCAACACTGGTGGTTAGTGATAATAATAGTAAAGTTACAGTGTTGTATTTTCCATTCACTATTTGAAATTTATGATTCGTTTTCTTTTTGTAATTTTATTTTAAAACTATGAATGGAAATATTATACCTGTCAATTTTTATGAGATACTGATATGAAAGTTAGGACGCACAGAAAATTTAGGATAATTTAGGGAAAATATGGGCTAAAAGGAGTAAATAGGTAGGGGAAAATTTAAAATATGGCGAAATTACAAAATGTTTATATGTATCTAAAATAAATAATTACTATATACATTTTTATATTGGATATTGTTCGCGCGAAGAAAACTGGCAACATATATTTTCCAATATCGCCATATATATATGTATGTCGCTAGAAATTGTAAATAAGACGAGTGATTGAAGACAAGGTTAGAAACAATTATAAACTCGAACAAGAAACATACAAAAATAATTGTGTTAAATATGTGTGGTCTTAAATCTATGTAATGTTTATTCTTTTAATAAAAAAATAAAGGAATTGTTTTATATTTAAATCGGGAATCGTCCATTGCAACTAAAGTGTAACTTTTATTTTAATTTGTTTGGGACCGCTGGCTATCTCCGGAGGATTTTACCAAAGGAATTCCTCAACACTACACAGGAAAACAGAATAGCCAGGTAACTTTTTTCTTCTTTTATCTTCATCAACATTATAAACAAAATAAAGATTTAAACTAGAAAAATAACGAAATGGCAAAACGAGTGGCATCTATAATCCTTGTTTTTTTATATCAAAATATTGACAGCCCAGTATTAAAAGATACAGAGTTATAATACGTATCTAAACACGAGAAACAATAATAATCAACAAATAAGAAATAAAGGATAAACAACAATTAAAATAAGTTAGTGTTAAGTGTAGTTGTGATTTTGTGACGCGAAATTATAAGTGTAACGTTTAATTATAAAGCTACACCCAACCCGGAAAGCCGGTGTTAAATGAAATAGTTTAAAACTAGAGAAAAATAAAAAGTGTTAATTAAAAATGATATATTTATGTAGAGTTCAGATTATGGTTATTTTGTTGTCATATAGTCTATTAAATGATAGGCATTTAAAAATTTGTAAGACTCAGGTAGCTCTTATAGTTTTATTTAAAAATAAGGATTTTTTAGATATTTTCTAAATTAGAATAATCTTAGCTCTAGATAAATATAAATAAATACAACTAAAAATATAAAAAAAACGATTAATAATAATTAGAAGATATGGCTATGAGAAGAGGGAAAGTAAAAGATAAATGTGTATGTTTTTTTTATGTTCTATGTTAAGTTTAAGAAATTTAATAAAATAATAATGTAATTTTATAAATTTATTTGGTTTATGGATTTAGCAAGGTACAGGCAATGATGGAGAGGTAAGTGGAGAAGTGGTCTAGCGGATATTGGGTCGTAGAGACTAGTGAAATGGATGCTGCTACGACTTGGTTGAAAGGGCAATATAGAGATGAACACCTGTCCCTGGTCATTCTTCATGTGGTATAATCAGTGTAGTGTCAGTTTTGTTCAATGTAGTGTTACCTTTTTGTATTATAGTTCGGATACGCGGCTGGTGAGTAGGGTTGGAACCTCCTTAGGTCTAAACATGCAAAGAGCTAGTTGAAAACCTCGACAGGCCAACCGTTCCGTAACATAGGTATATGAAGTGGCAGCTACATTAATTACATGCGGCATTTTCAACAGATTGTGATCCAGTTATAACATTTTTTGTGTCTGATGAAAACCTATCGAGATCTTACAAATGCACAAACTTGTATATTATCCATCTCAAGCGACCACTATTTAGAGCTTTCGCATTTCCAGAGTATGTCTCAAAAGCATCTAGGATTTTCTAGGTGATACAAAATTACACATAAAGCACACTGTTGTTTAATAGAAACATCCACGGCATATTATGAATTTAAAGTACTAAAAATTGCGACTACTTTTTCAGACCTTTATTAATGGCAGGACTGAAAAGTTACGAATATAAGGTCCAAAACAAGCAAATTATACATGTTACATAGAGGGTTGAAAAGTTACGAAAAATGTAACAAATGTAACCAAACGGCGTCACTGATACAGAGACTTCGGTCGTCTGTTCAGTACAGAGGAACAGTGGAAAAGAAAAAAACTCCCAGTTAAGCTCTTTTTAAATATATTTTGTTTTTTATTTTAATCACTTTTTACATTGAATTAATAAAATATTTTATTTTTAATTAAATTAATGTTGGTACTTTTTCTTTATTCGAATGGAAATTTTTTAATTTTATTCACCAATGAACCTAGAAATATGAAACATAGCTTAATATTCCATGGAACGTAATCAGTGCCATAAGGTTACCTATAGTAGAGATGAAAGTATACATGGTATAGATTAAAAAACGATTTCCGTTCAAAAAATCGGAAGACCCACTTCAGAGGAAATTGAGTTCCTCCAAATTGGTCAGAAAAAAAAATAGACTTTAATATTTCATGGAACCTTGCCAGTTCCACGGGGTTACTTATAGTAGAGATGGCGTTATACATGGTATAGACTAAAAAACGATTTCCGTTCTTCTTAATTTTTATGCATATGAGAGGATTTTCTGTATCTAACAAACTTAACAGTCACAGAAATGTTTCATTTATTTAAAATGATTCTTATGTTAAAATACATTCAAATTGTATATACTTCAAAATCAAATAATTATGTTTACACAAAGAAATCACTCAAACCACTTTCTAGCCTATTGGTTAAAAATGGGGACTTGTGCCAAGATTTGTAAAACGGGGCGTGATAGAGATTGGCTACATTCCCTCATACTTGGTTTATTCCTGTATAGATAGGTGTTCGAACAAATTGTTTAAAAAACTGCTTTTTTGAAAAATCACGAAAACTGTTTGGAAACATGTAGGCAAAAATGGATATTTGTGCCAAAATTTGGAAAACGGGGAGTAATAGAGGAAGGTCTTGGCTCGACTTTAGCATTTAAATGCAAAAGTCAACTTTTTACCATATCTGAGTGTAAAAAATGCATGGTTTTTACATTTATGCTCCTATTTCAATCAAAATTAAATGTATTAAGGCGATGTATAAAATAATATCACTTTTCGAAGAAAAAGGTCGAAAATGCCACATTTAGTTTTAACTATTGAAGCCTAACAACAAAAAACTACAGAAGCTTTTTTCTATTCCGGCGTCCAGACCAAAATATTATTTTAAATATTGTTTGGACAAAACAAATATTTAAAAACAGTTATTTTATAATTTTAGAATTAAATGTTTGGCAATGATTTTGAATCAATGAATAAACACTCACTAAACACATGTTATCCAACTCTGTAAACGACCTTGTGCAACCAGATTATAATAGTTATGCCAAGTTGATAAAATAGTATGGCAACGCTAAAAGCGTCGCTTCGCCAAAAATATTTTACGCGCCGGTTATTTATTATCGTGTTTCACGTCAGCACATCTTGTTTTTTTAAAGAAAGAAATTATCTTTAGAAAATTCCATAATTGCATACTTCTTTTAAGAACTTGTTTAAATTTCCAAGTTTTATCCGTACAAGCATCCGAAATGAATTTATTATAATGATATTCACCTGTATTATCATAAATCGAATCTATGAAAATAAATTCTTGTAATGCTAGATTTAAAATGCAAAGGTTGAAATGATTATTTTTAAAATGGGTATAATAATTGAGGTTTATACAATGCTAGTGTTTACTTTTTTGTAGCAGATTTCGTTTATATTACATACTTAATACATTTTTAAAATTTTCCTTAATTACACCCAAAATTGCACAATCTAAAATAAAATTAGTTAATTGATGTCCGTTTCTCAAACTTTTCCAATCATCAAGGTCGAGTAAATTATAGAAAAAAATTGTAATTGATTAAGGGATGGATACGTTTTATGGAATAATTGATTATACCTGAAAAGAAAATATTTAATTTCGAATTTGTAACTGCTTTTTATATTTTTTTCTGGCGTTGCTTCACAATAAGTGTGTTCTTTATCAATTCGAGATACTGGAGATTATTCATTTAAATCAATTGTTATTATATCATGGACGTTTTCCGATTTTTCTAAAAATGTTCTCGTTATTTTGGCATTTGCCAATGGTATTGGTTTTATTTCATTTTGTTTTTTGCATTTTTTTTTGCCCATTTTTCTTGCGGATTCAATGCTTTTGAGGTTAATTTTATACGTTTTCTCATATTTGATTCTCCCCATTTCTCTTCTGGTACTATAAACTCAATTGGTTTGGGATAAGTATGTTTTTTACAGACACGAACAAGTTTTTAGTTTTCTTCGGTGTTATTTTTACGTGTTGCATAATTATTTTCAATTTCGTTGAACATATTATAGTGATATCGGATTTCTTTTAAAGTACCCATATTATCGGTTCTGTCTGTTATTATAAATTTACCAGGAGGGACCGATTGACCACCCAGTAGTAGATTTTTTGGAAATGAAAGCTAAATTCAACAGGAGCGTTGCTCACATGATCTCCAGACGGATCTATTAATATTCCCATCACATTTGTCCAGATTGGTATAAATGGGAAATATTTATTTAAAATAAAGAGACATATCTTTTCATTATTACATTCGTTGTTTTCACCCTTTATTGATGTTTCATTTGTATCCATAATAACATCATTAAATATGTTCAAGAACATTTTTTTAAAAGGGACTTCTGGAAGCAGTTGATTCCAAATTGCTTTTATCTTCATCATTGATCATGTTTTCATTTATATATTCCTCATCGTTACTTTCTGGTATATTTTTTCGTAAAATATTGAAACTTTCATAGAACTTATAAATTTTTCTTGTGTACAGAAGGACAACGAATATATGTTTGAACCAAAACTTGCATTGCTGAATAGTTTTCAGATCAAGAGCAAGTGTCAATATATGTTTTATAAAGTTACGAAGTATATTATTCTTTCCAAGGTTATTATTAAGATCCTTGCACATTATATGTATATAATGGGCTTTGCACCACTGTATTACAACCATTGGCTATGAATTGTTATTTCCATTTTCTAAATAATCATGAAATCATTGAAGTACTCGGAAAAATTTTAACCGTTGCAGGTAAGTAATACTCCTCCAAAAAGAGCGTAGCTCACATCTGAGCATACTCTTCGAAAGAAAGGCCATTTGTATTTATTTTCAACACAATACATCTTTAACTTTTCTAGGATAAGGGTGATATCTTTTAAAGTGTGACGTGACGTCACAACTGGAAATACTATTTTTAATTTTTTAATTCTTATCACCATTTTATATATCAAAATCCTCTTCTCTGCGCATTTAATTTGGCGAACACTTTGTCCAGTCGCATCAAAATGAATTGTGTAATTAGTTTCTTTCAATATTTGTGCGTTGGCCGCAAAAGTTTCAAATGATGCACTTGACCAGCAATAAATGTTTAAAGGCGAAGCTAAATACTGTATATAATCTTTATAGCCCTTTTGTTGCATTTTGAAAACTTCACAAAATGGGTCCGGATCGTAATAACCATCAGCTTTTCCTTGTGACTTGCATTTTCGCAATGTTGGTAAGTTATGAATGTTTTGAAACTTTTCAGTTTTAGCTATATCATCTGATGCTTTTAGTATTTGTTGTTTCCTATATTTGTAGCAACTTTTTCCTGATAAAGCTTTTTTTACAAGTTTTCGTGTTATACCACGTATTTGAGGTACACACTTATCTCCTTTAGCATGAATAATGTCACCAGATCGATAAACAGTTACATCCCCATCAAAATTTATTTAAAATTTTTATTTTGTACAATCGGGAAAACTGCAGTATCCATAAGCCGTAATGCCAAATTTCAATTGGTTAATGCTATAAAATGATATTATGCACGTATTATTACTTTTTTTGTATTCTTCGCGAACAACATCGATAATAAATTTATTTCGAGTCAACTTCAATTTAGCTTCATATTTTTTATCCAAAAGAAATTGGATTTATTTTAAATTTACAATCAACAATGCCACCCTTAAATTACCTTGGCGGTTTTGTCATATTCCTTTCTGAATGTAATACTTTTTTTATTAACTTTTTCTTTGGGATTGGCAATCTTCCGATAATTCTCAAATTCTGGAACTTTTAAACTTTTTTTCGGATATTTCAAATGGACCCAGAGTGACATTGCTATTTTTGGTTGTTTATGGGGCTTTTTGAAATACTGCTGTTATTTCTTTGATCACATTTTATATCACTTGTGATATTTTTAGCATTCCAATTATTATAAAAAGTACTTTCTTTTGGACTATTTTCTTTATTATTAACTTTATTATCTTCAAATTTGGTAGTATTCTTTACAATATTAGTCTTAATGTAATTATTTAAATTAGGCAATTTTTCTAAAAAACTATCTAAAATGCATTTTAAGTCACTTTTAAAATATTTTAAAAGAACTCAGTTCCTCGTTTGGAGCTTGATATGTATTTTATCTGTAAATAGAAAAGAAATTAATTTTAAATTTTTATTTTTAAATTTATTATGATTCAAAAAGTGACCTTCATAACGTTTTTATTTAAAGCGCCAGTTTTACAACTATCTATTTGCTAGAAATATTTTAATTATTTAATATATTGTACAGTTATACATTTATTTTTAAAAAACTTTACCATTTCATTTTAAAGTCATTTTTCGTCCTCATTTAAGCATGGAACAATTAGTTCGGATATCTTAGAATAAAAATCATAAAATATTGTTAATTTAATTGTAATTTATCAACATTCAGTAACCTGGCCTCTTGGCCATAGTCGGTGCTTTCTAACTTGTTTAGTTCTTCAAACATATTTGAAATGTTTGAAAATTAATTTTTGGTGTCATCATTTTCATTTAATATGTTGATACATGTTTGATGCTATTAAAAAGAGAAACAAAATATTTTTCGTCATATTCTTTGAGATTAATATTTGGACTTACTTCTTTTTCTTCGTTTGAAGTCATTAACAAATCGAATTTAAATTGTTCGTCCTGATTAATAATAGAAGTTACTCAATTCAATATTTTGAGAAATAATAACAACAAAATTTTCTTCCAAAATAATTGAACTTTGCTAAAAATTAAAAAATTAATGTGAACATTCAAGCTCCTTTTGCTCAATGACTGGTTTTCGTTTATCTAAAAGATTGTATGAAAACTGTAAAGGCTGGGTTAGCCGACCGTTGATGTAATGTAACCGTAATGTTGACTTAACGTAACACTTAAGTGCGATTATAGAACATTAAAAAAGTGTAATGTTTTTGACATAAACAAAACAAAGCTGGAAGTATATTTGTTGTATAAACTTTCATTGGCTAAATTTAATACGTTTTCTTTAATTTAAAATTTTTCTTGAATATTTCGCGCTTGTCGCTGATTGTATTTGTCAAAATTTAAACAGCTGTTTGAAAGTGTTATCAACACAATTGTTTTAAATACTGTTCAAGCGATTTTATAATTTTTTCTGCGATTTAAAAAAAAAACATTAAACTTTGTTTGGTAATAGTACTTACATATAAACCGTATTATATTTTATTATTTATTAATAGATATATACATATTTAATGTTATTTTATGTATAAAGATTTATAAAGATTAAGAAAATTAAAGCCATTTAAAATGCTAAGAACTTCGTTTAAACTTAGTTGAGCCTGACCAAAATATTTCAATCTAAGGTTGTTGTAAATAGGACAGACTCCTATAACATTATAAGTGTTTTCTGTTGTATCCAAGTTGTATATTGAACATATAGCAGTTAAATTGTTTCTAAAAGACCGGGCATTCGAATCAAGTAATCCTTATCTAGCCTTCACTATTATACTGGTAACACGTGATGAGTAATTAGCGACGAGGAATGGGATGTCGATGTGATTTAATTCGGAGTACAGATCATGATGTTGTGAGGTTGTTGCCTTTAACATATTGTTTTGCTGTTCTTTTGTTATTAATAAGCTCAGTATGGATTTCCAGTTAAAACAGAGTGGCATGTTTGAAATAGTGGGTTTAAACTGTAATTGTTGTATTAATATTGACCATTCGTTTGCCCAATATACATTTTTAGCTATAATTTCCTTTGCTAAAATATGCGGTAGACGTGTATGTTTCATATTAAGAACTTTGATTATATAGCAAAAGTGCCATTTAAGAGTGGAAATGTACATAGAATTATAACCAGTTTCAAGATATAACATATAATTTGGTGTGGAGCTTGGGAGATAAAGCATTTTTTTAAATAAAAAATCTAAACAATTTTTCTGGTTCATCATATTTCTTATATCCCCACACTTGAGCGCCGTAAAACATTATTGATCTAGCAGCAGCCTCAAAAATTCGTAGTTTATTATTTTTAGAGATCTTCGGGTTATTTATACATTTTGAACATGTCGTGTTCAATGCGAGTTTTGAAGCGGCTAATTTATTAGCCAAGTGTGTCTTGAAAGATAAGTTGTAAGTAATTTCAATTCCAAGGTATTTGTAGCTGTTAACAATTTCGATTTTATCATCACCATAATTCCAGTTAAGATTAGAGGATAGTCTTGGGCCATTACGAAAAAAGACAATTTTTGATTTATTTAAATTTACTTTTAACTCCATGTTTTGCAGTATTCATACAAAATATTAATCATTTCCTGCAACCCAGATTGAGAATCCGTAATAATAATAATATCATCCGCATAGAGTAATATTTTATATTTACGCCAGCAACGTTTACGCCATTAGGAAGTATTTCAGCGAGATCATTAATATACAACGTAAATACGTAACGGGCTTAATATACATCCTTGTTTGACTCCAAGTTCTACATTGAAAGGTTTAGACATGGTGTTACCGTCCCATATACGACATTCAGTGTCAGAATACGTATTCTTTAAAATTCTAATAATTTTGGATGATAACCCTAAGCAGGATAGTTTGTAAAACAAACTGTTTCTAGGAACTGTAGCGAAAGCACATGAAAAGTCTACGAAGAAAGTGTATGTTTTTTTTTATCATTTAGTTTCTTTAAATTTATGATATTGACAAGATTGAAAACATTGTCTACACTAGAGTATTGCTTTCTAAAACCTGCTTAATATTCATTAAGTATATTGTTGTCTTCTAGCCGGTACGTTATTCTATTTAGTAGTATTGTATTAAAAATTTTGCATAATGTGTCGATCAACGATAAACCACGATAATTGCCAGGTTGATTTGGGTCGCCTTTCTTGAAAAGTGGTAATAAAATAGATTTACGAAAACTTGATGGTATTTTTTCTCGAAGAAATATTATATTAAATACAGATAATATTTCATATATAAAACAATTAGGTGCATATTTATAAAATCCATAACTTACACCATCTTGACCTGGAGCTTTCTTTAGTTTTAGGGTTTTTATCACGGAAGCTATTTCACCAAGTTCTATAGGGGAATCCAGAACGGGATCTGTTATATAAGGCATGGACCAGCTTATCTGTCGATTATTTTCTGTGTTGCTTAACATTGCACTGAAATGTGAAAGGAAATCGTGAACAGATAACCCACCTTTCATTACGTGTTTAGGCGTACGTAGGGAATTCGATATTTTCCACCAATCTTTACTGCATTTTACGGTGTTGAGCTTTAGTATATTTCTATCAATTTTTTAAAGTTTACATAACCTTATGTAATTTGATCTAGCTATTAAATAACTTCGTTTGTTGGCATCTGAGTGTTTTCTTCTGTATTTCCTAAAGGTAAGGTTAGACTACGCAAATTATTTGACACAAAATGGTTCATGTGTTGGATCAAAACTACATCAAATAATTCATGGCTTGATTTTGTGGTCACACTGTACACATTTATTTGCCATATTTGTTTAATCTAACCTCAGAGTATACAGAGGCGTCACGAGACAGAAAATAATCTCGTTTTCTATTCGTCTCTTTCTTTATAAACTGCCTTTTTCATTGTTTTGTTTTGGTTATTTGTTTGTTTTGATTACATTACTTTGTCTACCATATTCGCGTTGTATATAGCGTTTTGCTTTAACACATCACTGATATTGTAGTACAAAATATTTGCTATCCTTTTTTAAGAGAACTGCCCTTTCATCTGATTTTGAGTTTTTGAAACGTCAAATTTGACACCTCTGTATACTTTGTGAATCTAACTACACCGAAATACTATCAAACACAAAAATATATTTGTCTTGTGGTCACATTTGTGGTAATATTTTTTCTAAATAATTATTAAATAAAGCTGTAAAAAAACTTTAATTTCTTTCATCAATAAAAAATACATATCTAGAAAGTAAAATACTACAAGATTTTGCTTTACATTTGAAATTTCAGTACTTTTATTTAAACGTCAAATATTTTATGTTCTTAGTTTGAACAGAAAATATTTTTGCACGGCAAACAAAAAAACAGCTGAATTTGGTCAAACAAATTTATTTGCCGATAAGAAAAATTTCATGACCACTAAACAGCAAATATTTTCCTCAATTTTGGACGTGAGCCAAGATAGCGTCGACGAGTTAGCGTCGATTTTAGAAAATAAAAAACCGGGAAGTAAAAATACCCAATTTGTGGGTATTTTGAACTCAGCTCCGAAAAATGGGAATTAAAAAAATCGGGAAGTAAAAATAACCAATTATAAATATTATTAATGGATATAAAAGCAAAAAACTTTAAAAATAGGAAGTGGCTCGATACTTGATATATATATTATGAAATTAGATAGTGTTTGGAACAAAATGAGGCATTCGTGCTAAAAATCGTGTGAATGGTTCCAGAGAAAAATGGGTTCCTCCAAAATGGCCAAAAAAAATCGTTGCTGATTTATTACGGGAAACATGGGTGGTGGCTTGATACTTGCCATATATATTATGAAAGAAGACAGTTTTTGGAACAAAATGAGGTATTCGTGCTAAAAATCGTGTGAGTGGTTCCAGAGAAAAATGGGTTCCTCCAAAATGTCCAAGAAAAAGAAGTTTTAAAAAAGTACCAAACTGTTTTCCCGGATTTGGACAAATATACAGCTTGGCAGTGGGAGCTTAAATTAAAATATTTATATGTCTATATCAATTTGTAGAAAAACATAGTTTATGAAAAAAGTACCAAAAATAAACACAATTTTTATTCCAAAAACTACTATAAGTAAAGAATATGATTTAAAATTAGTTTGTATGTTTATTGGTTTAAAAGATACATATGGTGCCAAAAAAGTAATATTTAAATTCATTTAAAATTATTATTAAAAAAAAAAAATTATTAAAAATAAATAAAAAAAATCCTCCCTAAATAAGAACCTCATACTCCTCTCGGATTTGGTGAAGGAGGCGCTGATTACAGCCGCTTTCTTATCGGTTGTATTGGTGGTGGTGGTGCTGACTGTTGTTGCTGTGTTGCTGCTGACTGTTGTTGCTGTGGTGCTGCTGACTGTTGTTGCTGTTGTTGCTTTGGTTCTGCTGACTGTTGTTGCTGTTGTTGCTTTGGTGCTGCTGACTGTTGTTGATGTGGTACTGCTTGTGGTCTCCCTCTTTTTTTTAAATATAACTTTCTGCTCCCACGCTTCTTTTTTTTAAAGCTCTGCTTTAGCACAGCTGGAGCCTGCTGCTCCACAGTTATTTTAAAAGTAATTGGGATTATAATGCTCTGAAAATAAAAAAAATAATTATTAATAAATAAAATATACATAAAACTATTCTTATTTTTTATTACATACCATTTTGAACTGCTTTTATTTTATCTGGAAATAAATAAAAAAAAATTAAAATTTTGTATAACTTCAAAACATTTAAACTAAGGTATTTTTTAAAAAAAAGTACCAAAGTTTAAAAAATTTATGTGGTGACAAAAATTGTTTGCTAACCGAACAAATTTATTTAGACGTTTTTTTAAATATTTCATTGCGTTTTTGCATTAATTGGACTACAAGACAAACAAGAATTTTTAATTCTTTCATTATTGCATTTAAAAAAATAAAAAAAAATGTATCATATATGAGCATCCGACATCACATAAAAGGCAAGAATTTTTCGTTAACAAAGTGACATGGATATAAACCGTGAGTTAGTTAATTGCAAATCATTTTTATTTGCGAATAGGCTATATTATTACTGATTTTGCTTACAACAAACGTCTTTTAATTTTACCACCTGTCTATACTAAACAAATATTTATCATAACAATTAATGACGTATGTTATCAAGACAAAGTTGTCTAAGCAAAACACTAAAATTTTTGTCATAACAAAGCAATAATACTAACAAATGGGGACTATACATGACAATTTTTTATCTTGACTACCATTTTGACGTTTATCATGATATAATTTTATCAGGTATAGACAGGGGCTTATGATAAAAATTTGTCTAGCCATTTTGGTGGAACCAATTTTTCTCTGGAACCATTCACACGATTTTTTACTTTCATAATATGTATGACTTGTATCAAGCCACCACCCATGTTTCCCGTAATAAATCAGCAACGATTTTTTTTTGGCCATTTTGGAGGAACCCATTTTTCTCTGGAACCATTCACACGATTTTTAGCACGAATGTCTCATTTTGTTCCAAACACTGTCTTCTTTCATAATATATATGACAAGTATCAAGCCACCACCCATGTTTCCCGTAATAAATCAGCAACGATTTTTTTTTGGCCATTTTGGAGGAACCCATTTTTCTCTGGAACCATTCACACGATTTTTAGCACGAATGTCTCATTTTATTCCAAAAACTGTCTACTTTCATAATATATATGGCTTGTATCAAGCCACCATCCATGTTTCCCGTAATAAATCAGCAACGATTTTTTTTTGGCCATTTTGGAGGAACCCATTTTTCTCTGGAACCATTCACACGATTTTTAGTACGAATATCTCATTTTGTTCCAAAAACTGTCTTCTTTCATAATATATATGGCAAGTATCAAGCCACCACCCATGTTTCCCGTAATAAATCAGTAACGATTTTTTTTGGCCATTTTGGAGGAACCCATTTTTCTCTGGAACCATTCACACGATTTTTAGCACGAATGTCTCATTTTGTTCCAAAAACTGTCTTCTTTCATAATATATATGGCAAGTAGCGAGCCACTCCCTATGTTTCCCGTAATAAATCAGCAACGATTTTTTTTGGCCATTTTGGAGGAACCCATTTTTCTCTGGAACCATTCACACGATTTTTAGCACGAATGTCCCTATGTTTCCCGTAATAAATCAGCAACGATTTTTTTTGGCCATTTTGGAGGAACCCATTTTTCTCTGGAACTATTCACACGATTTTTAGCACGAATGTCTTATTTTGTTCCAAACACTATCTACTTTCATAATATATATATCAAGTATCGATCCACTTCCTACTTTTTAAGTTTTTTGCTTTTATTTCCATTAATAATATTTATAATTGGTTATTTTTACTTCCCGATTTTTTTAATTCCCATTTTTCGGAGCCGAGTTCAAAATACCCACTAATTGGGTATTTTTACTTCCCGGTTTTTTAATACCTAAATTCGACGCTAACTCGTCGACGTTATCTTGGCTCACGTCAATTTTTGGTAATTTTTTATTTGATCTTGCAATTCATTTGCAAGATCAAACAGCGTCAAATAACAGCTGTTGCATCATGTGTTATCGCAAAAGTAGTGTTGTTATATCTTAAACTAAAAATCGCTAAATAATGAAAACAAATCGCGAAAAGAACTCAAGCTTGAACAATTTAATAATATAATTATTAAATGTTTATTTATTAAATTATATTACTATCAACGTATTAAAATTTGTAGGTATAATTGTACTAAAAGTCTACAAAATATCCCTAATATAATTAACAATTTAGGAATTTTATTGTATTTGTTTTGGTTTTGTTTGGATTTTAAACTAAAAATCGCATTATTGAAACAAAACGAATATTACTGTGATGAACTTTACAATAATCAAATAAGCGAACTGTTAAAAAGAAGAACTATATTTTAAAAATGTTGAAATCAAAGTATATACAAGTAGTCCAACTATTCGACAGCAGTACCTAACTATATATTGGACGCAAAACGAAATGAAAATGTGCTAGAAATGTAAAATAAAATTATAAAATTCTGTGTTTTAAAGAATTAACGAGAATTGAACTATATTTAATCAAAATTTTTTCTTAAAATTTCGAGACATTTGATGTGTTTACATTTTTCACAAGCGTGTTGAATTCAAACGGAACTCATTTATGTGAGAGAGTAATATTGAAAAACAGAGTCGGACTACTTGTTATACTTTGGTTGAAACTATACTTTTCATTCAGAATGTTCACTAATATTATATTCGCATTAAAAAAAATTAAACAGATCATACTGTTTAAGAATGAATTTTTAATTGCAATCAGATCATAATATTTATGTATGTCTAAACTATTTTGTTTGATTTTAAATTTCATAAATATTCCATACATTTGAGCAATTTTAAATTTTGTAAATAGAGTAAATAGTAAATATGTTAAATGTATACAAATATAAATCGCATAAAAATGCAAAAATCGCAACATAGACTTCATTTCTTCAATTATTTTTTTTTCCCAGAATGTCATTCCAGGCTGAATGACTTTTATGTGAAGAAGAAGACTTCATTTATTGATGCCATTTTTTTAGTGAAAATAATTTAAATAAGAAATTTACAGGAAATTTTGATATGTATTAGAGTTAAAGAATAAAGAAATCGTGAACAGATAACCCACCTTTCATTACGTGTTTAGGCGTACGTAGGGAATTCGATATTTTCCACCAATCTTTACTGCATTTTACGGTGTTGAGCTTTAGTATATTTCTATCAATTTTTTAAAGTTTACATAACCTTATGTAATTTGATCTAGCTATTAAATAACTTCGTTTGTTGGCATCTGAGTGTTTTCTTCTGTATTTCCTAAAGGTAAGGTTAGACTACGCAAATTATTTGACACAAAATGGTTCATGTGTTGGATCAAAACTACATCAAATAATTCATGGCTTGATTTTGTGGTCACACTGTACACATTTATTTGCCATATTTGTTTAATCTAACCTCAGAGTATACAGAGGCGTCACGAGACAGAAAATAATCTCGTTTTCTATTCGTCTCTTTCTTTATAAACTGCCTTTTTCATTGTTTTGTTTTGGTTATTTGTTTGTTTTGATTACATTACTTTGTCTACCATATTCGCGTTGTATATAGCGTTTTGCTTTAACACATCACTGATATTGTAGTACAAAATATTTGCTATCCTTTTTTAAGAGAACTGCCCTTTCATCTGATTTTGAGTTTTTGAAACGTCAAATTTGACACCTCTGTATACTTTGTGAATCTAACTACACCGAAATACTATCAAACACAAAAATATATTTGTCTTGTGGTCACATTTGTGGTAATATTTTTTCTAAATAATTATTAAATAAAGCTGTAAAAAAACTTTAATTTCTTTCATCAATAAAAAATACATATCTAGAAAGTAAAATACTACAAGATTTTGCTTTACATTTGAAATTTCAGTACTTTTATTTAAACGTCAAATATTTTATGTTCTTAGTTTGAACAGAAAATATTTTTGCACGGCAAACAAAAAAACAGCTGAATTTGGTCAAACAAATTTATTTGCCGATAAGAAAAATTTCATGACCACTAAACAGCAAATATTTTCCTCAATTTTGGACGTGAGCCAAGATAGCGTCGACGAGTTAGCGTCGATTTTAGAAAATAAAAAACCGGGAAGTAAAAATACCCAATTTGTGGGTATTTTGAACTCAGCTCCGAAAAATGGGAATTAAAAAAATCGGGAAGTAAAAATTACCAATTATAAATATTATTAATGGATATAAAAGCAAAAAACTTTAAAAATAGGAAGTGGCTCGATACTTGATATATATATTATGAAATTAGATAGTGTTTGGAACAAAATGAGGCATTCGTGCTAAAAATCGTGTGAATGGTTCCAGAGAAAAATGGGTTCCTCCAAAATGGCCAAAAAAAATCGTTGCTGATTTATTACGGGAAACATGGGTGGTGGCTTGATACTTGCCATATATATTATGAAAGAAGACAGTTTTTGGAACAAAATGAGGTATTCGTGCTAAAAATCGTGTGAGTGGTTCCAGAGAAAAATGGGTTCCTCCAAAATGTCCAAGAAAAAGAAGTTTTAAAAAAGTACCAAACTGTTTTCCCGGATTTGGACAAATATACAGCTTGGCAGTGGGAGCTTAAATTAAAATATTTATATGTCTATATCAATTTGTAGAAAAACATAGTTTATGAAAAAAGTACCAAAAATAAACACAATTTTTATTCCAAAAACTACTATAAGTAAAGAATATGATTTAAAATTAGTTTGTATGTTTATTGGTTTAAAAGATACATATGGTGCCAAAAAAGTAATATTTAAATTCATTTAAAATTATTATTAAAAAAAAAAAATTATTAAAAATAAATAAAAAAAATCCTCCCTAAATAAGAACCTCATACTCCTCTCGGATTTGGTGAAGGAGGCGCTGATTACAGCCGCTTTCTTATCGGTTGTATTGGTGGTGGTGGTGCTGACTGTTGTTGCTGTGTTGCTGCTGACTGTTGTTGCTGTGGTGCTGCTGACTGTTGTTGCTGTTGTTGCTTTGGTTCTGCTGACTGTTGTTGCTGTTGTTGCTTTGGTGCTGCTGACTGTTGTTGATGTGGTACTGCTTGTGGTCTCCCTCTTTTTTTTAAATATAACTTTCTGCTCCCACGCTTCTTTTTTTTAAAGCTCTGCTTTAGCACAGCTGGAGCCTGCTGCTCCACAGTTATTTTAAAAGTAATTGGGATTATAATGCTCTGAAAATAAAAAAAATAATTATTAATAAATAAAATATACATAAAACTATTCTTATTTTTTATTACATACCATTTTGAACTGCTTTTATTTTATCTGGAAATAAATAAAAAAAAATTAAAATTTTGTATAACTTCAAAACATTTAAACTAAGGTATTTTTTAAAAAAAAGTACCAAAGTTTAAAAAATTTATGTGGTGACAAAAATTGTTTGCTAACCGAACAAATTTATTTAGACGTTTTTTAAATATTTCATTGCGTTTTTGCATTAATTGGACTACAAGACAAACAAGAATTTTTAATTCTTTCATTATTGCATTTAAAAAAATAAAAAAAATGTATCATATATGAGCATCCGACATCACATAAAAGGCAAGAATTTTTCGTTAACAAAGTGACATGGATATAAACCGTGAGTTAGTTAATTGCAAATCATTTTTATTTGCGAATAGGCTATATTATTACTGATTTTGCTTACAACAAACGTCTTTTAATTTTACCACCTGTCTATACTAAACAAATATTTATCATAACAATTAATGACGTATGTTATCAAGACAAAGTTGTCTAAGCAAAACACTAAAATTTTTGTCATAACAAAGCAATAATACTAACAAATGGGGACTATACATGACAATTTTTTATCTTGACTACCATTTTGACGTTTATCATGATATAATTTTATCAGGTATAGACAGGGGCTTATGATAAAAATTTGTCTAGCCATTTTGGTGGAACCCATTTTTCTCTGGAACCATTCACACGATTTTTTACTTTCATAATATGTATGACTTGTATCAAGCCACCACCCATGTTTCCCGTAATAAATCAGCAACGATTTTTTTTGGCCATTTTGGAGGAACCCATTTTTCTCTGGAACCATTCACACGATTTTTAGCACGAATGTCTCATTTTGTTCCAAACACTGTCTTCTTTCATAATATATATGACAAGTATCAAGCCACCACCCATGTTTCCCGTAATAAATCAGCAACGATTTTTTTTTTGGCCATTTTGGAGGAACCCATTTTTCTCTGGAACCATTCACACGATTTTTAGCACGAATGTCTCATTTTATTCCAAAAACTGTCTACTTTCATAATATATATGGCTTGTATCAAGCCACCATCCATGTTTCCCGTAATAAATCAGCAACGATTTTTTTTTGGCCATTTTGGAGGAACCCATTTTTCTCTGGAACCATTCACACGATTTTTAGTACGAATATCTCATTTTGTTCCAAAAACTGTCTTCTTTCATAATATATATGGCAAGTATCAAGCCACCACCCATGTTTCCCGTAATAAATCAGTAACGATTTTTTTTGGCCATTTTGGAGGAACCCATTTTTCTCTGGAACCATTCACACGATTTTTAGCACGAATGTCTCATTTTGTTCCAAAAACTGTCTTCTTTCATAATATATATGGCAAGTAGCGAGCCACTCCCTATGTTTCCCGTAATAAATCAGCAACGATTTTTTTTGGCCATTTTGGAGGAACCCATTTTTCTCTGGAACCATTCACACGATTTTTAGCACGAATGTCCCTATGTTTCCCGTAATAAATCAGCAACGATTTTTTTTGGCCATTTTGGAGGAACCCATTTTTCTCTGGAACTATTCACACGATTTTTAGCACGAATGTCTTATTTTGTTCCAAACACTATCTACTTTCATAATATATATATCAAGTATCGATCCACTTCCTACTTTTTAAGTTTTTTGCTTTTATTTCCATTAATAATATTTATAATTGGTTATTTTTACTTCCCGATTTTTTTAATTCCCATTTTTCGGAGCCGAGTTCAAAATACCCACTAATTGGGTATTTTTACTTCCCGGTTTTTTAATACCTAAATTCGACGCTAACTCGTCGACGTTATCTTGGCTCACGTCAATTTTTGGTAATTTTTTATTTGATCTTGCAATTCATTTGCAAGATCAAACAGCGTCAAATAACAGCTGTTGCATCATGTGTTATCGCAAAAGTAGTGTTGTTATATCTTAAACTAAAAATCGCTAAATAATGAAAACAAATCGCGAAAAGAACTCAAGCTTGAACAATTTAATAATATAATTATTAAATGTTTATTTATTAAATTATATTACTATCAACGTATTAAAATTTGTAGGTATAATTGTACTAAAAGTCTACAAAATATCCCTAATATAATTAACAATTTAGGAATTTTATTGTATTTGTTTTGGTTTTGTTTGGATTTTAAACTAAAAATCGCATTATTGAAACAAAACGAATATTACTGTGATGAACTTTACAATAATCAAATAAGCGAACTGTTAAAAAGAAGAACTATATTTTAAAAATGTTGAAATCAAAGTATATACAAGTAGTCCAACTATTCGACAGCAGTACCTAACTATATATTGGACGCAAAACGAAATGAAAATGTGCTAGAAATGTAAAATAAAATTATAAAATTCTGTGTTTTAAAGAATTAACGAGAATTGAACTATATTTAATCAAAATTTTTTCTTAAAATTTCGAGACATTTGATGTGTTTACATTTTTCACAAGCGTGTTGAATTCAAACGGAACTCATTTATGTGAGAGAGTAATATTGAAAAACAGAGTCGGACTACTTGTTATACTTTGGTTGAAACTATACTTTTCATTCAGAATGTTCACTAATATTATATTCGCATTAAAAAAAATTAAACAGATCATACTGTTTAAGAATGAATTTTTAATTGCAATCAGATCATAATATTTATGTATGTCTAAACTATTTTGTTTGATTTTAAATTTCATAAATATTCCATACATTTGAGCAATTTTAAATTTTGTAAATAGAGTAAATAGTAAATATGTTAAATGTATACAAATATAAATCGCATAAAAATGCAAAAATCGCAACATAGACTTCATTTCTTCAATTATTTTTTTTTCCCAGAATGTCATTCCAGGCTGAATGACTTTTATGTGAAGAAGAAGACTTCATTTATTGATGCCATTTTTTTAGTGAAAATAATTTAAATAAGAAATTTACAGGAAATTTTGATATGTATTAGAGTTAAAGAATAAACATAGTGCAATTTTGTTTTTAATTTAGTACCAAAAATATTTAAATAATCTCCCTTTTAATCCGCCATGTTGAGCAAATAATTTTCTTTGTTTGCTCTACTTGATCAAACAATTATTTGATGAAAGTATTTGATATAATGTGACCACACGGAAAATATATTTACTGATTTTTTTTCGCTGCAGTTTGGTCAAACAAAATGTGAAAAATTAAATTCACTATATGATAACAAAATTCAATAAAACTTTAATAAAATAATTGCTTTACAATTCGAAATATGTGCTTTAACCTTAAAAAGATTTGTAAGATCAAATTATATATTTTTTAGGTATTTATATAGCTAGTGGTCACACTATGTTCACATTAAGAAAATATTTGGTTTGCCGACAAATAAATTTGTTTAACTAAAATCACCTGTTTTGTTGTTTGCTCTAAATTTTATTTGTGGTCAAATTCAGACAATGAAATATTTGATGATAATCGTCAAATATTAGCTGTGTCTGACCGTACCTTAAGGTTTTTTATGAAATATTTGATGATAATCGTCAAATATTAGCTGTGTCTGACCGTACCTTAAGGTTTTTTATCATTGTCTTACGATAACGAGCAATATTTGTTTAATATAAACATATAGAATTCATCATTACGCTATTTATTTACTTCTTGTCCAATATTAATATCTTTAATATCACTTTCAACTTCATTGTTAATTGAAAGAAACATTTTTCGAAATGGACTATTAACTGCAATAGATTCCAATGAATCTATTTTGTCATTGTCAGCATGATTGTATTCATTGCTTATATTTTCATCAACTTCTGTAAAACATTGACGTAATATTTCTAAGCTCTTATCCAAATTATAGCACTTATATGGCGTAAACAAAGCAATAAAAATATGTTTAAACCATTGTTGGCATTCATCAATAGTGGTTAAATTAAAAGCTGCTATAAAGGCATTTTTTAATAAAGGCCTTGAAATATGTTTTCGGCTTAATTTTGCGCCTAAATCTTTGCAGATTATATGTATATAATGAGATTAACACCACTGCAGTACAAGAAAATCGGGTTGTGTATTTGAATTTAAGGTACTCTAACAATTTTTGATTTTTAAAACCTTTTAATACAGCACCATACATCAGAACAAACTCTCCTGCATTGAGGCCATTTGAACTGATACTTTACTTTGTGTTCTTTCATAAATAATTTTAGTTTATCTAGAAAATCACATATTTCTTTTAGGGTGTGTCCTGAGAGGATTGCTTCAGCAATAGGAAGAATCTTTTTCAGTTTCCAATTCCGTAAAACTAATTTATAGGTTAAAATTCTTTCGCTAGCACATATTAAAGTTTTTACGCTTTCACCTGAAGCATCTAAATGAAATGAAAATTTAGAGTCTTCAAGCATTTTAATATTTGCTGAGATTGTCTATGAATATAGTTTTTATATGGGCCCATTTGCATTAAATACGGAGAATAAAATGGGTATTTATGGTAATATTTATCATTATTAGCCTCGGAAATAAGTTTGCCTTTTGTTTCCAAATTGTGTATATTTTGGAAATTATCATTTTCCGCAATGTCATCTGCGGCTTCCAAAATTTGTTATTTTCTTAACAAATATGCTTTATTTCCCTTAAGTTTTCTTTTAAATACACGTATTTTTACTCCTCTTATTTGACCCACATTAATCTCATTTTCAGCATGATGTAACTCATGTGTTCTATGAACGGTTACATTTTCTTGAGGAGTTACGACAAAACGGAATGTAGTACAATCCTTAAATTTACAATACGCATATAGCAAAGTATTTTTGATACTAAATTTAGTATTGTAGAAACATAAAACACAAACATTGTTATATTTAAAATATTCTTCTCTTATTAAGTCTTCAATAAGTTTTTTTTTCTTGTAATTTTAGTTAGTTTTGTATTATTTACAGTATTCAAACTAACATGAAAAGAACAATCAATAATATTACCCTTTAATGTTCTTTCAGGGTTTATAATTTTTGATTTTGTTCGTAACACATTTCTATTGCACTTTTCATTTGGATTAGGTTTTTTTCTATATTTTAAAAAATCTGAAATATCAGTAGAATCACCTGTTATCTCAAATGGACTAAGGGTATTATCGCGTTTTTTATTTTTAGATTTAGATAAATTAGTATAATTTTCCAAAAGATTTCAGTTCTTTACGGTATGGTGTAACGTTTATAGAAAATTCTTCTGATTTTGTTTGAATTTGAATGTTATTTAAAATTTATTTTAAATAACTTTTAATATCTCTTTTAAATTATGAAATTTTTCAATCGTATTATTTTAATTGCAAGCAATTGATTTAAATTCACGGATGAAATCGTCATACATTTTTTTAAATGAATCATGTGAAATGTCATTTATAGTTTTCTTAATAATATCAACATTAATTGTATTCAAAATTGTTTCTAATTCTAATTTATTGCAGTTTTTAGAATTACCATTTTGTTCATTTTCTGATTCACTTATACTTCTTTCAAGTGGAGTATTAGAATTAAGTTTTCGTGTTTTATTTGAATTAATATTTTCATTTTCGAAACATTTATCTGATATATAAGCTTGCTCCATCGGAAAACTTTCCAACTCCAAGCAATTTACATTACTTTCAGAAAGTTTTTCTTCATAATGTACATTTTCATTTAAAACATTGTTTCTTAATAAAACACAATTATTTTCATTATTTTAATCTTCTATATTTTCAGACATTTTTATATTACTATTTATTGCATTTCTAGTTTTTAAAATACGTTTTGCAATAGTAGATATGCGTTTAAAAATTTTAGCATTTTTTTAAATTTTGTTATATACATATTCAAAAAACTATTCGTTTTGTTTTGAATAACTTTCCAAATTTTCTAAATATGGAAAGTCTTTAACTATATTAAATATTTATAAATAACTAATTCTAACTAATTCTATCCTTATTTCCTAAAAGCTAAAAAAATGCATATTAATAATTCATTTTAAATAACTATTTATTTGTTTCTAATAACATATTTTCACTTAAAACTAATAATTCTTTACATAAATATTTAATTTATTTAAACTTAAAACTTATGTTTTATCGTTAATAACCATTATTATCATCATGGATTTATTTATTTACCATTTTAATGGATTTTTAATATACAAAATTTCATAAAAACAAGTAACAGAGCTAAATTCGGCTGTGCCGAATCTTATATACCCTTCACCTAAGTATACATATTTACGTACATTGCCTTTACCCATGCAAAACTCTTCATATATCAACAACAAGAAAAAATCATAATATTATATCAAAAAATCATATTAAAACAGAGCCCGGCAACACATGCGATTGGTCAGTTGTTGTAAGAGCGAAAAATAAGAAAAGAGAAAAATTTATACTCTCATATTCACTAAACACAGGCATGGAAATTTTAATTTTGAAATGTTGGTATTTTAATTAAAAATAATATTTTTAAATTTCTGTTAGACTTCTTTACTTATATAGATTTAAGAAAGCATTTTAGATTAAAATTCGTTTCTTTTTGGAAGTTTATAATTCTAAAAACGTACATCATACGTTGGTGTTAAAAAATATTAAGTTTTCCATCCCTGGATTAGTAATCTTCATGTACAAAAACAAGAAACATGCGACAACACAACCTTCTTCAATGAACGCTCAAACGAGACTGAATGAGTTTTTAATACGTGTGAGTACGTTGTTGTAAATTTAATAATGGACGAAAAGCACGCGTGCATAGGAAATGCCTAGCCAGCGCTGCCAACTTTGACGATTTATCGTCATTTTGACGATTTTTTAAGTCAAATTTATTAAAATGACGATTGACGATTTTTAATTTTTCCCGCGAACAAAAATGACGATTTTTTAAAAGCAAAACATATGGTAACGTTTTTTCCTAAAATTCAAATTTTGTAAATCCCCTTTTGCAATGTAGTACACGACTATCTGTACTGGACATTTTTTTTTGTTTCTCTGTCTGCCTTTCAATTTCTACATTGTAAAAGGCGACTAAGCAAGATAGCTAATTTTTTGTATGCTATGTTTTTGTGTGAAAAGTAAAGAGAAAAGTATACTGTATACATTTTTTTGTTTCCATAACATAGTAACCTGTAAAATTGTGTCAGTTAAAAGTTAAAAGCTAAAAAACACACAGAATAAGTTAGGTACAAGTTCATCGGAAACAAAAAAAAATACACTTACATATAATTGAAAAATGGATAAGTTTGTTATTAGAAGTGGTAAGTTTTTGTTCATTTAATGTAAATTAGTATATTAAGTTAACATACATATTTACAGAACCAACAATCGAAATTGAAGAGCCCGTATGTCAAGAAAAAAAGAAGCGCAAAATAAAAGATTCGTGGCTCGAAGACCCAAAAGTAAATTCATGGGCAGTTAAAAAAGATTCGAACCTTTATTGCAAGGTTTGTAAATCCATATTGAAAATATCATCTGGATGGTCAGATATAAGTCGACATATGGAAACTCAAAAGCATTCGGAGGCAGCAAATTTTATTTTGGAAAACCAGCCAACAATTTCATCATTTTTCAAAACGGACCCTTCAAAAGGAATAGAAATAAAACTATGTTTATTTCTAATTGAACATAACGTTGCATTTGCTACCATGGATCATTTGTCAAAGCTGGTAAAAAACTCTTTTACAGATTCCGATTATGCAAAAAACATATCGATTGGAAGAACAAAAGCTACAGCCATTATAAAAAATGCTGTCGGTAAAACTCAGCTTCAAACAATATGTGAAATCATGAATACCAATGCTTTTTCGTTATGTATAGATGAATCTACTGATATCAGTAACAAAAAACTGATGTGTTTGGTATCAAGAGTTTGTCTAGATTTTAAAATATATGATTTCTTCTTTGGTTTGATTGAAGTCGATAAATGTGATGCAGCCTCTTTATTCACAGCAATAAAAAAATATTTTTTGGATAACAAGATTGACTATCAAAAACACATGATAGGCTTTGCCGCAGATGGGGCTCCCAATATGACAGGAAAACACAATTCCGTGGCAAGCCATTTTAAAAAAGAAATACCTAATTTATTTATTTTAAAATGCGTGTGCCATTCTTTAGCACTGTGCTCTTCATATGCCTGTTTGAAGCTGCCATCATCAGTGGAAACTTTGACTCGTAATATATATAATTACATTTCAAACAGTCCTAAAAGAAATAATCAATTTCAACAAATTCAATCTTTATTGGAATTCAAACCGAAAAAACTTCTTCATCCTTCACAGACCAGGTGGCTTTCACTGGAATCAGTTGTTAACCGTTTACTTGAACTTTTTGAGCCACTAAAAATTTATTTTGGATTCGGGGTCAATATTGATCTTATAGACACAGCCGAAGACATACTAAATAATTTGAACGGTATTCACAAGTTATATTTTTATTTTTTAAAGTATATTCTTCGTCTTATAAACAATGTCAACAAACTTCTTCAAAGTGAAAGTGTACAAATCCAAAATATATACAGTGAGTTGTCTAGATTGTTAAAAACCGTCTTATCAAATTTTGTGAAAGAAGAGTATTTGGTTAATTTTGAAATCCAAAGTTTTAATAACGAAGACATATTTTTAAATAAAGATGAAATGTATCTTGGCATTTACGTGAAGGAGAACCAATCTAGTTTAAATATTGAATATAGTCAATATATTTGTTGAATTCTGCGTCCAATTTTATATTGAATTGGTTTCACAAATTTTAAAACGTTTTGATTTTGGCGATAAACTTTTAGAAGGATTAAACTCCATTGAACCAAGCGTAGCTTTAAACAAGAAAAATGATTCAATTTTACAATTGGCCAAACTTTTTCCAAATTTATTAAATGGAAAAGAATATCAAGAACTTGATAATGAAGTTCGAGAATTACGTAATATGAAATTCACCGAACTCGAAACATTGGTGTTTTGGAAAAATGTTTCTAATTTAAAGAGAGCCAATAATGCAAAGGCCTTCCCAATTTTAACACAATTTGTTTCGAGTTTAATGGCACTACCACATTCGTCGGCCAACGTTGAAAGAATTTTTAATATTGTAAATTTAAATAAAACAAAAACCAGAAATGCTTTGGATACTTCAACATTACAAGGAATATTGTTTTCAAAAGATTATCTTAAGTTAAATAATTCTCAGTGTTTTAATATAGCAATTAAAAATGACTTATTAAAAAAATGTCACACAGAAATGTACCAGAATTAAATACCAAAATTAAATTTTTTTTTATTAAATAATAACTTTATTTACATGTATAAAATAAAAATATTTAAAAAGTTAATAAAACAATGCTTTTGGTATTTTTAACGTATTTTTTTCTTGACGATTTCTCGACGATTTTTTTCTTTTTAACTTGACGATTTTGACGATTTTTTTTTTTTTAATTGACGATTTCTCCAAAAAAAAGTTGGCAGCACTGTGCCTAGCTCTGTATTAAAACATCCGACAACCATATTCACACGTTCAGTGCTCACTGATAACTGACCAAATAAACACAACAATTATTTTGCACAATTGTATGTTGAAAAAATAACAACAAAAATTAAAATAAACGAAATTATGCATGCGTGTGTTTGATTTATAATTGGTATTCATTCCACATTGTAGAACAGAGGTGCGCAAAAGTAAATTCTCTCACCAACACATTCAATTCTTTATTTTGTTCAGTGCACCTACAAACAAACAAATACAAAAACTGAAAAAATAAAGACACCCGTACTCATGCGCTTTTGTACAATGTAGAATGTTGTTGTTGGGTGTGTGGTGTTTACGTATAATCAAGGCATATTTAACCAGGTGGCAGCGTAACGCCAGCTGACTATTTTTTGCAATACTTATATTGTGCCTTATGAAATGTCAAAAACGTGTTTACAAAAATTTTTAAATTTGTTATAAGAGTAAAAAGATTATTTTATATTTATAAAAGTGAGTTTTTGTTACCGCGTTGTGTGCGTAAAATATTTGAAAGTGCTAAAACAAACTATTTCGTTTTAAAAAGTGCGTTTTTGTGAATTTATTTTTTGGCAGTTTATAAGGTTTTACACACTGTTGTTCTTGTATTGTTGTAATTGTTGTAGTTACGCTGCCACCTGGTTAATACATCTTGCGTATAATAGAGATGCTCACAAGGCGAATTTATACAAGGTGGAGTCAGTCAATCAGCTGATAACTTTTTTTTTCGCTTTTTGGTTCTAACAGTTGTCAAAGCTTGTGTTTATATTTAAATATCTACATATTCTAAGCTTATTAACAAAATACTTATTTTTTACATAAATAAGTAAACCCCTCACTATTCAATTATCAACACTATATTAAGTTTTAATACATATTTGTTTGATTTTTCATTTTTGTTTTTTGACATTTGTTAAGACCAATTGTTGTTTTTGTAGAACTGCCACCACCTTGTATAAATTCGCCTTGGATGCTCATATGAAAACTCATTATAAACAACTCTCTCTTTATATATACCCTTGCCTCTCATGGTGAAGGGTATAAAAACAAAAACAAAATACGCAAAGAAATAACCAACACACAAACGCTTTGTTGTTTTTTTTGTGAAAGCATGCAATAAATTGTATTTTTTTGATGAAATTTTCAGAGGTTGTCTCGGATTTTTGCTCATATCTCCGTTATTTATGGACGGATTTTGCTGATTTTAAATAGCAAAATTCTCGAAAGCATGTCTGACAGAATTATTGAAGATTTGGATCCCAAAGATAACTGGGGTCTTCAGAAAATTGATTTCAACAGACAGACAGACGGACAGACAGACAGACAGACAGACAGACAGACAGACAGACAGACAGACAGACAGACAGACGGACATGGCTTAATCGACTCCGCTATCTATAAGGATCCAGAATATATATACTTTATAGTGTCGGAAAATTATATTATGGAAATTACAAACGGAATGACAAATTTATATATACCCTTCTCACGAAGGTGAAGGGTATAAAAATTGCATAATATATATTATATTAATACTAGATACAATTAATATTATGTAACTCCAGAACTTACTGTTGTAAACATCTTCAAATTAAATGTGTCCAGTAAAGTTCCTGTAAAGAACAAAAAAATAAATCTATAAATATATAAAAATGGATGTTTGTATGTATGTGGAGGCAGATTTTTGATTTTCGGTCTGCGGGCGGAGGGGAGTGGCAAAATTAAATTTTTACATTTTACCGCTAATGCCATCTATATACATATATATAAAAAACGGCTGCACCGATTTTGATGAAATTGTCAGGGAATCTTCAGAATACCCCATATTCGGTCTGTGGGCGGAGGGGTTAGTAAAAATTAAATTTTTACATTATACCGTTAATGCCATATATATATAAAAACAGATTTGTGTATGTACGTTCAACATGGAATCAAAAACGGCTTGACCGATTTTGATAAAATTTTTACGGAATCTTCAGAAAAGCCTAGCGGGTAACACTGTAAAGTCAGATTGCTAATGACATAAAAAAGAGATTATTGTAGAAGCCAATCGCTCCTGAATGGCTCGTTCAAGAGAAAGAATCGATTTAAAGTTGCCGGCATTTTATTACAATAAGTATGATGACTACAGGAATCACAAGGACGTACTGTTTGCCGCAATGGACAAACATTGCTTATATTGCCGCGTTTTGAAGTTCCCGAAGGAATCCCCGGGAATCTGCTGTTCGAACGGTAAAGTTATTCTACCTCCAATTTGTAGAAAATTATTCTTAAATATTGAATATCCATACTAAATTTCTAACTGTTTTAAAAGAAATGTACTCATTTACTATTCCCTTTTTTATCATATTCTTTCTGGAATATTATTACTTTGCTGAATTACTTTACTTTTGTACATAAGTATAACGGTAGTAACATTCTTAGTTTAAGTTCATATATTATGTTTTTTGAAATCAGTCAGTAATAAATGAATTGTTAAATCCGACGTACCGGTGATCGTAGCGAAAAATCGAGTTCATGTTTAAAGATTTTTAACACAATTATTGAGCCGCCTAAGCTGCTTCTAAGTTACATTTCCGGCGCCAATCCTATTTCCAAGCACTTCCTTCAAAATATCAAAAAGTGCAACTCATGATTTCAAATGACGTCTGCTTCATGCCCACCTTTAAAGTTCAAGGCCAAATGTACCACAGAATTGGATCATTGCACCCGCTTCCCAATGATGATGCGAAGTTCCTTCAAATTTATTTCACTGGAAATGAAGCTACAGAAGCCGAACGCTATCAACGAACATGCGTGTGCATTTGCTGCAATACTCTTCTGCCGAAACATTCTCAAAACAATTGTTGGACATCAGAAATGGAAAAATTTCAATTGATCTCGCCACAAATGACATTTCGTTGTTGACAAGGTATTCCCAATTTTTACAACCAACTACAAAAATTCGGATTGACTGTGGGAACATGCAATTTTGGCACCAACAAATTATGATATTAACAAGCTCAATAAACAAATACAATTGAAACTGCCTGGCGAAACAATAAAATGCAAATCGATTAACACTGTAATGAACGAAGAACAAGCCGTCGATTATCCTACTGAATTTTTGAATTCATTGGAACCAGCCGGACGCCACCACATGTATTAAAATTGAATGTTGGATCACAGACTTTGTCCGACACTGTATATTAAAATCGAGAACGAGATGCAATATAAAACAGATATTTTCTAAGGGCCAGCAACGCGGACCGGGTTCAGCTAGTAATAAATAAATATTTTGATCAACTTTTTATTGTTATAAATAAACTCAATTTTCTCGAACAAGAAATACATTTTGTACTGAGTTAAACAAATTTAGGCCCATTATTACAACTTGCCAATATGTATGATGTTATCGGACAGATAAGAAGTATTTGGATATTATAAGTTAACTTTAAGCTAAATGTGACCCAAGGCGAATTCATACAAGGTGGTGGCAGTTCTACAAAAACAACAATTGGTCTTAACAAATGTCAAAAAACAAAAATGAAAAATTAAACAAAAATGTTTTAAAACTTAATATAGGTTAGATAATTGAATAGTGAAGGCTTTACTTATTTATGTGAAAAATAAATATTTTGTTAATAAGCGTAGAATATGTAGATCTTTAAATATAAAAACAAGCTTTGACATTAGTTAGCACCAAAAAGCGAAAAAAAAGTAATCAGCTGTTTAACTGACTCCACCTTGTATAAATTCGCCTTGATGTGACCGATAAGCTAAAGGGAAGATCATCTTGCCTTTAAATTATATAGTGAGGTTTTGTATGAAGTTTCCATATTTTCTGGAAGATATGGCAACTTCATGAAAAATAAATTTAAATTTTGTTTTGCCAATAAATTAATAAAAATAGAAAGCAGACGTTTGCTTAATATTTACAACCGAAAGAATAATTTTAAAATGTATTTGCTGTGAGTAAACAAACAAAAGTATATTGTTGCCACTATGGACAACTAATTTTCAAAAGTAATCGGTGTTTTCTCTGGTACTGCCATATTATCGAAATAATTAATTTTATTTTACAAGGAAGTTGTAATAACGAAAAATTTTAAAGGTCACTTTATTCCTCACATTAATTAAAGTAACTTTTCAATATTACGAACATTAAAGGCAAGTTGTAATAATGGCCCTTAATCGATTAAACTTTGGATGCCAAATTGAAAATTGAAATAAATCTCATCGTTTTGTCAAACCAAATGCCCACATTCTCAGTTGTTGAACTGTTATAGATGCGACTCCTTTAACGCCCTGGGGATCTATGCCATTAAGGACTGGGACACAGAGTATATACAGAGGTGTAACGAGACAGAAAATAATCGCGTTTTCTATTTGTCTCTATCTTTATAAACTGCCCTTTTCATTTTGTTTTGCTTTTATTTTTCTGCCGCAATAATTCAATTTCTTTGCAATTGTGGGTAAGTAAGACACACAAATTTCTCTTTTTAATTAAATTTTGTATTTATAATTTATTTTTATTCTATATAGCTTTAGATGCAGATAAATACAAAGTGGAGTTGTTAAAGGTAAGTTTGTACTAATTTTATTTTATTAATTTCAGAAATTTCTCAAAAAATAATTTGGCGGCAAAATGTAAGTGCACATTTGAACAAAACATTTATATATGTATATTAATAATTTGTTTAATTTTCAGGAATGGAAAGTGTATTAGGGGATGTTCTCCGGGAGAGCAGCTACATATCTTCCCAAAGGATCCAAAGAGGTAAGTTGTGTTTTGTTTTACATTATGCATTAAAATAAATTTGTATACATGTATAGAAGAAATTTTGTGTGACCATAAAGAACCTGTGTACCCCAGTTGTATGTGGCCTAGGAGAAATAATGGACCGAATCTAACCAAATTCAATAGGCTTAGTCTTTGTGGTAATATAAAAGTTTGTGCCCAATTTTGTCGAATTACATTCAAAATTACAACCTGTAGAAAGTGATCCTGAGCAGATTGGTATACTTTAAGGTAACAAATTTTACCACTTTTATGGAAATTACATTCAAAATTACAACCTGTAGAAAGTGATCCTGAGCAGATTGGTATACTTTAAGGTAACAAATTTTACCACTTTTATGGAAATTATTTTGAAACATTTTCTTATATTGTGCATATCCCGATAAAAGAACCTTTTAAACCATACATATATGTTTCATCAATATTGGTGGTCTATAACATACTTAAAAGTAGAGTTTCCAAAAAACCGAAGAATTTCAAAACCGCGGTTTCGGTTTAAAAAAATTGAAAACCGATCGATCGGTTCCGGGTTTTTTTCGGTTTTGTAATAATTTATTAAATATTAATGTGCTGTTTTTATAATACAAGCAAGTACTTTAGTGGAAATATTATATGTGTTTTGTTATTGCAACGAAATCAAAATACATGTAAAATATCAGGTTCCGCATTCAGGTTCGGGTGCTTTTTGATCGGGATGGTTTTTAGAATACTACAATGTTTAATTCTTAGTGTCTAAATTCTAAATAATACAATGATTTCTTATGCTACGAGAACAGGCAGCCGAAGCCACTGTGAGAACAGACAGTCGAAACCACTGTGAGAACAGACAGCTGAAGCCACTGTGAGAACAGACAACCGAAGTCACTGTGAGAACAGATAGTCGAAACCACTGTGAGAACAGACAGCCAAAGCCACTGTGAGAACAGAAAACCGAAGTCACTGTGTAGGTAATTTATTCAATACTTAACCAAAGGTCTCGTATTGCTCCAAAAATATACAACAGGTTTTACTTTCGTAAAGTCTGTCGGCTCTTCAATTATAATAATACAATTTCCGAGACTTGTGTGAACCGCCCGGACTCTAACTCAACCTTGCTTAGTTATAGTTATTTTCATCTAAACTGTTTGGGAATTATATTATTCAATGTTCTGTTGTGAGAGCAACATGAACGAATTGTTTGGTGTGCGTGTGTATGTTTGTGTTTCTTCTATAGTGTTGTGGGAGACAGTGGTGTGTTATGTAATTGTAACAAATAAGTATAAGAGTAACTTAAAAAGTAAGTATGGGCACGAAATTGGTAATTTAGTTACTATTTCGTAGTTACATCTTTTTATGAGAACTGCCCTAGCATCTGATTTGGAGTTTTTTAAACGTCAAATATGACATCTCTGTTATACTCTGTGACTGGGAGTCATTAATCATCTAGCTCAATAACATTTTTCTGAGTCTGATCTTACGGCAAGTTTGAACAAATTTAACAAGATTTACCAATACCAATTAAAGATAATACAAAAAGTAGCATTTAAATAGGAATTTCTTGAAATTGTTTTTTAAAATTAAAACAAAAAAATTGGGTTAAAAACTATTTTTCCCGATTTTGACCCATTGTAGGTCGAAATTACTATAGCTTTATATACATCGTTGCAATTGTTTATATTAATGACTTCGTGATCCAGAAATAGATAAAAAAAATACGGCAAAAATCGAGGTTGTCCCGGTTTTTTCCTTACATCTCAGCCATTTGTGGGCCGATTTTGTCGATTTTAAATAGCAACCGAGCCGGCAGAATTCCCGATATATTGATGTATGAATCATGTATGTAAGTTATTTGGGGGCTACGGAAAGTTGATTTCAACACACAGACGGACAGACCGATGTACCTTACCAAAATACACCACCACAAAAAAATCAGACTTTCACGACCCAAAATAGCGACTATATTGACAAAATTAAAAAGCCTTAGCTACAACACCGGTTTCATTTAAAACGCAAAAATACCTAACTACTTTCCTTTTTTACTTATTACACCCTCTTCACCTTCGTGAGAAGGGTGTATATAAGTTTGTCATTCCGTTTGTAATTTTCACAATATAATTTTTCGACCCTATAAAGTATATATATTCTGGATCCTTAGAAATACATATCTGAAATACAGTATAAAATTCTAAAATATATATTGAAATGTAGTTGTACAAATAATGTTGTCCAACTACGTATTAGGGTTCTATTATTGAAACAAAAAGTCGACTTTTCGAACTATCGACTTTTTTTAATTTTTAAAAAGTTGACTTTTCGACTTTTGGTAATTTATGAAAAGTCGACTTTACGAACTTTCAACTTTTGGTAATTTATGAAAAGTCGATTTTTTTCGACTATTTTCGACTTTTTTCAACTTTTTACCATTTTTGTAAAAAATACATGGCTTCTGCATTTATTGATGCGCCTTGTGTAATGTTTAGCAGTAAAAATTAAATGTATTAAGGCGATAATATATTAAATAATATTAAATTTATAAAATAGTAAACATATTTACATTACTAATTTGGCATGTTTATTATTAAAAGTTTCTGTAATTTGAGTATATACGATATGTCTAAGAACTTTTAGTTTTTATATAAATATTTTGTTTTTTTATGAACATTTACTTATTATTTATATTTACATACACTAGAAAAAATTAAGTGTACCAAATTGCAATAACATAAAATTATTATGTTATTCTGTGCATATTTTGTTTTAGTATAATGTTGCAATTGAAAATTTTTTTTACAATCTTAAAAGTCGACTTAGACTTTTCGACTTTTTTCAGCAAAAATGCGATTGTTGTTCGAACAATCGACTTATAGAACCCTACTACGTATCAGGTATGTGGCAACATATTTTTCTTTATTTGAAAAGTAATGCCAAGTTTATATTTGATTATAAAGTATGCCAATATTGTATTTAACATACAAATTTGGTACTATACGAATTAAAGCTGAGACCGAAATAATGCTTGAACGCTATAAAAAACAAATTTTCCGCCGAATTGCGATGAAAAATGGATCCATTACAATAACCCGAAGCGTAAGAGATCGAATGTGAAGCCCGGCCAACCAAAGCCAAAATATCCAAATATCTGTGTTTGGTGGGAGCAAAAGAGTACTATCTACTATAAGCAGCTGAAATCTGACCAAACCATCACATAGAACCAGTACCGAACGCAAAATATTCGTTTAAAGCGAGCAGTGGCCGAAAAACACCCAGAATATGTGGTCGGAGACGAAACCTGTTAAATACCTGTATTTGGAATTAAGTGGTTGGGATGTTTTGCGTCACCCGCTTTATAGTTCAGACCGTGCCCCGTCCGAATGCTTTTTGTTTCGATCGATACATAGCTCTCTCTGGTATACACTTCACTTTGCAACAGAGTATCCGATATTGGTTTGATACGTTCTTGGCCTCGAAAGATGAGCAGTTCTTTTGGCTAGTAATCCATATGTTGCCAGAAATATGGGAAAATGTCATAGCCAACAATGGCCAATACTTTGAATAAATTTATATTGTACAAATGTTTCAAAATAAAAGCTAAAAATTAAAAAATATTTTATAATGTTTTAAGTAACAAAAAAGTGGTGTATGTGATCTGTACTTTGAGAATTTAGGATTTCTGAACATAGAAATTAGCTGAATTCAGAATAAAAGTATTTATAGATATTTAGAAATGGTATTAAAAAATAATGTGTTCAAATATAAATTTTAGGTTGTGAAACACTCTTGGCCCACCAGTTCAGAAAATCAGGCCTTTATGTTACATACGGTGGTCAAAAGCACAGATGATGAGCAGATACGTCACGGTGTTAAAATGTATCAAAGTGGCATCACACATTTAACCCCAACGTAAGAAAGGAATAGCAAATGTGTATATAAAATGTATGGCTATCCTTTTTCTTTGATGGGGTTAAATGAAGAAAAGCTGACACACCACTTTCGTATATATATCTGTGGTCAAAAGTGCCGACTTGTGTTGCAGTTACTCGCTGACCATTACGAGAACAAAATTTAAATTAATTAAATCCTAGAAAAGTTTCACCAATAATAATATAACATCATCTCATGTTGTACAAGAGATTTTTTTTAGAAAATCTCCTTGTACATGGCATTTTCTTTAGAAAATCTTGTACATGGGATTTTCTTTAGAAAATCTTGTTGTACATGGGATTTTCTTTAGAAAATCTCCTTGTACATGGGATTTTCTTTAGAAAATCTTGTTGTACATGGGATTTTCCTTAGAAAATCTTGTTGTACATCAGATTTTCTTTAGAAAATATTGTTGTACATGGGATTTTCTTTAGAAAATCTCCTTGTACATGGGATTTTCTTTAGAAAATCTCCTTGTATATGGGATTTTCTTTAGAAAATCTTGTTGTACATGGGATTTTCTTTAGAAAATCTCCTTGTACATGGGATTTTCTTTAGAAAATCTTGTTGTACTTGAGATTTTCTTTAGAAAATCTCCTTGTACATGGAATTTTCTTTAGAAAATCTTGTTGTACATGGCATTTTCTTTAGAAAATCTTGTTGTACATGGGATTTTCTTTAGAAAATCTCCTTGTATATGGCATTTTCTTTAGAAAATCTTGTACATGGGATTTTCTTTAGAAAAACTTGTTGTACATCAGATTTTCTTTAGAAAATCTTGTTGTACTTGGGATTTTCTTTAGAAAATCTCCTTGTGCATGGGATTTTCTTTAGAAAATCTCCTTGTACATGGGATTTTCTTTAGAAAATCTCCTTGTACATGGGATTTTCTTTAGAAAATCTTGTTGTACTTGGGATTTTCTTTAGAAAATCTCCTTGTGCATGGGATTTTCTTTAGAAAATCTCCTTGTACTTGTGATTTTCTTTAGTAGTTATAAATTAACCAAAAAAAAAAAAACATTAACAAAAAAAAAAAAAAAAAAAAACAATTAACATAAAAATTAATTATTGAAGAAAAAGTTTAAAAAAAATACAACAAAAAAATAAGATAACAAAAAAATAACATAACAAACAAAAACATAACAAAAAAATTAATTTTTGAAAAAAAGTTTATTAAAAGTTCAGTTACAAAAAAAAAAAAAAAACAACAAAAAAATAACATAACAAAGTAAAACATAACAAAAACAACAAAAATGAATTAAAATAAAATTAATTAGTAATAACGATTACTGTTATTACTAATTAATTACTGTTGCATTACTGTTGCACCGGCTGCCCCTGTTGCACCGGCTGCGCCTGCTGCACCGGCTGCGCCTGCTGCCCATGTTGCACCGGCTGCCCATGTTGCACCGGCTGCCCCTGTTGCACCGGCTGCCCCATCTGGCCCTGCTGCCATGGTGCATATTGATACTGCTGTTGGGGGTACTGCGGCTGGACGTACTGCGGCTGTAAGTACTGAGGCTGGACGTACTGAGGCTAGACGTACTGCGGCTGGGTATACGGGTGCACACCTTTCTTTAGGTTCACCCTCACCGCCATTCCACAATGTGGGCACTTTGGGAAATTCTGAAACATATAAAATAAAGTTAAAGTAAAATAGAAATTTAATAAATAAAATTACAACTTACCATATTTATACCACCTTCTTCAAACACTGTCCAATTGGAAATAACCGGCGAGTGAAGCGACGCTCTTAGCGTTGCCATACTTAATGTTTCCATACTATTTATGAACTTGGCATAACTTTTATAAACTAGTTGCACAGAGAGTTTGATAACATGTGTTAAATGAGTGTTTATTCCCTGATTCAATATCATTACCGAAAATTTGATTTTAAAATTATAAAAGAACTGTTTTTAAGTATTTGTTTTGTCCAAACGCCGAAGTAAAAAGAAGCTTCTGTAAATTTTGTTATTAGGCTTCAATATTTGAAACAAAAAGTCGACTTTTCGACCTTTTGACTATTATAAACTATTAAAAGTCGGCTTTTCGATCATATATTCCTAATAGTAAGTTTTAAATTTACAAAATAGTAAAATTTGTTTAAAATTTGTTACATTACTAGTTTGTCATGTTTATTATCAAACACGATTCTAAAAGTTCTGCAATTAGAGTATATACGATATGTCTAACTGGCCTACCTAAATAAAAGCGTAAGGCGGAACGTTTCTTTACGCTTAGCTTTAACGCTGAAATGTCATACCTAAATAAAAGCGCCAACGCTACGTCAAACAATAAAAACAAGGTTATCAAAAAAATTAATATAACAACCCGGATTATTTAAACAATAAAGTACATTGCAGTATTGGTGTTTCTGATTTTTGTTTCGTGATTTGTAAACTAAAATTTTATCAAAGAAACTAAATATTAAAGTTTAAAAAATGTGTTTCTTGCATATTTGTTTCTCCTTTTGTATGTATGTGTTTACATTTGTTGTGTTTTGCAACTAACTTCACTATTAAACGCGCTTTCAAAATCAGATTTTCCAATTGCAAAGCGTTGCCGTCGCGTTATTTCGGTATGCTGCATACAAATTGTATGGGCATGAGAATTTTTGACAAGTAAAAAACGCCTTACGCTCCAATTTAGGTATGCGTGTAAGGGCCTGATTCAGAAACACAAAAGGAAAACTATTTTTAAAATTCTGTATGAAAATCAGTCTGTTTTTAAATAATTTTTGAGTGATTTTCATACAGAAATTTTAAAATTATATTTCTTTCGTGTTCTGAATCAGGCCCTAAGAATTTTGTGTAAAAGGATCATTATTTTATAAAAATTTACTTATTTTTGCATATACTAGAAAAAATGCAAGTGTATCAAATTGCAGGCTATTTCTTAATATCTCTTATTGTGTGCATATTTAATTTTAAAAGTTTTTGTCCCCAAATAGTTTGAGTGATTTTTCAAAAAATAGTTTTTTGAAAAATTTGTTCGAACACCTATCCGTACAGGAAAAAACCAAGTATGGGGAAATGTAGCCAAGACCATCCCCTATCACGCCCCGTTTTCCAAATTTTGGCACAAATAACCATTTTTAACCAATAGGCCAAAAATTTGTTTGAGTGATTTTTCAAAAAATTGTTTTTTAAGAAATTTGTTCGAACACCTATCCGTACAGGAAAAAACCAAGTATGGGGGAATGTAGCCATGACCTTCCTCTATCACACCCCGTTTTCCAAATTTTGGCACAAGGCCCCATTTTTAAACAATAGGCTAAAAAGTGGTTTGAGTGATTTTTTTGTATAAACGTTATTATTTGCTTTTGAAGCATACATAACATGAGTGTTTTTTAACATAAACAATTTTTTAATATGTAAACTAAAAACGTAGTTTATTTCATTTTTTATTATCATTTTAAGTAAATTTTTAAATAAATTAAAAATTTAGTTAAAGTGACTGTAAAGTTTGTTAGAAAATGAATAAAAGTTTGTTAGAGGCCGAAAATCCTCTCCCATGCACAAAAATAAAGAAGAACAGGCATCCAGTGTTAATTGATTTATAAATTAAGTACTTAATTCGTATATTTAAACTTGGCAGCACTGAAAATTCGGTCTATAAATCAGAAAACACTCAATTTTCTCTGCTGCAAATTATTCTTAGAGAGCATTTTTTATTTACTCTCTTCAAAATGAGTGAAAAGAAAAAAGTTTGTTGGCCAGAGTTTGTTAACTTCTCGTGGGCAAATTATGTTGTCCAACTACGTATCAGGTATGTGGCAACATATTTTTCTTCATTTGAAAAGTAATGCCAAGTTTATATTTGATTATAAAGTATGGCAGCATTGTATTTAACATACAAATTTGGTACCATTTGAATTGAAGCTGAGACCTAGAAAGACGATTTTGCATGTCCGAAATAATGCTTGAACGCTATAAAAAAAAAACAATTTTTCCACCGAGTAATTACTTGCGATGTAAAATGGATCCATTGCGATAACCCGAAATGTAAGAAATCGATGTGAAGCCCGGCCAATCAGCCGCATCGATACCACACAAATTCCTATTGCGCTCAATTGTCAAATCAAAAAAAAAAGTTAAATTAATGCTGAGAGCGTTCGTTTGTATTAACATAAATATATTTATATATGTGTAATATAGGCTTTAATGTAAATGCAATTACATTATAGACAAGCTTGCTTACTTTCCAAAATTAAAGAAATTCTTTTTTTTTTACACTAACCGACGGTGATTCACTTAAAAAAATCACTTAACACTTAATTGAACTTAGAACTTAAAATTTTAACTTATTTTCTTTTAGATAATTTTCTGTAGCTTTTAAACAAATATTTTAGTTTTTAAATTTAATATTTTCAGATTTTAATTATTTTTGGTTTTAATTTCCTTTTAGACAAAATGTATTTTCCTTCAAAATTAAGCAAACATTTTTTTTTTTCAATATTGTTTTTTTTTTTTTTAAATGGTCACTTTTTCTTAATTATATTTTCTTTTATTTATTAATAATTTTTTTTATTGAATTTTTCGTTTATTTTGTTTGAATTTTCATAATTTTTTTTGTTTAGCTGTGTAAAAGCAAACTGGTTTGATGCATTAAACACATTCAAGACAGCAGACTACCAACTGCAATCTGTCAAAAATAAAATACACACGTTTATATGAAGACTATTATTTTCACGACTGCACAGCTACACGGCCACTCGACTACTTTTGCCGCTGCAGCCGTATTAGGCTAATTTCTATTTTTGTCAACTACAAAACAGAATAGTGTTGCTAATATAATAAAAAATTTAAATCAAATTAGTGTTTTTTACTTAATTAGGAGAAGTTTCTAATAACCATATTGAAATAAATTAATAACAGGTAGATAATTAATTATAACCATAAATATATTTTTACTCAAAATAATTTTTTAAGTCTTAATTACTTTGAAATTTTGTGCGATTATTTTTTTTAAGTAAAAACAAAAATCAATAAAGTGACACCACTGAATTATAAATCAGCTGTTTGCTTTGTAGCTGCCATCTTTAAAATAATTCACATGACTATAACAGCATCCAGGAGCATTTGTGTTAGTGTAGTCGTGTAGCATGCTGTCTTCAATGTGTTTTATGCATGATCACTAATATCTAGCTCTTTTTTTAATTCTCTTAAATTTTTCTATGGAGTTTTAATGTCTTCTTTTAAAATTTATATATTCCCCCCTTTTAGGTTTTGTTTAATATTTATTTTTAGATTTGTTTGTTTTTTTTTTTTTTCCTTTAAATTTTGCTAATTATTTCAAACTTCTCGTTTCAAATATTAAATTTTCACACTATACAACACTTCCGAACGATGTAAAAAGCCGACAATCACTGATTTTGTCCTCTCCCAAAGAAATTTACTGAGCTTCATCTATTAAATTGGGACAAAAGTGTTCAAAACATCAGTTAAACCAATAATTGGGTGCCAATCATTAAAATTGGCACCTTTTATATAAAAAACACAACCAGATGAAAAGAACCAACCAAGATTTCAACCATTTAATTTTGATTTTCATCAAATCGAAAATTCTGCTTGATTTGAGCCAGTTCTGTCCTATCAAGGAACTATGATTTTTGGTTTTAACAATGCAACTTTGGCAAAAATTCAAATAAATTAAAAAATTGTAAATTAAGAAAATTTTGTATGTTGACTCTAGGCGATCCTTCAGAAAAATGACAGAATTTTCCCTCTAAAGCCCTAACGAAATCTTGGCTGGCGTCCATAGATTAGCGGTATGGAAGAATAACACTTCTATTCCCTAACTAAAGTTAGATTTTCATAAACAAAGATCAATACAAACGTCAATTCAACAATAGGAGTATTACATTGCTTTTGCCCTGAACCAACAGATGGCGTTGTAAGTAATGTAAACAAATCTGTTAAGTTCTAACAACGGACATGAAATAATTCAAAATTTGAAAGAAGAAAAATAGCAAACAACATCATTAATTATTATTAGTATTATTTATAATTTATAATTTATAATTTATAATTTATAATTTATAATTTATAATTTATAATTTATAATTTATAATTTATAATTTATAATTTATAATTTATAATTTATAATTTATAATTTATAATTTATAATTTATAATTTATAATTTATAATTTATAATTTATAATTTATAATTTATAATTTATAATTTATAATTTATAATTTATAATTTATAATTTATAATTTATAATTTATAATTTATAATTTATAATTTATAATTTATAATTTATAATTTATAATTTATAATTTATAATTTATAATTTATAATTTATAATTTATAATTTATAATTTATAATTTATAATTTATAATTTATAATTTATAATTTATAATTTATAATTTATAATTTATAATTTATAATTTATAATTTATAATTTATAATTTATAATTTATAATTTATAATTTATAATTTATAATTTATAATTTATAATTTATTTATTATTTATTATTTATTATCAAAATATATTTACATATTATTAAAAAAAAAAAATCTTTAATTAAAATTCAGTTACTAATTTGTCAGCTCCTGTTACCCTGACTGCCATTCCGCAATGTGGGCACTTTGGGAAGTTCTGTAATATATATAAAATAAAGTTAAAATAAAAATTCATTAAATAAAATTGTAACGAACTTACCATTTTTGTATGCAACCTTCTGCTTCGCACCACTGTCCAATTAGAAATAACCGACGCGTAAAATATTCTTGGTGAAGTGACGCTCTTAGCATTGCCATACTTAATAATGACATACTATTTATCAACTTGGCATAACTTTTATAAACTGGTTGCACACAGAGTTGGATAACATGTGTTAAATGAGTGTTTATTCCCTGATTCAATATCATTACCGAAAATTTAATTTTAAAATTATAAAATAACTGTTTTTAAGTATTTCTTTTGTCCAAACAATATTTAAGAAAAATACTTAGGTCTGGACGCCGAAGTAAAAAGAAGCTTCTGTAAATTTTGTTGTTATTAGGCTTCAATAGTTGAAACAACGAAAGGTTGACATTTCGACCTTTTGACTATTATCGATTTTTAAAGTCGGCTTTTCGATCATATATTCCTAATAGTAAGTTTTAAATTTACAAAATAGTAAACAAATTTGCATTACTAATTTGCATTACACGATTCTAAAAGTTCTGCAATTAGAGTATATACGATATGTCTAAGGGCCTGATTAATTTTTAAATAATTTTTGAGTGATTTTCATACAGAAATTTTAAAATTATATTCCTTTCGTGTTCTGAATCAGGCCCTAACAACTTTTAGTTTTTATAGAACAATTTTCGAAGAATTTTGTGTAAAAAGATCATTATTTTATAAAAATTTACTTATTTTTGCATACACTAGAAAAAAGCAAGGCAGGCTATTTTTTAATATCTGTTATTGTGTGCATGTTTAATTTTAAAAGATTTTGTCCCCAAACAGTTTGAGTGATTTTTCAAAAAACTGTTTTTTGAAAAATTTGTTCGCACACCTATTCCTACAGAAAAAAACCTGGAATGGGGATTGTAGCCAAGACCTTTCTCTATCACGCCCCGTTTTCCAAATTTTGGCACAAGGCCCCATTTTTAAACAATAGGCTAAAAAGTGGTTTAAGTGATTTTTTTGTATAAACGTTATTATATGCTTTTGAAGCATACATAACATGAGTGTTTTTTAACATAAACAATTTTTTAATATATAAATTAAAAACGTAATTTATTTAATTTTTTATTATCATTTTAAGTAAATTTTTAAATAAATTCAAAATATAGTTAAAGTAACTGTAAAGGTTATTAGAATATTAATAAACGTTTGTTAGAGGCCGAAAATCCTCTCCCATGCACAAAAATGAAGAAGAACAGGGATTCACTGTTAATTGATATCTTATATAAATTCGTGTATTTAAACTAGGCAGCACTGAAAATTCGGCCTGTAAAGCAGAAAACACTCAATTGTCTCTGCTGCAAATTATAAAAATTTTTAAATTTTAATTAATTTTAATATTTACTTGCCCTGTATTTAACTAAAGGTTTTTAATAATTCGAATAAAACATGTCCCACTAACAAAATAGAAACGGAGTACAGGCATAGAGAAAATGGCCTTATTCATAGAGAATTATACATATAGACGAGACACTCCCATTTGTCAAACAAAAATATTACACACTACGTTTATACGTAGCCTATCCGCAAATAAAAATTATTTCCAACTAACTAACTCGCTGTTTAGAAGTCACTTTGGTTACGGAAAATTCTTGTTTTTATGTGATGCCGGATGGTAATCTTTAATAATTTTGTAGTAATCAAGGCGAATTTATACAAGGTGGAGTCAGTCAATCAGCTGATAACTTTTTTTTTCGCTTTTTGGTTCTAACAGTTGTCAAAGCTTGTGTTTATATTTAAATATATACATATTCTAAGCTTATTAACAAAATATTTATTTTTTACATAAATAAGTAAAGCCCTCACTATTCAATTATCAACACTATGTTAAGTTTTAATACATATTTGTTTAATTTTTCATTTTTGTTTTTTGACATTTGTTAAGACCAATTGTTGTTTTTGTAGAACTGCCACCACCTTGTATAAATTCGCCTTGGTAGTAATGTTATTGGAAAAAATATGAAACATTTTTTATTTCTGAAAAAATCAAAAATTCTTGTTTGTGTTGCCTTAATAAACTAAAAACGTTAAAACATATGGCAATGTTTAAAATCTTATTTGCAAATAGCGTCGTTAATCAGGAATTGTTTTCGTGAGTTAGCTATTCGCAAATACAAAATTAATTCACTGTTTATGCCGCAAATTTTTCTAATAACAATATTTTTAGTTGCGAATAAGCCGTGCGTATAAACGTCTTTGTCTCATATAACAACAAAATTCATTGAATAACATATTGTATTGTTTTCGACAATTATGACTCGTCTCTATGTTGGCCTTATTCATAATAACTTTTTTTAATTTATTACAGGTTTATAAAACAAATTTAGTATATAAATTTTGTTTTATAAACCTTTTATAAAATTTTAAATTGATTATGAATAAGCGGGTAACCCCTTTAAAATTATTTTACCGCAGTACTTTCTTTGATCATATATGATAATGCATTTATTGCATTATCTGAAACGTTTTCATTATACGTCTTGCAGCACGATATCTGTAAAAATATAAAAAATAAATAACTATTTTATATTGAAAAATCAGACTTACTTTGTTGCCTTCATGTAAACTCATTAAGGCCTCTACGCAATATCTTCCCGCTGATTTAAAGTTATATTAGCATTGCTGTTGTTTCTATCAGTATTAATGTTTGATTTTTTATGGTATAATGTCTTAAGCTAAAACATAAAATTCAATTATTTATATGAAAACAAATTTTTTTAAAAAGTAATGTCATTTTCACAGTGCTACATAATTATTAACGGACATCAATTATTCATGTAACGAATTTATTTGAAAATGTGGTTTAAACCGGAATATTACAAAATTATTGCACAAGTTTTAAGGTTTTAGCAAGAACTAAAAAGAAGTATTAACAAAATTATTTCTAGCACTGTGAATCTGACCTTATTTGGCTTTTTTGCTTACCCTTATGCAAACCAATTTTCGTTTTTTAAAATTATTTTGCATTTTATTACATGCAGGTAAATCGTGGTTATATTCACTAAAAATGCGTTCAAACATATTATTGTTTGAAATGTGCTTTAGACTTTTAAAATCACGTACATTTTGTAATTCTTTATTTAAAATAGCTTCTAATTTTTCATAATTACGAACCATTGTAATAACGTTATACTTTGGTATTAACACTATAAAAATATTATAAATTAAAAGAAAAAAATCATTATTTAAAAATAAATAATATTAATTGCAATAAATATAAACATAATTTTTTTTTAAATATACAACACTGCTTGGCAGTTAATTTAATTCTTCTGACGATATATTCTCAAAATACATATTTATTAATGTTTTAAAAAACAAAATTTAACAAATTTCATTTGTTTACATTTCTCTGAACTCACAAGGTACCCGTAGATGTGAGCAATTTTAAAAAATTGAGAGTCGGACTACGTGGTATACTTTGTCTCCTACTAAAGGAATGTTAAGTTACCAGAGCTGCTTTATTTTCCACTCAGTAAACATATTATTATTAAAAACACCAAAAAAAAAAAAATTTAAAATGGGATTAAATTGCTTGTTTGACAAAATTCACAATTTTATAATTTTTAAAATCCTATTACAAAAATGCTATACTGATTCTGAATATAAGCAATACAGTTCTGAAATCTATGAATACATGGCTTTCGATCCCATTAGGTAGATAAAGATTTCCTTTCCATTATTGGGCAATTTTTCAGATCAGAATGGCTTGTTTGATTGTTTTTCAGAAATTAAAAAAAAAAATTTTCAAAATTGTTTTTCAGAATTTAAAAAAAAAATTTTGTTCAATATTGTTTTTCAAAATTTAAAAAATAATAATTTTTTTTCAGAATTGTTTTCAAAAAATTTTTTTCGAAATAGTTTTTTTTTTAATTTTTTTCAAGCAGAACGCTCTCTCTGAAATAGATTTCACTTCAGAACAATGTTTCAAAATAAAAGCTAAACATTAAAAAAATAACGGAATTTTTAAGTTACACTCTATTTTTTTTACAGTATAAAAAAGACTACTTTTCGGATTTTTTAAGTTGATTAACTTTTTGTGATAACGTAAACGATTGTTCGACTTTTATCCGACCAAAAAGTTGATTTAATTTTTTTTACTTTTCTGCAAAAAGTCGATTATTCGAAAAATCGACTTATAGAACCCTACTAGACAAAGCTTTTTATTTTCTTTTTGTTTTCCATTTACATAAAGTCTGGCAAGTCAAATTGCATTTTTGAAACGGTATTTTTAGGAAAAAATGGGAGACTCATTGGTAAGTAAATGCAATTTTTATTTACATATTTACAATTTAAAAATTAATATGCTTATAAAACGCATTTTGAGCATGGGTGATCGTGGCCAGAGAACAGGTCGTGAACCAGATAGAGGTTGAGGACGTGGTGTTGGTCGTGGTCAAGTAGTTTTAGACAACACTGTTGTGTACTTTCCATAAGCATTTTTACTGGAATTCGAGTTGAAAGCAAGTGTAATTCAAGCCTTGAATTATAGTCAATCAATTGAAAAAAGGAAACATAAATTCAAGAAATATGTTTTTTGTTTGAAAAATATTTAATTTTTTTAAGTTTAAAACATAATTACATTTGCATTCAATTCAAATTCCAACAAAATGTTCAAGTGCTGGAATTTTTGGGGTTTTTGTGCTTATTGGGTAAGCAATTGTTTCATAGAGAATTATACATAGAGACGAGACACTCCGACTTGTCAATCAAAGATACAACAAATCATATGTCTCATACAACAACTAAATACATTGAATACCATGTATTTTGTTGTTAAAGAGTTAGGTTTTTGACAACAGACTTACGTTTTTGACAAAAACGTCTCGTCTCTATGTTACCCTATGAATTGTTTCTAGAAGTTTTCAACCCAAATACAAAAAAAAAAAATAATTTGTCAAAAAATGCGAAAAATAAATAAAATTAACTGTTTTTAAGTAATATTATTTTGATCTGTATTATGATTTATATGTTTTAAAGTTGCCTGATAAGAGTTATTCTTAAGAATATTTTTTTTCGTTGCTCATAACTCAAAAGAAGTAATAATATTTTTGGTTTTTATTGTGTGTTTTTTATTTACAAAAAATTTAGTTTCACAAACAATGTTTTGGCAATCGCATTGTCCGCCAAATTGCACATTTTATCAGTCAACAAATGACGCAAAGCAGATAATACTCTTTCTACAGAAACCCGTGTAGCTGGTACTGCATGGACAATATGAATCAATTTACGTAAAAATAGGAATGTATACTTTTTCTCTTCCCAATATTGCAACAAATCGGCTTCTACTTCCACAATGGAATTGAAGTTGAGATACTTCAGAAGTTAAATCGAAAATAAAATATCTCTTGTTTAGCAACGTAAAAACATATACATAAATCAAAAATAAAAGTTATGAGCAACGAAAAAAAATATATACATATGAATAGGGTAACATCAAGACGAAACTGTCAAAAACCTAAGTCTGTTGTCAAAAACCCAACTTTTGCAACAACAAAATACATGCTAGTCCATTGAGAATTATACATAGAGACGAGACACTTCGATTTGTCAAACAAAAATAAAACAAATCATATGTCTGATACAACAACAAAATACATTGCCTAGCATATATTTTGTTGTTGCAAGAGTTAGGTTTTTGACAACAGACTTAAGTTTTTGACAATTACGTCTCGTCTCTATGTTACCCTATGTGCTAGTCAATGTATTTTGTTTTTGTATCAGACATATAATTTGTTGTATTTTTGTGTGACAAATCGAAATGTCTCGTTTTTAGATATTTCTTATAACAGTTATGTCTCTGATTTTTTCTTTTTTTTCCATTAGAGAGATGGATACACTGAACATTTTGAAGAAATATTCATGACAACAGCCATATGCAGCACATCAGCAATATGTAGCACGTATTGGGCAGCAACCTACATATTTGATGATGCCAATGATGACATTGCAGCCGCAATATGTCATCATGCCAACAATGGAACCAGTAGGAGCTGCCCTACAGTTATTACCAGTGGAAGCCGCCCCAAACTAAAAAATTTGTTTATATTTTCTTAATATTATATTCAACAACAAGTCAATGGTTTTGATTTAGTCACATTAAAATATGAAAAAGTGCAATATTTTTGAAGGACGGAGTTTTAAACTGGCATATCTATATAAATAAAAATCAATTGTCGTTCGTTGGTAATTGCATCAGTTGAGAACGGCTAGACCGATTTGGACAATTTTTTTACTGAAATGTTCGTCATAGTCCAACTTAGGTTTTTACGGAAAGAAAAATTTACCACGCCCACTTTTACGCCCACTTTTTTCCATTTATCTAAAATCGGAAAACGGCTGCACCGATATGGCTAATCTTTTATTTAAATGATCGTAGTAATCTAATTTAAGTTTTTACTGAAAGAAAAATTTACCACGCCCACTTTTACGCCCACTTTTTTCGATTTATCTAAAATCGGAAAACGGCTGCACCGATATGGCTAATCTTTTATTTAAATGATCGTAGTAATCTAATTTAAGTTTTTACTGAAAGAAAAATTTACCACGCCCACTTTTACGCCCACTTTTTTCGATTTATCTAAAATCGGAAAACGGCTGCACCGATTTGTCAAATTCTCCTTATTTTTCGGCTTATTTGTAAGTAAAGTTTTTGCTGGGATATTCTTATGTTGTAAATAACTCATTTGTTATTACTTTTGTATTGTTTCGCGATTTGTCCGAAAATACCGTTACTTTTTTATTTACATTCCAATTTATTTGTGCAAATGTTGATTGACTGCTTATTGTCAAATTGTTGATCAAATTAATCGGTGGACGAAAAATAAAATAAGTGCAATTGTTAATTGTGAATTAAAAAAAGTTTAAAGTGTTTCTAAAAAAGTTAACTAACGGTGATAAGTTTTTTTTTGAATTAAGATTCCATTGTAAGTACATTGCAATCAATTCATTAATTGAAATAAGTTAAATCGTGTTACCTCAAACAAATTTATAGATTAACCTACTATAGACTGTGGGTTTTGAAGTTATAAACGGTTAAAAAGTAAGAGCAAAGTCAATAAATTCTATCGCATTGTAATGCCGCCAATAAGAAGGAGCAATTTAGGTCGCAGAACTCGCAATGCTTCAAATCAAGCGTATTTTCGATCTAATCAAACTGCGGAACAACTCGAAGAGCGAAATGAAATTGAACGAAATCGATTATCACAAACACGTTCTGCACGTACACAAGAAGAAAGAGAATATGCAAACGAAGTAGATATGCATCGAATGAGACACAATCGTTCTATAGAATCCAACCGAGTGATAATTAATTCAAATGTACGTGCAAGAAGAGAAACAAATGTTGCGTTAAATACTCATCGAGCTGCATTTCATTACAACAGGACAGTCGATTACAGTGCAGACCATTCCGTTGCTATTGGTTCGATGAGCGTTGTGTGCCCACATTGTAAGGCATTGAAATATAAAAATGAAACTCCTGGATTGTGTTGCGCAAGTGGCAAAGTGAAATTGACACCGTTGATTCCACCACCAGAGCCATTGCTCTCATTGGTTTCTGGAACAGGAGCTCATTCCAAGCATTTCCTAACACAAATCCAGAACTACAACAATTGTTTCCAAATGACTTCATTTGGCGCAACAAATGTGATTCGGGATAATTTCATGCCTACTTTCAAGGTAATTTCACCACTTACAGCATTTTATTTTGTTTTCTTATGTAAATTAAACATTACAGATTCAAGGTCAAATATATCATCGAGCAGGTTCGCTTTTGCCAGTTCCGGGTGCTGACTATAAATTTCTGCAGATTTACTTCATGGGCAATGCTCCACAAGAAGTAGAACAGCGTTGTGCATACAACAGTTCGGTAAAAAGACCAATTGTTGAGCAACTGCAAACTTTTTTCCATCAACACAATCAATTGATTGCATTGTTCAAAACCGCACTAGACCGCATGCCCTCTGATAATCACAAAATTGTTATCAGAGCCGATAAGACTCCTACGGGAGAACACGCAAGACGTTTCAATGCACCAACAATTGATGATGTCGCCATTGTCGTCGTTGGTGAAAATTTGGAATCACGTGATATCGTTCTACATCGACGAAATAATCAGCAGCAGCGTGTGTACGAAACTCACCGATCATATGATGCGTTACAATATCCAATCATATTTTGGCAAGGTGAAGACGGTTATCATTTCTCGATCAAAATGATAAATCCGCTTACAGGTGAATATCAAATCTATATTTTTTCTATTATAAGATCAATTAATTTTATTGACGCGAAAATTAATGTACAGGCGCTGAAACAAACAAAAAAGTAAGTTCAATGAACTATTATGCATTTCGACTGATGGTTCGTGAAAATGAGGACAATCACATATTGAAATGTCGTCGTCTTTTCCACCAATATGCTGTCGATATGTATGTAAAAATAGAAACAGAAAGATTGACATTCATTAGATTGAACCAGAAAAAACTGCGTTCCGAAGAGTACATACACCTTCGAGATGCCATAAATGTGGACGGGAACGCACACAATATCGGCCGGATGACGATTCTCCCAGCAACGTACGTCGGAAGTCCTCGCCATATGCATGAATATGCTCAGGATGCTATAACCTACGTTCGACACTACGGTACAGCAGATTTATTCATAACTTTCACTTGCAATCCACAGTGGATAGAAATTCGGCAAGAATTATTCCCTGGCCAATCACCCATCGATCGCCATGACGTCACCGCGAGAGTCTTCAAACAAAAATTAAAATCACTGATGGATTTCATTGTGAAGTATCGCGTGTTCGGCGAGACGCGCTGCTGGATGTATTCAGTAGAGTGGCAAAAACGCGGACTACCACACGCGCATATCCTCATTTGGTTGATTGAGAAGATAAGACCGAATGAAATCGATGATGTGATATCAGCTGAAATTCCTGATGAAGTAGAAGATCCAGGCTTGCACGAGGTTGTTACTAAAAACATGATTCATGGTCCCTGTGGATCATTAAATATCCTTTCTCCGTGTATGGTCGACGGCAAATATTCGAAGCGTTATCCAAGGCCATTAGTAGCTGAAACAATTACCGGAAATGATGGTTACCCACTGTATCGTCGCCGTTCAATTGCTGACAATGGAAGATCAACAATGGTGAAAGTGAATCAGCAGGACATTCAAATTGATAACCGTTGGATTGTTCCGTATTCGCCACTACTCTCCAAAACATTCAAAGCACATATCAACGTCGAATCTTGCCATTCCGTGAAATCCATCAAATACATCTGCAAATATGTGACCAAAGGTAGTGACATGGCTGTGATTGGAGTTAGTGCGGAGAATTCCATCGATGAAGTCACTCAATTTCAAATGGGCCGCTATGTTAGTAGTAACGAAGCAATTTGGCGCATTTTTTCATTTAGCATTCATGAAAGACATCCTTCTGTTATTCATTTAGCCGTACATTTGGAAAATGGTCAAAGAGTGTACTTTACTGAGGAGAATGTATTACAACGAGTTGATCGACCGCCACCTACAACATTGACCAGATTTTTTGAAATGTGCAGGAACGATGAATTTGCCCGAACGTTACTATACTCCGAAATGCCAAGATATTATACTTGGAATCAATCGACAAAGAAATTTCAACGACGGAAACAAGGAAATCCTGTTCCAGGTTTCCCCAATTTATTTTCCACCAACGCATTAGGTCGTATTTACACAGTTCATCCAAGAAACGATGAGTGTTTCTATTTGTTCGTTCGTGGCCCAACATCATTCCAAGATTTGAGAACTATAAATGGTGAATTGTGTGACACGTATAGAGAAGCATGTCAACGCTTGCGATTGTTGGAGAATGACGCTCATTGGGAATGCACCCTCGAAGATGCTGTGCTTTCATCAAATGCTCATCAAATACGAACACTGTTTTCGATAATTGTTTCAACATGCTGCCCATCCAAACCGACTGATTTATGGAGCAAATACAAAGATGCCATGTGTGATGATATTTTGCATCAGGTGCGTATTAGAACATCAAATCCAAATTTGCAACTGAATGAGGAAATTTACAACGAGGCTTTGATTTTAATTGAGGACATGTGCTTGATGATGGCGAACAAGGTATTGTCTGAGTTAGGCATGGCAGCTACCAATCGACCGATGCACGACGTATTTAATCAAGAGTTGCGACGCGAAATACAATATGATTGCGATGCCTTGAAGGAATTAGTACGAACAAACGTTCCACTGTTGAATCGACAACAAAAATATGCATACGACACTCTTATGAAAGTTGTGAAAGATGGAACTGGAGGAATTTTTTTTTTGGATGCTCCCGGTGGAACTGGAAAAACTTTTTTGATTGCGTTGATTTTGGCCACGATACGCTCGCAGAATGATATTGCACTTGCACTTGCTTCATCAGGAATTGCAGCTACGTTGTTGGAAGGCGGTCGTACTGCCCATTCAGCACTCAAGTTGCCATTGAAGTTGCACATCAATGAAAATCCAACATGCAACATTTCCAAGAACAGTGCAATGGCCAAAGTTTTGCAGCAAAGCAAACTAATCGTTTGGGATGAGTGTACAATGGCGCATAAAAAGTCTTTGGAGGCATTAGATAAAACTTTGCAAGATTTACGAAACAATCAAAGCCGTTTTGGTGGTGCAATGATTCTGTTGGCAGGGGATTTTCGGCAAACATTGCCAGTGATTCCACGGTCAACGCCAGCCGATGAACTTAATGCATGTTTGAAGTCGTCCGTTTTGTGGAAACACTTCAAGAAACTCAAATTGACTGTGAACATGCGTGTCGAGCTGCAGAACGATCAATCTGGAGAAGCATTTTCCAAACAATTGCTGGACATTGGCAACGGCAAAATCCCGGTTGACATTTCGACCGGTTGCATTCAATTTCCCCCCGGTTTCTGTCAGTTCACCGAATCAAAATCCGAGCTAATCCGAAAGGTATTTCCAAACATTGCACAAAATTACAAAAATCATGATTGGTTGAGCGAACGTGCTATATTGGCTGCGAAAAACATTGATGTCGACGAATTGAATTTTAAGATTCAAGGTGAAATTGCTGTCGAATTGATGACGTACAAATCGGTGGATTCCGTTACTTCCCAAAATGATGTTGTCAACTATCCAACCGAGTTTTTAAACTCGCTGGAATTACCCGGATTACCGCCTCACAATCTCCAACTGAAAGTCGGATCGGTAATCATAATGTTACGAAACATAAACCAACCACGTCTTTGTAATGGCACCCGACTTGCGGTAAAAAACCTGATGAACAACGTCATCGAAGCAACAATACTTAAAGGAAAGTACAAAGGAGAAGACGTTTTGATACCACGGATCCCAATGGCTCTGACCGACATGCCATTCGATTTTAAACGATTGCAGTTTCCGGTACGGCTTGCATTCGCTATGACAATTAATAAATTTCAAGGGCAGTCATTGCGTGTTTGCGGCATTAACCTTGAAAATCCATGCTTCTCGCATGGTCAATTGTATGTCGCCTGTTCCCGTGTCGGAACACCATCAGCATTATTTATTTACGCGCCAGGCAACAAAACTAAAAATGTCGTGTATCATAAAGCATTGCAATGAAGGAAACTACGATATCACTGCAAAGCAACAGAAAAAAGTATTTCTTTATTTTAATTGGTTCCTGAACATCGATCTTTCAATCAAAATGTAAATATAACACCATATATTGTACATATTTTCAAATCAAATGTAATTTAAACACACCTCAAACCTACATAAATAAAAATTATCATTTAAAAGTACGTTGTTTGTCTCTTTTTACTATTTTTTCATAATTCAAACAGCTTCTCACAAATTCACAAATCGAACACAAACATTTTTTCTAATATATGGACAGGACAACGTCTGTCGGGTCAGCTAGTTTTTGAATATAATTGAGATATTGACTTGAAATTTTGTTTGTAATATCACAAATTAACTTATCTAAACAAATAAAAAAAATAGTTCGGAAAAAATGTGGACCAAATTGTTCCTAATATTTGCAATCCTATCAAAATGTTTATACAAATTTTAGTTTTAGCGCTCAATAAATATGTAATCTATATAAATAAAAATCAATTGTCGTTCGTTGGTAATTGCATCAGTTGAGAACGGCTAGACCGATTTGGACAATTTTTTTACTGAAATGTTCGTCATAGTCCAACTTAGGTTTTTACGGAAAGAAAAATTTACCACGCCCACTTTTACGCCCACTTTTTTCCATTTATCTAAAATCGGAAAACGGCTGCACCGATATGGCTAATCTTTTATTTAAATGATCGTAGTAATCTAATTTAAGTTTTTACTGAAAGAAAAATTTACCACGCCCACTTTTACGCCCACTTTTTTCGATTTATCTAAAATCGGAAAACGGCTGCACCGATATGGCTAATCTTTTATTTAAATGATCGTAGTAATCTAATTTAAGTTTTTACTGAAAGAAAAATTTACCACGCCCACTTTTACGCCCACTTTTTTCGATTTATCTAAAATCGGAAAACGGCTGCACCGATTTGTCAAATTCTCCTTATTTTTCGGCTTATTTGTAAGTAAAGTTTTTGCTGGGATATTCTTATGTTGTAAATAACTCATTTGTTATTACTTTTGTATTGTTTCGCGATTTGTCCGAAAATACCGTTACTTTTTTATTTACATTCCAATTTATTTGTGCAAATGTTGATTGACTGCTTATTGTCAAATTGTTGATCAAATTAATCGGTGGACGAAAAATAAAATAAGTGCAATTGTTAATTGTGAATTAAAAAAAGTTTAAAGTGTTTCTAAAAAAGTTAACTAACGGTGATAAGTTTTTTTTTGAATTAAGATTCCATTGTAAGTACATTGCAATCAATTCATTAATTGAAATAAGTTAAATCGTGTTACCTCAAACAAATTTATAGATTAACCTACTATAGACTGTGGGTTTTGAAGTTATAAACGGTTAAAAGGTAAGAGCAAAGTCAATAAATTCTATCGCATTGTAATGCCGCCAATAAGAAGGAGCAATTTAGGTCGCAGAACTCGCAATGCTTCAAATCAAGCGTATTTTCGATCTAATCAAACTGCGGAACAACTCGAAGAGCGAAATGAAATTGAACGAAATCGATTATCACAAACACGTTCTGCACGTACACAAGAAGAAAGAGAATATGCAAACGAAGTAGATATGCATCGAATGAGACACAATCGTTCTATAGAATCCAACCGAGTGATAATTAATTCAAATGTACGTGCAAGAAGAGAAACAAATGTTGCGTTAAATACTCATCGAGCTGCATTTCATTACAACAGGACAGTCGATTACAGTGCAGACCATTCCGTTGCTATTGGTTCGATGAGCGTTGTGTGCCCACATTGTAAGGCATTGAAATATAAAAATGAAACTCCTGGATTGTGTTGCGCAAGTGGCAAAGTGAAATTGACACCGTTGATTCCACCACCAGAGCCATTGCTCTCATTGGTTTCTGGAACAGGAGCTCATTCCAAGCATTTCCTAACACAAATCCAGAACTACAACAATTGTTTCCAAATGACTTCATTTGGCGCAACAAATGTGATTCGGGATAATTTCATGCCTACTTTCAAGGTAATTTCACCACTTACAGCATTTTATTTTGTTTTCTTATGTAAATTAAACATTACAGATTCAAGGTCAAATATATCATCGAGCAGGTTCGCTTTTGCCAGTTCCGGGTGCTGACTATAAATTTCTGCAGATTTACTTCATGGGCAATGCTCCACAAGAAGTAGAACAGCGTTGTGCATACAACAGTTCGGTAAAAAGACCAATTGTTGAGCAACTGCAAACTTTTTTCCATCAACACAATCAATTGATTGCATTGTTCAAAACCGCACTAGACCGCATGCCCTCTGATAATCACAAAATTGTTATCAGAGCCGATAAGACTCCTACGGGAGAACACGCAAGACGTTTCAATGCACCAACAATTGATGATGTCGCCATTGTCGTCGTTGGTGAAAATTTGGAATCACGTGATATCGTTCTACATCGACGAAATAATCAGCAGCAGCGTGTGTACGAAACTCACCGATCATATGATGCGTTACAATATCCAATCATATTTTGGCAAGGTGAAGACGGTTATCATTTCTCGATCAAAATGATAAATCCGCTTACAGGTGAATATCAAATCTATATTTTTTCTATTATAAGATCAATTAATTTTATTGACGCGAAAATTAATGTACAGGCGCTGAAACAAACAAAAAAGTAAGTTCAATGAACTATTATGCATTTCGACTGATGGTTCGTGAAAATGAGGACAATCACATATTGAAATGTCGTCGTCTTTTCCACCAATATGCTGTCGATATGTATGTAAAAATAGAAACAGAAAGATTGACATTCATTAGATTGAACCAGAAAAAACTGCGTTCCGAAGAGTACATACACCTTCGAGATGCCATAAATGTGGACGGGAACGCACACAATATCGGCCGGATGACGATTCTCCCAGCAACGTACGTCGGAAGTCCTCGCCATATGCATGAATATGCTCAGGATGCTATAACCTACGTTCGACACTACGGTACAGCAGATTTATTCATAACTTTCACTTGCAATCCACAGTGGATAGAAATTCGGCAAGAATTATTCCCTGGCCAATCACCCATAGAGTGGCAAAAACGCGGACTACCACACGCGCATATCCTCATTTGGTTGATTGAGAAGATAAGACCGAATGAAATCGATGATGTGATATCAGCTGAAATTCCTGATGAAGTAGAAGATCCAGGCTTGCACGAGGTTGTTACTAAAAACATGATTCATGGTCCCTGTGGATCATTAAATATCCTTTCTCCGTGTATGGTCGACGGCAAATATTCGAAGCGTTATCCAAGGCCATTAGTAGCTGAAACAATTACCGGAAATGATGGTTACCCACTGTATCGTCGCCGTTCAATTGCTGACAATGGAAGATCAACAATGGTGAAAGTGAATCAGCAGGACATTCAAATTGATAACCGTTGGATTGTTCCGTATTCGCCACTACTCTCCAAAACATTCAAAGCACATATCAACGTCGAATCTTGCCATTCCGTGAAATCCATCAAATACATCTGCAAATATGTGACCAAAGGTAGTGACATGGCTGTGATTGGAGTTAGTGCGGAGAATTCCATCGATGAAGTCACTCAATTTCAAATGGGCCGCTATGTTAGTAGTAACGAAGCAATTTGGCGCATTTTTTCATTTAGCATTCATGAAAGACATCCTTCTGTTATTCATTTAGCCGTACATTTGGAAAATAGTCAAAGAGTGTACTTTACTGAGGAGAATGTATTACAACGAGTTGATCGACCGCCACCTACAACATTGACCAGATTTTTTGAAATGTGCAGGAACGATGAATTTGCCCGAACGTTACTATACTCCGAAATGCCAAGATATTATACTTGGAATCAATCGACAAAGAAATTTCAACGACGGAAACAAGGAAATCCTGTTCCAGGTTTCCCCAATTTATTTTCCACCAACGCATTAGGTCGTATTTACACAGTTCATCCAAGAAACGATGAGTGTTTCTATTTGTTCGTTCGTGGCCCAACATCATTCCAAGATTTGAGAACTATAAATGGTGAATTGTGTGACACGTATAGAGAAGCATGTCAACGCTTGCGATTGTTGGAGAATGACGCTCATTGGGAATGCACCCTCGAAGATGCTGTGCTTTCATCAAATGCTCATCAAATACGAACACTGTTTTCGATAATTGTTTCAACATGCTGCCCATCCAAACCGACTGATTTATGGAGCAAATACAAAGATGCCATGTGTGATGATATTTTGCATCAGGTGCGTATTAGAACATCAAATCCAAATTTGCAACTGAATGAGGAAATTTACAACGAGGCTTTGATTTTAATTGAGGACATGTGCTTGATGATGGCGAACAAGGTATTGTCTGAGTTAGGCATGGCAGCTACCAATCGACCGATGCACGACGTATTTAATCAAGAGTTGCGACGCGAAATACAATATGATTGCGATGCCTTGAAGGAATTAGTACGAACAAACGTTCCACTGTTGAATCGACAACAAAAATATGCATACGACACTCTTATGAAAGTTGTGAAAGATGGAACTGGAGGAATTTTTTTTTTGGATGCTCCCGGTGGAACTGGAAAAACTTTTTTGATTGCGTTGATTTTGGCCACGATACGCTCGCAGAATGATATTGCACTTGCACTTGCTTCATCAGGAATTGCAGCTACGTTGTTGGAAGGCGGTCGTACTGCCCATTCAGCACTCAAGTTGCCATTGAAGTTGCACATCAATGAAAATCCAACATGCAACATTTCCAAGAACAGTGCAATGGCCAAAGTTTTGCAGCAAAGCAAACTAATCGTTTGGGATGAGTGTACAATGGCGCATAAAAAGTCTTTGGAGGCATTAGATAAAACTTTGCAAGATTTACGAAACAATCAAAGCCGTTTTGGTGGTGCAATGATTCTGTTGGCAGGGGATTTTCGGCAAACATTGCCAGTGATTCCACGGTCAACGCCAGCCGATGAACTTAATGCATGTTTGAAGTCGTCCGTTTTGTGGAAACACTTCAAGAAACTCAAATTGACTGTGAACATGCGTGTCGAGCTGCAGAACGATCAATCTGGAGAAGCATTTTCCAAACAATTGCTGGACATTGGCAACGGCAAAATCCCGGTTGACATTTCGACCGGTTGCATTCAATTTCCCCCCGGTTTCTGTCAGTTCACCGAATCAAAATCCGAGCTAATCCGAAAGGTATTTCCAAACATTGCACAAAATTACAAAAATCATGATTGGTTGAGCGAACGTGCTATATTGGCTGCGAAAAACATTGATGTCGACGAATTGAATTTTAAGATTCAAGGTGAAATTGCTGTCGAATTGATGACGTACAAATCGGTGGATTCCGTTACTTCCCAAAATGATGTTGTCAACTATCCAACCGAGTTTTTAAACTCGCTGGAATTACCCGGATTACCGCCTCACAATCTCCAACTGAAAGTCGGATCGGTAATCATAATGTTACGAAACATAAACCAACCACGTCTTTGTAATGGCACCCGACTTGCGGTAAAAAACCTGATGAACAACGTCATCGAAGCAACAATACTTAAAGGAAAGTACAAAGGAGAAGACGTTTTGATACCACGGATCCCAATGGCTCTGACCGACATGCCATTCGATTTTAAACGATTGCAGTTTCCGGTACGGCTTGCATTCGCTATGACAATTAATAAATTTCAAGGGCAGTCATTGCGTGTTTGCGGCATTAACCTTGAAAATCCATGCTTCTCGCATGGTCAATTGTATGTCGCCTGTTCCCGTGTCGGAACACCATCAGCATTATTTATTTACGCGCCAGGCAACAAAACTAAAAATGTCGTGTATCATAAAGCATTGCAATGAAGGAAACTACGATATCACTGCAAAGCAACAGAAAAAAGTATTTCTTTATTTTAATTGGTTCCTGAACATCGATCTTTCAATCAAAATGTAAATATAACACCATATATTGTACATATTTTCAAATCAAATGTAATTTAAACACACCTCAAACCTACATAAATAAAAATTATCATTTAAAAGTACGTTGTTTGTCTCTTTTTACTATTTTTTCATAATTCAAACAGCTTCTCACAAATTCACAAATCGAACACAAACATTTTTTCTAATATATGGACAGGACAACGTCTGTCGGGTCAGCTAGTATGAAATAAAATCTTTATTTATTAACAAAACTAATCGAAATTTGCAGGGTTTTTTTTAATTTTTCATTCTAAATAACATAGTGTAAAATCCCAAAAATGGTATTCTTTACAATTTTGCCAACAGGTCCTTCGGGGCTGAGAAAATGCTTTAAAAATAAATAGAAATCACATCAAGGTTTCCAAAACTGCTTTCCGTTTTCTGATCCCAGCTTTGGGATTTTAGAACATGTGGTCCAAAGTTAAAATTTTGATAAAAAATAGGTCAAATTACGAAGGGCGACATATTCGAAAAATATGACATGTTTTTAATACCAAAATATTCTCCGTAAATATATCTTACAGAAAAACATAAAACTGTTATATGTTCTTAAAGAAAGTTTTATTTTAATAAAATAAGAGTTAAGTCACCTTTTCACCGAAAAACCAGCAAAAATCTACAAATTTTTGAATTTTTAAATTGAAAATCATTTATTTTCGGATCCGTAATCGATGTTGCTCTGGAATTTTTTATATATTACTAGATTGACCCGGTGCGCTTCGCTACCCCTGTCGATGTAAAAATCGGTTCAGCCGTTTAGTAATTATTGTTTAAAAACTAAAGGTACCAATTTTACCCGTTTTCCCCCCTTTTTTCCCTTTCTGGTCCAAGTATTGAAAAAATTTATAGCCTATTGACGCTTCCAAGTAAGGATCTATCTATGTTCCAAATTTCAATAAAATCGGTTCAGCCGTTTAGGCGTGATGCTCAAACAAACAAACAAACAAACAAACAAACAAATAAACAAACAAACAAACAAACTTACAAAGACATTTATATATTTATATAGATTGGTAATTTAGATATCTAACTAATAAAAAAATTCGAGTCTATTCGGTGCAAAAGTACGCCCTATATTTTTAAAAATGCGGATCAAGATCTAGCCGAGCGCTTCCCAAAACTTTAAAAATCTTTGAAATCGGATGGGAAACAAAAAAATGGCACGTCATTAAAAATTTTACATGTCGAAGGTACCCTACATTGAGCCTCCATAGCGCCTCGCCTGGATCATTTACAGGGTCCATTTTAATAACTTAAACTCCTTGGTTACGCCCACGTCAAATTTTATCCCGATCGGGCGCTCCGTTTAGAAATGCCAGATTTATTTCCCAAAAATTTTGATTCTGCCCCACTGTGTAATATAATGTAGTTCTGCAAGGCAGTTTTTTTATTTCGCCTTTTTACATTTTTCGTTATATCTTTGCCATTTACAGTCGGATCTTAAAGTATGTTATATAAATATTTTTGTCTCAGGGAGACCAATGTTTAATGATTTCTTGCGAGCTTTAATTTTTAGACATTAGGGTGGTAGGAACAAAGATCTGATGGATAAATACTAGAGCGGGATACTTGAGGTCAATGGCTCTTCGTCTTCTCAAGACAAAAACATTGATATATCATACTTTAAGATCCGACTGTAAATGCCAAAGATATAACGAAAAATGTAAAAAGGCGACCCCTACACTCGGCAAAAAAAAAATAATAAAAATTTTTCGTAACTGCCTTGTATAAATACATTATATTAGGGGGTGTACGGCGCACGTTTTATTTTATTTTTTTTCTTGTAAAGGGCTATGGATTTCTTTTTATTTTTAAAGAATCGGTCTTTTGCACTATGTACAGTCAAAATCTCTTGAATTTGGGAATGTCCGGCTCTGAACATTTTTGAACAATTGTTTTTAAGTTACTTCTTTTATACAAAATGTCAAGGAAACCAGACATATTATTTTATTTCTGTTTTGCGACACACAGTAGTCGCCCTAAAGAATGATATGCTCAATATTATAAAATCTTACAGTACATTTTCCAAAATTTTAATAATTTTTTTTTTTTTAAGCCCGACAGAACTTGCGAAAGGGTTAACAGTCAATCGAACTGTCATACTGCGCTCACTCTGGCAAATCATTATAAGTAGATCAACGGTTGAACAACGCTACCAAATATACTTTGAAAGTCAGACATCGCAAAATTGCGTTCAACGATGAGGCTAATTTTTTGCGCATTTGGAGTTAGACCAATCCACATCAAATCCTACAGACTCCGTTACCTCCAGAAAAATGCACCGTTTGGTGCAGCTTACATGCTGTTGGCATCATCTGACCTTATTTCTTCAAAAATTATGTCTTTCCGGTCTTTACTTTTTTGTGTAATTTTTTACAATATGAAGTACCTTCGTTTAAAAAAACACACTTTAGAACTAGCCATATCCTTTCCGAGAGACCACAAGAATAAATATTGATGGTTTATTTAATTGCTTACTATTTACTAAATACATAAGTTAATTTAGCATACTGCAAGTGTAACTCATATACATGAAGATAATTTTGGAGAAAACAATGAGGTCAATTGTTATCAGTACATTTTCACGTATGTGTCATAAATTTATAAATATTTCGTAATAAGTGGCGTATACAAGAAAATGGCAAATTTTTTGTGGAGCTAAAAATGCTTATAACTTATTAAATTTCATTCATGACTTTGAAAATGTTTACACTAATCAATGTAGATTTTCAAGGACTAGACCATACAGAAATATCGAACCACATTTTTCGACTCAATTTTTTTATACAAATCGTTGAAACTTTTAATTCAATTTCCCAAAAAAAATGTTTTGCAGTTAAGTGAAGATAACTTCGGGACGACGACATGACAAGTTCAATAAAAAAAGCAGCATCCAAATAGCTAAAAAACAAGAAATATTAGTGCAACTAAATAGCAGAGCAACCAAAGAAATGTAAATTGCTGCCAGACAAAATTGCAACAAAAAATTAAAATAGTAACTATATTTTAATGATGGCTAATACAGTAGCAATTGTTAACCCTGGTGGAAAGTAAAACAAAACAACATGTTTAATTAATCATATAATTTGTTTGTTTAATTATAATTTATTTTTTGGTTTGTTCTTGATTTTGTTTCGTTTATTTTATTTATTTTTTTTTCATTTTAGCACATACAAATACATACATAAATAATCGATTAAATAATTTAAAATCTAGGGTTCTTATCAAATAACAACACTTTGATATTCATACAAATTCATACTGAATGCGCCTGTATCTCAATAATGTATTCGCTTAATCTAAAGATAATCTTAACTAAGAATTTCACAAGTATATATATGTATGTTTATAATTTGATTGATCGTATCGATTAGAAGAGTAATTGATTTAATTATTTTCACATTCTTTCATTTGTATAACTGGATTGACAAATTTCGATTTCTTGCATTTGGTAAAAAAAAATTGACAGATTTTGGAGAATTGATATTTTAAACATTCATTGTTTAAATACATTAAAGGTTTAAGTCTAATTTTGTTTTTTTATTATTACACATAATATGTGTGTGTGTATTTGTTTTATAACTGTATTTGTATGTAATTTCTTAATTATTGACACAAGTTTCAATTCAAATATAAATTACGACCACCACATTGGCAGTAATTTTCTAATATTATTTATTTATTTACTTATTATTTTTCACTAATTAATTGTAATGTATGATAATAATTGAATTAACAAACAAATAACGCAATTGATTGATCATTTAACATTAATTTAATTTAATCTCATTTCATTTCATTTTAATTCAATTTAGTTATTTTATTTAATTGTTTTATGTGTATGTATGTATGTATTTATGTAGATTTCTGTGTATGTTTGTGTATATTGTTTATCCTAGATTTCGTCGTTTAAATTTTATTTACAAAAAGATTATTTTCTTAAATTTTTTAAAAATAATATTTAAAAAAAATGTTTCATTGTATCATCAGTCAAGAACACTTGTCAAAATATTCATTTATTTAACAGACATAATTACTTTGTTAATTGAATTTGATTACTTAATTAATTGAAATTCTATTCTTACGCTAAATAATTTATCGTTCGAATTAACTAAACTGTTTGAATCCGAATATTTTTCATTTAAATGCATTTGTTTGTTAGTTTTATTCTTTTGATGGATTTTTTTTTTGGCTTAAAAAATTTCGATGTTTTTCCAAAAAAAAAAAATCTTATTTCTTTTTATATGCAAGTCAAAAAGCAGATATGCTGAAGTCAGTACGGTTCGAGTTAAATGCAAAAATTATTACGATATGTTGAAAATTTTGAAAAACTAATTCAAAATTAAATAAATAATTCATTGGTCTTGATTATTTGGATTCAATTTAAGGTCTCTGTTTTTAAGCCTTATTCATCGATGATATGTTATCACAAAATGCCGAAGGAGGGCTCAAGTTTTTCTCACTGATTATGTGATGATATTCGTCGGGTACTTGTGCTGTCACGGAAGATTGATTTTTGGCTGCATCATACTGCTGCTTGTTGTTGGTTATTTTAGAGGGGTATAAATGACCCGACATGGTTGAGCCAATGGCCAGGGTGTCGGCATTGCTAAGTGTCTCCATGGCACGGTAATCGAAAAATGTAGACATATTGTCATTTGGTATACCCAAGAGATGGAGGGGTTCAATACTATGTGGTAAATGATGGCGATAATTGTCATGGCCTTCACCGACCACACCCGCTTTGCCATCACCGCCCAATAGTTTCCCCTTGCGTCTAGGTGTTATGGTTAGAAAATCGCCATAGCTTTTGTTGTGACATGCCAGAGACGAAGCCGAACTAAGGGGATTTTTGGCATGACCCATTAAACGTTCATGCTGGACTGCAGCTGAAGTTACTTGGGCAGTGGCAGCGGCCTGATTGCCGGCTTGTTTTAGAATTTCAACATAGGAGCCCGACTGGACAATATGCGGGGAGGGGATGCCGTTAGGTGAGCACTGGAATTCACCGGCGAGACTGTTGCCGCTGTTGGAACTATTATCGGCAGTTTTTGGTCGTATTTTGCTGGATATACTGCCGGACAAATTTGTATGGTTGGTTGAATTTTTGGCACATTCGTCTGAAGATTTTCGCTCATGATGTTTGGGTGACTGTGTTTGCTGTTTACCTGGTTGCTGCTGTTGCTGTTTACTACGTTGCTTGGGTGGCGGGTCAAAGAGCCTGTAGTCGAGCGGCACCGCGTCCATGCTGCTGTATTTTTTTATATTTATGTGTATGATTGGTAAGTATGAAAAATTAAAAAAATAAATAATGAAAATAGTATTAATTTGCTAATAAGTCAATTATGTAAATCTAAATAATACACATTGAGGTCCTATAAAAATAATTTTGCAAATGTACGTCTCTGAAAATAATGATTGGTAAGTGGAATGCCACCGATTTTGATTTAAGTGTAGTAATAAATTAATTGACAATAGCGGTATTCACAATGTAGAGTACTTGGCCTGGTAATGTAGTAAAAGAGCACAATATCAAAAAACTAAAAACAAAATACATTAGAAATTGAAATGTTTGTCAATAAATAGCTTTTCTGCCTTTTTACTAGGCCAAGTACTCTACATTGTGAATACCGCTAATATATAAAGAAACATGGCAGTAATAATATTCCCACATTTTTTATTGTTCCGATCTACATATAACACGATAGACTTGTTTATTATTATAGTATTACAAGAAATTATCATTTTTTGAATTAATTATAAGCTAACTTATTAACTATAATGAATTGTAGAATCTTTAAATTTAGGATATTTATATAAATACATCAATGGTGTCGGAAAATCGTTAACAATTTAAGAAAATCTATGAAATATTTGAAATTTCAAAGAGTACATTTGCATATTTCCTGTTTAATACATGTGGCCTCTAATACATATGTGTGTAAAAATATTATATAATTCAATAAATAAATAATTTATTTGTTAGTGGATATATGTAACAATTCATGCAATTTTCTAGCAATACAAACATTCATTAAACCAAAACTGTAATTTTCGTTTCAAACTTGGTCATTGTTCCAAGGACGAAGCCTCCATTATTTCTCATAGCCCCCATAAAACTCCCCTATTTGAATATATATTTAGTATAAAAAATGCAACAAAAATACCTCTAATAAAAGTTAGAATCAAAATAAAATTCGCAGCAATTAAGTTTCTTATGAACCCAAATCACTTCTCGTATTTTTGTGATGATCGGTTCATAATTTACCGTAGCTCGAATATAAAAACTCTTTCTGAAAATAAATTCGGGCATATATTATTTAAATAAATTGGTTTTGGGTAAGAACTTGACAGCAAGTAATTTTCATATCAATCGAAATCATTCTTCCGTATTTTGGGAGGATCGGTTCATAATAGGTCCCATCCCGAAAAAACCTTAAATGGGTATAAAACCTTTAAATATATATGTATCGTTCAGACATTGACACCAAGTAATTTTGCTATCAACCGAAATCATTCTTCCATATTTTGGGGCGGATCAGTCCATAACAGAAATTTCGCTAATGCTCACATTACCTTAATAGTTAGTTTGAAAATAGAATTTGCTCCAATCCAGTTTCTTATAAACAGAAATCACTTCCACTAATTGTTTGATGATCCCTTTCCGAAAATCACATAAATGTATGTACATTAGGGTGGCCCTTAATAAACAAAAGTTTGATTTTTCCCAGTCTCACTCCCCCAGTTTGGTGAATTTTGGTAAAAAAAATCATCCTGAAAAAATTTTATGTAAATCCGTTGGGGTTAAGACGTTCCGCAAGCCCTCTGAAGTTCTAAGATGCATTTACAAGGGAAAAACAATGCAATTTTTTCAGTTTTTTATAAAAATTTCTCCATTCAAAAATTACTTTTGCAATTTAATTTAATTTAAAATAATAGAAATGTGTACGTAATTTTCTTTCCAATGAGATATAAAAGTTCATTAACGTGTCTCAGGCCACTAGAACACGAAATCTAGAAACAAAATTAACATATTTTGAGGAATATTAATATAAAAACTAATTTTTAATTAAAATATATCCACAGTTACTTGTATATGTGTTTTCGTTATCGTAGGATACCGTTAACCTATTCGCAGGTATGATCAAAAAAACTTTATTTTTTAACGCAATTTCAAAATTCCATTTTCAAATTTTTAAACATTTTGTTAAACAAATTTCAAAATTTTTTTATCATCATATTGGGATTTACTGAGAATACAATAATGATATATAAATATGAAATTTATGAAAATACCTCTTATAGTTTTTCCGTACCTGTGATTTAAATTTTGAAATATTCGAGAGAAACTAATTTTTGCCCATATTTTGGCGAATGAGCTCATTTCCTTACTGTTATTAATTTTAAGTAAAACCTATTCAGAATTTTACTAAAATTAAATTTTTAAATTGAATAGGTTAACTCAAATTCAAGTAAATATGGATATATTTTATGTAAAAATGAGCTTTTATTTTAATATTTTTCAAAAATATGTTAATTTTGTTCCTACATTTCTTGTTCAAGTTGCCTGAGACATGTTAATGACCTGGGGAATTTTTAATAACTTTAAAATTTTTTAACCAATTTTAGTCTTTTATATCTCATTAGAACGACAATTACATACACATTTCTATTCTTTTAAATTGCAAAAGTAAAGGTAATTTTTTAATGGCAACATTTTAAAAAAAATTAGAAAAATTGTATGTTTTTCCCTTGTAAGTACACCTCAAAACGTCAACGGACTTGCGGCACTTCTTAACCTCAACCGATTCACCAAAAACTTTTTCTGGATGATTGTTTTACAAAAATTCACCAAACTGGGAAAACTCAAACTATTGTTTGTTAAGAGCCACCCTAATGTACATACATTTTATAATAATATTGGTTTGGATAAGAAATTTGTACCAAGTAATAAATTTATCAACGAAAATCACTATTTTTTATTTTATTTTGATCGGTTATAATTGACCATTGTTCCATAAAGAGCATTATGCGAAAAATCAAACTATATTGAATAAATCTCTTATAAATAAAAATCTATACTCAAAATTGTGTTTATTAGTTATAGCTCCTAAATAATCCCGGAAATCTTTCTAAGGTTAAGTTAATCGGTTAACCGATTAATTTTTTTCGATTAATTAAAACTGCCGATTTTCAAATAACAAATAAACCGATTAATTTGTGCCGATTAACCGAAATTTCTGAGTATTAATTTGAAAAAGAAATATACAATGTCATTAATCATGTACGTAAGTGCTGTAAACTTTTTAATAAATAAAATGAAAAACAGCAAAAATTACAGCCTTATATATGCTGTAAAACATCGCTGGTCGGTCGAGCTTGTCCAATATGATAGACAAATGCACGAACCGTGTGCTAGCTGATTTTGGTTTGAATCCTTTTACAAATTCGGAAATACAAGTTTTTGAAATCGTATATAAATAGGCCACACGTTTTTTTGTGGTACACTTTTAAGTATGTTATTGTCCACCAATATTGATGAAACATATATGGTTTAAAAGGTTATTTTCTCTAGATATTAGGGTGTTCAATCAATTAACCGTTAATCGGTGCCGTTGGACGTGGCTATAAAAGAGCATAGTAAGGATTCTGCTATTTTAATTGAATTTGAGGGAATAATAAAATGTTTAATTAATTATTTAATGAAGGCCAACAATTCTAATGCTAACGATTTAATTGAAAGCTTATAGTCTAGACTTAATGATAGACGAAATATAGTTTTAAATACACATTTTATTTTTTAACCTTTTTGGTATAATGGACGATTTTATATGCTTAGAAAACACTAAAAAAAGAACTGAGAAATTTGATATTCTTTATCATGCCTTACTTTCGATTTCTGCAACATCTACAAACAGCGTGAGAGTTATTTTCAAGTAAAGTTTTATTTAAACTAAAGAAAAAATCTTTTAAATGGAAAACATTTAAATTGTATTATTTTTGTTTAAAGAATATTAGAGAAGATCTCAATAAAATCCTAAAAAAACTCACATGTGTACACAGAGAAAACAGATTCGTAATAGCAACCGGATTTGTTGCCAATCGAATGATTCGGTTGCACACATAGACTTTTTCGGTTCTATCAACAGAAAGTCAGTAGATAAAGAAGAATTTCGGTTGAAGCAACCAAGCTTTTGTTACCCTTTCTAAAGTTTTGTAGCCAAAACTGTAAAATTCGGTCACTAAGGTAGAATCATTCGATTGGCAACAAATTAGGTTGCTATTACGAATCTGTTTTCTCTGTGTATATAGAAACGATCTCAAATACCATATTTGTTTGCAATAATTTTTTCTTTTGTTGAAACGTTATGTTTATGCTCTTGTTCGTTTTATTAATAGAATACCTTAATGTGTACAGAAAATTTGTGGTTTAATTTTCAATTTAAAATTATGATAGGTATTATTCGGTTAATCGAATAATTTAAAATTAACCGATTAACCGATTAAACCAGAAACCCGATTAATTGAATACCCTAGATCTATAGAATTAGCTTACTGGCCTACCTAAATAAAAGCGTAAGGCGGAACGTTTCTTTACGCTTAGCTTTAACGCTGAAATGTCATACCTAAATAAAAGCGGCAACGCTACGTCAAACAATAAAAACATGGTTATCAAAAAAATAAATATACATTGCAGTATTGCTGTTTCTGATTTGTGTTTTGTGATTTGAAAACTAAAGTTTTATCCAAACAAGTACGAGTGCTATATTCGGCTATGCCGAATCTTATATACCCTTCACCTTTGTTGTGGATGCATTACTTGCCTATTTTCAGCGTATATCATCCTAAATATATCAAGAAAACTTTTAAAAATTTTACATTTAATTGATATTGCTATATTGAAGAAGTTACAAACGAAACAACAATCTTATATATACCCTTCTCAAAAACAACAACGCCAAACGAAACGAAACACAAAAAAAAAAAAAAAACAAAATACGCAAAGCAGTGAAACCAATTCACATCCAAACATACATATTGTACGTTTTGTTGCTTTTTTGTCAAACACCAAAAAAAAAAAACAAAAACAAAATAATGAAGCCAACAAACATCCAAACATATGCACGTTTTGTTGCTTTTTTGTGAAACACCAAAAAAAAAAACAAAAACAAAATAATGAAGCCAACAAACATCCAAACATATGCACGTTTTGTTGCTTTTTTGTGAAACACCAAAAAAAAAAAACAAAAACAAAATACACAAAGTATGAAGACAACACACAATGAATCCAACACACATACGTTTTGTTGTTTTTTTTGTCAAAGCATGCAATAAATTGTCTTTTTTTGATGAAATTTTCAGAGGTTGTCTCGGATTTTTGCTCATATCTCCGTTATTTATGGACGGATTTTGCTGATTTTAAATAGCAAAATTCTCGAAAGCATGTCTGACAGAATTATTGAAGATTTGGATCCCGAAGATATCTGGGGTCTTCAGAAAATTGATTTCAACAGACAGAGAGACAGACGGACAGACAGACAGACAGACAGACAGACGGACATGGCTTAATCGACTCCGCTATCTATAAGGATCCAGAATATATATACTTTATAGGGTCGGAAAATTATATTGTGGAAATTACAAACGGAATGACAAATTTATATATACCCTTCTCACGAAGGTGAAGGGTATAAAAACTAAATATTAAAGTTTAAAAAATGAGTTTCTTGCACATTTGTTTCTCCTTTTGTATGTATGTGTTTACATTTATTGTGTTTTGCAACTAACTTCACTATTAAACGCGCTGTCAAAATCGGATTTTCCAATTGCAAAGCGTTGCCGCCGCGTTATTTCGGTATGCTGCATACAATTTGTATGGGTATGAGAATTTTTGACAAGTAAAAAACGCCTTCCGCTCCAATTTAGGTATGCGTGTTAGAATCAATGGCCCATAATCATAGTCGAACACTAAAGTCAGTTCTTTTTAAAAATAACTTTAAATAAAAAACCTGTTTTTAATTGTTTTGCAACTATAGTCAAATTTAAAGTATAGGCCCAACTATAATATGCATACACTAGCTTAAGTCAGCTTAACTCAACAAACCATTTCATAAGCAAAATGTACCTAAATTGTAGAATAAGCTTATCATAAGAGATTTCCTACAACTTTTGATAAGCATACACTTAGTTTATATAACAATTTAACACATATGATTGCAAATGACTTATGCTCGCAATAGTTTTGTAATTGTTTTTGAGAATAATATTCCGTTATTTGACGCGTACCTTAATTTCGTATTATTTGTTGAAGTTTTTAGTCTTATTGTTTGGTTCAAAGAGTGAAGTGTTTTAAAAAGTTTAAATTTTTTAAAAAGTAATTATTAAAATAATAAAACTTAATAAATAAATTTCAGAAAAATTAAATTCTTATGAAAAACGTGTATAAATAGTATTTAGTTATATTCCCAAGCTTACAAAACTATTACGAATGTAAAGCTAAAAATTTACAAAAAATTCCGCATTTTTAAGTTTTACACCCTACACAAATGGAAATTCCAGATATATTCTGAAATGTAAATAGAAACTTCTAAAATAAAATTGGGAATGGCGTAATTGCAGTATAATTGTTAAAATCATATTTTTGGTAAATTAAAATAAGAAATGGTTTCAGCATGGTTTTTATTTCGTTTGACGTTTTGTGAAACGTATAATTGAGAACCCACCAGCAAAAGCTTTTGTTACAATATAATGGATTTATATCAGACCTGGGACAAATTCATTAAGTTTATTGAAATATCACTTTAATATTTTTAGTGCACTACATTTTTTACTTATCAAAGTAATGCATTTATTTATATTTAATTGCCACTTAACAATATATCAAGTAGTGCACTACTTTTGTATAATAACTAAACATATGATGAAGTAATTCTATTCTTGCATTATCACTAAAACTTATTATGAGTTAAATCAAAATATTATTTATTAAGTAATAAAAAATAAATAAAATTTGTTGAAAAACATCATCAATACAAAAATATTTTTAATATTGCCGTGTAAACATGAAATGTATTTTTCAAAATGATTTCTTGACAAACTGGATGATTTTAATAATATTTCAAATTTGAAAAGTATTAATACTCAGTATTGCCGTCTATAAAAGCCTTTATGGCCTACGAGGTTAATACGAATCATGCCAGAAAAAGAAAACAAAATCTCCTGAAGTAGAAGAAATCTTTGTAAGGAACCGATTGATAAAACTGCACACAATATTTTTTAACCGCCGCAGTCTTTTTATAACATAAATCATTCAACTATTGTAATTCTAATTAAATTTTAGAAGGCGAATTTACATAGCATTTACATTAGGCCGGGTCGATTTGTATGGACGATCAAAAAGTAAAAAATCGTATAGCAGAAACGTAATCTACGGAAAATTCTAAGAAATATTTCCCAAGAAACCATAGGTCTAAAATCAAATCCTATCTTGCGCATTTCGTCTTTTATCCAATAAAAAAAACTATTAAAAAATAATTCTGAAATATCATTGGATGAAATACAAAATGCGCAAGACAGGATTTGATTTTAGACCTATGGTTTCTTGGGGAAAATTTCTTAAAACTTGCCGTAGAATGCTTTTCTGCTATACGATTTTTCGTGAAAAAAATCGACCCACCCTAATCTACATACATGATGAATGCTTCAAAATCCATTGCAAATTTTTACAACTCAAATGATAAAAAATGGATTTTAAAGCTTCATTCTCCATCGATTTTTTTTAAACTTAACTCAAACGATAAAAAATGGTTTTTAAATAGAGTTTCCAAAAAACCGAAGAATTTCAAAACCGAGGTTTAGGTTTTAAAAAATTGATAATTGATCGGTATGTTCGGTTTTGGGATAATATATTAACTATTAAATCAGTTGATAGTATGGGAACTGCTAAACTAATTTTAAGTTCAAATTTGACGAGTGTTTACGAGGATAAAGGAAAATTTGTTATTTTTCTTTTAATGGTACCTTTTTAATATATTAAATTAGTTAAAGTTGGCTAATATGCTTCTCAGTAAAGAAATAAACAAGAATATGGTGCTCAATTGTACTATGATACCAATAATGGAGAACTAAACCCAACTAAGGAGTACTTTTTCGTTCTTCAAAATTAATTTTCTATAATATTGAACCTAGAATCAGGAAATTACTTTAAAATTTCAAACTTGACAGTAGTTTAAGTGGGGAAAATGTTTACGTTTTCTTCTAATGGTACTTTTTATTATAATAAATTATTCTACTTATTGTATATACATAATAGTTGGCTGATATGCTTCTGAGTAAAGAAATAATCAAGGATAGTGGGCATAATGATATTGAGGTAACATAAACTATTATTGAAATTTCTATAATAATAAACCTATAAGCAGGATATTAAACACACATGATCCTGACTGAGTTAGAATATAAAAAAGGGAATTGCAGGTTCTTTTTCGAACTAGTAGTACTTTTTGAATATTTTATAACAATGGACCTAGAAACGCGAATTCAAAACGGATACTTATTGTTACTATTTCTTTATTGTAAAGGTACTTTTTGAATATTTTATAATAATAAACCTTAAAATTAGGCACGAATGATTCTGAATGAGTTAGAATTCACGAAAGGTGATTATAGTCTTACCTTTCTTTTGTATTTTCTAAAATAATGGACACAGAAATATGAAATTAAACATTCATGATGCCGAGTAGGAATACAAAATGTGGGTCTTTATGGTACTGTTTTTATTCTAATAATACGTCTAGAATAAGCACATTACAATAAATCAATAAACATGAAACTAGAGTTATGTTTTCCTGAATTAGTATTAATTTACAAAGGGAGACTTAATAGTACTATTTCTATATTCCAATTGAGGTGGCGAAGCGCACCGGTCAGATAGTACTCCATACTTTTATCGGATATTTGAAAATAACTAAGACTTTGTTACAAAAATGTTGCATTATTTAGCCTGCGAAAGGTAGCCTGCTACATCATCTGAAGCAATTATTGTAATACAACTAAAAAAATTTAAACAGATCATAAGATATTTTTACCGATCTGTGTTTAGAGATATTGGATGAATAATTGGATGAAAGAGTTTGTTTCTCATTTCTAAATTTTGAATTTTTCTACTGAAAATAGATTAAAAGTGAAAACCGAAGAATAATTGTCGGTTTCGGTTTTAGGCCTTGAAAAACCGCGGTTTCGGTTTCGGTTCAAACCGAATTGGAAACTCTATTTTTAAAGCATCATGTAGAATAAAATTTAGAGATATAGTAATTTATAGCAATAATAAATGTATTGAAACAAATTATTTTCACGTAGTGCCAAAATCAATTAGATTTAATTAAATCCAATAATAATTTAATTTTTGAGCTCAATAAGGGTCCTCATGTAAACGCTTAAAAGCCTCGCAAACTGTGCAATCTGTGCATTTTTACACTCTCGCAAATGAACTGTCAAAAAATTTATGGAAATTCGTTTGCACAACTCCGATAAGTTTGCGCGACAATTTAGACTCGCAAACTTGAATTTATTGTGCATTTGATTAATCAGCTGCTTTTGTTTACTTTTATTTATGAAAAATAAAAATCAAATAAAATATAAATATTTTGTGCATGTGAAAATTGTGTAACTTTGGAACAGAATTATTGGATTGAATGGCAATGTGTGTGGAAACATTAACCATCAGCTAGAACATAAACAAAATCTTCAAACTATGTATACCATCGTTTGTTCCAAAGATTTAATTTTCATTCAACATTTTTAGAATTTAAATTTATACAATTTAAAAAACCTTTTTTTAAGCTTTTGTTGAATTTATTTTTATTTGACATTTTTAACAAATATAAATTTTCTGTGTAAGCTTGCACAAAATTGAAAAGGTGGGTTCATGAAACACGTCGCGCAAATTTGCACATTTACGCAAATGGGAAACTTAAGCGTTTAAATGAGTACCCTTAATATTTTATTTACTTTTTACTTATTTTTTTAAAAACAACTTCAAATTAAATCAAACAAAAACCATATATTTTTAAGTGCATATTTTATATATTTCAAGAGCATATTTGAAATTTTTAAGTGCATATTTTATGCGCATCAAACACGAACACTTTTGCATATTTTTTGTTGTTTTTTGTATGTATGCAAAAATTAAATATGAGGTCCACTTCTGATAAACATTTAAATACGCATAAATCTCTAATAAATAACATTATCAGATTAAAATTGGTCACAGATAATCCTCGTATATATAAAAATTTTACTACTTGATTTTGTAATGATCCGTCTATAATTGAGACGAAATTCAACCCAATTAATAATGACGATCGCCCTTAATAAGTCATAGCTCCCACACGCAGAAAAAAACATGGTTCGGCATGGTTACGACAACTATACTGAGTTCTTTGTAATTTTAATTTAATTTCAGCAATATTTCAGTTACTGTAAACATATGTATGTTCATCGCAATTATAAATTTGATCATGGTTCACTGAAACATAATAATTTTTCAAGGAATATTTTTAATAATATTTTGTTTTCACCATTTGTAGAATGTTTTAGAATCAGGTCAGTAGTTTGTATGTATGATATCGGATTATTTGTGTGTTTAAATAAAGGTTTGATATATTTATAATTTTTATAGCTTTCACCTTCGTGAGAAGGGTATATATAAGATTGTCATTCCGTTTGTAATTTCCACAATATAATTTTCCGACACTATAAAGTATATATATTCTGAATCCTTATAGATAGCGGAGTCAATTTAGCCATGTCCGTCTGTCTGTTGAAATCAATTTTCTGAAGACCCCAGATATCTTCGGGATCCAAATTTTTAATAATTCTGTCAGACATGCTCTCGAGAAGTTTCCTATTTAAAGTCAGCAAAATCCGTCAATTTTTGATCTATATCTCGATTACTAAGTCATAAATATAGACAATATGGATATCTAATGATATATATTTCAAAGTCCATTGCAATGATGTATATAAGGCTATACAAAGTTGGACCTACAATCGGCCAAATCAGGAAAAATATTTTTTAACCCGAATTTTTTTTCAGAAAAGACATTTTTATTTTTTCACTAATAAATTAAAAAAAAAAAAATTTTTAAATTAAATTTTCTTTTTTTTTAAAAATTGGAAAAAACTTAAAAAACAATTTCGAAAAAACAAATTTAATTGTATTAAACATTTTTTTTAAATTTTATTTTAAAGTATAATTTGGGAAGGGTATATAAGATTCGGCACAGCCGAATATAGCTCTCTTACTTGTTTCTTTAATCTAATGTAATTTTTAACAATATTTTAAAATGTATATGCTGCAAAGTTTTTATTGAACTAAAAATTTTGGATCATAACATGATTTCTTTGGATCATAATATGATTACTTTAAACCATTTTATAAGGTTAAACCATGATATAATTACTCTGGATCATAATATGGTTACTTTTAACCATAATATGATTATTTTGGTTCATAATATGATTACTTCAGAACATATTATGATCATGTTGTAATACATGTTATGATAATATTAGACTATAATATGATGTTGTAAAATCACATTATGATTAATAGAAAAATATTTGATGTAATATTATGTGATCATAAAATGATATTTTATAATACTAATAAAGATCACAATATGTTTGGAATGCAATCATAATATCTTGCTTTTAGATTATGTTTACCATAACCATGTTTTCTTGTTGCGTACATATAAGGCTCTCATCCGAAAAACAAATTAACGCGCATTAATATTGATATTTATAAAAAAGCTGAATTTTACCATTAAAGATAATTAAATCGGATGACAAAATTTATACAAAATTCACAAAAATCGTATTATAGTTATTTGTGGTGGGTATATATGTACGAATACGCTTAACTTAGAACCATATGCACATTTATATTATTAATTGAGAAGTTTTGAAAAGCCGTTATTAATATGTAGTGATTGTTCAATATTGAACTAAGTAAAATATATATTTTTTTAATTTAATGGTAATGTAAAAGTAATGTAAATCGCCCGGGTCTGATTAAAATACTAATGTCTATTGACTTTACAAATAAGAAATTTTTAAATAAAGATGAATAAACACATTAAATAAGTATGTATGTACATTTATAGAGGAATAGGTAAGTAATAATAAATGACATTCGATAAATAATTTGCTAATTAATTAATTATAATGAGAACCAACTAACTAATAATGATAGCTTGCCTATTGGATAAGGAGCTCTTGTGATATCCAACGCTATCACTACTACCACTGCCGCTACCAGATGACTTCAATATGATCAAAGCACTGGGGCTACTGCGGGAATTACTGGTAGATTTTTGATGATGAGTCTGTGGTTGAGTGGTAGCAGTGGCTGCAAGATTTTCATGCTTGGAAGACGATGCAAAACGATATGAGGGTGAAGGTGATGGTGGTCGAGGCGGTTGCTGATTATGTGCATTTATGTTTTCGGACATGGGACGTTGTATTAAATGTACAAATTGATGTGGAGGTTTGGGTTGGATGCGTACTTTTGGTTGGGAAACATTTTCGGTAGAACGATTCAAATTCAAGTTTGTGGAACATGCTGTGGGAGGGGTGGTTGTTTGTGACGTGTTGGTTAAGATTTTTGTGGGTTTTATAATTTGAAAAAGAGATTTGGGTGATTTAAATGAAGGTCGCTTGGAATTTTTGAAAACGGTTTCGTTGGCCGATTCTGGTGCAGGTCCATTAGAAGTGCGTAAGCTCTCGTTCGTGGAATCTTTCGGGCGGTTCGGTAAAATGTTTTCTAAATGTTAGGGGTAAATTTAGATATTACATTGGGTTAGGTGAGGTTAGTAGCGGATGGATTAAAGAGATGACTGTTATAGGTTTAAAAAATGCGATGCAATGCAAGTGTTAGTGAGGTGATTATCAAATATATAGATCGCAAAAGCGAATATGTGTGAGAGGTTAATCAATGACAATTAAGAGGATGTAAGGGTAACACAGCGGGTTTGTTATGACTATTGTTACTGAGATTTTCTGTTTGTACAGTTTGAATAATTAAAATAGGTACTAACTTACTATGAAGTTGAGGCCTGCTAAATACCGACAGGCGTTCTTTATTGCTGCCGCCACTTCGCGGGCTGTGGCCATGAACTTTAAAAGGATAGAATGGAAGCTAAGTAAATGAATCAAAATATTATTTTATATACTACGTACTATTATAGCCAGAATTTTCCAGCTGACTAGAGGCATCGGTTCGTGTACTACGGTTGTCGTCACGTATACGTTCACCACTTAAATCACTATCACTGTTTAAACTGTCGTATTCTTCCGATTCAGATTTTATAGCCTTGGAACGGCGCTTGTGTCTCTTCTCCGTGTTCGTATGGCTGCATTCTCCACCACCCATTGAAATGTTGCCGCTACCCGACACAGATCTCTTCACTTTCATCCCCGAACTAGAGAGGGTGTTGTCGTCACCGCTGCGGGGATCATACATTGGTTGAATGCCCTTACGGTTGAGTGGAATGTTGGCCGATTGGTTTTCGTGTTCTGGTAAATGGAATGTAGCGTAAGGATATATATCTTCAGAGTATTCAGGTATGCGCTCAAGTGCAACAACCGAATCTCCCGGTGATTGCTGACACGATTTGCGCATCGTACCATAATATTGCTCACGGTGTTGTAGGTCCTTTCCCTCGCTGCCAGGAAGCCTCATGGTGTCCACATTGCGTGAAAAGATATGACGAGGATCTAAAGAAAGTCCCCACATAGTTTTTAATTATTTCCTATATGAAACTCTACTAAATACTTACAGTTCTTGAAACATATGCAGGCTCCGATCAGAGCCAGTATTGTACCAAAAATCGAGGTTATAATTACTGCTATCAGATGGGCGTCTCGAAACAATGAATTCACTTCTGGCAAATCACTCTGACCGAGTTCGCCTGACATTCCACTAAAACGCAATGTTTCAAATGTGTATTCCTTAACGGTGGACCCAGCATTGTTGTGTGCCGTCACACGCAAATTATATAGAGTACCAGCTTCCAAGTCTCCAATTGTATAGCGAGTCTAAAGTAAGTGTAAGAATAGAAATACTTAAACGATTGGAAGAGATACATGAATATGTTGTTGAAAAATAAATGTCCTTCAGATTAACGACTACAATGGCTCAGATAATGTTCCGGAACATATAAATTCGTTCAAGTGTAGAGACATTTATCTTGCAGAACATTTGTTTGTTTTTCATTAAAAACCATTTCTATGGATTGCCAAAGGGTGTAATGAAGCCGCTTGGTGTACGAATGTGAATGAAACTATTAATTTACATGATGTTCAACTACTTAGATTTAGTATAGAATTGGCTGTTGAAATGAACAAGACTTACATGAGATTCAATGCGACTGGATACAATGATCCAGTCACTTGCAATACCATAACGTTTGAATTCAATACTGAAATATTGTATGGGACAACCACCATCCTGCCAAGAGGATAACTCTATTAGAGCTGATGTAATGTTAGCTCGTATTAGACTGTGTTTATTGGGTGCATTTGGCTTATTTCCTACATAAAATAATGTCTAATTAGTTATGTTTTTACGTTTGTAGTTTAAAAACACTAGCCTTGGGTTTTTGCAATTTCTATGGGACTGGTAGCACTCGTTCCTATTTTGTTAAAGGTAACAATGGTGAATTGATAACTTGTCCCGCATTGAAGATCTTCGAGAAGATGAGAATTTATGCGTCTGTCCAATTGAATTTCCTCCCAATCCCCAAACTCTTTACGGAATGTCAAAGTGAATCCACGCAAAGGAGCTCCGCCAATATCATCCACTCTCCACTGTAATGAAACCGAGTTTGCGGTTGTTCCGATAACTGAGACAACAGGTGCCGAGGGTGGTACTAAAAATTAAATAAATGCACATAAGTTTTCATTATGAATATCCACTGGATTGAAATAGTTACCTTGAACAAATAACTGATAGACAATGTGATCGGAACCAATGGCATTGCGCACCACACATGAGTAGTTGCCTTCATGGGATCTTTGTATACTTCTAAGTGTTAGTGTATTGTCATTGCTTACTTCTAGGCGAAAGTGTTTCTTAGAACGAGCATTTAAAACTTTCCATTCGGCGTTGGGTTTTGGTGTTCCCACAAAGAGACATGGCAATTTCATATCCACCCTCCAGCTTACACTCAACGTTTGGCTAAATGAAATTATTGCTGCCGGTACTGATGAACTGGGAATAAGTTTGATGACAGGCGTACTAGGGCCTTGCCCAACTCTTGTCGAGGCCGTTACCCATGCTTCGTAGGTTTCACGTGTTGATAAATCTTTCGCTTCAAAATGCCTATTCAAAGCTGGCAAAACTTCTTTAAGTATCTTCAGCTCCTGGCCTTTATCTAAAATTCTTATATAAACATTATACTTGGTCACAATACCATTGGGTCTACGTGGCGGTAACCAACTAATAATGACCGAGGACTCTGAGTTTACTACCGATTTAACACGTTCAGGTGCATCCGGCACCGCTTCTTCTGTAGTACAAGAAACCGTCGAACTGACTACTCCTTCACCAGCCCTAGTAAAGGCTAGAACCTGTACACTATAATTTGTAAACGGTTGTAGGCCATGCAAAACAGTGCTCAAAGCTGAGGTAATTTTAGTTTCTCTTGTGCCATACTCCGAATCAAAATTTCCAGGTTCGTAAAGAACCTTATAACCCTGAATGACACCATGATGGTTTTCTTTGGGTGGAGATTGCCATGAAATCTGTATATTCTGTGCGGTCAAGGCAATACAAGTTACACCCTGTGGAGGTGCTGAGGGAGCATCTTCCAGGGTATGACCTAAAGCCACTTCACTTGGTGGTCCATCGCCTTTGACATTAAAGGCTGACACTGTGACAGCGTACTGTGTGTATTTTTCTAGACCGGTCAAACGAAAATCATTGAGGCCTTCTCCACCTAGACTGCTCACTTTAGTGAAGTTTTGGAAATTATCCGAAGAACCGTGTTTTTGATAAGCTATTGTATAACCTAAAAGTTCACCGTTCCAAGTGTCTCGCTCCGGCGGACGCCAAGTAATAAGAAGTTGTTGTGGCCCCAATGGTTCAGCGGATACATCTTGGGGTCTACCACTGGGAGCCTCGGCATCTGTCTGTACAAGCAGTATATCACTAGGCGCACTAGTGCCTAAATGATTTTCGGCATATAAACGAAAATGATACGCCTGAGCTGGACGCAAAGAAACAATCTGTGCTGTGGTTTTGTCACCTGGCAGAAGTTTTTGATTATTGCCCTCATGCCAAACATCTGCGAAATATATGTTGATTTAACTGTTGAAAAATCTTGATTAAATTTGTCTTACCTCCAGCTTTTTTGTATTGTAATATATAGTTTGAAATCGGCTGAGAATCACGATTGTTACCACCCAACGACACCGTGTCCTGATCATTGGGTGACCAAGCCAGAGTCACTGAACGACTGCCTAAATCAGTTGCATGCAAATTGACTGGGAAATTAGGAGGCTCTTGCACCTGTAAATGTATAACGGCTCGATCATGACCATATGAATTACTGGCAATACAAGTGTATTCTCCACGATCGCTTAGTATGGTTTGCAAAATGGTTAACTCCGAAACTATGCCACGACTTAGGGGAGAATCCTTAATGTGATAACGAACATCAAATGTAGGATCAATGCGATTAGCTTTGGCACGCCATGATATATCCAAAGGTTGATCACCATCAGCCTCACAACGCAATGTCACACGATCGCCTCTTCTAACGGTTACTTGTTTCTTCGATACCGTAACAGTGGGCCCCACTTGAAAGTAAATATATATAAAATATAATTGTTAATGTTTTAGAAAAGGAAGTTTTTAGAAACATTTACCATGAACCGTTAGTTTAATAAGTTGACTGAGACCAGCACCAATACCATTATTAGCTTGGCACAAGTAACTACCTTCATGTTCTCGTCCTACTTGCGGTATTATTAAGGATCCATTGTTGTGAGTTTCAATCACCGATTTAGAGTTGCCATTTGGTATGCTATAACTTAACTCTCTGTATTCCCCAGAATCTCCTGAAGACATTAACGTTTAAACATAGTTTTAAAATGTATAATTAAAATTTCTTTAATATATAATAACAGAATTCAATTATTCCAGACTAAGTATTATTGTGTTAGTTTATTTGAGAGTAGGAAAGTTTTAAGTATACTTACCAATCGATTGTTTCCATTGTACTGTTGGTACTGGAAAACCATCCGCCTGACAACGTATTGCAACCGGATTGCCCAGAATGGCATCTTGATCGGCCGGTTTTATAATCCAGCGTGGTGGCACTGTTACACAATTTGTATTCAATATTAATTTAATAAATCATGGAATTTTTCTCATTTTAATTTTGGTGCTCAAAGTCAATTCATGCATATTATTTGTATGTGATTTTTGATAAATATTTGATTATAACTTTTTGTTTTATCTTAATGATTTCAATGGATAGATAAATTTTCTAATTCTGACTTACCAAACAAACTAGGAATTTTATTTTTGTTCAAATTTTTTTTATAAATTTCATAAGGAATATTTTTTTTTAAATTAAATTGAAACTAAATCAAAAATGAACTCAAGGTGAGATAGTGAAGAAATACTGAAATACAAGTTTAGAAATACACTAAATGAAATGATAAAATGGAACACAAAAAAATACTGAAAAATAAATCAGACATAGAGATACAGTGTTACAAAGTGCTCATCTATTGTTATTGCATTTGAATGCAGTGAATCAATACGGGGTGCTCTGTGTTGTGGAGATCGATCCGTGCTGCGTGCTTTTTTATTTTATTTTTTGTGGTGGCATTCCTTGTGCTCTCCGTTAAACGTTTGTAATTGGAAGGTATTGCATTTATCGTAGAAATTTAAAATACCTATGAATTGTGTTTTAAGAGATCTCTATGTCTCTATTACTTACTATTATTTTAATAATGGCTTTCTCTTATATGTTAGCTTGATAATGCTTTAGTCACACAGACTTGCAGTCAGAGTGTCTAAGATTTACGTGGGTACCTGCCGCAAAGGATTAAACCCACGGTGGTCTTAACACCGGATAGAAACGATGCGTCTATCACCGTCATTGAATGACTTGCAAGGTACACTCAATTGGCAACTTCTTGTACAATGATTGCACTGATAAATGCACAATTCCCTTGCTCGAGAGCTCGGGCTATCTAATCCCTGCCATCCATAGCTAGCTAGCCAACTGACCAGCCCAGGACAATTATCAAAGCTGCAACATACGACCTGGTAATCCAGTCCAATGTATGGTCTCTGACTTCAACAGTTCCCAGCCGATAAAAGTCAAAGTGAGTGTACTTATATCACACACTTTTGACCTCGACAGTGAACCAAGTCCAACGACCAGTACATTACGAATGCTACTGCCTCAATATGTTTCCTGAGCACAAACGCCAGTTGGTATCTGCTACTTTCAATGGCTCTGTTGAGTCAGCAACACCACCTAGTAAGATACATTTGGTAGTCCGAAATTTAGCACTAGTCCAAATATCAGTCCTTTATTTGTGGTTTCAACCACAACCACTAGCGTTACTCACCGAAGTGACCTCACCAATGGTCCTACAGGATCGAAGTCCCTGAGCTGTAGGACCCCCGCTATACTAGAAAAGACTATAGTCAGCTGTGAATTTAATAAATTAAATTCTTACCAGGAATGAGGTCCGTGCACCTCGGAGCCCCGGTTTCGCTCCATATTTCCCCTTAAGGCATAACATCAAGGTGTGGAGCTCACCAAGATGCTTATCCATGCCCCAAGGGGGGAAGACTTACAGTCAATATGAACCGATCATATTACAATTTGTTAGCCTAATTTTTGGTATATGGAACTCATTTTGTGTTGAATTTCATTTAGATATCAATAGTCGTTTAAGTTTTCCAATTATGGACCGATTGTTACATTCCTCGACGGTATAATAGAGTATGGTTTATATAAGAGTTTTTAGCCAATACTTAAAAACTTTTGAAACTACTTTTTACACAAAACATATTCGTGAATGATTTGGAGAGGATACCTACTTATATGACCGATAAAGACTTGTTGCGGAATAAAAATCTGTATGGGAATATAATTGATCAAATTGAGCCAAATTTAGTTGTATTATCTTAAATTTGGCGAGCGGTAGTTTGGTTACAAGGAGTACATGGATGCTCATATAAAGTGGAATCAATTAACAAAACGTAAACTTGGCGATTCAAATTCACTAGGTAGAGTAGGAATCGGTTGATTATTGCGAAATTCTACCGCTAAAGATTGATCATAAGATATATAATAAACTCTGATATATAGCTTGAGTTAAGACGAGAAACATATGATCATATATAGAGTTATATTATATATGATGATTTTATAGTAATCCTATCCTTCAATTATATATATACATGATTAAACGTTTTATACAATACAATCCAGTTTTTTTTTTTTTTTTTTGTTTACAAACGTTGTTGATACAATTACATATTGTGCTATAATTTGTGAAGTGATCGTTAGTTAGAATTATTCAAGTGCCACATTTACTTAGAAGTTTGCTTTATAATCTTTATACAATTTACCGGATACGGAAAGCATAGCCACATATTCGACGGATCCAGCACGATTTGTTACGAGGCATGTATAATTGCCATTGTGACGAGATGTGACATTGTGTATGGAGAGAATGCTTGAGAACGGCGCATATTCATTGATTGTCAACGAAGGATCTGGCGATTTGAAAATACCATTGCCGGCACCACTATGCGAATCATGTTGGTTATTAAGGCCATCCACACTGCCACTTTGTATGGGAACACCATCTCTAAGCCAAGTAATATTAAATGGCTGGTCACCTTGACTGCTCGAGCACATGAGTTGCGTTCGCATTCCCTCTGTTATTTCGTCTTCAAAACTAAAGGGTGAAATACGTGGCGGAACTAAAGAAAGTTTAAGAGAGATATTTCATGTAGAATTTAATATTAAAGATCTAAAAAAAAAAACATAATTGAATACAGTTCAGATTCTTTTAAAAGATAGATAGGGGAAAGACTAAAGAAACCCCAAACTAAAAAGAAGACAGAAATGAATTGTTTGTTATAAATACAATTTGAGTGCTTCAGTTCTAACATAAGGATGCAAAAAATAAATAAATTACAAATTCATGCAAAATTTAAACATGCTACTTGGATTAAATATGCTTGGAGAGTAGATAATTGAACACATGATTATAGTTTGTTGTGCAACGCTATATACTAAGACATGCATTCATCATATACCATTAACTCTTAGCTGTGCAGAGTGCGATACGGTTGCGGCATCATTTTGGACGCGACATGTGTAGGTGCCACTCTGAGCCCTCGTCACACTTGTTATGCTGAGGGCACTGGTGAAATCATCATTTTGGCGAATTGTCACTACGCCGCCGCCTCCTTCACCACCGCTACTACCATCATCATTCGTGTAGGACATGGCACCATGGGCGTGGGCATGAGCATAGTTGATCGATGTCGTGTGTGAGCCGGAGCCCGATGCAGCAACGTCACCGGTACCACTAATCCTACCGCTAACACTGCCGCTGTCGCGTGCACTGTGCGTAGACTGCATCACTGCAGTCCCCGCCGTCTGTAGGGGTTTTCCATCCTTAAGCCAGGTGAATGTGAGCGGTAGATCACCGGTGCCAATGACACATTGAATGCTTGTACGATCGCCGACATTCAGATCGCGGGCGAATGAAAATGGTGTAATCTTGGGCGGAACTAAAATTTTATATATTGACATGTGTGATGTGTTTCTATTTTTTATTTTATTTATTTTTTCTTTAATTCTGTTTTCAATTCTTAACTTAACTAATGTAAGATAACGATAGTGTTTATTTAATTACATTTTAATGTTAAATTATTACTAAACACTTTTGAACATTCACTGGAATCCTTGATATTGTTTATGATCAATGGAGCCCAATGAACGTTCACAAGATTCTGGCATTATTTATTACCCAAATAAAATACACACGACTTAATATAACTTTTCTTATTATGAATACTGCGTGTTATCTATCTTATACGATTAAAATTGTCGTATAAGTAAAAATTTGAATTAGTTGTGGATTTAACAACAAGTAAAAATGTTGAAAAATCTTGAGTTGGATAAAAAGGAGTTTTCAATAACATAGTTTGTATGAAAATATGTTTCCACCTTTATAAGTGTGGTGAGGAGCGTCGAATATTTCAGTGATTGTATGTGGCATGCGTTCGTCCATGTAAACATGTACTCTAATATGGTTGGTTTCAGTCTAAGAATATGCAATCCTGAGTAAAATAATATGACGTTGGTAATGTTCAATTAGGTTTAAAGTTCTGTAGGTATTTAAAGAATAAACATATCGAGGGTTTATAAGTTTTTAATTTACCTACTGTTAATTCACAGAAAGTTACATAAAAATACCCAATTCAATTTTTGACAAAACAAATTTCGACCTTATTAAATTAATTCTATAATTGCAGTGTTAGAACATTACAGGTTCATTGCAATATCACAACCCTCAGACATCCTGATGTATGGTTCATTGTCAAATATTTTATACAGAAATTCAATCTATAGTCATCGACCATAGATACGTACCAACGTGGATAATCTTGCAGCAATCAAGGCTTTTAGTTATAACGTGGTGAATTTAAATGTCACAATGTCCATTAAGACATCCGTGGGCATTAGAAAAAAAAAAACGGATAGATCAGACAACTTATAGGTAGGGCAGTGTGGGTTACCAACATAATATTTACAGCAAGAGCTTTTTCGACGAAGAAAATGAAGAACTGGTACAAAACTTTTTATGTGACTGTTCTGTTCCAAGATATCTTGATAGGCTTAGATATCATGATCTGAACTATCTCTTGAAAGTGATTGATTGAATCAGCAGTAATGCTGAGTACTGTGCAGTTTTTGTTGTTTCTATGAGATTCTTTGTTAAAGTAGTTGGGGTAATATTTGTATTAACAGACAAATTTGTAATATAAATTGAAATTGGAAATTAAATTTCCTTCTCCTTTGATTGTTGCCGACTTATTTTATGGAAGTTTTTTGCTACATCTTTCGTCTAGATTATTAAAGAAAAGAATCACCACGTTTGTGAGTTTATTTACATATCGTTATGTAATGGGAAGGAATATACAAGGTGGCGCAAAAGTAATCCTCCTATCAGAAAATGCTATAAATTTTGCGATTGGCCCCTAATGTCAGTTCTGTTTTGACATTTGTGTAGTAAACACATGCGAAATACACGTTAATAAACAATGTTACGCTACACTGCTCCAGAACGCGGAATATTGCTGACTATTTCCGTTCTGCAGAGAATATTGCTGCTGTAGCCGAGGATGTCATGGAAGCGCCGTCGACATCGACCAGACGACGTGCCACGCAAATGGGTATCAGTCGACGGTCTTTACAGCGAATTTTGGTATGAGATTTGAAGATGTTTCCGTACAAAGTCCAGACGGTGCATCAGCTGTTAGCTGCTGACCGCCAATCGCGTCTAACATACGCTCAAGCCATCCTTAATCACCACCAAGAGGAAGATGATTTTTCATCAAAAATAATAATGAGTGATGAGGCCCATTTCCATCTTAACGGATACGTAAATAAGCAAAATTTACGCTTCTGGGGCACTGAAAATCCGCGTGTAACCCACGAAGAGCCATTACACCCGCTCAAAGCCACTGTATGGTGTGCTGTTTTCGCTGGAGGAGTCATCGGACCTTTTTTCTTCGAAGATGTCGCGGGCCAAACGGTTACTGTGAATGGTGAGCGCTACAGAGCACTGATCAACGAGTTCTTTTTGCCACAACTTGATGAATTGGGATTGGAAAACATCTGGTTCCAACAGGACGGTGCAACGGCACACACTGCACCGATATGCTGAAGGATGCATTTCCCGGGCGCCTAATCTCCCGTTTTGGCGATTTGCACTGGCCAGCAAGATCGCCTGATTTGACCGCTCCAGACTTCTTTTTGTGGGGCTTTTTGAAGTCACCTGTTTATGTCAACAAGCCTCAGACTCTTGCAGCTCTTAAAGACAATATCCGTTAAGAATGTGAGGACCTATCGCCGGAAGTTTTGGCCAAAGTGATGGAAAATGCCAAAAAAAAGGGCTCAAATGACAATCAACTGTGGCGGCGGCCATTTACATGACATCATATTCTCGACTTGATGTAAAAAAAAAATTAAAAGACCAAATACAAATAATCCACAAGAAGAATCAAAGTTTTTCATTATTTTTTTTTTAATTAAAGCCAAAAAACATCGTAAGTTTACTTTTGCAGCACCTTGTATAAATGCATGCGTATATAGTAATATTAATACGCATACATACATTACTTAAAATCATTTATATCAATGAATTAGTGTTTACTTTTAGTGGAATGATTCCGTTTCAAATAATAAAGTTTTAGCTTGATGCTTAACCCCTTGTGCACCAAGGCTTTAAGTCGTTGAAAAACTTTTATTTTTTTATGAAACATTGAAAATAAGGACTTCAGGAAGTTATTTACAAAATTTTAACTTTGTGGGGGACCTGCCAGAAACAGATAGTAACCTGCAAGGAATCGAATTCTATTTCAAGTCTATTCCATGGTATTTTACGAAACAGTATATCAGTACAGTATACAGTATATTATCATTACAGCATTAATAAACACTACAATGAGAACATGAGATACTTTACCGTTTTTCTGGGTAAGCGAGGTTGCCAAATTGGCAAAAAGTACTTCAATGTACTTTTGGGCAAAAAGGGTCTAAATATGTTTTGTTTTCAATTTGTAAGCTTATTATTGCTATGGTACTTATAAGTACCGTCGGTCGACAAAGGGTTTACACAATTTTTTTGAGACACCAAGAATTTCCTTTTTGACAGCGTGTCACAGGAAATTCTAATAACCTGGATTTTGTTAAACGTTTTCTTGAGAGTTGGCCAAATCGACTTCGTATTCGGCGATTTATCTAAGGCATTTTGCTTAAGATGTCTTTAATAACAGTTTAAAAGAAATTTACGGTTACTTCCAGAATAGCCATACTTAATAGCATAAATGATAATGTTTATTAACACGTTTTTGTGACAGAATGAGCTACAAAGTAATTTATGTTGTATTTTATCCGACAAAGATGTAATCCTTTATTCATATCTCTTGATGCCTAAGTGACAATTTATTGATTGTTATCTTCTGTAAAACTCTTTCGATGATATGACAATCGAGAAAATGTCTTTAATTATAAAAATAAAGGAGTAATGCTTATAATATTTTTTTAATTATTTATCTAATTAATTTTTTGTGTAAGGTCTAAAACTTAAAATCTTAAGTTTCTAAAGTAATTATGAAAAAAATTATACGGTTCGCGGGGTTTTAGGTGTTGGCAAAATACAGTACGTTTTGTCCAAATGGAGTCTGCTTTCGCCTCCATAATCGTTGTCGTTTATGTCATCCTATAATTTTATCGAAAGAAACATCAAATATTTTTTTTTTTTTTTTGACATTTTGTCCGATTCTCTTTTTTCAATATATGAATGTATCTCGTCATTATAAGTGTTAGCGAAATGAGGAGCGTCATTGTCGCTTTCGTTGTTTTTCAAATTTCTAAAGATTTGATCTAGCTGTCCTTCATTTGCCATTGAGCATATCTCAATGGCATGGACAACTGGTATGGTTATGTAGGTATGTATGTAATTTCGTGTGGAGTGATATTGACCACACAGATGATTTGTTGCATTTAACCAACCGCAAAATACATGTTAATGTTTGTCAGAGTGGACGACCGCATGACACATAAACAACAATGCCCCATAATGAGGATTTACGCGTATTTGAATTAATATGAAAACCAAACATACAACTGTGGCGGGCGCCGCACCTAGCGCCGCGTTCAAACGCAGAGTGCAATTTAAAATGAAAAAGTATCAAAACAAATAAAAAAGAAAATACAATAGAAAAATAAAGGAAACGTTCAAAATGGTGTTACATTAAACATTTCAAAATCATAAACAAAACATATTTTCAAAGAAAAAATCAAAAATAAATAAAATATTTAAATTCAAATGAAAATTTTGTGCATTTTATTTATTTTATTAAAGAAACAGGTGCTGAGACAATAAAACATCTTGTGGTGGTAGAATATAAAAAAGTAGACAATATTTAATTTGCATATTTTTCATATTTTGTTTTTTTTTTTATTATTATTATTAATATTTGTTTTAATATTATTTTGGTGCAGCAAATGTCGTGCAAAAGTTGATTGATCATCACTCATAAGAATGGTTAACAAGTCAATGTAAGGAAAAAGGAAACAATACAAACAAAAATCCAAAAACGAAAAAAAAGGAAACGTTCAAAAAGGAAATGCCATCATGTACAGTGGTGCAATACAAAGTTTCATACATATGTATGTGTAAAAGGCTGTGTATAACTGTTTATGTGTTTGCGTATGTATGAGTGTGTGTGTGAGTAAGTAAGAGAATAGCAATGCAATAAAAGCCAAATTAATTCGCTTTTTTTTATTAATATTTAAAATAACAAAAAATCAAAAAGAATAAATCAAAAATTCCCAAACACAAAGAGAGACAAAAAGCACTGACCAAATAAAGTGACATAACTTTTAAGGATGAAGAATGAAAAATCAATAAAAAAAATAAAATTGGTTCAAAGTTCATTTCAGTTTTTATATCATTTTGTATTTTTTTTATATATCTTTTTAAAATTTATCACGTGCTCCGTTCATCGTTTATTTTATGCATGTAGTGGTATGTGAGTGTGTATGTTGAATAATTAAAATTGTTATAATGATAAAAACACAAAATTCTACAATTCAACAAATTTTGAAAAAAAAAAAACATTTAATTTGAATATTTGTGTTTGTATAACAAATGCATGTACTTGTTTGCGTATGTGAATGTTTGTCAAATCAGATGCTTTTTTACACAGCTTAATATGCCCAATTTCGACACAAAAAAAAATATAAATATCAATTTTGTTTTTATTTTGAGTATTGAATTAAATATTTAATTAACATTGTTAACACGAATTTCTATATATAAAATACATATGCAGAGACTCGAAAACCTTTTATTTGCTTTTCAAATAAATATCTTCATTATTTGAATATAAATTTGCATTTGTTCAAAAATTACGAAATAGTAAATTGGCAAATCCAAAGAAGCTAAGAGTGAGTCAGAAAAATCTTATACACATTACTCCAGCCAAAATTTATCCCTGGTCCAACAAATTATTATTTTTTAATCACGTTAGCTTTTCAAAATATGCCAGGTATTCTTTTCTAAATCATTAATTTTCAACTATTATATTTCGGTCAAAATGGACAGCGAAGGGGGATCATGCGCCATAGGGGCACATCTGCCATCACCGAATAATTTAAAAACCGAGTAATCGATTTTGTTACATTATCAAGTTATGTTGTCGTTTATCGATTGTTTAGCATCCATGAAAGTTGGAAAGTTTAATTTTACATATGACGTGATTAATTGTTTTTCAATAAGATGTTAAAATATTTCATCGTGCAAATTTTTGGTTCAAACTGCTTTAGTTTTTGTGATACAAAAAAGATATTTGTTGAAGATAGAATGTCAATAATAATGAACAATAAGTGACAATAGTATTTTCGATCATTTAATTTGAAGTAAGAAAAAATTTTATTTTAAATCTCAAAACTCCCCCTGGGGCACATTCGGCAGATACAAGGAATCCCTGTGATGTAGAGTAAAATGTTGACAAAATATAGAAAAAATCAGTCACAATTTGTGTAATTTTTGTTTGTTAAGTTATGTGAAATAAACAATAAATATCCAGGTTATTATAGTCTGTTTTGTGAATTAAGGTATAAAACAGTAAAATACTGTTACGAATGACGATTTGAGTTTAACGGTCTGTAACGACTGCCTGCATCATTCATCACATTTGAGGGCACGTCCATCAGTAGCATGCGGTTGTTGGCATTGTTTGTAAGTATGGCAACACTAAATGTTTTGGGCTGCTGGCAATGACATCGAAAGCTCTGGAATTCGAATGTACTAGTATGTCCGTTAAGAGCATTGTAGAAGATTCCCGAGAGATGGCAGTGAGTGTATAAATAGTGGCAGAGGCTGCAGTCGTGAGTTGAGTTTATCTTTGGCGCTGTTAGAGTTAACATCAACTGTCTTGTGCTTTTAAGGTTGTACGTAATAGAGTGTGTGTGCATTTCTGCGAATTGATAAACGTGTATAAAGACACTGAGTGACTATTTAATTCTGTTGTTGTACATTTTAAATAAAGAGTTGTTACAGTTGTAAACTACTAAAACTGCTTTTATTTGCAATCAAAAGTATCCGGTTTATTTAAAGGAAATAAACCTCGTTTTTAAACGGTAAAAATGTAACAACACGTTTATATTTTTGGATTTTTTTGTTTTATTTTACAAATGACAAATCTGCCCCATCCCAACGGGTCGTTTCGCCGTTTTTGGTCAGTCTAGCAATTTAAAAAAACTATGTATATTAAGATGAGATAAGCATGATTGAAATTAATAAAACTAAAGCCAACATGAATTGTGGTTCTAATTTGAGATCGCCTACCCAACGTAAAAAAAATTATTTCAAAAAATTAGCAAAAGATCTGAAGGTTCACTGTTACACCGCACAGTGCTTTATAAACGTTTTTTTGGAAATAATTCGGTATCTCAGGAACTATTGGAGATATTGTTACGAAATCACATGGTTGGAGCTAAGGTGTCTTTGAGTTGATTTATAATTCTTCAGCTTCCTAAGAGTAATGAAGGCCGGTGCATGGCCCCTCAAAGTTGGCCACCTCGGGTCTCACATTTTTTTAAAAAAATCATCAAAAATCTATTTATTATCCGCATGAGCTGATATTTAAAATATAAACCTTGAGAAGAATTATAATATGGTGATTTTCCATGAAGAAAAATATAAAATTTTAATTAATGTTAAAGATATCATAACAAAACTTGAAACCAATATAGATCCTTAAATTCCATAAAGCAATGGCATTTTTTGTGACATTTTTTTTTATTTTCAAATATCAAAATTCCTAAAACGGGGAAAATGTGTTCCAAAAACTGATTTTTTTTAGACTGTGACTTTATTTACCTTGTGATAGTAAGAAAACTTTGTATGTATTTAAACAAGATACAGGGTTATACAAATATGGAGCTTTTTCGAGGATGGGTGCTTTGCGTTTTTAGAATTTTTTACTCAAAGTTATTTTCTGGGGGGAATAGGTCCGTCTCAAGCTTTTGCATTAAGTTCTCTCTTTGGATCATATAAAAATTGTATATAGTCCCGAAAAAAAAAAGATTTTTTTACAAAAACTTAAAAAATTACATGTTTTTACATGTTCCAATTTTGGATGTGTGTAACTTTTTATAGGTTCGAGATAACTGTTAGCAACTTATTTTTATTGTATTTAGAATTTTATAGCCAATATAGCTGATTTTTTTTAAATTCCGAACCTCCGTAGGGCTTCTATATCTAAAAAACCAAAAAATATCGAGCAAAATTAAAAAAATAAATAAACCTAAGTATCTGTTTAACTAAAAGATTTAACCTACATATGTAACTGTATTTTTTGTAGATCTTCCCAAAAACTATTTACATTTTAAATTTCAGCTCATTCGGATCATTAATAGATTTTTGGCTAATTTTTTTAAAAATTTAAGACCCGATGTGACTAATTACCCCTGGAATGGGGTAATGGGGACTGAATAACTGTAAATCAACTCAAAAAAACATCAGATCTATTCATGTAAAATTTCGTAACAATATCTCCCGAGATACCCAATTACTTCCAAAAAAAAGTTTCTAAACCACTGTGCACTGTTACAAAAGCCATTAAACAGTACAAGGGACACTTGAACATTGAAAGAAAACCTGGATCAGGAAGAAAAAAATTTCTAACAGATATTGGTAAGCTAAAATAAGTCGAACAACTTTTTCGATGAGCACTGAACATTTCTATCAGAAAAGCAGCTTGTAAAGTTAAATGTTCTGATTCATTTGTGCGCAGAGCCAAAGCTAATGCTGGGTTGAAGTCGTACAAAGTTCAGAAAGTTCCAAATCGCAATGCAGTAAAGAACTTAAGGTAAGGTCAGACTACGCAAATTATTTGACACAAAATGTTTCATGTGTTTGATCAAAACTACATCAAATAATCCATGGCTTGATTTTGTGGTCACACTGTACACATTTATTTGCCATATATGTTTAATCTAACTACACCGAAATACTATCAAACACGCGAAGTGGAAAATATATTTGTCTTGTGGTCACATTTATGGTAATATTTTTTCTAAATAATTATTAAATAAAGCTTAATTTATTTAATCAATAAAAAATACATATCTAGAAAGTAAAATACTACTAGATTTTGCTTTACATTTGAAAGAATTGTGAAATTTCAGTACTTTTATTTAAACGTCAAATATTTTATGTTTCTAGTTTGAACACCAAATATTTTTGCACGGCAAACAAGAAAACAGCTGAATTTGGTCAAACAAATATATTTGCCGATATGAAAACTTTAATGTAATGTGACCAATGTGTGACCACTAAACAGCAAATATTTTCTTCAATTTTGGGTCATTTTTTATTTGATCTTGCAATTGATTTGCAAGATCAAACAGCGTCAAATAACAGCTGTTGCATCATGTGTTATCCCAAAAGTGTTGCTATATCTTAAATTAAAAATCGCTAAATAATGAAAACAAATCGCGAGAAGAACTCAAGCTTGAACAATTTAATAATATAATTATTAAATGTTTATTTATTAAATTATATTACTGTCAACGTATTAAAATTTTTAGGTACAATTGTACTAAAAGTCTACAAAATAGCCTTAATATAATTAACAATTTTGGAATTTTATTGTATTTGTTTTAGCTGTGTTTGGATTTTGAACTAAAAATCGCATTATTCAAACAAAACGAATATTAATATGATGAACTTTACAATAATCAAATAAGCGAACTGTTAAAAAGAAAAGTATATTTTTAAAATGTTGAAACCAAAGTATATACAAGTAGTCCAACTCTTTGACAGCAGTACCTAACTATATATTGGACGCAAAACGCAATGAAAATGTGCTAGAAATATTAAATAAAATTATAAAATTCTGTGTGTTAAAGAATTAATGAGAATTGAACTATATTAGTTCGAACATTTTTTCTTAAAATTTCGAGACATTTGATGTGTACATTTTTCACAAGGGTGTTGAATTCACTCGGTACTCATTTATGTAAGAGAGTAATATTGAAAAATAGAGTCGAACTACTTGTTATACTTTGGTTGAAACTATACTTTTCATTCTGAATGTTCACAAATATTATATTCGCATTAAAAAAAATTAAGCAGATCATACTGTTTAAGAATGAATTTTTAATTGCAATCAAATCATAATATTTATGTATGTCTAAACTATTTTCTTTGATTTTAAATTCAATAAATATTCCATACATTTGAGCAATTTTAAATTTTGTAAATAGAAAAACTCCATGTATAAAAAATAAACAAACTATATTAAATGTATACAAATATAAAACGCTAATTCGCCATGTTGAGCAAATAATTTTCTTTGTTTGCTCTATTTGATCAAACAATTATTTGATGAAAGTATTTGATATAGTGTGACCACACGGCAAATATATTTACTGATTTTTTTTCGCAGCAGTTTGGTCAAACAAAAAGTGAAAAATTAAATTCACTATATGATAACAAAATTCAATAAAACTTTAATAAAATAATTGTTTTACAATTCGAAATAAGTGCGTTAATCTTAAAAAGATTTGTAAGATCAAATTATATATTTTTTAGGTATTTATATAGCTAGTGGTCACACTATGTTCACATTAAGAAAATATTTTGTTTGCCGACAAATAAATTTGTTTGACTAATATCATCTGTTTTGTTGTTTGCTCAAAATTTTATTTGTGTTCAGATTCAGACAATGAAATATTTGACGATAAACGTCAAATATTAGCTGTGTCTGACCTTACCTTAAGAGATATAAGCCAACATATAGAGAATGTGTCGCTAAAAATAGCTCGTACCACTTCGTCCATCTTTTTATTTTATTTAAAATTTTAAAGGAAAAAAGTTTGCAGAAAATGTTCAGAAAAATATCAACTTAAATGAATTTCACTGAAGATAACATTATTTTTCGACTATATTTTCATAAATTTGTAATTTAAATCCTGGCAGTATCCTACTGTTACTTGAAAAATACATAAAACCAAGCTTTTTAGATATAATTTTTGGGATTTAGAGACCACAAATCCATATAAAAATCCACTTAATAAGTTTGTACATCTAGATTTGAATTTCGAACCACGTCCTTATTTTTTTTAAATTAGTTTAAGGAATCGATGGGTTCCCCTGTTATGGCCAGGCTTATACACTTGTATATACATATATTTATTTATTTATTTCTCCAAAAAATACACTTGATGTGTTGTTATGTCAATGGTTATAGAGCACAGTGAAGCAGAATCTAAATATTTTGGAAATAATTCGGTTGTTTCTAACATTTTATCTAAAATTGTATTAGATTAGAAATAACCAATTTTGGGATCTTAGAATTTTTAAACTAAATTGAAAATTCGATATAAAGTAGGTTACATTAGGAAAGACCTGTGTACTAGCAGGAGTCTTCTATTTATAGAAAGTGTAAAAACAAGAATGTTTTTTTCTAGAAAATAAAGTGCAAATGCGGGTTTTCTGCTCTGCTTCTGAAGGGTCTGTGAGGTCATTAATACTTAAATTCTCCTCAGCTAGGCCCATGTAAAATTTCATTTTAATTCAAAATGCTAGATTTATTATCAAAATAGTATGTTAAATCTGCTCTACTGTGCGGTGTAGCTGTATCGAAATTGTTGGCTTGAATATGTTATTGTGTAAAATAAAATTTGGCATCAAAAAGACTAGAATTCACATTTACATTTACAGATACATTCATAGCCATGCAGTCTTGTATACCCGTATTTAAACACGTACATATGAAAGTATGTACATTAGGGTGGCAAAATTTGTATGGAGAAAAAATATATTGTCTATGTTCCCAACTACTAATAACTTGACTTAAAGAATAACAAGGTCCTTTTATAAAGTTTTTATGATTTATTCATGCATATTTCTATCAAAGGAAATATGAGCGGTCTTGGAAGGCGCTTTCAATGCTGTATTACATATTCTCGAATAAGTTGAAAAATATTCGAAATATTTGCAAACATTTGAATTTTTTACATAGCATTATTGAAAGTAATTAGTTTTAATTAATACATTATAACACTGCCAGCATTTTCTATTGAAGAAGTTGCTACATAATTTCATCTGAACACCAGTCGGGAAGAAGTGTCCAAGTGCAATCATACCACCATATGGAATCTTCTAAGTGACTTCTAGAAGTAACGAATACGACTTTTCCGGAAGTGTCAAGAAAGTGTCTATTTGTTGATTATTTCATTTCTTGAAGAGTTTCAGTAAAGACAAAGTATGAAAAATCATCCCAAAAACAGTTATTTTGAGGAATTTGTTGTAGAATTTCCTCTTAATTTTTAATATTTGTATATTATTTGTAACCAGTTCCACTTATAAGTAAAAAATTCCATAACCAATACACAAATAATACAAAGTTCACCACATAAAAGGACGTTTTCTATTAAAACTATATGAAAAATTCAATATTTTTCAATTAATAAAAATATCACTATTTTCAATAAAACTCCACAACTCCATACTTTTTAACGCAAACAAATTAAAAAACTACATGACGAGCGTCAATAGTAATTTTAAAAGTGATAGTTCCTCTCGTACTTTAAACTAAATAGCATCTGGTAGTAACGAGAAGAAAAATGTTCTGTATGAGTGTTTTATTGCTTTTGTATAACAGTTTCTCTTATTCTAGCAACTTCCCAGCAGTTAAGCAAGTAGTCAATGTATCCCTTATAGACAGTAATCGTCAAAAATGTTTTATCACTTGGCTGACTCCAATTTATACATTTTGGTCATTTGACACGTATGTGCTCTTTTTAGTGCAGAGAGAAGACAATTGGTTGCTTAATAAATCCCAGGTAATCTAGCGTGAAGACAATTGTCACTTAAGTGTCTCTAAGTAATCTGGAGTGTAGACACTTTAAACGTTTTGTGAGTAATTCGTTCAAACTAGTTTTTTACAAATTGTGTTGATATAATTCTCATACAGTTAATTTTTATTTTTGCTTAAATATACTGATATTCCATGTAATATAGCATGAAGACAATAGTCACTTTAGTGTCTCTTAGTAACCTAAAGTGAAGTCACTTTAAAGGTTTATTTTGTACCGTACTTTAGAAAGTACTTAGTTATTTTACCCACCAGAAGCAATCCATTGGAGAGTTGTCGAAGAAAGGTTTGTTTACAAGCTATCGTTTATTGGACTGTCTATGATATGTCTTTTTAACTGACTACTTGAGACCAATTAGCATCCGTACATGTTAGTATAACTAGTTATGAAGCTGATCAAGTTACCAGTTAGGTAGCTAGTAAGGTAAATGACGCTATTTAACCAGTATGTGAATCCAATGCGTTGACTAATTTGGACCAGCTATTAGACAGTCTCATTGTACTCAAAAAGGGTCTTAGGACATGCACGTGTTAAAATAACTAGTCACGTAGCTATTGAAGTATCTAGTTCCCATCCTAAATGATGGGTAAAATCACTAGTTCAGGACTGTCTCCTAGAACTGGGTTCTGGTAGTTATGCAGAAGTAACAAACGGAAGATCAATGTACGATGATAATGTGATTTGTTGTTGCAAAACTGACTGACATTTGTCCCAAAAACACTTCCAAATGCGGTTTCCCTGCCATATAATTTCATATAGTCGATAGTGTGCTGGACTATTAATCTGAGGGTTGCCGGTTCGATTCCCGCCAGAGTACTGGGTGTATCTGTAGACTAGCAAAACGCTTCGCAGTTTGTGTTTGTTAAAAAAAAAATTTTTGCAACAAAAATGTTTTTTTCTGTTTTTCGAAATTCAATCTAGTTCGAATATTATTGGATTTTTTGTACCATATTTTCTCTCCGATCTGATGTTACCTATATATAGGGCTGCCCTAATGTTAATATGTAGAGTTCAATGTTTGTATATTATTTGTTTGTGTAGTTGTAGTAATAAAAAAAATTGTATCTGCTTTAGTTTACTTATATGCATGTGTGTGTGTGTGTGTGTATAATATGTATGTGTCTGTAGAATAAAATTAATGTTTACAAAAAAATGCAATTTAATTTAGTTTCTTTTTTGTTCTTGTTGATGTTTTTAATAGAAAAACGTGCTATTTTTTGTTACTGCTGTTCTTTTATTGTATTTTTTTTAAGCAAAAGAGAAATATTTGTGTTTTTTTTTTGCAAATAAAATTTAAGTAAAACAGTAGCACACACATACATATGAATGAGTAAATAAAAAAAAATTTAAATTTAAACAAATTTATTGTTATTTCCCTTTATGTGATGTGTCATCGTTTAACACGATACAATTCTATTATATTTTGTTATTTTATTTTATACCACTTTATTTCATTTCGTTTTGTTTTATTTAATTTTATTTATTATTTCAATTTAGTTTAATTTTTGTTGTGTACTTTTGCTGTTGCAATTTTTTTTGTACTAATTTTACATACGAATACTTTTGTCAATGTGTACAATTTAAAATGTTTATTTTTAATCAAAATTTAAATAATTGTTTTTTAGACAAAAAGTGCAAATAATATCAATGCATGTGTGTAGAATGTATACATTCATGTGTGTGGGTATGTTTGAATTCAATTACAGTGTGGGTGGATTTTTATTTTTTTTTTATCATAAAAATGTACAAATATTGCAAATTTTAGGACATTTTGACAAATACTAACATCTGAAATAAATATTTAAATTAATTATATTTTTTTTTGTTTTGCATTTAGTTGTACTAAAAGCTCTTAGGTATCGAGTCGTATGATTTGTCAATAATTCATGGAGTGTTATCAAATATCGTTAGCTTAGTGTGCAATCGTTTTCACTAACTTTACAAAAACACAAAAAAAGCTTTCTAAAATTCTTTATTTTAAATACGAAATCTGTTAATCCAGTCTTATTACATATTTGCTATGATTTATAATGATAAATAATCACAGTTAAGAAGAAGTGCGTTTTCGACCTAGAAGTCTTTTTTGAAAGTTAGGACATGCTCTTTTGTAAAAATTGCAAAATTATTATATCAAATAAATATGTATGTTATTAAATACGCTAAATTACTGTTATTCTTAAAATACCGTTACCGAAATAACTGCTATTACCGTTAACGCTTAAATTACCGATATTCTACAAATAATTTGATATTATTTTTAGTTTATTTGTTAATAATTTATTGCAGGATGATATTGCCGTTATCATTATATAACCATTATCGACATAACTGCAATTACCATTACGGTTAAGTCACCGTTACCGAAATAATCAAAATTAGCGTTACCTTTTTATCGTTTTGAATCAATAGCCAACATTGATTGAAAATAATGCCAAATATATATGGAATCTACTACTTAGAAGAGATCTATATAGGGTTTTCTAATTTTCCGCCCATTTTTTGATACCAGCGAATCGGAAAATATTTTGGTACATTCTTAGGTACCCGGGAATTCCGGAAATATATAATTATAATTCCGCGCCAAAAGAATACCCTTCAATATGACATATAAGTTATTAGAAATAAAAACCGTGTTCAAAAGATACGCCATATATTGTAAATCCTGAATTTTTAAGCCATATACGTAATATAAAAAATTAAGTTGCCCATAGATAGGTACTGCTTGCAACGATGAATACATTATTTACATTCACATCTTCATTTTTTTTCAAAAAAATACAATGAAGGAAAAATCAAAAATGGTGTTTATGCACAAAATCAAAATGATTTGGAATTTTCATTATAAAATGTCTCCAAACCACTCTAAAGCTCTGTCATTGTTGATCGATACATTTTTTCTTATAATGCCATTTATAGGGATATTTTTCCTGTTTTATAATCGAAACATGACTAAAGTCTCTTAATAGGGTTAAATATATTCTTGTGGTATATACAGAAATTGTTTTTTTGTTAGTAGGATCTAAATTTAAAAACGGTGGTTTATTTCCATTAAACTAACCCGATTCTTGTAAATTGCAAATAAAAGCGCCAAGTAGTTTTTAAATTGCAACTATTTATCAGTAAAAATCATACCAAATATGTAAGTAATAAAATTACATTAACAGATTTCATATTTAAAATAAAGAATTTTTTAATTTTTGTTTTATTTTTTTTTGTAAAATTAATGAAAATGGAATTATCTCCTTTGCAGACTAAGCTAACGATATTTGATAACGCTACATGAATTATTGACAAATCATACAATTCGATACGATGGCCCATACATAATTTAAAAGTTACGGTCTCTTAAGTTAACTCTAATAGCGCCTACGATACACTGACTCCTCAGCAACTCGCTGTTGATATTTATATACACAGTGCCATCTTGAAGTAGTTTCATGAATTACCTAATGGAAAAACTCGAATGTTCTATTTCCACAATTATCAACTAGAGCTTTCACAGTTAATGTTGTCATTCTTACAAGCAATGCTAATAACAGCGTGTTATCAACATTGCTGATAAGAAGAAGTTTCTACTGATGGAAATGTTTATTCACATAATGAAGCAGCACTTTTATACTGAATACACGACAAAAATAATATTTATTCATAAGCAGAAGAAGATTATCATCACATAATACTTAGAATCACAATTTGTAATTATTTATGTTACCTAATGACAAACGGTTTGCTTTGTGGTTAGTTGTGTCATAGGATATTCATTTTAAGAGGTGACAAGTCTTGGTAAATTTGTTGTCCCTCTGTAGAAAACAAAGCATATTTTTTAATTCTTTATTATTTTATAATAATTTTTTTTACCAAAAATAAGGATCAACCCTTTTATAGAAGGACTACGATTCCATTTAAATTTAATTTTGGGATACAAAAAAGTACCAAAACTCAGTTTTATCCCATTAAAAATACGAAAATCAAATGTATCACACTTATGTTTTACATAAATGAAGATTAACTTTGATTTTTGGTTCTAGCTTTATTAGTTCCGGAGATGTATAGACACCTATTCTACCCGTTTTTACCAATTTTTACACCCTTAAAATTCGAATTTCCAAAAACTTTGTTAGTGGATCTACACATCAAGACAAAAAATTTTCGAATTTTCAAAAGTTCAAAATTGTGAAAAATGTTTGTGTGGAAAATCCGAAAATCGACTTCACGAATGGACATAATGCAGTATTAGTTATCTAAAACCATCTTCACAAAATTGCCTTTCTAATGAAACTGGTTTGGAGCTCATCGGTTGGATGGTTTCAGAGTCTATAGCGGACATAGGTTAGGTTAGGTTAGGTTATCAGGCAGCCGTCCAAAATCTTCTTTGTACAGCTCACTTGGGTCCAATAAACGTTGCCTTTGTGGTACCTGAAAGGAGATAAAGGAAAAGGGGAAAGAAATAGAAGTAGATGATAGGCGTTCTAAAGATTGTCAAGCACGAGAAGAAAAGAATAGAAATCGAAGGAGTAAGAGGAGAAGGTATTGAGATTCAATGACGCAGACCATCATGAGACAGTTATCGTGTCTTCATGAGGTGCAATTTGCAAGTCCGGTCTTATCAACCACCTGCTTTCCCTAATAAAGGCGTCTATGCACCTTAAATTCTTCACTGATAGCCCGGAGAGGGTATCAAGAAATCTCTCACCTAAAAGTCTGGCTCTTAGATCACCAAGTGCCGGACAGTTACAAAAGAAGTGTAGAATAGTTTCTTCCTCTTCCTCATTCTGACAGCTTCTACAGAAGTCATTATAAGGTAACCCAAGTCTCGCAGCATGGGGACCGAAAGTGCAATGTCCGGTGATCATCGCCACCATATTGCGTAATCTTATTCGTTGTAGTCTAAGTAGATACGACGTGCGTGTGCAGTCCAGCACAGGCCATATCGTCCTCGTGATAGTACAGGTGGATTCATTGCCCCACCTCGTTTGGGCAAGTTCGTAGTATATGTCATGTATACGTTTCTTGCAAGTTGACAGCGGGATTCCGCAGAGGGAGTCTATATCATCTTCTGATAGAAGGGCTCCTAATCCTGCCAAGTGATCGGCAATACAATTGCCTTCATTGTCCCTGTGTCCACGTACCCATGTGAGTACAACTGTCGAATGTCTCGCCATCTCATTTAAGGATGCCCGGCATTCCTGGACCATATTTGATGTTGTATAAACACCTATCAGGGACTTAATTGCTGGTTTACTGTCAGTATATATACGAATATCCCTACCAGATACTCTGTAATATCTGAGCCAGTTGGCCGCTCTTTTAATAGCCGATACTTCGGCCTGAAGAATGTTGCAACCATCTGGAAGCCTAAAAGACATTCTTACTCCAAATTCAGGGATGTATACACCACCACCCACCCTGTCCCCCTTTTTGGACCCATCCGTATAGATGGATAGCCTCATCTCATCAACAGGGTTACCATCGACAGCTTCCATATTGGATGGGATTGAGAAACCGAAGTTCCTCAGGAGGAAGGGCTTGGGAGTGCAGTAATCAATATGGTCAGGAAGATTGCGTATACTTCCTATTATGCAAGCATGTCCATAGGGTCTGTAATTCCATGCATTGCAGGCGTTTAGCCTGAAGGCCGTATTCAATGCCAATTTTCTGGCCATAAGATCTACTGGTATCCAGTTGAGTAGAGTGAATAGCGACTTCGTCGCGGTAGTTCGCAATGCTCCTGTTATCAGGATTGCCATGCTTCTTAATACCCTCTCAAAGAGTATACGATTTGAGGCCCTATCCATTGCCCCCCACCAGACAGAGACCCCATAGAATAATATAGGTTTAGTAACCGTATCAACTAGCCAATTCATGTTCCAGGGTCTAATACCCCATCTCGTGCCTATGGCCTTTTTGCAGACATACATAGCCGTGATGGCTTTAGCCGCTCTTGCCTCTGTATTGAGTTTCCAGGATAATTTCCTGTCGAGTATGATGCCCAGGTACCTTGCATTGTCCGAGAGTGACAATTCGGTTCCGTTAAGTCGGGGCAACTTGAAGTTAGGAATTTTATTCCGTTGAGTGAACAGTACTAGTTCAGTCTTGCTGGGATTTACACTTAAACCACTATCGATACTCCATCGATTCAATGTTCCTAGTGCCATTTCCAGTCTTTGCGATATCGTGCCCAGATGAATCCCTGAAACTGCAACCGCAACGTCATCCGCATAGGCAACAGTCTTAAAGTTCTGGGAATCTAATTTCATAAGCAGATAATTTAACGCCAGATTCCACAGAAGTGGAGAAAGGACGCCCCCTTGGGGAGTGCCTCTGTTGGCAGATCTAGAGATCGTAGTCGTTCCAATTCTAGAGCGAATGATCCTGTAACTTAGGAGGTACCTAATGAACCTAACTATAGATTGATCGAGTCCTAGTAAAGCTAGGGCCGATATGATGGTTGCAGATTTCACGTTGTTGAAGGCTCCTTCTATATCAAGAAAGGCCACGAGTGTGTAATTGCGGTATTCGATGGATTTCTCGATATGTCCCACTAGTGAGTGGAGTGCCGTCTCAACTGATTTCCCCTTGGTGTATGCATGTTGAGAGGTAGATAATAATCCCTTATTTACTGACATTCTAATATGGGTGTCGATAATTCTTTCCAGGGTATAGCGGACATAAGTAGAAACATGTTTGGTGTTTTATATATGTATAAAGATTTATATTTATGAGTATAAGCGTAGCCTAATATGTATAATATTTTAGCCTACTTTGACCCGTTTTAACACTTTTCTATAAATGCAGCATAGGTTTTATGACCATTTAACCCTTATGTGTGTGACAAAAAAGATCACCTTTAACAGGGTGACAGGGTACCCGGGTACCACATACAGAACCTATGAAGTTACATATTATTGCGCAATATATACAAATGCTCTATATTATGAAATGCCCAAAAAATGTTTAAGTTTAGTGTTGTCAGATTAGGGGATTTCTCCCCAAATTGGGGATTTTTTCTTGAAATTGGGGATGAAAATTTGGCATTGGGGATATGGGGATTTGATGGGGATGATAACTGCATTTTGCGGATTTTTAGGGGAATTTCAAAAATTAAATTTGTTCGTTTATTTGTTATTTTATTTTATAAATTAAAGCAATGAGAATATAGAAATGAAATTTAGTTTCATCAGTAAAGCATAGATTGTTTTTACTAAATTATAAAATGTGAAGACAAAACACTGATCTCAAAAATGTGTATTATTTAGATAAAATCCCAAATTTACTTAAGATTTGTTAAATTACTTTATTTTATGAAATGGTTGAAGTCTCATTATCAAGGTAAGTATAAAAATGCTAAGTATAAGCAATAATGCTAAAAAAGACTGGGAATATGCAGACAAAAGCATAGATATGCATATTAGAATTAAAATTAAAGTTTACTATTTATTTTATTGTAATAACAAATTAGGTTACAAAGTACAATAAAATTATCTTATTTAAAAAATAATATTTTGTAAACTAAATTTAAAAATTGTATAAATAAAATTTGATGACAAAAAATATTATCGCTTTCATCAGACATACAAACGAATGGAAGTAGCTACATCGTATTTAAGTTTTATAATGACCTAAAGTATATCTAAATTATGAGGTCTAAAACCAATATTCGATTGGTAAGTAACTCAAAAGTAACATTTTCTTTAATAAATTGTAGTCGAAGTAAGTAATATGCATATTTATGCAAGGATGAGCAAAAAAATAATTTCTTAAATTTATAAAATATGCAAAAGCTTGTTTTTCATGCTTGAAAAACTTGTCCTGCTTACTCCACCAGATATTTATTTCATTACGTTCTATTTATATTTATAGTGTAATTTCATATTTTCAAAATATTTTTATTGGGTATTTTTGGGGATAAGGAAAACTGTGTTTTGGGGATAACAAATAATTGTTTGTGGATAAGACACAAAAAAAAGCTGGGAACCCTGGTTTAGCCTTACGTAAATTCAATAAATGGGGATTTTCATTTATGTACATAGTAGAAATAAATAAATTCAGCAAGTAGAAAGACTACTCAGTATTGTGTCGTGAGCGTATAAGTAATATTTTTCACATAATTTGTATGTGGTACCCGGGTGCCCTGTCACCCTGTTAAGGGTGTAAAATATAAAATGATTTACCACTCACTCCCAAGTCGAGACACAAAAGTGTCCATTATAAAAAATAAATATAACAAAAAGTTAGGAGTTCTCAGAAAGTTTCAAGCTCATAGGAATTCTGCATACATACCCGCTAATCTTTTTGTAATTTAATTGCAATTTTCTGTATATGCAGAATTCCTAGGCGCTTGAAACTTTCTGAGAACTCCTATCTTCTCGGAATTATACCCGATATGTTGATGTTTTATTCCCGTTCGTTTGTGGCTATGGAAATTTGATTTCAACAAACTATATGGGGTCGGAAATAAAAATTTTGCAAAATAAAATATGAACTATGGAGCTGTATAAGTATTCAACATGATCTATAGTATTGTTACGATTTTGCAATAGCGATTTGAATTTAAAGGTCTGTAACGACTGCTTGCAGCATTCATCATGTTTATAAACACGTCGATCAGTAGAAGCTTCTACTTATCAACAATGTTGATAGCATGCGGTTATTAGCATTGTTTATAAGTATGGCAACACTAAATGTTTAAGCTGCTGACATTAACATCAAAAGCTCTAGAATTTAAAGGTACTAGTTTGTCCGTTAAGAGCATTGTAGAAGATTCCCGAAAGATGGTGCGTGTATAAATAGTGGCAGAGGTTGCAGTCGTGAGTGAGTTGATCATTGGCGTATTTTCGATTTAAAGAATAATTCAAAAATAATAAATAACTAAAATTGATAGTACTTCCTCAAGAGCATAATACTCGTAGAAAGCACCTGCGAGAGCAAGAAATTTAATGAACGGAATTCCTTCAAAGGAAACAAAAATTCAGGGTTCAAAGTTCAGAGTTAAAATTTTATATAAGAGTGTTGTAAAATCGCTCAATTTTAATTGTATACAAGCGAATAGCTTATAGTTTCAATATATTTTCATAAAAAGCCTTTTCTTTTTTTCAAAAAAGATATGTTCCAGTTTCTAAAGATTGTCTTTAATTATAAACCATTGTATAGTTAAAAGAATACAAAAGAATAAGCGAAGAACTTCAAATATATTTTTCGGCATATCATTGTAATTAGTTCTCCGATTTTTATAAACTTAGTCTTATATAGTCTTAAATCCTTGGAACTTCGATTTTCTAAGTATACATCAAACATATTTTTCCGAAGAAAAGAATAAAAAATTTTAAGAATACATGTATTTTAAGAAACAATATTTTAATTTCTATTAAAATGGATATATCCTTCGGTTTAACTGTCATTTCACTCAAGATAAATTTCAACTTAAAATAAAGTAAATTTCTCTCTGTTTTTCTCGTTATGGACACATAATTATTCATCTTTAACTTTTATGTTAGAAACGAAATTTTTAAAATTAATATTTCAATATTTTTTATTTTATCATGTTTTTTCCTTCTCCTGTAAAATTAGTAAAATATTAGTTAGGGCATTTTACGTTTTATGTAACGATATACTTTGTTCAAGGACGATTTGCTAAGTTATATTCTGTTCTGATGAGAAACAGATTTCTTAAAAAATACTTTAAAATCTACTGTTCATTATATTATAAATTCTGACTAACAGTTCTAAAGTTATTAACAATTTTACCTTAGGTATTTTGAACACATCTATTAAAAATATCAGCTTTGAACCTACATAAAAACCAAACTAAAGCGAAGTTTTGGAGAACTTTAAGTTTTGTATGTCCATGAAAACGTTTATATCAAGTATTGTCAAATTCAGAGCAAAAGTTAAAAAATTCATATTTGTGATCGACATTTTCGTTTCGCCCCGAATATTTTTTAAGGCATCTTATAAAATATAATAAATAATAATAATTACTCGGTGCAACATTCATTTGTACACATGAAAAAATCTATGAATTTATACGTCAAAGTAGAGACCATACATAAATAGTAACACTACGTACCCAATTTTTCATGATGAGGCCGGATATCCAACCAAATGGAAATTTAAATTTCTAAGGATAAACTATTTGCAAACAAGTAAAAGAGATATATTCGGCTGTGCCGAATCTTATAAACCCTTCACCAAATTATACTTTGAAATAAAATAAATTTTTTTTTTTTCGAAATTGTTTTTAAAAAATTTTTTTCAATTTTTTTAATTTAAAATTTTTTTTTTTCAATTTTTTAGTGAAAAAAAAGTTTTTTGTGAAAAAAAATTCGGGTTAAAAAATATTTTTCCCGATTTTGACCCATTGTATGTCCAACTTACTATAGGCTTATATACATCGTTGCAATGGACTATGAAATATCTATCATTAGATATCCATATTCTCCATAATTATGACTTAGTAATCGAGATATAGATCAAAAATAGGCCTAAAATATAGGTTGTCTCGGATTTTTGCTCATATCTCCGTTATTTATGGACTTTTGCTGATTTAAATACCATTTAAAGCATGTCTGACAGAATTATTGAAGATTTGGATCCCTAAGATATCTGGGGTCTTCAGAAAAATGATTTCAACACACGGACGGACAGACTGACATGGCTAAATCGACTCCGCTATCTATTACGATCCTGAATATATATCGCGTAATTTATGTCTATGAAACTTATTTCTGTTGAATTTTATATGGATACCAAAATTTTTAAGAGTTTTATGCTCGTTAAAATTATTTTCGGAAGCGGGCCTCATATGGGAGCTATGACTAATTATGGACCGATCATCATAAAATTAGGTGTCATGATTACCGTATATATAAATTATTTGGAGCGAGATTTGATTTGAATTGATTAATTTTTCGGTCTGGGTGGAAATGTCCATATCTCCAAACACTTGGTAAAATTGATATATTCGTGAGAGTAGACCCCACAAAAAAATATATAAGATGTTTAATAACAAAATGAGTATTAAACAAAAGCTAAGAGGTTAGCAGTCTGATTCAAAAATAAAGACGGATAATTATTTTTACAAATTTGTTTGAACATCATATGTTTCCCGTGTTTTTTAGACAGCTGCCCTACTTAGCATTATTTATACCCATTTTGCTTTCAACAAGTAATTATACTTTAAAATAAAAATTTTAAATATTTTTAGGTAAACAAAATAGATTTTTTTAAAATTGTTTTTCAAAATTTAAAAAAAAATTTTTTTGTTCAATTTTTTTTTCGAAATTTTTTTCGAATTTTTTTTTTTAATTTTTTTCAAAATTTTTTTTTTTTTAATATTTTAAAAAATTTTAGAGAAAGAAAAGAAAATTATAAAACAAAATTGTTTTGTGGTAAAAAAAAATATTCGGGTTAGAAAATAATTTTCCCGATTTTGGCCCATTGTAGGCCCAAATTACTATATAAATCGTTACAATGGACTTTGAAATATCTATCCTTAGATATCCATATTGTCTATATTAATGACCTAGTAATCCAGATATAGATTAAAAAAATAGGCCAAAAACTGAGGTTGTCCCGGCTTTTTCCTTATATCTCAGCCATTTGTGGGCCGATTTACTCGATTTTAAATAGCGATCGAACCGGATGAATTCCCGATATACTGATGTATCAATTATGTATGTAAGTTATTTGGGGGCTAAGGTAAGTTGATTTTAACATACAGACGGACATGGCTATATCGACTTCGCTATATATAACGATCCAGAATATATATACTTTGTGGAATCGCATATGAAAAGTGTAGAAATTACAAACGGAATGACAAACTTATATACTCTTGCCACTCATGGTGAAGGGTATAATAAATACAGCTTTTCCTTCGAAAATTTAAAGTCAATTTAAAAGGACATTTGACCCGATCAAGTAAAACTGAGTACGCAGTGTTACTATCTACCGGGTGTGATGAAATCAGTTAACATTATTTTGATAACTACTTAACATTTAAGAAAATTATATGTACTTGGTTGACCTAAAAGATTGAGGTAAATTATTTATTTTAATTTACTTTTATTGTGGGACAAACTGAAATGTTTCATCAAAATAAAAATATCATTAAACGAGAATGTATGTTCATTGTCAAGTGGATGTGTGAGTTTCACACAAGTAAACTCATACATAAGTAAAACTAGTTATAAAATTGTTGTATCATAAATTTTGCAATATTTGTACAATTTATGCGCACTTAATGAAAATAAATTATGATAAAATAAAACAAAAATTTTCACAGAAATAAAAAAGTAACACGAACAGAAAAAATGCAAATAGTGAAAGTATACTTACCAAGGACTTTAACCTCTACCGAACGTTGTGAAGTGTAATTGTGTTTATTGCGAGCGATGCACGTATATGTACCCTGGTCGGCAGTGCGCTGAACATTCTCAATCAGGAGCGAGCCATTTTGAACACGCTGTCATATGTTTGTGGGAAGCTTTACACCATCTGATGATGGACATGAAAAATAATGCATGAATGGTTCGTTGAGTTTTGTTTTAGTAATTTCACGTAATGGAAATGAGGAATATAAAAAATATAAACACAAGTTAGAGTTCTATGTTCGGCAGTGCCGAATCTAAGATACCCTTTACCTAAATATAAGATGTGAGTGAAGATAAATATGCCGAGTTAAATATGTTTTGACGTAACGACTTAGAAAAAACATATTTAAGTATAAAGTTAAATATGTTATGACGTAACGACATACATATTTAAATAAAACATATTTATCACTGAAAAAACATATTTAAGTAGACAAATATATATTTTTAATTTATTTTAGAAATTTTAATGGTTATTAATAGTAATATAATATTTTAAAATTACATGCAATTTTGGAGTTCTTAGGATTTTGGTCAAAGTCTCAAGTTCTTATAGGGTTTCTGGCCAAAAAAAGCAGAGGCATGCATTACCACTATATAGGAAATGTAGGTAATGGTGATGGCTATCACATGCTGTTTATGGAATTCCAGAATTGAATTTGTGAGATTTTTTAAAAATTTTTGAAAATTCACATTGAGAATTTTGGAGTTCTATGGGGGATTTTGGCCAATGTGGCCAAAAAGGGCAGAGGCATGCGTAACCACTATATGTGAAATGTAGGTAATAGTGATGGCTATTAGATGCTGTTTATGGAATTGCAGAATTGAATTTGTGAAATTTTTAAAAATTTTTTGAAAATTCACATTGAGAATTTTGGAGTTCTATGGGGGATTTTGGCCAATGTGACCAAATAAGGCAGAGGCATGCATAACTACTATATAGAACATGTAGGTAATGATGATGGCTATCACATGCTGTTTATGGAATTCCAGAATTGAATTTGTGATATTTTTAAAATTTTTTTGAAAATTCACATTGAGAATTTTGGAGTTCTATGAGGGATTTTGACCAATGTGGCCAAATAAGGCAGAGGCATCCATAACTACTATATAGAAAATGTTGGTAATAGTGATGGCTATCACATGCTGTTTATGGAATTCCAGAATTGAATTTGTGAGATTTTTTAAAAAATTTTGAAAATTCACATTGAGAATTTTGGAGTTCTATGGAGGATTTTGGACAATTTGGCCAAATAAGGCAGAGGCATGCATTACCACTATATAGGAAATGTAGGTAATGGTGATGGCTAGCACATGCTGTTTATGGAATTCCAGAATTGAATTTGTGAAATTTTTAAAAAAATTTTGAAAATTCACATTGAGAATTTTGGAGTTCTATGGAGGATTTTGGCCAATTTGGCCAAATAAGGCAGAGGCATGCATAACCACTATATAGGAAATGTAGGTAATAGTGATGGCTATCAGATGCTGTTTACGGAATTCCAGAATTGAATTTGTGAAATTTTTAAAAAAATTTTGAAAATTCACATTGAGAATTTTGGAGTTCTATGGGGGATTTTGGCCAATGTGGCCAAAAAGGGCAGAGGCATGCGTAACCACTATATGTGAAATGTAGGTCATAGTGATGGCTATCACATGCTGTTTATGGAATTCCAGAATTGAATTTGTGAGATTTTTAAAAAAATTTTGAAAATTCACATTGAGAATTTTGGAGTTCTATGGGGGATTTTGGCCAATGTGGCCAAAAAGGGCAGAGGCATGCGTAACCACTATATGTGAAATGTAGGTAATAGTGATGGCTATTAGATGCTATTTATGGAATTGCAGAATTGAATTTGTGAGATTTTTTAAAAATTTTTGAAAATTCACATTGAGAATTTTGGAGTTCTATGGAGGATTTTGGACAATTTGGCCAAATAAGGCAGAGGCATGCATAACCACTATATAGGAAATGCAGGTAATAGTGAAGGCTATCAGATGCTGTTTTTGGAATATTGTCATTATACCTATTCACTCTTGTAACCATTTTACTTTTGTATATATAAATTTTAAGGCAAAAGAGTTTTACTATATAGATCCAATGCAGGCAACAGAAAGAGAGTCAAAAAAAAAGTTTGATATTTTTTTACAATGTGTTGATGACAAAAAAGAATGGCATTTAAAAATAATAGACCATTACAAGCAAACTGATTCATATAACTGTGGAGTTTTATGTATACAGTTTATGGAAGCACTTCTAACCAAGAAGTGCCTTAAAACATTATCCAATCCCGATAAATATCGATCAATAATAAAAAGTGATTTTGTACAATACGGTAATATTGAATTTTACTGCATGCATTGCGAAAATGGAAAATTGCCCTCTGTTGTTAAGTGCATCAAATGTACAAGAGGTGTCGATAAAGGCTGTTTGCAATATTTGAATGAAATTGTAGAAATTAACATTTATCAACCATTCATATGTTATATTTGCCAAAAGTAATTATTTTTCTTTCTCACATTTATTCATTTATATACTATTTAATAAATTCGCAAATAGCTTTCTCTAATTTGTAGAATTTATTTATCAACAAGTTATTTATAAAAATTATATTCGTAAATGTTTTAACAAGAATGGGTGAACGCTATCATATTTACCCCCATTAACATGAAGTCTGGTTAGGTATGTTAACTATTGGTTATACAGACATTTTTCATATAAAAATACGTTTAACCGACAGTATAACTATTAGTTAACACATAACCAGACTTCATGTTAATGGGGATTAGAGAAAAATTAATTTCAGAGCCTTTAAGAACCTTAGAAAGTTAAAAATGTTCTTGCCTTGAAAAATACCTGAAATGTCTGAAAACAAGTACAAAACTACAATATAAGCTATTATAAGTACAAAAATGTAAAAATAAGTACAAATATTTATTTACACAGGTCAACAGCAAAAAAAAAACTTGAATAACCACTATATAGATTTGATGCACAATGGCTACCTAACTACAGAAATGGTTAAATTTTTTCAATTCTATGGAGATTATGTAATAGAAACAAAATGAGATATCGATCATAAAAATCGATTGATTCTTTTCGAATTTATTCACAATTAAGAGAATTTGATCAATAGAAATCAATTTTATGTATATCAAACAAAAAACAAAAATTTTGTGAAAATGAGCGAATTCACTTAATTGTTAATAATTTCGAAAAGAATCAATCGATTTTTATGATCGATATCTCATTTTGTTCCTATTACATGTGGCTTTGCAGTAAAGTAAAAAATCTGAAAATTTCGGTCGTTTTCGGTTTTTTAAGATTTTTTTAAAACAACAAAATTTGCTATTTTCCGATTAAAATGCAATATATAAACGGATTAAAGTCTATGTAAATCTCAACTTTTCTTAGATTATTTTAATAACATATGACGAACCATTTTGAGTTAACGTGTGGAGAAACGTCGAAAAAAAATTTATAATTTTACTTAAAAATTAGCCACAATACATCAAAATTGAGTAGTGGTTTAAAAAGCCCTTAAAATTTTTCGATTTTGTTGACTTATAAAAAAACAGCAACTGAAATGTCTGAAAACAAGTACAAAACTACAATATAAGCTATTATAAGTACAAAAATGTAAAAATAACTACAAATATTTAATCTATATAAATATATAAATGTCTTTGTAAGTTTGTTTGTTTGTTTGTTTGTTTGAGCATCACGCCTAAACGGCTGAACCGATTTTATTGAAATTTGGAACGTAGATAGATCCTTACTTGGAAGCGTCAATAGGCTATAAATTTTTTCAATACTTGGACCAGAAAGGGATAAAAAGGGGGAAAAACGGGGAAAATTGGTACCTTTAGTTTTTAAACAATAATTACTAAACGGCTGAACCGATTTTTACATCGACAGGGGTAGCGAAGCGCACCGGGTCAAGCTAGTTATTTATAAAATATCATAAATATATTGTTACGTTTTTACCTTCTTACAAAACACTTGTAAGAGTAAACAACATCAAAAAAATTTGTACTAAAAAAGTGGTTACGCTTTTTTTTTAGTAAATATTTGCCGTGTGTGACCGTACCTTTAGACCACAATACGTAGTGTTAACAGTCAACAGTCCTAAAAATTAAAGACACAATATAACGACTGATTGAATATATAAAAAGTAATGAAATTTGATACAATTTCTTAATTACTTGTTTTAAATAAGTAAAACATTAATTAAAAAATAATATTTAGTAAAAAATTTCATCGAAAAAATATAAAGGTCCTACCAGGACTAGAACTTGCACCCAACGCACCGCAGTCATAAACACATCCACTATGCCACATCATGCGACAACGAAATGCTTTTTTATAATGTACTAATAAGTTAAAATAACTCATCTATACATGCAACTCTTTTATTTTGTAACGGTTTTTTGAGCATCCAAATATGGAAACAAAACTACATTTTTATTTTCACACATGTTTGACACGTTCATAAGTCCCCATCCATACTGTGAAACATTTGCTGCAAAACATTTGAGTTTGTCGATGAAAGGGGAAAGAGGAATGGAAAAGGGTACTCTGTTTCATGTACATGAAACTTTTGTTGAGTATGTCATTCACATTTATTCGTTCATATTCGTTCTGTACAGAAATGTCAAAAACTGAAAAGCAAAAACTTCACTGTGTGGACACGAATGCAGTTTCAAAAGAGAATTTAAAAATGTTTTGCAGCAAATGTTTCATAGTGTGGACCGGGACTAAGCAACCAAAAGTTTTATTTTTTTTTAGATCTCCAACAATGCAGCATGTGCAAAAAAAAATTTTGTTTTTTTTCTAGATTTTGCAAACATAAAATTGTTTACACTATTTAACGAATTCTCAATGAGAATTAACAAACCTCATAGAATTCCAAAATTCTCAATGTGAATTTTCAAACATTTTTCAATTCTGGAATTCCATAAACAGTATGTGATAGTCATCACCATTACCTACATGGTCTATATAGTGGTAATGCATGCCTCTGCCTTATTTGGCCAAATTGTCCAAAATCCTCCATAGAACACCAAAATTCTCAATGTGAATTTTCAAAAATTTTTAAAAAATCTCACAAATTCAATTCTGGAATTCCATAAACAGCATGTGATAGCCATCACCATTACCTACATGTTCTATATAGTAGTTATTCATGCCTCTGCCTTATTTGGTCACATTGGCCAAAATCCCTCATAGAATTCCAAAATTCCCAATATGAATTTTCAAAATTTTTTAAAAATTTCACAAATTCAATTCTGGAATTCCAAAAACAGCATCTGATAGCCATCACTATTACCTGCATTTCCTATATAGTGGTTATGCATGCCTCTGCCTTATTTGGCCAAATTGTCCAAAATCCTCCATAGAACTCCAAAATTCTCAATGTGAATTTTCAAAAATTTTTAAAAAATCTCACAAATTCAATTCTGCAATTCCATAAACAGCATCTAATAGCCATCACTATTACCTACATTTCACATATAGTGGTTACGCATGCCTCTGCCCTTTTTAGCCACATTGGCCAAAATCCCCCATAGAACTCCAAAATTCTCAATGTGAATTTTCAAAATTTTTTTAAAAGTCTCACAAATTCAATTCTGGAATTCCATAAACAGCATGTGATAGCCATCATCATTACCTACATGTTCTATATAGTGGTTATGCATGCCTCTGCCTTATTTGGTCACATTGGCCAAAATCCCCCATAGAACTCCAAAATTCTCAATGTGAATTTTCAAAAAATTTTTAAAAATTTCACAAATTCAATTCTGCAATTCCATAAACAGCATCTAATAGCCATCACTATTACCTACATTTCACATATAGTGGTTACGCATGCCTCTGCCTTATTTGGCCACATTGGTCAAAATCCCTCATAGAACTCCAAAATTCTCAATGTGAATTTTCAAAAATTTTTAAAAAATCTAACAAATTCAATTCTGGAATTCCATAAACAGCATGTGATAGCCATCACCATTACCTACATTTCCTATATAGTGGTAATGCATGCCTCTGCTTTTTTTGGCCACATTGGCCAAAATCCCCCATAGAACTCCAAAATTCTCAATGTGAATTTTCAAAAATTTTTAAAAAATCTCACAAATTCAATTCTGCAATTCCATAAACAGCATCTAATAGCCATCACTATGACCTACATTTCACATATAGTGGTTACGCATGCCTCTGCCCTTTTTGGCCACATTGGCCAAAATCCCCCATAGAACTCCAAAATTCTCAATGTGAATTTTCAAAATTTTTTTAAAAATCTCACAAATTCAATTCTGGAATTCCATAAACAGCATGTGATAGCCACCACTATTACCTGCATTTCCCATATAGTGGTTATGCATGCCTCTGCCTTATTTGGCCACATTGGTCAAAATCCCTCATAGAACTCCAAAATTCTCAATGTGAATTTTCAAAAATTTTTAAAAAATCTCACAAATTCAATTCTGGAATTTCATAAACAGCATGTGATAGCCATCACCATTACCTACATTTCCTATATAGTGGTAATGCATGCCTCTGCTTTTTTTGGCCAGAAACCCTATAAGAACTTGAGACTTTGACCAAAATCCTAAGAACTCCAAAATTGCATGTAATTTTAAAATATTATATTACTATTAATAACCATGAAAATTTCTAAAATAAATTAAAAATATATATTTGTCTACTTAAATATGTTTTTTCAGTGATAAATATGTTTTATTTAAATATGTATGTCGGTACGTCATAACATATTTAACTTTATACTTAAATATGTTTTTTCTAAGTCGTTACGTCAAAACATATTTAACTCGGCATATTTATCTTCACTCACATAATATAAGGAGAATTACAGAACCTACACTGGTGTAATGACTGGAAAATTCATATTCAGTGTTTCTTAGTCAGGCATAGCTCTAATTATATGGAAGTAAGAAAGACAAATTTTAAAATGGTGTCTAATTCAGAAATTTATAATTGATATATTCACACGATTATGAGCATTTGCATTTTATAGGAGCTATGTAAACTTATGTGGGAGATATGACCTATTATGGGGCGATCATCATGAAATATTGTACCGTGATTTCTATGTATTTGTTGAGGCCTATTTTGGTTGCATTTCATATCAGCAATATTATTTAGAAGAGTTTTATGGGTACAATAGTGATTCTCGGATGTGAATGATATGTACAATTATGAACCGAAAATCCAGTAGTATGATTTTATCATACAAATTAATGATCTTTATACAATTTTGGTTCGTTATCGATATTTTTCAGATATTTATATAGGTTAATGTATTTTACGGAAGTGATCCTTATATGAAAGCTAACCAATAAAAAGCCGATTCTTATAAAATTCATTACAGTGTACGAGATTATTTATGGAGATTTTCAACCTGATGTATATATATTTGTAAGAGTTTTATGAGTATTAAAGTAAAATATGTACCAATCCATTTGTAGAGACAGAGCTACAGATAGACGGACATAGTTCAATCGACTTCATAAGGATCAAGAATATAAAATGATTATTTATCATTGTTAAACACGGAATAACAAACTTATATACACCATAATTTACCCTTTTTGGTTGTGGAGGGTATAAAAATAGAAAAAAATTAAATTGATTTATGAAATGTGCAAAATGTATCCATCTACATATGTACAATTCATCTTCATCTAACTAGTTATGGCATCATTTAAATACTATAAGAGCTAGATGCACCTACAGAGTCAGACACTGAAAAAAAAAATGTAAAATGTAGCATGAGTTACCTTTTTCTATGATTATAGTATCAATTGGATATCCTGCCACAGGACATTTGAGGAAGAATGTTTTCCCAGCTACTGCAGATAACTTTGGCATCGGTCTGACATACGGCATACCTGTAGACAAGCATTGGAATACAACAAACAGTACGACAAAGAGTTATGAATTCAACTTTTTTTATGTATGTATTTTTATTATAATTTGAGTTCTTTTTGTCCTTTAACATTTGTATGTATTGTACATAGATACTCACTCGTACGAGTAGAAACATACAGTCAGTAGATTGTTTGCAATCAATTTAAATCAAACTTACCATAAATATTCAGTCGAGCAGTATGTGATGCTTCACCAGCGCGAGAAATTGCTTTACATTCGTAATCGCCACCATCTTCCGACTTGACAGCCGATATATTAACATGACTAATGACGTCACCAAACATTGTTACATATTGTCCAATCATAAGTCGGTCATTCTGAAACAAAAAAAGGGGGAAAAAAATACACACATACAAATGATGAATTTTCATGATGTATTCATTCGTAAATATTTCAACATTTACTTTCTGTTTTCAAATAACGAACGAACATACGTTGAGCAAGTTTTAAAGAAAAATTCTTGGTCTTTCGTTTGTTTTACAAAAACCAGCAATAAATGACAATGAATAAAATAATGAGTGAATGTATGTATGTATATTTCTAAGAATTATGAGCATGAAAACTTTTTTACTGTGTTCATTTAATGCATGTGAAACATTTATTGTGAAACAATTTGCAATCAAAAGTGAATTGACAAGTTGGGTTCCGTCATGACAAATACTCACTTGCCTTTTGATGGCAATCGACTGCATGTCATTTCTTATTATTGACAATAAATATTTATTTCAGTGACCGTTAAGGAAACTACAAAGTATTTACGAATTCTTGAAAGGTACTTTTTTATATAATTTGAGGATGATAAGGGTACATGTAAATCCTTCAATATATGTATTTCACAAAACTCATTGCAATATATTTTAGATCCTTAGAATTAAACGCATCTACATACGGTCTGTCCGACAGTCTATTGAAGTAAAATTCCTGAGGACTCAGATAACTTACGGACCCGTATGTTGGATATCGGATATTCTGCCAATTTATCAACTATCTACATACAGTGAACACTCAGTTTTATAAATGTGTTAACAATACATTTTATGGACTCGGAAAATGCAAAACATTGCGATCTTCAGGGCTTCCAAAAATGGAAAAATCTCTGTATAAGTGGTTTCTTTGTATGCGGAATAAAAACCTCCCTGTAAGAGGGTTTATGTTAAAAGAGAAAGATAAACAACTTCACAAAAACATAAGAGAAAATATGAAAGACTACAATGCTAGCGATGGGTGGCTACAAATATTTAAAAATATATACGGAATACGACTCCTTCAGTATCAGTGGGTAAATCCTTTTAAACTAAGATTTTATTTGCAGTTGTACAATGCCGATGAGTTCGGTTTGTATTGGAAACTTCTTCCTCAAAAGACATATGTAACGTCACACAGTGGGGCAGAATCAAAATATTTTGGAAATAAATCTGGCATTTCTAAACGGATGGCTCGATCGGGATAAAATGGGGGTAACCAAGGAGTATTTGAGTTCAAGTTATTAAAATTGACATGTAAAATTTTAACACGTGCCATTTTTTTATTTCCTATCCGATTTCAAAGATTTTTGAGAAGCGCTCAGTGCAATATTCTTGAAGGACTGGGTTTTAAAGTGGCATATTTTTGAATATAATTGAGATATTGACTTGAATTTTTTTTTTGTAATATCAGAAATTAACTTATCTAAACAAAAAAATTAGTTCGGAAAAAATTGTGGACCAAATTGTTCCTAATATTTGCAAAAATGGCACGTGTTTGAAAATTTTACATGACGAAGGTACCCTACTTTGAGCCCCCATAGCGCCGCGCCCTGAGCATTTGTACGGTCCGTTTAAATAACTTGAACTCCTTGGTTACCCCTACGTCAAATTTTGTCACGATCGGGCCATCCGTTTAGAAAAGCCAGATTTATTTCCAAAAAATTTTGATTCTGCTCCACTGTGCGTCATTGGAGAAAAGCGCTATAGGTGCGAAAATGGAGAAGCAAAGGATAGCATTTATATGCTATGCAAATGTGGGGATCTCATAAAAATTTTATTAATAGGAAAACCTAAAAATCCTCGAAATTTTCAAAATTTTATCTCTCACGTAAACTACAAAAACTTCTTTCACTTTTAAATAATGGTTTCACAACTGTTTTGTGCCAGAGGTAAGTAAACATATGAAAAGAGTTTAGTTGGGATTTTTGCTGTTTTATTTTTACACTAAGGTTACTGATATTTTAACGATTAAGGATTACCACACCCACAGAAAAAATGAACACATCCGTGTACAATTTGACACCATTCGGTGTCAATAGTGTATCAACCCCGTATGTGCACAAATCGTACACGAACGGTGTCAATTTGACAACGAAGAAATGACACCATACCGTTGCAGATTTGACACTATCCGTTGTCAATTTGTCATTTTGATACCGTCCGTTGTTGATTTAATACCACCCTTTTTAAATTTCGAATCGTGTAATCCCTTACCTTTCCAAATTTACCATAATATTTATGAAGATTAAAATAAAACATTAAATACCTTATTTTTCATTAATTTTATATTTATTTAATACTAGCTAATACCCGGTGCGCTTCGCTACCCCCTCGAAGTAAAATGCATATTAAGTAAAGGTTTAACAAAAATATTTATTTAGTAATGAACCGCAAGTTTTTATCCAAAATATTCATATTGAAACTAAAGTTACTTGTACAAAATTTAGGAACTCTAGCTCTTATAGTTTACATCACATTTAGTATTTACTTCATATGGGAGGTACCACGCCCACTTTAGTTGGTCCGCCCATTTTTGTTAAAAACATTTGTATTGAAGTTAAAGTTACTTGTATTTAATTTGGTAATTTTAGCTGTTATAGTTTCTTAGAATTTCAGATTTTAGTATTTACTACGTATGGGGGGTGTCACACCCACTTTCGGTGGTCCACCCATTTTCGTTCAAAACATTCATATTGATACTAAAGTTACTTGTACAAAATTTGGGAACTCTTGGTGTTATAGTTTTCGTGACATTCAGATTTTAGTATTTACTTCATATGGGAGGTACCACGCCCACTTCAGTAAGTCCGCCCACTTTTTGTCTAAACATTTATATTGAAACTAAAGTTACTTGTACAAAAATTAGGAACTCTAGGTGTTATAGTTTTCCTGACATTCAGATTTTAGTATTTACTTATTATGGGAGGTGCCACGCCCACTATTGCTGGTCTGCCCATTTTTGTCCAAAATATTTATATTGAAAATAAAGTTGCTTGTACAAAATTTGGGAACTCTAGCTGATATACTTTTTGAAATATACGCATTTTGTTTTTGACTTGAAATAGGAGGTAATGTTGTATAAATGGGCGTGGCACATCGCCCACGTAAAATTTCAAAATAAAAAGTAGCCTATAGTTCCTTCCAGAGATACGGGAAGACATTGTGAAGATTTCATGAAAATCGGTTCAGCCGTTTAGCCGTCTATAAAGTCCAAACAAACAAATATACATACAAACACACATTGACTTTTATATATATACCCAGCGGCGAAAAGAAGTAGTAAGCAGGCCTTCTGGAAGGCCTTATTTATCAGACACAAGGCCTTATTGCCCCATTCCATACTCATACATTTTTTACACACGATGTCCTAGCCAGCCAAGGCCTTCTACTTTACCTTCTTCAACAGGCCTGGTAGTAGGCCTTCTTTAACAGGCCTGTCAGTAGGCCTTCTTCATCATGCCTGGTTAGACGGCTTCTTTAGCAGGCCTGTTTAGAGACCTTCTTCGACAGGCCTGGTATCAGACCATCTTTGGTAAATTATTTGAATATCTGTCACAATTTTTTTTTAATAATTACCTTTAGGAATGCCAAAAAAATAGTAAAAAAAAAACATGAAATTGACAAAATATTTACTATTGAACACTTATTTTTAAAACGATTTTAAATTTGTTTATAAATTTTCATTAGAATTTTTTCTTTTTCTATTTTTTTTAAACGTCTAAGTGATCTTTTATTCATTTTAATTTTTTTGTAATAAAAACAATAACTACAACGTAAAAAAATTACAGAATGCACAACCGCTTTGTCACAGAATTTAAGTAAAACTACTTTGAGTTTACTTCTTTTTTTCTTTTCACATTTTGCATTTTTATTAATAGTTTTTGTATTTGTTTTTTTGTCTTTGGAATGTGGTTTTGTAACGGGACATTAACGTAAGTATGTATACATACACATAATAAAAAAAACCTAGAATGGAGCAGGTAGGCCTTCCATAAGGCCTTCCTAAGAAGGCAAGCGAGCATGAGTACTGGATCTAAAAAAAGGTCTAGGAAGGTCTTACAGAAGGCCTCAAAAATTTCGCCGCTGGGTAGATAAAATAAAACACATTTATAAAATCATGTTAGAATACTCGTATGTAAACATATTGTTATTGGCTATTGTTTCCTGGTACTGTTGCACTTCCATATAGTCCCTTTATTCAGCTATCTCTCCTTTTTGATCTTATTGGTTTCACTGCATTTATTTTGTTCACAAAACCTAATTTATTTAGCACTCATTTAATAATTTGTACTTTTGCGTTCTAAATAACAAACACTTAGTGATAAATACCATTACATTCGTCTTAATAAAAAGCAACTGGCTTGTTATTCACAGTGAAATGAGTCTTCGCATAATTTGACAACGTTCTGTTGTCGATTCATACCCGTTTGTTTACAAATTGTAAACGTACGGTGTCCAAATAAAGTGACACCGTATGGTGTCAAAATGGCACCAACCGTTGTCGATATTGCAACGCCGTTTTTCCCTCAGTGCAGAAAATGCTCTACTCTTAATAGATAATGCCCTATTCCATCCACCTGAACCCGACCTAAAATCCGAGGATGGTTCTATAGAAGCTATGAATAATCAAATATCATTATAGGAAAAGTCTTCTGGCAACAATAATTGCAAAAAAGGGTGATTTTCTTGAATCGATGAAAAAAATTACACTTAAAGAAGCAGTTCATATTCTAGGCATCCAGAAACCGTGTTAGTAAAGAAATTTTATCTAATTGTTGGAAAAATATTTTGAATATGGTAAATGATGAAGACGATACGGAATATAATGTTCCTTTGAGCGTTTTAAAAGAAAGGTGACAATCAATTAGATCTTTAGAATTTACTGCAGCAGATTTCTACAGACATTGTGCCCTCAAGAAGTACTTATATACTGCTGCAAACATTAGAGACTGGAACAATAATCCTTGTGATGAAAAAGATTTACAAGAAGAGTCCGACGATGATGACGAATGTATTATTGAACCGACTGAAACCATATTTAAGCCACAGAAGCTGTCGAAATTTTTAACAACTTCAAAAATATGAACTATCACTGTATTGTACATTTGGTACCATAAAAAACATTTTTTTAAACAAAATTTAAAAATTTTGTTTCATAACTTTACACTAATGATTGGCTTTTAAATTGTATGTACTTTTTGCTTTTTTAATTTTTTACATTCATTTTTATTATTTACATTCATTGAAAAAGTTTTTCAAAATATGTCTTATGGTTTTGCTTACAAACAAAAGTTGTATTTTAAAATAAAGTTGACTTTAACAAAAATGAACTATAACATTTATTTTTTAGTTAGACTGTCTGTTTTTCTTTTTTTCCAAACAAAATTTAAGTTAATCATTTATGATTAAAAAAAAAATTAATAACAAAAGCTATTTTAAATAATTTATTTGAAAAATATAGCAAATATTAAAATCAATCAGCCTAACTATAAAAGATATTGTTACGAATGTGCAATGACGATTTGAATTTAACGGTCTGTAATGACTGCCTGCAGCATTCATCATGTTTGAAGGCACGGCCATCAGTAGCATGCGGTTATTTGAATTGTTTGTAAGTATGGGAACACTAAATGTTTGGGCTGCTGGGAATAACATCGAAGGCTCAGGAATTCGAACAAACGAGTTTTGTCCGTTAAGAGCATTGTAGAAGATTCCCGAGAGATGGCGTGTGTATAAATGGTGGCAGAGGCTGCAGTCGTGAGTTGAGTTGATCATTGGCGCAGTTAGAGTTAACATCATCTGTCGTGTACATTATAAAGTGTGTGTGCATTTCTGCGAATTGATAAACGCGTATAAAGGCACTGAGTGACTATTTAGACCAGAGATGCCCAAAGCTAAAACTGTATTTGTGTTGGTGAGGGAAAGAGAGCTCCACTAAAAGAAAAGTTAAGTGAACTAAATAAAATATGTCAATATTTTAAACGCTTTATTTGTTAACAATAATCAAGTCAAAAATATTAATCAAATTATCTGGCGACATATTATCATAGCTCATTAATTGAGAGTTCGATATTAATCATTTTCGACAAATTTGAAAATATTTAAAATGTGTAAAATATTTTTTTTTTTTTTTGCTTATTTGATTAAAATCATTTCAAATCTGAAAAAAATTGTTTACAGAAGTAAATTGAGGTGAAAAACCAGACAACACTTCAGTGATATTTTAAAGTTCTAAATATATTAAACAATCCAAATATTTCTTTCAGTGATCATGAACAAAAATATTAAAAAAATTATAAAATAGTAATATACCCGCTTAGCATGTTCATTCATCGCGGTCTCAGTGACTACCAAACCAAAGAGAATAAGAATATGTGTGTGGTTAGCTTGCACAATTGTGCTATGAAATGGGCACCAATGATTTAGACTGTTGTTGTTGTACATTTTAAATAAATAAAGAGTTGTTACAATTTTAAACTACTTAAACTGCTTTTATTTGCAATCAAAAGTATCTGATTTATTTAAAGGAATTAAACCCCGTTTTTATAAGGTAAAAACATAACAATATTTTAATGTTAATTTTTGTTAAATCGACTTTATTTTAAAAGAGAACTTTTGTTTTTTTCGTACCATAAAAAATATTTTAAGAAAGCTTTCAAAACTTTTTCCAACTCATAAATTCAAATAAATAAAAATAGTTTTCAATGAATATAATTAAAAAAAAGAAATTTAAAAAAATTAATTAAACAAAATGTTTATAAAATATCAAAACAAAATGCTTATTTTAAAATAATAAAACAACATTAAGGCATTTGTGGTTAGATTGAATGTACAGTTACATACCTATATTCTTTAAGTAATTTAAAATTATAAATATAATTAAAAATTTAATTTTAATAATTGAGTTTACTGAAATTTACAAAATCTGAAATATATTAGAATTGTCAGAAACATGCTCAGAAAATGGTTTACACAACCATTAGTAATTATGTTGAAACATATGGTATTGTTAACCATTTATGAACATTTTCTGACAATATGAGAACCGTGTATTAGAGGCTTTACCGAAATGATAAAAAATACGCGTTACCGTTACTTGTTTAACGTTTTGAATCGGATTGTTTATTTGTTTGAAGTATAGAGACGGCTAAAGGGTAAGGCTGATTTTCTTGTAAGATGCTAGTTTATTTTGAAATTCAAAGTTTGCGTGGCACCTCCCATACGTAATAAATAGTTATTTGCAAACATGTTGCCAACAATACCTTAGCTACGTGTACACGGTTGTCAGATCTTACAACGTTGTCAGAAAAATGCTCAGAAACATATGTATGTTATTTAGCATATTACATGTTATCATTTATTGAATATTTTTCTAACAGCGTTGTAAAATCCGACAACCGTGTACACGTTGCTTTTGTACGTTTATTTGGTTACCAATGTAAACTATTAGGCTGAAAAACGGACGATACACAGTGGGGGAACTGAAAAAAAGTGGAAATAAATTTGAAACTTCTTAACAAATATTAATAACTCGTAGGTAAGGTTAGGTTATAAAGGCAGCCAGTGTTAACCAGCTCACTTGGGTCCATAAATTGGTCCCTTTGTGATACCCTAAAGATCATGATCAGGTCCTTAAGAGGTCCTTCACATGTCGAAAATGGGTTCAGTGTCGAATCAACCTGACGCACGGATGAACGAATCTATCTTCCTGACATCCACATTAGATAGATCCGCTAAGCCATGCAAAAGAGGACTGCCAATTGTAGCAGACCGAGCATCAGATAGAGCTGGGCAAAGACAGAGGAGATGTTCAACCGTTTCCTCCTCTTCTTCATCATGGCAACTTCTACAGAAGTCATTGTGTGGAGTTTTCAGTCTCCTGGCATGCGCACCAATCAAGCAGTGCCCAGTAAGCACTGATATCAAAGCTCGTAGCCTAGCCCGTGATAGCCCCGTAAGAGACATTGACCTATGTTGGTCAAAAACGGGCCATGTGATCCTCGATATCGAGCAATTTGTTAAATTAGTCCATCTGAGTTGAGCGGACTCAAATAAGCTACGCTGTATAACTCGTAAACTATAAGAGATAATATTAAGCTATAGCAATGTTTTTTGTAGATCTCGTCTAGTGGATTCCATATATGCAAAAATCTTTCAAATCGAATCGCGAACAAAAATGCCCTACTTTGGGGCATTGTGGCATTAAACTTGCCAACACCTCCTCTATATATTCGTCTAAAAGTAACACATTTATTTCCACTTTTTTTTCAGTTCCCCCACTGTGCAGCATTGGGCTTTAGTTACAAAACATTTGAAAAGCACTTAAGTGTAAACATTCTGATAGAGATTCTAAAAATAATTGCAACTTCAATTAAAATATTTACTGAAGGTGTTATAAAATCTTTAAAATTATGCATTCTGATTTTTATTTAAAAAAATGTATAAAAACAACAAATGAAATCGTAGAGATTTGTTAATTATAAACTTGAGCAAAGCCTTTGTTGATAATAAAATAAATATAAGACAATTCACTTATTAGTTTAAATTTTTTTACGTGCGAAATAATCTAAGTTCCGGTTTGAGTCTATTACGTATGACCATTTATTTTCCAAAACTTAATAAATTTATTAATCTAATATATTTGCAATTCTACATGTACCCTAATGTACATGTACGATCATTTATATTCATATATTTCATGTCTATGTTGATTGCGAAATGGAACGAACAAGTACATACATTTGCAGAATTTAGAGTGGTCAAATCTTTATGCAATTGTATTCCATATTTGTTGGTGTTTTTTTTTGTTGTTTTGCAGGCATTTTTAGTAGTTTCGTGCTTTAAATTAAAATTGATTGCAATTCTCTTTTTTTGCACTTGCTGTTGGTTTTTTTTTAAATTTTATAACGAAACAATTTGTTTCATTGCTTGCTACATATTCGTATATGTATATAGTTATCTAAAAAGCAAAAGGGCATAACATTTCAATAATTTCACAGAACAAGTGCAACTTTTTAAATATTACTAAAATTTATCAAATTTACACTTTAACCATATATATTTTGTATTTAATCAGTTGTTCTTCTTTTTTTGTAAAATTATTGAAATGTTAGTTACGCCCTTTTTCATATTAAGTAAACCATACGATATACATATATACATTTTTGGGATTGTATGTGAGTGAAACTGAATACATACATAAATGAATGATAGAATGAATGAATGAATAAATCGGATGTGGAGTAGTTAGATTGGAGTTGGATGTACTTACATTAGGCAATGCAAAACCATCCAATTGCCAAACAATTTTCGGTGTCGGATTGCCGCTTGCACTGCATTTTAATGAAACAGATGGTCCTGGTTGCATTGTCTGTTCTATAAACTTGTAGATAAGTTGTGGTGCCACTTCTACATTTTAAGAAAAAGAAATACAAACAAAAATAAAATAAATAAATACAGACCCTCACGCACTCTTGCTCTCACATACATAGATATCAAATGTCAACAAAAGTTTAAGTGCAAGCGAGAGAGAGACTTTACTTACCTCCTAATTTTAATTCAGCCGTTGCTTGTACAGATTCCAAATCATTTTTTACCATGCACTGGTACATGCCTTTGTCTTCCTTCGTAATTGAGGTTATACGCATATGTTCTTTCGACAGCAAACGTACCCTGGCACCCGCTCTCAGTGGATGACCATCCTTTAGCCAGGAGATGCTTTGCTTGGGAAACCCCGAAATGCTACAAATCTAAAATTCAAATTAATGATTGTTAGAGTCTCCTTTTTTATGTATGTATGTATGAGTATGGATGGTAATACATGCATACATATGTGTTTGAGTTTGTGAAAATACATAATAAAACCAGAAAAAGAAAAACTTTTAAAGTTTTATTTTTCAAACTAGACCTGCCCATAAAAAAAATTAAGAAAATAAAATCAATATCGTAAAATATTGCCAAGGTATAAGCTTTTTTTATTGAATAAGTAAAGTATTCAAATGATACAACTAAAATTAAGACTAATTACTCTCTAACGAGAGCTTTGTTGGCCAAATGGAACCCATTATATTAGCTCTACGAATCCAAGATCGCGTTTTTTGGCTCTGAGCGAGAATTCTTCCAAGCGGGTTCGGGTGGCCTTGTAACTTTTTAATGTATTTCCCACAAACTTTTCTGAACTCATCCTTTAGCAATGGTACTTCTAAGTCTCTGTGGATGTTCTCATTTCGTGGTCATGGTCCTAAGAATTTTTTATTGGGGCCTCTGTATAATATAATTTCTAGTATTACTAGCAGTTCGAACACAATGAAGGCTAGATACTTTTAACTTACTGTGAAGGCTCTTAGTGTCTATTGGACGACGCCAAGTAAATCGATATTAGAAAGATAATTTAATGCAGAACATAAGATTTATTTAAAATTCTTGTAAAACTGAAATAAGTTATAAATTTACAATAGCCAGTTTTAAATACCAAAGAATGATATTAGACCCATACAAGAAAAATTATATTTTTTTCAGGGTAGGTCTACTATATATACACATTGTAATTTAAAAATACATGTGCACATTAGGGTAACAACTATTTTGTCAAATTATTTGAAGGCTAAAAAACTTCTTATTTTGGAAAAAATGTTTGGAGCCGTTACGGAGCCAATTCCACTTTGAATGGATAGCTTTGAACTAATTCTTTGTTCAATGGTTTTTGAAATTTTCATTTTCGTAACTTCTTCTACGTAAGTGTTCTTCAATTGTTACTTTAATCGCTGTTTTCAACAAAAATTATCAAGTTAGAACAAAATCCAAGAAGCAGTTGAAGAAATTTCCTTGATTCTATTTGGAATGTCTTATATTTACTGAAGAAATACTCTCTATATGACTCTCGAATAAAACGAACAAATATATTTGTTTTCTTATATCATGTTTCTTTTAAATTGTTCATTATTTCATTTAAAACTAATGGATTTAACCCAAATCACGGTTTGAGTCTTGTTTTTCATACAATTTGCAATAGAACCAGAATCAAGGTTTTTTCAAAAACACTTAAAAATATAATGGGTCGATTATGGATGGCAACTGATCTTCGGTTGCGTTGTCAGTTGCCAAAATGGTATTTCAGATGGCAACTGGCAGCTATCTTTTCTGTTGCCAAATTGGCAACCAGAAATTTATGGTTGCCCTCTGACAACGCAACTGAAGTTCGTTTGCCATCCATAATCGACCCATAAGTTTTTTCCTCAATGTCAAGTAGTAAGGCATGAAAACATGTCGTAAAATCGTAAAAAAGTTTTGTTGGCCATTTTATTATTTTAACCCTCCGATGAGCGGTGACACATGCCGTGGTAAATGAAGCGAATAAATCTGGTCAGACCCATACGTATTTAAGACGTGCGAGCAAAGAAAAAAAAATGCAACTCTGTGCCATATGACCTTCGAATGTGACTCGAATCTAATAGCGTATTTTGAACTTTTATTGTTTGTAATCTGAATTTACTTATTAAGTAGTATCATTACGTTTAATTTTCTTTTGAGAAACGTTTGGTTTTTAAATTCAGTGAGAAAATAGAATAAATTCGACGAGTAAGATATGGTTGCTTACAGGCCTACCTAAATAAAAACGTAAGGGGGAACGTTTTTTTCGCTTAGCTTTAACACTGAAATGTCATACCTAAATAAGAGCGACAACGACACGTCAAACAATAAAAACAAGGTTATCAAGAAAATAAATATAACAACCTGGATTATTTAAACAATAAAGTACATTGCAGTATTGGTGTTTCTGATTTTTGTTTTGTGATTTGTAAGCTATCAAAAAAACTAAATATTAAAGTTTAAAAAATGAGTTTCATGCATATTTGTTTCTCCTTTTGTATGTATGTGTTTACATTTATTGTGCTTTGCAACTAACTTCACTATTAAACGCGCTGTCAAAATCGGATTTTCCAATTGCAAATCGTTGCCGCGATATATTGGTATGCTGCATACAAATTGTATGGGCATTAGAATTTTTGACAATCAAAAAACGCCTTCCGCTCCAATTTAGGTATGCGTGTTAAATAAGCATTTATTTTAAACTGTGCAAGTTATTGATTTGATAATAGAAACAGCTATCATTTAAAAGCAGATCAGTTATTATAAAAGCTCTAGAAGGTGGTAAATCCATGGTTGAAATTAGACTCCAATTCAATATTAGCAAATCAAGGTTTCCTCTGAGAAACAACGTGGAAATAAAGTCAGGAAGTGGTCGTCCTCAAAAAACTACTGTTCGCCAAAACCGTCAGATGACAAAAGTAGTCTTAGTAAAGTGGTTAAAGTTACGCAAATGAATACATAGGAGTCCATATTGGCTTTAACACTGCTAGACGTCGATTAACTGAATTAGATTTGTTCGCCAGACGACCCTCCAAGAAAACAGTCATAATTAAAGTCAATAATAAAAAACGAAAGGAGCAGTGGTCAAAGGTATTGTGAAGCAAATTTAATTTATTTGGCTCAGATGGAAAAAAGTACCAAAAATTTGTTTTAGTCTCCTCGATAACAATTACTAACTGTCAAACATGGCGGCGAATTAATAATGGTGTGGGATATGAAATTAGCTTCCTACCGTGATGGTGTTTGTGCTGTAACAAGAATTTAAGGAAACGTGAATGCCCTTAAATACTGTAAGATACTGGAACAACACATGCTACCTTATTTTTGTGAAAGAATGGCCCCTGGTGGTATATTTCAACACGACAATGACCCTAAGCACACAAGTCGCTTAGAAAGCAACATTTAAGCAACAATGAAGTGCAAGTTTAGATGGTTAGTTTGAATATATTGCCTTACATAAGTTAACTATAATTGTAGAAAATAACAACCAAAATTACATATTAATAGGTTGTAGTTTTAAGTCTAGAGGCAAACTCGAAGGTCATAGACATTCCACCGCTCCTTCTTCAAATAACAAGTGACTGAATAAAAAAAGTATACATCAGAAAATATTATTCCTTAGTAGGACTTCTATCAGACTTCCAACAGAAGCGAGTAGCCAAGGCCTTAACCCTCAATGACACACCGTGTAAAATTGAAACGATTTTGCAATGCGGCTGTGTATACTTGTGTATGCTAAACTTGTTGAAATATATGTCATAGGTAGGTGTTTGAAATATATAATAAAAATATTGTTCTAGAATCTAGACTATTTTAAAGTAATTTTATTTTTTTAAATTTATACACTATCTTTTAAAAATATTCACTCTGATGTGCACTTAATTAATTGAGCGGATAACATTGAATCTGCTGCAACGATGTCGAGTTTTACAAAGTGTTGTTTTGGCAGAGCCAGAACAATCCCAGCAGTTCTAGGAAACAATCCCGAACTAGTGATTTTACCCTTCATTTAGGGTGGGAACTAGTTACTTCAATAGCTACGTGACTAGTTATTTTAACACGTGCATGATATTTTTTGTCTACAATGAGACTGTCTAATAGCTGATCTAAAGTAGTCAACGCATTGGATTCATATACTGGTTAAAAAACGTCAGTTACCTTACTAGCTACCTAACTGGTAACTTGATCAGCTACATAACTAATTATTTTAACATGTACGGGTCCTAATTGACCTCAAATAGTCAGCTAAAAAGACATATCATAGGTAGTTTAATAAACGATTGCTTCTAAACAAACCTTCCTCCGACAAGTCTCCAATGGATTGCTTCGGGTGGGTACAATAACTACTTTCTAAAGTGCAGTATAAAATAAACGTTTAAAGTGACTTCACTATAGGTTACTAAGAGACACTTAAGTGACTATTGACTTCATGCTATGTTACATGGGATATCAGTATACTTAAGCAAAAATAAAAAGTAACTGTATGAGAATTATATCAACACAATTTGTATAAAACCAGTTTGAACCAATTACTCACAAAACGTTTAAAATGACTAAACTCCAGATTACTTAGAGACACTTAAGTGTCAATTGTCTTCACGCAAAATTACCAGGGATGTATAAAGTAACCAATTCTCTTCTCACTGCACTACAAAGAGCTCATACCTGTCAAATTACAAAAATATATAAATTGGAGTCAGCCAAGTGATAAGACATTTGTGACGATTACTGTCTATAAGGGATACATTGACTAATTGCTTAATTGCTGGGATATTACTCAAACCGTTACAGAAATTATATGCATGTGTGCATGATTCGCGAAAGAACCTGCAAATGCATTTATTTTACCACAGATATGTCGAAAATGTAGTTTTCAATGTTCCATTATGTTCGCCACAATGTATTTGTACTCATAGGAGGTTTAATAGAAAATCTTTACTAAAACAAAATTATTTTTATTAACAAAAAAGTAATCACCCTAATATATACAAATACATATGAATTTGTTTTTTTTTTGTAGCAAAGAGAAAAATGTTTAAAGCTATCAAATACTATTTGTCTTTCTTTCTACTCCTATTTTATTTCTGATTGTGTGTTGGTTTTTATTTGGTTTTATTTCGTCCTTTTTCATTGTAACTATGTACTAGAATATGTATGTATATTCATGGGTGCAGTTGAAATGTGTAGATTTAGTAATTTTGTTTTCATTTCCGTTTGGAAGGGAAGCAACGTGTGTGTGTGTGTTTGTGTGTACGTACCAAATCTGCAGTTTTTCCCAAATTGACTGTCTGCACAGTGGGCTGTATGGCTGCTGTTAGGGGTGAGGTAACAGACATTTGCACTTCAAGAGTTTCACTGCCCTCTGAATTGGTGGCTGTACAATAGAAAGCACCGTTGTCTGACTTGTCCACTGCGGTTATAATCAGCGTACCATCCTTAATTTTAGCCCGTCCTGTTGCCAACAAATGCTGTATGGATTCTTCGTTATTTGGTCGTTTAGTATGCCAACTGAAATTTAAATTGCAAAATAACAAAAATAAAACAAACAAATATATATATGTATAGGTATGTACTATATACACATAGTGAATAAAGTGAATGAATGCTAAAAATTACAACATTTGACAAACATTGGCAGAAAAAAAAAATCAAATGAAAAATTTCTAATTTACTGTATAATTTTAAAATCGCATTAAAAAGGATTCATTGGATCAAAAGGAATAAGTAAATATAAGGGTAAAATAACGATTAGAGCGAAATAGTGATTTAATTAAGAGAAAATTACAACCTTGCAAAATATTTGTGGTATATTTATATTGCGAAAATTCTAGTTTTAAACTAATATTTAAATACGTAATCAATAAATATTTTCGCATTGAAAAATTGGACATTAAAATAAAAGGAAATCTGGAAATAAAAACAAATTTATCCAAAATGAAACCTTAATATATAGTGCATTTGCACCAAAATAAAAACCCCATGTTCAAATAAATTAAATTGTGTTAAATTGTGACGAAGGCTAATTGTCAGAAACATAAGTCTGTTATCACAAAATTATGTGGTGAGAATTTTTTGGTAAAATATTATGTACGAAAGGTCCGTGACTCTTTGAATGAAACACAGGTTTTTGGATAAAAAATCATTTTATTTTTCAACATAGTCTCCTTTGAACTCTATACATTGTTTCCAAAGTTTCTCCATTTTTGTTTATCCCTTCAAAAAATAAAATTTGTCTAGGTTATCAAAATAGAAGGTATTTGTTTGTGAAATGATTTCATCGTTGGAGTGAAATCTCTTTCCGCTGAGCCATTTTTTCAGGTTTGGAGACAAGAAACAGTCACTCGGGGCTAATAAGGGAGCAACTCGTAGCATAATTCATGGATTTTTAGCATGGACACTGCGACATCTTCCGTGCTTGTACAGCCACAACGAAATTCAGTAAACCACTTTTTTACCATTAAAATTTATCCATAGTATCCATTTCCTCTTCAACTCACGCGGTAGTCTGCTATCAATGGCTGTCGAACACAAACTAAATGACACAGCTTCTTCAAATTTTGACAGGAGTCAACTGACACATGCTTGTTGACAGGAGCAGTATTGCCCTTTCAGTTAAGAGGCGGGAAATTCAAAAAGTCATGAACTTATTAACCCGCCCTCGTATTTAACAAGGTTGGATACCGATATTTTATGTTTTTTCGGTAACAGTATTTTAATTAGGTTTCAATAGTTAAAACAAAAAGACGACTTTTCGACTTTCTTTTATTTTTGAAAAGTGTACTTTTCGACTTTTTAATCTAAATATAAAAAATCAATGTTTGGAAAATTTATTAATGAAAAAACCTCTGTCTGACTGTCTGTCTGTCCGTCTGTCTGTTGATATCAATTTTCTAAAGACCCCAGATATCTTCGGGATCCGAATCTCGAGATGTTTCCTATTTAAAATCCGTCCATAAATAACGGAAATATGAGCAAAAATCCGAGGCAACCTCTAAAAATTTCATCTAAAAAAGACAATTTATTGCATGCTTTGACAAAAAAGCAACAAAACGTACGTATGTTTGGATGTGTGCTGGCTTCATTGCTTTGCGTATTTTGTTTTTTTGGTGTTTCGTTTGGCGTTGTTGTTTTTATACTCTTCACCTTCGTGAGAAGGGTATATATAAGATTGTCATTTCTTTTGTAACTTCTACAATATAATCGGTTCGTCAGCAATTAAATGTAAAATTTCTAAAAGTTTTCTTGATATATTTAGGATGCTATACGCTCGAAATGGGCAATTAATGTATCCACAACAAAGGTGAAGGATATATAAGATTCGGCATAGTCGAATATAGCACTCTTACTTGTTTTATTAACTAATTGAATAAATTTCGGTTGAAGCCACCAAACTTATGTTACTCCTTCCAAAATTTTGTAGCCACAATTATAAGATTCGGCCAATAAGGTAGAATCATTCGATTGGTATTACGAATCTGTTTCCCTGTGTCTAATAATAAATCCATTTTAGATCTAAGGCAAAGTTGCTTAGAATTCTTCGCAGAATCATTTCCCCCCTAAGATTTTTTGTCAAATCCTAATAAATATATGTACCAAGAAATAACAAAGGATACAAAAGTTACTAAATATATAAAGCTTTATCTCTTCTAAAGCGTGTATGTTGTAAGTAAATTAACTTAACTAAGTCATACAATTTTGATATTTATTTTTTTTTTTCAAAATCGAATAGACCTAAGCTTTCTTTTGAGCAAAAAAATTAGGAAAAAGTTCGATTTGGCAAAAAAAAAAAACTCAAAAATTGTGTGACTTGGGTTACAAAATATTTATTTTTATAGATATCCCACTAAGTGACCAAAAACCTCTTAAAGGAATAGACCTAATCTTTCTTTTGGGCAAAAAAAATTTGAAAAGGGCCCATTTTGGAAAAAAATTTAGATTTTGCAAAAAAAGTCAAAATTGTATGTCTTGAATTACAAAACATTTATTTTTATAGATAACCAACTCGCATCCCACTAAGCGACGAAATAGGTCTTAAAGCAAATAATAAAGCTTTATTTTGAGAAAAAAAGAAAAAAAGGTCCATTTTGAAATAAAGTCAAAATAGTTTTTGTTTTTGGAAAACAAAATAAAAAAATATTTTTTTTTTCCGAAATATTGGAGAATTCGAATGACTCGGTTGTAATAAGTTACATAGGTAATAACATAGATAAGTTACATAGGTAATAAGTTACATAGATCTGTGTTTTCTTTTCTGGCTAAATGATGCCTTTTACCCTTCTTTGTGTTCTATTCTGAAAAAAAAAAATGTAGTTTGGTAAGCGAATAACGTGGTCTTTTCAAATAATGTTGCCCTAAAACCCTGAATATATGCTACATGTTTCACCCTCAATTTTATCAAAGGGTTACAAATGCACCACTTTTTAAGTAGCTTTTCTTGTTGTTTTCGAAGTAAGTTTGTGGTAATGAAATAGTTTTTGTATTTTTTGATTAAAGTATTAAAATGGAAGCGAAAAATACAGGTTTATAATATTAAGAAGCTACATAAAAGAAAATTGCATAAATGGTAAGGATTTTTGTTCTAAATGCAACACATTATGAGGGTATGGGTAACCTTTAATAAATGGTACAAAATATATAGGAAACATTTTGTGTTACTCCTTAGATTTTCAATTACAGAAAGTCAATATAATAATTTTTTAAATCACTAGGATGCTGACGGTTATAAAGCTTACCACACATTCTGCGGATCACGACTGATTACTTTTAAAGGTCATGTTTTGTTTGATACAATTTCTAAAACGAGTTTGAATGTGATTTCGAGCGGTCAACCTACTTACTGGCCTACTGACCCACGAAAAATTCCAGATGTTATTGATTTTAGCGTTATAAAAAATATCCCTAGATAAATGATCTAAGTTTAATCCTCGTTGGAACTATATTCAGATCATTCACCCACTATTGTTACTTTATTGAGCCCCCGAGAAATTGTACCCTCCACTGGTAATTTAACGATGACAGGCACAATAATAAATTGGCTTAAATATAAAAAATACACATTGCTCGGAAAACATACCGCTAAGAATACCAGAAAACATCAATCACTCACTTATCAATTTCGATAAAAATCTCAAACTGTCTGCTCAAAATGCTACCCAAACCCCCCAAACAAATCTGATATAATAGAATTTACTCTGCAGATGTCGAACGGCTCTAAAATGAAAAAAGAAGAGTTCGAAGAGAGTGGCCACAAAAAGTCTTAAAATACCTGTCATATGTAAGCCCCCCTTGTGAGTGTTGGATGGGAAAGAAATGTTACTGAATATGTTTGTTAATCATTTGAAACAAGTATTTACACCGAACACATCAAATAAAACAATTGAGTTGTAACCTGTTGTTTTGAGATTCGAGAGATTGAAAGGGCTATTGTTGATTTAAACCCCAAGAAAGCGCCTGGTATTAAAGAAATCAGTAACAAGATGCTTATGGAGCTAATCCGGATAGAAATAAAAATAATTATATTTATTTTTAATTTAATATTATCCTCCAAAATGGAAGTTTTCACTGGATACCATGATACCTAAGCCGGGAAAAGATCGTACAAAAGTAGAATCATACAGACTAATCAGCCTATCGTCTAGTATATCAAATATCGAAGCTATTTGAGAAGATACTTACGAACAAATTGTACCCGATGCTAATTGAAAGCAATTGTATTCCGAATCATCACTTTGGATTTAGAAGAAAACACAGTACTATCGAATAGTAAATGTTGTAAGAAAAGCGTTTGAGAAAAACAAATATTGATCTTGATGTAAAAAACATGCGTGGGATTCCACATTTTATTTTTTTTTTTTTAATCAGCATAGATTATATATGTAATAGATAATTGTGGGATCCCCCTTTTTTGATTTTTGTTGTAAAGAAGCACAAATATTTGCAAACGCTTGGTTCACTTAGGCCCGTTTTCTCAATGTATCGACAAACTGTCTGTTACTAAATGTCGACATAAATTTATTAGGCCGATAAACTGTCCGTTAACAATTTTGGCTTTCTCAATATACCGACAAAAAACATTATTTTCTGTTGGCAATACCTCTCAAAATAGATGTGAAAGGTGGGAACCCTGCCTTCAAGTGACAACATGTTTACTTAAATCAGCTGTTTAATGTGGCCATCGACAGCCGGAATCTTTTGAAAAATGCATTATCCTCCATGTCTGCCAAGTAGTTAGGGCTGGCATGATAAACTCTTTCAGCATTCACTTGGAACTCATGTTATTTGAGTTCGTCCTCCATCAAATTAATGTTATTAAACTTTTTTTTATAAAATCTATTTAATTTAGTTTAGAAAAACACAAACACATAAAAACTATGAACAGCAGTCAGCTGTTATTTATTTATCTGTACGATAAATAAATAATTGGCAGATGAGGTCGGGTTAGTTTTGCGATAGAATAGAAGCAAATGAGATATTGAGAAAACCAAATTTCTTTAATCTGCAGTTTTTCGTTGGGAAAAAAGATAATCACCTAATGAGAAAACGGCCCTTAGTGTGTAGTTTTTTTAATAAAACAACGTGTTTTACTTTTGACATGGCAAAATTTAACGAATATGAAGTACAAGAACTGCTCAATGCAGAAAGTGACTCCGATATTTCAGATTCGGAAGTTGATTATATTTTAGAAAACATATAAAACAAACTAATAAATACTTATTTTTTTTTTATATAAATGTAAAACAATTAAAGCAAACCGATGAAAATATACTATGGACCAAATGGTCCCTTAACCTACGATTCGTAATTTCTTATTTTTCTCAGTCCTGTTTTAAGTCAGATTCTTGAATTTTTTTAAAAAAAGACCACGTGAGCTAAAAAACTAAGTCAGTATATATCACCGTTCAAAAATTACAAAGGAAACAATTAAACAATTGGACCAAATGGGCTTAACCTAACAGCAGGGTTAAGGAGTTAAAGAAGGAGACTTTTAAATTCCTCCGCAACCGATTGAAGCTGGAGCCCCCCAAGGCAGTATCCTAGGACATTTTTTTATTTGATATATTCTACAGACTGCGATTCTATGCATTCATGAAAACCTTCAAGAATCGTCTCGTTACTTACAAAATTACTTAAACATTGGTAAATTAAAGTCAAAGAGCAAAAATGTACACGTATAACATTTACATTGCGTAGAGAATGTATTCATATCAATCACCAAACAGTAATTCAACAATCGGAAGTTAAATACCTCGGATAGATGCAAAGTTGACAAATTAATTGGCTCATTGGCAGAAACTCTATGCATAGTTTAGACTGAAAACTTCTACATTATAACTCGATTATAAAACCGATATGGTGTTATGGGAATATACACAAAGATCTAAATGTGCCCTTTGTAAAAGCTGAGTTTAAGAAACACGTACAAAAATATTTAAATAAGCTTGAAATTCACCCAAATCCACTGGCCACTAACATATTAGATAACAGTGACCACGTGCGATTAAGAAGGAGGGACACAGCAGATCTAATCCAAAGACAAGAAAGAAGAATGCCAATTTAATCAGAGCAACAATGAATAAACAATTATTCGTCCGGCACTGGCTGGGCTAAATTAATTATAATTATTAGATATAAGATTTGAAATACTTGTTGTTAGTTTATTAAGTAATGAAGCTGTGCTCGAATTTGACACCCGTTGCGTTAACCTAACTCGAGTACCCTGAATCCAGTGGTGCTAATCGTTTTTTTAATTTAGCTCATGTTTGCGATACGTACCGTTATTTCGAAAATGAAGGAGATGGCACAACATACATATATACATAGATAAGTACTTAAGTTATCTCTATTAGTTCAAGAGATATTTAGGTTTATTTTTTTTTATTTTGCTCGATTTTTTTCGTTTTATATATGGCGGACTTACGGAGAATATGGGCTATATTTGTGATAAAATTTCGAATGAAATAAAAATAACTCGCTAACAGTTATCTCGTCCATATAAAAAGTTACACGCATCCAAAGTTGCAGCTTGTAAAAAGGACTGTATTTTTACGTTTTTCACCAAAAAAGTCCCTATATTTTTTCTTTTGTAGAAACAAATTTTCTTCGGGACTATATAATTTGTATATCACCCGAAAGGAGAACTTAATGCAAAAGCCTGAAAATTGAAACATGGCCAACTTATAAGAGAAATTATAGGTTTGAGTAAAAATTGTATAGCCCTATACGTTACAGAATTATGTGCACAGTGGGCACTTTAATAAAAAGAAACAGTTTTTCGAACACATTTTTCCCGTTTTAGGAATTTCTGTATTTGAAAATAAAGAAATGACAAAAATTATAATGCCGTTGATCTAAGAACATTTGGGTATGTATTAGTTCCGAATTTTGTTATTGGTTTATTCATTAAATTTCAACCAAAATATGTAAATCAATATTTGACCATTTTGAAATTTATTGTCACCTCGACTTTCTGATTTTTTATTTATTTATTTAAGTCAATGGATTAAATCCTTACAGACTTTTATGAAAGTATATGTATTTAATTACAAAGAATTTACAAAAAGTTTAACAAATAATTAATCATTTAAAAAACGAATAATGTTATGTTTAATCACATTTGTTTAAAGAGAAAAATCAATGAGATGATAAAGATTATTAATTAATGATATGAAACAGATAATGTTCCAAGTCCCAAAAAAGATTTGTCATTATAAATCATACCCAATAAGTAATAAAACTGCATTAACAGATTTCAAACAAATTTTAAATTAATGTTTTTAGAACGTTTTTTGTCTCTTCTGTAATATTTCTAAAAAGGAACTTAGCACGTTTGAAAACTAAGCTAACGAAATCATTAATAAAATAAAAACAAACTAATGAAGTCAAATTTATTGAATGAATGAAGGTATGTACATCAATGATATGTACATCACATACAATTTTAACTATGTTTTTAATGCATGTTTAGTAAGATTTCAAGTTCTAGAATTATGAGGAACTAGCTTGACCAGGTGCGCTTCGCTACCCCTGTCGTAGTCTATGTTGGAAATTTCAACAAAATCGTTTCGGCCGTTTAGTATTTATTGTTTAAGAACTAAAGATACCAATTTTACCGGTTTTCCCCCTGTTTACCTTTCTGGTCCAAGTATTGAAAAAAGTTATAGCCTATTGACGCTTCCAAGTAAGGATCTATCTACGTTCCAAATTTCAATAAAATCGATTCAGCCGTTTAGGCGTGATGCTCAAACAAACAAACAAACTTACAAAGACATTTATATATTTATATAGATTCAATTTTGATTTTAATAGTTTCATTATGGGTAATTGAAACTGAAAAAGTTTTTAAGTAATCTCATCGTCCTCTACAATTTAGAATCAATGTGATTCTTAAAAATTTGTATCGAAATTGATTTATATTGTACATCAGCAGTTTAGTTTTCAAATCAAACTAAATATTTGATAAATAGTGTATACAATGAATATACAAAATTTACCAAAACATGAGATGTATTTATTTTAGTCCCAAATTTTAAAAAACATTTTAAATTAACCGGTTCGCAAAAAAACTAATATTCGAAGAAAATCCAGGTTTTCGGCTAACCGGTATATATAGAATTTATTAATTTTATACCAATTAAAACTACGAGTATGACAATACCGATCAAATGTCACTATTATATTAGAAACCCTTTCAAATGATGTTGGTCAAAATCAAATATAGTTATTTTATACTACTTTTGAAGCGCTGGTTACTAGTTATACCCTACACCACTATAGTGGTTATATTGGGTTAGTGCTGATGTTTGTAATGTGAAAAAACTTTTTCCTAACATCCACTTTAATGTATACCAATCTGCTCAGGATCACTTTCTGAGTAGATTAAGCGATGTCCGTGCATCGAGCATTAAATGACAACGTAGTATATAAAAAATCAAAAGGGCGGTATTTTCAGGCGTGGCAAAAAAAATATTTTCCATTTTTCTGGAATCCTCTTCACCTAATCTATAATTCAAGGAGGTGACGGTCAACTTTTTTTTGCCTCATCCTAATGTTCTGTGTAAACATAGTAAGAGTACTATGTAGTACATATTTTAAAAGAAAATAATTTATTTTATTACGGCTCTTGGGTGTAAACTCGCATTTATATCACTTTAGAATTAAAATGAAATGTGAATCGAACTGAATGAAGGGGGATAATAAAAAAGAGGAAGAAAAAATAAATAAAAAACTGGGAAACATTTTCTATAACAAGTATTCTTGGCTAAATGTTATAAAAAGTCTTCTTCAATTATTTTTACCCTATGTTTTTTTTTCTGAATTTTTATTATCTTAAAAGCTGCGCGTCAATGCAAATTGATGTCGAACTATTTTCTTCTATAGTTTTTTTTTTTATTTTTATTTTTGCGTTTTATTTTTCTGTAAATGTGTAACTAAGTGTATTTGAGTTTTTTATTTATATCTTGTTGGTATAAATATCAATTCCATTTTATTTCCTTTTGCCATCAGGTTAGTGGTTTTTAGTGGTTGGTCTTTCGTTGGGGTTTCCTGGTTGCTGGTAAATGCTGTTTTCATTTATATATTCTATTTGTTTGTATTTTTAGGTGAGAAGAAGTCGATAAAGAATTGATGGTTACATTTAAATACTTTGCAAAAATTGTGTGAAAAAGCAGCAATAACAACATCAGCAAAGACAGCAGCTGCTTTAAATAAACATATCTATGTATGTATGTATATTAGGTTGGGTCGATTTAAAAAAAAAAAAAAAATAATAAAAAATTTTAGGCGGCATAATAATTCTGCGAAGAATTGTAAGCCTTAGCAACCATAGGTCTGAAATGAATTTTTACGTTGTGGAAATTCAAAAATATGTTGTTTATAGTGCTACTGTTAAAACTGCAAATATATGAAAATATCAAAAAATACAATTCAAAAACTACAAGTGTTTTTCATTTGAAGCAAAATATAAATATGGAGCGGAATTGATAAATGTAAGAAGAAACTTCAGAAGTATTATCCTGGTCCACAATGCTTAACTGTTAACGCAAATTTTACACAAACTTTTAAATTGAATCACTCTCAAAATCCATTGTAGACCACTGGTTTGAAGGACAAAGTTGCTTAGAATTCTTCGTAAAATCATTTCCCCTCCCCCTAGGATTTTTTATGTTTTTTTGCATTCATATAAATCGACCCACCCTATTGAATATCCTTAAAGTTGTGTATTTTATTATATTTTTTATTATTTCTTCTTTAAATAGAGGGAATAAAGTTAAAAGTTTATAAATTACTTGGGAGTAAATACAAATGTGGGACTATATCAACCGACTTTATTCAATTAATATTGTTTGCCAACGTTAAAAGTTACGTGTATTGCAAACATATTCAATATGTTTAATAGATTAATAGTAGATAGATTAATTTGATATTTTACTAACGTTTTTAACAATTACTCAATGCTGTCTGCTACAATTTATATGCGTAAGTAAAGAGTAAAGAGACGTTCCCAAAGGCCTTTATGGAGAATTGCAGCATAATGCGATATTCTCAATGAATTCAACATAAAACCTGGAGAATGGACTTAAAAAATGGCGTGTGTAGTTTCATCTTTAAAAAACTACTTCACAACATATAATTTTATAAACGATTAAATTTGTTAGCAAATTTTGTACCTTTTTCTTGTTGCTACGGTTTAAAATAAAGAGAAAAAATAATTTTCTTATAGAGAGAATAATTGAAAAACAAATCAAATTACGGCTTGTACCTTGAAATTTTTTTTCGTCCATACAATCTTGGAGCACTCTATTGTACATATTGAAAATTGTGATCTGGAAAACTATGATATCTAGAGATTTTTTGCGAGATTCTTCAATCTTTGTCTGAATTTGAGAAACTGAACTGTATTAGAGAAAGCCTAAAAACTTTGAAAGATTTATTTCGTTACGGTGGTACTCAGTTGGCTAAAAATGTACCGTATTGGATTGAACATACATATATTATTTTTGAGTATTTGGAGAACAACAATTGTGAATGTACCAGAGATGTACATGAGTTGTTTCGCTTTTTTGTAAAAATGAATGAAATCACTGAATTTGTTGTGTTTTCAATCATCAACATGTGCAAATTATATTGCTGCAGTGCTTGCGGTGTCACAATAAATTTTCTCAATAATTTTTTAAATGCCGTTAGCAATAAGAACTAAAAAATGATTACTGTGTTTTGATTTGTATGCAAAGTATTCAAATGATTCACAAAAGCTCGATGATAAGTTGATTGCATAGTACAAAATCAGTGCATTAATTTGTTTTAAATAACTTTTCGCGCGTTTTTCAAAAACTAAATTTCATCTTATTTTGATACAATAAACTCCAAAATAGTAAAAAAATTTTGAAAATGGTGTTTTCCGTATTGTTAAAAATATAAATATACAAGAAAATCCTTCTAAATACAGTCTGAAATTAATTCAAACATACTCGTATAGGAAAGTGTATATTAACTCAAAAATCTCTTCTCATATTCATAACACTCATATTGATTCGCTGCTTTTATGAATGGTAAGAGTTTACAGAATATGCAAGCAATTACAGTCATTTTGTAATAAAACACTTGCTGTGGTGAATCATGCAATGACAGTTTTCGTTTAGTTTATGTATAGTGATAACTCAGTATTCATTTTGCAAAATAAAAAATATGTCATTTGAATCGTATTCATGCACATCTCTGGAATGTACAAAGTTTTGCTAAAAATGTGAAAGTGGTCAAATGACCATTTTTTCTGTGCAAAATTAATAACGACTACAAAATTCTGGTATTCAAACCAAAACCTGAACGAATTTCATAAATAAGAAGTATTCTGAAGTATCGCTAGCTTAATATTAATTCGTCTTCTCCGCTTCCATTACAGCTAGAAAAACGTATTTTTACATCTCAGCAATTCTTTCAGCAATATGCAGTAAAATATATGGCAACGAAACTTTGGCAAGGGTCTCATTTCCTTGAGTGATTTTCGGAAGTGGCCATTAATGGGAGCAATTATGGACCGATCGCCATGAAATTAGGTCGTGTCATTAATTTCTATAGGAAAGTTGTTTCCGTTAAATTTTATGTGTATACCAACATTTTTAAGTTAAAGTGATTTTCGGAAGCGGGTCTTATATGGGAGCTATGACTAATTATGAATTCCGTCTATATAAAACTTATTTGGAGTCAGATTTGTGTAGATACCTATATAAATTAAACATTTATGACCGATAAAATCTAATTTCGGGAGGACATTTGTATGGGGACTAGGTAGAATAATAGACTGATTTCAGCCAGTGTCAATAGGCTTCGTACCAAATTAAGCTGGGTGTTAGGCTAATATTGGACGTTACAAACATCTGCACAAACGCATTGTAAAAAATGTATTGTTTGCGTTATAGTTATGCTTCTGCACTTCATTTAAAAATATGTTAACTTTAATTTTGTCAACTACATGTTTGAAAACGGCATCAACATTTTTTTTGTGCATTCATTTCACCATATTTCAAATAGAACGCAAAAAATCGCAATTTGAAAAAAATTCCTAATAACTCATTAATTACTTATTATTTAATCTAATTTTAAAATTTGAAAGAGGTCAAATTGGGTCAAAATTTTTTAAGGCTTATGGAAATTCAAAGTTTTGGATAAATTGCATCGTTTTGAGGTTATGTAGGCAAATGAGTTATTTTCAGGTATAGCGACATAAATATAATGCAGCTTTAATTAAACACATTTATGCTTACTTGTCTCTTTATTTCCATTTTATACCAATGAATTATTACGAACACAATTCGAGAAACACGGACCTAAAGTTTACCAAGCACAACTGAAATGGCAGGCACATTTTGTATTAATCACATAAAAAAGGTTTTAAAAGGGACTATTAGGGAAAATATTATTAATGATTTCGGCATAAAACCTAAACAAATGTACAATGTACTTGTATTAATCACATAAAAAAGCTTTTAAAAGGGACTATTAGGGAAAATATTCTTAATGATTTCAGCATAAAACCTAAACAATGGACTAAAGTATAACATGTGTAGTTTTATATATAAAAAAACTACTTCATGTGAACACCACAACCACCGTTGCCGTTTTGGTCCAATTGGTAGTTTAAAGTTAACAAATTTACTTTTGGTGTTTGGTTGGTTTGTTACGATGTTTGTCGTATTTTGGTAGTCTACGATAATTCTGAATACAAAAGTATTTTTAAGAGCAAAATAATAAACACCACAAAAAAAAAATTATGTTATGCCAAAATAATAAATTTTTTTGGAAAATATGAATACAGCATTATCATAAATGTTTAGTTTAGTCTGGTAAATATATACGTATTTAGTAGTGTTCGGTTCAAAAATGCCAGTGGACTCGCCAAACTCTAATAATAATCAAATTTTTCAGCTGTTTCTAGATTTCTGTATCATTTGAAGTTTTTAATTTTAATAAGATGATAAATTCACAAAGTGTACTTTTTTCAGTATAAATCGCTTTTCAAAATTATTGCAGTAATCCAATGTTTGATTGATTTATATTTCAAATTAAGTCAATAACAGCCAGTTTTTATAAATTTTATTCGCCATAATAACGAAAGAAACTTCGTTTCGATTTTATAACCTCCTCAATCCCAAGGAAAAACCAAGCGTCGGAAGTCTTCAAAAATATTTTTGTTATGTTTCTGGAAGAAATAATAGAATAAAAAATTTGTTCAAGGACATAAAGGACGAAAGGATTCTGAGATATTGCACGTGCATTCTGGACATTCGTAACTAAATTAAATAAAAAAAAATTATTTATTTAGACATTTTTATTTTTAAATTCATGAAAATAATAATACTCCATTTTGAAAATTGATTGATAAGGAATGAAACTCCATGAAGCGATCATAATACATGCGTATTCTTTGAAGTTTCATCAACAAACTTTTTGTACTTGGAAGGAGTTTGCAAAGCATCCTATTTCGCTTTTTCCTCTTCAAAAGCCAGAACATCGCTTTCCATGAGCAGGTCGGTAAATTTACTTGGCATTTATTTCGTAATAGGTTGCAAATGTGCAGCGAGCTGAACATGTTAAAAAAAAAACTGCTCAAATAAAGGCCTAGCAATTAAGTGAATGTGCATTGATGTACCTTCCCTTGATTTGTGAATTGTTAACAATAAAATTATATATTTCTTTTAGTTCTTATACTTCATAACTTTAAAAAATCTATTTTGAAATGGTTAAGTGCTCAAGAAAACATGTTTTACGAACAAGTGATCATAAAAGTAAATAAACATTTTTTAGTGTGGCGAACTTGAAAAAAAGTCCTAGGTTTTAGAACAAAAATCTTGTTCAGCTGTTGAAAAATTATGTTTTAAGCAGGTCTGCAGAATTTTGACAAATGTCCAGTAGGCTGCACGCCAGGACCGAGGAGGATAACATTAAAGCATTTCATGTTCTTCAAAAAAATGCAGTCAATTTCGCACATATTTTTCCTTGTGTAGATCAAATTTTAAAAAATTGTTTCTCCTTAACTTGACCTTAAATCGGAAATCTACAAGCACCAGAATTGCACAAAAGGCTTGCGCAACTAATTGCCTAATGTGAAAGGGTTATAAGGAAATTATTTACAAATGATATGAATGGAAATCAATTAAATCACATCATACTCTTTATGTTTAAACTTTTTTTGTGATTTTTGTTCCAAAGAAATCAATTGTAGTTTTAGTGTAAAATGAAAGGACTTTGGATTAGAAAACACTTTCGTCAAAATGTATTAAGATTATCTCTTATGGGAATAATCCCTTTTCTAGTTTTCTATAGTTCAAATGAATGTCCATATTCACAGATATTCCTAATTTGTGTTATTTTGTTATAAGTACAAAATTTTAATACGGGTTTTGCATTACCATTTTTTACCACAAGTAGAAATGATTAAACCTTTACCTAGTTATCTAAAAAATGTAAACAGCCTTTTACTTATCTAGAACTAAAATTTTAGTAAAAACTTGAAAGATTAGAGTTGCAAAATACCGGTACTTTTGACTACTCAATGCTTTTTTTTAAAAGTGAATTCAACATTAAAAAAATCTTATTCCAAAAACAGAGTTGCATTTTTTCACTGACAAATATTGATGTTTTTACTCATATTTTATTCCAAAATACAACTCTGATAGAATCGGTTAGAGTAGTTTTTTTCAAATAAAATTTTGAAATACATGAACAAATCAAACAAATGTTTATTATTTTGTTCATGCTAGTCTAATATACTTCTAAAAGATGCGTCTTTGAATTTATGCGTGCGAGAGTAATCTCAAAATTGACCTGGTGGGCTTCGCTACCTCTATCGTAATAAAATAAAAAAATGTGAAAGGATTTTTCATTATGCAGCAACGTACGTATGGAACATTTTTCGCAGCTTCCGGGTGAATATTTTTATGTTGCTGATGAATGTTGAAGAAAAGTTTAGGACACAAAAGCAGAAAATTTTCCCAAAAAGTTCTTGGCATTGCAAGCAATATGCAGTTGCGGCAAAAGAAGCCTAACATTTGTTACAAAGGGCTCTTCAAATACCGAAATTTACATCAAGGAATGTTTACAAAAAAGGCTGCTTCCATTCATAAGACTTCATAATGTGCCCACTTATTTTTGGCTTGACTTGGCATCCTGTCTCTATGATAAACCAGCCCTTGAGTGGTACAAGAACAATAATGTGGTATTTGTACCAAGAGAGGCAAATCCTCCAAACTGCCCGGAGCTGAGTCCAGTGAAGAGATATTGGGCTCTTATTGAAAGATAACTGAAGAGCACAAAATGGGTGTCCAAAAGTGTGGTAGATTTTAAACGGAGATGAACTACCTGTTCGAGCAAAGTGACAGAAAGCACTATAAAAATGTTAATGGAAGGGTTTCGGAAAACGGTTCAACATTTCATCACTAGTGATTAGAACTGTACATTTTTTTTGTAAATTGTAATAATAATTTCAATCAAATAAAAAAAAATGAAAACTGTAAGTTTAGTGGTTTCGTTGTTATTAATATATATGTATGTTAAGATTTTTTCGATCTCACTCCTTATATAAGCAAATATATTAATATAACTAATACCGCAATGTATTGGTTGTGTTAAATTGCCTACCATGCTATTGAAAGTATAAAAACTATCCTGCGATTTTAAAAAATGTTGATACTTTCCTTGTGGGAAAATTTCGATCCAGCTAATTTTTAGTCAAACTACTTGAAATGATAGGAAATAATTCATAAAAAGTGAAAAGACTTTAGCTATGAAAGTTTTTTAGATATTCGAAAATGAATATTTACTTTATATGTTCTGATACCACCCATTTGCAATCAGTGGTACCTAAATAACACATGCAAAGTATTTAGAATTGCATTATTATAGTTTTCCAGATATTCGATGATAAATATTTACTGTGTGTGTGTTAATTTTTAGCATAACAGGACACTGGCATCAACGTAATTTACACAAAGTTGATATTCGGAAATAACTATATACTTGGTACGGAAGATACCACTCAACTGTTCTGATCACTCCCACTTTCATATCTTTTATGTACAATAGTACATAATACAACAATTATAACTATTCAATTATAACTATTTTATTTAAATAGCTTTACAATTACAGTTCTCCAGATATTCGAAATTAATTATTTACTTTCTTTGCTATTAGATTAGTGAAGTGCCACCATCCCGATCAATTTCAGACTACTTATGTAAAATTATAAAAGAGCTATTCTTTTGAAGAATCTTGTAATCTCAAGATGATTAGAAAAAACTTGGTTTGGTAGGTGGTTCCGTCCCATTTTTGGTTAGACTTCATGCTCTGATAATAAATTGTTTCGTCTAAAGTTTGAAGACCGTCACAATTATAGTTCTGCAGATTCAATTCTGCACATTTTCAGCCAGACTATGTAAAATGTTAAGATAGCTATTTTGACACAGATTGAAGAATCTCGTAATTATATTTCTCAAAATATTTAGAAATAACTATTTAGTGTGTATGGGATGTGACTCACCCCAAGTTCCGATCCCTCCCATTTTTGGCTGAACTTCATGCAGTGATAAGAAATTGATTCATATGTGAACGTTTTCAACAATTATAGTACCCCAGATATTCGAAAATAACAATTTACTTTGTATGATAGGTATCACACCCATTTTCAGCCCAACTTCGTATACTGATAAGAAATTAATGGCTACATATAAAAATATTTTGCAATTATAGTTCTTCTGATTTTCTAATTAAATAATTCAATACCGCCCATGTTTAGCCAAACTATGTTAAATAATAAGGGTGCTATTCGGACAAAATTTGAAGACTTTCACAATTATAGTTCTACAGATATTATAATACTATAACTATTTACTTTATATGAGAGGTGTCAAAACCTTGTTGCAGTCCCATTTTCGGTTAAACTTCATGCATTGATAAGAAATATAATCGTATAAAGTTTGAAGATTGTCACAATTACAGTTCTGCAGATATTCGAAAATAAGAATTTACTTTGTAGGGGTGGTGCCACATCCATTTATACAGTCCGCCCATATTTAGGGAAACAGCACACAATGGTAACGAAGTAAATTCCGCGAAGTTTTTCTGCTTTCACAATGAAAATACACCAGATATTCCAAACTAACTATTTACATTGTATGGGAGGTGCCACGCCCACTTAAAATTTCAAAACAGAAAGTAACCAATTGCCTCTTCCAAATACAATGGAATATACAGTAAAAATTTCAAGAGGATCGGTTTAGTGGTTTAGCCTCCTGCAAGGTACAAACAAACAAATAAACAATTAGAAAATTCTGAAATACAATTAGACAGTTCTGAAATATAAATGGAAACTTCTGAAATATAATTGGAATATTCTGAAAAATAATTAGAAATTTCTGAAATTCAATTGGAAATTTTTGAAATACAATTAGAAACTTCTGAAATACAATTGGAAATGGTGTAGTCAAAAATATACTTAGTTTCGTAAAAGTTTAAAATGTTGTTTAAAATGTTACGAAAATTGTAACGGCAACACTGTTTGTAACATCCAATTGTGGTGAAAACTGAAGAAATTATTAAAAAATTCTACGATATTGTTTTGAATGATACCACATATGTGGCACACTTTCTTTGAAAGCTTCTTCATACAGCCTTCGTATGTATATAATCGTTGTGTACTTGTATATAAACGGTACATTTCATAGTGAATGCTCAAGTACAAGTGTGTTGAGTGGAGGACATTGTGTTTTCCTCAAATGATGTTGTTGCTTTTTGTTCATATTTTTATACCCCTAACCATGAGTGGTAGGGCTATATAATAAGGCTATATATAAGTTTGTCATTTCGTTTGTAATAACAACAATATTCACTTGCGAACCCATAAAATGTATATATACCATAGAGTAGTGTAATATCCGCCTGTAAATTGAATTCATCATTGCGAAGATCGGAGGATTGATAGTTGGGTTGTGTTTAAAGTTTTTCACGGGAATTCCCGAAATGGGAAATTCAAAAATTTAATGGAAATTGAAGCCATTTCAAAATTAATCCAGATTCCCGGGAAATGAAAAAGTGTGGGAAAAGAAAAACTCTAGTTGTGTTTATATGTCGAAATTGGACACATATTAATCGTATGAAAAGATTTCTACCTCGCAAATCCGTAATTCCAGATAGTCCCGAAGAAACCATGCAAGTCTGACCGGAACCGTCAGCGTCACATCACTGAGACAGTACTGCTTAGGAATGAATAAACATAGTTCCAGCCAATAGACAACAGAGTGTGACCATTCTCATGCCATTAATATTGACGGAAACTTTTTCATTTGTAATTATTTGTTAAAATATCTTATATTAACAATTAAAATTTCATCAACATTGTTCTTGTTTAGTTTTTCAATAAAATTATTTTTATTAAAGAAATAAAATGCATGCTTATATCGCACTGGTTCCTCCAAAAGGAGTCAACTCAAAATTTTTAAATTTTCACTTTTTGTTATATCTACTAGGGTATTCAATCGATTAACCGTTAATCGGTTAACCGATTAATTTTGGTCGGTTAACTGTTCGAATAAAATAACAAATAAACCGGTTAATTTGTTTCGATTAACCGATTAACCGAAATTTCTTTTTTTATTGTACTTAATATAAAAAAATATAGTTTTAAACACACAAATTTTATTTCTTAACTCATGAACATTCCCTTCTAGCAATAGTTTTCTGAAGTATAGCTCAAAAACTGAAACTAAGGAATTTGGAAATGACATTTCTAAAATGGTACATTCTAGATGATGAACTTTGCCGTAATGAGTAGAAGGAAGACATGATAATAGACGAAACTGAAGACATTACAGAAACCAGTCTTTTATCAGAACTTAACGAAACGAAAGTATTTAAAATCTAAACAAATCCCAAAAAGACACCAATGGTATAATGAAGGATTTTATATGCTTAAAAAAACCTGAACAAAGAACTAAGAAATTGGATAGTCTTTCTCATGCGTTACTTTCGATATCTCCAACATCTACAATCAGTGAGAGAGTTTTTTCCAAGTCAAGTTCTATTAAAACTAAAGAAAAATCGTTTAAAAGGAAACCTTTTAAATTATATTCTTTTCTCAAAAGTTTATTTCAGAATATCTCACTAAAATCCAAAAAAAACTAACATGTGTATATAAAAAGGATTTCAAATACCATACTTTTTCTTATTATTTATTTTTTTGTTGAAATGCTTAAATAAGTACACAAAATTCATGGTTTTATTTAAAATTTAAAATTAAAATAGAAATTATTCGGTTAATCGAATAATTTAAAATTAACCGTTTATTAACCGATTAAATCTAAACCTGGATTAATTATTTGCTCGATTAACCGATTATACCAGAATCCCGATTAATTGAATACCCTAATATCTACCCACTGTAAAAATCTTACATCATTTTCTCTAATCTTTCATCATTCATTGTAATGTATTAAAAAACAGTTTTTTGCATCTACTGAAAAATTATTAAATTATGAGTTGACTCTCTTTATCAGAACCAGTGCGATATATATTATGTAATTGTAATTTTTGAACCAAAAATTATTTTACGAATTTATCTCAAAATATAAATTAATATTTCTGATCAATTTTTTTCCATGGCTGACTACCATTACCCATAAAATGCTCGAAATAATAATTCTAAATTATGAAAATATCCCTTTTAATTTCCACAATTGAGTTTATTGAAATCTACAAAAGTTTTTGGTGTCGGTATCAACTTCTCTCGATTTATATCGAGCTTTCTCAGAGATCGCACTATACGAGTTGTTATAGATGGGATGTCATCAAACCATCTATAACAACAAGGCTCCGTTCTTTCTCCTACTCTATTTCTTATTTTTCTAAATGACCTTCTACGTCAAACTTCCATCCCTATCTATTATTTTGCAGATGACAGCAACATTTACCATTCATATTCATTCAGTTACAGACCAAGCCTGTCGGAGATTGGGGCAATGAAGCAAAATATGAATGATTCTTCTGATCCTTCTGACAATCACTGAATGGGGTCGTGCAAACAGGGTCGCTTTCAACGCTCGCAATACTCAGTATTGCATGTTAACACATAAACGAACGACAGACCATGTGGCTTCATCTGTATTTATGGGTGGTGTAATTATTGTGGAATCAGACACTCTTGATATTCTGGGCATGAGAATACATTGTGATGTCCGTTGGTCTAAACACATTTTTCAAGTGTCTCGGATTTCTGAAACGGTTTAAGAATTACTTCACTCCATCTGATCTCCTCAATATTTACACCACCTATATCCGACCGAAAATGGAATACAACTCCCATGTATGGGCCGGTGCTTCAAAGTCTATTTTGGAGCTTCTCGACCGCGTACAGGAGAGGGCGAAGGTGATCATCGGTGACAGTAGTGTGTTTCCTGTCATTTTCAATGTAGGAATGTTCAAATCGAATGTCCACAAACACTACTCCCTCTTTCCTCCCTCCCATACCCTATTTTCCTAGTTCCAACACAGTGCTTTTCATTAGTAGGGGTCATCCCCTGAGTTCTGGTCCAAGAAGAAAAAAAAAAGTTAAAATGTAATAAAATGCCAACTTTGTCAACTAATGTTAAATTTTAGTTAATTGTATTAATAATTTAGTCAGACCGAAATTTCCGTTATCATTCAAATCCAGTTATTGCAATAATAGCAAATACCGTTACTGAAAAAGCCAAAATACCGTTACCATTTTTCCGTTTAGAATCGGTAGTCAAACTTGCTTTTATCGCTGATAAAGAGTATTTAAGATTCGGCACAGCCGAATATAACACTGGTATATCTTTTAAGTCACCTCACCCCACTTTAGCGTCAATGTTGTTGTTTTTATGAACGTTCATTTGTTTGTTTGTTTGTTTTTACGTACGTTCATGTCATACATTCACATAAAATTTCACAATATTTATGGTATGTGCTTAAAACTGTTTGTGCTTATTTTTCAAGAAGCCATCGTTCTGCATAATTATTTTTAAGCTTCAACTTTAAACTATGTACACAGACACATACATACTTATGTATGTATGTATATGACAGGCAACACATTAAATGAGGGAAAACGATACCTTAAAACAATCACACACACGCTCACATATGTATGTACATATGAACACTAGACCGCCCTTAAAAAATAGATATGCTTGGATGGGCTTTATGTTGTTCTTTAGTAGTTAAAATTAGGAATTCTCCATGTCAAATATTCAACCAAAACGACATTTTTCGTTTTTGCATACAAAAGTTGTGTACACAACTATTTTCTACACAAATATGGGGTAAAAAAGAATAAAACTTCTAGTTTTTGCTTAAAGAAAAAGCATATAACTTTCATTCCAAATTAATGATTTATTGGAAATATAATTTTCTCTAAGAGATTAAGTTTATTTCAAACATTTTTGAAGAATTCGAAAAAGGTACCATTATTTTTTCAATTTCATAACTTTCAATCGATGTCCGGCACATTTTTCAGCAGTTAGTTTTAGCTACTAAGAAACAAAATAACACCCATCCAAATCCGGTCCGGTCTAATGTACATTCCATAAACATACACTTAAAATGGGAATGAAATGCTGGCATGTGTGTTTGTTTGTTTAAATTGGATGTGTGTGTGTGTTTTTGTCAGAGTTTCAATACTTCACAAGTTGAGATGCAGTAGAATAAGGATTTCGTATTTCTTTCTTTTTTTTTGAGATTTCAAATATTCATAAGTACATACATACAAGCAAGCATTTATCCTCAGGTCGGGTGACCCAAATTAAAGTCAAAATTCAAGAGTTGACAAAATTACTACAGATGTCATAGTTCCGGTATTTTAAACAAATTGTTCCCCAAAAAGTATTTTCATAAATAGATGTGTCATAGGCATATATTGCATCATTTATATTGACAATGAATAAGGCCCAGAATTTTTTTTTATTTTGTCTTATTTCATCCTTTTGTTCTTAGCCATTAGTTATACAAAGTAGCGATTAATTAATCTTAAAATAATTCTTGGATGATATCATCTTCACTGCTAGTGCCAGCATTATATTATGTCGTTTCTCTAACTACACATCAGTTCTAGGAGATTGTCCCGAACTAGTGGTTTTACGTATCCGTTAGTTATTTTAACACGTGATTTATTTTGATTACAGTGAGACTGTCTGATAGCTGGTACAAATTACTGAACGCATTGGATTCAAATACCGGTTACATAGAGTCAGTTACCTAACTGTACGGGTGCTAACTGACCTCAAATAGTCAATTAAAAGGCATATCATAGACAGTCCAATAACCGATTGCTTGTAAACAAACCTTCCTCCGACAACGATATAATAGATTACTTCTGGTAGGTAATATAACTACTTCTAAAGTGCAGTGCAAAATAAACGTTTATTCTAGATTACTTAGAGGCACTATAGTGACCATTGACTTCGCGCTAGGTTATCCCATGTCAGTATACTTAAGCAATGAAATAAATAAACTGTATGATAATTATATCAACACTATTTGTATAAAACCAGTTTGTACGAATTACTCACAAAAAAGTGAAGTGCAAAATAAACGGTTAAAGCTACTACACTTTAGATTACTTAGAGGCACTTAAGTGACAATTAACTTCACGCTAGATTACCTGGAATGCATAAAGTAACCAACTGACTTCTCAGCACATACGTGGCAAAAGACCCAAAATATATCAATTGGAGTTAGCCAAGTGATCAGATATTAGTGACAATTGCTGTTTATAAGGAATACATTGACTACTTGCTTAACAGCTGGTCCAAATAAAAAATCGATGTATAAACTTTAAAAACAAGTTTAACATCCAACTGTTGCAGATGATAAGTTCTCAAATCGCGATGGTTTATATTTGTGAGAAAACAAGTGAGTTAGAGTTTCTGACACGCGGTCACAGAAGCTCTCGAATTAAAACATTTAATCTAATGGAGACTTCCGATTCGAACGGCCTGATTTAAATTATTAATGAAATATAAAAACAATTAAAAGAAGTTGAGAATTTTCATAATTTAGAATTTTTTATAGAATAGCAGCTTTATGAGGTAACTGTATTTTTGATTATTATGTTAACGGTAGTTTAGAGGTAACGGTAAGCTAGAAGGTTATTTTAGGGGTAACGGTAGCATAACGGTAATGGTAGCCAACCTGGATTTAATCACACACGTTCATGCTCGCTCTTCAAAAAAAAAATCCAATATGAACATTCAAAAACATAGTAAAAGACCTGAATGTCATCCTCTTTCCAAAGCCATTAAACAGTAAAAGGAAGACTTGAACATCGAAAGGAATCCTGAATCAGGAAGAAACAAATGTGTTACAGATATTGGCAATGCAATATAAGCCGAACAACTCTTTCGAAGAGCACCGAACACTTCTATCAGAAAAGCAGCTCGTAAAGTTAAAAGCACTGACTCTTTTGTGAGCGGAGCCAAAGCTGGGTTGAAGTCGTTTAAAATTCAGAATGAACCATATCGCAATTCGGTAAAGAACATAGAAGCAAAAGAACGAGTGAAAAAATTTAGGTAAAATTTTATAAAAAAAAAAGTACACCTGTTGTGTGATGGATGATGAAATTTATGTACTGGCAGACTTTTCACATTTTCCGAGTCAATATTTGTATGTGGCTGATGGACGAGATAATGTTCAAGAACAATACCGGAAAGAAAAACAAACAAAATTCGCCAAGTTTTTTTCCCGGACTTTTTCATTTCCCTGGAAATTAATTTTCATCGGGATTAATTTTGAAATTTCCCTGGAATCCGGGAATTATCGCCTAGAACTAATTATTCAATTTTAGGAATGTAGACTTCGTTAAAAAGCTAAAAATGTATTTGGTTTTAAAATTAATTGGATACAATTAAAAAGTCCATTAGAAATTTAATATAAAGAGATAAACTGACTCGGTTTCTAATTTTGGTTATATACAGGTCTGTCACCCATCTGTTAATTCGCAAAAAATAAATATTTTATTTTGTTTAATTTTGAATTGGCAATGTTTTGCTTATTAAATCAAAAATTAATTAAAGATGTTAATTAAAACTTGATGAAAACCTAATAATAAGTATTTGAAATTTCAAGTACTCGAAAGGTAGTTTTATTTCAAAAATTTTCGCTTTACTTTTTGTGTAAAAGCAAAATACTAAAATACTTAATGCCACTTTAAATCGGAATAGAATTCTGAGACAGCCCTGAACATTCACGAGTTTTTGGAATACTTTGAATTATGAACTTGTTATTGGTCTATTTGGGTTAATTTTTGTTGTTGTATGAGCCTTCTGCATTTGTTTTCGAGCTTTAAGCACATTTTAGAAAACTTCAATTTAAAAAAACATTACATAAAACTGAGGAAAATAATTTCCGGGAATTCTCGAATAATAATTTCGAGAATGAAAATTTTGCGGAATTCCCTTGATTTCCCGAAAAAAACACTTGGCAAGCCATTTGCAGTTCTGGCAAAAAAGGCCAATTATTTGTGACAGGCACGATAAACACTGAAATATATTATAACGGAGTGTTTACTATTACGAAGAGTCTACCTTTCTTAAAACAGCACAGAGCTATGGAAAAAAGGCCGTTGAGTAGTATTCAAACAATAATGTAAATTTTGTACCACGGGATGCAAATTCACCCAACTGTCTAGAACTTCTGCCTGTGGAAAAGTATTGGGCTCTTGTAAAAAAAGAATTAAAGCACACAGGAAATGTATCCCAGGACATCTCCGATTTTAAGTGTAAGTAGACCACCTCGTCCAAAAAGGTAACGGAAGCAACTATACAATCTTTAATGGGAGAATTTCCGGAGAAAGTGGAAAATTTTATAAATACCAAGTAATATGCCAATATTTTAATGCGTAATGAATTCGTACAATTTTTACGTATTTCTGAGAATTTTTTTATTGCACAAGTATAAGTTTTTTTCAGCTCAATCTTTATTTAGACAAAATATAAAAAAATTGGAGAATTCATAAATACATAATTGGTCAATTCACAAGGTCTCTTATCATGTCATAATGTCCTAATATTTCACAATGGTTTTTATTGCTTTGCAAGCAAAAAATGTCCTAAAATAATACTACTTACTATGCTATGTTTATTGTGTTATCGTTACCAGCAGAGTCCAACGCCGAATGCCTATATTAGGACATTATGACAATATGACTGAATTGTGAATTTAACAAATATTTAATAATTTCTCCGTTACCATTCTCAATTTGTTACGTTTGTATCCTTTTTGATAGCAAATGTAAAGGTGCAACCAAATATACGACTTAGGATAAGCCAATCCAGCAATTCTCGAAAACTAACAGAAAATCCATATTTTGTTTTTTATTTTTCTCCCTAATGTCCAGATTTAGTCCGGTGCTTGTAAAATAAAAAGATCTACACCTTTTTCAATTGAAAATGAGAACTTTTCATTTCAAATCAGAAAATATCAATTGGAATGGAGATTTTTCATTTGATATTCAGAAAATTCCAATTGATAATGAGAATTTTCATTTATAATTCGGAAGAGAACAATTAATAATAAGAATTTTCATTTATAATTCAGAAAATATCAGTTTATAATGAGAATTTTCGTTTAAAATTAGGAAAAGAACAATTGGAATTGAGATTTTTCATTTGATATTTAGAAAATCCCAATTGAAAATGAGAATTTTCATCTAAAATTCGGAAAATTTTGTAAATTTTAAATTTTTGTTTATGTATGCGACACACATACAATGCTGTATGAAAAATCAAAATAGTTTTGATTTTGAAATGAACTCATACTGTTGACAGTTGTTCAAATGAACAATAATTTAAATTTTTTATTTTTCTGAAATATTATTTTTAAATTTGACGTTTTAGTTACTGAAAAATAGAAAATAATATTTTTTTTTTGTTCACAAACGCACAAACGTGTAGTAAAATATCAATCACACACTTATACGAAGGGTTCATGGGTTCATCGGCAGTATGTGTCTATGGGCCCCTTTAGTTATTTGTTTAGCATACATTTGTAAGACATATTGAAACAAAAATAGGAGGGAAGATTTGCTAAACATCTAGCTCTTCCATTATGAAAACCAAAAAAAGCGATTAGGAAAATATATTTATGACATTGTAGGTGAACAAATTGTTAGCTGCTATAAATAATGTTTTTCGGTTTATTCTGAAGACACAATTTTTTATAATTTTGTCCAGTTAGATTTGGTTTTGTACCACAGAGCAACCCTAGTATTGTGAAGCTCTAGTAAGATTTAATTAATTTATAATGCATTTGAATTTTTTAACAAGTAAGAGTGCTATATTCTGCTATGCCGAATCTTATATACTCTTCGCCTTTGTTGTGGATGCATTAATTGCCCAATCTCAGCATATAGCATCCTAAATATATTAAGAAAACTTTTAAAAATTTTACATTTAATTGCTGACGAACAGCCAAAAAAACAAAAACAAAATACGCAAAGCAATGAAACCAATATACATACCAACATACGTTTTGGTGCTTTTTTGTCAAAGCATGCAATAAATTGCCTTTTTTTGATAATATTTTCAGAGGTTGTCTCGGATTTTTGCTATATCTCCGTTATTTATGGACGAATTTTGCTGCTTTTAAATAGGAAACTTCTCGAAAGCATGTCTGACAGAATTATTGAAGATTTGGATCCCGAAGATATCTGGGTTCTTCAGAAAATTGATTTCAACAGACAGACAGACGGACATGGCTAAATCGACTCCGCTATCTATAAGGATTCAGAATATATATATTTTATACGGTCGGACAATTATATTGTGGAAATTACAAACGGTATGACAAACTTATATATACCCTTCTCACGAAGGTGAAGGGTATACAAAAGTATTCAATTTTGTTTTGTAACGATATTTAAATATTTACTAATGAGAATATAAAAAAAATGGGCCGTGCGTTCAATGAGATGGGTCAGGAGGGTCTTGAAGCAAAGCCTTGTGAAAACCCCTGATATTAATTATATTATTGAGGCTTTCGTGTAGTGTTCAAAACAAAAGAGAGAATAATTAAGAATCGATTGAGTCATTAAAGTTTGCACTTTGAACATAGGGAGAATTCATCCTAAAGCGGACGGAAAACACTATTTTTAAAATTTCTCATCTCCAATTTTAAACCTATCACAGTTATTATGCATTGCAAGTTTTTATCAAAACAACTGTTCTAATCGTATTATTTAAAAATAAATCATTTTATAAACCACAATAAAGGACTATTAAAAATGTGTCTGGATTTATAAAATATTTATGTTTAAAACACTGGAATGAATATTCGCATTGCAACGACTAGGATTTTTACCAATTTCCAAACTCTGACATTTTAATTGCTTTTGCCTTCTATCTGCCTGTTACATTTCCATATTCTCAGATAGAAATTATTTCATGTCTTTAATATTTTTTATTTTTTGCACAGCACATTTTTCATTTACTCAGACACATTCAAACTTTGTCGTTTCATTAATAAATATTACAACGAACGGAAAGGATTAAAGGAAGAATAATAAACGCAAAAATTGGACTGAAAATTCTGTAAAAAAATATGTATGTGAAAGTATGTTGCATTGTGCATACATATGCTTACAAATTTACTTGTGTGTGTTTGTCTGCTATTTACTCACCGGTATACTGGCTTGGGATTTGCATATGCCACACATGGCACCACCACGGGATCACCCACTCGTGCAGTGACGCTAACAACTTTTTCATTCATTATCGGTGGCACCAATTCTCTCATTTCTATAAAGAATTTAATTTTGCACGTAGAAAAATGGTTGAGAAAAGAGAAGATACGAAAATCAAAAAATAATTAAATTTTGGTTGACATTTATGTATGTATTTGTGTATTTATGTATGAATGTATCGGTATATTTTCTTTAAAGTTTAGGCCGAAATAACTCAAGAATGAAAGAAATGAACATTCTTACCGGTCAATTGAATTTTGCCCACATTGCTGCTTACAACCGAATCCTGCGTCAATTTGTGATGTGTACGACAGCGATAAATTTTGAGAGCATCCGTGCGTGTAATGTTGTACACCAGCAGTTCTCCGGTCGGTAGCATGTGATTTTTACCATCTTTTTAGTTGTGTGTGTTTTTTTTTTTTTTTTTTTTTTTTTGTATATTTCATTATTGTTGTTGTAGTTTTGCAAATTGAAAAAGAAGAAATTGGAAAATTTATTAAATTAAGGTCACTCATGTGAACCCCATAAAGTCGTATGTTTGATTTTGCAATTTTATTTGTTGGATCAAAACGACATACCCTCATCCAGTAACGCAAACACACACACTTAAAACGAAAATACAGACACAATAGGTGGAACAAATAAAATCTTACCTCCTTCCAATGATGGATAAATATTAAAGTTGGGCTCTTGTAACCATGATGTGACCGTTACGTACTCTTTCACAAAGGATGGAATGTTGCATTTGATTAAGACGTTGCTGCCAATAAACCCACCAGGATTTTGAACTTCCGGTTCATAACGTTGATTAACCACTGATAGGGGAATATAAATTGCAATAAAAAACATATTACGGAATATAAATGAACAAATATGTACATCGTTTTTAATGTTTTGTGTTCAGACAAATTATTAAAGTATTAAAAATACAAAATAAAGATTTTTCTGTACATACCAGCTTTTACTATCACATCACGCGATACAATGGAACCGACGGCATTTGTTGCTACACACCGATATATTGACCAATGAACATCTTGCCGAAATTCATCAGCTTCAAATGGAGGAAAGTACAGTGAACCATTAGCTAGGATATGTCGAACCTTTAACAAAATAAAGACAAAAATATATACAAATATTAATCTATATTACAATACAGCATAAATCACACAACTTGGGTAAGAAATCATTTTTGTGTGCTAAAAATATTCAACATGAAACACCAACATTTTTAAGAGTTTTATGCTCCATAAAGTAATTTTCGGAAGTGAACTTTATATGAGAGCTATGGAAGAATAGGGTCTAGGTGAAATAATGGACAGATCTTAACCACACACAGAAAAGAGATCGATTGGAAATCAGTTCCCATTTCAAATATTTAATAATATCAACCGATATTTAAGTGTCATTATTAAAAAGCTATAAATTCAACTGAATTTCTATGATAGGTATTATAAGCACATAATTTCAATCGAATTAAGGCTCTGACAATACTAAATTCAGTTATTATAACCGAATATAAATTTACTTAAAATTATGGTATTAATTCGTACACGATAACCGAATTAAATTCAGCAGTATATGCTCAAATTCCAAATATTATTGGCTGTAATCAAAAAATTCTATTGTGATTTAAAAACTCAATTTCGGTGATCTCAACCGCTACAATTTTTCTGACATAACAGAATGTTTCAATAAAATAAATTGAAAACCAAGAAAAAGTTAATAAATTGTTCTAAATTTTAAAATAAAAAATTAACATTATCTGGTGGATGTAAGTAGGTAAGTCTATACTATTCATCTTTTCTCTAAATGTTATATGTACATATAAGTATGTGTTGACAACATATTTAAATACATTTTCAGGTTTCATAACAACAATCATACGTTTCTAGTTCCTACGACACCCGTATTAAGAATAGAATTGTATTATTTTTAGCAGTTGTGTGTATCATTAATTCAGCAATTGAATTATGTTGGTACCATATATTCTATTCTCTCAATCGAATTATATTGTTTCGAATGTGCAATGACGATTTGAATTCAACGGTCTGTAACGACTGCCTGCAGCATTCATCATGTTTGAAGGCACGTCCATCATTGACATTGTTTGTAAGTATGGCAACACTAAATGTTTGGGCTGCTGACAATGACATCGAAAAGCTCTAGAAATCCGTTAAGAACATTGTACATGATTCCCGATAGATGGCGCGTGTATAAATAGTGGCAGAGCTGGCAGTCGTGAGTTGAGTTTATCATTGGCGCTGTTAGAGTTAACATCAACTGTCTTGTGCATATAAGGTTGTACGTAATGGAGTGTGTGTGCATTTCTGCGAATTGATATACGTGTATAGACATTGAGTGACTATTTAATTCTGTTGTTGTTGTACATTCTAAATAAATAAAGAGTTGTTACAATTTTAAACTACTAAAACTGCTTTTATCCGGTTTATTTAAAGGAAATAAACCACGTTTTTAAAAGGTAAAAACGTAACAATATGATAGTACGTGTAACTGACAAAATTCGATTGGTGACAAATTCGGTTGTGATCACGAATCTGTTTTCTCTGTGCAGAAAAAAATACATGTACCAAAATTTTATCGAAATATCTTCAAAATTGCGACATGTACCTGAGCAAAAGTTTACATGGACAGCCAGACGGACGGACGGAGGGACATCGTGAAATCGAAAAGTTTCTGAAGTCTTTTGTTTTAAATATTTTTGAAATCTGTAATGTAGTTTTATTACTTATTTTGTATAAATAATCAAAGTTTAGAAGAAGTGAGTTGGCAAATAATAAGTCCTTTTTTCTACACTTAGCAAATTTGTATTAATTATATTGTTTTTCTCTTGCACCTAGAACATTTGCTTAGAACATGTTTTTATTATTATCGTTATTATCCTGTAATTTGATTTAAAGTTTTTATTGTTACTGAAGTAGCTATTAAAAGGCAATGGATCAATGTTATTCAGATCAGTAGTCAAGACGAAAATAAATTTTAAAATTAATTTTGCAATTTTTACAAAAAAAGGACTACAAAAAGGACGTTTGCATACAGTATAACAACGAGAAAAAAACGAAATAACCCTTATTCTAAGGGTTTGTATTAAAGTTTAATATGAATATACAATAGAAATCTCTGAAATACAAATTTAAGTTTCTGAAATACAATTAGAAATTTAATTGAAATTTTCTAAAATACAATTAGAAACTTCTGAAATACAATTGGAAATGGTGTAGATGAAAAGAGAAATTGAAAATTTCAATAACTAAATTGTATTATAAGCTATAAAAATCTGATACATATGAACATTAGACCTGTATTTAAAAACTAAATTTATTTATTTACTTTTGCATTACAAGTATTTTAATCTAAACCCGCTTCAGAAGTGGATAAAATATTGTTAGATTGAGTTAAGAAAAGATAAAATCACTGTTTAGTGTTGGTGTTTTGTCTAAGCTTTGACATTTGTATGTAATTCTCATTACACTTTTGCGAAAAGATTTCCTGCTGTTCTGGCCTTTGCACTATGTGTCCAAGAGCCAAAATTGCGGCTAGTATCATAAAACTTTGTGTAGAGATCCCTGGTGCTAAAGTAAGCATTTTTTAAAAATAGTCAATAACCCCATCCCCCTTCTTTTCGGATAACCCCCCACCAACCTACAAGTAGCATTTCTTCGTTTGGTTGGCGATTCCTTGGGGCTATAAGTCAATTTTGAGTAAGCAATTTTATATGTCTTTGACATTCGCTATCTTTATAAAAATTGCTACATAAAGCTATCATGTACAATTACAAAGTTTTAGTATGTTTCTAGAAAAAAGAAAATTGAACATCTGAATTTTTGGCTATATTGGGTGTACGACTTAAAAATGCGGGATTTTTTCTTCAAATTCTTAGCTTTTATTTTGAAACATTTGTACGAAATTTATTGAAAGTATTGGCCATTGTTAGCTATGACCTTTTTTCCATTTTTCTACCAAATTATGGATTCCGAGCAAAAAGAACTGCTTATCTCTTGAGACCAAATAATCAGGGTAATATCAGATAATCTGGTCTAAAGTGAATTGCAGTTATCCCAGACAGAGCATTCTGCATCGATCGTAACAAGTAGTAGACTATAAAGCGGGTCAGGCAAAACTTACCAACTACTTCATTCTAAATAATATATATATATGGGGCATTTCACGTCAAGTGAACCAACTTTTGAAATCGATGTCTTCCGATCGGGATGAAATTTGCACCAATGTTAGTTCTATTGGATAGTAATTCGGACACAATTTTTCAACAAGATCGGTCAAGAACTCTCTGAGTTATAGGAGGTCAAAATTTTACATTTTGGCCAAACAGGTGTTTTTTCTTATCCATATAACTTATTACCTATTGTTCTTAGCAAAATGTGTCCCAAATAGTTTAGATAGCTATTTATGCAATCTTTGGAAAAAAAAAAATTAAAAAAATTAAATAAAATATTTTTGACTTTTTTTTTAAAAAATCAAAAACATTTTTGACTTTTTTTTCAAAATGGGCCCTTTTTATTTTTTTTTTTATTTTTTTTAAGAAAGCTTAGGTCTTTTCCTAAGCGACCTATATGGTCGCTTAGTGGGATGCGAGTGGGATATCTATCAAAAAAAATATTTTGTAACTCAAGATATGAAATTTTTTGACTTTTTTTGCAAAATCAAAAACTTTGTTGACTTTTTTTAAAAAAATGGACCCATTTTTTAAATTTTTTTTTTTTGCTCAGAAGAAAGCTTATGTGTTTTTCTTTAACACCTTTTTTGTCGCTTAGTGGGATGCGAGTGGGATATCTATCAAAATAAATATTTTGTAACTCAAGACAAAGGTTTTTAAATTTTTAGGATATGCACTATTTTGATTTTTTTCATATTTGTGTGTAAACCTTAAAAATTAAACTTACGCGGAGAAACTAGACACATTAGCCTTTCCGGTGGTATGTAACAACCTAACTAAAATTTCATAGCCTCGATACTGTAATACCCATAATATGTTAACCTCAGGAATATAAATCACTTTTTATACCCTACACCACCATAGTGGCGAGGGTATATTAAATTTTTGCAGATGTTTGTAATACCCAAAAATATTAGTCTAGCCCACCTTAAAGTATACCGATCGACTCAGAATCGCTTTCTGAGTCGACTAAACGATGTCCGTCCGTCCGTCTGGCTGGCTGGTTGTCCATGTAAACCTTGTGCGCAGAGTACAGGTCGCAATTTTGAAGATATTTCGATAAAAGTTGGTACATATAATTTGTTCGGCCCAAGGACCAAGCCTATTGAAACTGGCTGAAATCGGTCCATTATTTCACCTAGCCCCCATACAAATGTCCTCCTGAAAGTGGACTTTATCGGTCACAAATGTTTAATTTATATAGGTATCTACACAAGTTTTTCTCCAAATAAGTTTTATATATACGGAATTCATGTCACCAAATTTTATTATGATCCGTCCATAATTAGTCATAGCTCCCATATAAGGCCTGCTTCCGATAATCACTTTAACGAGCATAAATCTCCTAAAAATGTTGGTATACACATAAAATGCAACATAAATAACTTTCATATAGACATTAATAACACCACCTAATTTCATGATGATCGGTCCATAATTTGACATAGCTCCCATATAAGTTTTTTTTAAGGTTTGAAATATGAAAATATGAAAAAAATCAATTTAAAAACCTTTGTCTTGAGTTACAAAATATTTATTTTGATAGATATCCCACTCGCATCCCACTAAGCGACCAAAAAGGTTTTAAAGGAAAAGACATAAGCTTTCTTTTGAGAAAAAAAAAATAATTAAAAAAAGGGTCCATTTTGGAAAAAAAGTCAAAAAAGTTTTTGATTTTGCAAAAAAAAAAGTAAAAAATTTTATGTCTTGAGTTACAAAACATTTTTTTGATAGATATCCCACTCGCATCCCACTAAGCGACAAAAAAGTTTTAAAGAAAAACACATAAGCTTTCTTCTGAGCAAAAAAAAAAATTTAAAAAATGGGTCCATTTTTTTAAAAAAAGTCAACAAAGTTTTTGATTTTGCAAAAAAAGTCAAAAAATTTCATATCTTGAGTTACAAAATATTTTTTTTGATAGATATCCCACTCGCATCCCACTAAGCGACCATATAGGTCGCTTAGGAAAAGACCTAAGCTTTCTTAAAAAAAATAAAAAAAAAAATAAAAAGGGCCCATTTTGAAAAAAAAGTCAAAAATGTTTTTGATTTTTTAAAAAAAAAGTCAAAAATATTTTATTTAATTTTTTTAATTTTTTTTTTCCAAAGATTGCATAAATATCTATCTAAACTATTTGGGACACATTTTGCTAAGAACAATAGGTAATAAGTTATATGGATAAGAAAAAACACCTGTTTGGCCAAAATGTCAAATTTTGACCTCCTATAACTCAGAGAGTTCTTGACCGATCTTGTTGAAAAATTCTGTCCGAATTACTATCCAATAGAACTAACATTGGTGCAAATTTCATCCCGATCGGAAGACATCGATTTCAAAAGTTGGTTCACTTGACGTGAAATGCCCCATATATAATTGACTATTACGGTTTACCTTAGCGTAATGGATATTTATCTTTGGTCTCGTTTCGGGTAGTTGCTAAAATGATTTTTTTTACAGCGTTCAAGCATAATTTCGGACATACAAGAGTTCTCAACTTAAATTCGTATGGTACCCAATTTCGCTGCTTTTGAACGAATCCTGCTGCTCGCAAACGTTTTAAAATTGCTGCTTGAGTAGCTCCCAATGATTTTGCAAGCTCATGTTGAGTTTTACAGCAATCATCATGGAGTAGTGCCTCCAATTCTTGGCCTTCAAACTTTTTTGAATGGCCTGGGTGATATTTGTCTTCCGTGTCAAAATCACCTCTTCTGAACCACACCAACCACCTCTTGCACGTTGAAACGGATGGAACTCATTCACCATAAGGAAGCCAATGTTCCCGCATATGACGATTGCTTGGTACAAAATTTGACCTTTTCGAAGCAAAAAATCGTTGTTGTTTACACTATAATGTTCAATAACTAAGGACTGATATCGAAAAATTCTTAACACACGTTTGTCATTAAAACTTTTAACCCAAGTATTATTTGATTTTTTTTTTAATCAAGTTACCTTTGTAAAGCATGTCAGTTATTATGTTTAATGTCATTTATGTTCATTTGTTGTTAATCTGATAAAATGAGTGACCAGAAAAAAGTGCGAACTAAAATTATTAAATACTAGCTTGACACGGTGCGCTTCGCTACTCCTGTCGTAGTCAAAAAAAATATGTAAGGATTTTATAAAAAAACAAATGAATATAATTAATACCGGAAATTCTTGTTTCCACTTTTCCTCCTTTTTATCACTTTAAAGTCCAAGTAGTGAAAAAGGGTATAGCCTATTGATGCTTCTAAATAACAGTCTATCTATGTTGGAAATATAAATAAAATCGGTTCGGCCGTTTAGTATTTATTGTTTAAGAACTAAAGGTACCAATTTTACCGGTTTTCCCCTGTGTATCCCTTTCTGGTCCAAGTTTTGAAAAAAGTTATAGACTATTGACGCTTCCAAGTAAGGATCCATCTACGTTCCAAATTTCAATAAAATCCAAACCAACAAATAAACAAACAAACTTACAAAGACATTTATATATTTATATGGACTTTCAGCAAAACCCAACTTGGTCCTACAAAAAGTTGGCCAAACAATGTTATTCAACAGTACCGGGAGAACTTGTCCGTTGATAGAAAACCTGGTTCAGGTAGAAGGAATGGTTCACATGATGTTTATTAAGCCAAAAAAATAGAAAGCATTTTAAAAGAGCTCCCAGCATATCCGGTAGGAAAGCTGCTAAAAATTTAGAGGCCAAAAACAGAGCACGGAAATTAAAGTCAAATTTTATAACATAAATATTACTCATGCATAATGGATGACGAAACGTACGTATATTCTGGCAGATTTTTCGCAGCTTCCGGGTCAAAGTTTTGATGTTGGTAATGCTGGAGAAAATGTTGATGAAAATTTAAGGAACCAAAAGCAGACAAAATTTCCCAAAAAGTTCTTGGTATGGCAAGCAGTATGCAGTTGCGGCAAAAAAGCCAAACCTTTGGTTACAAAGGGCTCCATAAATACCGAAATTTACATCAAGGAATGTTAACAAAAAAGGATGTTTCCATTCATAAGACTTCTTACTGGCCTACCTAAATAAAAGCGTAAGACGGAACGTTTTTTTCCGCTTAGCCGTAACGCTGAAATGTCATACCTAAATAAAAGCGGCAACGCTACGCCAAACAATAAAAACAAGGTTATCAAAAAAATAATATAACAACCCGGATTATTTAAACAATAAAGTACATTCCAATATTGGTGTTTCTGATTTTTGTTTCGTGATTTGTAAACTATAATTTTATCAAAAAAACTAAATATTAAAGTTTAAAAAATGTGTTTCTTGCATATTTGTTTCTCCTTTTGTATGTATGTGTTTACATTTGTTGTGTTTTGCAACTAACTTCACTATTAAACGCGCTGTCAAAATCGGATTTTTTAATTGCAAAGCGTTGCCGTTGCGTTATTTCGGTATGCTGCATACAAATTGTATGGGCATGAGAATTTTTGACAAGTAAAAAACGCCTTCCTCTCCAATTTAGGTATGCGTGTTAGTGTGTCCACTTATTTTTGGCCTGATTTGGCACCCTGTCACTATGATAAGAAAGGTCTTGAGTGGTAAAAGATTAATAATGTGGTAATTCTCCAAACTGCCTGGAGCTAAGGCCAGTTGAGAGATATTGGGCTCTTGTTAAAAGAGAATTGAAGAGCACAAAGGGTTCCCAGATTGTTTTTGTGTTTTATCCCCAACTAATTATTTTTTATCCCTAAAAATCTACAAAACACAGTTTTTCTTATCCCCAAAAATCCCCAGTAAAAAATATTAAAAATATGAAATAAAACTATAAATATAAATAGAAAGAAATTAAATAAATATCTGCTGCAGTAAGTAGGGCAAGTTGTTCAAGCTTGAAAAATAAGCTTTTGCAAATTTTATACATGTAAGAAGTGATTTTTTGCTGATCCTTGCATAAATGTGCATATTACGCACTTCGACTTCGAATTTGTATTACTTTTGAGTTGTTTACCAATCGAATATTGGTTTTAGATCTCATAATTTAGATACTTTAGGTCCTTATAAAACTTAAATACGTTGTAGCTACTTAGCTCGTTTGTCTGCCTGATGAAATCCAAAATATTTTTTGTCATCAGATATTATTTATACAATTTTTATTTAAAAAACAAAATATTATTTTTTAAATAAAACAATTTGATTGTACTTTTTAACAAAATTTTTTATTACAATAAAATAAATTTTAAACTTTAATTTTGATATCTATGCTTTTGTCTGCATATTTTCCAGTTGTTTAGCTTTATTGCTAGCATTTTTAAACTTGCCCGGATAATGAGACTTCAACCATTTCATAAAATAAAGAAAGTCATTTGACAATTATAATAACTTTTGGTATACTGTAAACATACCTTAAGCAAATTCGGGACTTTATCTAAATAATACACATTTTTGAGATCAGTATTATGTCTTCACATTTTATAATTTAGTAAAAACATTCGCTGCTTTACTTATGAAACAAAAATTCATTCCTAAATTCTCTATTAATTGGTTTAATTTATAAAATAAAATAACAAATAAACGAACAAATTTCATTTTTGAAATTCCCCTAAAATGTCCCCGAAATGTAGTTAACATCCCCATCAAATCTCCATTTCCCCAAAGCCAAATTTTCATCCCCAACTTCAAGAAAAAATCCCCAAATTGGGGGAAAATCCCCTAATCTGACAACACTGGTGTCCACAAGTGTTGTAGATTTTAAACGGAGACATGTTCGATCAAAGTGACAGAAATCACTATAAAAAACATATTGGAAGGGTTTCCGAAAAAGGTTCAAACTTTCATCACTAGTGATCAGAACTATAAAAATATATATTTTTTTCTTTTTGATAATTGTAATAATAATTTCAATCAAATAAAAAAAAAACAAAACTGTAAGTTCTGTGGCTTCATTTTTATTAACATATAAGTGGGAACATGTGACAGATAGTATGTACCCTTCAAAATTACATATAAGTTATTAAAAACAAATACCGCTTCTAAAGATACGCCATCTATTGTAAATCCCGCATTTTTAAGTCATACACCCAATGGCTTAATGCTTGTTCTTAATAGATTTTAAAACATCAACTAATATATCTTTAAAAAGTTATTGTTTTGTTTGTAGGATTATTTGTAAGTATGTAGTATATTTCAAGTTACGTTAATTTTGAGAATTTTCCGCGAATTCCCGACAATTATTTTCCCTACATACTATACAAACCCCTATATACAATGCATATTTTAATAAAAATAAGGTTAATTACGAATTAGTTCCAGCAATTAACATATGAGTGAGAATTCCAGTGCTCCCGGGAAATTTTAGAAAACTTTCATCTATTTCGGATACATCCTTAAACCACGACCTCAAAAATGGCATGATACAAAGACAACAAAATTTGTGAAACTTTGGTTACTCATTTTACATTTCATAGTTTAATTAAAATTTTGTTTGTGTTTAAGGCGTAGTCATCATCTTCATCTTCTCAGGTTCTGTCATTATTGTGTATTGTCGAATTGAATGGAGAAAACAGCAATTTGAACATATCCTGAAATGTCAATGTCTTTCTATGTATCAACACTTAAAGCGTAAAAGTGATTTTGAATTAGAAGTAACTCTTGTTACATGAACACGCTTCTGTAAAATGATTACTTTTCAAATAAAACAGTAAAATACTTCAGAACTAACACATTCTCGTACACTTACACATCTATTCATATCTATTATGTATAAGTATGTGTGCAAGTAAATAAAAAGGAAAAAAGTAGCAATTTCAATATAAAAAAAAACTGGGCACTTTTCATGTGACATGATCTGGATAATTGCAAATTAAACTTTTTCAACAGATATGAATCCTTTACACTTCCATACTTATGTACACGACTACTTTGTAATTTTAAACTATGTACTCGTATATGGGTAAAAACACATTTCTTTTAAAATCGATTATAATTGTTCATTACTTCTTAAGTGTTTTTGAACTCGGCAAAATAGCAAATAATTTTAGCATATGTTTGTGACAACCATTTATATGATGAAGGACTTACCATATTAAGTTGCTCTCGGCTTTGGATATCATAATCTGAGAACAACATTTTATGATAAAATTATTCATCATAAAAATGGTTGTCACAAACTTATACTTGTTTACTGTAACCATATATATGGTTGATACAATCATGTGAATCGTAAATTAACCATATTATTGTTACCACAATCATATATATAGTTACTGTGACTATAATATTGTTAAACATTTTGAAATGGTTACAGTAAACAAGCACAAATGTTGAAATGGTTACAGTAACAATGCACAACTATATTTTTTTTCTGCGTGTGCGTTATTGCTCAATAACAATCCGGTAGGAAGTAATAAGATCCTAAATTCTGAAGCCCACATTTTATGATTTTAGTTTTTTTGACCAGTGTAAGTGGTTCGTTTAAGACATATCCCAGCAGTTCTAGGAAATTGGAATTGAATTTACCCATCATTTAGGGTGACAACTAGTTACATAACTAGCTACGTGACTAGTTATTTTAACACGTGTATGTTCTAAATATACATACGTTTAAAGTGACTACACTCTTGGTTACTTGAAAACACTAAAGTGACAATTGACTTCACGCTAAGTTACATGGGATATAAATATACTTAAGCAAAATTAATTATATCAATAAAATTTGTATAAAACCAGTTTTTACGAATTACACAGAAAAGTTACCAATTGACTTCTCTCTGCACTATAAACAGAGCATACGTGTCAAATGACCCAAAATATGTAAATTGGAGTCAGTCGAGTGGTCAGACATTAGAGACAATTTACATTGACTACTTGCTTAACTGCTGGGATGCTATTGATGAACTGAAAGAATTAGTGAGATATTAACGTGGCAAATCAACAAATAAAAGTACTACTTTTTGTTCACACAAAACGTTAAGAAAAATCATGAACAAAATTCACTAAAATTTGAACAAAATAGTGTTTTTGCCCATATGTTTGTACATATTTATATACACACACTTTGAGTGTTTGTGTTTTTACTACCTAAGTTCATTTGTATGTATATGTGTAAATATTTATGTATATGTACATACGAGAGCAATCTGAAAAATTATTTAAAAAAAACTGAAAACTAATATTGTAAAAAATTGCTCATATTAAATGTGTCAGACTATAGAGAAAACCAGTTTCGTTGATTAAACATATCCAGCAAAAACTGGGTAATAACTAACAATTACTGCATTGTTAGTAACTTTTAATTACTTTTACATACTCTATGCATTACTTGTAAGTAATCGAATAAATGCTTATTTATTATCTGATATTTACATATTATGGCTTCTAAGAGTTCTTCCGATCAATGAGTTATTAAAGTAGATACCTGTAACTAGTTTTGGTGATCTCAATGTTATGATCTATTTACAAGATGTTGCGGTAAGTCCTAAAATAAAATGAAAGTGAAGAGTCAGAATATAAGAATATATAACTTATTATTTTGCATTGAAAGAATTTGCATAAATTTGCATGAAAGAATTTGCATAATAAATCATTTGACATATCTGTATCAGCGTTTATGTTTACTTATATATATTGTTTTAAAATGTCCAAAATAAGGTGATTATTCTTTCTGGAACTCATACGGCATACGCCAATATAAAAACGAACTCGAATATTTTCTAAGAAACAAACAAATTGATTTAATGTTGCTTTCTGAAACTCATGTGGCGTCCTGAAGATAATTTCGAATAAATTCATATGTAGTATATAGGGTATTCAATCGATTAACCGTTAATCGGTTAACCGATTAATTTTGGTCGGTTAACTGTTCGAATAATTTTAAATTGCCGATTTTCAAATAACAAATAAACCGATTAATTTGTTTCGATTTACCGATTAACCGAAATTTATTTTTTTTATTGTACTTAATATATAAAACTATAGTTTTAAACACACAAATTTTATTTCTTGACTCATGAACATTCCCTTCTAGCAATAGCTTTTTGAAGTATACCTCAAAAACTGAAACTAAGGAATTTGGAAATGACATTTCTAGAATGTTCCATAATGAACTTTGCCCTAATGAGTAGATGGAAGACATGATAATAGACGAATCTGAAGACATTACAGAAACGAGTCTTTTATCAGAACTTAACGAAACTATTAAAAGTATTTATTTGTTAATTTTCAAAGTCAAAATTTGTTGTGGCACGTTAAAAATCAAATAAAACAAGTTAGAGTGCTATATTCGGCTATGCCGAATCTTAAATACCCTCCACCTAAATTAGATGAAAATTATAGAAATGACATTAGCACAAACACTCTAATATCCATATTCAGTGTTTGTTATTGGGACTTAGCTCCGATTATGAGGAATGGTAGAATGGTAATGTAATACAGTAGTTTTCGCTTATAGTCTACAAATACAGTTGCACAATTTTTGTGGACTATGAGCGAATTAGCACTATAACCGAAATTCTTTTCAAGCCGATTTATGGATTATAAATGAATCATGATATAATACACATTTTCGACTATATACAAATTATGTACTTTCTTCAATAAAAACACTTTTTTTAAACAAAATAAAAGTTTATTTAAAATATAGTAGTATAGTAGTATTTTATATATTGTTAGAAAAACTAGTTTACGCAGAAGATATTTTATTTCAAATGTTCCGTTTCCAACAGAGTCTATAATTTTATAATAGGAATAAAATTTACTATTTAATAATTTATATACTTAATAGTTGGTTAACATTACCGATTAGCTCAACATTTTTATTATTCACCACAAGTGAAGTAAAAGAGTATAAAAAAGGGTAAACAAATATATTTAGTCAAACTTCAAAAGTATATTTTTGTTCTGTTCTAATGAATTTTCCGGATGTGAGCCTTCTATATATAATTAAGAACCCATAGTCCCCAAATATACTTGAAACTTATATCTGTTACATTTTTTACCGATATGAGTGTATATATGCGTTAATGTATTTTTCGGATGTGCGACTTATTTGGAAGATATAATTAAATATTTTAACGTGATTTCTATGTATTTGAGGCCTATTTTGCTTGATATTTTTCTCCATAACATTATTTACAAGAGTTTTATGGGTATTATTGTGAATATCGGAAATGGAGCTAATATGGGTGCTAGGGTCAAATATGGACCGATATTCACAAAACCCAGTAGTATGATTTTTGGATACAATATATTGATTTGTATACAATTTTAGTTCGATATCCATATATTTATAATATTTATAGAGGTTGATGTGTTTTTCGGAAGTGGTCCTTATATGGAAGCTATGACCAATTATCGGCTGATTTTCATAAAATTCAACACATCGATTTTCGTATATAATGGAAATATTTGTTTGAAATTTAAACTAGATAGAAGCTTTTATAAGAGATTTATTAGTATTTAAGTAATTTTCGGAAATGGACCTTATATGGGAGCTATGTTCAAATATGAACCGATATTCACACAATCTAGTAGTATTATTTGTGAATTAATGCTACCGATCTGTGTAAAATTTTAATTCGATAACGATATTTTTCAGATATTTATGAAAATTAATGTGTTTTTTGGAAGTGGTCCTTATATGGGAGCTATAACCAATTATGGGCCGATCTTCATGAAATTAACCACAGCGATTTTCATGTGCATGGGGATTATTCAAGTTGAATTTCAACCTGATAACGATATATATAAGATATTTAAGTGTATTTAAATGATTTTCGGAACTAAACTTTATATGGGGGCTATGGTCAAATAGTGCCCGATCCAAAAAAAAATTGGTCTCGCGATTTCTGTTTGCACGAAACTTAGTTGTGCTGAATTTTGTATGGATACTGCAATTCTATTGGCATTTATATACCATAGCACCATATTTCGGGAAGAAATTTGTATGGGGGCTACGAGAAATTATGGACCGATTCTTTTCATTTTCAACAGAATTTGTCCCTTTATCATATAAATAATGTGTGCAAAATTTCATGGTATTCTCTGCAATGGATTTACCAAAAATCAGAAAAAAACATGTGAAAATTATCAAAATTTTTGGAGGTTGTCTTACATTTTATTCCATAACCCTGGTTCCACCAATTCGATTTAGCTGATTTTCAATACCAAACTGCTTAGAAAAATTATAAACATTTTGGTATACATTTCATTAATTTTGCTTATGTGTTTTGGGCGCGAGAGTGTTTTACACAGACAGACAGACAGACGGACATTGCTCAATCGACTTAGAATTTCATAAGGATCAATAATATATATGCTTTGTTGGGTCTCAGATGAATATTTCTCAATGTTACACACGGAATGACAAACTTATATATACCCTCTTTCACCACTTGTGGTGGTGGAGGGTATAACAAAGATATGAAGTTATTTTGGCCATCCACTGGGTTTTTATTATTCAATCGCACTGCTACTCGCTCGATTTTATTGTTTTATGTATGTTCTTGGTTGTTCCCATATAAGGCCCGCTTCCGAAATCACATTATATCTTAAAAATGTCGGTATACACATAAAATTCAACAGAAATAACTTTAATATGGACATAAATCACATGACCTAATTTCATGGCGATCGGTCCGTAATTAGCCATAGCTCCCATATTAGGCCCTCTTCCGAAAATCATTCACGAAATTTACTTAATGTAGGGTATTATATGATCGGACTTAACTGACCATACTTTCTTACTTGTTTTTTTATGAAAGCTATTTGAGAAGCTACTAAAATTTAAGTTGAGTTAATTCAAAACGTTTGTATTCCGAATCATAAATTTGGATTAATATGAAATCACAATACTAATAATCTTGTAAATTTTGTAAAAAAACGTTTGAAAAAGAATGAATTTATGGTTTAATATACAAATTTAGTGTAAATTTACATGCAAACATACATAAGCTATTGAAAAGTTATTTAACTGGTGGTAAATTTAAGCTGAAAGAAGGAGACTTTTTAAATTCTCCGTAACCCATTGAAGCCTTCTGATATGCCAACTAACAATCGGATGTACATATAAAGTCATATAGATGCACAGTTGACTGAAATGAAATTGAAATCAATTCAAATTAATTGGATCATTGGTAGAAACAATTCGCTTAGTTTAGATTGCAAATTTCTACATAAAACCAATGTGGAGTTTTGGGACTCAGATATGACGACAAATGTAGAAAAAATCCAAAGTCGCCAAAAAAAAAAAAAAAATTCTAAGAATGACCAAAGTTGGCTATGGTATAACTATAAAAAATGCGAATATATAAAGATCTAAAAGTGCCTTTTGTAAAAACATAGATAAAAAAACATGTAGCCAATTACTTGAAAAAGCTTGAATTCTCTCCCAATCCACTAGCCCGCAACATATTCAATAATAGCGGCCACACTCGCTCGAGAAGGAGGAACACAAGAGACCTAATCCAAAGACTAGAAGCAAGAATGCCAATTTAATCTGAGCAACAATGAATCCAAATATTTTTCATGTGAAGTTTGACGAAGTCAAATAGCTTCTCAGATTGCCCTTGTACATATGAAAACATACAATGTCTGTATGTTCGTGTAAGTTTAAGTTTGTTTTGTATGCAAATACGTCTGTTTACATTTGTTTAAGTAACTTTTTTAACTTTAATGATTTTTTCGTTTTTATTTTTCTTTTTGTTGATGCTGACAATGTTGGTGATAATGTAGATGACTATGCGGTGCGGGTGCGAAGATGGTGTCGTATGTGCGTAGAATAATTTGTCTTACCTTTGAGATAGATGTAATAGGATTGTTTTCCTTGTCTAACCACTCAACATTAGGCGGAGGATTACCGTGTGCTATACAATCTGCAATATTACCAGCAGTGTTTGTGAATTCAATGCGACTTGGTGGTTCATGTGAAAAGTTGGGTCCCTGGCTGTCAAAGTAATTCGAAGCATCTGCAAGTGGAATGAAAATATCATAAAAAAGTTAATAAAACGATATATTGTCTGTCTACTCCTGCTCCAAATAAATAGAACAAATAAAGGAACTTGTAATGAATATACATACAAGAAATACATACATACAAATATCTGATAAGGGAGGAGATTCTTGAAAAATCTTAAACTTAAATACAAAAATTAACATTAAATGTGTTGATTGTAGATGCAAACCCAAGATTACAATTTCACCCCTCAGAACTTGAATCTACTAACAACACATTGTGATCATGAAAGGAAATATCTATTTTTTTTTATCTTATTATGTTTGGCTTATATTTATTTATGCATGTGTGGTTGCAAGTAAGTATATATGTATGTATGTATCTATGCTCGTATGCAACAAACATGTTTTATAAGTTCTTCAACAAGTTTTAATACTTAAACTCATACACAGAAATACTCAAACTCAACATAAAATTCTTTTTTTGTTCATAATTCCAGCCAAAGAACGTTAATATAAAACACAACATAAAAAAATGCTTCCATAAACTTTCTTCTGTTCATAAAATATTTTGAATAGATGAAGAAGAAACAAATGAAGTTTACACTGTCTATGGGAGGTTCAGGTGCATTGAGTTTTTGGAAATAAATTGGAACTTATTCTATGCTCCCACGGCCGTGTTATTTGTAATTCGCTCGCTTAATCGTAATTCGATACTCAATTACGAAATTCAGTTTCAATTACTTTCCAAATTACAAAAAAATTGAAAAGTTTAAATTAAGCTAAAATAATGGAATATTGGAATCATATCGCAAAAAATTATTTATTTTCAAGCAATACAACGGTGCAATCCATGTTCAATTGACAAATAAGACCAGATATGTCTGTTATTAATTAATGTTATGGAAAACATGTGAGGGCTGTAGTTCTAAAAACCATCACTATAATTCGGTTGAAACTTTTTATATCACTATAAAAAGTTTCAAGGTTTTTATTTAATCAGCCCTGTTTTTTTTTAATTTTTATTTTCGAAATTGTTTTTTCCAATTTAAAAAAAAAAAAAAATTTTAATATAAAAATTTATTTTTTTAATTTATTAGTGAACAAATTTTATGACAAAAAAATGTTTTTTGTGAAAAAAAATTCGGGTTAAAAAATATTTTTCCCGATTTTGACCCATTGTATATCCAACTTACTATATCCTTATATACATCGTTGCAATGGAAATATCTATCATTAGATGTCCATATTGTGTATATTTATGATTTAGTAATTGAGATATAGATCAAAAATAAGCCAAAAATAGAGGTTGTCCCGGATTTTTGCTCATATCTCCATTATTTATGGACGAATTTTGCGGATTTTATATAGGAAACTTCTCGAAAGCATGTGTGACAGAATTATTGAAGATTTGGATCCCGAAGATATCTGGGGTCTTCAGAAAATTGATTTCAACAGACAGACAGACGGACATGGCTAAATCGACTCCGCTATCTATAAGGATCCAGAATATATATACTTTATAGGATCGGAATATTATATTGTGGAAATTAAAAACGGAATGACAAATTTATATATACCCTTCTCACGAAGGTGAAGGGTATAAAAACAACGCCTCTCACGATTCGCAGACTTTCGCATATTTTTACAAGTACCTCAAAATTACTTCCGTTTTATGTCACGTACGATATACCCTTATCTCGCTCGTTATTTTGGGCAACAATGTTTTGAAAGTACATATTATTTTTTTAAATATAGTATCCTCTGAATGGAACATAAAGATCAAATTATTTTTCAAAAAAAAATTATAATTATTTAAAATGGTTGTTGAAAAATATGACATATTTTTATTAATAACTCTACTCTAACATTTTAAGGTTGTTTCTTTACTAGCGCGGTGAAAAGCCTATTTACAAAAACAAAAAACACTTTCTGTTACTCGAAGTGTGTCTTATTATTCTTCATCACTAAAAATAAGAATTCAAATATCGAGTTTTCCAAAAAAAAAACAAATGTCGGCCCTATTATCCTTACAGGAGCTTGATCTTATATATTTTCTATATAAATGCAGTATTTTTATGTCAATTCAATATCTACGGGAAAAAATTACCAAATATTGTTACTCCATAAGATGTGTAAAACCTAAAATAACGGGAATAACGATTCTAACGCGGGACCCGGGATTTAATAACAAAAAACGGGACAATCCCGCGAAAATCGGAACGTTTGGCAACACAACTCACACTGTACGGATTTCAGATACGATGTAAAATTCCATAATCATCTTTTTTAAAAAATGCCAAGCGATAATGGAATATCATGAGATACTCAGGATGGTTTGTCAATACTAGTTATCGTCAAAATCGGATAGGGTTGAAAAATATTCTGATCAATATTATATCAGAATATTAGCTCTTTAATATTTCTTTGTGAATCTGTCCTTCTTCCAATAGCTCCCCTAAACCTACACCGATCACTATATTAGCATCCAAAAAAAATATATATACATTTAAATCATATACAATACACATTACTAACATCCGTCCGTGCACATTATATGTATAGTACTCTTATATATATATATGTATTTGTTTGAGTTTTGACAGTGTGTGTTTGTGCATGTATTTCATATGCATTCAAAAGATATTACAAAAATAAACGTTAGCTGCTTCATGTTGAAGAAAAAGCTCTTCATATTCTTTTATTTTGTGCTGTGTTCAGTACTGTTTTGTTGTGTAAAGTATGTGGCTTAAAAGAGGACATTGACGCAACAACTTTAAGCAATTGGGCGTATATATTCACAAATACATATGTACATTAGACAGCACCAAAAAAATTATTTGCAATTTGAATATATTTCAACATAATTTTATTAGTTTTATAAAAAAAAATAATTAAGTGCTAGAAAGAAAGATATATCGTACTTTTGGAGTATTGATATCCAAGCAGAGTAACATTTGTCTCCATGCAATTTGGGAGCTGTCTAATGCGCACACTGAAACAAACTTATAAAAATATGAAGTACAATATGGGAAACATGGTGGTTGCTTGATATCAATGATTGTATAAACACAAAAACATACATTTATGTGTAATGCTTGCAAAATTCATCATCATCAGAGTTGCTGTTTCCATACAAATGCATGTTTGTAGTCAGTAACCCATTAATAATTGTGACGAAATTCTTTTCCGAATCAATATATTTACCAGACGATTTTACTGTAAATATTAAATTTTTTTTATATTGCTATTATTATGTCCTACTAATTAGAATTTGGTAATTTTAATCAAAAATAGTTATTTTTGAATATTCTGCCTTTCGTATTGATTTGGCGCTGTAAGCAGTGTTGCCAGTTCATATCGGGACTCATGCCCACCATGCCCACCGAAACCATTTGACAATTAAGTTATACACAACAGAAATGTGTACGAAACTCGGTAAAAATGTCAAAAGGGAAACAAATTGGAGGTTGTGCAACTAAATAACATTCTGAATTAATCCAACACGAATATGGTCTTTATATACATATATATTTTGGTTTGGGAATTTTATTGAATATGTATAGTTTCATGGAATCATAATAGTTTTTCTCACGAACAATTTATCGTCTTATAGTCCTGGTACCTTATGAAACTTAGTGCAGATGTTGGAGGAAAGCGCTTACATTCATCGTACATAAGGTTTTTGATTTCCCGATCTTCTTTGATTCTCGGTAATTTTTTTTTGGTACGTTCTCTAAATCCTTGTCATTGTTACCAACATTATTTATTGGATAAGCGGCAGCAGTACATGTTCATCGGCCAATTTAGGAAATTAAATTATCAAAATGATAACTGGGTCCCAATACTAGAAAGTTTTCTTAAAATTTTTTTTAAAACATGTATTTTATCAAAAGTTTTTAAATATTTTAGATTCTCAGATTTGACTTAACCCAATGAAACCAAAAACTTGCTTGAAATGTATACGATTTCTTCTTGTAATGCTACTTAAATGCAGATTTTTCAGCTTTATTATCGAAACATCACTCAAGTGTCTTAATTAATTTTGTTAGAAGGTTCTAAATTTATATGTCCTGAGTGCAGTTTTTGATTCCAACCTGTTGTCTCTGTATTTTCATCGGTTTTAAATTCCCGGAATTCCTGACAAAAAAAAATCACAAATCGGGTAGTGAAAAATTGGTGAAATTCCCGGGATACAGCTGAATAGTCGAAACACTATTGGATATGAAACTCCTGAATTTCAATACCGGTTGGATGGTTGATCAAAATCTATGAATAAAAATCACAGCCCTGTTCATATTACATACGTACATATAAATGTACCAAATGTAACTGCACGCAGAAAAAAATATAGTTGTGCATGTTTTCTGTAACCATTTGAACAATTTTATAAGTTTTTTAACAATATTATAGTCACAGTAACTATTTATATGGTTGTGGTAAAAATAATATGGTTAATTTAGGATACACATGATTGTATCAACCAAATATATGCTTACTGTAAACAAGTATATGTTTGTGACAACCATTTGTATGATGAAGGTTTTACCATATTATGTTGCTCTCGGCAAAAGTATATGTTTGTGACTATCATAAAAATTATTGACACAAACATATACTTGTTTACATCAACCATTTATATGGTTTATACAATCATGTGAATTGTATATTAACACAATTTTTGTTACCACAATCATATAAATAGTTACTGTGAGTATAATATTTTTAAAAATGTTGAAATGGTTACAGTAAAAACAGTAAACACAACTATATTTTTTTTTCTGCGTGTGGAAATGTGCTCGCGTATATACGAGTGTGTTCTTATTGGAGGAATATTTCCCATATGTGTAGACGATGAGGTCTGTGAAAGGATTGTAGTTAAAACATGGCATACTGAAGTATGCCCTTCAGAAATTTCAAAAACCTTAACTTTCTGCAACATTTACGGCAAAGAGGCAAACAGGAAATTGCGAGGAACAAACTCGAGTGTAACCCACCATCGTCATCATCATCATCATCAGCATTATTATTATTATGAGTACAAAGATGAGTTATGAATGGTTTCACATACATACATACAGACATACCAACGAATATATGTACAAATGTGTGTAGTAGTAAATAGAATGGTTGGTTGTTTATTTGTATTGTTGTAAAATATTTTTGTGTGTCCGCGTTTGTATGTAAATGATTCTTATTGCACATGGATGCATGTCTCCAAGGATGTAGTACATGTGAAATGTGTTTGGGTGTGTATACATACTCGTTCATATGTGAGGAAAGTATCATACACGTACAATCTTTATATTAATAATATTTTATGGGAGTTGAAAGTACTTCACTATATATATTTCTTATTTTTCGCAACAGCGGCAGAAAACGAGAAGAAAAAATTAAAAAATAAATATTTTTTCTTTTTTTTACGTTTTCATTTGTGAAAAAAATAACTTTTGTAGATGTATACAGATGCACATGCATCTGTACATACTCGTATATTTATGAGGGAATGTTCGGAAAAAAGAAATTAAGAGAATCTGTAATACAATGGGTAAAAAATCTCATAACCGGCAAGGCTATATATGATTATGCCTGTGATTCCGTTTATAATATCTACAATTTTCAACTGTGCCACAAATTCTGGAACCGTATACATAGTGGCGGAGTCAATTTGGCATATGGAAATTAGTTACATCACAGCATTAGCTGTGATTAACAGTGAAAACTCAGAAATATATATACGCATTTAATGCATTTTCTGGATGTGGGCCTTATATAGGCGGTATATATAATTATGTAACTATAGTCATAAAGTATTTCACGCTTATTTTTGTTGAGTTATAACTCAATGTGATTTTTTGGGTGATATACTGATACGCCGAAGTAGACCTTGTATTCAGGCTAAGGCCTGATAGCTAGGGATGAGTGATATTTCCATACCTGTGTTACTGTTAATATAGCAAGTAACAGGCACATTTAAGTCGTTCATTTATATTTTTCAATATATACACTTTTAAATATCGATCTTTCATATTTTACAACATTCACCGGTAACAACTGTTACTGAATATGTATAGCAAGTAGCAGATATTTTTAATGTGGTTCTTTCACATTTTCCAATATACTGTTAAATGTCGTTCTTTTGCATTTTTTAACCTACTCTCAATGTATCCCTTATAGACAGTAATCGTCACAAATGTCTTATCACTTGGCTGACTCCAATTTATATATTTTGGTAATTTGACACGTATGTGCTCTTTGTAGTGCAGAGAGAAGACAATTGGTTACTTTATACATCCCAGGTAATTTACCGTGAATACAATTATCACTTAAGTGTCTCTAAGTAATCTGGAGTGGAGTCACTTTAAATGTTTTACGAGTAATTCGTTCAAACTGGTTTTTTACAAATTGTCTTGATATAATTCTCATACAGTTAATCCTAATTTTTACTTAAGTATGCTGATATCCCATGTAACAAAGCATGAAGTCAATAGTCACTTTAGTGTCTCTTAATAACGTGTAGTGAAGTCACTTTAATCATTTATTTTGTACTGCACTTTAGAAGAAGTTTTTTTACCCACCAGAAGCAATCCATTGAAGAGTTGTCGAAGAAAGGTTTGTTTACAAGCTATCGTTTATTGGACTGCCTATGATGACTTTTTAGCTGACTATTTGAGGTCAATTAGCATCCGTACATGTTTAAATAACTAGTTATGTAGCTGATCAAGTTACCAGTTAGGTAGCTAGTAAGGTAACTGACGCTATTTAACAAGTATGTGAATCCAATGCGTTGACTACTTTGGACCAGCTATTAGACACTCTCATTGTAGTCAATAAGGGTCAATTGACCCCCTGCTTAGGACATGCACGTGTTAAAATAACTAGTCACGTAGCTGTTGAAGTAACTAGTTCCCGCCCTAAATGAAGGGTAAAATCACTAGTTCGGGACTGTTTCCTAGAACTGCTGGGATATGAGTGTCTCTCTCACACAGTGTATAAAATGAAATGTTCAGTAACATGTCTGTCGTACTTTTATGAGCTAACTCAAAATCAAGTTGACTTATTGCTAACTCATTTAGAACTGACTTCTGAAGTAAGTCAAGACTAATGCAGAGATGAGCTATTTGGTTTTTAAAACATCTGACTTCTTCTCGATAAGTATTCAAGTAACTTTTGACTCTCTCAAAGCTGATGCAGAAATAAACAAAACATTAAAGAGAGTAAAGAGCAACATAACTCCAAAATTGTGCATAGATGAGCTATTTTAATTATAACAATTGACTTCGTCTCGATAAGTATTAAACTAAATTTTTGCTCGCTCTAAGCTGAGATTAACAAACATTAAAGAGAGTAAAAAGCAAATTAAAAAATTAATTCTTACTTTTTTCTTCTTGATCGTGACAGTTAAAACTAGTTAATTTTCTTATCATTTAATAGATGCAGTTCGATATAATGCAGAAGAAAGCTGTACAAAATGCGCTGAAGTTAATAAGATGCGACATTTTCAGGCCGTTTTCGTAAAAAGGAAAACAAGGAAATTAATATTAATAAATAAAATAATAATCGAATATGAATATTAATAATATTTAAATGTTTTTATAATGTAACAAAATTTTTTAATAAAAAATAAATGAATAAATATGAAAAAGTATTTTTTTTAAATTATAGCCTTCTAACTATAAGTTGACTTTTAAAATCCAATGTGCCCTCTTACTTTATGTGCCACAAGCTAACTCATAATGAGCTAACTTGTGGTTAGCTGGAACTTATGCAGAGTGAGTTAGTACAGACTCACTCTAATGACACTACATGGAAAAACTGAATAGGGATTTACAAGGGAAATGAGCTAGTTTTTTAGTCACCTGTGACTCATTTCTGATTGATCATGAGTTAGTTTTAAGCAACAAAATTAAATAGCACACACAGAAAAAAGTTCGGTAAGTAATCGGTTATTATTATAAAAAAATATAAAATTGTAAACAATATCTGTGGACTTTTGACAAAGCAACTTAAGTGGAATTTTTCAAGAGAGCGTAAACACCTCTGAATTGATCGATAACTTTATATATTATCTGCTCTCAAAATTATTTAAGGTCAAATAATATAAATAATTATGGATCAATTCGACCGTTTTTACGCTCTCCAGAATTTGAAAATTCCATTTAAGTTGATTTGTCAAAATCCACAGATATGTTTGTATTTGTAATATAAAACTATAAAGTTAATAGATTTTCTATGTTCAGAGTTGTAAAATCATCATTGTAATCGAATTATAGTTTCAGAAATTGTAAACCTATTTAATTTACCCAGCTTATACCTTCACCAGTATGGTATGCTTAATTTTGTAATGAAAACGAAATATTTTAAATTTTTACTCACCAATCATATTTTTATTATTTTAAATTAAATTAGAAATATTTTCAATGCAATCCACAATACTATGGTCAATTCACAAGGTCTCTTATCAGTCATATTGTCATAATGTCCTAATATATCACGACTCGGCGGCTCGGCTTAACCGACTCTTAGGCATTCGGTGTTGGTCTATGTTGGTTCGTTACGATAACCAGAGTTTAAAATTACTACTATATTAGTCAAAAAATGGCAAAATATTTCATAATTTTAAATGAAAACTGCAACAAATATTTAACAAAATAATATTTCCTCACATACATACTAAAAATATAAATACTATTTACGAATTCCATATATGCGCAAGCTTCATGGTAGAAATATTTGTCGCAGTTTTTCCAAAAATATTTTGCCTTACAAAATATTTTACGTTGCAGCTAGAAGACAAAATGAAAATTTTTCATTTCTAAAACATTTGCTGCCCAAATATATGTATATTTTTGGTTAGCAAAAACAAATATATTGCTTGTGTATAATATACAAAAAATTTACTACAAAAACATCAAACAAATTGCAGCGTGAAAACCATAAACTGCAAACTATATGCGCAGTAAAAATTCAAACAATGGAAATATGGAAGATGCTAAATGTAGACTGCCAAGCCATACGAAGTTGAAAAATGTAAAAATAAATGTAACGAGTAATGTTTCGTTTTTTTTTTTTTTTTTGTAAAATTTTATAAAACTTTGTGCAAAAAATAGGTTTTCATTGAAAACATTTAAATATTTTCCCTAATAACCATTTTTAAAGCTTGCTTCAGTATACCTTGGGCATTTCGTGGAAGTACTCGGCTCACAATGACACGCTGTGTCAAATTGAAACGATTTTGTGTCTGCAAAATAAGGCGTTTAGGAAGGCATTTGTACTGCATATTTTTCCCGCTGTGTTTATTAATGCGTTGTTCCATATCATTTTCAAATATATTACCACTTTTCTATTTATTAAAGTTTAATAAAAAAATATCTAACAACATTCCAAACTGTTTGGGTGTAAATATGTGTATATATAGGTAAATAAGAAAAATTATGTTTAGTTTTTTTTTTGTCATCCTGTATATTTTTTAGCGGAGTATATTTAATTTCTGTTACAATGTCGTTGACGTTGATGATAAAATTGCACACACCATCAAGACTGAGTAGATTACACTTGGTTACAAAACGTTTGTGAGTTGTAAGTAATATTGTAAAAATAACGTTTTCAAGAAGAAATTTATTTTTATTTACAATCACAAACACACTTTCGACTAAATATATATAAGTTGTACATTAGGGTGGCCATTATTTTGCAGTTTTGTCCCAAGGTCTAAAATTTTTCTCCGTCAAATGCTATATTGTTTCCCTATTGTTTTATTTGTATAATATCTTTAGCTTTCCTAAAGCCTTTGAGCAAAATGTGTAACCCTCATTCCCTCTATAGTTTTATTTGTATACTCAAAAATGTTTTACACCATTGGTAGGCGTTCATATTGTTCAGATTACGAAGATTTTCGTCAATTTACACGTACACAACCCGAATGTAAACATTAGAGCGTAAAAATACAAATATTTCATTCAGTTGCTTGATGTTGTTGCTGATATTTTATTTTTTACCCATACATGCACTCAAATTAAATACCTCTATTTGCCTACCAATGTTTTACATTATCTTATTGTAGTTTATTAAGAAAGTTCTTCGTAAAGTTATAAATTAATAAAAATTTCGTTATTTTAAAAAGATATTTAGTTTTAAATTTTTGCGCATGTTGTTGAAAAAACAAACTACAATAAAAAATTGCTTTTCTGTACAGTTAATATTTTCAGTCAGTTTGATTTACATCTGTATTTATATAAAACTAGTTGACCGTGCTTCGCTCGGTAGCTATTTACTAATGTTAGTTCATCAAGTTTCTCCAAAAAATGTATTTTATTAAAAAAGGAATGAGAAGTGAAAAGGAGTCAATATATTAAAAATATAAATTTCCGAATTTTTGAATTTTTTTTCTTTACAAATTTTTTCGAATCAAATAAAAAAATCACTCAAATCGCTCCAGACGTTTTCACACGACGGCATTACATACATGGACTATTTCATTTATATATATATTGGTAATTCTGAGATTTCCGGATAATATGCTGTCTTTGTGTATTTAAATTGGGAATACTAAATTATATTCCACTTTTTTTTTACTTTACAAATTTTTTTCCAAAAATTCCTAACACTACTTTCACTTTTCTAATCTTTTTGCAATATGATATATATTTTTTTAATAAAATTGGTGCAAAATAATATTAATATAATATTTTGTCCCCTGTAAAATCGTATATTTGTTAAAATTAAAATTTTTAAAGCATTCTTGATTTGCAATAATTTAAATTTTGAAAGAACATTATACATATTGCAGGATTTTCGCCAACAATATCAGTCGTCAGTCGTGTTTTGTCTATCGTAATTAGCTTTCAAACTTAAGTCATTCCCTGTGTTTTTTTTTTTTTAAAGTTCAATATATTTCAAAATTTTGTGTTGAGATTTTTAAGTTTATTTTTAATATCAACTTTAATATCAATATCAATTTTTATTTTTTCCTGTTTTGTATGAAAATATACTTTTAAAATTCTGCATAATTCGTATAAATATTAAGAAATTGAAGTGTACCTACGATAATTGAGTAGCTATTCTTTGAAAGATTAAATTTACATATTAGAAATACTTAATTCTTGAAAAACACTTCAATGATAAAAATTATGTCGAAAAATTATTAATCTCAGAATCACCCATATGTTCTTTCGGCTAACTCTTTATTTTGATGTGTAACAAACGGAATGACAAATCAATATAAATTTCCTGATGGTGAGTATTAAAATCATAAAATTTCATGCATATCACAAATACTAAATTTTACATTTTCAAAAATTATTTTCAGTTCTAATAAACACAATAACAATTGGACCATATCTAGTAAAAAAATAATATATTGTTTTTCTACTACTAAATTACCCCATTATGACCAGAAGTCAAAAATACTTTTTTAAAGCAATTTCGCATATTAATATCATGAGTAATTCGAAAATACGAAATTAACAATCAAAGTAATTATTAAAACTATTTTGTTCAGTACACAGAAAAAAATGGTAACAGTTACTAAGTTATTAAAAAAAATTGTTTGAAATGTGATTTAAATTTTCAATAATTTTTTTATTTAATATATTTTTTTAATACTCATATCAACAATTTATTTTAGATATTTATTAACAATTTCAGTTGTTGAAATTCAATGGGAATATTCTATAGAAAGTAACAAAAATAAATGTGTCAAGAAAATAAAAATTAAAGAAAAATATAAAATTTTTTTTGTTTTATAATAGATATGTTTTCTTTTATACATTTTGAAGAAGTTGGAGTTTCTACATGGTAAGTTGAATATGAAACTATAATCTATTGCTGTAGGCCAAACAATTGGACATCAATTTTATATACAAAACTTTTTTCAACAGGATTTCAAGTGGACATTTTCGGCATCAAATGCGTCGTGTGTAAAAGGAACTTATTCAAGAACAATACTGGAGGAGTCATCTAAGTATATAACCTTTCGTAGAAAGAGATAATGATCATAGTATCTACTGGTTCAAATGGTGAGACAATGGCTATATACACGCTTTAACATTATATTTCTTATTATTATAATTTGTAAATTTGTTTATAATAATAAAAAAAAACCATTAAAACCATCAAATTGCATTTTTTATTAAAATAAGAAAAGGCTATTGCAGATATATATTTTAAACAATTAACTAGTAACTATATAATTATTCAATATTACAAACCTATTGTTCAAATTTTACTGTTGACTGTTAACAAATTAAAAACATTTTTTTTTAAATCTTTTTAGCCATGTACAGTGGGGCAGAATCAACATTTTTTGGAAATAAATCTGGCATTTCTAAACGGATGGCCCGATTAGGATAAAATTTGACGAGGGGGTAACCAAGGAGTATTTGAGTTCAAGTTATTAAAATGGACCCCACAAATGCTCCAAGCGCGGCGCTATGGGGTCTTAAATTAGGGTACTTTCGACATGTAAAATTTTTAAACACGTGCCATTTTTTTATTTCCCAGCCGATTTGAAAGATTTTAAACTTTTGTAAGCGCTCGGCTAGGCTATTTATTTCTTATAATTTCCGAGTTATAAGCATTTCAAAACTGAAATTTTAAAATTTTGATATACCTTGGTTCGCCTTTTTAAAAATATAGGGCGTACGTTTAAACCGAATGTTTCATTAGTTAAATAACTAAATTAACAATAATATGCAATATCAATTACGGATTTGAAAATAAACGATCTTCAATCTAAAAATTCAAAATTTTGTAGATTTTTGCTGTTTTTTGGTCAAAAGGTGACTTAAATCTTTTTTTATTAAAATAAAACTTTGTTTAAGAACATATAACAGTTTTATGATTTTCTGTAAGACTTATTTTGGTATAAAACAAGTCATATATTTCGAAAATGTCGCCCCTACGCCCTTCGCAATTTCACTTATTTTTTAATAAAAATTTTAACTTTGGACCACATGTTCTAAAATCCCAAAGCTGGGATCAGAAAACGGAAATCAGCCTTGGAAACCTTGATGTGATCCCTATTTATTTCCAAAGTATTTTCCCAGCCCCGAAGAAAATGTGGTCAAAATAGTAAAAAAATACCATTTGTGGGATTTTCCCTCCGGTTTTTAGGAATTGCGGAATTCCCTTTGACCTTTTGAAAAGTTTTTTTACACCTTGTTATTTAGAATGACAAATTTAAAAAGCTCTGAAAATTTCGTTTAGTTTTGTTAATAAATAAAGATTTTATTACATATTACATAATTATTGAGCTCTAAAACTAAAATTTGTATCAACATTTTGATGGGATTGCAAATATTAGGAACAATATGTTCCACATTTTTTCCGATCTAATTTTTTTTGTTTAGATAAGTTAATTTCAGATATTACAAAAAAAATTCAAGTCAATATCTCAATTATATTCAAAAATATGCCACTTTAAAATTTCGTCCTTCAAAAATATTGCACTTTGATTTGAAAATATTATTTTTTGGGCAATACATCAATGGACAGACAGTCATTTGTCGAAATTATTGTACAAATAATATCAAACTTCTTTTGAAATCGAGAAACTGCTAGTAAGTCTTTTTCATTTCTTCATCAGCAATTGATAATTATTATTTCCAAAAGGTAATTGGATCGATCATTCATGCTTATTTCTTATTGTAATTTTAATTTATATAAGAGATTTCGTTGCCGAAATATATTGATTGTAACTTCACATAACTCCACAGTAATTTATTCCGAGATGAAATTTAAGCTAGGATGCTGCTTTACAGCACGATCAACAATTTGGTGATTTTGCAAAACAAGACACATGATGTATGTTCTAAATATTATGACATTTAACAAGTATTAAGGACTGAGATCGAAAAATTCTTAACACACGTTTGTCATTAAAACTTTTAACCCAAGTATTATTTGATTTTTTTTATCAAGTTACTTTTGTAAAGCATGTCAGTTATTATGTTTAATGTCAATTATATTCCTTTGTTGTTAATCTGATTAAAAAAATAAAAATAAGTGACCAGAAAAAAGTGCGTAGTAAAATTATTAAATATTTTCAACAAAACCCAACTTGGTCCTACAAAAAGTTGGCCAAACAATCAAAGGTCTGCCGTCAAACTGTTTCCAATGTTATTCAGCAGTACCGGGAGAACTTGTCCGTTGATAGAGAACCTGGTTCAGGTAGAAGGAATGGTCCACATGATGTTTCTAAACCAAACAAATAGAACGCATTTTCAAAAGAACTCCCAACACATCCGGTAGGAAAGCAGACCGGTTAGCTCAGTACTCGGACTATTTGGTATAAAAAGTTAAAGCCAATGCAGATTTAAAAACATACAAGGCTCAAAAAGTTCCTGATAGGAACGCTGCTAAAAGTTTAGAGGACAAAAACAGAGCACGCAAATTGAAGTCAAATTTTATAAAAAAAAGTATTCCTGCTGCATAATGGATGACGAAACGTATGTTCTGGCAAATTTTCGCAGCTTCCGGGTAAAAATTTTGATGTTGCTGATACTCGAGGGAATGTTGAAGAAAAGTTTAGGACCCAAAAGCAGACAAAATTTCCAAAAATTTCTTGGTGTGGCAAGCAATATGCAGTTGCGGTAAAAAACCAAACATTTGTTACAAAGGGCTCTATAAATACCGAAATGTACATCAAGCAATGTTTAAAAAAAAGGATGCTTCCATTCGTAAGACTTCTTAGTGTGTCCACTTATTTTTAGCCTGATTTGGCACCCTGTCACTATAGCAAAAAAGGTCTTGAGTGGTAAAAGAACAATAATGTGGTATTTGTACCAAGAGAGGCAAATTCTCCAAAATGCCTGGAGCTAAGGCCAGTGGAGAGATATTGGGCTCTTGTTAAAATAGAATTGAAGAGCACAAAAAATGTGTCCAAAAGTGTGGTAGATTTTGAAAGGAGATGGACATCCTTTTCAAACAAAGTGACAGAAATCACTATAAAAACCATAATGGAAGGGTTTCCGAAAAAGTTTCAAAATTTCATCACTAGTGATTAGAAGTGTAAAAATATTTTTTTTTTGTAATAATAATTTCAATAATTTAGTGCTCAACAATGCTCAACTCAAGGCTTTTATTCAATGTTGTATGTTCTACAGCAATGTTAATAATTACAAGTACAATTTCGTAACAATATATTAGAAAATATTACAAGAAATGTTTTTTACTAAATAATTTTAACGAATTTGTGACTAAAAAAAATTCTTTGAATACCCCAATTTAAAATCCCCAGCTAACCCTTAATATATACAACCGTTAATATTTGCATTTTTTATCCTTACATAGTCTTTATTAGAATCGAAAACAATTGTTTAAATTTTTTAAAATTTCGTTTCAAAAATTTTGAAAATGTAAAATTTGGGATTTGCATTAATGAAATCAATGTCAGAACATTTTGGTATTTAAAATCTATGGAGAATTGAATTACACGAACTATTTTTAATTGGATTTTTTTATTTTTTTTTTAAATATTGCTACCTGTAATGTGAAACCTATAAACCTTAACCGATTTTGCTCAAATTGCCAGCTTATGGGTTTTAGATGACAAGGAACAGTTTTAGAATTAGGAGCATCGAAAATCGAAAAGTGCAAAATAAGGGCCACCCTATTGCACATACATAAATGATAAATATATGTGTGAGTTTAAATGTGCAGACGTTGCATGAACGTTACCTCAGTAGGCTTTTGTGTCTCGAGTGTTGTTCAAACATAAAAAAACATCCATCCACCCACTCACACACCCCTATTCATACATATATGGGGATGTAAATGTACCAGTGTGGCCATTTGTATACAATTTCCAGATTTATATTTAAAAAAACAATTCTAAATACTTTTAGGCTTAGTCAATTTAATAAAATCAGATTTCTTAAATTTTAAATAATGGAAATTTTTAATACATCTTTATTAGTAGGATAAATGATTTTAGAAATTTGCTAGTACAAACTGACTTTTAGAAATGTGTCAATATTTGAGTTTATTGTATGAAAATTTGTTACTTTTCTGAAAGTAATTTTTTATATTTTCTAAATGATAGTCCATTTTAATAACAAATATTTTTTATTTAGCAGATTTTTGTTTTTGTGAATTTAGCATATGACCACAAAAAAAGTCATGGCAACACTGGTGTATACACATTCTTTATGTATGGTTTCATCTCATGATTGTAAATCTTTTAAAAATTTTTTCATTTAAGATTTGCATCATCATTAATTCTACTTACAGATCATCGTGATAAGGCGCAACCTTTTTTTCATTACTTTCGAAGAAATTAATGAAAACAAATTTCATCCTAACCAGCAAACGTGCATAGTAAGAGGGAGTTGGAAAGTTGCGATGATGACGATTATGGAATGTTGATGTATGTGGCGCAAATTATGATGATAATCAGTTGCAACACAAAAAGAAATAAAATCACGTTAAATTGTTTAATGCATAAGCAATTAAATCATCAAAATCATATTGTACTTGTGAAAAAATAAAAAAAAAATAAATAAAACATAATGAAAAAATGTATGTTTGCGTAGAAGCAGAAACTGCTGCAGTTGATGTTACAGTTACAGTACGAGTGGAACACTTAAAACATCAATTCAAATTTAGATTGTAGATAAGATTATGATAAATAACATGGTGTGTACTCGAATCACTTCACTAATAAATGCATTGATAAGTACATACTTATGTACAATAGATCATACTTATGTAAAATGTCGATTGAATTTCACGTTTATGAGATAACCAGTTGGTGTTTCCATGATATTTTTAAAGCAAACTGTAAGCGAATGGGTTATGCTAATTGTTATAATGTGCTAACATCTGAAAAATCTTTCGAAGGCTCATCGGCGAAATATATAAAATATGAACATGAAACATAGTTGGCACCTCTCATACGACATATGGGCAATTCCATGTCATCATACGTTATATTTGTGCACCTATAGAGTGAAATAGATTTTGCAAAAATAAGAGTATCTTAACAATAATTTGGTCTTTATGTTCCATTCAGGTGGTACTATGTTAAAAAAAAATAAGTTCTTTCGAAACATTGTTGTCCAAAATATCGAGCGATATTACGGTATATCGTACGTGACATAAAACGGAAGTAGTTTTGAGGTACATGTAGAAATATGCTAACATATGCGACTTGTGATAGGCGTTATGTTTTCTTTTAATTTTTTACACTAAACCAAATATTTTTTCTTTACAATCCGTCATATTTAAATAAAGATAATCTATGGATGATTTTATAATAAACTAAATTTAATACCGTACGTGACAGATTTTTCTCTTATAGTAAAACAATATATATTCTGTAAATATATCTATACAAAAACTAAAAAAATAAATAGAAAATATATATTCGGTTTCAATGAACATTTTGATAATAGCAATAAAACAATCCGAGTCATACTACATGCTAATTGGGAGCTAAGTTATCGCCGCAATCTTAGCCTTAAACATACCAATTAAATTAAAAAATTAAATATAGTCAATTTAAACTATTATTTTTGCACTTAAAATGTTGTAATAAGCTGTAAATACTTTCACATAGTAACATTTTAGTGTTTTCTCCTATTCAAATCATCTTGAAAAAAAGTTTCAAGGGTTTTTGTTTTATCAGTCGTGGTAGTCATACTCATGGAATTGCCCATATGGAAATGAGTTGTATCTCAAAATTTTAATATATATTAGCGTTTAATGAATTTCCCGGATATGAGCCTTATAAGTATATAATTATGAAACCATAGTCACAAAATCAACAATACGATTTCTGTCTACTTGTGACTAATTTCTGTGGAATTTTTTATCGATAGCAATGTTTATATGTGTTAATATATTTTAAGGTTATGGGACTTATATGGGAGCTATAACCTATTATGATTCGACTGATCATAAAATATTAACAAATTTCAGTAATAATTTTATTTTGATATCGATATGTTTTATATATTTATAAGGTTAAAATATTTTTCGGAAATGGTTCTTATATGGGAGCTATGACCAATTATGATCCAATTATCATTAAATTCCGTACAGTGATTTCTATGTATATGGGTATTATTTGTGTCGAATTTTAGGATGATAAAGACATTTATAAGAGATTTATGAGTACTTAACTGATTTTCGGAATTGAACCTTATATGGGAGATACGGTCAAGTATGGACCCATATTCACAAAATCCTGTAATATGATTTTTAAATATAAATTACAGATTTGTGTAAAATTTTGGATTGATATTGATATTTTTTAGATACTTATGCAGGTTAGTGTGTTTTTCGAAAGTGGTCCTTATATGAGATCTATAAACAATTATGAACCGATTTTCATAGAATTCGGTGGAGCGACTTTTGTATATATGTAGAATATTTGTGTCGAATTTCAACTTAAAAGCGATATTTATGCGTGTTTAAGTGAACTTTATATGGGAGCTATGACCAAATATGGGCGTATCCACGAAAAATTTAGTCTTGCGATTTCTTTTAGCACGAAACTTTTTTTTGCTGAATTTTGTATGGATACTGCAATTCTGTAGGCCATATCACTATGTTTCGGGAAGAAATATGTATGGGGGCTGGGAAAATCATGAACCGATTCATATAACGTTCAACGGAGTTAGTCCTTTTATCATAAACATAACGAGTGTAAAATTGTATGGTATTATCTGCAATACATTTATACAAATAACAAAATATATGTGAAAATTATCAATTTCTTTTATGTTGTCTCACATTTTGGTTCATAACTTTGGTTATACTGTATCGATTTTGCTGATTTTCAATAGAAAACTGCTTAGAACAATAATAAAAAAAGTTTTTTTGAAAAATTTACTAAGAGACGGACAGACAGGCTGAATCGACTTAGAATTTCATAAGGATCAAGAAAATATATACTTTGTTGGGTCTCAGATGAATATTTCTCAATGTTACACACTTAATGACAAAATTATATATTGTTACGTTTTTACCTTTTAAAAAACGGGGTTTATTTCCTTTAAATAAACCGGATACTTTTGATTGCAAATAAAAAGCAGTTTTAGTAGTTTAAAATTTGTAACAAACTCTTTATTTATTTAAAATGTACACCAACAACAGTTCAAATATTCACTCAGTGTCTCTATACATGTCTATCAATTCGCAGAAATACACACACACACTCTATAATGTACAAGTATACACGTACAAGACAGTTAATGTTAACTCTAACAGCGACAATGATCAACACAACTCACGACTGCCACCTCTGCCATTATTTAAACACGCGCCATCTATCGGGAGTATTCTACAATGCTCTTAACGGACATACTAGTACATTCGAATTCCAGAGCCTTCGATGTCATTGCCAGCAGCCCAAACATTTAGTGTTGCCATACTTACAAACAATGCCAACAACCGAATTCTACTGATGGACGTGCCCTCAAATATGATGAATGCTGCAGGCAGTCTTTACAGACCGTTAAACTCAAATCGTCATTGCATATTCGTAACAATATATATATACCCTTATTCACTACTTGTGGTGGTGGAGGGCATAAAAAATGTTCTCCAGAAACGTAAAATTTTGATATCCATATTACCTATGTTTTTTTTTAATTTTTGAGCTGCAGAAAAAGCGACTAAAACCTGAACAAACTCTAATCACAAAAAATAGCGTGTTTATTTATGATTTATATATTTTTCGATGAGTTTGCGCTTACAGTTATCATATTTTTTTAAAGTCGTTGTCGCGAAAACGTAAAAATTTATGAATCTTTGAAAGAAATAACACTATTGAATTTTCGGGGAGTGTATTACATTTTCACATTATTTTAATTTAACTGAGGTCCTTTCAAGTATAAGTGTTGGTTATGGTGTGTTCCATGAGGTTACCAAAATATCGACTTTTCAGTGGGTAAATTTATGGAAATATTTTATTTATTTCGAACAAAATAACATTTCAAATAAATCTTCGCAGGATAAATTTAAATTTCATTCATTATATTAAAACAAGAACTATTCACTGAGTTTTAAGTCACATCTAACATTTAAAATGTATAGTAAATAATTTAAGAAAATAAAGGATAAAAATATTAAATAATGTTCGTATATCACTCACCTGTTAGACCCACTATTAGCACTATTCCCATCCACAACAGGCAACTTTGCATTGTGTGCATGCGATTTTTTGTGGTTGATATATTATGATTAACTGTTACGTGCTCTCTAAGATGCTGGCTTGGACTTTGTCTTGTTTTTCGACTTGGATTTCTATGGTATTGTCGATGTGGCTCATTGTTCTTCGTTATAGTCCACATGCTTTGAATCAATTCAACTTCCATGTGCACTAATCGTCTAAATTAGTCAGACTTGCATAATTTTCTTGCAAATGTATTCTGAAAAATAAAAATTAATCAATATCAACACTAAGTTATAAGTATAAAATAATTTGTATGCTTATGGGTAAACATTAACAATTTTTAAACTGACTGTTAAATATTTTCAAATATTTTATTAATTTTTTTTACATATCACTTTTGCTATGAAAGAGATGTGTTTTTATGAACGACATTAATCGATATGATTGAAAATATTATCATAGACATTGATACTCAGAATGTGGTTTTACCTTTTATTCTTAAATTATAAAAAATTCATATTTGGATACCTTTGAAACTTTCTGTTTTTATTCTTTTAAATTTAGAAAAACTCTCGATTTTATTCAGGACTTAAATTTTATAAACATTAAAAAATTTATTTTAAAAGATTGTACTTTATGAAGCTGCATAATTAAGAAAATATATTTTCTCAAAAAATGCATTCCTGAAGCAAATGCAACTTTCAGATGCACTTTTGGAAATGTTCTCCACCTTATATTTGATTTTTTCTTTAATAACACTGGTCGACAAAAAAACACGTTTTGCATGTAACAAAAATAATTTTATCTAGTTATGCTTAGAACAAGGATAAGGATAACAGAAATTAAATTAGAATGTTTTAAATTCGAATAGTTTTTTCGTAATTTGATTTTATTTTAGAAAAATCTCAGTTTTATCAACAAAATTACGTTATTTTGTATAATACGTGAGTGTATCCTTATGATTTTCGTCTGTATTTTGCTTCAGGAATGTCTCTTTGTAATGCCCAACAGTAGTCCGCCAGCATTCGTGGACACCACTTGCCCTGATATCGGTTTTCTATTGTAGAAATGTCTTGATGGAATCTTTCACCGTGTTCATCGCTTACGGCTCCCAAATTTTTAGGAAAGAAGTCTAAGTGTGAATGTAAGAAATGTATTTTCAACGACATGTTACATCCCAAATCCTTATAAGTGGATAACAGCTAAAATTTAAAGTCACTTTTATTAAGGATTCCCAGGCTGATTTTTCTAAAACACTAAGTTTTTCTTTAAATAATTCATCATTCATCAACTGCCTGATTTGAGGACCAACATATATGCCTTCTTTAATTTTTGCATCACTCATTTTAGGAAATTTGTCTTTCAAATATAAAAAGCCATCAGCACTCATATCTATAGCTTTCACGAAGTTTTTCATGAGCCCAAGCTTTATGTGTAAAGGTGGTAAAAATATATTATCAGGCAGCACTAATGAAGTATTTTTAACATTTGCTTGTCCTGGAGTAAGAGATTTCCTTTTAGGCCAGTCTTTCCGAACATAATAATTTCGATCTCTGCTGTCCCACTCACAAAGAAAACAACAGTATTTTGTATATCCTAGTTGTTACCCTAAAATTAGGGCAATAACCTTCAAATCTCCACAAACTTTCCAGTTGTGTTCTTTGTATTGAATCTTATCCAAGATAAATTTAATATTCTTTCATGTTAGAAGCTTCACCTAATGGTATAGAGGGAAGTTCATTGCCGATATGTAAAAGCATAGACTTTAAACTTACTTTGGAACCATCGATAAACAATCGCCACTCTTCTGCTTTATATTCTATACCCAAGGAGTCATTGCACCATAAACATTATTACAAAATCCTAACTGACCATATTGTGAAAAAAAACTTTTTAGGTCTTCATCTCGATTGCGATAATAGCATATTCTTCTTTCGGTTTGTAATAAATTCCATCCCTTTAATCGAGAGTTCCGCCTGTTGTTTGGACAAATTTAAGCCGCGTACCAAATCATTGATGAGACCCTTTTGAAATAGTAGATGTGGCTCATTAGATGAGAAAGTTATTTGAAAGTCAGTATCTAATGAATCGTTTTCAATTGGCAGATGACAGGTCAGGATAATTAATTAATTTTTTTTTTAATTGTAATACCTTTTGTGAGTGGTTCGTCGGTTCTGTCCAAATCATAGGAATTCTAAAAGGCAAAGATCGAGATATTTTAGCTCATCAGGGATGGCATCTGAAATTTACAAATTGTACCAACTTTCATAAAAAATAGTACTTTTTGGGCTCTGATTGTACCAAAACTGACTTCTTCTTGAAATTATCAAGAAACATACCAAACAAATTGAACAAAATCTGCAAATATTTTAAATACGAAATCGTTAAGGAGCTTTAAACTGCTTATTTAATAACGTCTTGGAGTTCATTTGGAATCGTTTGTATAAAAATCGAGGATATTATGATATTTAAAAAAAGAATCAAGAACAATTACCAACAAATCTTAACAAAAGACACTAAATGGAATAAACAATCGAACAAATTTGTTTATATTTGTTTGGGTTATTATTCCTGCAGCCTTAAATTCATAAAAGTTCCGGATCAAGGGGCGTGAAAAAAGGAAATTCTCCTCCCCTCCAAACCGAAAATGTTTAATATAAAAAAGAAAAAATAAATTTAAATTTCTTCGAACTCCAAAAGGTTGAACTTATAATAATTGTATAATGATGCATTGGTGTACAATTGTACTTTTCAGTTACGAATTGTACCAAAAAAAGTACAATTGTACCAACTTTGCCATCCCTGTAGCTCATCCAGTAAGATGACCGACACACGTAACACTGCAGATGTGTGAAACCCACGGTTTGTCTTGTTGCCCGATGGAAAAACCAAAATATTCTTTATGTAACTTAAGGTAGGGTCACACACGGCAAATATTTACTCAAAAAAGCGTAACCACGTTTTCTATCACAAATTTGTTTGATGTTGTTTACTCTTACAAGTGTTTTGAAGGATCAAACAGCATTAAATAAAATAAAACTAAATATTTATTTTGAATCATCCTTAATAAGATACATTTTTGAAATAAATAAAAGAATTCAAATATATTTTATTTAGTGGTTACGTCTTTTTCGTCAAATATTTGCCATGTGTGACCCTACCTTTAGTTACTAACTTAGTTACAACTTAACTTGAAAACCAGAAAACACAAGTACGCTCTTCAAATATTAAATACTCTGAATTACTGAATAGTGAAAGGCAACATTTTCTATTTGGTATCTCAAAACAAAAGAAACAAAGTAAAACTAAATTAAATATTATTATATATAGTAAAGTATAATTTGTTACAGTACAACATGAATGTGAAAATAAATCATAAAAACAGTCAATCTAAAATTTTATGCATAGAAGAATGAATGCTGGATATGTAAAAAAACTGTTCCCTGTTACATAGTTTTTTGCTTTTGCTTTTATTCCTTGTTTCGGTTTGTACATGTGGGAGAATTTAAAATCTTCTCATATGGCAGCACTGGCTGTAACACAAAAACTAGACCAGATCAAATCAAAATAAATATGGTGTTTGAATGCTTATAGGTAGGTTATTCAAAATTAGTTTGTACATCTCTTGTTACAAAATGTTGTTGACCAGTGTAATTTTAAAAATTGTTAAACTTTAGTATGAAAAGTGCTACTATACTACAATACCCTATTTATATTTTTGTTTTTGTATGTTTTCTAACAAATGGAGTTTATTAGTGGACATTAGAGTGACAATCAGTTGTATGGAAAAAAATTTGTGTTCGGGTAGAATATTGTGACACTAGGTCTAAAAGTTAAGTGTTGAAAATTTGAGCCAAATCGGACAACGATTTCGGGACGCGCATCGAGGTCAAAGGTCAAATATATGCAAAATTTTACTAATTATATGAAATAAATTTGTAAAACTCCTTAACTTTCAGCATTATGTTACAGAAATATGTAGATTTATTTATATTAATGAAAAATATAGTAAAAAAAATCTTTCTGAGATTAAACCTATATCTCCTTTGGGTTAAATTGACCCACAAACTGTATTATCGCTAAAATTCGGAAAAAATGCAAATTTTTCAGTTTTTGCAAACAATTTGCTGCTAAATAATTAGTTTTACAATAGAATGCAAAAAATTGGTCCATAAATGTATATTATTTCGCTATATTTCATTAAGAAATTCCAAATATTGCTAAATTTTACCTTTGACCTTCACCATTTATGGGTTAAGGTTGCCCGATTTTAGTAAAACTTTCAGAGTTTATTTAGAATTATCTGAACTATAAGACTCTGTATAGGTTTTACTTCAAATTCGTAACAGTAACGAAATTGATTTCATTCGCCAAAATATGGCCAAAAAAATATTTTTTCCCGAAAATCATAAAATTTAAATCGTAAGTACGGAAAAAGTGTAAGAGCTATTGACATAATTTTTTCATATTTTTATTCTCTATTATGATCTCAATAAATCCCAATGTGATGATCAAAAAATTCTGAAATTCTTTTAACAAAATTTTTAAAAATTTGAAAATAGAGATTCGAAACAGACATTAAAAAAAATTAATTTTTTTGGCAATCCCTGCGAATAGGTTAACGGTATCCTACAAAGACAAAAACTCATACAAAAGTTAATACGGATATATTTTAAGCAAAAATTAGCTTTTATTTGGACATGGAACATCACATAGAAATAAATATTATCAAATATCTGGTGAACTGTATTGAGAAAGCCGTAAAACTTTGAGAGAAAAATATACAGTAAAGAGACCTTCGCATTGTAGAATCATTGCAATTTTACGCGGCGTGTCATTGGGAGCCAAAACCTTGCATACTCGTTTCTATTAGAGAGGCGATAGAAGGCATATTAGAAAGTCTTCTGTTGAAGTCCTGTAAGAACACCTTCCGCGTAATGCTTCATATAATGTTGGCATAAAAAGTTTTTTTCAGCTAGGCAGTGTCCCGTTATACCAAAAATTGAGGGGATCGGAGAAAGGGACCTGCCCACTCTCATACAAAGTAAATATTTATTATAGAATATCTGAAGAACTATCATAATGAGAATCTCAAAACTGTTATTTTGTTACCACTGTACGTAGTCGAGAACAACAACAACTAAATGTAGCTCGGAGTAAGGAATATGTGGGAATATTCTAGAAACTACTATAAAGAGAGCTTTCATACTTCGTTTATATTGCTTTGTTGCAGTAAAGTTTGTCTTAAAGTGAAGCGTATCGAAACAGGTTGGGTAACCCTTCCCATATTCGATTAATTGTTATTAATAGGTATCTGGAGATCTATAATAGTGTTATTCCCATTACTTTGCAAGTGTTATTTTGGTACCATTTTATGTACTGCAAATGGGTGGTATCAGAACATGCAAAGTAAATAGCTATCTTTGAATATCTTAAAAACTGTTATATCTGGAGATTTCTAAATTTTTATTAGTAAATTACTTTCCTATCATTGTAAAAAGTTTGACTAAAATAAGGCTGGATCAAAACCACTTGCCCACTGTAAAAACATAAAAAATTATAGCGCAGCGAACGTCTTAAGTAAAGTATCAAGGATTTTTTTTAAATCGCAGTATATTTTTTATACTTTCAGTGGAAATATCATTAATTATATTCAACAAAACAATTTACACGTTTAGAGAAGTTTTATAGAGCAAGACTACTTGTTTCTTAAGGTTTACCTATTACCATATCGGGACAATGAAGTAAAAAAATATCGATTAGAATTCATCTTTATCATTTTCTTTTATACACAAAATTCATTTTAATCCGCTTAAAGGAAATTTAAAGAATAAACATTTTGTAAATAAGAACTTTTGATGATTTTAAAACTTTTTTTAATTTGTATTATAAAATAAATGAACGTATCACCAAAAACGTGCATTAAAAATACTTGGCGGTTCAAAAAAAATAAAAAAAAAAATAAACTTTTATCCCACACAACTTTAATCACATTGAGTTTTAATACTTTTTTCATTAACTTGTTTCAAAAGATTGACACTTTTTTATGACGCTCTGAACACATACGTTCATCCATTTATAACTTTTTTGTTCATCGATCATAATTTAGTAACCAAAGTTATTTTGCCTTCTTTTGAATTTCACGAATATATACGGAGTATATAAAAAAGAAATAACAGCAACGTGATAAGGAAGCAACAAAGTTTGCAAATAAATCATAATTCAACTGTTAGAAATGTTGGCACAAGTACGAGACAAAAGCATAAATAACTTAAAGGTACGATGATGGTTTCTTGTCATTCAGCATTTATTACAGCCAAAAAAACCCACACACAAAATAATAATGAAAACTTTTCCCTGCCCATATTTGATAGAGTACTTTTCGTTAATCTCACAAAACGTGACTTCTCCTTCCTTTTAGAAGTGAATTTGAAGGTATCAGTAATTTTTATAACAAAATATGTTGATATCGAGTTTTTATCTTATGGTCACTTCATCGTAACTACCAGTTGAAAGAAAGTTTACAAAATATATTTTTCAAAAAGTGGTGTTAAAAATACTTTTTCATATGACAAATATTTTGAAATAACAAAAACAAATATTTTCCAGAAGATGCTACACATTGATGTAGCGAAATATTGAAATAAAAATTGAAATATTTTTATAAAAAAGACCTTTTGCTTAAATAATTATTATAATGACACTGACATTGCTAAATCAATAACGGTTCTTCAACATTTAAAAATTTAATATTATTTTACCTTTTAAAAATGGGTTTCATTTCCTTTAAATAAACCGGATACTTTTGATTGCAAATAAAAAGCAGTTTTAGTAGTTTAAAATTTGTAACAACTCTTTATTATTTAAATGTACACCAACAACAGAATTAAATAGTCACTCAGTGTCTTTATACACGTATATCAATTCGCAGAAATACACACACACACCGCCAATGATCAACTCAACCCACGACTGCCAGCTCTGCCACTATTTATGCACGCGCCATCTATCGTGAATCTTCTATAATGCTCTTAACGGACATACTAGTTCACTCGAATTCTAGAGCTTTCGATGTTAATGTTAGCAGCTTAAAGATGCAGTGTTGCCATACTTACAAACAATGCTAATAACCGCATGTTATCAACATTGGTGATAAGTAGAAGCTTCTACTGATGGACGTGTTTATAAACATGATGAATGCTGCAGGCAGTCGTCGCGGACCGCCAAACTCAAACCGTCATTGCACATTCTTAACAATATTTACCTAAAAACATGTTAATAACTTTTCACACGGTGAATACAAGTTGTTGTAGATGGGATCTCATCAAACGAGTTCAATATAAATTCCGGGGTACCGCAACGCTCCGTTCTTTCTCCTACTCTATTCTTTATTTTACTAAATGACCTTCTAAGTCAAACTTCCAAATCTATATATGCTTTTGGAGATGACAGCATCATTTCCCATTAATATTCATATAACTATAGACCCAGCGGAGTCTGCGTACAGAGTCGATTTTAATGCACGCAGGACTCAATGTTTTACGTTAACACACAAACGCAGAAGCTCTTAATGTTCTAGGCATAAGAATTAAGTGTGATGTTCGCTGGACAAAACTGATTTTTCATGTGTAAGAAATACTTTACTTCATCTGATCTTCTTATTATTTACACCACTTATATCCGACCCAAAATGGAATACAACTCTCATGTATGGGCCAGTGCATCGAAGTCTATTTTGGAGTTACTCGACCGCTTACAGGAGAGGGCGAAGGTGCCAGTAGGGTATCCCACTCTATTGGTTGTCTGATGAAATTTGGGAACTTGTTCCCGATACCCGTTGTTTTTTACGAAATACTCATCCATTCGTTGTCGATTGGTCAGTGGATCGCACAGCACACTACAGAGAAAATTCGTTCTTTAGACGTACCGTCCGTATGTGAATAAACTTCCTGTCGAAGTATTTCATGTCCTATTCAATGCACTATAGGTCGAAATTACCACTTTTTCTGTGCAAAATTAAGAGCGACTACAAAGTCATGGTATTCAAACCAAAACTTGAAAGAATTTCATAAGTAAAAATAGCTCTATTAAAAAAATGGAATTTAACCCACTAAAGACCAAAAATTAACTCTTTTGCAACCATTCATGCAAACATAATGCATTGTATTCATTCATTTATTTTAATTATACTAAACCATTTAATAATTGCTCAAATCTAATTAATTTTGTAAATTTAAATCAAAAAGGTCTTCTTCACTTTCACCACCAAGACGATGTTAAGGTGAAACTCTTCCATGGGTTCACTGCAACATAATAGTTCAATTACTTTAACCCTTAAATGCATATTGTTGCCAATTGTTTACATTCCAGTTCCACTTAATTTTAGACGAACATAAGCTTGATACTAATTCAGAATTGGAGTACGATAAGTTTCAGCTAAAGAAATTCTAAATCAAACTAAAGCTATAGGAAATATAATGAATAAAAATGAAATAAATATGTGATACTTTATAGAAAAATAAAAGTAAAAATCATGCATTTAAGGGTTAAGTGGAAGTGTGAAACGTTTCCGCTTTTGTAAGCGCTTCCATTACAGCTAGATAAACGTATTTTGGCATCTCAACAATTCATTCAGCAATATGCAGTAAAATAGATTGCAACAAAACTTTAGCAAGGCTCTCATTTGTTTTTATCATTATTCTTTTAAAATTTCAATAATTTATATTCGTGAGTGATTTTCGGAAGTGGGCATTATATGGGAGCAATTATGGACCGATCCCCATGAAATTAGGTTGTGGGATTAATTGCTATATGAAAGTTATTTCTGTTAAATTTTATATGTACTCGTATACCAAGATTTTTAAGTTAAAATGATTTTCGGAAGCGGGTCTTATATGGGAGCTATGACTAATAATGGACCGATTATTAGGTGACATGAATTCGGTAGATACCTATATAAATTAAACATTTATGACCGATAAAGTCCAATTTCGGGAAGACATTTGTATGGGAGCTAGGTGGAATAATGAACCAATTTTAGCCAGTTTCAATAGACTTCGTCCTTGGGCCGAAAAAAATTATATGTACCATATTAAGGTACATATAATTTTGTAAAATTATGTAAAATGGCAAAACATTATATTAACAATAAATATGCATGTATTAAAAAATTTGTTCTTAAATAGATCCTTATTGCTAGGATTAGTAGTTGGTATCACGGTCCATCATTCAAATTTATATTTACTTAGGACCATTATGTATCCTTATGCGTTTTGGTTGAATTTTTCTAACGATGAACCGCATACACAAATAAAATATCTAAAAGAATACATATTCTAACTCTGGATACTAAATTGTAAACATAAAAATGCATCTACAAAATATGTTTATGTAATACATAAACATATCTACAAAATATGCACTGAAAAAAAGATCCTTACTTGAAAGCGTCAATAGGCTATATGTTTTTTCAATACTTGGACCAGTACCTTTAGTTCTTAAACAATCAAGACTATCATTACGCCTAAGCGGCTAAGCCGATTTTATTGAAATTTGGAACATAGGTAGATCCTTACTTGGCAGCATCAATATGAAATATATTTTTTAATAACATGGACCACAAAGGGATCAGAAGGGGAAAACTGGAAAAATTGGTACTTTCAATTTTTAAACATTTAAAAAGAAAATATTTTAAGTTTAGCTCAATATAGTCACAAAAATATATATAGAAAGTACCTTTTCAAAAGTCTTCCTTCAAGGGATAAAAACTGGTAAATAGGAATACCACCCAAAATGAGTGGAATCGGAACAGGGGGTGAGTCATCTACCAAACAAAGTAAAAAGTTATTTCTAAACAACTTGATAAACATAATTCCAAGATTCTTCAAACTTTGTCCGAATAGCTTATCATTTAAATAAATTGTCTGAAAATGGTCGGGATTAAACTAGTGGTCATTGCACCTGACGCCCATTAATAGCAATGAAAGTTAATAATTACATAGTGGTCGGGTTAGGAACAGTGGGTGTGGGGCCTTCTATACAAAGTACTTAGTTAATTTTGAATATCTGGATAACTAAAATTGTAAGATTCTTCAAACTTTGCCTGAAACTTAATTTTACGTAATTCGTCTGAAATCGGGCGGGTTGCACTGCGTTACACGATTTTGGTACCCTCTTAACTGTTAGCTGGAATGAAAAGGTAATGAGTACGGGGCGGATTTATATGCAAATGCATGTTTTTCTCGAACGTCCAAATACCATGTAGACTAATTGTCTATCCGAATCAAACATTTTGCTGTAAAATGGCATCGATTTGTTAGGGCATTATTTTTGCATATTGATAATGCATATTTTGTTATACTTGTCTTCAAAATGCATGTTAAAAAGCATATTTTACCAATTATTAATAGAAATATAATATTTTGCCTTCAATGGACAATATAATTTGTGAAAAAAAAGTTTTTTATCGAATTTGTTATAGAAATAGCATCCATAAGATGCGTGTTAATTGTCGGAATATTAGAAACTGTATATGTTGCAACATGTGTATGTGAATCGACTAACTTCTTTCGACATCTAGACATTAAGTCTTCTTCACTTCTCTTTCAGACATTCAGCCCAATTATGAATAAAAATTCTGCGGTATTTTTTTTAACATTGAATTTGAATGGGAAAATGGGAAAAAACTCCCGGGGAATTTTTATTCATAATTTGATTTCAAAAAAAGAAAAATTACATATTTTATTTTAATTAATTAATTGTAGCATATTCATATTTTTTTGGTGGAGTATCATTCTATGAGAAATTGTTTACCCAAATATTTTGGAACTCACATACACAGTTATCACTCTTCGCAGGCATTATTTATTATGAGGTGAAAATCATAGTTGGATTCTACTTTAGAGCACAATCAATATTTAGATGATTTTAAAATCTAAGTGACTTGATAAAAGCTCAGAAGATTATGGCGTTAAATGGGTATTAATACTTAAATATCCATCGTTTTCTTAGAAATAAGAATAAGAATTATAATATTAAAAATTAACTGTGTACTTGTTAGTATATATTTAAACGACACCAAACCGCGAATGACTAATAGCTTTAAACTATGTTGTGTAATTTTTGGGCATTGAGCGATCTATTGTAAATTATTTTATGTTTTTTTTTTCAGAAAATATAAATGCATATTTTTAGAATTTTTAGGTCACATTTTGAGTTTTTTGAAACATATTTTAGGCGCATATATTCATAATAATAAATGCAAAAAAATCCGAACCCTAGTAATGAGTCATAGAGTAAATGTATGTGGTATCCATCACGTTTAGTTTTCGAGGTACATGTCAATTATTATTTTTAATACCCTCACTTCAGGATTAAAAGAAGCAGTTACTGTTTTCGATGTATTGTACTTTTTAATTATTATGTTTTGTTTAGTAATACTTCCTATTCGATAACATGTCTGTCTGTCCGTCTGTTGAAATCAATTTTCTGAAGATCCCACATAACTTACAAACTTGATTCATACATCAATATATCGGGAATTCTTTCGGCACGGTTGTTAAATAAAGTCGAGAAAATCGGCCAACAAATGGCTGAGATATAAGGAAAAAATCGGCCCAACCCCGATCAAAATCGGGAAAAATATTTTTTAACCCGAATTTTTTTTTACCAATAAAATTTTTTTCACTAGTAATTTAAACAAAAAATATTTAAAAATTAAAAAAAATTTTTGAAAAAAAAATATTTTTTGAAATTTGAAAAACAATTTTGAAATTTTTTTTTAAAATTTTGAAAACAAAACTAATTTTGTTTACTTCAAAATATTTAAAAATTTTGTTTTAAAGTATAATTTTTTATAAATTTTGAAAAATTTGCGAAATCGTGTCCTTAAATTAGCCACCAAAAAACAAAAAACATTTTTTGTTTTTGCTCTATTTGACAACTTTTTCATACGGCAAATATATTTACGGTCTAATTCATAATAACTTAAAACAGCTTTATAAGTCGTTAATAAGAAAAAAATCAAAAAACTGTATTCATAAACGTTTAATAGTCTTATAAGTCTGTTATAAACCATTCATAAATTTGAAATATTTATTGTAGCTTCAACACTACTATAAACCTACTTTAAGGTATTCTTTTTACATTTTATCTGCAAAAAAGGGAATTTTAAAGAAATTTTTTTTATAAATTTGCAATAATATACGATACTATTGCAATTGACAAACGTAATTTTAACTCCGGTGGGGAATATGTTCCAATATAAAATTATATGATTTTGTTTCAAATTCCTCCGGCAGTGAGCTATATGAGGTACGCAAGTGAGTTTGATTGCCATTTTTGTCATTTTCTTTTAACCTGTAACTCCATGTAGTAATAAAATGTGTAAACATTGTGGAAGAAGGTCCACATGATCTAATATACCCATTCCGGAATTAAAATTATGTGTTTCCTTGTAGAAATTCATAAAATTTTGTTAAAAATTAACAAAATGACAATAAAAATAAATTAATAAAACAATTCATAAAACAGTGATGTTTATTTTATCACAGAATATTCGTCATTCGAATACTTTTAATAATAATTGAAATAAAATATATAAAAACGTTTGTATATTAATACATTTTAGCTTAATATGAATTTACTAAAATCAGATATAGATTTTTTATCTAAAAATTACTTTTTATCTTCAAAAATGTATTAATACTAAAAACAAACAATTAAAAAAAGAGAATTAACGAATATTTTATCCTAATTGCAAGCAACACTAACAACGAAAAAGGGGAAATAACTGAGAAGCATTGCCAGATTAGACAAAAAACAGTACATTACTTATTGTGGCTTTAACAAACGTTTATGAATAAAATAGCTTTATTAAAGGTTTATAAAGCTAAAGTGTTTGTTAACAAATTTGTGTTTTAAATCTACAATAAGGTTTTATTATGAATTAGACCGTTAATGTTTATTTTTCGCAGCAGTTTGATCAAATAAAAAGTGTAAAATATAATCATTACATAAGTATATCATAATGAAATTCAATAAAACTTAAGTAAACATATTGCTTTACAATTGGGAATACGTGCTTTAATCTTAAAAAGATTTGGAAAATATAATTTATATATTTTAGGTATTTATAACACTATGGTCACATTAGGAAAATATTTGGCTTGCCGCCGAATAATTTTGTTTGACGAAAATCATTTGTTTCGTTATTTGCTCAAATATAAGCAATGAAATATTTGAGGAAAAACGTAAAATATTAGCGTAACAACATATTACCTTGAGCAGCATCATGTTATTTTTCTTCTTCTTCTGTTTCTGAAAACAAATAATTGTCTTAAAAAAGTTGGAAGGACAAAATTTGATATTAATGTAATATAACAACCAAATGTGAGAAGAAAAAAAATATGTTTTAGGAGAAAGATGTTTTTACCCTTTTTGGGCATTAGTGTAAAATATATAATTTTCTTTATGATTTTGAATAAAAGCGAAACAATGTTTTCGAAATGTATGTTTTACTTTGGAGCATGTTTGGACCAACAGCAAAAAACATGAATGAGAACACAATAAATAAAACATAAATGAATGTTTGTACAAATATGTGTATGTATGTGGATACCTTAGTATATCCCCTGCAACCCTTGATACAATTTCTGCCTTAACGAATATGTTAAGGCTAGCCCCACATTAAGTCCTAGTGGAATGTTGATAATTGTGACCTTTAAAACTGTAGGGTTGGTGTGTATGTAAAGGCATGTAAATTTATACTCTGCACAGTTACAAACATACATAAATGGAAATACATATTCATACTCATATGTTCTTGTAGAATACATTAATTTTAACAAAAATGTAAAATGGAATACATATTTAAATTAATGTATTTTCTCAAAGAGCTTTAAAAGGATGCATAGTCAACCTTTTTTTAAAAAAAAAAAAATAACAAAATTATTCAGATTTGTTTTCTGTGCGCATGGAAAAACCAGAAATGCTTCCTTACTGGCCTACCTAAATAAAAGCGTAAGGCGGAACGTTTTTTCCGCTTAGCCTTAACGCTGAAATGTCATACCTAAATAAAAGCGGCAACGCTACGCCAAACAATAAAAACAAGGTTATCAAAAAAATAAATATAACAACCCGGATTATTTAAACAATGAAGTACATTGCACTATTGGCGTTTCTGATTTTTGTTTCGTGATTTGTAAACTAAAATTTTATAAAAAAACTAAATATTAAAGTTTAAAAAATGAGTTTCTTGCATATTTGTTTCTACTTTTGTATGTATGTGTTTACATTTATTGTGTTTTGCAACTAACTTCACTATTAAACGCGCTGTCAAAATCGGATTTTCCAATTGCAAAGCGTTGCCGCCGCGTTATTTCGGTATGCTACATACAAATTGTATGGGCATGAGAATTTTTGACAAGTAAAAAACGCCTTCCGCTCCAATTTAGGTATGCGTGTTATGGTATTTTGCTATTTTTTTAAATGTGGTTTAATATAATATAAATAAAATGTTTTTGTTCCATTAATTTATCAAAATTTTAACTGCAAATAAAAGTAAATTTCGCAATACTGATTCTTATATAATTAGCCACATTAGCATGATGTGGAATTTTATATTGATATCATTATTAAAAATTGTTTATATTATATCCATGAAAGGGTGCTTTAGTTTTGTTCGTTTTATTTTCTAGCTATAAAGATTTTTTGATTTAAAGTTACCTCTTATAGAAACTTTAAAAGTATATATATATATATATATATAATATGAAACAAATTCACTGAGGGGGTGCTTTAGTTATGGCCGATACTGTAAATGGGAATCCCCCTTTATTGAATTGAAGTTAGGCTAAATTTAATTTTTTTTTTGCATTTCATAATATGGAGCATTGGGTACCCGTTAAGGTGTTTTTTTTTTTGTCACACACATAAGGGTTAAGAGATTTATGACAGACTGATTTATTTTAAATAGGCCTTATAGGAGAAATATAGCCAATTATGGACCGACTATCCTGAAATATGAAAGAAGCATTTCAGTTGATGATCAGGAATCCCGCAATTCCCAAAAAAGTTTTTAAAAGTCCCAAAAATGGGATTTTTTTTGGTTTTTTGGCTATAATACCCAACCAGCGGAGGGGGTTATCAAAACCCATTATTTTATTATAAAATAATTAAGAACATATTGGGCCATATAAATTGGGTTACTATATTTTGATATCGACTATGAGATTTAAGAATTTGACTGAGTCATGAGTTTTAAACAATTATTTTTTTTTTATTTGATATACATATATGTTGTTGTTAGTATAATAAAAGAAAATTGGAGTAAATCGGGAAATATTTGGATCGACTGTTATCAAAAGGCTGGTGTAGAGTGGGTAAAAATATCTCCTAAGCTATAGGAGATAATTGATAGCTGCGACGAAATATGATCGTTTTAAAAATTTCATTCAAACCGGACTAACCGTTTACAAGTTACAGATTTATTTGCCTCTTTTCTTCTATACCACTGTGCGTTGTTATTAACAATGTTTATAACTATGACAATATTAGCTGCGAAGCATGTCTAGGTTATCATTGTAGAAATAGAACATTCCATTTTTTCGTTAGATAATTCAAGAGACTTCTAGAAGATGGTGGTGTTCTATAAATTCTGCAGCTAGAGCATCAACCTACTCAGTTCATTGTGAATCGTGATTGAGTCAACATCAAGCGGATAACTAATTTAATTCTGCATTCTTGTAAATTGTATTAAAACACAGAATTTATACTTAAATGGTTGTTGTGTAAATTTCAATTAATAAAGAGTTGTTACAATTTGAAACTACTGGTCGATTTTAGTTGAAATAAAAAGAATTCGGTTTATTTAAAGGAAATAAACCACCGATTTTAAAAAGGTAAGCTTTCTTTGTGAAAGCTTATGACAACAAATCTTTCTTACTCCGAAAATGGCGGACATTATTGTTAATGGATAATCTGATTTTTCTCTAGAAATGTTTTGCAATACTTAGTTCCAAAAAATATAAAATTTTGAGTTATTGTCGATTTTTTTAGATTTAACTATGTTCACTAACTATTAAGTATATTTTGAGAAATTCAGCATAATCTTGTGTTAAAAGTACAAAAAATTAAAAAATATAAAGAACAGATCTCAAATTTGTATATAAGTAAAATGTTACAAAAAAGCTGATATTTTATGATTTTCAACAAATCTTCTTTTTTCACACTCTCGCTATTTAATTAAGTATTAATTTGTCTATGTAAGATTTCAACGAAGATTAACACGATGACCGTCCATATCGTGTTAATCTTCTTTTCTTTAATTTTGGTTTAAATTCATCATAATGACAAAAGGGCTGAACCCATTTGAGTGTTGCAAAAGGTGTTACAATCCTGTTTATTTTATGATTGAGTTTCAAGTTAGACATTAGACAAAAGCATTTTTAAGCGAAATTCCTTAAAATTGTATTCATAAATGTATTTTATATATTTCAAATGTTGTTTTAAATAAACGAATTTTAAAATTGCTTCGACCCTATTTTAAACCTATTTTAAAGTATTCTTTTTACATTTTATCTTAAAAAAAAGGAATTTTAAAGATAAATGTTTATAAATTTGCGATAATAGACGATAATATTGCAATTGCTAAACATAATTTTAACTCCGCTGGGGAATAATTACAATTATAATAATTTATGATTTTGTTTGATATTCCTCCGGCAGTGAAATGCATAGGTTAGTTTTATTTAAATTTTTGTCATTTACTGCTAATCTGTAACGGAATGTAGTATTTAAATGTGTAAACATCATGGAAGAAAGCCTACAGAATCTAATATACATTATGTACTCTGGCATTAAAATTAAATGTTTCCTCATAGAAATTCATTAATTTTTGTTAAATTTTAACAAAATGACAATAAAAATATTTTTTCTATTTTTTTGTAATTTAAAGTTTGTTGGCGGAGTAACAAGACTCCAGGTTATACCACGTAAATTCAAGTTGGTCCCTACTCCACCTATATCTTTAAATAGGAAGCTGGAACGCTTAAACCTTGCTGTTAAAATCAGGAGTGTTAATGGTACTCCACCAGTTGAAACGTTGAGTTTTCAATGGTACTCCACCAGTATCGATGTTCAGTTGTATATGGTCTTCACCAGGGTTTACATAAATTAAAAAACACGCAGTTGGTGCAGACGACGCACAGTGGGTTGAATCGCATCCAAAGTGACGCTTAACTCAGGCAATAATGTTAGATTTTTTTATATATATTTTTTTGATGTTTATGCCTTACTAAGTAAAAAAAGTAAAAAAAAGAATAAATACAAAATTTTATAAAAAAAAATGTTCACAAAAGAAAAAATTTATTCATGGATTTCATGTCAAGGGTACAAATTTTTTAAACCGATGATTTCCGATCGAGACGAAATTTGCACCAAGGTTAGTTCCATTGGATAGTAGTTTAGACACAATTTTTCAACAAGATCTATTTTGATTTTTTTTAATTTTTGGATTTTGCCAAAAAAAGTCAACAATTTTTTTTTTTAATTATTTTTTTCCGAAATTAAAAAAAAAACAATAATAACAACAATAACAATGATAACAACAATAGCAAAAATAATATTCAAAACAAAAATAAAATACATTTTCTTTCAATTTTTATTTCAAACAGCGCGAGTATTTTCATAAAATCTTAATTTAAAGAAAGGCGCGCAAATATGCGCAAATGTTTTTTTGTTAAAATAAACGCCTATATGTTGTACTTTTTTTATAATAATTTTTAAAAACAAACAACTACAAACTTTTTTAGTTATTATCTATCAAAAATAAAAAATACTCTAAATTTGGAACATTACAAAAAAAAAAACAAAAATACTTTTACAAACAAAATCTAAATTAAAGTTTCTTAGCCATATACTCAAATACCTGAAGTTGATGGTTCCATCATAAAATATTAAATTTTAAAAGCTTTTGACAAAAAATAATTATTCTAATTTTGTTTAATTTAAATTGTTACCACTTTATTCAAGAATATGAAAAATGTTTCCACTTTGACAATACACTGCAGAAAAAGTATGTAACCTAGAATAACGGTTTTAGCTACTAGTGATGTAGAATTTTGTCTACTTTTACCCGGTACCAAATTTATTAAAAAAGTATTAATTCAAAAAAATCAATTAAGCGCCATTTTGAACATGATTCAACCCAACGTGCGAAGGAGGAACCGTTATTCGAATCACACACATGCTAGATTGAGACGCAAAATTGTCGAAGGCAAAAAAAACGAATACGGGCCTGATTGCACTTAAGAGATAATTACAATGACGCGCGAGTTGTTAATCAACCCAGACCTACTTTGCGACTGATGAAAATAAATGGTACTTTTTCAATATTTTATAATAATTAACCTAGAATCCTGATCCTGAATGAGTTTGAATCTACACATAGGGGAACCTAATGGTGCTTTTTCGTTATTCTCTTGGTCAATTTAAGCTCTTTTAATTCAATATTAAAATTCATTTTTTAAAAACAATAACGGAGAATTAAGTAATATAGTTGTAAATAAATATATTTGTGCATGGTTACTGTAAGCATTTCAACATTTTAACAATATTATAGTAACAGTAACTATATATATGATTGTAGTAACAATAATATGGTTAATTTACGATTCACATGATTGTATCAACCATATATATAGTTACAGTAAACATGTATATGTTTGTGACATCCATTTATATGATGAATAATTTTATCATAATATGTTGTTCTCAGATTATATCTATAAGCCGATTCTGTTTTTAAGAGTATATTATTTAAATTTTAAGGGTATATGTTCCGGTTTCCTTGTTTATTACAAACGTGGCGGAAAAATATGCAAATATTGCATATTACTATTTTATCATGTTTTGCAAAAATATTTGAAATTATCTTAAAGGATCAGATTCAGTCGCACTTGGATGAATTACGAATTATCAATACTTTTCAGTCTGGATTTCGCAAAGGATATAACACATCTACATTGATGCTCGATATTATTGAATCCATACGGTACCATCTTGATAGGGAATCGATCTGTGTACTTCTATTTTTAGATTTTCATAAAGCGTTTGATTCCTTGAGCAGTGATTTGTTGGCTAGTAAGATGATTGAACAATATAATTTTGACCCACTATCAAGCAAACTTATATTTTCTTTTCTTAATAATCGTACTCAAATTGTTAGAGTTGCGGATCAGGACTCTGTGTTGATGCATCTTTTTAGAGGTGTTCCACATAAATCTATATTGGGACCAATGCTTTTTTTTATTGTACATTAATGATATATTTGATATTTTTCTTACAGTCAAGTGCTATACTTATGCGGACGACATACAATTATTAGGATTTTCTGACTTAAAGATTTGAAGAAAAAATAAATTGTGATCTTGGCACGGTTTTTGACTGGTCCAAACTCAATTTCTTAGATCTTAATTAGAGTGTCCAAAAAACCGGCAAATTCAAAAAACCGGTTTAACCGAAAACAGTGTTATATAAAAAAACCGGTTTCGGTTTTCTCATTCTAAAAAAACCGGGTTCGGGTTTGTCATTCTAAAAACCGGTTAACCGGTTTTTTCTAACAAATAAATGAATATTTTTAAAAATGTTATCAAAATATTTTTAAGTTATATGTTCAAATAAGCTTTACAAAGTATTTCGTTAAAACCGGTTAACCGTCTTAAAAAAACCGGTTTGTCAAAAAACCGAAAAGTTAAAGAAAACCGAAACCGGTCGGTTTTACAAAGATGAAAAAACCGGTTGACCGGTTTTCGGTTTTGGATACTCTAATCTTAATCCAACCAAATGTAAAATGATGATTTTTTCTGGGAATAATGATTGTCGTTTAAATATTTTTTTGAATAATGAAAGAATTGAGTTAGTTGATGTTCATAAGTCACTTGGATTTTATTTAGATAATAAATTTATTGATCGACATATAAATTTTGTGGTCTCACGAGTGTCTTTCACTTTACGAAGATTATACAGTGTTTCAACTTACTAACCATTGGCGATCAGACGCAGAGTGGGATTGGCTTTATGTTATCTTTTATTTCTGTATGGATTGGAAATGTTTAGTTGTACATCACGTGATAATATAAATATTCTAAAGTTGTGTTTTAATAGGGTTATCAGATATATATACAGGCTCAGAGTAAGAGAGCACGTTTCTGGACATAGATTAGCTTTACTAGGCTATGATTTTGAAGACTTCATTAGTTCCAGACAAATGATTTTGTTTTACAGGATCAAAAAGTATAACTGTCCTCCCTATCTAGCTAATAAATTTGAGTTCGGTACTTCAAATAGGACTCATTCAGTTATATATCCAACATTTTCAACATTAGCTATGAACAGATCATTTCTAATGAAAGTAGCTAGGCTTTGGAATTCGGTTATTCCATATTCAGAAAGGAAATTTACGCATAAGGTGTTAGACTTTGCTAATATTTTTAAAATACATCTATAAGCATAAAATCTTATTGCTGATTATTACCAAATCATTTTTGCTTCTTGTTTTTAAACTAAATTTTGAATAATATATTTTTAACAGTTGCGTTTGTACAAATATTTTTGGGGGGTTAATTTTGTAAAATGTAAAGGCGAATTCATTTAAGTTTATATATAAAATTAATTATATTGTCATATTATAAGATTTACCTGCAGTTAATTGGCCTTATAGGCTTACGACTGACATTGAAATAAATAAATAAAAAAAAATATTGCATTTTAAAATGTAGAAAAGGCGAATTAAAATAATTCAACATAACGACTATTAAAAGAAAGCAATATTATTCTACTTAAGCTATGTTTAGAGGGTTGGCAGATCTTACAATGTTACCAGCCTGGCAATGTACTGACAATGGGGAATTGTTAGCAAAAGTTAAATTATCAGTTTAGACGATTGTAAGAAAACCTAGCAATTTTATTGTCAATAAATTAATCTACCAACAAAAATAGTCAGTTCACACGGTTGTCAGATTGTTTTATGACAAAAATTGAAAGATCCGTTGTTAGACATTGCCATAACTGTCAAATCATTTGAAACAAACAATTTGAAATTGTCTATCAGTGCCTCGCCTTTTTTCTACTGAATTTTTTCCTAATTGCAATTGAAAGAGGTGCGGAGATTTGCCTATTTTCCTTTGGAATCGTTCAATCTTACTTGAATATCATCAGCGACCTCTTGACATAAAATATATTTTGGAAGTGTATACTCAGCACAACGCATCCCATAAACATCCGCGAACCTCAACTTTTTCGATAAGTTTGATATCTATGACGCAGGTTTCATTAATTGAAATGTCGCTATCCATTTGTTATTTTATTTGTGTTTCAATTTTGGTTTTAATATTATTAATACGAACTTTTGTTTGTTCTTAAAAGGTCTGACAATGATGCCATTATCAGATGCATAAAATCTGTGAATAAAAAGTGTCTGACATTTTGAAATTTTCTGAACATTTTTCTGACAATATTTTGCGCTTAACATAGTGCTAAGCGTAATGCTATGGAAATGTTTAATACACTTTTAAGATTTATAAATTTCTTCGCTGCAAAGGCGAAAGATCGTGAAAATGTCCATATTTAACGAAGTCAGCATTAATTCTTGTGGTTGATTAAACTTTCTGAATCAACAAAGGAGCATATTGAAAATTATTGTTCCATTATTTGACCAAGCTGTAGTTCAGAAACGCCTAAAAAGTGGTATGATTTTTGTTTGTTTACGAATTTTAATTAATTAAATATATATATTTTAGGCCTTATCCATAATTAATTCTGAATTATTTTTTTTATTAATTTGCATGTGTTTTCTCAGACTTCCATTTTACTTGTATTTAAAAACGAATATTTTATAATGGATCTTCAGATAATCATTATCATATTGACACAAATATGAAATCATTCTTTCAAGTTCTGTATTTTTTAATAAACACAGTTAAATGTATCTTTATGTTTTTTTGGTTGCTGTACATCTATCATACAACATGTATGTGAAATGAGTGTGTATGTTTGTGCCACATCCGGTATTCTCATAATGTGTTACGTAAACATAGTATATGTGAACACTGGATACACAAATATAAATTTATTTACGTAAAATCATACACGTTGTAAATACGAATATCAAGCTTTTAGATGTACAAGAAAATTTATATTTATTTTAATAGAAGGACATCTACGACAATGAAAATGAGAAAAATAATACAAAAGTGATAAAAACAGAAGCAACATAAAATCTACATTATTCTAAACGACAAATATTGGTATATATGTATGTTTGGTAGGATTAATTACATGGTGCTACAAAATAAAAAATATTAAATTCACTCATTAAGGGGTTAGGTTATAGATCAGGTTAATTCGATATTAAATCCGCCACCAGTTAACTTTGAGTACTTAACGAATTTTAGCACTATTATTGTAACATTTTCGTAGTAGCAACCGAATTTGTAGCTAATCGAATAAATCGGTTCCACACATAGAATTTTTCGGTTCTATCAACAGACAATCAGTTGATAAAGAAGAATTTAAGTTGAAGGAACTAAACGTTTGAAAGCATATCTAAAATTGTATAGCCACAGCTGTAAAATTCGGTCATTAAGGCAGAATCATTCGATTGACAACAAATTCGGTTGCTACTACGAATCTGTTTTCTCTGTGTAAGAAGAAAATAAAATATTCAGCTCATAAATTAAAACTGGTTTTTATAGGATTAAGTTTCGATTTTAAAGACTTCAGCACTACATGAAAATGGTTTGGTTCAATTCATTTTTTTTTGTATTTAGCAATAAATTACTATGGCTCATAATCGTAGACAAACACTAAAGTCGGTTCTTTTTGAAAATAATTTCAAAATAAAAACCTGCTTTTAATTATTTTGCAACTAAAGTCAAAATTATAGTATGTTTTAAATTCAACCGACTTTAATTGGGTGCCACCTCAAATGTAGAAAATGTTTTCATACAACATACAACAAAATATTAACAAGTGACACTGAAAATTAAAAAAAAAAAAAAAAAAAAAACAGAAAGCGTCAAAAAATAAAAGGATTAAACCTCTTTTTGTATTTTTTAGGGTTCTTTCCATGTAACTATACCTCCAAATCATCAATAATTGCAAAATCTTTGCCATAATCTCGTAATTTAAACACTTTTGTCTTTAGTACGAAATTTTCTACTTGACGAAAAAAAAAACAGCATCAGCTAGTTTTATATTTAGAGTTGACTTTAAAGTCAACATTATCCACTCTTAAGTAAAGTCAACTTTAGTTCTCTTAAAGTATACGTTTTCTTAAATTTTCATATTATGAAACCAAATTTTTTAACTGCCTAATACTTCAAAGTTTATTTTACTAATTAGTGGCATAATATTTTACTTTCTCAATCCATGGTTTATACTTTTTTAACATTTGGATTATGTTTCAAAAACTCTATGGAGAGCGTGTGTCATTTGCATTGCATCATGTGTGTACATTTAGATCTAAATAAATTCGGCTTCCAAAATTAAAATAGAATTATCAAAAAGATTTACAATAGTGTAATAATTTCTTATATTTAAGACTGGAGTTGCAGTTTTATCATTGGGCAGTGTTGCCAATTCTTGGTGAACAAAAATGGCTAAATACTAAAAAGTGGCTAAAAAAGGGCTAAAATTTTTAAATTAAAAAATACATACACAAACTGTATGAATATAACATACGTTTACATGGAAGAAAATAAGAATATTTATTCCTGTATGTTGATCTTTAACTTTAAAATAACGTACTTAATATGTGGCCACACATACATATATCATATGCCCATGTTTTTAAAACCTTATATTTATCACCTGGCCTGCAAAATACTCCTAGGTAAATTTTTTATATGAAAGCCAAATTTTAAAGTAATCCTTTGAGATAACTTCGAAGTCGTGGAGAATATTTTGATAAGTGAATATATGGCTAATATGCCTCAGATATAAATGATCATAGCTAAACTATTGTCGATAATAAACTGACATTTTTTTCTAAATTGGTAGATTGTAGTCTTTAAAAACGGTATTCATGGCCTGTGTAAAGTGTTATAAAATATTTGTTAAAGTACTATATTTACGTAAAATTTTAATTTTAGAGGAACGTAACTTTTAAGGATCAAAAAATACATCACCCAGATAAAGTTGAATGTGTTCTCTTTAATCCTATATATAACTTTATAAACGCCCTACAAAATTTTTAAATTTAACAATTTTTATTAAAATAACGCTAATTTACTTTATATTATTTATGGCATTTTAATTTTTATTTAAATCTTTGTACCTAGTCGTTTTTACATTTTACCTGCTTATATTTATGAGTCTAATACATGATTCAAATATACAAGGTTGCTCCACTTCTCTCTCACAAAAATATTTTTGAAGTTTATTGGAATTATTTGAAATTAGTTTTTTGTAAACAATAAAAAAGTCTTTGCCACATATGAAAAAAGGGAAATAACGTTTAAGAAATATTTAATTTTAATGTGTAATTTATATGAAAAATTTGTTTCGGCTTCTAGCTTTTTGTGTTTTTTCTTTCTTGGAGTCTGTATAAGGGATAGTTTATAATTATTTCAAAAACGAATTTCTTTAGTTAACATTTTTTTATTGAATTTTTTGTTTGCTGTTTTATTTTTTTTTTTACTTTTAAATAAACATAAAATGAGATTTTAAGAATGAATATGGTAGCACGATTTTTCATAATTCCAATAAAAGTCAGAACGTTAATATGGCGACAAAAAGAGAAAGTGAGACTACCTTCTATTTTTGTATCATGGTCTAATATACTATGGGAGTTCAAGAAGTTATCTGCACATTAAAAAAATACTAAAATATCTCAATCGTTTCAAGAGTTACAGAGTTTTGGCCGATGAAAACCCATTCTTAGCAACTGTGCATCCCAGGCAAGAATACAACATGTATTTTGAATGCGTCCTTGATGCAAATAATAAAATACTCGAGCTAAAATTTAATTATATAATTTCAGAATTAGAGCAAGTTTGAGGAATATATGGAAGATATCTATGTTTACTGGTTCGACATTTTTAGTTAATTTTTGTCATAATATTCCTGCCAATTTTTTTGAACAGAATTACTCGTTTTCGACAGCAAACATTTTAGGTCATTAGAGTAAATGTATAAGTTTGAATTTAGCCATCAAATTGGCTAAATGAAAATAAAAAAGGATTAAAAAATGGCTAAAGGCTTTTTTATTGGCTAAACACGATTGAAAAGGGCTAAATTTAGCCAGATAAGCGCTAAATTGGCAACACTGTCATTGTGACTCAAAACACCATGACATTTCCTATGTTTCTTCCTTTCTCATTCATAGTTTCATTTATTGATATATTCGTTACAATTTGTATAAATCTATCAACGTGCTTTGAACGCCAGATTTTCGATGTATCTTAATATTTTGAACATTTGTTGAATAGTACAGGTCCACAGCAAAAAAAGGCTTGAATAACCACGATACAGATTTGATGCATCATGGCTACATAAGTACAAATATTGTCCAATTTTTAAATACTATTGAAAGGTTTTTTTTTTAAATTTTTAAGTAAAATTGTGAATTTTTTAAACGTTTCTCCACATTATAATTATATCTCAAAAAGAGCCAGTCCTTTAATACGTTTATATATTGCGTTTTAATCGGCTCAGTAGTTTCGGAGTTAAAATAATAAATTAAAGCAAAAAATATATTTTTTACGTGAAAATAGCATTTTTTTTCTTTTAAAAAACTCATAAAAAATCGATTGATATACATAAAATTCAGAAGTTAATGTTCTTTAATCGATTGATTTCACATATTTTCACATATTGCACTAGTTCCTTTAAAGGGAGTCAACTCAAAATTTTTCACTTTTTGCAAGAAATCGATATACAGTGGTCATATCTACCCACTGTAAATATCTTAAATCATTTTCTCTACTCTATCGCCAAAAAAACAGCTGTATCCGTCTGCTACTTTCATTGTAATGTATTAAAAAACAGTTTTTTGCCTCTACTGAAATTTTTTAAATTTTGAGTGACACCCTTTAGAAGAACTAGTGCGATATATATTGCTAAGTAGTTTTGGAGTTATACTAACAAACTGAAGCAAAAAATATAATTTTTACGTAAATATAGCTTTTTTTATTTTTATTTTAAAAAAGTCATGAAAAATCGTAAACAGCAGAAATTATTCAGATTTATTGCTTTATCTCAAACATGTAACAAAATGAGATATCGATCATAAAAATCGATGGATTCTTTTCGAATTTATTCACAACTAAGTGAATTTGAAATAAAGCTTGAACGCAATAAAAGAAAATCATTTTTGCACCGAATCATTACTTACTATAGCATAAGAGAAACAGATTATGCGAACAGACATGAAACAACGTTCGACCACATGGTGCAATACCTGTTAAAAAGTATTTAGAATGAAGTGGTTTTGCCTCATCAGCTTTATAATCTAGACCGTGCCCTGTCCGACTACTATTTGTTTCGATCGATGCAGAATGCTTCGTATTATGACGAATAGTTGTGACTATGAAAGTCTTGTACAATGTGGCGAATTCAAAGAAACGTGCTATGTTTTGCATAAAATTTTAGTTTTGAAAAATTTAAGATTTTTCGCAAAAAATTAAACAATTTAGATATTGTGTATTTTTACATATTCGTATCTTTTAAAGCTGATGTCGGGTTTTATTGATTTAAGATGCATTTGGAAGATAATTATGTCCTCTTTAGACTACATAATAGCAATTTTCAGATGAACTTTTGGAAATGTTCTCCTTGTAAACATTTTTTTTTCAAATAGTCATAAACAGTGACTAAACAACCAAATAAAAATTTTTATGTGAAGGGAAGTAAGTACTACTATTTTGAATATTTTTTTTAAATATAACATTAACACTTTTCTCCATAATTGGAATCCACTAATTCGAATTTTAAATTTTTCTTGCCCCTAAAATAAAAAAATTATATTTGTATGAATATAGCTTAACCCGTTGTGCTTCGCTGCCGTAGTAAAATAACAAAAATGTGAAATTAATTTTTAGTTAGTTTTTATTTGTATACCATGTTTTTGCCAATGAAAGTATAAAAAATATCCTGCGATTTTAACAAATCTTGGTACTTTCTTATGACATTCACGCTGCTATAATTTCGTATGCTTTTACAGTGGGTAAGTTACGTTCAAGCCTATTTTTAGTCAAACTACTTACAATGATCGAAAAGTAATTTATAAAAAGTTAGAAGACTCTAGATATAACAGTTCTTAAGATATTCGAAAATAACTATTTATTTTATATGATCTGACATCAAGGTACACGAACAATGTTACAAAAATATCACATGCAAAGTATTGAGAATCACACTATTATAGATCTCTCAAGATATATAGAAATAACTATTTGCTTTGTATGGAAGCTGACTTACTCCCTTTTTCGAACCTTCCCATTGTTAGTTAAACTCCATGCCGTTATATGAAATTGATCCATATAAAATTTTAAGAATTTTATAATTATAGTACTCAAGATAATAACTATTTACTTTGTATGATATTTGTAACGCCCACTAATCCAATCTCACCAATTTTCACCCAAACTGCGAATAATGATAAGATATTGATTCATACAAAGTTAAACTACTTTTACGATTACATTTCTTTAGATATTCAAAATTAACAATTTACCTTGTATGGGAGGTACCACCGCCCATTTCCACCAAAAACTATTTTTTTTTAAACAAACACAAGCTGCGATGCGTTTTGCTTGTCTTCAGATACACCTAGAGTCTTTGACGGGAATCGACGCAACCCTCAGATTGATAGTCCAGCACACTAACGTCTAGGCTACCGGTACACCCATTTTAAATTTTATGTTTAATCCTTGAAATTTAGCATTTGCAAATATTTATCTATGGTCACTTTGTTAAGATTGAAATTGTTGCAATATGCTGCATATGAAGCGTTGCGAAAGTCTACATACGACTTTTACTTATAAACAACATTGTTATGATGAAGTCGTTAATTTCATAACTGATAAGTTGATTTAGTTTTATAATAGCTGCGTATGTGAGATTTGGTGCTAATTTTTTTAATTATAATACAAAATGGCGAAAAGAAAGGATATACCCACCGACGCACGTTGGGTTGAATCGTGTTCAAAGTGGCGCTTAATTGATTTTTTAGAATTAATATTTTTTTATTAAATTTGGTACCGGGTAAAAGTAAACAAAATTGTACATCACTAGTAGCTAAAACCGTTATTCTAGCTTACATACTTTTTCTGCAGTGTATTGTCAAAGTGGAAACATTTTTCATATTCTTGAATAAAGTGGTAAAAATTTAAAGTAAACAAAATTGAAATAATTTTTTTTTGTCAAAAGCTTTTAAAATCTAATATTTTATGATGGAACCATCAACTTCAGGTATTTGAGTATATGAATAAGAAACTTTAATTTATATTTTGTTTGTAAAAGTATTTTTGTTTTTTTTTTTTGTAATGTTCCAAATTTAGAGTATTTTTTATTTTTGATAGATAATAACTAAAAAAGTTTGTAGTTGTTTGTTTTTAAAAATTCTAATAAAAAAAGTACAGCATTTAGGCTTTCATTTTAACAAAAAAAAGTTTGCGCATATTTGCGCGCCTTTCTTTAAATTAAGATTTTATGAAAAGACTCGCGCTGTTTGAAATATATATTAAAAGAAAATGTATTTTATTTTTGTTTTGCTTTATTGAATATTATTTTTGTTATTGTTATTATTGTTGTTATTGTTGTTATTATTGTTATTATTGTTATTATTGTTATTATAAAATAAAAAAAAAATTGTTGACTTTTTTTTGTCAAAATCCAAAAATTAAAAAAAATCAAAAAATTTTTTGATTTTGCAAAAAAAAAAAGTCAACAATTTTTAATATTTTTTAATTTTTTTTTTCGAAAGATTGAAGAAATAGCTATCTAAACTATTTGGGACGCATTTTGCTAAGAACAATAGGGAATAAGTTACATGGATGAGAAGAAACACCAGTTTGGCCAAAATGTAAAATTTTGACCCCCTCTAACACAGAGAGTTCTTAACCGATCTTGTTGAAAAATTCGGTCTAAACTACTATTCAATAGGACTAACCTTGGTGCAAATTTCGCCCCGATCGGAAAACATCGGTTTTAAAAATTTGTTCCCTTGACATGAAATACCCCATATACTATATGAATAAATTTTTTCTTTTGTGAAATTTTTTTTATAAAATTTTTTATTTAATTTTTTTTTTACTTTTTTTACTTAGTAAGGAATAAACTTTAAAAAAATATATATAAAAAAAATCTAACATTATTGCCTGAGTTAAGCGTCACTTTGGATGCGATTCAACCCACTGTGCGACGTCGGAACATTAGTTGTCAATTTATCAAATAAAGGAAAATCTACGGCAAAAGTGGGGAAAATCGTTTTCTTAGGAACTATAAAAGGTTTGAAAGATAAGAAAGTTTGCTACGAACATGACGTCCTTTAAAGCTTGATGAAAGAATAAGGCGTAAAATTGTAAGAATTGAAATACGATTAGATATGAAGGATTATTTTTACAGACGAATGTAAGGAACTATTGTAAAACGTGGTGGTAGATCGATGATGGCGTGATGGTGTATAAGTGCTGGTGCACTCGGAAAACTAAGATTTATTAATAGAATTATGTACAGTCGTGGCTACATAGACATTTTAAAAAACAACTTGCTTTATTGTTTTCGCAAGAAAATCAAAATAAAGAGAGTTGTCAGTTTAGTCTTGATGTGAATTTATCAATAAAATTTGGAATTTAGCACAATTCTTACTAAAATATTAATTTTGTATTCCCGTATAACTTTTTGATAAATTTGCAGGTGCCCGTGCATCAAGACTAAACTGACAACTCTCTTTATTTTGATATTCTTGCGAAAACAATAAAGCAAGTTGTTTTATTTTTGTTTTGTTTTTTCTTTACCCACTTACAACTACAGTTCGACTATCTTTCATTTAGAAATTCCAAATATTGCAAAATTTTACCTTTGACCTGAAAAACTGAAAAATTTGCATTGTTTCCGAATTTTAGCGATAATATAGTTTGTGGGTCATTTTGACCCATGGGATATATAAGGGTTAATCTCCAAAAGATTTATTTTACTGAACTTTTCATTAAAATAAATTAATCTACATATTTCTGTAAAATAATGCAGAATGTTAAGGAGTTTCACAAATTTATTTCATATAAATAGTAAAATTTTGCATATATCTGACCTTTGATCTTGATGCACGTACCGAAATCGATTTGGCTCAAATTTTAAGCACTACTACTTAAGATATTGACACAAATTTTCAAATCTGAATTACAATGAATGTATTTATAATGAAAAATATGATGTAGTGAATCGTAATCAATAATGAAATCAATTTCGAATTTTTTGATGATACTTTGTTTTGCACTTTAGGTGACCTTAAACATTATATAAAAAAAGATTTTTTTAAACAAAAATTAGTACCATTGTTTATTTGATTTACATAGAAAATGGTGTTTTAGCTTTTATCTCAACCATTTATTTACTGATTTTCAACACCAAAATTCTGATGAATAATTAATAATTTATATTTGACTTTTAATTCATCATGAATTAAAAAATTTAAATGCATTTATTTTGCCCAAAATATGTGTTGAAATTTGAATGAATTCATCATGAATAAATGTATTCATTTTACCAAAAAAATTAATTGAATTAAAATATGAATGAATTCATCATGAATTAAAAATAAATGCATTCAGTTTGCTCAAAATATTAATCAAATTAAAATTTGAATGAATTCATAATGAAATAAATTTATTGAATGCATTCGTTTCGTTCTAAAAAATAATTGAATTAAAATTTTAATGAATTCATCCATGATTAAATGGAAAAGAATTGTAATTAATTTTTCCACATTTTTTTTATTCAAAAATTAATCATTCTTTTACAGCTCTGCTCCGTTGTTTATCTGTGTGCTTCAGAGAACCTATTTCAACATACAAACGGACAGACTATCATCGTTAAATTGATTTCTCTACCACATGCATCTAGAATATATGTATTTTTATTAAGAAATTTAATCGTTACTATGGTGAAGGGTATAAATAATTTAATAATATCTTTATATTCCAAAATTTAACATTCTTTTAACCCAAGTTTCTATTAAATGTGACAAATAAAAAATTGTATACGTTATTCAACAAATGAAATTGAGATTAAAACTTAATATTTGCAATACAATAATATGTACGAGATTTCAAGTTATGTTTAGCGTATAATTACGCTAAATTAATATTACTTATTAGCTGTGATGACCGTTACAATTAAATATAAAATACACAAACAAACTTTTTAAGTATAATTTCCTAATTAAAAATTTTAAGCTTATTAAATAATAACCATTTTAACTAATAAACACTTGATAATCATAAGAAGCCATTAAAAAATAATTTTCAAATGGTGTTAATTTATCATCTAATTTGCATACATAAGAATTTTGTTGTTATTTTCGTGTAATTTGAAATTTAAATTGTATTCATTGCCATTCAAATATGGCACACACATAAACACAAACTTACAGTATTGCCAGATAATTTATTGTATTTCAGGAGATTTTTTTGTTTTGAAGAAAATATAGAAAAAGTTTAATAACAGATAATACCATATATAATTACATTTGCTCTTAATATTTTTTTATTATATAAATTATTATGCTAATCAATATGTTGAAACAAAATTGGCCTTGAACAAAAAACATATCTTCCATTTTCTAAATTGTTTCCTCAACTATAAACCACTTCATGATTAATAACATATTGTGGAACTATTAGGGGATCCTGAGATTCCGCAATAATTTGAGCTATAATCGAAAAAATTTATATATTTTTAGTTAGCTGTCCATTTCACTCAAGCGAAAATTTAACTTATAAGTGAATATAGTTTTCTCGTTATGGAATCAGTACTTAATACTGATATTTTTCATTTTAGTTAGATATAATCTATATATATAAAACACAAAAAATGTTTCTACCTATGCCCGTTATATACTCTGAAACATTCCAACCGATTACCTCTGAGGATGGTTTTAGACACCTAAAGTACTACATTAGTTCCAGTCGGCTTATTTGTAAAGCCGATCTTCTAATATTCACATACATACATTTTCCCCAAATTTGAACTTTTGAAAATTTGTGTCTTGAAATTTTGTATGTAGGTACCTCTCACGATGTGTAGATCTACTAAGAAGGGATTTCTGGAAATTCTAATTTTAAGGGGGTAAAAATTGTGTATCAACATCTCCGGAACTTATCTTCTATATCTTCCATCAATATATAAAAAAGGATGTTTGTATGTATGTTTGTATGTTTTGAATGAACTGAAAAACGGCTGGACCGATTTTGATAAAAATTTTCTTGGAATATTCAAAATAGCCTAGCGGGTAACACTGTAATGTCAGATTTCTGATTTTCGGTCTGTGGGCGGAAGGGCGTGTTTACATTTTACCGCCAATGCCATATACAGTGCACTCGCGGTAACGTGAACTAATTAAAACCAAGGGAGTTCATGTTAGTGAAATTGTTCACGTTAGCGATTGTCGAATTTCATCGAAAATATATAAAATTTTACAATATAAACCTGTGTTTTACACGCTCGAACGTGAAATTCCTTTACTATTATTTTCTTTATTAAAATATAAAACAAAAATTATTGATTCAAATGCATTACAAAACAAGATCATGAGAAAATATACATTGACATAAAATTACTCATACGTTGCTTTACAAAAAATATTAATTTAGAGGATATAAACACATTTTTAATATAAGGGGATTCCCTAAACTTTAAAAATCGAATTTAATGTATGTATTTCAGTGTTGTCTACATGCTTAGAAAACAAATGCAATGAAAAAAACTGTTCACGTTATAGAGCTTTCTGAGCTTGTTCACGTTACAGAGTACTTAATGTAAACAAAAGCTTGTTCACGTTAGGCGGTGTTCACGTTAGACGGTGTTCACGTTACCGCGAGTGCACTGCATATGTATCAAAAACGGCTGGATCGATTTTGATGAAATTTTCGGGCAATCTTCAGAATAGACCATCGGGTAACACTGTAAAGTCAGCAAATCGACGCAGTGCATCTTCATCGAGTGCTGCGGAGACACCTCAACAGCATATCGAAAGACTAGAAGCCAATCGCTCCCGAATAGCTCGATCAAGAGGAAGAATCGATTTAAAGTTGCCGGCATTTTATTACAATAAGTAAGGTGACTACAGGAATCACAAGGACGTACTGATTGGCGCAATTGCTTACATTGAAGCGTTTTGGTAAAGCTATTCTGCCACCAGTTATTGAGCCGCCTGAGCTGCTTCTAAGTTAATATTTCTGGCGCCAATTCTATTTCCAAGCACTTCTTTCAAAATATCCAAAAGTACAACTCATGCTTTCAAATGCCGTCGGCTTCATGCCAACCTTTAAAGTTCAAGGCCAAATGTGCCACAGAATTGACCATTGCTCCCGTTTCCCAATGATGATGCGATGTTCTTTCAAATTTATTTCACTGGAAATTGAGCTACAGAAACCTAACGCTATTAACGAACACGCGTGTGCATTTTCTGCAATACCCTTCTGCCGAAGCATTCTCAAAACAATTTTTGGACATCGGAAATGGAAAACTTCCAATTGATCCAGCCACAAATGAGATTTCGTTCCCGAACTTTTGACAAATGCAAATGAATATTCAAGCCGTTGTCGACAAGGTATTCCCAAGTCTTACAACTAACTACAAAAATTCGGGTTGGCTGTGGAAAGATGCAATTTTGGCACCAACAAATTATAGTGTTAACAAGCTCAATAAGCAAATACAATTGAAACTGTCTGGCGAAACAATAAAATACAAATCGATTGATTTGTGAACGAAGAACAAATCGACGGTTATCCTACTGAATTTTTGAATTCAGCTTGACTGCCACCACTCCAATGATTCCGAAGTTATCACAAAGGAGTATAAATATGGAAATTGTTTATTAGCTCTCCTGGGTCATTTTGCTGGCAAGAATATTCGTGCGACCTTATATTACTTTATTTTAAATTTAAGGGTCAACATACAGGAATATTCGTATATTTCTTTCCATCTGAACGTGTGTTGTATTCATACAATATTTGTTTGTTCATTCGGTACAGCCAAATATAATATTGTTACGAATGTGCAATGTCGATTTGAATACAACAGTCTGTAACGACTGCCTGCGGCATTCATCATGTTTGATGGCACGTCCATCATTGACATTGTTTGTAAGTATGGCAACACTAAATGTTTGGTGTGCTGGCAATGACATCGAAAGCTCTAGAATTCGAATGTACTAGTATGTCCGTTAAGAGCATTGTAGAAGATTCCCGATAGATGGTGTGTGTATAAAAAGTGGCAGAACTGGCAGTCGAGAGTGTAGTGTATCATTGGCGTTGTTAGAGTTAACATCAACTGTCTTGTGCACAACCTTACAACCTTAAGTACGTAGTAGAGTGTGTGTGCATTTCTGCGAATTGATATACGTGTATAAAGACAATGAGTGACTATTTAATTCTGTTGTTGTTGTACATTCCAAATAAAGAAAGAGTTATTACAAATTTAAACTACTAAAACTGCTTTTATTTGCAATCAAAAGTATCCGGTTTATTTAAAGGAAATAAACCCCGTTTTTAAAAGGTAAAAACGTAACAATATTCTATGTTGTTATACCCTTCACAAGGGTATATATATGTTTGTAATTTCTACATTTTTCACTTGCGACCTATAAAGTATATATATTCTGGATCGATATAACTAGCAAAATCAATATAACCATGTCGTCTCTTCGTCTCAATTTTCCGTAGCTCCCAAATAATTTACATGATTGTTTTGAATTCTTTATAACTGTTTCGTGGGGATCCGCTCTCCACTTTATTTTTCTGTTAAATACCATAAAAATGTATGGTAACAATAAAAATTAAAAAAAAAGAAAAAACAAAAATTGAATTCAAAATTTAAAATTCTACGCAACAACGAGATAAATAATTAAATGGATTTTTCAGACCACTTACTCTAGATATAATATTCTGTGACATTAGAACAACAACAAAAATATTGAGTGATTAAATGCCAAGAATTTATCTTAAGTAGTAAGAAGAAATCCCCATTTAATGTCATCAAAATGTGACTTTAGATCCACAAAACCATTAGAAAATTCCATCACTAGAAGGAAAACAAATACATATTCAATAATAACATTCAACTGGCTGAAGATAAAATGTATTGAATCAGAAAGATACAAACAATAAAGCATACAATTTAAATACAATTTCAACACACACGAAGAATCCAAGGAAGTTTTTCCCCTTTTGCCATTTATCCTATTCAAATTCAATGTTGAAAATGAAAAAAAAAACTCCCGCGGGTGTTTTGTTCATAATAGGGCTGATTATAATACTTAGAAAACCATCAAATATTACTATGTTTATTTTGGCTTAATTTGTTTATATTTATTTAAAATTATGTATTATATGTATTTGATTATGTTATATGAATTTTCTTGTGAATAAAAATATATTTTTCAGTTGCTAAACCAATTAACTCCATACAAAAAACTTTTTTATTTCAGAAATTTAAGCTTAAAAAGATAACATAATTTATGAGGAGTGGCTACAACCATTTTTTACCTTTTATTATTATCATAAATTTTGGAAATAAATTTTTCAAACTAATTTACTCTACTTTTTAATTTGTGGAGTTAGACATTTTAGCTTCTGACACATCAAATTTAAAATTAAATCATGACCATTACGCCCGAAATTTTGCGAAAAGTTCTGGAAAATATGTCGGATAGAGCACGTATGTATGTGCTAAGCAGAAAATGGCCATCACTTATCATTTTTCAATGCCAATCGAAAAAAAAGTACCCCATTTATATAAAAAATATTAAAAAAATTTTAATAATCACATAAATAAAAAAGTTATACACCATTTAAACCATATAGCTCATTTTGCATCAATATATCCGCTATAGTCCCGGTTCAGTTGTTATTTAAATTCGAAAAAATTTGAGTTTTTTAACTTAAACTGGTGGTTTGTACAGTTAAGAATAGTTGTTTAAGTAATAATACGAGTATTCAACAATGAACTATACTGTTATTATACCCTACACCACCATAGTGGGGAGGGTATAATGGATTTGTTCAGATGTTTGTAACGCCCAAAAATAAAGTATACCGATCGACTCAGAATCACTTTCTGAGTCGATTAAACGATGTCCGTCCGTCCGTCCGTCTGGCTGGCTGTCCATGTAAACTTTGTGCGCAGAGTACAGGTCGCATTTTTGAAGATATTTCGATAAAATTTGGTCCATATCATTTTTTCTGCCCAAGACGAACCCTATTGAAACTGGCTGAAATCGGTTCATTATTTCACCTAGCCCCCATACAAATGTCCTACCAAAATTGGACTCTATCGGTCATAAATGTTTAATTTATATATGTATCTACACAAGTTTTTCTCTAAATAAGTTTTATATATACAGAATTCAGGTCACCAAATTGTATGATGATCGGTCCATAATTAGTCATAGGTCCCATATAAGGCCCGCTTCCGATAATCACTTTAACGATCATAAATCTCCTAAAAATGTTGGTATACACATAAAATGCAACATAAATAACTTTCATATAGACATTAATCACACTACCTAATTTCATGGTGTTCGGTCCATAATTGGTCATAGCTCCCATATAAGGCCTACTTCCGAAAATCGCTCACGAATATAAATTATTGAAATTTTGAAAGAAAAATGTTTTTGCTCATTTCTTAGTGTAGGGTATTATATGGTCGGGCTTGACCGACCATACTTTCTTACTTGTTAAATTTGCAGTTACATTAGAAACAAATTATTCACAAATTAGGCAAATACTATTGGAATTTGTTTAACAAAATTATGAATTTAAGTTTTTAGCTGCTTTTATTTACCTATATATTTAAAATATCAAAAGAATTTTCAAAAATAAATCAACAATTTTTTAATAAATTCTAACTCTGACCATTAAATACCAGATCTGGTAGCCCTGTTGGTTTGTACAGTTAACAATCGTTGTTTAAGTTGTGATATTCAACAAAGAACGATACTGACAAAGTGTTACCGTTTCAACTTAGAGAGTTAATTAAAAACAATACACTCTTGACTCTAATTTTCTTTAATTGACACTTGAATAAAAAAGTTTTATTTCTGTTTTTGTTTTTGTTTTCCTTTTCATTCCCTTCCCTTATTAAAAAAAAAGGGAAATGTATGTGAGTATGTATCTGAATGTGTTGCTACTGTGTTTTTGTTTTTCAACTTACATTTGTTATCCATCCAATATTATTCTAATCCCTTTTGTCTGGCGGTTATTTTCTCCTTTTAGCTCTTTTTATGCTGATGCTCTTCTTGTAGTTAGTTAGTTTGTTGTTGTAGTTGTTTACAAAACTGTATTGGTGTGAGTTTGTTGGTATGCGTGTTTATTTTCGGTAAATAAGTTGAGTACTATTATTATTGTTGTTATTATTAAAATATCCTTGAAATATACAGCAGCACACCACACCGTAGAGCAGCTAAGTAGAGAGAACTGAAGAGGTGTGGATGAGAAAGAAAAAAACGTAAACAACAGCTACAACAGTATTAACATTAACCACGCCAACAACAACAGCAACTATAAGATTAAATAACGAAGTGCGATATTGTATATAAACAGAGTAAAATTTAATTACACGAAATGTATGTCATTACCACTAAGCACGTGCTCGCTATTACTTCTACATACACACCGAATCGTTACGTATACGTTCTGTATATTTAGTTGTAATATACATGCATACAGACAGATACGCTTAGTTATTATACATTTGTATATACGTAGTACGTAGTAGATGTGTTTGTTTGTTAGTTAGTTACGACCTCGTTACCGGAAGTAGAATAAAGGTTGTTGTTTCTGTAGAGATTTTTCTTATTTGTTTTTATTTTGTGTTTTCTATATTTTGTTCACTTTTATTTTTATTGCTTGTTTATTTGCCAGCGTGTAGAGTGTTTAGTAGTGATGTGATGATTTTTAAATAAAATACTGATTTTGATTTCACTATGGCGTCTGTTTATTTATTGCTGTAGTGTTTGTTGCCTTTATAATTGCTTTCGTTTTATTTGCTGATTAGGAGTAGAGGATTAATAAGAGTGTAACGTATTATAAACAAATAATTATTACGTATTTATGTACTTAATTCACTTGTGATAATATCAATTGACATAATTAACAGCTTAAATAAATATTTTCATTTAGCATCCATCATCAATGTTGTATTTGTTTTTTATATACATAGTACATATACATACTACTATATACTTTACTTATGAGCTATGAATATTTTAACAGTTTTCACACTTTAAAATCTCATTGAAATTTTATAGAGTAAATAGAAAAGCTCTTCTCACTATTTTGTGCTCTCATTTTTGTACTTAACATATGCCTCGTTTACTCATTGAACTCGTTGTTTTTCGTAATTTTATGCTCTGAGAATACTAAATTACGGTACATAGGTCGATACAATAACAAATATAGAAAACACAATGGCTTTTTTTAACATTACTTTATCGGCATTCGCGGAAAAAAAACACTTGCATATGTACATACACAGTATTCATTGTTTGTTATCCTATCCTAGTGCTTGTTGTTGTTCAACAGTGTTGCTAAATTAAACTATTTAAGGGTTTTCTTTTTAGTGATCAACATTAAACTAGAATTGGAAAGATTTTAAAGTTATTAAAAATTCCCCAGGCCATTAAAGTGTCTAAAACCACTTGAATAAGAAATTTAGGAAAAAAATAACATATTTTGATAAATGATTAAATAAAAGCATATTTTTACTTTAAATATTTGCGTATTCACTTTTATATGAGCTTTATTAGGTTTTATATAAAAAAAAAAAATATAAACATTTTTAGAGTTTTTTCAACCTCTCTTCGAGATTTATTGAGGATATTATGAGTGCATAAACATATAAAACAATTATTTAAATTTTGCGGATTTCGGGAAAAAATATTCTTTTGCTACATTTAATTTCTTTACTGTTATGAATTCTATATAAAACCTATTCATAATATTATAGCCCAGAATCGGACTAAAATAGCGAAATAATATTGGGAAAACTTTTATGAAACTTAAGAAAAATATACCTTTAGCCTAACATTTACAAAAATAGCGCAATTAATAACTACACTTGGGGTCAAAATGACCGCAAACTTTTCCTTTCCAGAGCCTGTAAATTAAACCTAAAATAAAATAGTTTTCAAATTCAGTTTCTGAATTAATCTTAGCAGTTGGAACGTATTAAGTTCTCTATGTTTTAAACACATTACTTTTATTATCGAAGTTTTCGTTTCCCATATATAAATAACGAATTTAACGATACCATTTTTGGGGTGCCCCGATAGACTACACGATAGGGTGCTGGACTATCAATCTGTGGGTTGCGGGTTCGATTCCCGCCAGAGACTCTGGGTGTATCTGCAGACAAGCAAAACGCTTCGCAGTTTGTGTTTTTTTTTTTTTTAAAAACGTGTTCCAAACTTAGAATCTCATGTTTGAAAATATGTTTATGGAATAAATTCAAATTTCAAACAACATTTCGTTTTATAAAATGATGCCATTAAATATTGATAAAATTTATTTATGATTGTAACAAAACAAATTTGAGTATGTGCTGGTAGCGTAAACAATTCCAGCAAAAACTATACTAATGAAATATGCTGAAAAATAATGGGAACTTGATGAAAATACTACTTATATTTTATACCAGAAAAAGTACTTATTTTTGTTCACGATGTCCCAAACAATTGAAATTGTGAGTTGATCTCGCGATCTCATATTTAGGTTTATATTTGACTTGGTTTATAAATTTATAGTAGTAAAGAAATTACATTCAAATTTTAACGTGATGTTTTTGCTGTGTTCTTAACAAATTTAGTTTAATTAGCCTAAACAACACAAACGTTTGAAAAAGGTAGTATACTTATTACGATTGACCAACATTTATTACTCATACGCCTATATGACACAGTGCACAGTGGGGAAATGAAAAAAGTGGAAATCAATTTATAACTTCTAAACCAATAACCCGATTTTAACAAAATTTCTCATGGCTATAGAGGAGTTGTTGGTAAGTTTATGTTTTGAATTTGGGCTTACAACACCAAGGAGAGACCCAACCACAGTGCCCCAAAGTGGGGCACCTCGGGTATATGAAAAATGAAAAATGAAAAAATTTTTGTTCGCGATCCGATTTAAAAGATTTTAATATATATGGAATCTTCTCGATCTACAAAAAACATTGCTTTAGTCATATATTATCTCTTATAGTTTACAAGTTATTCGCATTTGAAAAGTAAAATTTTATTTTTTTTAAACTACTTTTGTCTGATTTTTTGCTAATAACGGGTCCAATTCTTTCTCGATTTTATCGAAATAGCCTTTTTTTGAATTAACAGCAAATTTATTAATAATAGTAAGGAAAAGTTATTTAAAAACCTTTACTGACTCAAATGTTATGTGCATTCAAACTTAAAAAAAAAATAAAAATTTTTTCGCAATTTTTTTAGAAAAATGTACTTACAATAATTTAAAATTATACAGAAAATAAGAAGAAGATAATTAATGTTTTTATAGTTTTCTGAAAGACAACATTACGGGAAGTATTATAAAAGCAAAATAATATCAATATTCATATTATTGCTTGGTCCAGAGCCTTCCGAATTAGACCTATTTTATATGTAAATTTCAAATTTAGACAACATTTTCTCAAATCGCATAGCTGCTTTCAAAAAACTAAGACCTGCTTTGTATGTCCCAAAACTTTTATTGCATTTTAAAAATTAATATTTTCCAGAAAAATCCCATATTTTTGAAAAAAGTTTAATTTTGTACATTTTTGATATAATTTTCTACACGTTAATATAAAATATGTTTATCTTTTCTTTTTCGCTAGTTTCATTAATGGATTCAAAATCAACAATATAAGGGTTTAGAAAAAAGTGTTATACAGTAAACTAGTGTATATAAATTATTATTTAAGGGAACAGTCCTATTCAAATTTGGCCAATTTCAATGAATATTTTGTAATTTGTCTACAAAATTTTCAAAAAGCCAGATATGTAATATTTGTATCATAATATATTTTATTTAAATACACCAAAAGTTAATAAGATATTTCATGGTCAATAACGTCCATCAATATAAGGATTATTGCGTGAATTTATTACGATATTTTGACCCATTTAAATTTAAAATTTTTCTTCACAAAAAATCAAGACGTCATGAAATATTAAAGAAAAGATATTAAGAAAATTGAGCGGATAAATAGTTTTATCTGATGCCAAATACTTGTAAGGTAAGCATATATCTTCTAGATCTCCTCGTTTAGGCTATATCGTATATTTTGTTCTATTTATTCTTTGGTTTAACCAGTTTTGACCATTTTCAATACTAAATATTTTTTATCAACAGAGAATAGTTGATAAGAATTTTATAAAGAAAAAAATCATAATGTTTCCATTTATATGTATTTTAACAGTTTTTTTCTATTCTCCTGTTTTAGTTCTAATTTAAGTAATTGGCTCATAGACAATTACAATGAAAGCCGCCGCAATAACTTATTAGGGGATAAGTGGTGCAAATCACTTTCAGACATGTATAGGAAAAAATAGGATGGAAAGTTATTTTCAAACTTTGGATGAAAAACACTCAAAAAGTGTTAAAAAATTTAATGAATTTTATAAAAATTTAAAATCTTACGACCCTGTTTCTGAAGTTGACCATTAGTTGGAGTCTAGTTAGCTAGTTACCACTTAAAATTAGCAAATCAAAATAATTTCATTTTAAGCCACAGTTAAAATCGGCCTAATACCAGTATTTGGTGAAATTTAGCCCAATACCGAAACGTTTGTACAGATAAAACATACATTATTGAATTTTAAGATGAAACACGTTTTGAATATAATAAAGAATATCCAAGGATTAAAATTTTATAGTAAAATGTCTAAAAGTAGTCAATAGTACCTATAATTTAAAACACCATTATCCTGAAATGTGCTTCAAATCTTTCGTAAAGCCAGCCTGAGATGAAAATCGACTGGCGCGTTATCTTTATTATCACTTCACTATGGTCATGCGTTCTACTTTCGTATTGGCATTAATTTAATACTTTGCATAACTGTTCGCAAAACAGTTCGTTTAATACATGCACTCGTTTTAGTTTTAACCTTCAATTGGGGACACATTGCTGGTGAAACATACGTACGTGACATTTATACACATAATAATTGGAATAGATTTTTCAAAAATAAAAGTATCTTAAAAATAATTTGGTCTTTATGTTCCATTCAGAGGGTACTATATTTTAGAAATGTAATAAGAACTTTCGAAAAATTGTTGTCGAAAATATCGAGCGAAATAGGGGTATATGGTACGTGACATAAACGGAAGTAATTTTGAGGTACATCTGAGAATATGCGAAAATTTGAGAATCGTGAGAGACTTTATTTTTTCTTTTAATTTTTTTCATTAAACCAAATCAAAAACTATAAAAATAAAAAAATAAAAAAGATATACTCGGTTTAAAAAAACATGGTGATAATAGAAAAAAATCATCAGAGTCAAATTCATCTCTCGCTTAGTTTTCACCGCCATTTTAGCCTTACACATACTAATTTAATTATAAAATTATATTTTGTCAGTTTAAACAATTATTCTTGCCCTTAAAATGTTGTAATAAGCTCTAAATACATTCACATAATAAAATGTTAGTGTTTTCTCCTATTCAAATCATCTTGAAAAAAATTTTCAAGGGTTTTTGTTTTTTCAGTCGTGGATGTCATTCTCGTGGAAATGCCCATATAAAACTTTTTTTTTAATCTGTTTTTGGTGGAGTATTATCTTAAATTAATTTTGAAAGAATGGTCTCCACCCATTTAAACTCTTAGATGAATACTCTGATAGAGTACCAACTAAACCTCAATTTAATTACTGGTGGATTACTATTTCAAACTCAAAAGACTCTGCTTGCTATATGAAGATATATTGGAAGTTCAGCATTTGAATATATAAAAACCTTGACTTTTTTCTGCTCTTATTTAAATAAAGTAATATTTAAAGAATGTCTTTAGATTGGATGTAAAATTATTATCTAATTACTGAAATCCTTAACTTCTTGCATTCCGAATAACTTTTATTTGAAAACAATAGTTAAGTAAAATTATTTTGGGAAGCCAAAGACCGAAAAAGCCATATTAAATTAACTTATATTAAACAATTGTTGAATTTTTTTCATAAATATTCCCAATTTGTTTTACTGGAATTCAAGTTGAATGCTACTGTAATTCAAGCCTTGAATTATAGTCAAGCAATTGAATTACAGTTGAATTACACTGATGTAATCAATAGCATTCTCCAGTAAAAAGCCATATGTTTTTTGTTCGAATAATATTAAATTTTTCAAATAGTTTTCAAGTTTAAAATATAATTACATTTGCTTTTAAGTCAAATTCCAACAAAATGTTCAAGTGCTTGAATTATTGGGGCTTTGTTGCTTATTGGGTTTTTATCAGTTTTAGGGACTGATTCCGAAACACGACCGGAAAATAGTTTAAAATTTGTGTTATGTCAAACACTCTGTTTTCATATAATTCATATAAGTGTTGTTCATACAAAAAATGGAAAACTGTTTTCTGTTTGAAGTAATTTAAAGTGAATTTATTATTATGTTTCTTTAATTTTAAATATTTGAATATTTACCGACGGATATTCAAAATTAAAGGAAAAAAATTGAAACAAAATATACAAAATTTGTTTTGGTTTTCATATAAATTTTATTTTTCAGCAGTCTATTTCAAACCATTTCAACTGATTTCAGTTTCAATTTGTATTGAAAAAAAAAAAACAAATTTTTAAAATTTTTGATATTTTGTTTTCAATATAAACCATAGATAAATACACATAGATCAGAAACTCTCCTGTCAAAGACCTAACTCAGTTGTCAAAAACCTAAGTGGTGAGAATGTATTAGTAAAAAAAACTATGTGAAAACAAAAACAACACTCGTATGTGTAACATTTTTGAGTAATTTTTTTGTTTCAGTTTTTTTCTAGTTTCCGCTCTATGTTTCTCTATGATATAAACTATTACTTGACTCCGTGATTAACGAAATAAGGCCCTAAGTATTTGCTACATTTTTGTAATTCTACTAAACTATAACTGCTGGCTTTAAAAAGTTCTTATAAATATTTTTTTTAATTTAAAAATCCGTCGGCAAATACTTTTTTGAATAAAGCACAATTGGTTTTCTTTATCTTTATCCTTTTGACCCTAAAAAGCACTTTTGTAGCAACACTGAATAAAACAAATACACTTAATAAGAATAACTCTAATGTACGTGTCCATGAGAGATGATTATGTTAGTTTGTCGGCAAATAACGCTGTGGACGTACGATGGCGGTTATTTTAATTGAACGAGAGTTGCGGATGGCAAAAGGACGAGTATAAAACAGGATGCCGATTATGAGGCTGAGGATGGCAGTGTGTATTGTAATCATTAATTATGCGTAACATGTGACAAAATTACGTTGCTGCAAACACACACACACACACACACACAAACAAACATTCAAATGCACACGTACATACTTGTCAACGACCAACTGACCGAGTTATGTCACAAACATAAACAATTCATGAATAAAAATGACGATGCTCATTTGCCAGATGACACTTTACGACAGCAAACATAATGACACTTTAGCTTATTGTCACATGAATGAAATGCTTATTTTTTTTTAATATTTATTCGTATTAACTTTTTGTTTTGTTTTAAAATCACTTTTAATCACAAACGAACGTATAACATTATTTTTATTACACAACAATGATTTTTTTAAGAGATTAAGATTTTGATAAAATATAGCAGGTTTATTATTAATGCATTTGATAATGTTTAAATCCACTTAGTGTTAATTTTTTTCTTTTATTTTTTGAAATGCGTGTTTATCATCAATAAAAATTGACAAATCTGCATCATATCGATTAACCATAAGAGCACTCTTATATACTTCACATATGTACATATGTATTAACACACATTTAAGCATACATACAACACATACACTTTAGAACATTTGAGTAAAAAAAAAAAATAACAAAAATGGGAAAAACCTTTCTTCACTTCATTTAATTTGCTTTTAGAAAAAAATAAACATTCCAAATGATTTTTTGTTTTGATTTTTTTTTTTTTTTTTTTGTTTGGTGAAAACAGAAATCTATGCAATCTATAAAAATTCCATTGCTCAAATTCACAATAGAAACCTCTCAAACACACACCGTATACACTACTCGTTCACTTTACTTTACTTCAATTCGAATTCAAATGACTGACATGCCAACCATCTTTCAATCAATCAGTCGTGTTAAAAATTTTTCGTTTTTTCCTTTTTTTTTTAAATTTTAGAATTTCCTCTTGTTTGTTGTTTGTTGCTACTAAACTCTATTACTCATACGTACAGTATGAGAGAGTGTGAAAAGGGTAGAAGAGGTGGTTGGTTCACACAAAAAATATCCTTTTTGTTGTTTCTTTATATATTTGTGTTGTTTTTTGTCTTTCTTATGGAAATAATGTGGCGTTTTGTGAAGCGAATTTAGAACCGTCCGTGATGATGAAGCTGCGATGACTGACAATACAAACAGGATACTTCCTGTAACACGGCTAAGAAACAACATTAAAGCTTTTTCAGTTACTACCACTTGGCCTAAAGTACGCTCAGTGAGTACATAATGTGGTGAATTCTCTCAGGATTATGGTGAGTTTTGCTCTTACTTATGTGTATAAGTTGGCAGTGTTTATTCTCAATGAATATTTGCTTTCCTGTATATGTGGTTATGATAAATTGTGGCAGAAAATCTACAGCCTCCTCATCATTGTCATCATCATAATTTTCTATAGAAATTATACTTTTTTTCACTTTACGTTGTTTATAAAGTGTTAATGTCGTCAACAGTTGCGATAAGATCACGTTAAACAAGATAAACAAGAAGGCATTGAATTTTAAATTAATGCTAGGTTTTTATTTACCTTTTCTGCATATTTTTTATATTCTTCACTTACAAAAAATGAGAAGAGTATTTATAAATTTGTCATAACACTGAAATTCTCAAAATACCAGTCCAAATTAAAAAATAATCCAAACATTCTTGGTACCTATGTAAAAAAATTATTTGAGAAAATGTCTGTTAGTTGAAATGCATTTTCTTAGGCCCATAAACCATCTTTCTAAATTTTGGTTTTGGAATTCCGCGAAATACGTTCACAAATGATGGAATTATAAGCGATTTACCATATTATCACAAAAAAATTGTGTCACCACATTAAAATGGCACCATTACAGTGATTTATGTTTCTACATATGAATGAGTTATAAGCTATTTTAAAGAATTTTCCATAATTTTTCTTCTTTCTTCCCATTTATTTTGCTCAAATTGTTATATTTCTTGAGATTTTTTAATTTAATTAGAAATAAAAATATTTCTTTCATATGAAGTTTTACATTTAACAATCCTGGCAATGATTGTTAAATGTAAAAAGGTAAGGACTGAGATCGAAAAAACCTTAACAAACGTTTTGCATTAAAACTTTTAACCCAAGTATTATTTGATTTATTTTGTTACTCTGATTACATTATAAAACTAATAAATATTTTCAACAAAACCCAACTTGGTTCTACAAAAAATTGGCCAAACAATCAAAGGTCTGCCGTAAAACTGATTCCAATGTTATTAAACAGTATCGGAACAACTTTTCCGTTGATAGAAAACCTTGGCATGGCAAGTAATATGTAGTTCCGGCAAAACAAGCCAAACATTTGTTTCAGAGGGCTCAAAAAATACCGAAATTTACATCAAGGAATATTTACAAAAGAGGATGCTTCCATTCATAAGACTTCTTCTAATTTTTGGCCTGATTTGGCATCCTGTCACTATGGTAAGCAAAGTCTTGAGTGGTACATGAACAATAATGTGTTATATCTATCAAGAGAGGAAAATCCTCCAAACTGCCTGTAGCTAAGAGCAGTAGGCAGATATTGGAACCTTGTTAAAAGAGAATTGAAGAGCACAAAAAAGGCGTCCAAAAGTGTTGTAGATTTTAAACGGAGATGAACTATGTTTTCGAACAAAGTGACAGAAATCTCAATAAAAGCCTCAATGGAAGGGTCTCCGGAAAAGGTTCATAAATTCATCACTATTGATTAGAACTATAAAAATAATATATATTTTTTTAATTGTAATAAATATGTCAATCAAATAAAAAAATTAAAATTGTAAGTTTAGTGGTTTCATTTTTATTAACATATACATTAGGGTGACAGCCGATTTTTTTTTTTAAGATTTCAAAGAGTGCCGGGTGGAATATTGTGACACTAGGTCTAAAAGATAAGTACTGAAAATTTGAGCCAAATCGGACAACGATTTCGGGACGCGCATCGAGGTCAAAGGTCAGATATATAAAAAATTTTACTATTTATATGAAATAAATTTGTGAAACTCCTTAACTTTCTGCATTATGTTACAGAAATCTGTAGATTTATTTATATTAATGAAAATTACTGTCAAAAAAATATTTTTCAGATTAAACCTATATCTCCTTTGGGTCAAATTGACCCACAAACTGTATTATCGTTAAAATTCGGAAAAAATGCAAATTTTTCAGTTTTTTAACAATTGTGGTACTAAGTAATTATTTTTGCAATCGAATGAATAAGAATCGAAATGTGTACGTAATTGTCGTTCTAATGAGATATAAAAGATAAAAATTGGTTAAAAAATTTTAAAGTTATTAAAAATTCCCCAGACCATTAACGTGTCTCAGACCACTTGAACAAGAAATCTAGGAACAAAATTAACATATTTTCAGAAATATTAAAATAAAAGCTAACTTTTACTTAAAATATATCCGTATTTATATTCGTATGAGTTTTTGTCTTTGTAGAATACCGTTAACCTATTCGCAGGGATGGCCAAAAAAATTAATTTATTTTAACGGCAGTTTCAAATCTCCATTTTCAAATTTTTAAAAATTTTCTTAAACAAATTCCAGAATTTTTTGATCATCACATTGGGATTTATTGAGATCATAATAGAGAATAAAAATATGAAAAAATTATGTCAATACCTCTTACAGTTTTTCCGTACCTACGATTTAAATTTTGTGATTTTCGGGAAAAAAATATTTTCTTGGCCATATTTTGGCGAATGAGAGCAATTTCCTATACAGAATCTTATAGTTCAGATCATTTTTAATATATTCTGAAAGTTTTACTGAAATCGGACAACTGTAACCCTTAAATGGTGAAGGTCAAAGGTAAAATTTTGAAATATTTGGAATTTCTAATGTAAAGATGCCGAAATGATATATATTATTGCGCCGATTTTAATGAAACTTGAGAAAAATATAACATAAAGTCTATAATATACAGTAACAGTGCAAGAATGGAAATTAACCCTTAATATAATTTGGGGTCCAAACTTTTAAAATCGCGAAAACCACAGTCAAATATAGAGTAATTTTGACCCCAAGTGCTTTTAAGGGTTAATTTCCATTTTGGCACTGTTATTGTATATTTCAGACATTAAGATATATTTTTTGCAAGTTTCCTTAAAATTTGTTCAAAAATGTATAATATTTCGCTATTTTTAATTTAGAAATTCCAAATATTTCAAAATTTTACCTTTGACCTTCACCATTTAAGGGTTAAAGTTGTCCGATTTCAGTAAAACTTTCAGAGTATATTAAAAGTGATCTGAACTATAAGATTCTGTATAGGTTTTACTTAAAATTCGTAACAGTAAGGAAATTGCTCTCATTCGCCAAAATATGGCCAAGAAAATATTTTTTCCCGAAAATCACAAAATTTAAATCGTAGGTACGGAAAAACTGTAAGAGGTATTGCCATAACTTTTTCATATTTTTATTCTCTATTATGATCTCAATAAATCCCAATGTGATGATCAAAAAATTCTGAAATTTGTTTAAGAAAATTTTTAAAAATTTGAAAATGGAGGTTTGAAACTGCCGTTAAAAAAAATAATTTTTTGGTCATCCCTGCGAATAGGTTAACGGTATTCTACAAAGACAAAAACTCATACGAATGTAAATACGGATATATTTTAAGTAAAAATTAGCTTTTATTTTAATATTTCTTAAAATATGTTAATTTTGTTCCTAGATTTCTTGTTCAAGTGGCCTGAGACACGTTAATGGTCTGGGGAATTTTTAATAACTTTAAAATTTTTTAACCAATTTTTGTCTTTTATATCTTATTAGAACGACAATTACGTACACATTTCGATTATTATGCATTCGATTGCAAAAATAATTATTTAGTAGCAAAATTTTAACAAAAACTGAAAAATTTGCATTTTTTCCGAATTTTAACGATAATACAGTTTGTGGGTCAATTTGACCCAAAGGAGTTATAGGTTTAATCTGAAAAATATTTTTTTGACTGTAATTTTCATTAATATAAATAAATCTACATATTTCTGTAACATAATGCAGAAAGTTAAGGAGTTTCACAAATTTATTTCATATAAATAGTAAAATTTTTTATATATCTGACCTTTGACCTCGATGCGCGTCCCGAAATCGTTGTCCGATTTGGCTCAAATTTTCAGTACTTATCTTTTAGACCTAGTGTCACAATATTCCACCCGGCACTCTTCAAAAATTGAACTCGATTTTTTTTTTTCCAAACAACTGATTGTCACTCTAATATACATATGTATGTTAAGATTTTTTCAATCTTACTTATTTTTGAAATACTTTTTATATTTTTTCGATTTGTGCTTTAGTTTTTATTCCCAACATTTGTAACTAATCGAATTATTGGTCGGACAACTGAAAATTATATACTTACACGCAGAAAAAAAAATATAGTTGGGTATTGTTACTGTAACCACTTCAACATTTGTGCATGGTTACTGTAACCATTTTAATATTTTTAACAATATTATAGTCACAGCAACTATATATCATTGTGGTAACAATAATATGGCTAATTTACGATTCACATGAATATTTCAATCATATATATGGTTACAGTAAACATGTATATGTTTGTGACAATCATTTATATGATGAATAATTTTATCATAATATGTTGTTCTCAGGTTATGATATAAGAGCAACATAATATGGTAAATCCTTCATCATATAAATGGTTGTCACAAACATATACATGTTTACTGTAACCATATATATGGTTGATACAATCATGTGAATCGTAAATTAACCATATTATTGTTACCACAATCATATATGTAGATGCTGTGACTATAATATTGTTAAAAATATTGAAATGGTTACAGTAACCATGCACAAATGTTGAAATGGTTACAGTAACAATGCCCAACTATATTTTTTTTCTGCGTGTATATTCCGTATGTCCGTCTGTTGTTGACACGATAGGGCCTCGAGTAATATTCTTTGTTGATAAGAAGTGGTTGGTATTGAAAATGCGCAAAATCGGTCAGGTAGAACCAGAGAACAGTTGATATTTTTCAAAAAGGTTTTGCTATTTTCTTAAAATATATTTTTATATCCTGAAATATTGCGCACATTGTTTTTTTGATAAAAATATAAGGTCTGATAAAGAATCTTTGTTGGCAAGAATCGGTTCATGATTTCTATCAGTCCCCATACAAATTTCTTCGTGGAATATAGCTCTATGGTAAATAAATTTCTATATAATCCATACCATAGAATAAGAGCGTAGAACGGAAGGAGAGAGCAATAAAATTAAAAAAATTACTCTCTTTTCACACATACAGGTAGTACAATAACAAAATACATGCAAAAAAAATTGTTACAATTTTAAACTACTAAAATTGCATTTTATTAGCAATCAAAAGTATCCGGTTTATTTAAAGGAAATAAACCAAAGTTTTCAAAAGGTGAAAACGTAACCATATATATGGAAACCACCATAACAAATTTTATGAAGATATGTCCATAATGGGTCAGAGGTCCCATATAAGAAACACTTCCGAAAAATACTTGAATACGCATAAATCTCAAAATTGGCGAGCATCGGCCAATAATTGGTCATAGCTCCTATATAAAGACCACTTCCAAAAAACATTAACCAATATAAATATCACACAAATATCGATTTCGAAACAAACTTTTACGCATATAAGTAATATTGTTACGTTTTTACCTTTTAAAAATACGTTGTTTATTTCCTTTAAATAAACCTAATTCTTTTGATTGCAAATAAAAGCAGTTTAGTAGTTTAAAATTGTAAGAGCTCTTTATTTATTCAAATTTACACAACAATTTAAATAGTCACTTTCTTTTAATACACACAGTATATACACTGATAATGCAGTTGAAGTTGATTCTTACAGCACATATGGTCAACTAAAGTGACAGCTTTAACATATAATGTTGCCATACTTATAAACAATGTTAATAATGTTTCAAGAAGTTGTTACAGACCATTAAATTCAAATTGATAGTGCAATTTCGTAACAATATGTATGCAAACATTAAAATACTGGATTTTGTGTATATCGGTCCATATTTTTCATAACCTTCACATTAGGTCCACTTCCAAAAATCACTTAAATATGCATACATCTTGTAAAGTGCTGGTAACAGGAAGTCTTGGCTATTATTGCGACTGTAAAAATGCAAATACTGGTTTTGAAATGTTTGAGATAAATGTAACGAAGGATTTATATTACAAAGTTTAAAAATCTCTTTTTATTAAATCCAAAATTTTTTCCCTTTATTTTGGTCAAATAGAACATATTTTTTTTGTATTTTATTTAGTTTTGGATATTTGAAATATTGTTTATTTCAAAGTTAACTGATATTCTATTATTCTTTTACTTTATTTATTTTATTCAATTCACTGGGAACAGATTAACTACCGGTTATTTATTTCAGTTTACATTATCCATCTTTTTCGACGAATTCAATTTTTTTTATATTTATAGGATAGTTGTATTAGTTAGATCACGTTACTTTTATTAAGCTATTAAACATAGTCATTTTCTGGACATATAAAAGGGAACTAACAGTACCACGTTGGATTATTCGTTCTTTTTCTGGAGAAATCTTACCAACCAATTATTAAAATTATAAAAAAAACAAGTAACAGAGCTAAATTCGGCTGTGCCGAATCTTATATACCCTTCACCTAAGTATACATATTTACGTACATTGCCTTTACCCATGCAAAACTCTTCATATATCAACAACAAGAAAAAATCATAATATTATATCAAAAAATCATATTAAAACATCCGACAACCATATTCAGACGTTCAGTGCTCACTGATAACTGACCAAATAAACACAACAATTATTTTGCACAATTGTATGTTGAAAAAATAACAACAAAAATTAAAATAAACGAAATTATGCATGCGTGTGTTTGATTTATAATTGGTATTCATTCCACATTGTAGAACAGAGGTGCGCAAAAGTAAATTCTCTCACCAACACATTCAATTCTTTATTTTGTTCAGTGCACCTACAAACAAACAAATACAAAAACTGAAAAAATTAAGACAAAGTCATACACCCGTACTCATGCGCTTTTGTACAATGTAGAATGTTGTTGTTGGGTGTGTGGTGTTTACGTATAATAGAGATGCTCATATGAAAACTCATTATAAACAACTCTCTCTTTATATATACCCTTGCCTCTCATGGTGAAGGGTATAAAAACAAAAACAAAATACCCAAAGAAATAACCAACACACAAACGCTTTGTTGTTTTTTTTGTGAAAGCATGCAATAAATTGCCTTTTTTTGATGAAATTTTCAGAGGTTGTCTCGGATTTTTGCTCATATCTCCGTTATTTATGGACGGATTTTGCTGATTTTAAATAGCAAAATTCTCGAAAGCATGTCTGACAGAATTATTGAAGATTTGGATCCCAAAGATAACTGGGGTCTTCAGAAAATTGATTTCAACAGACAGACAGACAGACGGACAGACAGACAGACAGACAGACAGACAGACAGACGGACATGGCTTAATCGACTCCGCTATCTATAAGGATCCAGAATATATATACTTTATAGGGTCGGAAAATTATATTATGGAAATTACAAACGGAATGACAAATTTATATATACCCTTCTCACGAAGGTGAAGGGTATAAAAAATCCAGAGTTTTTAAACTGGTGACATAAGTAAATTTTTAAATATATTCACATAAGATTGACTCTAAAATCTTCTGCCTGTACTCTAAACGTGGATTTTTCTACAACATCAATTTTACCAAATCTCTGCTGAAGTTGCTTTTCTCCTTTGTGCCTTCAAAATCTGCGGAATAAAACAAGGGTTTATCATACCTAAGACTCCAATTTGGTACACAATTAGTTCATCAGCCAGAGAACAGTCTTTTAATTTGGCGATCAAAAATTATAATGGATTTGGATTTTCCGTCGCCTTTTGCCATCATAATTGATAAATTCTAAAAATTTTCATACATGAAATTTTAAATTTCACCTCAGAGCGAATCTTCATAATATCTATCTTTAAGTCGTTATTATGTTTAAGTCTATACCCTAAATATTTAAAACCTAATATATACTTTTTTTTAAAATTGGCTCAAAATTTTATGAGTGGAGTTTTAAATAATGAGCATACACGTGTTGCAAAGAATAAAAATTAGTCTCTTATAAAACAAGCAATATCGACAAAATAATATTAATAAGAATTTTGGACACAACAAATATAACAAAAATTACAATTGTCCGTTTCTATTGCACGAAAAGTACATTGCTGAATGGCCATTCAACGGTGGATCACAAAACAAATGTAAGTAAATCTTGTATAAAAGAAATTAGTAAACTTCATAACTTCTTTACATGTTAAAGTGCGTGAACTAAAATAAAGTGTAAATCAAAGCAAAATTAAATTTTAATTTGTGAAAAATATATAATAATATAAATCGAATTGTAAAAAAAAAGGAGAATTATAGAAAAAAAAAAGAAGTTGTGAAGATCACTAAAAATTTGTTATATATTTAATATTGTTGATTTTTTTATTTGTTGTGACAAAAAGAAAGAAAAGAATTAAAGAAATATAAATTTAAGACAAGAAGAAGAAGAAAAAAAAAGGTTTCTAAAGAAACAAACAAAAAAATTTAATAATAAAAAAAAAAAATAGTTTAAAATCAAAAAAATAAAAAAACTAATAAAAAGTAAAAATTAAAATAAGAATGAATGAATGAGAAAGGTATTTAAAACTCCATTTCTACAATTTTATTATTTAGTTCTTATAAATATGTCCTTCCTAGTTTTACAAATTAAAATCCAAGTTTTTTTTTCTAATTAGTGGCCAATAGGCAACCCTAGTTAATTTTTTTTGATTTTCTTATAATATCTTTCTTTATGTGGTCACTGACCTACATTAATAAGTAAATTGTTTTTTTTCTTATTTACTTTAAAATTAAATACCGGGTGTTAAGTAAAATTTAGCTCCAATGTTATTTTATAAGAAAATAAATGAGTATTTATGTTTAAAATTTATACAGATAATTTATAGAAACTACAAACATTCTAATGAAATTTAATTATATTTTTGTCAATAAATATTTTATATTGAAAAATGTTTAACTAAATTTATGTTATTGTTTTGATTTGAGTGACTAGTTAGAGTAGCGAAATAGTTTGTTAGGGATTATCAATGATAGCATTTTCATGGATGTTGGTAATCAAGGTTGGGTAGGGCTCATTGTTGTTAAATTTCCACCTCTAAACAACATATAAGACACTGATATTATTTCCAAATGCTCTTTTTTTCAATAGCCTCCTTTAGTTTTGTTTTTTTATTGTTAGTACTCTCTTTTTAATTAAATTATTCCTAGAACTCTGAAATAGCCTTAAATTATCGCATGCAATTAAATATATACTTCTATGTGGCTCTTTTATTAAAATCTACATTAAGTTCCTGATCCCCCCTAATTGCCGACGAGCCAGAGCCGGAATATGCATGCGAGAGCTTTTAAAATGTATTCGCAAAGGTTTTACCTAGGTTGTATGCTACAATCTCTTATAAATATCATTAGCAGTTTTAAATTCGACAACAAAAACCCTCATGTACACAAGAATAGGCACCTAATTTTAAGAAGTTCGGGCGATTATTGGACATAGCTTCCATATAAGGACCACTTCCGATAAACACATTAACCTAAATAAAAATCTTTTGAATATCGATATCCAACAAAAATTTTACACTTTACACAGATCAGTTTAAAAAAATCACGCTATTGGTTTTTGTGACACAAAATTTTGTGGCATTGCAATGCCAAAGTTCTAAAATAAAACAAGTAAGAATGATATATTAGGCTATGCCGAATCTTATATACCCTCACCTTTGTTGTATATGCATTAATTGCCCACTTTCAGCGTTTAGCATCCTAAATATATCAAAAAAAACTTTTAAAAATTTTACATTTAATTGCTGACGACCGATTATATTGTAGAAGTTACAAACGACATGACAATATTATATCACGAAGGGTATATATTTCAACAGACAGACAGATTTTTTTTACCTTTTGCAAAAACAGCATTAAATCGAGAGTTTGCAATAAAATGCAAAGAAATCTTACATGACATTAAACCTTAGTTTCCCACGAACAACTACAGATAGGAAATTTATTTATCGGTTGTTATCCCCGGGAATTCTACTCCACAAAAAACGATAACACTATTCACAACATCACAAAACAGATGACCCAGTAAAAACATCAAATAAAGTGCTAGATACAAACATTTACAAAATATCTTTACAACAGTTAAAAATGCACACCTCGATCACAATTGATAACACGAATTAGAATAAATGTATTTATTATCAGCATTTTATGTGTAATTATGGGTTGTCAACTTTAATTATTTGTATCTTTTTTTTCTTTCCAATGTGTTGGCAATTGCACATTATAATTTTTTTTTTTTTAAATATTAATGCCATGTAGAAATAATTTTCGAAAATATTCATATTAATAATCGATAAAAAAGTATTGTTAGAAAATAATATTTTTTGGTCCTTTTCTTGGAAAATAAATTTTAATAAAGAAGTAAAAATATGATAAAATTTGTATCATTTAAAAATTCGAACTTCAAATGTCTGGCTATTTGAGTCGAATATATTTTAAATTTTCTATGTTTATTTATGTAGATAAAAAGGGTTTCAGAGGGTTCTACGGGAACAATTCCTAACCGACCATCCAGAATTTCGAATTTCCAAAAACTAAATTCAATTTATTGCATATAATTGCATTTTCATTTGTAATTTCCAAAAAAAATTAATTTATTACGCATAAGTAATTCCATTTTCATTCCATTTCGTCCGCTATCCTTTGCCCAGAATCTTATTTAATATATTTTCACTGCATTCCTATCTTTCATAATACAATTACATACCTCAAAAAATAAAACTTCTTTTTATTGCACTTAAATTCTTTATTAACACACGATTCAATATAAATTTTTATTTTGTACACCCAAATCAACGCACACTTATTGTTCATATTTTTTTTCACATTTTTCTACTCATTGACTATATGTGGCAAAATATTTCCATATATGTGGCTGAAATATTTTATAAATGCACATATACGTTTTAAACATTTTTAACTTCGCACAATTTCGTATTTTACATTTTTCAACTTCGTATGGTTTGGCAGTCTACATTTAGCATCTTCCATATTTCCATTGTTAGAATTTTTTACTGCGCATATCGTTTGCAGTTTATGGTTTTCACGCTGCAATTTGTTTGCATGTTTGATGTTTTTGTAGTAAATTTTTTGTATATTATACACAAGCAATATATTTGTTTTTGCTAACCAAAAATATAAATATATTTGGGTAGCAAATGTTTTAGAAATAAAAAATTTTCATTTTGTGTAAAATATTTTGTAAGGCAAAATATTTTTGGAAAAACTGCGACAAATATTTCTACCATGAAGCTTGTGCATATATGGAATTCGTAAATAGTATTTATAGGTATTTTTAGTAATATTATTTTGTTAAATATTTTTTGCAGTTTTCATTTAAAATTTGTCTAAAATCAGTGATAGAAAGTTCACTTTCACTAAAAGTGATCACACTGGCAAAATAAAATCAAAAAGTATTTTTAGTGGAAGAAAATGGGCAAAGGCAAAAAAATTTCTGAGCCAATTCGAAAAACCGTCATTAAGTTGAGAAATGATGGCAAATCTTTTAATGAAATTGGAATTTTATTAAATCTAAGTAAAACCACAGTCCAAACAATAATAAAAAATTTCAAAGAAAATGGAAATTATGAAAGCAAAGCTCGTAGTGAGCCTCCCCGCATTCTCGACAAACGAACAGAACGGTCTATTATAAGTTCCATTCAAGAAAATCATAAGCTAAGTGCCGTCGAACTAAACCGGAAAATGAGAACACATCTATAAATTACCGTTTCTGATCAGGCTGTTCGCCTATGTATCAAGAGAAATGGGTACAATAGCACAGTTGCCAGAAAAAAATCCATTACTTAGATCTGCAAATATCCAGAAGCTCTTAGAATATGCCCAAAAGCACGAAAATGCTCATGTAAATGATCCTACGTTCTAGGAGAGGATAATATTGACTGTAAGATGAATGTAAATTTATGGTTTATGAAGGTGATGGACGAACAAAAGTTTAGCGAAAGCCTAATGCAGAGTTATTACCACAAAATGATAATTGCACTGTAAAACATGGAGGCGAGTCATTCATGGTCTGGGGATGTATGGCGGCAAATGGTGTTGGTAAGCTCAGGTTCATCGATGGTACTATGGATAATGCCATGTATATCGATACTTTAAAGGATAGCTACCTTCCCTGCGTCCAACTTCTAGTTCTGCAGGACAAATCAATACTACTCCAGGAAAACGATCCGAAGCATTCATCAAAGTTAGTTCAGGAATGGCTTCTATATAACGTTAAAAACAAATAGGAACATCCCCCGTAGTCCCCCGGTCTTAATGTTATTGAACATTTATGGGATATTTTAAAACGAGGTCAAAAAATCGACAAGTATCATCAGTTCCAGCATTCAAGGAAGCGTTGATGGAAGAATGGAGCAAAATTACTCCAGAAATAACAAACAAATTGGCTTTGTCCATGCCAAATAGATTATCTGCTGTAATGAAAGCCAAAAGAGACCACAAAAAATATTAATTTATTTTTTTTTAAGTTTTTTTATCCCGTATGTAAACTTATGTAAATTAGCTTTATGCCAAAAAATTTATTATTTCATATTTTTTAGTAGAATTTAATGAAAATATATTAGTTTTGTGTTTATTTTATCTCAATAAATCCGAAATAGCATAAAAAAGTAATTAAAGAATTTTTCACTAAATATTTATTACTAAAGATGAAATATATTAGGGGTATGTAAACTTTTGTAAGACTGTGTATGTTTAATAAACGATAGGTATAAATTCATTTCTATTGCAGTGACTGGAACGTGGTTTCTATTTTCTGTATTTTGTTGTTATATAAAATTTGTCTACTACTTGTTAATTTTGCTTCATTCCATTCATAATTATAATAATCTCAAATTATTTGGATTTACTATTGTTATTTCATTAAATTTGGTTTTTATTCCTTGTTTGTACCATTCTCGTACTCAATCATTATTTTTGTTTGTTTAAAATTCTTTTTGATATATCGTCTCGCTTATTCACCTAATTCAAAATTAGTGTAAAAGTGACGTTCGACGTCACTTGTATTTTTGTAAATATTTGATAAACAAATAAATATTTCCTGTTGCCATAATCCTGGTTTGGATCATTTGTATTTATCAAATGTTTACTGGATTTGATTGCTCCCATCTTTTTTCATTAACTAGTCACAACTTTGACTAAAGAAGAAATTACATATCTGTCATTCGGATTATTGAAAAAAATACTCTTCAACACGGCCAGTTGTGCATCAGGTCTGGCATCGACGAATTTGCATAATTACATAGTTGTAAATTCATAAGATACTTTTTGCACACAAATGAACCGACATCTTAGATACCAACTATTGAATAGATAGAAAAGCATTCTACTATTGATAAGAACAAAATATTATTAAAAGTATACGTATTCAGTTTGTTACTTTACCATAATTTGATTACACACATAGAATTTTAATGGTAATTGCTTATTTGTCATATTGTTACGAAATTGCATTATCAATTTGAATTTAACGGTATGTAACGTCTTCTTGCAACATTCGTCATGTTTATAAACAGGATAAAGGATAAAAATTTTTCGATATTGTGCCACGAATTTTCGATAGCTTTTGGCATGAGGAAAAAAAGTTCCACTACGATATATCAAAAAAAATCATTTTCGAGGCGCTATAACTTAAATTTGAATATTTGACGAATTTTTTTACGCGTTAAAAAAACCCCTTAATGTTTAATGGTTTTTAAAGTATATTTTGGATTGCATTCGGAGTTTTGAGGACGCCTGACGTATGAACGAGAACCTTTTCCACCAAACATAACAACTTTACTCACATCTGTCCATAAAATATTTTCCCACTTTTGGACTAGCCAACTTAGATGTTCCTTTGCGAACTTCATGCGCTTGGCAATATGTCTTGCGTTTAAAAGAGGGACCTTTCTTGGACTACACACTTTGAAATTATGCTCTCTGAGACATATGCGAAATGTTTGGACTGTTGTAATTTTATTAAGTTCCTTTTTTAGCTCGGTTGCAGGATCCCTATTGCTGAAGCGGGGCAGGATTCTTTTTTTTTTCCTCGAATTTTATTGTCAAAGTGATGCTATTATTTATTTCCCAACTGTATGTTACAAAAAAATTCGCCGATTTCAAATTTTTTAAGTATGTCCTATCCAAGTTAAAATTATGGCGATATCGTTTTTAGGTTTCTAGACGAGTTTTTGTCGAAAAAACTTTTATTTTTTCGATTTTTACTCTTTTTTGTTATTTTTAAGGTTCTATATCAATTTGTATGTATTTTCTCCAAAATTCAAATAGCACATTTCTAAAGAAATTCGCACGTTAAAGGCTATAATTATTTTACCTTGGATAGGATATATTTAAAAAAAATTAAATCGGCTATTGAAAAATCTATGGCACAATAACGATGACTAATCAACCCAATCTAATACATAAGTATGTTTATTAAATAGTTTTAATATTTTATAAAAAAAAAATAAAAGCAGTTTAAATTTATAGCGTATTATTGAAAACAATGTGATGTTAGTTAATGTTACAAGTGTGAACAAATGTTTCATGTTTTCAAAATCTTTCATACGTTTCGCCAAAATGTACGTAAGTGTAAATAACCTATAACATAGTTTATAAGTATGTCAACATTAACTGTGAAGCAGCTTTAAAAGCTTAAGATTATTCATGAGACTTCTAGACGATGGCGCTCTGTATATAAATAGTAGCAACGAGTTGTGTTATAGTTAATATCAAGCGTTTTGCCAGTGTGATTTTAAAGTGTGTAACAAAGATGACATGTATTTGGTTATTGTATCATCGGTAAGTGTGAAAAGAGAGTACTTTTTTCCATTGATATTTCTCTCTCCTTCTGTTCTATGCGTTTAATCTATAAGTGTGAGTATTAAAAGAGAGTGGCTATTTAAACTGTTGCGTAGATGTTAATACATAAATAAATAGGGCTTATTTAATAGAAATATACCACCGTTTTAGAAAGGTAAAAGCGTAATAATGTTTTAATTGTGTTATAAATTGTAAAATAATGATGTTTCAGTAACCATATTGAAATAATATTTTTATTTTTGTGTACGACAACCATATAGTTGTAGTGATCATTCTATCATGTATAAATTAAACGTATACATACATAATTTTATTTCGAATATCTCCTTTTAAATCTTTGAGAAATATTAAAAACATTTTTTCTCAATTTTTGTCACAATTTAGCCATTTTTCATACTCATAGCAAAATTTCTATTTGTTTTACGATTATTAGTAATAAGATGTTTTTAGAAAAACATTTGGACATCCATTATATAAGAGATAACATAAGAGATAACATCCGAAAATATTTTAAAAATTATGAAAAACTAAAATATAAACATGTAAACATAAATATACATACATAATTTTAAACTATAAGAGATAACATAGTCGAATAAACGGGAATATCTTTACTTTCCCACTTAATTAAAAAAGCTTCCTTCATTGCAATCTGTCCATATTTGTACAAGTTACAAGCTGTACACAATTTTCCTGAGCAGAGGTGGTCGAATTTGACACCCTCTATATCACCTTGTATTCCAGCAAGGTGTCCACAAGTTTAATTTTCTTCCTCTACGTTCGTACATCATCTTGCAATAGGACTAGTAGTTTAGAAGATTCATATTTATTAGCATTTTTTTTCGATTGACCCCACTGAACTTTGATCCATTATTACAAACTTGCCCTTAGTTTCCGTAATAGTAAAAAAGAAAAGAAACTCATTATCACAACTTCCTTGTAAAATAATATTAATTTTTTTTCAAAAATATGGCAATACCAGAGAAAAGAAGCGATTACTTTTGACAAATTAGTTGTACATAGTGACAACCACAGATTATTACAGATATGAAACAAATGACAGTTCTCAAAAAAGTAATATCGATCCGTATGGTTATTTTAACGTTCTACAACCACTTTTCAATGATTATGGTTTGCAGAGCGAGAGAATAAATACAATTTTCAATAGGCAACGAGTATGATATATATTAGTACATCTTTCCAAACCACAACGACTTTGACATTGTCTTTTGTTTGTTTTCTGTTGCCTATTACTGGAACCAGCTGATTCATATCTGTGTAAAATGCGGTGACAATGTCATACTTTTAATCTTGATATAAAAAAATTACAAGGTAGTTTCCAAAGAGAATTATACATAGAGACGAGACACTCCGTATTGTCAAACAAAAAAACAACAAATTATATATCTGATACAACAACAAAATACATTGACTAACATGTATTTTGTTGTTGCAAGAGGTAGGTTTTTGACAACAGACTTAGGTTTTTGACAATTCCGTATCGTCTCTATGTTACCCTATGTTAGTTTCATTTTATCTTTATTTCAACTTTATGAAGCATTTGACAGTAATGGATATTTTAAGTTTATGTGTAAAATAAAGATACCATATTCATTAAAATTAATCCCATTTTTGGCTTTATTGAAAACATAAATAAAATAAAAACATACATATTTTATTCAAAATATTATTGTGCGTTTATCCAAGGCATTGAGCAGCAACACAATTCTGACAAAAGTTTTCAATTGCTGAGTATCGTTAGCATAAGGATTTGGTTTATGCTTGATTCTGGTTATATCGGCAACTAAATCACACAGCAGTTTGCGGACACAAACCTCTTGAATGAACAATTAAGGTCTGTCTAATCTCTTAATAGGATTTAAGAGAGTGGTTGTAACATGAGAGACAACTTCATTGGGACAATTTTCAGTGACTTGGTATGATGAATGATATATTTGACAATATTCACTAAATTATTCAATAGCTGGCTCTGTTGTGGTTTTATGTTCTTATCCTTCACCAAAGATTCGAAAATAAACTGCAAAAAGTCTCCGGCTATGGAATTGTCCCTTTACGCAACGCATTATCTCAAACAATAAACTCCCACAGTCCTGCACTCTATCAACTTGTTGTTGCTCTATAGTTTCCAATATAAACTCCAGAAATTTGACATAATCACGCACATCCAGAGCAATAAATAAAAAACATTCAACAACGGCAAAATAGCTCAGATTTTCTTCATAGCGTCTCTAGTCCAGCAAAGGTAGTATAACGCCTATATTGCGTTTAAAATAAGGCTTAAGAGCCTTAAATAGATAAGCCAAACACATTAAAAGTCCACTCCAATTGGTCATCATCATGCAACAATTGGGACAACGTTTCAACGAGTATTCCTCGGATAAATTAAAAACCATCCATTTTTTAAAGTCTGATGGAAAAAGGTTTCATTATCTTCGGACAGCTCTTAATCCCTTTTATACCCTCCACCATCACAAGTGGTGAAAGAGGGTATATATAAGTTTGTCATTCCGTAAGGAACATTGAGAAATATTCATCTGAGACCCAACAAAGCATATATATTATTGATCCTTATGAAATTCTAAGTCGATTGAGCAATATCCGTCTGTCTGTCCGTCTGTCTGTCAGTGTAAAACACTCTCACGTCCAAAATACATTAGCAACATTAATGAAATGTATACCAAAATGTTTATAATTTTTCTAAGTAGTTTGGTATTGAAAATCAGCAAAATCAAATTTGTAGAACCAGGGTTATGGATCAAAATGTAAGACAACCTCCAAAAATTTTGATAATTTTCACATGATTTTTTGTGACTTTGGGTAAATTCATTGCAGAGAATACCATGAAATTTTGCACTCATTATTTATATGATAAAAGGAAAAATTCTGTTAAAAATGGAAAGAATCGGTCGATTATTTCTCGTAGCCCCCACAAATTTCTTGCCAAAATATGGTGCTATGGTATATAAATGCCCATAGAATTTCAATATCCATACAAAATTCAGCACAACTAAGTTTCGTGCAAACAGAAATCGCGAGACCAATTTTTGTTTTTGGATCGAGCACTATTTGACCATAGCCCCCATATAAAGTTTACTTCCGAAAATCATTTAAATACACTTAAATATCTTATATATATATCGGTATCAGGTTGAAATTCAACTTGCATAATCCCCAATGCACATGAAAATCGCTGTAGGGAATTTCATGAAGATCGGCCCATAATTGGTTATAGCTCCCATATAAAGACCACTTCCGAAAAGCACATTCATTTTCATAAATATCTGAAAAATATCGTTATCGAATTAAAATTTTACACAGATCGGTAGTATTAATTCACAAATGATACCACTAGATTGTGTGAATATCGGTTCATATTTGACCATAGTTCCCATATAAGGTCCAATTCCGAAAATTACTTAAATACTAATAAATCTTTTATAAAAGCTTCTATCTGGTTAAAATTTCAAACAATTATTTCCATTGTATACGAAAATCGATGTGTTGAATTTTATGATGATCGGCCGATAATTGGTCATAGCTCCCATATAAGGACCACTTCCGAAAAACACATTAACCTCTGTAAATATTTTAAATATATGGATATCCAACTAAAATTGTATACAGATCAATATATTGTATCCAAACATTATACTGGGTTTTGTGAATATCGGTCGATATTTAACTATAGCACCCGTATTAGTTCCATTTCCGATAATACCCATAAAACTCTTGTAAATAATGTTATGGAGAAAAATATCAAGCAAAATAGGCCTCAAATACATAGAAATCACTTTAAAATATTTAATTATATCTTCCAAATAAGTCGCACATCTGAAAAATACATAAACTCATATATACACTCATATCGGTAAAAAATGTAACAGATATAAGTTTCAAGTAGATTTGGTGACTATGGGTTCATAATTATATATAAGGTTTACATCCGATAAAATTATTAGAACAGAACAAAAATATACTTTTGAAGTTTCACTAAATATATTTGTTTACCCTTTTTTATACTCTTTTACTTCACTTGTGAATAAGGAAAATGTTGAGCCAATCGGTAATGTTAACCAATTATTAAGTATATAAATTGTTAAATAGTACATTTTATTCCTATTATAAAATTATAGACTCTGTTGGAAATGGTAGGAATATGTAGTTATTATAATTATAAATTGCTGAATTAGATAACATTTTTATACATTTGAAATAAAATATCTTCTGCGTTAAATTGTAGACTACAAGCGAAAACTACTGTATTACATAACCATTCTACCAATCTTCATAATCGGAGCTAAGTCTCAATAACAAACACTGAATATGGATTGTGGTGTGTTTATGCTAATGTAATTTCTATAATTTCCATCTAATTTAGGTGGAGGGTATTTAAGATTCGGCATAGCCGATTATAGCACTCCAACTTGTTTTCAAATACATTAACCTCAAGTTGTAGTAATGGGCCTTAGTAGAATAGAAAATAAGTAAGAGTAAGGATCGAAATGAACCATGGAAGCTCAAACAATAAACATTCGAAACAGATTGTAATTCATATAAACGTAATAGACAGACATTTCAATTAGTTTTTTTTTTTTTTTTTTAAACAAAATAATTTATCGAACAATTTTCAATTTAATCAAACACGAGTGAAAAGAAAATTAAAATTAAATAGTTATAGTATGGTAAATTTGTCCTCAGGCTCCGCTTATTTATATTTACTTACACAAAAACACATTTTACACGTTTGTATCATTTAACGATTCTATAAATGTATCTTCATAAAGTGAATTTGAGCATTTTTTTTTTTCTTTTGTGTGTTGACTATGTAAATATAAATTTACAAGCAAAATTTTAATTTCAATGAGTCTCAGATAACATCATAAAACACAGAAGAAATTTGCAAAGCATGAAAACAACAACATCGGCAACAAAAAGAAAAAAAATCGAAAATGATAAAGAAAACAAACATTGTAAAATTTACACACAGTCTAAAGATATTTCATAAAATTTTGTCGATACTCGTAATATGAACTGTCAATTCCATAAAACATCAAAAAATCCTATTCACTCACATCATTAACACAGTATTGCAGCAACACACACACACAGATACGTTACGTATGTAGTTGTGAATATAACCACATACAGATACAAAATGAACACTCCTACACATTTACTTAATATAATCACATATGTATCCATCCATACATACATAGATACATACTCGCACATGCATTCACAGAGTTATTAACCATAAAAACTTTAATTCAAAAATATTATTTCGTTGTTTGTTTTCATCTTATTTTTTTAGTCATTGCTGTTGTTGTTATTGTCCTTGTTTTTTTTTTAAATATTTTTTATATCATCACATGTGTGTGCTCGCTCACATGGAGAACGGAAAACATCATCATACAACAACGTTTCATGCTGTGATGGTTTGACTGGAAAATAATTTGACTTCAAACCTTTATGACATTAAAACGAACATACAAAACAGCTGACTGACTGACTGACTGGCTGTCTGGTAAAACATGTACTTCGATAACTGACTGTTTGACTCATTGGTCGACTGACTCACTCTCCTCATAACAGTAAATATAAAATTTACTACCGAAACGGCAACGGCAACGACAACGGCGACAATAAATGTGTAGAGATAAGCCAACAGACAAAGTATTTATGCACCAACAGGCTGACAGTCAATAATTCTTACAAGCTGGTTTCAGATTCATTAAAATAAAAATTATATTTTAAATTTGTAAATTATTTTACTTCAGCTCATTGGATCAGAGTATAAATGAGTTTTCCGAAAACAATTTTATATCCTAATTTTAGTAAAATGTTCTTGAATTTCTCACTTTTGGGAGACGTCTAGGCAGTCTTGGCATATATATTTTCTAAAAAACTTTCTCTAAAAAAACATTTCTTTAAAAACTAAAATTATACTAATTAACGTATTCTGAACTGTATAACAGTGAACAAATTATAACAAAACGTTTCTATGGAAATTGATATTAAAAACATTTTTTTTATAATTTTGTCATTTTCATATAGTTTAGAATACCTATCTCCAATTTGAACATAAAATTTATAGTTTTTTGAAGTATAGCTCAAAAACTGAATCTAAGGAATTTGGAAATGACATTTTTTCTAGAATGTTTCATGATGAACTTTGCCCTAATGAGTAGGAGGAAGACATGATAATAAACGAAACTAAAGACATTACAGAAACGAGTCTTTTATCAGAACTTAACGAAACTATTAAAAGTATTTAAAATCTAAAAAAATATCAAAAGGACTCCAATGGTATAATGAAGGATTTTATATGCTTAAAAAAACCTGAACAAAGAACTGAGAAATTGGATAGTCTTTCTCATGCGTTACTTTCGATATCTTCAACATCTACAATCAGTGAGAGAGTTTTTTCCAAGCCAAGTTCTATTAAAACTAAAGAAAAATCGTTTAAAAGGAAACCTTTTAAATTATATTATTTTCTTAAAAGTTTATTTCTGAATATCTCACTAAAATCCTTAAAAAAAAACTCACATGTGTATATAAAAAGGATTTCAAATACCATACTTTTTCCTATTATTTAGTTTTTTGTTGAAATGCTTAAATAAGTACACAAAATTCATGGTTTAAAATAAAAATAGAAATTATTCGGTTAATCGAATAATTTAAAATTAACCGATTATTAACCGATTAAATCTAAACCCCGATTAATTATTTGCACGATTAACCGATTAAACCAGAATCCCGATTAATTGAATACCCTACCAGATACCAAATTCCTATGGGCATTTAAAAACATTTATTTAAAACTTTTAAATTAAAAGCTTTTTATTTATTTTTATAAAAAAAAATATTAAGTGTACTCATTTAAAGGCTTAAGTTTCCCATCTGTGTAAATGTGCAAATTTGAGCGACGTTTTTCATGAACCCACGAACCCACCAAATAAATTCAACAAAAGCTGTAAAAAAAAGTATTTCAAATTGTATAAATTGAAATTTATTTTAAAAATGTTGAATGAAAGTTACATCTTTGGAACAAACTATGATATACATAGTTTGGAAGATTTTGTTTATGTTCTAGCTATTGGTTAATGTTTCCATACACATTCAATCCAATCATTCTGTTTCAAAGTTACACAATTTTCACATGCACAAAATATTTGGATTTTATTTGATTTTTCTTTCTTATAAAAAAAAAAATAAACAAAAGCAGCTGATTAATCAAATGCACAATAAATTCAAGTTTGCGAGTCTAAATTGTCGCGCAAAATTATCGGAGTTGTGCAAACGAATTTCCATACATTTTTTGACAGTTCATTTGCGAGAGTGTAAAAATGCACAGATTGCACAGTTTGCGAGGCATTTAAGCATTAACATGAGGACCCTTATTATTTTATTGCATAAATTATTCGAAAATATAAAACTCGGGTTTTGTTTCAGGTGATTCTAGGCGCCGTATTTCAGAAACCATAGAAATAAAGACGTCATAATTGAAGAAATTACAAGATATGTAAGTTAAAACATTCAGTGTTGCTAGATGTCCCAATTTTCCTGGTACTATCGCGCTTTTAGTCATTAAATCCCAGGGAATTGTTATTCACGCATTTTTAGATTTTCGAAAACTAATTGTTACAAGTTATTAAAGAACATATTGCTACGTTTTTACCTTTTAAAAACTATTGTTTCTTTCCTTTAAATAAAGCTGATTTTTTTGATTGTAAATAAAATCAGTTCAGTAGTTTTAAATTTGTAACAAAGCTATATTTATTTAAATTTATACAACAACAATTTAAATAGTCACTCCGGGTTTTTATAAACGTTTATAAATTCGCAGAAATACACACTTTATAATGTACAAATATACACTGGTAATGCAGTAGATGTCTTTACTTCACGATGCTTTAAATTAGACTGACTTATTTGGTGTTCTCACCGCCTATTTATATACGCTGCATTACCATCTATAAATCTCTATTTCCACAATGATCTTCAAACCAGAATATTCGAATTCTAGAGCTTTCGATGTTAATCATTAATCATTTAGTATTGTCATACTTACAAACAATTATTAACTCAAAGCATTTATTCAATGTTGTATGTTCTACAGCAATATTAGTAATACCCACAGATATGTTAAAGTTTGAAAAGCACTGCTGTTTGAGAAACGTTATGCAACTTTAAATCAGCCGTTAAAACAGTTATATTTAAATTCAAATACAATTTCGTAACAATATGTTTTTAAAATAGCTTTAAATAATACTTAAATTTACAAAAATACTGCATGTCTGTTGAAAACTTACAAAAATATGATATGTATATCCTGTGTCAAAATATTCATGTATTTATTATAAAATAAATATACAATTTGGGAGAATAGATATCATTAGATGTATAAAACTAGCAAATCTACAAGGGGTGAAAGCTCTTCGTGTCTAGGTATATTAAATTTTCGTATTTTATTCGTGTACTTAGTATATTTTTTAATGTGGTAGGATATCATATGTGTCACTGTATTTAAGAATGAACATTAGACGGGTCCAAATTAACTTCTTAAGGCGGTATATTTCAACTTACCTAAGCTAATAATTGAGGAACGTCAATGGCCTATGGTAATTTGCTTAAAATATGTTGAAAATCTAACAAATTATAAGCGATTATCCCAACAATATTTTTTACCCTTAAATTTTTCTGAACCCATGGATAGTTGCATTACTTTTTGTTTTTACATATATGTTGTATATTCTCTCGCAAATTTTGGTATGGAAAATCAGAAAAATCTACTGAAAAAGACCAAACATAGTCAAGTTTCCTAAAAGGCTCAATAAAATGTTAGCATATTTAAACATAAATATAAAATACGAAAAGAAAAGTTTCGCGTTAAAAATGGGAAGCTCGATTTTGATTTAAGTCCCATGGTTTCTTCGGCAAACCTTCTTAGAATTTGTAGTAGATTACAATTTTGACAACCGCTTGTTGAATTTTTTTACTGCATACAAATTGACCCACTCTAATATATATACTTTCACTAAAGTCTGTAAGGAGTTAATCCATTGACTTAAATAATAACTAAAAAATTAGATATAAAATGTATATACATAATTCGTATTTCAGTTCTGAGTTTTGATAATTATTGCATCATTGACGCTTAAAAATATTTGACGTAAAGCAACGATATCATGTACGCATTTTCAAATTCTAAACTTTTTTTGAAGGTGAATTTAAGTTTTTAGACATCATGTTGTATGATGAATGTTGGTTTTAAACAAATTAATATTAGGTATACGTAGCTGTGGACTGGTATTATTTGTAAAGGAAATATTCCAATGGGAACCAGCACAATCCACTTTCTTCTATGGTTAGGGGTATATAAGATTCGTCACAGCCGAATATAGAATCCTCACTTTTTTGTTTTAAAATCCCCAAGTATTATGTATATTGTTGGGGATTTGAAATATTTTTACTAGGACTGCAATTCCATTTAAAATTAATTTATGGGATACGGGTTACAAAAAGTACTTGGATTCGTTGGATTAGTTCTGGAAGTGTAGAGATACCGATTTTAACAGTGTTTTACACATTCTCCCTCTTACAATTGCAAGAGGCGCCAACACACAAAATTTCAAAACATAAGAATTTTAAAATGTTCAAAATTGGGAAACATTTTTGTATGTTAAAATTCGAAAACCGGCTACACGAATGGACCTAATAAAGTGTTTAGGTGTCTAAAACATCTTCACAAAATTGACTTTCTAATGAAACTGGTTTGGAGCCTATCAGTAGGATGATTTCAGATTCTATAACGGACATAGGTAGACATATTTTTTTGTGTTTTATATAAGTATATATAATTAGATTTGTATTTTAATTAGTTTTATGTCATAAGGCATCAGGAATGAAATTCCTGATGCCATAATTTTACGTACGTTACCAAAAAAGTAAATTTTTGTACCACTCTAATAAACATATAGAAGTATTTTTCAGTAGCACATCAAAAATTTCATCGCATATCAGCATCAGTTCTTCTCATTTTATACAAAAAAAACATATTTTCACATGGGACTGTCTCACTTTCCCTGTCTCTCTCTCTCTCTCTCTTTGGAAATACAATCAAACGTTATGCAAAATAGCAAAAGCATTCAGCGAATAAATAAATGAATGTTCTACTATTACATAAAAACACAGACCCAAATAGAAGACAAACAAGAAAAGTAAAAAAAAAATAATGAATTTAATATCGGTTTGTCCGAATTTTTACTACCTTGCTCCTCATTAAATGGTTAAAAACTATGACAATTTTTTAACAGTTAAAAGCACCTCTCGGTAGATAAAGAACTCGCCCCTTATTGTTACTATTTTTTAAGGGTAATTAAGCTGTCTTTCAAAAGTTGTGCATCTCACTAAATATGATTCCGAGTTACGGTTGCTAGAAGTGGTACACTTTGGTAACTGGACTACCAAACAAAATCGTAAAACTTAGAATTTGAGTTCGGATACCTATAATATAGTGGTTTGATGATTTTTCTCGATCTAAATCTATGTAATGACTATTGTATAAATAGTATAAGGAATTTCAGAACAACTAATGCTGAGGCGACAATCAGAGTTTTTCTATGAAAAGGATCATTTTATATTATGAGGATACATGTATTGTCAGAAAAATGGAGAGAATGAAGCTTTTTAGGAAGAAATTTATTCACAACTAATAATAACTTTCAAATTTAAGAATGAGTTTCTTTAACAACATTTAAATTATAATAAATATGTAGGTTCATTTATTCAGTTTGATGTCGATCTGCTGTAGCGTATCTAAATAATAATAAAATAAAAAAAACAGTCACAAAAAAAATAGAAACACGGTTCCTTGGAAAAACAAACAACCAAATTATTGCCGTCATCATCAGCAGAAACAAGTACTACAGCGACAACAAAAACAGAAGTAGTTATTTTAACAAAAATAACAGAGCAAAACCCGGCAGCACAAGCTACACTGTTTATGGTTTGTGCAGGATATTACATTAGTGGTATCAGTCTACATATAGTAAGTATGTATATATTTTATACCAAGGATGGGCAATTATGGTCCCTCAAAAATATTTAAAATTTTAAGGAAAACCAACAAAATATTCAAAACATGGTGCTACCGATTCGAAACGGTTAAAACGTTAGTTTTAGCAAAAATGGAAGTTTGACTTACTTTGGTAATGGTAATTAAGACTTATTGCGGTATCGGTATTTGAATGATAACGATAATTTCGGTATGACTTAAATGATTAGAAAAGTTTATAAATATTAAAAATAAAGTTTGATGATAAATATCAATCAACAAAGAAACCAAATATTTGTAATATTGTCGTGTAAACAATAAATGTATTTTCGAAACGATTTCTTGAAATACCGAATGATTCCAAAATTTCCAAATCCTCAAAATTTATATTTTCTGAAAAGTTGTTTTTTGAATGTTGATTTGTCACGAATTAATAGTGGCTAGGGCTCGTATGAAAATTTTAACCGGCATCTATTAACAACAAAAATTATACATATAAATATTAGGGTAGTCCTTAAAATACACTTTTTAGAACTTCAGTTCAATAATAGTGAAAAAACGTTTTACTTGAAGTTTCCAGTTTTCGAGAAAATAGCAAGTTTTGAATTTGTTCGCAAAAACAGTTTGACAACTGACGATGTAGGGTTAGTAGAAATGGTGCCAAGGCGTATTATTAAGGTGAAGTTAAGAACCCAGCTTATTATATTTTGTGTTTTCAACTGTTAAATTTTTTTTATATTTTTTTGTTGACATTAAAAAAATTATTTCTTATAGAAGATATTAAGAAATTGAAAATTTTGTAAATTGTGTTTAAGCAAATAATTTTTTAAAATAATGCAAGAAAATACATAAAATAGGGTATTCAATAAAATCTGGTGAGTATCAATAAAATTTAATTCTCAAAAATCCAATGGATGACCAAAATAACTTAATTTTTTTTTGTGTGTTTTTTAAATTTTGTATGTGCCACAACATATTTTGACATTGCCAGTCATTTGACAATTAACTAAAAAATTTGAATAAATTTTCATATTATTTTATTAAACAACAAGTCAATGGCTCTGACTTAGCCTCATTAAAATATGAAATAGTGCAATATTTTTGAAGGACGGAGTTTTAAAGTGGCATATTTTTGAATCTAATAAAGATATTGACTTGAAATTTTTTATAATACCAAAAATTAACTTAACTAAACAAAAAAAAAAAATAGTTCGGAAAAAATGTGGATCAACCCGTTCTTAATATTTGCAACCCTATCAAAATTTTGATACAAATTTTAGTTTTAGAAGCTCAATAAATATGTAATAAAATCTTTACTTATTAACAAAACTCAATGAAATTTTCAATGCTTTTTAAATTGTTTATTCTAAATAACAAAGTGTAAAAAAAATTGTCAAAAGGTCAAAGGGAATCCCGCAATTCATAAAAATTGGAGCGAAAATCCCAAAAATTATATTTTTTACTATTTTGCCCATAGGGTCCAGATTTTCTTCAGGGCTGGGAAAATACTTTAAAAATAAATAGGAATCACATCAAGGTTTTCAAAACTGCTTTCCGTTTTCTGATCCCAGATTTGGGATTTTAGAACATGTGGTCCAAATTTTAAATTTTGATAAAAAATTGGTCAAATTCCAAAAGTCGTAGGGACAACATATTCAAAAACTATGACAAGTTTTTTACACCAAAGTGTTCTCCGTAAAGATATCTTACAGAAAAATGTAAAACTTGTATATGTTCTTAGAGAAAGTTTTATTTTAATAAAAAAAAAGAGTTAAGTCACCTTTTTGCCCAAAAAACAGAAAAAATCCACTATTTTTTTTAATTTTTAAATTGAAAACCCATTATCTGAAAATCTTTTGCATATTATTGGTAATTCAGATGTCTAACTAACAAAGGAAATTTGAGTTCATTCGGTTCAAAAGTAGGCCCTTTATTTTAAAAAAATCGGACCAAGGTATGGCAAAATTTTAAAATTTAAATTTTGAAATGCCTATATCTCGGATATTATCAGAGATAGATAGCATACACAAGCATGTTTTTTCAAGACCTAGTCAAGCGCTTTTTAAAAATATAAAATTCTTTGAAATCAAATGCGAAACAAAAAAATGGCACGTGTTTAAAAATTTTACATGTACTTTGAACCCCCATAGCACCGCGTCTGGAGCTTTTGTAGGATCCATTTTAATAACTTAAACTCGAATTTTATCCCGATGGGACCAGCCGTTGATTCTGCCCCACTGTGGAATGGAGCATTACAGAAGAAAACAATGCGTTTTTATTGTTAAACAATTTTTAAAAAATAATTGCCGGCGACAGTTCGAGCAAAATCATCCTAAACTACGAAGCTTAGTTTTACATTGATGGCTTTGTAGTGTGTTTTACCGCTTTTATGATCCAGACAACCTACATGAGATTGTGGAAAAATAAATATAGCAAGTCTCTGTTTGTTGATTTTGCGAATTTTATGTTGGATGCATCATTAGACCATACTTCTTCGATAATGAGGCTGAGTAGCTGCTGATCGATATCGCGATATGATGACCGGGCCCTTGAAACAATTTCATTACTGCAGGAGACATTTCATGGTTGTACTTTTTCTCTGTAGTTTCGGTAATCAGAATTCGCCACCTTCATCGTTTGATTTATCAGCATTGGATTTATTTTTATGGCGTTATTTTAAGTCAAAGATCTGTGTCAATAAGACCACAAGGAGAAAATTGAACACTACATCAACGAAATTCTGCCACATTTAGGCAAAATCGTATTGGAAAATTTCGACAAAAGCGTGCGTATATTTGTTTGGTTTTCCGTTGTATATATCATAGATAAATAGATACAGCTTAATACATATTTAATTGCTAATGCATCATCAAAGGTTATTGCTTGACCGGTTCACGTTATCGTGTCATCCTAATATTTTGCGGAACGTAATTTTTTAACAATCCAAGAAGTAGTTCTAAGGAGGTTGACGGTCAAAACTCGAGAATTTTGTTTTGTTTATTTTTAGAACAATCTAAGTTATGACATGTAATATAATATAACAAATGGATATATTTTGAACGACTCAATGTCGTTAGGATCGTATATTGGGACGAACTATAATACATATGTAAATATGCCACAGACATAGTCTTATTATGTTCTCGTACCTTTACCATCAAAGCTATAGGTTTGATGCTGGTACAAGCAACCAACACGCCACTACTATCATACGAGTATACCAACCGACACTGTCTATTTGTATCGTTTATGCAAACAACACACACGGGAAATACATCATAGTCAACGGGTTAAGAATGTGGTAAAAAGGCCTTCATAACGGCCTTAGTTTCAGTAATTTTGGGAAATATTCTAAATTAATTCAGCATAAGGAATCGTATTCAGTAGGGTTGTCATTCGAATCGAGGAAAAAATATATGTTTTTATTCGAATGAATAACATTTTTCAATTTAGAATAAAAAATTATTCGATCTGTAATTGTCCATAAAATGAATATTCCAATACTCGAACAAAGAAAAATATCTCAAAAAACAACCAATAGTTTAGAATGTTCTACCATTTCCAGGCAGATGTCACACACAGCTGCAAGAAGATTTCGCGAATTAAATATCAAAATTTCGACTTCTAATATCTAGGTGGACAGCCTTGTGTCGCTCAATGCTCTTACCTACAACGTAATTAGGTCGAAATGATTTCTCGACTGTATTCATTCGCTAGCCCAATTTAAACACCATGTTGAGATAACCCATATTATCTCAGTTCATGATGGCATCCGGAAAAATGGGGTCGTCCTTGGACTTAGGGACATTCATACTCACTTGGTGTCGATATCAAATTTGATGGATGAATGGATGTTGAAAGAGACAGAACTCAGGTGGTAAAATATCACAACTTGCGTAATATGCAGAATGCTATGGACCCCTCCGGCAAAGAAAAGGATTAAGACTCGTGGTAGGAGTTCGACCAAGTTTCTTACGGGTATAATTACTGGACATTGTATAATTGGACATATGTCGGAACGTGTGGGTTATCCGCTTTACAAGAGAGTAGACTAATTCATCTTGATCTGCAATGTCTAAGATATGTTATCAAATTTGTTAGAAGTACCTGTAGGTTCTCAAGGGGAGCACAGAAGTCATAAACTCGTCTGGATTAGGGAGGGTTATTATTCTTGCGAACTCGCGAGCAACCCATGTAACATAACCTAACCTTGGATAAACACACCAATATCAAATCATCATCAAACTTAACATAAAGACAATTAATAATGTATAGTCGTTCAATCCCTACCACAAATACCCTACACTAACTATATGAGCAAATAATTTTACTTTTATAAATTCAATAAGTTTTCCATGAGCTGAAATTTATTGTTGGGGGATAAGCTAGTTCCTATGTGAATTTCACTGGTTGCTTAGTTCAGATCAGCAGGAAATCTTTTCCCATACTCTTTAAGTAAGCTAAAGATATTATACAAATAAATTTAGAGCATATACATACACTTAAGGTTTACATGTAAACATATCAAAGCTTAGGCAAATCACCGACAATAAATAGTGATTTTATCTTTTCCAATATAGGAGCTATGCCCAATTACACAGTGCAACAGTCCAAAAAACACACGATCATAGGTTCGACTCTATAACCAAAGTGTAGTATAAACCTATACTCAGTTTGTCCATTTTGGTGATCAATTTTCTTTTATGGGCCCCCAAAGATTCTGAAAATGGTGTCATCAGTTTTTGCCCAACAGCTAATTCAGACTTGGTGATACCGCTTAACTTTATATGGCAATAATATAGCTAAAAGTCCGCCAAACTAATTTTGTAAACATATTTTCCCAAAAAAAAATAGGACGATAATTTTTTAGAATAATTACCAGGGACTTCTAATTTTTCACTAACAATATATAGCGAAGTTGTAGCTACGATAAAGTTGAACAACTCTTGTGAACATATTAATGCATTCTGAACGTGTCTATCTACTCCAAATAGCACATAAAGAACACTTTGTACCTTAACAATTTTCGTTTTTACAATCTTTTGACGCCAAACAACCATTTTTGATAAAATAGTATAATCATTATTGCTGTATTATTTCCTCGGCTGAAGTGTTTTTAAGTAGATTTCAGTTTCGTAGGCGGAATGGGGATCAGTGGATGACCCTCAAAGTCTCACAACCGTTAAAATTGTTCATTAATTGAAAATTTATATTTTTCTTGATGGAAAATCACCATATTAAAATCATTTTAGTTTTTAAGGTAATGATGTCCATATCTAGTAGCCAATCAACTTATTGGCCTACAGACCTAAAGTTTAATTGCACTGGCTAATTTGCCCACGGTCTATTTTTGTTCAAAACAGTTATAAAACCGATATGGCTTTACGGCATTCAGCTATAGGGAACAGCCTCCCCATCTAACGTTGAAAAATTGCAAAGAAAGCAGTCAGCACTATTAATGACAATATCAGGTGTCCATCGTACATTCGCAATAGTAACTGTCAAAACTATTGGATCACCCAAATCCCCTTGCCAAGGAGTTGCTGCCATTTAAGGGTCATAGACGACTGCGGCGATTGGAGATATTGGATCTGACCAGATAAACATTTTAACTAGCACTTATCTTGGATATTACTGTGGCAATAATAACTTTAGTTTAGGTTAAGATTTTAATACTTATTGTAAATTTTTTAAATGAAAGGTGATTTTCGAATGTATAGATTATATGGGAGCTATGACCAGTTATGGAACCATCACCATGAAATTTTGTCGCCTGATTTCTTTCTATATGGAACTTATTTATGTCAAATTATTTTTGGATACCAACATTTAAAGTACAATTAAACAGTGTGCCTTATATGGAGCTGTGGTGAATTTTGATCGATTCAACAAAATTTTAAGTTGTGATTTATTTTATATAAAACTTGATTGTTCGCACGCAGTGAACTACCACGTAAATCAACTATTTTTGGAAAAAATGTGTCTGGATCTTATAAATCAAGCATTTATGACAGATAAAGATCTATTTCGGGAGGACATTTGTATGGGGGCTAGGTGAAATAATGGACCGATTTTTACAAGTTGCATGTGCATTTTTTTAGAAATATCCTCAAAATAGCGACATGTACTTTGCTCACAAGTTTTACAGAATATCATCTGAGGGAAGTAAGAGTAGAATTTAAAATTATATTTAAAATAGGCCTATAATGTGAAGCCCTATACATTTTTACTTGTGTATGTAGATATCTGTATTAGGGAATATGTGTATGAGTGTCGCCGATGATGTCGAGCGGGTGGTGAATGGCTTGTGGGTCATGCTGAAAAATACTAGTTGAAAGATTTTAGTCAGTTGGTTGGCAAACTCCCAAAAGTTTTGTTTTTCGATGTTTTTTTTATACTTTGGCCTGTTTGTTTTCCATCTTCTACTCGTGTTCGTCCTTCACTCTTTCATTGTCTCATATTCAGTTTCGAATTCATTCTTCTGTTTTGAAAACATTTTCCACCTGCTGTGATGTAAAGTACGAGTGAGTCTGTGTCCGTACCATATACTCAGGAGGTGTGGTAAGTTTAGGATGGATGGCACTGACAATTGTAATACCCTATACCATTATAAGTGGAGACGTTCTATGAGAGATGGCGTTGTAGCACCCAAGAATAATTAACCTTTAAGTAAATCAATCAACTTGCAAATTCCATGTTTACTAAACAGTTGTAACTGGTGTAGGGTGTCACAACGTCGGACATACACGAGTATACTTTCTTACTTATTATCTTTTTCTGTTGTGTTAGGTCATTATATGATGTTTTAGAAGTTTTTTTTACTGTAGTTATAAACCAACATAAAAATGTATAATGTCATATCACATCTTATTGAAAGATGTTTTTGACTAACATTTTATTGTCCCTCAACAAAATATAATATATGTATCTTTATAATATGTACAACATTAAATGAACAATGTACATTGTTAGGTCTTTTTACGTTTAATGTGACAATGTTCCATGGTTACGACCAACAAAGAGAGACAAAATTAAAATTCTGACATTGTTAGGCCCTTTTTTAATTAATATATCAACTTACACAGTATGCTCCATGGCAACCACACATGGAAACAACATTAAAATCATGGCAATGGCAAAATAATGGGGGTATACATCAGTAGACTTGCAATGAAGTTATGATGAATTACGGAAACATATTAAACACTGAACATTTAAATTATGCAATACTTTCAAATTGATGAAATCCTTTTATTCTCTAGACAATAAAGCTTTGAATCGATTTGTTGCAAAATATCAATGCCGACACACATTTATACATACATATGCTCACAAACATTTGTTGTAGCATTGCAACATTACAAACAGTGATGTTCACCTAAACATGAATATTAACTATGAAATTTGATACCTAAATATCATGTTATTACTTGTTTAGTTACGATGTTGTTATGTACTTTTGTATGGATGTAAAGTTGCGAACACGAAAATAGCAGTACCACTAAGACATTTTATGAAACGGCGCACAGTGTTGCTAATTTTGAAATAGCGGCCAAAAATATATTTTTTTTTTTTGTCGCCAATTTTTAATTTTAAATACTCATATTAAAGTTAACACCTGATGACCTCAGAAGCCAGGTCTCTATATAAACATTTTCCCTACAAACAGGGTGATTCAATATGCACAGTTTTATTATCTGACTGAAAAGTAGGATTTTTCTCAAAAGGGATTTTTACGAAATAAACGGTTTTTGTTAAAATGGTTTCATAGCTTTAATTGTAGATATATGTTTCCACCACTTTTGAAATCACTTTCACATTACATATTTTTAAAAATGTATTAAATTTTACGTAGATCTTAAGTTTGATAGAATAGAACCTTGGGAAATTCCTTATATTTCGTAAAAAACCTAGTACCATTTTAAAGTACGTGCTCTCACCTTTATTTATATACCCATTTCGTTTTGCGTTTTTTTGCTCCTTTTGAGCTTGATAATTTTTTCTGACTCAAGTCTGATGTTTATACTCTACCATAAATGTTGTATAGTATTGTTACGTTTTTACCTTTTAAAAACGGGGGTTTATTTCCTTTAAATAAACCGACTACTTTTGATTGCAAATAAAAGCAGTTTTAGTAGTTTAAAATTGTAACAACTCTTTATTTATTTAGAATGTACAACAACAACAGAATTAAGTAGTCACCCAGTGTCTTTATAGTATAAAGTGTATAAAGTTTATACACGTTTATCAATTCGCAGAAATACACACACACAATTTATAATGTACACGTACAAGAGAGTTGATGTTAACTCTAACAGCGCCAATGATAAACTCAACAGACTACAGCAACCGCAGTCACCACAGTCACCACAGTCACACACTTCCATCTTCATCAGAGTAGTCGAGATTGTTCTTAACGGTCAAGGCTCGTATATTCGAATTCTAGAGCTTTCTGTGTTAATGTATGCAGCTTACACATTTAGTGTTGCCATACTTAAAAAAAACAATGATAATCAACCGCATGCTATCAACATTGTTGATAAGTAGAAGCTTCTACTGATGGACGTGTTTATAAACATGACGAATGTTTGCAGGCAGTAGTTACAGACCGTTAAATTCAAATCGTTTTTTGCAAATTCGTAACAGTATAAATGCATTCTTGTAAGCAAAGTACAGGCTCAAAAATCTACACAAAATTCCTTTCCAAATAAGTTTTTTGTATACAAAAGTAAAACTTTGTATTCAATATAAAGAAAAAACTAGAAAATAGGTACTGCAATTGGAAAACTGCACCTCATGACGATCGAAATATCGTAAGAATCATCAAATGTAACCAATTTAATCTGTCAAGCTAATAAAAACATTTAGAAATTAGCGATATGACTGTATGGAGAAGATTTCTAGGTGCAAATATCGCAAAACGAAGTACTAGAAATCAATAAAAATACATAGTGGTAATCGTTTGGAGTACGCTGGATACCGACTGGTTTGCAGGAAAATTGCGCAATATTTTGTGAACAGATGGATCTCGACGTCTACTCTCTTCTGGTTGTCAAATACAATACACTGTGAAAACAGTTAAAATATTTAAAAATTTAGTGGTACTGCTATTATCTTGTTTGCAGCTGTATTTATGTAGTATTATTCGAATAACCGACTTTCGTTCTCAGTTTAAATTTATAATGTGGTTAGTAATAAAGTTTAATATTATATAGAGGAGTGACGTGATACTCACTCGTGATTACTCGTGATTATATTTAAAATAAATTATCTGTGTGTGCAAAAACGTGATTACAAAATAAAACTCTAAGCGTAATTAATTTTTAAACTCACGCACTTAATTATTTGTACATTTAAGTAGTTGAAAATGTTAGTTACATCAAACTAAAAGTTAAATAGTTATGAATTAAAAAATATATACTAGGGTGATCGAACCAAGTTTTTCGACATTACTGCTATCGCTTTTTTCTAAATGATGTTGGAGTATCAAAAGCGATTTTCTAAAAGAAAAGTGAAAAAAATCGGATTATGTTGTACCCACATCGAACAGGGCCCTAAACGGGATTATACTATCTTATTCTATACTGATGATTGAAAGACAAAAGCGGGTACTGGTTTGGTTTTTTTTTAACTGTTTTCTGCGAAGAAATAGACTCAATGGGTTCTGTTTCGAAAATAGTAATGGAATACAATCTACAGTTGTAGATCATTAATATCTACATGTAGATTATTGCAGCAATCAAGGCTGTTAGATCCATCGTGGTGGATTCGAAATGTCTACTGACTACTCAGTATGGACAACACCATGTTGAGCTAAGATAAATCCATGAATATGAAGACAAACCTGGGAACGTAAAGAATACAAATCGGTCGTCCTTATCAGAATCAGAATCAACACACTGGTGGCATGTAAACTTTTTAGAATGCTCTGGCCATCTATGGCACAAAACAGTTTAAAAAAAGGGGAAAATGTTTATAAACATAATGAATGCTGCAGGCAGTCGTTACAGACCGTTAAATTCAAATCGTTGTTGCACATTCGTAACAATATATTAAAACGACTACGAAAGTAGTTTTGAGTTAAATCAGAAAGATTATTTTTGCTATGTATTCACTAAATATTTCAATTGTATTTACACACCTAGATACTTATTCATTGAAATTATCAAAACGTCAATCAAATTAAACAAACGTCATTTAGATTCTCTTTAAACATTGTATAACCCTTAAATATAAATTTAACAAAAACCGGAAATTAAAGTAAATTTGGAAGAAAACAAACGTCGCATGATTTAAACTTGTAGGACAGAATATCAAATGAAAATTACTTGTAAATATAATTGCTTTTTCTCTTTTTGAATATGACGCAAATGGATGGATGTGACATAAACACTAAAATAATAGATAATAAACCATCAAACACAGGTATGTTCAAATTTAAAGGACACTAACAACATGTACAACTCATAACTACGGTAAGTGTTTCAAGCTTTTTGTTTGAAAAGTATGTTTGTGAATATTTTACAAGTTTTAGAAAAAAATGATATTTATTTTTAACTGTGCATATTACGTACTTCGACTATAATTTATTTAAAGAAAATATTAATATTGAGTTTAATATCCACCACCACACATTGGTTGTAGACCCCATCTATATATATACATACATACAAATATACATTTTTATATATATATAAAAATGTATATTTGTATGTATGTATGTTCCGTATGGACTCAAAAACGGCTGTACCGATTTTCATGAAATGTTCAGGGCATGTTCAAAATAGCTTAGCAGGTAACACTGTAATGGAGGGTCTGAGGGTGGAAAGGCGTGCAAAAATCTAATTTTTACATTATACCGCTAGTGCCATAAAAAAAATAATATATTTTATGTTTAATTGTTGATCGAACTTTTCTTCAATTCTTATAGATACTTTCCTATATACAGGCTTTCAAGGTTAGTGATTGTTGCAAAAAAATAAAAAATTGTGGCAAAAAAAAAATAATTTTTTTTGTTATTGCCAGTTTTTTTTTTTTTTTTTACAACTATCACCGACTTCTTTTATATTATCAATCGATGATAAACAATTTTGTTTACTCTTGCCTATTAGGTGTATGAATAAGAAATTTCCATGTGAAATATATATAGTATTTTGAATAACTCCGCATTCCACTTTAAATAAAAAATAAAGGTGAATTCAAAACAAGTGAAATAAGGAAGATCGCTATATTCGACTGTGCCGAATCTTATGTACCCTTCACCAAATTATTCTTTTAAATAAAAATATTAACAATTAAAAAAAAAAAAATTCAGTTTTTTTTAATTTTTTGTGAAAAAAAAATTGAATGCAAAATTTTTGTAATTTTTAATATTTATTAATGAAAAAAAAAAAATTAATTTTCATTTCAAAATTTAAAAAAAAGTTTTGGTTTTGAAAAAAATTTTTTTAATTTATTAATGAAAACAAGTAAGAGAGATATATTCGGCTGGGCCGAATCTTATATACCTTTCAAACTATACTTCAAAAATAAAAATTTTAAATATTTTTAGGTAAACATAACTTATTTTTTTCCAGTTGTTTTTTTAATTTTTTGGAAAAAACATTTTTTTTAATTTTTTTTTTAAATTTTTTATGTAAAATTTTTTTTTTAATTTAATTTTTTTTTAATATTTAGCGAAAAAAACTTTTGGTGAAAAAAAAAAAAAAATCTGGTTAAAATTTTTTCCCGGTTTTGACCCATTGTAGGTCCAACTTACTGTGGTCTTATATACGTCGTTGCAAAGGTATTTAAAATATATATCATTAGATATCCATGTCGTCTATATTATTGACTTAGTAATCCAGATATAGGTCAAAAAATAGGTAAAAAATCGAGGTTGCCCTGGTTTTTTCCTTACATCTCAGCCATTTGTGGACCGGTTTTGCTGATTTTAAATAGCAAACTTTTCGAAAGCCTGTCTGACAGAATTACTGAAGATTTGGATCCCGAAGATATCTGGGGTCTTCAGAAAATTGATTTTAACAGACAGACAGACGGACATGGCTTAATCGACTCCGCTATCTATAAGGATCCAGAATATACAGTGTTGGAAAAAATAATAGAAACGAAAGCATTTTTTTCCAATTTTGTAAGTATATTTGTCTAGTTTAGTTTTGTTAAAAAACATTTATATGCAGTTTTGTTTATCATACATACAACATAAGAAAAAACATAATCATTCCTCTTTTAATTAATATTTTAATACACTATATGACTAACAATGTAAAGAGTCAATATTTTCGCTGGAAAAAATAATAGAAACGCGTAAACGGATTCAATTTTTAGAGGCACATCTTTTTATTTTTTGTTAAAAAATTGTTTTATTTTAATATTTAGAGGCACTAGCCTTGTTTTTCACAACTTCATTGCATCTGCGACACATGGAATCAACCAATTTTTTGGAAAAATTCCTTGTCAATGGAAAACCACTTTTCCTGTTTTTTTTTTCCACAATTCGTCCTTATTTTTTCGACTGATGCCCTCCAGCTTCCTCTGGAGCACACCCCAAAGGTGTTCTATTGGTTTAAGGTCCGTTGACTGTGAAGGACATTCCATAAGAAGTACTTTGTTGACAGCAAACCAATCCTTGGCCAATTTTGAAGAGTGGTTCGGATCACTGTCCAGCTGAAACTCCCATCTCAAGGACATCTCTTCCTCAGCAAATGGAAGGATTAAGCTTTGCAATATATTTACGTAGTCCGGGGCGCATATTTTGTTCTTTACCCAAAATATTGAACAGACACCAGAAGAAGAGAAACACCCCCATATTATGATGGATCCACCGCTGTGTTTGACGGTCTTCTTGAGCTGTGGTCAGACGAAACATAGATAAATTTGTTTGGATCCCATGGGAAACATTATGTTAGGCACCCACACAATAAGGCATATGATCCAAAATACACCAAGAAGACCGTAAAAGACGAAGGTGGATCAATTATGATATGGGCGTGTTTCTCTTCTTCTGGTGTCTGTTCAATATTTTGGATAATGATCAAAATATGCGCCCCGGACTACGTAAATATATTGCAAAGCATAATCCTTCCATTTGCTGAGGAAGAAATGTCCTTGAGATGGGAGTTTCAGCAGGACAGTGATCCAAACCACTCTTCAAAATTGGCAAAGGATTTGTTTGCTGTCAACAAAGTACATCTTATGTAATGGCCTTCCCAGCCATCGGACCTTAAACCAATAGAACACCTTTGGGGAGTGCTCAAGAGGAAGCTGGAGGGCATCAGTCGGAAAAATAAGGACGAATTGTGGAAAAAACCAGGAAGAGTGGTTTTTTATTGACAAGGACTTTTTCAAAAAAAAATTGGTTGATTCCATGACTCGCAGATGCAATGAAGTTATGAAAAACAAAGGTAGAGCCTCTAAATATTAAAATAAAACAATTTTTTAACAAAAAATTAAAAGATATGCCTCTAAAAATTGAATCCTTTTACGCGTTTCTATTATTTTTTCCAGCAAAAATATTGACTCTTTACATTGTTTGTCATATAGTGTATTAAAATGTTAATGAAAAGAGGGTTGATTATGTTTTTTCTTATGCTGTATGTCTGATAAACAAAACTGCATATAAATTTTTTTTTAACAAAACTAAACTTGACTAATATACTTACAAAATTGGAAAAAAAGCTTTCGTTTCTATTATTTTTTCCAACACTGTATATACTTTATAGGGTCGGAAAATTATATTGTGGAAATTACAAACGGAATGACAAATTTATATATACCCTTCTCACGAAGGTGAAGGGTATAAAAATAACGGTTTTGTTCAAATAAAATTTGATTTCATTTAGTCGCTGACTGCATTTGATTTGCTTTGCTTTAATTGCAGTTTTGTGTTGATCAGTTAAAAAGCTAAAAGTTAAATCAAATTAGTAAATAACAAGTGCCTTGGAATGTTTTGCAAGAATAAAATTGGTTTACAAATTATTTTAAGTGAAAATTTACAAAAATGTCAACAAGTAACAGGCATTGGTAAAAACACAACCAAACCATGGAATTCAGTGAAAAATGAGCTGCTGAAACAGCTTCAGAACGAGAATCATGTCTTCAGAAACATCGCGAAAGGGCATATACGTCTAGAGACGCAGAAACGGAAATAAAACGCGAATCACGGCCTCAGAAAATATATCGCAGTGCATCTTCATCGAGAGCTGCAGAGACACCCCAACAGCATATTGAAAGAATACATGCCAATCGCTCCCGAATGGCTCGATCAAGAGTAAGAATCGATTTAAAGTTGGCGGCATTTCATTACAGTAAGGATGATGACTACAGGAATCACAAGGACGTGCTGATTGGCGCAATGAACAAACTTTGCTTACATTGCAGCGTTTTGAAGTTCCCTAAGGAATACTCGAGTATGTGCTGTTGGCACGGTAAAGCTGTTCTGCCACCAATTAATGAGTCACCAGAGCCACTTCTAAGTTACATATAAGGCGTCACTCTGATTCCCAAGCACTTCCTTCAAAATATCCGAAAGTAAAACTCATGCTTTCAAATGGCATCCTTCGGGGCAACTAATATCGTAAACAACGTCGGTTGCATGTCCACCCTTAAAGTTCAATGCCAAATGTACCACAGAATTGGATCATTGCTACCGCTTCGCAATGATGATGCGAACATCAAATTTATTTCACTGGAAATGAAGCCACAGAAGCCGAACGCTATCAACGAACATGCGTGTGCATTTGCTGCAAGACCCTTCTGTCGAAACATTCTCAAAACAATTGTTGGACATCAGAAATGGAAAAATTCCAACTGATCCCTCCACAAATGAGATTTCGTACCCGCCGAACTACATTTCACTGGAAATGAAGCTTCAGAACCCAAACTTCCCACCGAACTTCTACCAAATGCAAATAAATATTCAAGCCGTTGTCGACAAAGTATTCCCAAGTCTTAAAACCAACTACAAAAATTTTGGCACCAAAAAATTATGATATCAACCAGCTCAATGAGCAAATTCAATTGAAACTGTCTGGCAAAACAATGAAATACAAATCGATTGACACAGTAATGGACGAAGAACAAACCGTCAATTATCCTACTGAATTTTTGAACTCTTTGGAACCAGCCGGAATGCTACCACAAGTATTAACATTGAAGGTTGGATCACCAATAATGCTTCTCCGCAACTTAAACGCGCCAAAATTATGCAACGGAACAACATTGACCATACAAAAATTGTTCACTAAATTATATTGAGCCAACAATCATTGATGGCAGATTCAAAGGCGAGGTCGTACTGATTCTACGCATACCGATGACGTCCAACGGCTTACCATTTTAATTCAAGCGGCTCCAGTTCCAGTTTCGTCTTACCTATGATGTAACCACTAACAAAGCACAAAGCCAATCGTTGACTATTACTGGCATACATTTTTATATTTTTACTCCAAACAAAAAAAAAAAAGAAACATTGTATATCCCCTGGCCTTAAGATGAATTCATAAATATCCCATTTTCCTTAAATACATTCGTTTCATTTATATATTTATAGATATCTGTTACAACTTTGTCATCTGGCTACAGATAATAAGTGTTTCAGGTGCGAAGTGAGGTCTGGGCAGTCCGTGCTTTTATTTTGTCCCACACTGTATATTAAAATCGAGATCAAGATGCACTATAAAACAGATGTTTTCTAAGGTCAGCTACGAGGACTGGGTTCAGCTAGTTTATTATATTCTTAGTATATTGCATGTCCCTATTTTCGGAAATAACATTTACGCTTTATATGAATAATCGAAACAGGCCTCTTAATTGTTTTGAGAAGCGACTTACTAAAACCTTTTTACACAGTGATATACCAATGCTTAATATAAATATTGTTACGAAGTTGCATTACCGGTCTGTAATGGCTGCTTGTAACATTCTGCATGTTTATAAACTTCTATCTATTAACAATGTTGGTAACACGCTGTTATTAACTGTGTTTGTAAGTATAACAACATTAACTGCTAAAGCTGCTAACATTAACATAGCTGCTAAATGCTCTAGAAATAGAACATTCTTGTTTTGTCCATTAGATAGATAATTCATGAAACTTCTAGAAGATGGTACTGTGTATATAAATAGTAACAGATAATTGCAGTTGGTCAGTTTATCATAGGTGCTGTTAGAATTAATATCAAGTGCATTACCAGTGTATTCTTGTACATTATAAATTGTGTAAGAAAGTGATTTTTTAAATTATTGGGTAAATTTTAACAAATAAAGAGTTGTTACAATTTTAAACTACTAAACTTCTTTTATTTGCAATTTATTTTAAAGTTGTTTTTAAAAAGAACCGACTTTATTGTTTGAGTATGATTATGGGCCAGAGATGTTAGGTTTTAGAAAATATTTAATTTTATTTATTAATATTTTAACCGCTATTGTTAAAAAAACTCTTATGTTAAAATTCTTTTTGGTATGGTGGCCAAGAATAGTTTTTTTGGTTATTGCTTTTAATTACGAACTTACAAAAATGGACACCATTACTCTATTTATATGGGAAATCTTAATTAGGTGATTAAACCGCGTGGAATTTTAAATGGTTACAATATTAAAAAATTACAAAATATTAAGAATGTATACATAATTTATAAATACACTAGCTAAAACCCGGTGTGCTTCGCTACCCGTATCGTAATGAAATAAAAAGTTTAGAGTTAAACAATATTTATTAAGGGCCTGGCTCACTAAATGCGAACGAACATTTTCTTTCTTATTTTATATTGAAAACAACAAATAAATTTGAATTTTTGTTATTGTTTTCAATATAAAATAAGAAAGAAAATGTTCGTTCGCATTTAGTGAGCCAGGCCCTAAGTTATTAAAATCTACAGTTTTCCTTTTAAATTAATTCTTATTATATTATCTTATGATTTACAATATACTTATGTAGTTTATCTAAAATTAGTTTATATTTTAATAAGTAGTACATTATTTGTTTCTTATTTATAACCTTAATGTTAAATATAGAAGTTTATAGAAAAACATTTTTTATTTAATGTTTGATATATATATTATTTTTATTAATTATTTTTTATTCTAACGCCTTATATTTTTGGTTTTTCCTTCTGGTGCATATACATATGAGTCTGTGAGTTTTCCCACTCGCGAACATGCAACATAAAGCTGTCCATGTGAAAAACATGGATTTTCTAGATTTAGTCCACAAACTTGCAAAGACTGACCTTGAGCTTTATTAATTGTCATTGCAAATGCTAGGCGAATAGGAAACTGCAATCGCTTAAAATCAAATGGCATTTCCGAAGTTATCATCGGAATTCGTGGCAGCAATACATCTGATCCATTGTACTTCCCAGTTATAATGGTCGCCTCGATTAGATTGTTCATTAATTTCTTTACTATAAGTCGAGTGCCATTACAAAGTCGTGGTGGATCAATGTTTCTTAGTAAAATAATAGGAGCACCAATTTTCAACTGCAAGTCATATGGTGGAAAGCCCGGTAAATCTAACGAATTTAAAAATTCGACTGGATAATTGACGACATCCTCAATATTTGTAACAGTGTCGATTGATTTATAAATTTTTAGATTACCATCGATGGTATTCGGAATGTTGCTGTTGATGGAGTTAACGTCTATATTTTTGGCTGCCAGTTACGCGCGTTCACATAACCATTGCTTGTTTTTAAAATTTTTTCCGATATTGGGGAAAACGCAATTTATTAACTATTCTATAGATTGCGTCATCCTGCAGAAGTCATTGAATTGCTCACACAAAATGTAGAATCTACATATTTTCCTAAATAAGCAATAAATAATATTTACTTCGTACAGGAAATATGGTAATAAAAGATTCTATCTCATGTAATTTCGAAGATTAGTATTTATATATACTTTCACAGGTATACTAATTTTAACTTAACATTATTGATTGATCATGATTTTTCTCCACGTATAAAATACAAATAAGCACACAATCATACAAACAAACACACATTCACTTTTATATATATAGATAAGGGTTTCAAATGTATAAAATTTTAACATTTACTTAATATTGTTGGTATTCAGCGCATTTCTGTCCTAAATATTAATATTGATAGATGATATAGCTTTCCCTATTTATAATTTGTCATCATATGTATGGGAGGTGCCACGCCCACTATTGATAGTCCGCCCATTCTTGTCCTAAATATTAATATTGATGGTAGAATAACCGTACCATATATCTTATTGTTTCCCATATATACATTTTTTTTAATTATCATCATATGGGAGGTGCCACGCCCTCTGTGGCTACTACTCCCATTTTTGCCGCAAATATTTAAACAACCAGTGGAATTGCTCATGCAAAATTTGAGGACAATAGCTATTATAGTTTCCTAAATATTTGATTTTTAAAATTAACTTTGTATGGGAGGTACCACGCCCACTTAAAATTTCAAAACAAAAAGTAGCCTATAGCTCCTTCCAGACATACATAAATATACTGTAAAAATTTCAAGCAAATCGGTTCAGCCGTTTAGCCGTCTATAGAGCCCAAACTAATAATAATAAACATACATACATACAGACACACATTCACTTTTATATATATAGATACATATTTTAAAATCTTTAGTATGTTTTGAACTTTACCATAACTGGAAAACATTAAAAAGTTTTAAATTAAATGTAAAAGACTTGGAGACATTTTTCACCACTTGTTACACTCTTTAGTTAAAATTAATATACACACTTACATACACACATCTGTATCGTAGTAATACACAATTTAAGTGCATTAAAAAGTGTTCACGCAAAATATCAATTAATTTTTGTCCCATCCAATACCACTGAAAGAAGAAACGACTAATATGGGTAACATTTTTGAACTATTTATGTTTCTCGTAACTGATCAATGTGTTGGCTGGGTGAGATCTGGTTGGGGATGAATATTATCAAGGAGCTAAAATAAAATTGATATTATTTAATACTGTACAACAATAAGTACTATATAGTACAACACCTTACAATGTACACTTTACTATATATGTATATAAGTATATATATTGGCCCATAATCATAGTCGAAAATAAAGTATATTTTAAGAAAAATAAAGTCGTCTCTACTTAAGAGTGGACTTTAGGTCTACCATAGACAAGTTAAAGAATACTTCTGACGTTAAAGTCGATTGTAAATATAAAACAAGCTGAAGTTGTTTAATTCATTTAACAACAGCATTAGCTGTTCTTCACCACGTAAAAAAGTTCGACAAAAAGTCAAAAATGTTTAAGTTACAAGACATTGGCAGAGATTTTGCAATTTTTGAATATTTTTATTTTAAAATTGGTTTTTAAAAGAACCGAATTTATTGTGTGACTATGATTATGGGCCATTATGTTTAATATAGTTTTACTTTGTTAAATTTTACCAATTTCCGTACATAAAAACTGAAATTCCTCAAACTATTGCTTAATTCACAAAACCCCTTGTATCTTTGTATCGACTGTATTATTGTATTAGAATACAATAGTGTAAGCTTGTTGTTGGAAATTTTCATATAAAACTGAAATACACTTATACACTTTTATTTTTTATGTTTTTAAAAAGTTGTATTGGTTTCCCAGTTATTAATGTAATTTAAATCCAGTTATTGGGAAGAAGAATAAAAATACATACAATATTACTTTATGTCAGCAGTAAATTTATAGTTTTCGCAAAAAATGCATTAATTTACTTATTTCAGTTGTATTTTTAATTTTTTTCTAGATTTATTTATTTGAATTTTGACTTTTAAAATACAAAATACATTCATACAATATACAATGGGTGTACACAAACAAATAAACAAAAAGTGTATTTAATACAAGATACACGAAACAAATTGTTGTGAATTAAGCATATGTGATATCTAATTAACTCTTGTTGTATTTAAATGAAATATAAGCACTTTCAAAAATAAAACTTGGCCGAGATTGGATAGGGTTGAAGAGGGCTTAGCTAGGTCTACAGAGGATATCAATGAAGTGGGAGAAGCAATCGATCCCGAAAATATTAAAACTTCAAATACTGCAGTAGACAAAATACAATCAAAACCAAGTGTGTTTTTAAAATAAAGGAGCCACATGAATCAAATAGGTATACCACCGCAAGTTTCTTCGTAAAGCGATGACTGTGAAGAAACATATTCTCCAGTGATTCGCTACACATCCTTAAAAATGTTTATCTCCTTAAATGTAAAATATACAATCTTGAAATTGAACAAGAAGAGTTGAATGAGCAAATATTTATTCATCAGCCAGAGGATGTAAAATGTGCAAATTCAAGCTTAGTTCAAAAACTAAACAAAGAATTATATGATTTAATTACAGCCTGTTTTTGTTAAATGAATAAATTTAATAGTTGGTAAAAAAAACGAGAATTGTATGTGAGTGAAAACAAAATAGCTTTATTTTTCATGTATTTTTCGTTTTTATCAAATGATTTGATCGTTCAAAATTAAAGAAATGTCAAAAATAGACGATAAAAAAATGCCAATGAAAATTCCAACAAAATAAAATACACCAAAAACATATAGATATGGATTCACGTTGTTAATTCTTATATTTTTTCTAATATTCATCGCATCTGTTACAAATATTTCAGTATTTTCCAAGCACTATTATTTTTGTTTACCTCTAAAGAGAGGAGATAGGGGGTTATGTCTTCCACAAAAATTATCCCCATAAAATTCGACAATATAACTCTGATATATAAGAATTCTCTCAGGCATTAACTTACAACATTTTTTTAGTAAGTATAATGTTGCCTTCGATCAAAAAATTAAAACTTTGACCCACTGTAAAAAAAAAACTCAGACCAGCTGGACTATAAGTTTATTCTACAAAAATGTTGCGTAGATCATTTTTGTAGAACATGCCCTTTTAGAATTATTAGACGGTGTTATAAAATGTCATACGCTATAAGAGGAATAAAGGACAAACTCTGTTGAAAATGGCAAGAATCTGTAGTTATTTCAATTATAAATAGATGAATTAGTTAATATTTTTATACATTTTAAATAAAATATCTTCTCGGTAAACTAAATTTTGCAACTATATATAAAATACTTTTACATAACATTTTTCCAATCTTAATAATCGGAACTAAGTCCCAACAACAAACATTGAATATGGATATTAAAGTGTTTATGTCAATTTAATTTCTATAATTCTCATCATATTAAGGTGGAGGGTATTTAAGATTCGGCATAGCCGAATAAAGTTCTCTAACTTGTTTTATATCAACTCGTTTCAGATATCATAATAAGCAAAGCCCAATATTATGTAACAAATGTTCATCGTGCTCGTTCGAAACATATTGATGTGCTTGATCATTTTATTAGAGAAAAAAATAATGATAAAAATTATTAATCTCCACTACAACATGCATTTAAAAACAGATATCAATAAGACTGCTTTACATGCTAGTTTGAAATATCTACACAGAAAAAATTTAATAGTAAAAAACTGAACAAACGTTTAGTTTTTCGGAATATTTATTAGGTTTTTTGCACCCTGAATGCCTGTAGTAGAAACCCGAATAAAACGTTCAGCTTTTTACTATATAGAGTTCAGGTTATTCAAAAGTAAACGGGCGTTCAGGTTTTAACTATATTCGTTTAATTTTCGCAATACTGATCGAGAGTTTAGTTTTTTATCCGATGCGTTCAATTTCTTCATTACTGAACGTAAGCTTATTATTTTACCAGCTGCGTTCAGAAAATTAAATAAAAGATTTTTAAATGTTTTTTAATATTAATAAAATTTATTCAATATATTCTACAAGCATTATTCATACATAAATGTTTACATAAACAACTATTTCTATAAGTCACCGAAACCTGCTCTTCCTGTGGAAATTCCCTGTATATGTCATCGGAAATTACCTTAAAATCAGATGGTGTTAACATGTTTACGTTAATGATGGCGTTTTCCAGGATTTTATTTATTATTTTGTCTCTGTACTCAAATGATAAACAAGTTATACTGCCTTCAGTAACACAATTTTTTAAAATACACACCGTCTTGTTCCTCTTCTTAAAAGGCTTCTTACGAAATTCATACACGATTCCTGCTTCTACATTAAACAATTATTAAATATTGACTACATAGGTATATGCACATTAGAGTGACAATCAGTTGTATGGAAAAACATTTGAGTTCGATTTTTGAAGAGTGCCGGGTGGAATATTGTGACACTAGGTTTAAAAGATAAGTACTGAAAATTTAAGCCAAATCGGACAATGATTTCGGGACGCGCATCGAGGTCAAAGGTCAGATATATGTAAAATTTTACTATCTATATGAAATAAATTTGTAAAACTCCTTAACTTTCTGCATTATGTAACATAAATATGTAGATTTATTTATATTAATGAAAATTACAGTCAAGAAAATATTTTTCAGATTAAACCTATATCTCCTTTGGGTCAAATTGACCCACAAACTGTATTATCGTTAAAATTCGGAAAAAATGCAAATTTTACAGTTTATGTAAAAATGTTGCTACTAAATAATTATTTTTGCAATCGAATGAATAAGAATCGAAATGTGTACGCAATTTTCGTTGTAATGAGATATAAAAGATAAAAATTGGTTAAAAAATTTTAAAGTTATTAAAAATTCCTCAGACCATTAACGTGTCTCAGGCCACTTGAACAAGAAATCTAGGAACAAAATTAACATATTTTAAGAAATATTAAAATAAAAGCTAATTTTTACTTAAAATATATCCGTCCATAAATAACGGAGATATGAGCGAAAATCCGAGACCTCTATTTTTGGTCTATTTTTGATCTATATCTCGATTACTAAGTCATAAATATAGACAATATGGATATCTAATGATAGATATTTCAAAGTCCATTGCAACGATTTACATAAGGTTGTTGGACCTACAATGGGTCAAAATCGGGAAAAATATTTTTTAACCTGAATTTTTTTCCCAAAAAACTTTTTTTGTCATACATTTTTTTCACTAATAAATTAAAAAAAAATAAATTTTTAAATTAAAAAAATTGGAAAAAAAATTTAAAAATTGTTTAAAAAAAAAAATTAAATTTTATTTTAAAATATAATTTGGTGAAGGGTATATAAGATTCGGCACAGCCGAATATAGCTCTCTTACTTGTTTTTGTTGCTATTGCTTATACGATACATTTTAGAGTGCTATCTGCACCTGAGATCGATTTTACCGAAAGAGTCAAAGTGCAATGTTACTACAATACAGTTTTTCAATTCTTCGGTATACGATTATTATTTAGCGACCGCTCTACAGAAAAAACCAAACATATGAAAGTTATAGAAGATTCAGATATTCGGCTATTTACATGAGCGTAGAAAAATATAAATATTTTATTTTTGTTGTTTTTTCAGTACACTAAGAAGCAGCGATCATATGAATGATAAATTTATACAAAATAACAAACGAATTTTTAATTGAGGTTTATTTAAACATTACATGTTATTTCTTTCTGTATAGTGTCACCTATGCATATGCAATTACCATATGTATAGGTTGTGTATATGTATACATCTAAACCCACTTACACTGCCCTACAGTTAAGCAAGTAGTCAATGTATCCCTTATAAACAGTAATCGTCACAAATGTCTTATGACTTGGCTAACTCCAATTAATATATTTTTGTTATTTGACATGTAGTGCAAAGAGGAGACAATTGGTTACTTTATACATCCCAGGTGATCTAGCGTGAAGACAATTGTCACTTAAGTGTCTCTAAGTAATCTGGGGTGTAGTCACTTTAAACTTTTTGTGAGTAATTCGTTCAAACTGGTTCTATACAAATTGTGTTTATATAATTCTCATACAGTTAATTTTTATTTTTGCTTAAGTATACTGATATCCCATGTAACATAGCATGAAGTCAGTGTGTTTTCACTTTAAACGTTTATTTTGTACTGCACTTTAGAAATTAGTTATTTATAAGCTATCGTTATTTATTGGACTACTTATGATATGTCTCTTTAGCTGACTATTTGAGGTCAATTAGCACCCATACATGTTAAAATAAGTAGTTATGTAGCTAATCAAGTTACCAGTAAGGTAACTGACGCTATTTAACCAGTATGTTAATCCAATGCGGTGACGACTTTGGACCAGCTATTAGACAGTCTCATTGTAGTCAAAAATGGTCAATTGACCCCCTGCTTAGGACATGAACCTATTAAAATACCTAGTCACGTAGCTATTGAAGTAAGAGATGCATTACTTCATTACTTGCTATCACTTTTGACGAATACATATCTAAATGGTGGTGTTTGCCTTGGAGAGGAACCGAATGATCCTCATGCAGATTGAATTGGCGAGCATTGTGATATTTTGAACTCTAAGGACTGCACTAGAACATCTTCTCGTGGATCACAATGGACCCACTGGTTCAAGTGTGTTCAAATGAGTCTGACAACTAAAGGTAGGATCACACATGGCAAATATTTGAGGAAAAAGACGTAACCACTAAATAAATTGTATATGAATTCTTTTATTTATTTCAAAAACTTATTTTACTTATAATGATTCAAAACAAATATTTAGTTTTATTTGATGCTATTTGATCTTATAAAACACTTGTTTGTGCAAGAGTAAACAACGTCAAATAAATTTGTGCTAAAACAGTGGTTACGCTTTTTGAGTTAAGCCTTCCTAACCTAACGTGTTTGAGATTTTGTATGAACAATTCATACATATGTATTTACTTGTATATGTACGTACAACAGTTTTGTATATTTTTCATATTAAATTTTGCCTGCAGACTAAACGGTGTCTGTTAACATGTCACCATGCTATTCTGACTAAATTTTTACTATCATTTCTGTTGTTGCGCTGTAGTTGAAATTACTTATTGTAACTGGTATTGCAACTTTTATTGCCAAAATTAAATGAAAAACTTCATTTAAAACATTTCATACTCACTGAAATTTCATTTCATACTAGCTAAAACACCAAATTTTGTTGATGATAAATTGAAAACGTATTTACTAACAATATCCCATACAGACGCATTCTAAAGCAAACACAATACACACAAACAAATATCACCGTATGTGGAAGTGTGTATTAGGAACATTTTTGTTCCTGACTGCAGGTATGTTTAATAGGATGTATGCACGTGCGAACTTACGTATATGTCAATATCGTCATATCTCAAGAAATAGTGTTTCGAATAAAATAGTTTCTAATTTAATGTTTTACGACATGCTATTTTTACAATGTTTTTTTATAAATCGTGTTAACACAAAAAAATCCTGATATATGCCGAAAATTGTGAGTTAGACGTCTTGTGTTTTGCAACATTGCGAAACGTATGAATTTACACCTTAGATAATGTTAGTGAGTTATATTTTTAATTAAAATTTCATTAGATATGAAAAAAAGTTTTAGCAAGAATGCAGAAAAAAGTCTTTAAATTTGTTTTCCTCAATTTTTGATTGTATTTTCACCTGATATTTGCTACTGATGATTCTTTGTCGTTGTATTTGTTGGTTGATAAAATTCATCCCATCTACTAATAAAATTCAATTTCTACTTCGTCATCATTATGTTATACTTCCTTTGATTTTTTCAAGCACTTCAACATTGTGTACTTTTGTTGCCAAATACACTGGTAGAAATTAAATTCTGTAATATATTTGTAAAATATTTTGGAAATATGTATAATATATCGACTAGCTTAACCCGGTGCGCTTCACTACCCCTATCGTAGTAAAGCGGGTAACACTGTAAAGTCAGATTTTTTATATTCGGTCTGTGGGCGGAGGGGTGTGTAAAAATCAAATTTTTACATTATACCGTTAATGCCATCTATATATATTAAAATCGATATTTATATGTATGTTCCGCATGGTCTCAAAAACGGCTGGACTGAAAAGCCTAGAGGGTGACACTGTAAAGTCAGATTTTTGATTTTCGGTCTATGGACGAAATGGCGTGGCAGAATCAAATTTTTTTACTATACCGCTAATGACATAAAAAAAGATTATTATATAATTCTTGATCGACCTTTTCTTAAATTCTTACAAAGAGTTTATTTAGTTTCCTATATACAAGTGATTGTTTAAAAAAAAAAATTTGAAAAAAAAAATTTTTTAAAAAATAATTTTTTCAAAAAAAATTAATTTTGTCGACCAAAAAAATTATTTTCCAATTGGAGAAATACATACATAAATACTTTTTTTATTCCCAACGTTCAAACAATGACAATTTTCATTTCGTTGCTTAACATCATTCTAAAAATTTTAATTCAACGTGGTGTACTCTGAAGCGAATTATTTGGTATAAGCGAAGAAAGGAATACATTTCAACACATATCCGGTACTATAAAAGATCTTTAATATTATCAATCGATGATAAACAATTTTGTTTACTCTTGCATATTAGGTGCATGAATAAGGGATTTCCATATGAAATCTATGAAAAAAAATAATATTTTGAATAACTCTCCGCATTCCACTTTTAATAAAAAATAACGGTTTTATTCGTCTAGAGCCGCAGAAACGGGAAGAGAACAAGAATCACGGCTTCAGCAAATACGTCGCATTGCGTCTTCATCGAGTGCTGCGGAGACACCTCAACAGCATATCGAAAGACTAGAAGCCAATCGCTCCCGAATGGCTCCATCAAGAGAAAGAATCGATTTAAAGTTGCCGGCATTTTATTACAATAAGTATGATGACTACAGGAATCACAAGGACGTACTGATTGCCACAATGGACAAACATTGCTTACATTGCCGCGTTTTGAAGTTCCCTAAGGAATCCCAGGGAATGTGCTGTTTGAACGGTAAAGTTATTCTGCCACCAGTTATTGAGCCGCCTATATGTATGTTCTAAGTTACTTTTCCGGCGCCAATCCTATTTCCAAGCACTTCCTTCAAAATATGCAAAAGTGCAACTCATGATTTCAAATGACGTCGGCTTCATGCCCACCTTTAATGTTCAAGGCCAAATGTACCACAGAATTGGATCATTGCTCCCGCTTCCCAATGATAATGCGAAGTTCTTTCAAATTTATTTCACTGGAAATGAAGCTACAGAAGCCGAACGCTATCAACGAACATGCGTGTGCATTTGCTGCAATACCTTTCAATTGTTGGACATCAGAAATGGAAAAATTTCAATTGATCTCGCCACAAATGAGATTTCGTTGTTGACAAGGCTCCCAAGGCTTCCCAATTCTTACAACCAACTACAAAAATTCGGATTGGCTGTGGGAACATGCAATTTTGGCACCAACAAATTATGATGTTAACAAGCTCAATAAACAAATACAATTGCAACTGCCTGGCGAAACAATGAAACGCAAATCGATTGACACAGTAATGAACGAAGAACAAACCGTCAATTATCCTACTGAATTTTTGAATTCATTGGAACCAGCCGGACTGCCACCACATGTATTAAAATTGAAGGTTGGATCGCCGACTTTGTCCGATACTGTATATTAAAATCGAGATCAAGATGCAATATAAAACAGATGTTTTCTAAGGGCCAGCAACGCGGACCGGGTTCAGCTAGTTTAATATAAAAGTAATTCCAAAATTATAATACAATATGAGAACATAATATTTTAATCGAATTAGAATTGGCGCCAGTTTGCGCCGAACAGTGGATCAGAATCGTTTTTTATCGACCAAAACTCTGTAACTTTTGAATCAATAGAGATATTTTAGAAATTTTGTTTTGATGGATAGATATTTTCTTGATTTTCTCCAGTTTTAATTTCATTAATATTGTTGAGAAATTTAAGGCTTTATTTTTTTTAAATCATTTAGTATGAACATGTTTATTTTTATACCCTCCACCACCACAAGTGGTGAAAGAGGGTATATATACGTTTGTCATTCCGTGTGTAACATTGAGAAATATTCATCTGAGACCCAACTAAGTATATATATTATTGATCCTTATGAAATTTTAAGTCGATTGAGCAATGTCCGTCTGTCTGTCCGTCTGTCCGTCTGTCTGTCTGTCTGTGTAAAACACTCTCACGTCCAAACTACATAAGCAAAATTAATGAAATGTATACCAAAATATTTATAATTTTTCTAAGCAGTTTGGTATTGAAAATCAGCAAAATCGAATTCGTAGAACCAGCGTTATGGATCAAAATGTAAGACAACCTCCAAAAATTTTGATAATTTTCACATGATTTTTTGTGACTTTGGGTAAATTCATTGCAGAGAATACCATGAAATTTTGCACTCATTATTGGTATGATAAAAGGAAAAATTCTGTTAAAAATGGAAAGAATCGGTCCATAATTTCTCGTAGCCCCCATACAAATTTCTTCCCGAAATATGGTGCTATGGTATATAAATGCCCATAGAATTGCAGTATCCATACAAAATTCAGCACAACTATGTTTCGTGCAAACAGAAATCGCGAGACTAATTTTTTTTTCGGGATCGGGCACTATTTGACCCTAGCCCCCATATAAAGTTTACTTCCGAAAATCATTTAAATACACTTAAATATCTCATATATATCGGTATTAGGTTGAAATTCGACTTGCATAATCCCCATGCACATGAAAATCGCTGTAGGGAATTTCATGATGATCGGCCCATAATTGGTTATAGCTCCCATATAAGCACCACTTCTAAAAACCACGTTAATTTTCATAAATATCTGAAAAATATCGTTATCGAATTAAAATTTTACAGAGATCGGTAGTATTAATCCAAAAATGATACTACTAGATTGTGTGAATATCGGTTCATATTTGACCATAGCTCCCATATAAGGTCCATTTCCGAAAATTACTTAAATACTAATAAATCTCTTATAAAAGCTTCTATCTGGTTAAAATTTCAAACAAATATTTCCATTATATACGAAAATCGATGTTTTGAATTTTATGAAGATCGGCCGATAATTGGTCATAGCTCCCATATAAGGACCACTTCCGAAAAACACATTAACCTCTATAAATATTTTAAATATATGGATATCGAACTAAAATTGTGTACAGATCAATAGATTGTATCCAAACATTATACTACTGGGTTTTGTGAATATCGGTCCATATTTGACCATAGCACCCATATTAGCTCCATTTCCGATAATCACAATTATACCGATAAAACTCTTGTAAATAATGTTATGGAGGAAAATATCAAGCAAAATAGGCCTCAAATACATAGAAATCACGTTAAAATATTTAATTATATCTTCCAAATAAGTCGCACATCCGAAAAATACATTAACGCATATATACACTCATATCGGTAAAAAATGTAACGGATATAAGTTTCAAGTAGATTTGGTGACCATGGGTTCATAATTGTATATAAAGGCTCACATCCGGAAAATTCATTAGAACAGAACAAAAATATACTTTTGAAGTTTGACTAAATATATTTGTTTACCCTTTTTTATACTCTTTCACTTCACTTGTGGTGAATAAGGAAAATGTTAAGCCAGTCGGTAGTGTTAACCAATTATTAAGTATATAAATTGTTAAAAAGTACATTTTATTCCTATTATAAAATTATAGACTCTGTTGGAAATAGTAGGAATATGTAGTTATTTCAATTATAAATTGCTGAATTAGATAACATTTTTATACATTTGAAATAAAATATCTTCTGCGTAAACTAGTTTTTCTATTTTGTTTAAAACAAGTGGTTTTATTGAAGAAAGCACATAATTTGTATGTAGTCCAAAATGTGTATTATATCAGGATTCTATAATCCATAAAGTGGCTTAAAAAAAATTCGGTTATAGTCCTAATTCGCTTATAGTCCACAAAAATTGTGCAACTGTATTTGTAGACTATAAGCGAAAACTACTGTATTACATTAACATTTTACCAATCTTCATAATCGGAGCTAAGTCCTAATAACAAACACTGAATATGGATATTAGAGTGTTTATACCAATGTAATTTCTATAATTTTCATCAAATTTAGGTGGAGGGTATTTAAAATTCGGCATAGCCGAATATAGCACTCTAACTTGTTGTATGTCTATTCGGCATAACCTAATGTAACATACTTAATGTAACATTCTTATTATATTGCCTTTATGTTCATAATAGTAAAAGGTAACTTTAAGTAATAGAAGAAGGTATCTTTAAAGTTACCTTTTAGTATTACGAACATAAATGCAAGTTGTAACAATGAATTAGCCCTTTTTTAGCCACTTTTTAGCCTTTTTTTTCTAAGTATTTAGCCATTTTTGTTCACCAAGAATTGGCAACACTGCTGCTACGACTTAGTGCCAATAAGTTTGCTATTGAATGGCAATAAAATTTGGAATAACGGTGTTAAAAAAAACTGGACTTTTGGAAAATGAAATTAATATCGGCGGTATTAAGAAACAAATTTAGAAAAATGTTTTCAGTAAAATTCTTGAAAAATTTTGATTTTGCTCATATATGTAAGTCTCAATAAATTGCTCACAAATCGCATATTTTTATGACTGCAGTTGGTGTTTCCAGCCTTATTTTTTAGGACATTTCGTCCAACTCTACTCGGAAAATACTCTGCCCGAGCCACATAATGGCTCTACGTTTATGATTAATAATTTTCACTATGCAAGAGAATCTTCTAATTGCGGCGCAAAGTGGGGGAAATTAAACAAAAGTGGAAATAAATCTGTAACTTCTAAACGAATAGCCCGATTTTAATAAGTTTTAGTTTTGAATTTGGACTTATAACACAAAGGGGGGACCGAGCCACAATGCCCCAAAGTGGGGCACCTCGGGTACATCAAAAATTAAAAATGATGCCAAATTTTTGTTTGCGATTCGATTTAAATGATTTTTATATATGTGGAATCTACTCAACGAGATCTAAAAAAAACATTGCCATATATTATCTCTTATAGTTTACGAGTTATTCGCATTTTAAAAGTAAAATTTTATACTTTTTTACCTAGCTTTCTCTACTTTTTTGCTAAAAAAGGGATCCAATTCTTTCACGATTTTCTTGAAATATCTTTTTTTTAACAACAAATTTATTAATAATAGTAAGAAAAATTGTTTTTACTGAGTCAAAAGTTATGTGCATTCAAACTTAAAAAAAGTAGTTTTTTCGCAAGTTTTTTTCGAAAAAAGTACATTACATTAATTTTAAAATATACAGAAAATAAGAAAAAGATAATTAATTTGTTAACATTTTTCTAAGAGTGTTATAAAAGCTAATTAATGTGAAAATTCACATTACTGCGTGGTCCAGATCCTTCCGAAGTAGACCAATTTTTTATGTAAATTTCAAATTTAGACAACATTTTCTCAAATCGCATAGCTGCTTTCAAAAAATTAAGACCAGCTTTGTATGTCCCAATATGCTCTTCAATATTGTGCAAAAGGATTTCATAGCCACGCGCTGGGTGCCTTCAATAGAACCAAAAATCAAAAAAATCACAATTTTTGGATTTTTTTAATATTTTTTTGGGAATTGTGCGCTTGTCAAAAACAATTCACTAATTTCTTTTTCACTTTGTATTTCGATCAAAAGTTTCTATAGAAGTGTAAAATTTCATTAAAAACGATTTATAAACAAAACTTTTATTGTATTTTAAAAATTTAAATTTTCCAGAAAAATCAGCTACCAATTTTTATTCCCATATTTTTGAAATAAGTCTTCTACAGTTTTTTTAGTTTTTAAAAATTGCGTACATTTTTGAAAATAGGACATAATTTCCTCTAGTCTCTTTAATGGCTTCAAAACTCATAACTCACAGTAACTAACTTCATTTTTTAGTGTTCTCCGGTATTTGGTTATGCAAAAGTCAACAATGCAGTGCAAAAAATATATTACAAATCGGCAAGATTTTATAATTTTCTATATGTTGTTGATTTTGAATCCATAAATTTGACTAGAAGAAACAAAATGATATACATATTATATATAAAGGTGTAGGAAATTATGTCCTCTTTTCAAAAATGTACAAAATTTTTAAAAACTAAAAAAATTATAGAAGACTTTTTTTGTTCTTTTACTTTCAAAATTGTTTTTCTATATCTCGAAGCACTTTCGCGGCTTATTAGAAGCCTATGCGGATCTGATTTTTACTTTCAATTGAAAATTCCGAAAAACATCATCGAATGCAAATTTAAAATAAACATAACACCATTCAAGGAAATTACACATAATCTGACGTGACGCTACACACTTTTGAAAATGAATATAAAGTTAACTATTTGTTTAATAACCGATTTTTTTTTTGTGGTCAGTTTATTATACCCTACACCACCATAGTGGGTAGGGTATAATAAACTAATCCATAGGGTATAATGGATTTGTGCAGATGTTTGTAGCGCCCAAAAATATTAGTCTAAAACCCACCTTAGAATCACTTTCTGAGTCGATTAAACGATGTCCGTCCGTCCGTCCCTCTGGCTGGTTGGCTGGCTGTCCATGTAAACCTTGTGCGCAGAGTACAGGTCGCAATTTTGAAGATATTTCGATAAAATTTAGTAAATATAATTTTTTCTGCTCAAGGACCAAGCCTATTGAAATTGGCTGAAATCGGTCCATTATAGCACCTAGCCCCCATACAAATGTCCTCCCGAAATTGTACTTTATCGGTCATAAATGTTTAATTTATACAGGTTTTTCTCCAAATAAATTCTATACATACCGAATTTGTGTTACCAAATTTTGTTATGATCGGTCCATAATTAGTCATAGCTCCCATATAAGACCTGCTTCCGATAATCACTTTAACGAGCATAAATCTCCTTAAAATGTTGGTATACACATAAACTGCAACATAAATAACTTTCGTATAGACATTAATCACATGACCAAATTTCATGGTGATCGGTCCATAATTTTTCATAGCTCCCATATAAGGCCCACTTCCGAAAATCACTCACGAATATATATTTTTGAATGAAAAATGTTTTTGCTCATTTACTTAGTGTAGAGTATTATAAGGTCGGGCTTGACCGACCATACTTTCTTACTTCTTTTATTAATGCTTTTGCACAATTACTCCTAGTAATATTAATTGTAAATAGAAAATGTCCCTAGAAATAAAACACAATTGACCAAAACAAAGACTTGAACTTTGTAGATCGGTATCTCGCCATCGCAACTCAAGAAAGCTTTGAAGTTTAATTTAATTAATCTTAAATAATACAAGAAAAGAAATACTGTTGGTTAACTTTTATTTTTTCGGTTTGGTTGGAACCTTCGGCAGAAATACCCATATGTAGCACTAGGAAAACGTTTTTAAAATGTTTGAAAATGAGCGAATTCACTTAATTGTGAATAAATTCGAAAAGAATCCATAGATTTTATGATCGATATCTCATTATGTTCCTATTACATGTGGGTTAGCGATAAAGCCATTTTGATTTTTTTATAACAAAAAAATTTGCTATTTTCTCATAAAAAATATATTTTTTGCTTTACTTAGAGGTTTTTTTTAAAAAAAAACTCTCCACAGATTTTTAAATTTGAACCATATTTGTACTACTGGAACCAAAAGCTTTTAAAATTTTTCGATTTTGTTGCCTTGTGTAATGGTAAAACATGATTTTGCTAATGTTTATTAGAGAGTTTAATATTATTTATACTACATATAAATTTGGCGTATATCTATAATACAAATTAAATAAATCCATTAAGAAATTTTAAATTTTGTCCAGTGTACAGTACGACTGTGAACTTGTAAGTCGCTATGTGTGTGTTTATCTTGTGGCTGATAAAATATCATTATGTGAAAAAATATATAAATACATAAGAACTCCTAAACAGGTACTTTATGATTTTTTCTTCTTTTTGACATTTTTTTTTTATTGTGTGAGTTTAAGCTCAAAATACAGAAATGGGCGAGGATTTGTAATTTTTTTTATTTTATATTTTTACTGTAACCACACAGACATAATCAAACTAACACACACACATATCCGTTTAGGGATTGTAAAATATTTCAAATGCCAGCTAAACGCCCTTAAACACCACAGACTTACAGGGGCACACAAACACATTCGATAAGGAGGAGACAACTCGATAGAACAAACGCCTGAGGCTATTGCAGCTTCCGTACGACGTTATTACATTTTCCGTGATAGCTTGTTAGAAACTCATAACGCGATAATTGCCATTTAATGTTGTCATCCGCAACAAATAGTGGATGACAAACGAACAAATGTTGAGAGAGGAAAAAGGAAAAAATAAATGGAACCAAACATACATACAAAAAAAGGTACGAGTATATTAAAAACTTTCTCCTTATACATTTAATTTTTTTTTCAAATGAAACGAAATAAAAGTTATAGAATTGACTGCTCCCACACTAAACGAATACATTTTTATTTATTTTTTTATTTTGGGACAAATTCAAAATAAAAAAAAAAAATAAGTATTAGAAATAAACAACATTTCCTAAAGAACACAACTCTCATCTACACTTAGCAGAGATAAATGTTAAATGACCGTATAATTGTGTCTAATTTACGATAAATTTTGGACCTGTTTAAGTTGCTATCTTATTTTTGGGCAACATAATGAAATTTGAACAATAACAATATTTTTCTTTATGTTTATTAATAGGGAATTTACGAAAAATAAACAAATACATATTCTGTTATCAGTAATGACTAAAATGTTATACAAAACATATGGAAATGTTCGTGTGCATATTTCAATGGAAATATCGAAACCACTAATATTACTTCAGGGTTTCACTATAGACAAATTTGTGTAACTTCTCCCTAAAGCAATAAACATTTTATAAGTCAAATCTCGAATAACTACAACGCAATATAAGTTGTGTCACGTTTTAAGTGACACAATACTGCGTCCCGCGCGGAATATAATTTCTCAATTTTATGGTATTAAATTATTGTGAAAATTTTCTTTAATAAAAATTAATGTTTTTAATGTTTTTCTAAAATGTTTCCAGATCAGGCCACGTGAAGTTTAATTTATTTATCAAATAAAATAAATAATTGGTGTCCCATATTAAATGTTTAAGTTATATGCGGACAAAAACACAATCATGGCTAATCCTGTTCTCACTTTCACCATTCACCGTATTTTTGGAAGCATAATTACAACAATATTATGTAATTTCCTCAGCATTTCTTATTATAAATATTTATATATGCTTCCAAAAATACGGTGAATGGTGAAAGTGAGAACAGGAATAACCCTGAATATGTTTAAATTTGAGTAAATTTAGTTTATGATCATTTTTCCTTAGCACATCAACAGAGTTTTGTGTGAACAAAAAGAAGCACTTTAGCGTGTGCAATCACATGTAGTGAAAAAATATAGTTGTGAATGTTTACAGTAGCCATTTTCACATTTTTAAAAGTTTTTTGAAATATAGTCACAGTAACTATTTACATGATTGTGGTAACCATATGATGGTTAACTTACGATTCACATGATTGTATATATATGATTACAGTAAACAACTATATGTTTGTGACAACCACTTTTATGATTAAGGTTTTACATATGTTGGTCTTGGCTAATTGATATCATAATCTGAGAACAACATATTATGAAATAAAGATTCATCATAACAATAGTTGTCACAAATATATACTTGTTTACTGTAACCATATATATGATTGTAATCATGTAAATAGTTACTGTGACTATAATTTTGTTAAAAAACTTTTCAAAATATTGAAATGGTTACTGTAAACATGCACAACTATGTTTTTCTCTGATTGCAGTTGGTGTTAATTGCTTTGTTTGAGGGGGCTCCAATTTAAGTGAAAAAAAAAATACCATCAGCGTGAAAAAAATATGGTTTAACTACTTATATTACAACAATTGTATTCCCTTTTACATTAGTTTTAAGAATTAATATTTAGTTTTCTAGATCATTTGCTTTCCAAAAATTTTAATCGCAATATACGCGAATTTTGAATTTAGCTGAATAAATTTAAGCTAAAATGTATTGGATCACTAATCGTATTAAGTTTTAAAATAAATTATACAGAGATGCTTTTTTATACCCCTCGATTTTGGGATACAGTTTGTTAAAAGCTTACTATTGCATTCAGATTTGAAAACATTCACGTTGGATATTCGATGTACATCCGCAACGTGTGTTGGGATAAAAGTATTGCGTTTTCCGCTTACAAGCTCTTATTTAAATAATTTGTAAACTCATTCTCTGTAGTAAGTTGCCAAAACTTATCCACAGTATTTTATATTTTTATTAGATCTTTTTTTGCTGATAAAAATTGGAGAAACGAAAATGTTAAATTTTCAAGTGGTAATTTAAATTTTGGCATTTTATAATTTCCAATCCAAAACAAAACTAAATTCATACAATAAACCAGTCTATTTTATTTAGCAGGTACCGAAAATAATAATTAATCTTGAAATTTCAAAGGAAAAAAACCATCACAAGAAAATATCGAAGAGTCAAGTCAAGCATACCATTTTGACCGTTTTCAACTATATTTTCAACAAAATAAAATGGTTTTTAAATTCTTGAGTTTTATTTTTTTTTTTTGTCAGAAATATTTGTCAGACTTTGATTTTTATTTTTTTTTTTTTTTTTGTCAGAAATAATTGATATTTTTTGTCTGACATATTTGCCAAACTATGATTTTCATTTTTTTTGGCAGAAATACAAATTAATTATTGAGTTTTATTTACATATTTGTCAGACTCTTACATATATGTAAATAAAACTTAATAATTAATATGTATTTCTGCCATAAAAATTAAAATCATGTTTGACAAATATGTCTGACAAAAAACTAACAATTATTTCTGACAAAAAAGAAATTAAAATCAAAATCTGACAAATATTAAAATAAAAATCAAAGTTTGACAAATATTTCTGACAAAAAATAAAAATCAAAAAATAACAATAATGTTGTGATTTTTATTAGAAATGTCTTAGTCCTGTGGATGTGCATCGAGAAAAACTGTATTTTTTCAAAACATTAAGATTATTCTTTTAGCTTTTCGAGTGATTATAATCTGTTGTTATTTAATAAGGGCACATAAGTACATAAATATTTATCGAAGTATAATTATATCAGTTTTTATACACACCATCAAAAGATGGTATTTCTAGCAGACCCACATCAGTATATATATTTTGGGTCCTTAAAAGATTCTAAGACGATCTCGCTATATCCGTCTGTCCATTGAAAACACGAAAGTACCCGAGCTAGCTGGCTGAAATTTTCCACATATACTCTCTGTTAATAAAGTTTGTTTGATTTTGATTTCAACTAGCCCCCATACGAATGTCCCCCCGGCTAAAATTTTGCACAACATATTGTTTGTGGGTATACAAAATTCGGCACAGCCGATATAACTCTCTTATTTGTTATTAATGCTGTGCTCTTAGTTGTTTAATAGATTGTAAGAAAATATTGCGATTTTCGGCCGGAAATTAGAAAAAAAAAATACATTTCCTCTACAGCATAAATTCATCAAATTCAATAAAGTTTACATGTTTTAAATATTAACGTACGAAATACAAACAAGTTTAAGTTCCTCTATTTGCTATAAAATTTATGGTTAAGACATATTAAAATAATATTAAAAGATAATCCAATTCATTGATTTTACACAGAGAAAACAGATTCGTAATAGCAACCGAATTTATTGCCAACACATAGAATCTTTCGGTTCTATCAACAGAAAGTCAGTTGATAAAGAAAAATTTCGGTTGAAGCAAGCAAACTTTTGTTTACCCTTCAAAAGTTTTGTAGCCACAACTGTAAAATTCGGTCTCTAAGGTAATATCATTCGATTGGCAACAAAATCGGTTGCTATCACGAATCTGTTTTCTCTGTGTAGTAAAAACAAAATTTTCTGTGTAATTTGACAAAGAAAAATTGTTTAACAATTATTCGTTTTAAAGGTAATTATAATATTTTCTAAACAAAACAAGTCACGTCTGGAATCGATTTTTTATCTTATACGTCTTTAAAAATTTATTTGCTTTTTCAATTTAAATAATTTATTAGAAAAAATACTTCCTAAGCTATTTCTGGAATCTAAAAAAAAAAATAATTTTATATCAAAATGGGGAAAATATTGGCGTATAGCAAAAATGTAACCTAGCTCCCTCTACGAGACTTCAAAATACACAGTTAAGAAATTTTTAAAAACAAATCTTAAATCTTTATGTCTCTCCTAACACCTAGCGTTAATTTTAGACCCTAGAATTAGATTCTTAGAATTTTGTGTAGATTCCGATTTTGCTATACGCCTGTCATGTTTTTTCTCACCCGAACAAATTGACCCAATATATGTAGTAATTAGAGTTCGTTTGGTGACCAGGTCACTTCATTTGTAATTATTTCCTCTGCCTACCTGCCAGATGATGAAGCAGTAGCGCCATCACTAGAGGTTTCAGAACTGGTCGAATATTGCCAAAACCGAAACCTTGGTTGGATTGTCTGCTGTGATGCCAATGCTCATCATACGGTTTGGGAAAGTAGTGACATCAACAAACGGGGTGAATTTTTACTTGAATTTATTTGCAAGAATAATAGCACTGCACAGTGGGCCAGAATCAAAATGTTTTGGAAATAAATCTGGCATTTCTAAACGGATGGCCCGATCGGGATAAAATTTGACGTAGGGGTAGCCAAGGAGCATTAGAGTTTAAGTTATTAAAATGGCTCAAAGTGGGGTACCTTCGACATGTACAATTTTTAAACACGTGCCATTTTTTTGTTTCCCATCCGATTTTAAAGATTTTTAAATTTTTGGGAAGCGTTCGACTAGGTCTTGAAAAAATATGCTTGTGTGTGTTATTTATATTTTACAATTTACGAGTTATAAGCATTTCAAAATTGAACATTTCAAATTTTGCCATACCTTGGTCCGCTTTTTTAAAAATATAGGGCGTACTTTTGAACCGAATGGACTTGAATTTTTTTCATTAGTTAGATAACTAAATTACCAATAATTCTTTTTTTATTAAAATAAAACTTTCTTTAAGAACATATAACAGTTTTATGTTTTTCTGTAAGATATCTTCACGGAGAATATTTCGGTATAAAAAACATGTCATGCGATGTTAAATACGAATGATTTCGAATTTCATTTAACAAACAAAAATACATTAATTGTTGCCACTAATACTATCAGTAATGGAACCAAGCGATTGTACTTGGAACCGACAAATCGGTTGTGGCAACGAATCTGTTTTCTCTGTGTATTATGTATTCATAAATATACATATACTCGATGCATATGAAATTGAAAAGTTTTTAAATTATTTTAAACAATGTTGAATACCGATCGTAAATCAGAAAAAAAAAAAAACATTTTTATTATTTTATTAATTTTTTATAAAAACAAGTAAGAGAGCTATATTCCGCTGTGCCGAATCTTATATACCCTTCATCAAATTATACTTTAAAATAAAAATTTTAAATAATTTTTTTTTTTAAATGTTTTAATTTTTTTTTTTTTTATTAGTGAAAAAAATTATAAAAAAAATTGTTTTTGGTAAAAAAAAAATATTCGGGTTAAAAAATAATTTTCCCGATTTTGACCGACTATAGGTCCAAATTACTATAGCCTTATATAAATTGTTGCAATGGACTTTGAAGTATCTATCATTATATATCCATATTGTATATATTAATGATTTAGTAATCCAGATATAGATAAAAAATTGGTCAAAAATTGAGGTTGTCCCGGTTTTTCCATATATCTCAGCTATTTGTGGGCCCATTTTCTCGATTTTAAATAGCGACCGAGCCGGAAGTATTTCCGATATATTGATGTATCAATTATGTTTGTAAGTTATTTTCAACATACAGACGGACATGGCTATATCGACTTCGCTATATATAATGATTCTGAATTTATATACTTTGTGGGGTCGCAAATGAAAAATGTAGAAATTACAAACGGAATGACAAACTTATACATACCCTTGGTGAAGGGTATAAAAAGCCTAACAGAACTGATTCCCTACTACAATTGGTTGGTTTCTTGCCGAATCGAACTGTAAGAAAATCAAAATAGAGTTTTCAGTTTACTCTTGATGCACGGCACCTGCTGCAAATTTATCATTAAAAAGTTATACGGGAATACAAAATTAATATTTTGAATTCCCAATTATAGATAAGCACACTAATTCTTACCAAATATTATTTTTGTAATCCCGTATATATTTTTCATGATAAATTTGCGGCAGGTGCCCGTTCATTTTTCGTTATATCTTTGGCATTTTCAGTCCGATCTTAATGTATGATAAATAAATGTTTTTGTCTCGGGAAGACCAATCTTTTACTCTAAGGGCCATTGACCTCAACTATCCCGTTTTACTATATATAACGAAAAATGTAATAAGTCGAAAAAAAATAAAAACAATTTTTTCGTAACTGCCTTGCAGAAATACATTATATTAGGGGGTGTACGGTGCCCTTTTTTGTAAGGTGGTACGCTCTAATCTATATGGATTATTGAAGCATTTTTACTAACTTCAATAATAAAAATCAATTTTATACCCTTATAACTGTTTTGAAACCTACAAATTCAACAAAAAAAACCTATGTCTACATACGGTCTACTTAGTTTTCTTTCCCATACGATCTATGTATATATTTTCATAATCTACACGCAAAAACATTAAACCACCGAAAATGTTATTAACATAAATATTTGTAAAGCAACGAGAAGAGAATGTCGTTTAAAGACTGTATTTTCATAGCTCAGAAAACTTATATTTTTTATTATTTGTAATTATTCCAGCAATAATTTTCAACACCAACCAAGCAACCACAACTTTGTTAAGCTTAAACTTGTGCAAAAAAGAATTGGTTGGCATAGCCATGACCATGAAATAATTTGAAAAATGTTCAGCTTTTTTATGATGTATTGTTTTTCTATTTTGCTATTTTAATAAATATGAAAGTATGGATGTGTATATAAATATTCTGTATGTGTCTGAATCTATAAGTTTGTATAAATTTTTAAAACTTTTACTAGAACATGACTTTTTTTTGTACTGAACTAAATGATTGCGTTACTGCTGTTTTTGTATGCAGAAAATATACGTAATTAAAAAGTCAAAACCAAACCACGACTCATTTAATAAAGAACAAAAGTTGTCTCGTGCATATTGTTCTCTCGACGCTGGTGTTGTTCTCAAAGGATGGGTACTTTGTAATAACATCCATACTTCACCCCGAGGTCATGAAGTCATGCAATTAATTCCAGTTGTTGGTCTTTGCTTGGCTTTCAGTGTTTACTTTTTTGGCGCCAGTAATTGTTTCCATAACGTGACCAAAGCATTTATTTATGGTCATTGATCAATGTTGTTGGACTTTAAGGTTTGAATTCAAATTATAGCAGATAGTTGTTTTTAAAACTAAGAATTTTGTCTTTAAAAAAAAGAAGCATAGAAAAACAATATAAGTGTAAATGTCGCTAATGAAAAATTTATCAAACACTTATTTAGTACCTTTAGGAATTTGGAACTTTTAAGATATTAAAATTGTATATCTTTTAACAAACAAAATTTTTCTTAGAAATTTATCAAGACATATGACTTTCTTATTATGAGCTATTACATATGTTTTAACATTTCTGTTTCTTTGAGGAGACAAACAATGTACCAAAAAGGGAAAAACGGGAAACTGTATACATGATGGGGTATAAAAGAGTACACCGAGAATGATTTGTACAGTTCGAGACGTAGCCGTGTGACATAAAATTTTGTAAAATTAAAGAACTTTATAGATTCAAGACTCGTTAATGTGATTATCGGAAGTAGGGCGTATATGGGAGCTATTACTAATCATGGACCGATCATCATTAAATTAGCTGAGTAGGGCGTATATGGGAGCTATTACTAATCATGGATTAGGTGATATGACTTCGGTAAAACCTATTTGGAGCGAAATTAAATATTTATGACCGATAAAGTCCTATTTCGGAGGACATTTGTATGGGGTCTAGGTGACATAATGGACCGATTTCAGTCAGTTTCAATAGGTTTCGACAATATCTTCAAAATTGAGACCTGTACTTTGTGCACAAGGTTTACATGGACAGCCAGCCAGATGGACGGACGGACCTACGTACATCGTTTAATCGACTCAGATGAAATTCTGAGTCTATCGGAATACTTTAAGGTGGGTGCTAAAACTAATATTTTTAGGCATTATATGCATCAGCACAATCGCATAATACCCTCCCCACTATGGTGCTCTAGGGTATAATTTTGTACATTACATGAATCACTTGAATTGTGGTATTGTCAATAACAATTCACAAATTTCCTTTTCACTTTTGATCCAAAATGTCTATATATGTAAGTCTAAAATTCTATTAAAAACGATTCATAAACAAAACTTTCATTACATTTTACAAATTTAAATTTTCAAAAAAAATCAGTTAACTTTTTTATTCCCTTATTCTGCAAAACGTCTTCTACACATTTTTAATAGTTAAAAATGTAATACAGTTTTGAAAAAAAGACACAATTTCCTACACGATGATATATAATATGTATATCATATATTGTCCAATAGTCCCAGCAGTTCTAGGAGACAGTTCCGAACTAGTGATTTTACCCATCATTTAGGGTGGGAACTAGTTACTTCAATGGCTACGTGACTAGTTATTTTAACACGTGCTTGTCCTAATTGACCCTTTTTGACTACAATGAGACTGTCTAATAGCTGGTCCAAAGTAGTCAACGCATTGGATTCACATACTTGTTAAATAGCGTCAGTTACCTTACTAGCTACCTAACTGGTAACTTGATCAGCTACGTAACTAGTTATTTAAATATGTACGGATGCTAATTGACCTCAAATAGTCAGCTAAAAAGACATCATAGCCAGTCCAATAAACGATATCTTGTAAACAAACCTTTCTTCGACAACTATCCAATGCATTACTTTCTAAAGTGCAGTACAAAATATACGTTTAAAGTGACTTCATTATAGGTTACTAAGAGACATTATAGTGACTATTGACTTCATGATATGTTACATGCGATATCAACATACTTAAGCAAAAATATAAATTAACTCTACGAGAATTATATTAATACAATTTGTATAAAACCAGTTTGAACACAAAACTCACAAAACGTTTAAAGTGACTACACTCCAGATTACTTAGAGACACTTAAGTGACAATTGTCTTCACGCTAGATTACCTGGGATGTATGAAGTAACCAATTGTCTTCTCTGCACTACAAATAGCACATACGTGTCAAATGACCAAAATATATAAATTGAAGTCAGCCAAGTGATAAGACATTTGTGACGATTACTGTCTATAAGGGATACATTAGCTCTGTGCAATAACTAATAGTTGTTACTAGTTAGTAACAATTGTTACTGGAAAAGCGTTCATTAACTCAAAAAACTTGTAAGTAGAGAAAAAAACAAGAGCGTATACATTTTAGAGAGTGTTCTCTCGTTGCAAACTATTACAAGTTCTATTTTGAACTCGTAATAGTTAGCAGCTTATATTTCATATGTTTTGTGTTATTGTTTATTTATTTACAATTTTATTTTTGTGGTGAAAAAATGTAAAAATAATAATTTTCAATAAAATTTAAGAAAAAATGAGTATTTATACATTTTATAATATATAATACATTTATAATATATAGAATAATATATCCATAGAAGCGCTACTGAGAGGGAGAAAACCTAAGTCTGTTGTCAAAAACCTAAGTCGTGAGAATGTATTAGCACATAGTTTTGAGGTTGTATTGGCGCCTTTTTAATTTTCACCAGACACATAGAGTTCTATAAAAATGTTTAAATTTTAATTTATTTAAATTTTCTTCTATTTTAAATACCAAAAATTGAAACTCTGTTCTATAAATAAAATTCTACCACAGATAAATTGAAGTGTCAAAAATAAATAAAAAAATAAATTTGTTCATTTGAGCAAAATAAAAGTGTTTCAGAAATAAAAGTGTCCTGCAAGTATTAAAAAAAATTGACAAAAATTGTGTGGAAGTGTAAAAAAGCGGTTCGGTCTATATTTAGTCGGGAAATCGAAGTTAAAATTTCAAGAATTCTGATGTGTTAAATTCTCTCGCAAGTATGTTGAATTCACATATCACAAGCAGTGTTACCGTTGAGCGACTAAAGTCGCAATTTGACCCCTTTTCAGCACCGTTGACACTTTTTGTGCCCCTTTACTAAAATGAACTAAATCTGACACTTTTTAATATTTTTGACCCTTTTTTCCCCTTTTTCCAAAAAAAAAACCTTTTTGCTTTAATATGATGTTTTTGGAACTCAACTTAAGTATATAAAAATATTTCATATACATATATATAAAAGCTTCTTGCTTTTTCATGTGGTAGTAAAGATTTTGGAGCAGTGGGAAGTTTTACAACACTTCTTCGAAGAGAAAAATGCTTCCAATTTGAAAAAAAATTTAGAAATTCAACAAGGTTTGTCCCCTACTACCAAAATATATTTAAAATTTTTAGTATATATTCTTAACAGAATGAATAAATTTAATAAAAATTTTCAAAGCGAATCTTCGCAAATATTTATCTTATATCAATTTATCTTATATCAAGCACAAAAGATATTTTATTAGACATTTTTTTCAAAATTTACTGAAAAACTTACGTTAATGAAAAATAAATAATCCAACAGATTAAAAGTGGACTCATGCGAGTCCATGCTTTCGGTACAAAATATAATAGATATGGACCTAGAAGATTGGATTCCGAGTGATGAACTCATAAAGATATAATAATTGTTGTGTTCCTTTTTTTATGCTATTAATTTTCAAAGTTACGGAAAAAAGAAAATACCAAAAGTGATTAAAATAATATTTAACTTTATTTTTAAATATACGCTGTTCACAAATTTTTTATCATTTGCTTTTTTTAAATTGTGATCAACATTTATAAATTTGTAAAAAAGCTACATATCACAGCAAATAATTTGTAACAAAATTAAAAATTTTCTTTAAGTTATTGTTATTTATTACATAGTCTTTTTTGACAAATCGTTAATATAAAAATTTGGAAAAATTAAAAAAAAAGAAAATGAAATTGTCTATATGTACATTAACATCATTAAAAAATTCAATGAAAAGTTTTTATCTAATTTTGTTTACTTTTGTTTTCCTTTAAAAGTGTTGCCCCTTTTTATTGCCAAAATCCCCTTTTTGTGCGACTTTTGCTTCAAGAATCCCCTTTTTATGCGACTTTTCAAAATTTTCCAACGGTAACGCTGATCACAAGTACGTGTGAAGAGAGTAATTATTGTTACTCTCAGCTTACTCTCAGTTGCGCCTCTAGTTGTACCCTATGTGCTAGGGTCTCATTAATGGCTTCAAAATACATAAGTTACAGTAATTAGCTTCAACTTGTAGTGTTCTCAGATGTTTGGTAATGTAGTAGTCGACAAGGCAGTGCACAAAAATATACTACAAAATGGGAAGATTCTACAAATTTTCTTTTTTTTGTTGATTTTGAATAAAATGAAATAAAATAATGTTTTTTGAAATTTCACATATATGTAGAAATTATTAATCAAAATGAAACAGTGAAAAAGAAATTTGTGTAAAAATCCCAAAAATGGTATTTTTTAGCCTTTTTACTCTGTTGAAAAGAAGACACAATTCCTACACGTTGATATATAATTTTAAAATTCAATTAAAAAAATAGATCTCTTCCTCGATAGCAGGTCTCTGCTATCGATTTATTGCATTTCCTTAAGAACTAGAAACATAAAGCTGCAAGATATACAATAATATTGGTCCCTTTAATCATTTTCTTACTCCTGTAAAAAACAATTAACTGTGGATAAAAAGTAACACAATTGCAAAAACAAAAAAATACAATTTCACAATAAAACTGTTTAAGAAGTAGGAGTAACGAAGTATGTATAATAAACAAAACACCAACTAACTACACACAGTAAATGTGCACAATAGATACTGAACAAAACATGGAAAACAGGACAACGGACCGGAAGCGTTTTGGGAAATACTTGTCGGTGGAAAAACAAAAAGTTCATTACAATTGTATTTTATTTTAGTAGACATACTGCATTTAAAATAATATCCGTAAAAAGTAAAAGATAATATTAAAACGGAAAAAAGCCAAGAAACAAAAGGAGACGACGAATTATTAAAAAGAAATAAAATAAAGATATAAAACAATCCCAAAGGATGAAGCCCAACAACAAGTATAAATAAAAGAAACAAAAAGAGATATGTACATGAGAGGATTGCAGTAAGCAATAATACGGCAACAGCTATTATACAGGTAGCGGTTATTGTTGTTGTAGTTTTTCTTATTGTTAAATGTCCTTCAATGAAAGGACGCTTAATGGAGAAAAAAATTTCTTAATTACATTCATTCATCAATTTGTTATGTTGCCATTATTATTATCTTCCTCCGTTGACACTGATGTCCCTACATAGGAACGTAAATCTAAATTTGCAGAGAAGTTTAGAATATTTTTTTGCCGAACGTATGGGTCGCCTTTTTAAATTGTTCGTTATATCTTTGGAATTTACAGTCGGATCTTTAAGTATGATATATCAATATCCCGTTCTAGTATTTATACACCAGATCACTGTTTTTGCTTGTAATGCACATACATACCTGACCAACTTGCCTTATATACTTAAAAACGTTCAATTGATTAACAAAAACTGTTAATCCATACACAGTGGGGCAAAATTAAATTTTTTGTGGAAATAAATCTGGCATTTCTAAACGGCTGGTCTGATCGGGATAAAATTTTAATTAGCCCCACAAATGCTTCAGTGCAATATTTTTGAATCTAATTGAGTTATTGACTTTTATTTTTTTGTAAGGCCAAAAATTAACTTGTCTAAACAAATAAAGAAAATAAGCTCGAAATCAACGTGGATCAAATTGGTCCTAATATTTGCAATCCTAATAAAATTTGTATACAAATTTTAGAAACTCAATAAATATGTAATATTTAAGAAAATCTTTATTTATTGACAAAACTCAATGAAATTTTAAATTTTTTTTATATTTGTCACTCTAAATAACTAAGTGTAAAAAACTTGTCAAAAAGTCATAGGGAATCCCGCAATTCCTAAAAATTGGAGCGAAACTCCCAAAAATGGTATTTCCTTCGGGGCTGAGAAAATACTTTAAGGGGCCCATAGACACATACTGCTGACACATACTGCCGATGAACCCTTCGTATACGTGTGTGATTGATATTTTACTACACACCTATCAATCATCATTTAAAAAAATGCGTTTGAGAACAAAAAAAAAAATTATTTTCTATTTTTCAGTAACTAAAACGTCAAATTTAAAAATAATATTTCATAAAAATGAAAAAATGTATACTATTGTTCATTTGAACAACTGTCAGCAGTACGAGTTCATTTCAAAATCAAAACTATTTTGATTTTTCATACTGCATTGTCTGCGTGTCGCATACACAAACAAAAATTTAAAATTTACCAACACATGCTTATTGCGTGTCTATGGGCCCCTTTAGTCCCCATCCATACTGTGAAACATTTGCTGCAAAACATTTGAGTTTGTCGATGAAAGGGGAAAGAGGAATGGAAAAGGGTACTCTGTTTCATGTACATGAAACTTTTGTTGAGTATGTCATTCACATTTATTCGTTCATATTCGTTCTGTACAGAAATGTCAAAAACTGAAAAGCAAAAACTTCACTGTGTGGACACGAATGCAGTTTCAAAAGAGAATTTAAAAATGTTTTGCAGCAAATGTTTCACAGTGTGGACCGGGACTTAGGGATAAATAGTGAACACGTCAAGGTTGGCAAAGCTGCCTTCCGTTTTCTGATCCCAGCTTTGGCATTTTAGAACATGTGGCCCAAAGTTGAAATTTTGATAAAAAATTTGGTCAAATTCCGAAGGGCGTAGGGGCAACATATTCGAAAACAAGGATATTTTTAAATTGAAAATTGTTTATTTTTGGATACATAAATGATAAAGGGGATAAAAATGGTAAATATTTGAGTTGTGGTACCTTTTCTATCTGTTGTTGTACTTTTACTTTTTAAATTAAGCAAATATTATGGAAAAATTCAAAACAACAATTTATGGTAAATAGAAAACTAAAGGTCCAATAAGCTCTTTATTGATACTTTTTTTGGAACTTTAAGTAACATTGTTCTAACAAAGTAAAAATTGTGTTGTAGCTTAGTGTTTTTTTAATGAGCTATATATAGACTTAAACTCTTAAGTATAGATTTAATAAGGGGATCATAGGTTCTATAATCCATATATTTATATATAGGGGATCTCATGTCAAGTGAACCAACTTTTGGAATGTTAGACCTATTGGATAGTAATTCAGACACAAATTTTCAACATGATCGGTTAAGAACTCTATGAGTTAGCGGGGAAAAAATTAACATTTTGGTCAAAAAGTTGTTTCTCATGTTTTCATGTAATTTTTTTTTTTTTTTTTAATGGGCCCTTTTTTCTCAAAAGAAAGCTTAAATATTTTCCTTGAAGACCTATTTGGTCGCTTAGTGGGATGCGAGTTGGATATCTATCAAAATATATGTTTTGTAACTCAAAATATAAAATTTTTTACTTTGTTTTGCTAAATATAACACATTGTTAACTTTTTTTTCAAAATGGCCCGTTTTGAATTGTTTTTTGCTCAAAAGAAAGCTCTTTTCCTTTAAGAGCTTTTATGTCGCTGAGTGTAACTCAAGACAACATTAATTTTATTAATTATACTAGTTGAAAAGCCTGTCCATGCCAGGCAAATCATCAAACAGGTTTTAACAAATAAAATATTGTAAAGAATTTTTTAATGGTTTTTAAGGAAGAACAATTTTATTTCTTTAATTAATTTATTTCTTTACAGAATGAATCATACATAACAAAAAGTAATAACTAAAATTGACTTAAATTTCCTTTAGTTACTTCGATGAATAATTTTCATAAGTTAACAAAAAATAATCAAAAAATTTCTTTATAGACAATATTCTTTGAGAATACTGTGGAACTGGCCTTACGAAGCATACCCTGCTTCCCATTTTCATGAATCACTTTCACACTAAAATTGTGTGGGGCTAAAAACTGATTTAGGCAGATAGATTCCCACCTTTTCTAACGTCTGACCTTGTGCTTTGTTTTTTGTTATGGAAAATGCCAGCCTTATGGGGAATTGTGTTCTGCGCAAAACGAATGGGAGGTCTGGAGTTATAGGAGCCAGGTCAATTCTCTGGATAAATGCGGGACTTCCTTCGGCGGTGCCTGTCAGCACATTAGCACATATGAGGTTTTTCGAAAGTTTGGACACCTGCAATCTTGTGGCATTACAGAGTCCTCTCCTCGTATTTAAATTCCGCAGAAGCATTACAATAGCATCAACCTTGAGGTTTAATTTGTGAGGCAGCATACCAGATGGTGAAAGGCTGTTCAATAACTCGACTATGCTATCACTATCTACTGTGTCAATACTCAAGTATGTGGAACGCTTGCCCTCTAAATTTCATTTGAAAATTCAATAATATCTTCTCCAAACTCCAATTTTAGCTCTCCATTGCCCATTTTTTAAAGCCAATCTCTGTATCTCGTGAACACTGCTCGAATGTTGGTTTTTAGTGGTAAAATTTTAAAGTTTGACCAAAGAACTGAGTACTTCAATGAAGTTAAGTGCGAGACTGGGTGCCATTGTTGCCTCGTCCCATATTATAAGTTTGGCTTTTTTAAATTGTTGAGCATCATTTGTATTTGCTCTCATACTTCAGGTTAAGGTACACCATAGTTCGCACCTTAGCACTGCTAAAATTAAATAGCCAACAGTCCGAAAATTGGAGGTCTGGATTAAGCATGACAATCTACCAGACCAACACTATTTGTTTTCTCATTTTTAAGTTTTTTTTTCCCCAATTATGGTCATTAAGAAAAATTTACGAAAGGTCAAAGTACCATACAAAACATAAATAATTAACATATACAGAGTAATAAAACAAAAATCAATTTCCTTAAAAATATATGAGTGTCAAATGTGTTTAAGTTATGAAATATTTTCTTTGAGTTTTTTATTCGAAATGTTTAGATTAGTGCAAGTTACTAAAACCACGTTCTATTGAAATCTGTTCATATAGTCACCCTTAACATGTGGTACTACTAATATTTTGTATGTGTCATTACAGGGAACTTAAAAATTATATAACTGAAGAGTACGAATGAAATATAATAATATAGGGAGGTTTATGATCATAATCAATAGCCCCCCGTGCCGCCCATATCCGAAAATCAAAAACTGGGCTTCGTTACAATCTTCCGAAGAGAAAGTACTTTAAGTGTGCCAAATTTCAGCTTCCTATGCCATCAGATGGTTTCAGAAAGTTGCGGAAAGAGAATAGGATATATATACAAAGAAATTATATATACAGATTTTAGAACTCAATTTATTATTTTATTATAATCGAAGTTTTTATACTGTTATATAAGTAAATATTTGGATACAGTAATTGAAAATATATTTCAATTATTAGTATTATTGAGTTGATGTAATTAATTTTTCAATTACATAAATGGAACCGATTTCAGACCTATCTTTTTTTCTGTGTGTAGTCATTTATATACCATAAAGCCATATTCCTGGAAGAAATTATGATATGAATAACAAATGCAAAATTTCATGGTATTCTCTGAAAAAAAAATTTGTGAAAATTATCAACGTTTTTGGAGGTTGTCATAAACTTTGACACATAACTCTAGTTCTACAAATTCGATTTTCATAATTTTCAATAACAAACTGCTTAGATTTGTTTTTAATTTTAGCACTCACAATTCACAAAAAAATTTTATAACTATACTATTTTATATTCAAAATTGCCTGTGCTTTTACTCTTGTTAGTATTCCGACGGAGATTTTAAATTCCTATGTTCACGGATTTTTTTATAATATTGGTATCGCTGTATTAATTGTTGTTTGATTGTTCAGTGACCAAGGTATAACACAATCACAATAACACCAATTAATTTCGCTGATATTTGTACCATAATACTCTTAAAAATTGGAGCGAAAATCCCAAAAATTGTATTTTTTACAATTTTGCCGATAGGGTCCATATTTCCTCTGGGGCTGGGAAAATACTTTGGGAGTAAATAGGGATCACATCAAAGTATCCAAAGCTGCTTTCCGTTTTCTGATCCCAGTTTTGGGATTTTAGAACATGTGGCCCAAACTTTGATAAAAAAATAGGTCAAATTCCGAAGGGCGTAGGGCCGACATAGTTTTTTTTTAATAAAAAAAGAATTAAGCAACTTTTCGTAAAAAAAACTGCAAAAATTTTACAATTTTTTGAATTTTTAAATTGAAAATCGTTTATTTTTGGATACATAATTGATATTGGAATCTTTTGTGTGTTATTGGTAATTTAGTTGTCTGACTAACAAAAGAAATTCGAGTCCATTCGGTCCAAAAGTAAGACCTATATTTTTAAAAAAGCGAACCAAGGTATGTCAAAATTTTAAAAGTTCAATTTTAAAAGGCCTATAACCCGGAAATTATAAGATATAAATAGTACACGCTATGTTTTTTCAAGACCTAGCCAAGCGCTTTCCATAAATATACAAATCTTTGAAATCGGATGGAAAACAAAAAAACGGCACGTGTTTAAAAATTTTACATGTTGAAGATACCCTAATTTGAGACCCCATAGCGCCGCTCCTGAAGCATCTGTAGGGCCCTATTCATGGTGAAGGGTATAAAAAACGAGACATTACTTGTTAAAATCGGTTTATATTTGCAAAAGTTATTAAACTTTTTCGAAAAAGTTCAAATAAATTTACGTTGTAAAATAAAATCTGTACAAATATTTTATTTTTTTTTTAAGTTTTTTGTTTTTTCTATTCATATGTGCTGGGGGAGAAAATACTAATAAAGGTGTTAATGTTGAATAACTTTTGCAATTTTCATTCGATTTGAAAATTTATACTAAATTTTCCTTATACATTGGTATACACTTTTATAAGCTTTAATATCAAAATAAGCAATTAAAAGCAACTAAAATTAAAAAAGTTGATAATTTTTTTTTTTTTTTTTAGATATTCTTAACAAAGCAATCATTATAACTTACAAATGTATCAAAAAATGCACGGCATTTTAAAGAGTAATCTGTTTTCTTTCCAAGCCCGTTCAGTCCATCAGTCTTACAAAAACTGAATGTGTTACAGGTCGATAAGTTGACGAATATCACTGAAAACTGTTTTTTAGAATAACTTCTGAATTTGAGGATGCTTCTGAAATATTTTGACACAATTTGTAAAGTACTCAGCAAGACCTATAACCTACGTTAGGTCATTTTCCAAGTTTGTTCGACCGTAGCACCGTGTGAAAGAAAACTTGGAAAACTAAATTCGCAATACAGCTCCCATAACATATCACTTGTAATAAAAAGAGATGTGACTATTACTGGTACACCATATGGCGACATGATAACATAGTTCTTTCTATTAAAACTGGATGATTTTGATGTATACGAAAAAAATTTTTAACAAGACGGTTTCACATGCTATGGGTACCCTATATAAGGAAGTTATATCTCTGACATCCTGCCGTTTCTGCTATTTTATTTTAGTAATTTAAGATATACATATTTCAGAAAAATTAAATTCATATCTTGCTACTTTATTCTTTATACATTTTTGTTAATTTATGATTTTTTGCAAAATCTACATGCAGATGTCGTTCATCTTTCTGCTAATGAACTTTTGGAGATTTACTTCCAACTACATACATACATACATACATACATACATACATACGTACTATTATGTACTTGAAAACAAAAATAACAACAACTAGCTTTCCCTCGTACAAGTAACTGCAAACAAAAACATTGTATACTTGCTTCAAAGGATATACAATTTTTACATGCGATGACGATGACATGGTCTGGCCGGGCCTGGCCCCTACTCCCACTTTTTTCAATCACATATAGTAGGAGCTGTTGTTCATACTATTTCAATCCCTTAGCATTTCTGCAAAGTTTTATGGCTATATGAAATAGTGTGTGTATGTAATTATTATCATATGCAACAAGAGATGTGTTTGGTTCCAAACACAGTTAGATACGGTTAAAACATACTCTTGTTTTCAAAGCAGTTCAAACATGTATGATATACACCCTGTAGTTCATAGGAAGTAATATCGCTATATTCTTTGCGAAAAAGTGTCACCTTTGGTAACTTAACTAGCGATATGACATTTCACTTTAATATTTAGTTGTTATAGGGAGTGCCAAATGGGGGCAGTAATTTCGTCAGTTCTGTGCTCATAAATTCAGCGGTCATTACATACCATAAAATTTCACCAGTCCTAGATAGAATTTTGGAAAATTTTACTAAATAAATTTTTCAAATTTTTTTTTTTAAATTTTAAAAAAGTATTTTTTTCGAGAATGTCGATAAAACTACTTATGTTTAGTTATATAGAAAATAAAAACAAAGTAAGTCTTTATATTTTTCTTAAAGGTAAAATTTTAGGAAGTATTATAGAAAAACAAGAAGAGAGCTATATTCGGCTGTGCCGAATCTTGTATACCCATCACCAAATTGAACTTTAAAATAAAATTTAAAAAATTCCTATTTTTTAAAAAATTTTTTTTAGAAATTTTTTTTTAAAAAAGAGTTTTTTGTGAAAAAAATTCGGGTTAAAAAATATTTTTCCCGATTTTGACCCATTGTAGGTCCAACTTACTATAGCCTTATATATGACTTAGTAATCGAGATATAGATCAAAAATAGGCAACCAAAATAGGGTTGTCTCGGATTTTTGCTCATATCTCCGTTATTTATGGACGGATTTTGCTGATTTTAAATAGGAATGCATGTCTGACAGAATTATTGAAGATTTGGATCCCGAAGATATCTGGGGCCTTCAGAAAATTGATTTCAACAGACAGACGGACATGGCTTAATCGACTCCGCTATCTATAAGGATCCAGAATATATATACTTTATAGGGTTGGAAAACTATATTGTGGAAATTACAAACGGAATGACAAATTTATATATACCCTTCTCACGAAGGTGAAGGGTATAAAAATAATTTATACCATAACTTTAAGAGGTGAAGGATTTTTAACAGATTTTTTTCAATAGTTTTTAATTTCGAACCCCAAAAGAAATACAAGTCATTTGAATTCATTTTCAACGTTTCTCTAAAATTTTTGATATTCCTCATATCGTTACCTTAATATAGAAAGCCCCTAACTCGTGGTTTCTTTTTTTGTAAGCCGAGATTTTCGTTTATTTCGAAAAATTGTCTGCTCGTATATCATATTTAGCCAACAAATCTCGACTTAAAAAAACACTAGTAAGGGCATTTCGTAGTCTAATTCATGATCTTGTACGGGCACAACGAAATTCAGTAATCCACTTTTTATACCCTTCACCTTCGTGAGAAGGGTATATATAAATATCCGTCTATCTGTCTGTTGAAAACAAATCTTCAATAATTCTGTCAGACATGCTTTCGAGAAGTTTCCTATTTAAAATCAGCAAAATTCGTCCATAAATAACGGAGATATGAGCAAAAATCCGAGACAACCTCTAAAAAAGACAATTTATTGCATGCTTTGACAAAAAAGCAACAAAACGTACATATGTTTGGATATGTGTTGGCAGCATTGCTTTGCGTATTTTGTTTTTTCTTTTTGTGTTTGACAAAAAACCAACAAAACGTACATATGTTGGATGTGTGTTGGCTTCATTGCTTTGCGAATTTTGTTTTTGTTTTTTTTGGTGTTTAACAAAAAAGCAACAAAACGTACATATGTTTGGATGTGTGTCGGTTTCATTGCTTTGCGTATTTTGTTTTTTGGTGTTTCGTTTCGTTTGGCGTTGTTGTTTTTATACTCTTCACCTTCGTAAAAAGGTTATATATAAGATTATTATTTCGTTTTAAAAGTTTTCTTGAAATATTTAGAATGCTATACGCTGAAAATGGGCAATTAATGTATCCACAACAAAGGCGAAGGGTATATAAGATTCGGCATTGCCGAATATAGCACTCTAAATTTTTTGCATTAAAATTGATATTGGAGAGTTCCCATATATGACTAACTAGAAAACGAAATTAAATTTTTTCCATTTTCTCCTCAAGTCTCGCGGTAGTCTGCTAAATGTTTAAATTTTGTCAGGAGTCAGCTGACAGATACAGGAGAAGTATTGCCCTTTTAGTTAAGAGGCGAAAGTTACGTTCTTTTTCACCTGCCCTCGTAAGATCACGAACATTGTCCACAGTTGACAAGAAAGCAGCGTGACAGCTAATCACTCTTTCACATTTATGGCTTGTAATGCGGTCACCGACTGATTCACCAGTTTTGGTTAATTTAATATTTGCATTAACTACAAAATACCAGAGGTAAATTTCAACTAGATGCATGCATTTAAATGTAATCGGAAACAAAATATGTATAGCGGTAAGTCTAAATAAAGCTTTTCATATATTTCGATCCAAAACTTTTTAGTGGTTCAATTTTGGAGTCATAAGTTAGCTATTAGCAATAATTTGAGCCATATTTCTGTCTCCTTGTTTTGGACCTATCGCCTTTTAATTGTTTTTTAATGTATTGTTCTAAAAAGTTCATATTTTTCATTTTTCCCATTTACAAATTCTTCTGCTCAACAGAGAATATTTGAGGAAAATTTTATGCTTTCTACTGAAAGACCTATATAGAATTTTATAAGACTCAGAAAACTTGTGGGGCCTACGACCAAGTAGGTTTAAAAATTACTATTATTGAGCACTCCTCGCAATATCAATGTAATAGAATAAAATGTTCCACTGAAAATTTTTATTTTACAACCCTGCATATAAAATAATCCCCAAAAAAATCATTATGAAATAAATCCCCAATATATATTTTGTGGGATTATTTAATTTTCTAATTTATAAAGAAAACGTAAAATTTGTAAATTATGTCCCGATATATTTTCTACTTTTTTTTACCATTCACAAAAAAATAAAATTGTGATATCAGTTGAAGTGATATTTTCGCAGTGTAAACAAAGTTATAAATAAAAAAAATAAATTTTGAAATTATACAATAGTACAATCGGTATACAATAGTACAATTAAATATGAGTGTAGTAATAAAAGGCAAGAGTAAGTTTGCTGTGCACTATTAATAGAATTAAGGACGAATACGAAGATCTTGCAGGAACATTATTAGGCGATACCTCTGCAACAAGTTCAATAAGATCATCTTTCCGTAAAATTTGTGAAACTTAAGTTGTGTGTTGATAAGTTAAAAAATCTATTTTTCTCTATATTTCTAATGGTGTTTGAAAATACTTTCCGAGAACGCAATTCAATGTATTGGCTCATATTGATAGACAAAGAATAAAAAGATTTTAATTTTAAAAAGAGGTCTTCTTTTTCATAGGAAATATGTATATTCAGTCTAATTTAACTTTTTTAATAAGAGCTACATATAATCTTTAATTTAAAACAACTTCAGTTGCAATATTGATTTGTAAATTAGTGTTTTTTTAAAGCGCGATTTTTTTTTTACACAACTACAAAATTACACTAATTCTAAATATATTAACAAAACAATATTTCAACAAATCTCATTAAACCCAAATATAGAGAAAAATCTGTCGCGAAAGGGAATGTCACATACGATATTAAATTTTATTTATTATAAAACTATCAAAAGATTATTATACCCTACACCACCATAGTGGGGAGGGTATATTGGATTTGTGCAGATGTTTGTAACGCACAAAAATATTAGTCTAACACCCACCTTAAATTATACCGATCGACTCAGAATCACTTTCTGAGTCGATTAAACTGTTATGATAATGGGTTAATGTTTACAATCATTTATAACTCTGTTATTAAATGAACTAAACATAGCTTAAGTGTTATACCATTTTCCAACACTACACATTAAGTTTAGTACTTTAATTATATGTAATACATATAAGGATCATTAAATAAAGAGACATTGAAATTAACACATGGTGTCAGGTGTGGGGTCCGTTAACACATGGTGTCAGGTTTTAAAGGTTAGAAACCCTCGTGTTTAATATTGATTAAAAATCAATTAAACAAAATAAAACAGAAGTGTTTTTATAATGACAAATGAGGCAGATAAAAAAGCTGCTGAAATAAATGAGAAAATGTCAATATCTACATCAATATCGCCGCTGAACATCAATGCTCCAAATTTAAGCATAGAGTGGAAAAATTGGAGCCAGAATTTTAAGATATTTATGAGAGCATCAGCACTGGATACACAGCCGGACGCACGCAAGGTAGCGTTGCTGTTGCATCATTTAGGACCATCAATCATGCAAATTGTAAGTTCTTTTAATGTGGATATAGACGTTATATTGTACAGTGCGTTGTGGGAAAAGTTGGACAACTATTTTGTTCCAAAGAAAAACACTGCCATGGAGCGCCACATGTTTTTCACAAGAAAGCAGTTGCATGGCGAAACTATATTGCAATATGCGACACAGTTGCAAAATATGAGCATGACATGCGAATTTGAGTCACTGAGAGAAGGCTTAGTGAAAGATATTTTTATCTGTGGTTTATCGCAAAATTATCTTAAAATAAAAGAAAAATTGTTGACCGATGGAGACATTAACTTGCAAAAAGCTCTTCAAATTGCACAGAGCATGGAAGCTGCCAGAGAAAATGCTACTGCGATAGAGCAAAATTCTAATATCAACAACAACAATGCAAATGTTTGCGCCTTAAAAAAATACAACAACAAGTCTTCCAAATACAAAAAATCTAACAATAAGATTCAACAACAACAAAAATGTGGAAAATGTGGACAAATACATCTAAATAAATGTCCAGCTGAAGGAATGAAGTGCCATTTGTGCGGTAAGATCAACCACTTTGCTAAAATGTGCTTTAGCAAAAATCACCACCACCACTACAACAACAAAAAGAACAACAACAAATATGTAAAGGCCGTGGAAAATAATGAGGAAGAAAATCTTTTTATTGGTACTGTTAGAAACAGTACAGGTGCTACACCTCGTGATTGGAATGTTGAAGCCGAAATCAACAAGAAGATGGTGATGTTCCAAGTGGACACCGGGGCGCAAGCCAACCTGCTATCGGAGAAAACATTAAGTATTTTGAAAATTAACAAAATTAATAATAATAGTTGTAATAATATACTAACCTTTAGTGGAGAAAAACTTCCAGTTATAGGAAAAGTTGATTTAAATATTAATTGTAACAAAACAAATTGTTTAACAACTTTTTACATATTGAATATGGAATGTAGAAACGTAATTGGTTTAGATTTAGCTATAAAATTAAATTTAATCAAAACGGTTAATGCTATAAATATAGAAGAGGTTTTTGAAAAGTACGACGAAGTTTTTAATGGTCTTGGTAAATTGAAAAAAGAATGTAGTTTAAAAATAATAGAAAATAGAGAACCTATAGTGGAAGCACCTCGCCGAGTACCATTGGGTCTTTTAGAGCCTTTAAAAAAGGAATTAACTAGAATGGAGGAATTAAACGTTATTATTAAAGAAAATGACCCTACTGAATGGGTAAATTCCATAGTTTTGGTAACTAAGCCCAATGGTAGTCTACGTTTGTGCCTTGATCCAAGGAACTTGAATAAAGTTATAGTTAGACCGAGGTTCAGTTTTCCTAATATCGATGAGTGTAGGTCTAGATTAACAGATTCAAAATTTTTTAGTAGCCTTGATGCAAATTCAGGATTTTGGATGATTCCGTTAGATGAAGCATCATCAAAGCTGTGTACTTTTAATACCCCTATGGGTCGGTATAGGTTTTTGCGTTTACCATTCGGTATTAACGCTGCCCCAGAAATATTTCACTCGGAAATGGTGAGATTATTCGGAGATATAGATGGGCTAATCATCTATATGGACGATTTTCTTATACATGCCGAAAACGTGGAAAAACATAATGAAATATTAGAAAGGGTTTTGGAACGAGCAAAAAACGTTGGTTTGAAATTCAATAAGTCCAAATCGAAAATTTTGAAAACTGAAATAAAGTTTATTGGACACATTTTTAATAGTGATGGTGTTAAACCGGATGTTGACAAAATCAAAGCAATCGTAGAGTTGCCAGAACCATCGAATGTAGGGGATCTTCAAAGGTTTTTGGGAATGGTGAACTATTTAGGTTCATTTATTAAAAATTTGTCCGCTAAAACTAAAAATTTAAGAGAACTTCTAAAGAAAAATGTTTTATGGCAGTGGAATACTGAACAAAATAATGAATTTTTAAATTTGAAAAAAGAAATAACTGCTTCACCAGTTTTAGTATATTTTGATCCCAGGAAACAAGTAAAACTGTCTGTGGACTCGTCAAAATTTGCTGTTGGAGCCACAATTATGCATGACAATAATCCGATTGCATATGCGTCAGCCTCTTTGACTGATTGTCAGTCTAATTATGCTCAAATTGAAAAAGAGCTTTTCGCGATTTTGTTTGGGTGTACTCGTTTTCACCAATATGTATATGGTTTACATGTTATAGTGGAAACTGATCATAAGCCATTGGTAACTTTATTTGAAAAACCACTTTATAAGATTCCAGCTCGCTTGCAAAGATTTATGCTGCGTCTACTAACATACAACATAAAAGTAATTTATAAGCCTGGAAAATATCTTTATATTGCCGATACTCTTTCAAGAGCTCCACTTAAGGAACATACTCTATTAGATATGAATCAAGAAATTGATTTGCATTGTAACTTCATCATGTCTCAAAATAGTTTACCTGACATTGCGGTCGAAAAAGTTAGAAAGGAAACAGAAATGGATGAAGTTTTTCAAAGTTTAAAGGAATGTATAAAAACTGGGTGGCCTACTGATAAGAAAAAGGTAAATCCAATTTTATTACCGTATTTTCTTATAAGAAATGAAATATCACAATTAAATGGTATTTTACTAATGAATAATCGAATTCTAATACCTAAAAGTCTTAGAAAGGAAATGTTGTCATACTTGCATGAAGGACACATGGGTATACAACGCTGTCAAAACTTGGCAAGAGAGTCTATTTTCTGGCCAAATATAAATAATGATATAAACGTAATGGTATTAAATTGTGAAATTTGCAAAAAATATCAAAAATCTAATGCAAAAGAGGAACTGTTACCTCATGAAATTGCAACAATACCATGGTACAAAATAGGTTGTGATCTTTTTGAATTTAACAAAACTATGTATTTGTTAGTAGTAGATTATTATTCTAAATACGTAGAAATAGATATTTTAAGTTCGGGATATGATAGTAAAAAAGTTATAATTAAACTCAAATCGATTTATGCCAGGCATGGAATACCAGCGATTTTTATTTCCGATAATGGACCCCCTTTTAATTCGAAAGAATTTTCAGATTTTTGTAAAAATTGGGAAATAGAACACATTACTTCAAGTCCCTATCTGTCTAGGTCGAATGGCTTAGCAGAGAGTACGGTAAAGACAGTCAAAAAAATGTTGTGCAAATGCCTTGAAGATTCGTCTGATCCTTATATGTCACTATTGCAATATAGAACAACTCGTAAAGGAGATTTCCCAAGTCCGTCAGAATTATTAATGGGTAGAGTACTGAGAACTAAATTACCGTGCCTATTAAAAAATTTAAAACAAAAATTAATAAATACGAAAGATATCACCAGGCAAATAGATAATCGAAAGAAAATTATGATGAAAAATTACAACAAATCGACAAAGAATCTAAAACCGGTAGTTGTAGGTCAAAAGGTAATGTTTCAAAGAACACCAACATCTATATAGTATAAGGGTACTGTAATACAGCATTGCAAAGAACCTAGATCATTTATAATTCAGGACCAAGAAGGTGCAACCTATAGACGAAATAGACAACATATTAAAAACGAATTTGAAAATGTTAATGAAAATTTAAACAAAAATGTTAATGAAAATATATTTAGAAATCCAAATGAAAATGTTAATGAAAATTTAAACAAAAATGTTAATGAAAATATATTTAGAAATCCAAATGAAAATGTTAATGAAAATTTAAACAAAAATGTTAATGAAAACGTAAATGAAAATGTTACTGAGAATTTAAATCAAAATGTTACTAATAATTTAAATGAAAATGGAAATGAAAATATTGAAAACAAATATGTTACTAAAAGTGGCAGAGTTAGCAAACTGCCAATAAGATATCAATAATTTAAATTAAACAAAGGGAGATGTTATGATAATGGGTTAATGTTTACAATCATTTATAACTCTGTTATTAAATGAACTAAACATAGCTTAAGTGTTATACCATTTTCCAACACTACACATTAAGTTTAGTACTTTAATTATATGTAATACATATAAGGATAAGGTCCGTCCGTCCGTCCGTCTGGCTGGCTGGTTGTCCATGTAAACCTTGTGCGCAGAGTACAGGTCGCAATCTTGAAGATATTTCGATAAAATTTGGTACATATCATTTTTTCTGCCCAAGGACCAAGCCTATTGAAACTGGCTGAAATCGGTTCATTATTTCACCTAGCCCCCATACAAATGTCCTCCCGAAATTGGACTTTATCGGTCATAAATGTTTAATTTATATAGGTATCTACACAAGTTTTTCTCCAAATAAGTTTTATATATACGAAATTCATGTCACCAAATTTTATTATGATCGGTCCATAATTAGTCATAGCTCCCATATAAGGCCTGCTTCCGATAATCACTTTAACGAGCATAAATCTCTTAAAAATATTGGTATACACATAAAATGCAACATAAACAACTTTCATACAGACATTACTCACACCACTTAATTTCATGGTGATCGGTCCATAATTGGTCATAGCTCCCATATAAGGCCTGCTTCCGATAATCACTTTAACGAGCACAAATCTCTTAAAAATGTTTGTACACATATAATATCCAACATTAATAACTTTCATACAGACATTAATCACACCAGTTAATTTCATGGTGATCGGTCCATAATTAGTCATAGCTCCCATATAAGGCCCACTTCCAAAAATCGTTCACGAATATAAATTATTGAAATTTTGAAAGCAAAATGTTTTTGCTCATTTACTTAGTGTAGGGTATTATATGGTCGGGCTTGACCGACCATACTTTCTTACTTGTTTTTATTTAAATACTAGCTTGCCCCGGTGCGCTTCGCTACCCCTGTCGTAGTCTATGTTGGAAATTTCAATAAAATCGTTTCGGCCGTTTAGTATTTATTTTTTAAGAACTAAGGGCATCAATTTTACCGGTTTTCCCCCTGTTTACCCCTTTCTGGTCCAAGTATTGAAAAAAGTTATAGCCTATTGACGCTTCCAAGTAAGGATCTATCTACGTTCCAAATTTCAATAAAATCGATTCAGCCGTTTAGGCGTGATGCTCAAACAAACAAACAAACAAACAAACAAACAAACAAATAAACAAACAAACTTACAAAGACATTTATATATTTATATAGATATAGATATATAGATGACGGATTGTAAAGGAATAATATTTGGTTTAGTGTAAGAAATTAAAAGAAAAAATAACATGCACCTCAAAATCACTTTCGTTTTTTGTCACGTTTGATGTTAGCTCGATATTTTGAACAACAATATTTTGAAAGTTCTTATTAAGATTTTTTTAAATATAAGGACTGAGATCATAAAACTCTTAACACACGTTTTTCTTTAAAACTTTTAACTCAAGTGTTATTTGATTTTTTTTTATCAAGTTACCTTTGTAAAGCATGCCAGTTAATATGTTTATTGTCAATTACGTTCATTTGTTGTTAATCTGATTAAAATGAGTGACCAGAAACAAGTGCGTACTAAAATTATTAAATATTTAAAAAAAAACCCAACTTGGTCCTACAAAAAGTTGGCCAAACAATCAAAGGTCTACCGTCAAACTGTTTCCAATGTTATTCAACAGTACCGGGAGAACTTTTCCGTTGATAGAAAACCTGGTTCAGGTAGAAGGAATGGTCCACATGATGTTTTTAAAGCCAAAAAAATAGAAAGCATTTTCCAAAGAGCTCCCAACACCTCCGGTTAGGTCAGTACTCGGACTATTTGGTATTAAAAGTTAAAGCCAATGCAGGCTCAAAAACATTCAAGGCTCAAAAAGTTCCTGACAGGAATGCAGCTAAAAATTTAGAGCCCAAAAACAGAGCACGGAAATTGAAGTCAAATTTTATAAAAAAAATATTCCAGTTGCATAATGTATGACGAAACATGTGTTTTGGCAGATTTTTCGCAGCTTCCGGGTCAAAAAAGCCAAACATTTGTTAAAAGGGCTCTATAAATACCGACATTTGGAACATTTGGAATGCTTACAAAAAAGGATGTTTCCATTCATAAGATGTGTCCACTTATTTTTGGCCTGATTTGGCATCTGTCACTATGGTAAGAAAGGGGTTGAGTGGAACAAGAACAATAATGTGGTATTTGTACCAAGAGAGGCAATTCCTCCAAACTGCCTGGAGCTAAGCCTAGTGGAGAGATATTGGGCTCTTGTTAAAATAGAATTGAAGAGCACAAAAAATGTGTCCAAAAGTGTGGTAGATTTTAAACGGAGATGGACAACCTGTTCGAACAAAGTGACATAAAACACTACAAAAACCATAATGGAAGGGTTTTTGAAAAAGGTTCAAAATTTCATCATTAGTGATTACAACTATAAAAATATTTTTTTTTTTTTTTTTTTTGTAAATTGTAAGAATAATTTCAATCAAATAAAAAAAGATTCAAAACTGTAAGTTTAATGGTTTCATTTTTATTAACATATATGTATGTTAAAAAATTTTCGATCTCAGTCCTTAGTACCCTCTTAGTTGTTTTCCAAAAACTCTTATTTTAGCAAAATCTATTTCACTCTATAGGTGTACAAATGTCACGTACGATGACATCGAATTGTCCATACGGATTTTGAGTTAAAGATTTGATGATGCTTTTTTAAATTGAAAACTTTCAGTCACTGAAATTTAGTGAATTGAACTGTTTATGAATTGTAGCATAATGTCGGTTCACGTTTCCCATGTGTGCTATAATAATTTTATCAAAAAATATTGTTACGAATGTGCAATGACGATTTGAATTTAACAGTCTGTAACGACTGCCTGCAGCATTCATCATGTTTGAAGGCACGTCCATCAGTAGCATGCGGTTATTGGCATTGCTTGAAAGTATGGCAACACTAAATGTTTCGAACATACGAGTTTTGTCAGTTAAGAACATTGCAGAATATTCCCGAGAGATGGCGTGTGTATAAATACTGGCAGAGACTGCAGTCGTGAGTTGAGTTTATCATTGACGCTGTTAGAGTTTACATCAACGTGTATGCTTGTACATTATAGAGTGTGTGTGTGTATTTCTGCGAATTGATAAACGTGTATAGAGACACTGAGTGAATATCTGAACTGTTGTTCGTGTACATTTAAATAAACAAAACAGTTGTTACAATCAAAAGTATCCGGTTTATCTAAAGGAAATAAACCCCGTTTTTAAAAGGTAAAAACGTAACAATATATTCCAGGAGCATTTGTAACTAAATCCATGTAGGATTCTAAATTGTACCGTTTAGAACGACCCATATCTGTTTTCAATATAACTACTTATATTCAATGGAAATTTTTGAAATTGAAAACTATGTGAATTGATGTTCTTTTACTTGGAAAACAATTTTTAATTCAAAATACAAAATAATAATGTTCCTTTCGGTTTTTTTTCTATGGAAAACGTTTTTTGCGTACTTTACATATAAATATAATTTTATTATTTTTTGTATTCCGTAATTTTTGAAACATTTTTGGAATTTCAATCTTTTGTTAAAAACCAAATGAAAAACGTTTTCGGGTCCTTGGTTTTTTAGTTAAATCAGAGTAGAATCTATTCATATCATGTATTTAAAAAAAAAAAAAACAAGCAAATTTGTTTTGCCTATAGAAATAGAACAGAAGCTATTTTTATCCAATTTTGTGTTTTGACCAACACTGTATCTATATGTATTCGTTTGTCATCCGTTTGTAATTTGAACAATTCTGATTTGCAACCACATAAAGTATATCCTTAAAGATAGAGGAATCTATATAATGATGAGCATTTGTCAGTTGAAATCATCTTTAAAAAGACCCAATATAACTTACGAACATGAATATAGGTCAGTATTGTCCCAAATTAGTTGGTATTGAAAATCGACAAATCTGTCCATTAAGTTAAGATAAAAAATTAATAATATAAAATATGTAATCCAGGTTAAGATCAAAATAAAACTAGTAAGAGAGCTATATTCGGCTGTGCCGAATCTTATACACCCTTCACCAAAGTATACTTTAAAATAAAGATTGAAAGTGTTTTTTCGCTAAAGAAATTTTGTTAGTGAAAAAAAATTTATGGTAAAAAAAGTGGGTTAAAAAATATTATTCCTGGTGTTGACCTATTTATGGTCCAAATTACTACGTCGTTTGAAATATCTATCATTAGATATCCATATTGCCTTGAAGGCTATTTGAAGGCTTCGAAAAGTTGATTTCAATATACAGTCGAACCAACGGACATGGTTATATCGACTTTAATGGGTTGGAAATGGAAAATGTAGAAATTACAAACAAAATGACAAACCCTTGCCACTCATGATGAATGGTATAAAACCAGCAAAACTAAAAAAACATAATTTATTAAAAAAACGATTTTTCAACCAAAACAAATTGTTTCCACCGAATTTTTATTTGTTAAGGTATATTTATTTTTTTAAGCGTATCTCATTTAGAGAAACTTAGCTGTAGTTGATCTCGCAAGAATTTAAAACCAAAAAATCTAACAAAGAACAAAAAAGGAAAAAAACACCGACAGGAAAACATTCCAACTATGCATATGAGCTCATAACCAAAACACACCAAGCTACTCACACACACATTCGACCAGCTCACTGGGGAAGTTAAAATAAACGAATTTATGTGGCATCTAAGAAGAAATATCTCTCACTATATACTGATGTATATGTATGTATATTAGGGTGATATTTGTTTGGGCCATGTTTTATTCGGAATATCTTTTATTAAAGCTACATAAAAATGCATAGCAAAATGGTCTGGTAAATTGCAGTTTTATACATAGAATTACATTAATCCGAACTACACACCTTAAAATTCGAAAAAATTAAAATAACCTATTGCAAACAAATTTGCACATTAGGGAAATAGCTTTTATTTATTCATGCTGCCAATGCAGACGGCTTACTTATTTTTATGGCGCTAAATCGTTACAAAGAAAATAAATTTTGGCGTTTAAAAAATAGGAATTATAATATTTTAAAATATACGGCGCACAGTGCGTCGCACACAGGGATCTTGGTGTCAAAAGCTTTTCAACCACTCAATATCAAAAATCAAATGTTACAGTTTTGTAGAGAAATGTTCAAAGATGTAATGTGCTCATATAGTTTTAAGAAAAATTGTATTTTATTTTTAAAAAAATTTAAGTAAAGTCCATGAAGGGTGTTAATCAAAAATTTACTTATATTTGCACGCAATTCAGTGGATTACATATATGGGGCATTTCACGTCAAGTGAAACAACTTTTGAAATCGATGTCTTCCGATCGGGATGAAATTTGCACCAATGTTAGCTCTATTCGATAGTAATTCAGACACAACTTTTCAACAAGATCGGTCAAGAACTCTCTGAGTTATAGGAGGTCAAAATTTGACATTTTGGCCAAACATGTGTTTTTTCTTATCCATATAACTTATTACCTATTGTTCTTAGCAAAATGTGTCCCAAATAGTTTAGATAGCTATTTATGCAATCTTTGGAAAAAAAAAAAATTAAAAAAAATTAATAAAATATTTTTGACTTTTTTTTTAAAAATCAGTGGGATGCGAGTGGGATATCTATCAAAAAAAATATTTTGTAACTCAAGATATAAAATGTTTGACTTTTTTTGCAAAATCAAAAACTTTGTTGACTTTTTTTAAAAAAATGGACCCATTTTTTAATTTTTGCTCAGAAGAAAGCTTATGTGTTTTCCTTTAACACCTTTTTTGTCGCTTAGTGGGATGCGAGTGGGATATCTATCAAAAAAATGTTTTGTAACTCAAGACATAAAATTTTTTACTTTTTTTTTGCAAAATCAAAAACTTTTTTAACTTTTTTTTTCAAAATGGACCCTTTTTTATTTATTTTTTTTTTTCTCAAAAGAAAGCTTAGGTCTTTTCCTTTAAAACCTTTTTGATCGCTTAGTGGGATGCGAGTGGGATATCTATCAAAATAAATGTTTTGTAACTCAAGACAAAGGTTTTTAAATTGATTTTTTTCATATTTGTGTGGAAGTGTTTCTAAAAACAAAACCACCACAACTGACCGATAATAGCCACTGGAGGGGAGCAATGTGAGGCCGACCGCTATTAATTTTCCACCCCCAAAATTTGTCTGAGTTTTGTATCTTGCGGCTTTTTTAGTCAATCCTATACGTAGTTTTCAGCTCAATAATTTATATTCGTGATTGATTTTTGGAAGTGGGCCTTATATGGGAGCTATGTCAAATTATGGACCGATCACCATGAAATTAGGTGGTGTGATTAATGTCTATATAAAAGTTATTTATGTTGCATTTTATGTGTATATCAACATTTTTAGGAGATTTATGCTCGTTAAACTGATTATCGGAAGCAGGCATTATATGGGACCTATGACTAATTATGGACGGATCATAATAAAATTTGGTTACATGAATTCCGTATATATAAAACTTATTTGGAGAAAAACTTGTGTAGATACCTATATAAATTAAACATTTGTGACCGATAAAGTCCACTTTCGGGAGGACATTTGTATGGGGGCTAGGTGAAATAATGGACCGATTTCAGCCAGTTTTAATACGCTTGGTCCTTGGGCCGAACAAATTATATGTACCAAATTTTATTGAAATATCTCCAAAATTGCGACCTGTACTCTGCGCACAAGGTTTACATGGACAACCAGCCAGGCGGACGGACGGACGGACATCGTTTAATCGACTCAGAAAGTGGGTGGGGAAAGGTGGGTGCTAGACTAATACTTTTGGGCGTTACAAACATCTGCACAAATCCAATATACCCTCGCCACTATGGTGTTGTAGGGTATAATAAGTGATTTTTATTCCTGAGGTTAACATATTATGGGTATTACAGTATCGAGGCTATGAAATTTTAGTTAGGTATGTTACATACCATCGGAAAGGCTAATGTGTCTAGTTTCTCTCTAGGTTTACACACAAATACGAAAAAAATCAAAATAGTGCATATGCTAAAAATTTAAAAACCTTTGTCTTGAGTTACAAAACATTTATTTTGATAGAAATCCCATTCGCATCCCACTGAGCGACCAAAAAGGTTTTAAAGGAAAAGACCTAAGCTTTCTTTTGAGAAAAAAAAAATAAATAAAAAAAGGGTCCATTTTGAAAAAAAAGTCAAAAAAGTTTTTGATTTTGCAAAAAAAAAGTAAAAAATTTTATGTCTTGAGTTACAAAACATTTTTTTGATAGATATCCCACTCGCATCCCACTAAGCGACAAAAAAGGTGTTAAAGGAAAACACATAAGCTTTCTTCTGAGCAAAAAAAAAAAAAAAAATTAAAAAATGGGTCCATTTTTTTAAAAAAAGTCAACAAAGTTTTTGATTTTGCAAAAATAAGTCAAAAATTTTATATCTTGAGTTACAAAATATTTTTTTTGATAGATATCCCACTCGCATCCCACTAAGCGACCATATAGGTCGCTTAGGAAAAGACCTAAGCTTTCTTAAAAAAAAATAAAAAAAAAATAAAAAGGGCCCATTTTGAAAAAAAAGTCAAAAATATTTTTGATTTTTTAAAAAAAAGTCAAAAATATTTTATTAATTTTTTTTATTTTTTTTTTCCAAAGATTGCATAAATAGCTATCTAAACTATTTGGGACACATTTTGCTAAGAACAATAGGTAATAAGTTTTATGGATAAGAAAAAACACCTGTTTGACCAAAATGTCTAATTTTGACCTCCTGTAACTCAGAGAGTTCTTGACCGATCTTGTTGAAAAATTGTGTCCGAATTACTATCGAATAGAACTAACACTGGTGCAAATTTCATCCCGATCGGAAGACATCGATTTCAAAAGTTGGTTCACTTGACGTGAAATGCCCCATATGTATAATTTTCCAGATAATACCATTTACCTTTAACATAAGTATTTGAAAAATATAGTATTTTTCCACAAATTAAAAAAAAAAAAACAATTATGGGTATATCATAAACCGTTAAGAAGATATACCCAAATCTATAAGCCTCTAAAAATTATTTTATTTGTGATTTTCCATGAAAAAAAAAACAATGTAGCCCTACTTTCCCCCAAGCTGTTGTTTCAATAAATAAATAAATAATTTAAAAAAAAATATTAGTTCTCGGAAGTTTTCAGAGCAGGATGAAAACTTAAAATTTTTTGTCGAACGATAAACGAAATTTCAAACAAATTCTTATCTATGTATGGGTTTCATGGGTGGGGGTGAGACCGTTTTTATTGGAATTCGACATGCGTTATTATTTTGTTTCAGAAAATGTATTTTTACGAATGTGCAATAGCGATTTGAATTTAACGGTCTGTAACGACTGCCTGCAACATTCATCATGTTTAAAAACACGTCCATCAGTAGCATGCGGTTATTAGCATTGTTTGTAAGTATGCCAACACTAAAAGTTTAAGCTGCTAACATTAACATCGAAAGCTCTAGAATTCGAATGTTCTAGTTCTCCATTAAGATCATTGTAGAAGATTCACGATAGATGGCGCGTGTATAAATATGGGCAGAGGTGGCAGTCGTGAGTGAGTTGATCATAGGCGCTGTTAGAGTTAACATCAATTGCCTTGTACATTTAAGTTTGTACATTATAAAATGTGTGTGCATTTCCGCGAATTGATAAACATGTAGAAAGACACTGAGTGACTATTTGAACTGTTGTTGTTGTACATTTTAAATAAATAAAGACTTGTTACAATTTTAAACTACTAAATGGCTTTTATTTGCAATCAAAAGTAGTATCCGGTTTATTTAAAGGAAATAAACCAACTAAAAAAGAATAAAACGTAACAGTATGTACCTAATTTTAGAACTTTTGCTTGTATAGGAAAAATATTATGCAAAAAAATCGATTTGGATTGCATGAGCGGTATGCGGTGGCCACGGCCGATTTTCTTAAGGTACGGTCAGACACAGCCCATATTTCATGATTATCGTCAAATATTTCATTGTCTGAATCTGACCACAAATAAAATTTAGAGCAAACAACAAAACAGATGATTTTAGTCAAACAAATTTATTTGTCGGCAAACAAAATATTTTCTTAATGTGAACATAGTGTGACCACTAGCTATATAAATACATAAAAAATATATAATTTGATCTTACAAATCTTTTTAAGGTTAACGCACTTATTTCGAATTGTAAAACAATTATTTTATTAAAGTTTTATTGAATTTTGTTATCATATAGTGAATTTAATTTTTCACTTTTTGTTTGACCAAACTGCTGCGAAAAAGAATCAGTAAATATATTTGCCGTGTGGTCACACTATATCAAATACTTTCATGAAATAATTGTTTGATTAAATAGAGCAAACAAAGAAAATTATTTGCTCAACACGGCGGATTAAAAAGGAGAATATTTAAATATTTTTGGTACTAAATTAAAAACAAAATTGCACTTTTTTTATTCTTTAACTATAATACATATCAATATTTCTTGTAAATTTCTTATTTAAATTATGTTCACTAAAAAAAATGGCATTAATAAATGAAGTCTTCTTCTTCACATAAAAGTCATTCAGCCTGGAATGACATTCTGGGAGAATAAAAAATTGAAGACATGAAGTCTATGTTGCGATTTTTTGCATTTATATGCGATTATATTTGTATACATATAACATAGTCTGATGTTTGATTGTTTTTATACATGGAGTTTTTCTATTTACAAAATTTTAAATTGCTCAAATGTATGGAACATTTATTGAATTTAAAATCAAAGAAAATAGTTTAGACATACATAAATATTATGATTGGATTGCAATTAAAAATTAATTCTAGTATGTATGATCTGCTTAATTTTTTTTAATGGGAATATAATATTTGTGAAAATTCAGAATGAAAAAAGTTTGGTGAAAGTCCTGTTCGATTAATAATTTTTATTAAAAAAAAAAATAATTTTAATTATGAATTTAATTTTTCCTTCTACATATAAGAACATTTTCAACCAAAGTATAACAAGTAGTCCGACTCTATATTTCAATATTACTCTCTCACATAAATGAGTACCGTGTGAATTCAACACCCTTATGAGAAATGTAAACACATCAAATGTCTCGAAATTTTAAGAACAAATTTTCTATTACAGTTCAAATCACATTAATTCTTAACACACAGAATTTTATAATTTTATTTTACACTTCTAGCACATTTTCATTTCGTTTTGCGTCCAATATATAGTTAGGTACTGCTGTCAAAGAGTTGGACTACTTGTATGTAATTTGGTTTCAACATTTTAATATACTTTTTCTTTTTAACGGTTCGCTTATTTGATTATTGTTAAGTTCATCATAGTAATATTCGTTTTGTTTGAATAATGCGATTTTTAGTTCAAAATCCAAACAAAGTCAAAACAAATACAATAAAATTCCAAAATTGTTAATTACATTAGGGATATTTGGTAGATTTTAAGTACAATTATACCTACAAATTTTAATACGTTGATAGTAATATAATTAAATAAATAAATAAACATAATTATATTATTAAATTGAGTTCTTTTCGCGATTTGTTTTCATTATTTAGCGATTTTTAATTTAAGTTATAGCAACACTACTTTTGCGATAACACATGATGCAACAGCTGTTATTTGACGCTGTTTGATCTTGCAAATGAATTGCAAGATCAAATAAAAAATTGAGGAAAATATTTGCTGTTTAGTGGTCACACATTGGTCACATTACAAGAAAGTTTTCTTATCGGCAAATAAATTTGTTTGACCAAATTCAGCTGTTTTCTTGTTTGCCGTGCAAAAATATTCTCTGTTCAAACTAGGAACATAAAATATTTGACGTTTAAATAAAAGTACTGAAATTTCACAATTCTTTCAAATGTAAAGCAAAATCTAGTAGTATTTTACTTTCTAGATATGTATTTTGTATTGAAGAAAGAAATTAAAGGTTTTTTACAGCTTTATTTAATAATTATTTAGAAAAAATATTACCATAAACGTGACCACAAGACAAATATATTTCCCCTTCGTGTGTTTGATAGTATTTCGGTGTAGTTAGATGAAACAAATATGGCAAATAAATGTGTACAGTGTGACCACAAAATCAAGCCATCCATTATTTGATGTAGTTTTGATCAAACACATGAAATATTTTGTGTCAAATAATTTGCTTAGTCTGACCTTACCTTTAGTTTAGTTCATATAATTATCGGTGCCAGATTTCAATGTTATACGACCACTTCTTATAATTTTTGAAAAATGTATGATGCCATCCCTCTGTGCGTTGTACTCAAAAATCATAAATTCGGTCATTAAAATTTTTTACGAAATGTATATATTTTGAAAGATAACAACCCATATACTACGAGGGTGGGTCAATAAGTTTGCGACTGTTTGAATTTCTCGGCTCTTAACTGAAAGGACAACACTGCTCCTTTCAAAATATGAACAAGCTGCGTCATTTAGTTTGTGTTTGACAGCTATTGATAGCAGACTACCTCGTGACTTGAGGAGAAATTGGAAAAAAGTGAATTTCGCCTGCTCATTATTAGTTTTGAAGAAAAAAATATCACTCAAATAAAGACTAAGCTTGAAAAATACAATGGAATATCTGCCCCATAATTTCAATGATAAAAAAGTGGTTTATTAAATTTCGTTATGACCGTACAAGCACTAAAGATGCCGAACGATCTGGACGACCAGTTGAGGTCTCTGCACCCAAACAATTGGAAAAAATAACGATATGGTGTTGGCCGATCGGAGGTTGGAAGTGTGATAGATTGTGGAAGCCATTATCTCATGGCTCAATGGTTTAAATTTTGAATGATCACTTGGTTATGAGAAGGCACGAACTTTTTTCATTTACTTTTTCTTGCAGACACAAAAGGGCACTGAACTCAAGATATTTTTAACAAGAAAATGGTTTTTAAGCGATTCGGGAAAACAGCTGTTAAAATATTGTTTTACTTAAGAATTGTGTTGAATTAAATTATTTTATATTGCTTTAACAAAATTTTATATTTTTTCATATGAAGTTAAAGATTTAACAAAATTTGAATGGAGTGCAAAAAAATTGTATAAAATGTTCCAGTTGATCCTGTTTTTGAATCTTAATAATGTTCTCTAAGAAACCAAATAAAATTTGAAGCTAAGTTTTTGGCACAACATGAACATTTGTTGGATTTTAAAAATGCCTAAATTAACGACATTTTAATTAATTCCACTTTAATGGTAATGTAAACTTAAAAACTAATTACGTGTTTTTTTTTGAGGTTATATGAAATTTTTGTCCATCACTCTGCTTTAACTAGAACTATTTTGCTGATTCTGAACAATAGCAGACTGCTTAGGATAACGTTACACTTTTTTGTGTAAATCTTGATATATTTTTCTTTTTTGTTAATTTTGCACGGCTGTGTGAAAACACTCACAGAAAGGCGTATAGGTTAATATATTTGAAATTTTATGAGCATCAAGAAGATATATAATTGAGTCTTAGATGAATATTTGTCAGTTTTACACACGATAAGACTTTTGGTAGTGGAGAGTAAAAAAGCGCAAAATAACAACACATATTAATATTCAAAATTTTTTGCATTATATATGTATGTGGACGATGCTCCCTAATTTTTTCAAACCTCTGCACATGTTCAAAATACAGCCCTACTAAATGCCTGCACCAAATTTCATTTATCTACGACAACTCCCTGTGTTTTTGTTCATTCGTTGTTGTGATAGGAACCATGTTTGGTTATTACTCGTACCCTAATGTACATAGATAGATATTAATACGTACATATGTAGTGCACATCATCTACAAAAATAGAAATAGACGCATGTGTCGTATTTATCATTAGACACATCAGTCAAAAATTAAATGCAAAATATAAAGTTCTTCTAAATATGACCCCAATGTTAAAACTGTGCTCTAGTTTTGAGGTCAACCCAAAATAATGAAATGTTAATCCAAAGTATAAATTAATTAAGTCTTAAAATAATTGACCTAATACTTAATTTACAATAAATATGCAGACATAATTGGCAGAAAAAAATTTAAATAAAATCGTAAACATATTTTATGAAAAAAGTTACAACAATAAACACAATTATTATCCTTTAACCCCCATTTACACGAAGTCTGGTTAGGTACTAACTAAAAGTTATACTGTTGTTTAAATTATTATTATATTAAATCTATTAGTTAACATATAGCCAGACTTCGTGCTAATTTCCAAAAAAGTGCTGTCACGAAATTGTACTTGAATTTAAAAAACACTGTTTTAACGGCTGGTTAAAAGTTGCATAATCCCTCTCAAACAGCAGTGCTTCTGAAACTTTAACATATCTGTGGGTATTACTAATATTGCTGTAGAACATACAACATAGAATAAAAGCTTTGAGTTGAGCATTGTTTTGTAAGTATGGCAACACCAAATAATTAATGATTAATTTAATGATTGTGTATAAATAGTGTCAGATGTTGCAGTCGTGAGTTGAGTTTACCGAAACGTTGTTCGTATAAATATCAACTGTATTGTTGTAGTGTTAGAGGGGGTCAAAATTTGATATTTTGGCCAAGCATGTTTATTCTTCATCCATGTAACTTATTACCTATCTTTGGGACACATCTTGCTAAGAACAATAAGTAATAAGTTACATGGATGCTTGGCCAAAATGTCAAATTTTGACTCCCTCTAACTCAGAGAGTTTTCTAAAGATTTTGTTAAAAAATGATGTCTGAATTACTACCCAATAGAACCTTGGTGCAAATTTCATCCCGATTGGAAGACATCGATTTCAAAAGTTCACTTGACATGAAATGCCCCATTTATATATTGTGAGTGTTTCTTTTGCTTAACAAATATTTTTCTCCTGCTCTAATGCATTGAAATAGTGCCAAATAAGGCTTATGTTTCCAAAAATGTCCTACCGAATCGTATGTGAATGTCAGATTTGAAATATATTGTGCTGTTGTTACTCTGTAGAAAATGTCGATGAAAATCAGTGGTTTCAGGTTTCAGCTGCAGATATGCAGTAGAAGGATTAAATATAAATATTTTCCTAAAACTTTGAAGTCTTCTTAAATTATTCCTTTATTTAAATCTGATATCTCTGATACTTGGCGGGGATATATGATTGATGGATTATGCTGAAATAATCAATCCATCATACATTGATAGACAGTAGAAGAACTATGCTTAATGTTACATTTATGATCAGTATAATTAATGGTGAAGTCTTCCTTGTAAATAATGTTGCCCAACGATTGTCAAGTCATTTCAAGCAACTGTATGTCAAATACGTTACGACTAACTACGCGACTTTAACAATTTATATCAACTCATTAATTTTTCTCTAAAAACAAATGTAATTAAACACAACATTATTCATTTTTTAAATTATTTTAAGGTAAAGGGCTTCGTGAGAAGGGTATATATAAGTTTCTCATTTCGTTTGTAATTTCCACAATAAAATTTCCCAACCCTATAAAGTATATATATTCTGGATCCTTATTGCATGTTTTGACAAAAACGCAACAAAACGTATGTTTGGATGTGTGTTGGTTTCATTGCTTTGCGTATTTTTTTTTTTTTTAGGTGTTTCGTTTCGTTTGACCTTCTTGTTTTTATACCCTTCTTGTTTTATACCCTTCGTGAGAAGGGTATATATAAGATTGTCATTTCGTTTGTTATTTCTACTGTTCGTCAGTAATTAAATGTAAAATTTTTAAAACTTTTCTTGATATATTTAGGATGCTATACGATGAAAGTGGGCAATTAATGCATCCACAACAAAGGTGAAGGCATAGCCGAATATAGCACTCTTACTTGTTTTTTTTTACTGTTTGTGAATTCTTTGTAATGATATATAATAAATACATGTCATTATTTGCCATGTGTTCAAACAAAATAACAAAAAAATTTGCCCATTTTGGTCCACAACTTATTTACTACTTGGCGGATTATGCTGATTTTCAATACCAAATAAAAATACTTTAAAATACTGACTTTCACCTTAAGATTGTATGACATATCGAGGCTTACAAACAAACATTACAGGAAAAGCTTTTTATGTGATTGTTTGCATGTTTTAATTCAATGTAAACATATGGGCGTTCAAAAATCCAAAGCAGACTTTTCATTGCAACCCAAACATACATTCATATATCCGTACCTATTCTTACTTTAGTAAAGGGTATTTTTTAAGCCCGATAGAAGTTAAAATTGTAAAAAATAATACAAAAAAGTAAAAATTTAACCAAACATGGCATTTGATGACATTTGAAAATATATTCGGGCTTATGGCCACCGCGACTGTTCTTAACGAAAAGCATTCTCGACTTTCAATATTATCATCCTAAACCAGTGACTTCACGTGGCCCACAGAATAATCGAGAGGTGTCAATCGCACGATCATAGAGGCCAATTGACAGGTTCATTTCTAGAAATCAAGTTATCTCCTAATTTTGATTTCAATAAATAGATGGTTGTGGTCGCCATATGGCACGTAGCGACAACCTGTATAAACTACATCTATCCCGGATCAATGTCATCCATATTTCAAACAAAAAAATCATTGATCATGATGTGGTAACGATCTTCACTGACCGTAATGCGAGCTCCAGCTCATTTTTTAAGAAATACGGCCCGATACAGCCAACAGCGTGTAACCCGCAAAACGGTGCATTTTTCGGTATTTAATGAAGTCTGTCGTGGATTGGTCGCACTCCATTTGCGGCGAATCCAAAAATGAGCCTTTGAGATAAAACTGTATTTAATAAATTGCGCGAATCGATAACAGATTTTCAAAGCGCAGTTGACAGATTATTTGATACTTAATCCTTTCGTAAATTATATCGGTCTTAAAAAACAGCATTTATAAATATATAGCAAATAAATGTTACCATTATGACACATTTCTGTTAAGTAACAAAGGTAATCAAATATGTATCGTAGTTTGCAATTTTTCGATAACAAATTATCCAAACATCCGCTGATGCCACAAATTTTGGAAATGAAAGCGTACCGAAGGAAACCCCATGGAAACACTAAAGGCTAACATACATATAAATAACAATTTTCTTCCACTGGTTAGATTTTTTCACCAGCAACTACAATTAGTTTCACTTAAGTTACATTCATATGAAAATAAAAGTCTTCTTTTTCTCTCTTTTATTGAATTTAATTTAAGAAACGTGCCTAGTTGTGAAAAAATATTGATTTTTGTTAGAAATAGAGAAAAATAAAAAAAAATAAAAAAAAAACGAAAAGATTTAATTTTCACCATCATCGAGAGAGAAGAAATGCAATCAAAGTATGTAAATATTTTCTCAAGTCATACTGACAAGTGCTACTCCTACTGGTACAACTGGCTGGTACTCGAACATTTTGCTGTGATGAAATACAAATTCTGTATGGAAATGCAAATTCTACTTCGAGTTTCAGTTTGAATTTAGAATTAAATTTGTCAGCGAATACCATTGAGGGGATTAATGCTTGTTTCAACATTACGAGCATGAGTATTTTGTCATTTAAAATCAATAAGCTCACAATGCAATGTTGAATCTTTGCAAGTTAAATGTTGTACAATTATTCCATTAGTAGTGGACTTCAATGTTGATTTTAAATTGTATAAAAAAAAACTCTTTGATTGCAATTTTTAATTAATTGGTTTTCGTTTATTACATCACTTGAGGTGGAAATATTTTAAAAGTATGGTGTTCTAAAAGTTTGTAAGATATCAAATAATGATCTAATTCGTTATTCGACAACAGCGGTTCTCAAAAGAGAGATAGTTTGAATAATCCAGGGCGCCTGAAAGATCTCATTATGTAGAGTATATGGTAAAATCACAGAATTCTTTTAATATTTGGGGTATGAATAAATATATAACCTTTTTAATGGCATATTGTTGTCCGTTAGATTTTCACGGTAGCATGCAAAAAATATTTAAAATGTAATTTTACACTTTTTTGAAGTATTTTTTTACAAAAATATTTATTATGTACATATATATATTAAAAATACTGTTTATTAATAATGAATTTTTTAGCGTAGTAGCACACGCCGGGTATCCGCTAGTACGTATATGAAACACAAAAAATGTTTCTGCCTATGTCCGTTATAGACTCTGTAACCATCCAACTAATGAGCTCCAAACCAGTATCATTAGTAAGACAATTTTGTGAAGATGGTTTTAGACACCTAAAAGACTACATTAGGTCCATTCGTTAAAATTTGACAAAATTGTATGTTTTGAAATTTTGTATGTAGGCAGCTCTCCCAATGTGCAGATGTTTGGAAATTTGAATTTTAAGGGGATAAAAATGGGTAAAAAAAAATGTAAAATCGGTATCTCTACATCTCCAGAAGTAATAAAGCTAGCACCAAAAAAACCAACGTAATCTGAATTTATGCAAAAAAATAAGTGGGCAGGTGTACCACACACCTTTAATTCGTGTACTTTTAAGTGGAACCGAGCGAAAACCGAGTTTTGGTACTTTTTGTAACCCATATCCCAGAAATTAATTTTAAATGGAATTGTAGTAGTAGTATATTTATGGGGCTTCTGGCATATGGGATGAATTTTTGGGATGAATTTTTTGGGAGGAATTTTTTTTGGGATGAATTTTTTGGGAGGAATTCTTTTTTATTAATTTGTGTGAGAAGATTTAATTTTGAGTTTTATATTTTTTGTAAATTGTGTGGTTTGTTTTGTTTCCTCTCTTTGAGTGTAAGTTGTTTTAATGTATTATTGTAAAACATCTTATTGAGTCTTTTTTAAATTAAATATGTTTGGAAAATATTTGAGAAGAAATCATCACTTAAAAAATATAAATACACAGTACAAATATATAAATGTAAGAATTCATTCTAAAAGTCCACGAATATGAGGATTTCAAAAGTAACAAATGCCGAGATTATTGCATCTTTTAACCAGTGAAGAAGAAAATATTTTTTTTTAAATTGTTGGGGAAGAAAATATTTTTTGTAAAATTGCAAACTTGCAGAATGGGAAGAAAATATTTTTTTTGAAATTGTGGGGAAGAAAATATTTTTTGTAAAATTGCAAACTTGCAGAATGGGAAGAAATTATTTTTAGTGAAAATTTACACCAATATATTTATTTTGTATAATACATATGTATGTATGTAGTTATGTTAAAAGTCCATACAAAAAAATGTTTAACGGGGAGACAATTTTTTATTTTTTGAAATTAGAACCTGATGACTTGCATTAATAGCATTTGAGTATTTTTGGTTTGTTTATATAAAAAAGTAACCTTGAGTAAGGTTTTTGGCATTAATGAAGATATACATTATGTTGTTGAGTATGGTCATGATTAATTTTAAATATTGTAATAGTGAATTAATGGGAGTATTTTCTTATTCACATTAAACATTTTCATATCTAGAATACTTTAAAAATTGGTATATATTGAGCCATATATGTATTTACATAACGAATGTAAATTAAGATTTTTCTCAATTTGAAATTACAAAATGAAAATAGAATTTTAAAGCAGACGCCACTTACAAATTCTTAAAAGATATACATTTACATCAAATTAAAAAAATTGTACATCATAATAGCAAATATAACAACACAAATCATAGTAGCAAATATAACCACGAAAAATAAAAATTCTCTTTATTCAAATAAAAATTTAAATAACGATAACAAGTCTCAGCCTTTAATTCTCAAGTCTCCACTAAATATAACTTTAAAACGAAAAATATAAAATATATCTCTACACTATTCCAGTTTTACAAATTACAAACATTTTAATCTCATAACAAGGTCTCAAGATATAAAAATAAATTCACAAGTCTTCACTAAATATATAAAAACGAAAAAAAAAAATATTTTAATCCAAATTTCATCTAAAATTTAAGAAACAAATACCAATTATTTAACTGCTACAAATCAATAATAAATTATATTCAAACTAAGTTTTCAGTGTCTATTTGGGAATTGAACTTTCAACCTCCTAATTGATAAATTAGCTCATTACCAAATAGTCTGGCGAGGCATCTCAACTATAAAATAATAACTTAAAATTCTGATTATTGAAATTACTTCTTAAACCCTAAACAACAATATTATATGCATAACAGGGTCTCGGCATTAAAGTAGAATAGAGAGTTTAAAATATTACACAAAACAATACAAATTAAGTTTATTTCAATTTAATTTAACAAATATCCTAAATCGGTTTTATTACAAATTTTAAATTACACTTGTATAAAATTACAAATTATAAATGAAACCAAAACATAATTTTCAGTTTTAAATATAAATCTTTATCTTAAATTTATAATATAGAAAAAGTCTCCACTGATAAACAAAAATTTATAATTAAAAACAACTTAGCAAACCCAAATTGCATCAAACAAATATAAAAATATATTGAAACCTCACACTTCCAACATAATATTTAAAATCCGAATTGCTGATCAAAGCAGATCAGAAGTCTCCACATTTTTTATAACAAACTCAAGCCCAACTTCTCCAAGTCTTCAGAATTTCCAACGCAACATCCATTATAAAATTCTCCACTCAAACCAAACTTTGTCAAACAAATAAAAACCTCCCATTTAAATCTCACATTTCTAACGCAATATTTTAGATTCAAAAAAGCTAATCAAGCAGATAGTAAAATTTATAGTTTTCAAATTTACATTATCAAAATCCATAATTAGAGTCTCCAAAATTTAAAATATTTACATCAGGTCTACATCAAATAATATTTTCTTCAACTATTTGAAACTATAAACATAAACAATTGCTACAATAATATATTCAATTTTTTTTTTTTATTTTAATTATATTTCTTTTTCTTCATCGTCAGATAAATGTTTTAAAAATTCTATATACTCATTATCAATATTCAAAAAAACAAAATCTTCGAAAATTTGTTTGATAAAAAAAAATTTTACAGCGAAAAAGAGAAAAACTACTTGTAAAATGACTTGGTTTCGGAAATGATTATAATTCATGGATTCATCAGAATGATATTAGTAAATAATCTATTTATAATAAACAACATACTATATTAATCAAAATCCACTAGTTGAGTTTTGAAATTAACTGAAAATTTAATTCGTTTTTTGAAATTTCTTTATAATATTTTGGTTAATAAAAATATTTGATGTAGTTTTCTTCTAAAAAAAACTTTTATATTACTTTTCTACATTTATATTTTTCTACTTTTATAATTTTATACTTTTCTACATTTTTACTTTTCATCTTTTCTACTTTTATACTTTTTTAAAAATTTGTCTACGTTTTTTAATTTGCTTTTTTTCTACATTTTTAATTTTATACTTTTTTTACTTTGCTTCTTTTCTACTATTTTAAAAATTTGTCTACTTTGCTTCTTTTTTACTTTTTAGCTTTTCTACTATTTTACTTATATACTTTTTACTTTGCTTCTTTTCTACTTTTTTACTATTATACTTTTTTTACTCTTCTTCTTTTCTACTTTCTTATTTTTTACTTTTTTACTTTTCTACTTTTCTTCTTTTCTTCTTTTCTATTTTTTTACTTTTATACCTTTTTTACTTTTCTTCATTTCCACTTTTTTACTTTTCTACTTTTTTTTTTAAATTTTCTACTTTTTTTACTTTGATTCTTTTCTACTTTTTAACTTTTCTACTCTTTTACTTTCCACTTTTTTTAATTTTATACTTTTTGTAAATTTTTTTACATTCATTGAAGAATATTTTTTTAATTATTTGAATTTATGTGTTTGAAAAAGTTTTCACGGAATTTTTTTTTAATATTTTGTATAGAAAGAAAAAAACAAAAGTTATATTTTAAAATAAAGTCAACTTAAACAAACATTTAGCCTATCTATAAAAGCCGAAAAGTCGATTTGAAATCCATAAAATCGACTTTAAAATTTCATACCTAGAACAAAATTCAAACAGAATTTAAAATTTTAGAAATTAGAACCTGATGACTTGCATTAATAGCATTTGAGTATTTTTGGTTTGTTTATATAAAAAAGTAACCTTGAGTAAGGTTTTTGGCATTAATGAAGATATACATTATGTTGTTGAGTATGGTCATGATTAATTTTAAATATTGTAATAGTGAATTAATGGGAGTATTTTCTTATTCACATTAAACATTTTCATATCTAGAATACTTTAAAAATTGGTATATATTGAGCCATATATGTATTTACATAACGAATGTAAATTAAGATTTTTCTCAATTTGAAATTACAAAATGAAAATAGAATTTTAAAGCAGACGCCACTTACAAATTCTTAAAAGATATACATTTACATCAAATTAAAAAAATTGTACATCATAATAGCAAATATAACAACACAAATCATAGTAGCAAATATAACCACGAAAAATAAAAATTCTCTTTATTCAAATAAAAATTTAAATAACGATAACAAGTCTCAGCCTTTAATTCTCAAGTCTCCACTAAATATAACTTTAAAACGAAAAATATAAAATATATCTCTACACTATTCCAGTTTTACAGCCGAAAAGTCGATTTGAAATCCATAAAATCGACTTTAAAATTTCATACCTAGAACAAAATTCAAACAGAATTTAAAATTTTATTTTATTATTTTAAAATAAGCTTTTTGTTTTGAAACTTTATGTACTTTTTATTTGTTAAGTTTTCGAATTTTTGTTTATTATTTACATTCATTGAAAAATATTTTCAATTATTTGAATGTGTATTGAACAAAGTTTAGAAAGTTTTTTCAAATATTTATTTTTAAAACTCTATTTTAACAAAAATTAACCCTAAAATTTCTTTTGTTGTTAAACTGTTGTTAAACCAAAATAAAACATTTTTTTATTTTTTAAATATTATTGTCCAACAAATATTCATATTATTACAATAATAATAATAATAACTATTATCAAATATATTTCTTATCGACAAATATAATTCTACAATAAAGAATTTTTAAAATTTTGTTAAATAATTTATAAACAAAATTTCGAAATAGTATGCCATTCACATAGTAATTATCATAAGATTTCACATACTTTTTTTCAAAAAAAAACATTTTAAATTTTCTTTCTAAATAAACCTTATATTGATATTTAATGTGAATTTCAAATTGATATTGTTAGAATAAGAATAATAAAAAACAAGAACTAAAATGTCAAAAAATTTAAAAAAAAAAATCATTTTATTTATGTTTGTATTAAAGTTCATATTAAAGGATAAAATGATCAAATTTTGTTTAAAATCGACTTTTCAGGTTTTGTGGTTGGCCTAATTATCTTTAAATTATCTTGCTAATCAGCTAAATTGATCCATAAATGGCTGAGATATGTATAGACACAAACCAACTATTCTCGACTAATACAAAATATAAATATTTGCAATATTACTCGTAGTAAAAGCTTAGCGAAACACCAAAAGTATGAGTAATAATAAGACAGACTTTAACGAATTACATCATGAAAACAAACAAAGAATTTCCTTAAATCGCATAAAAATGCAAAAATGCAATGATGCCATTTTTTTAGTGAAAATAATTTAAATAACAGATTTTCAAGAAATATTTATATGTATTATAGTTAAAGAATAAAAATAGTGGAATTTTGATTTTAATTTAGTACCAAAAATATTTAAATAATCTCCTTTTATTTATCCGCCATGTTGAGCAAATAATTTTCTTTTTTTTGCTCTATTTGATCAAACAATTATTTCATGAAAGTATTTGATATAGTGTGACCATACGGCAAATATATTTACTGATTCTTTTTCGCAGCAGTTTGGTCAAACAAAAAGTGAAAAATTAAATTCACTATATGATAACAAAATTCAATAAAACTTTAATAAAATAATTGTTTTACAATTCGAAATAAGTGCTTTAACCTTAAAAAGATTTGTAAGATCAAATTATATATTTTTTAGGTATTTATATAGCTAGTGGTCACACCATGTTCACATTTAGAAAATATTTTGTTTGCCGACAAATAAATTTCTAAATTTTATTTGTGGTCAGATTCAGACAATGAAATATTTGACGATAAACGTCAAATATTAGCTGTGTCTGACCGTACCTTTAGAGCTTTTGTTCTTTAAAAAGAGTGTGAAGTTTATATGTCTACTTACTTTTACTTAAAATTTGTTCAACTACAATTTAACTTAAGTTTTCACTTGACTGTAAAATCCAGTATAATTCTGTAAAATTTTTCATAAAGTTATGATTTCTTTATATTGACTTTCAAAGAGATTAGAGATAGTTTTAATTTTATTTTTTTTATTAAGTTATATTTTTATTATAATTCATAATAAAACCTTATTGTAGATTTAAAACACAAATTTATTATCAAACACTTTAAAGCTAAAGGTATTTTATGCATAAACGTTTGTGAAAGCCACAATAAGTAATGTACTGTTTTTTGTCTAATCTGGCAATGCTTCTCAGTTATTTCCCCTTTTTCGTTGTTAGTGTTGCTTGCAATTATGATAAAATATTCGTTAATTCTCTTTTTTTAATTGTTTGTTTTTAGTATTAATACATTTTTGAAGATAAAAACTAATTTTTATATAAAAAATGTATATCTTATTCTAGTAACTTTATATTAAGCTAAAATGTATTAATATACAAACGTTTTTATATATTTTATTTCAATTATTATTAAAAGTATTCGAATGACGAATATTCTGTGATATAATAAACATCACTGTTTTATAATTTGTTTTATTAATTTATTTTTATTGTCATTTTGTTAAATTTTAACAAAATTTAATGAATTTATATAAGGAAACAGATAATTTTAATTCCGGAATGGGTATATTAGATTGTGTGAACCTTCTTCCACAATGTTTTCACATTTTATTACTACATTTCGTTACAGGTTAAAAGAAAATGACAAAAATGGCAATCAAAGTCACTTGCGAACCTCATATAGCTCACTGCCGGAGGAATTTGAAACAAAATCATATATTATTATATTGGAACATATTCCCCAGCGGAGTTAAAATTACGTTTGTCAATTGCAATAGTATCGTCTATTATTGCAAATTTATAAAAAATTATCTTTAAAATTCCCTTTTTTTTAGATAAAATGTAAAAAGAATACCTTAAAGTTGGTTTATAGTAGTGTTGAAGCTACAATAAATATTTCAAATTTATGAATGGTTTATAACAGACTTATAAGACTATTAAACGTTTATGAATATAGTTTTTTGATATTTTTCTTATTAACGACTTATAAAGCTGTTTTAAGTTATTATGAATTAGACCGTTATAGTTTACTGGTCTTCTTAATAAGTTTCCTAAAATATTATTTCAATTCATAATATACATAATATAGAAATTGTTTTCATAAAACTTTTAGCTCAGTCAATTCATCATAGTAACGAAAGAAATATTATTTTCTTCTTTATTAAAAGAATTTAATAAAAGGCTGTAAATTTATATGAAAAACCTAATTTTTTGGTTTTTTGTGTTAAATGAAATAACACAAAAAACCAAATGTTGTTATGAGAATCACGAAATCGAAGTGTCTGGATTATTTCAGTATGATCAATGGGTTCTCTGTATGAATTACAACTTCAACGAACGAAAATTCGGAAAAAATACTGCAGCTCTTGAGTCGCTAGGAAATTCTTTGTTTGTTTTCATGATGTAATTCGTTAAAGTCTGTCTTATTATTACTCATACTTTTGGTGTTTCGCTAAGCTTTTACTACGAGTAATATTGCAAATATTTATATTTTGTATTAGTCGAGAATAGTTGGTTTGTGTCTATACATATCTCAGCCATTTATGGATCAATTTAGCTGATTAGCAAGATAATTTAAAGATAATTAGGCCAACCACAAAACCTGAAAAGTCGATTTTAAACAAAATTTGATCATTTTATCCTTTAATATGAACTTTAATACAAACATAAATAAAATGATTTTTTTTTTAAATTTTTTGACATTTTAGTTCTTGTTTTTTATTATTCTTATTCTAACAATATCAATTTGAAATTCACATTAAATATCAATATAAGGTTTATTTAGAAAGAAAATTTAAAATGTTTTTTTTTGAAAAAAAGTATGTGAAATCTTATGATAATTACTATGTGAATGGCATACTATTTCGAAATTTTGTTTATAAATTATTTAACAAAATTTTAAAAATTCTTTATTGTAGAATTATATTTGTCGATAAGAAATATATTTGATAATAGTTATTATTATTATTGTAATAATATGAATATTTGTTGGACAATAATATTTAAAAAATAAAAAAATGTTTTATTTTGGTTTAACAACAGTTTAACAACAAAAGAAATTTTAGGGTTAATTTTTGTTAAAATAGAGTTTTAAAAATAAATATTTGAAAAAACTTTCTAAACTTTGTTCAACACACATTCAAATAATTGAAAATATTTTTCAATGAATGTAAATAATAAACAAAAATTCGAAAACTTAACAAATAAAAAGTACATAAAGTTTCAAAACAAAAAGCTTATTTTAAAATAATAAAATAAAATTTTAAATTCTGTTTGAATTTTGTTCTAGGTATGAAATTTTAAAGTCGATTTTATGGATTTCAAATCGACTTTTCGGCTTTTATAGATAGGCTAAATGTTTGTTTAAGTTGACTTTATTTTAAAATATAACTTTTGTTTTTTTCTTTCTATACAAAATATTAAAAAAAAATTCCGTGAAAACTTTTTCAAACACATAAATTCAAATAATTAAAAAAATATTCTTCAATGAATGTAAAAAAATTTACAAAAAGTATAAAATTAAAAAAAGTGGAAAGTAAAAGAGTAGAAAAGTTAAAAAGTAGAAAAGAATCAAAGTAAAAAAAGTAGAAAATTTAAAAAAAAAAGTAGAAAAGTAAAAAAGTGGAAATGAAGAAAAGTAAAAAAGGTATAAAAGTAAAAAAATAGAAAAGAAGAAAAGAAGAAAAGTAGAAAAGTAAAAAAGTAAAAAATAAGAAAGTAGAAAAGAAGAAGAGTAAAAAAAGTATAATAGTAAAAAAGTAGAAAAGAAGCAAAGTAAAAAGTATATAAGTAAAATAGTAGAAAAGCTAAAAAGTAAAAAAGAAGCAAAGTAGACAAATTTTTAAAATAGTAGAAAAGAAGCAAAGTAAAAAAAGTATAAAATTAAAAATGTAGAAAAAAAGCAAATTAAAAAACGTAGACAAATTTTTAAAAAAGTATAAAAGTAGAAAAGATGAAAAGTAAAAATGTAGAAAAGTATAAAATTATAAAAGTAGAAAAATATAAATGTAGAAAAGTAATATAAAAGTTTTTTTTAGAAGAAAACTACATCAAATATTTTTATTAACCAAAATATTATAAAGAAATTTCAAAAAACGAATTAAATTTTCAGTTAATTTCAAAACTCAACTAGTGGATTTTGATTAATATAGTATGTTGTTTATTATAAATAGATTATTTACTAATATCATTCTGATGAATCCATGAATTATAATCATTTCCGAAACCAAGTCATTTTACAAGTAGTTTTTCTCTTTTTCGCTGTAAAATTTTTTTTTATCAAACAAATTTTCGAAGATTTTGTTTTTTTGAATATTGATAATGAGTATATAGAATTTTTAAAACATTTATCTGACGATGAAGAAAAAGAAATATAATTAAAATAAAAAAAAAAAATTGAATATATTATTGTAGCAATTGTTTATGTTTATAGTTTCAAATAGTTGAAGAAAATATTATTTGATGTAGACCTGATGTAAATATTTTAAATTTTGGAGACTCTAATTATGGATTTTGATAATGTAAATTTGAAAACTATAAATTTTACTATCTGCTTGATTAGCTTTTTTGAATCTAAAATATTGCGTTAGAAATGTGAGATTTAAATGGGAGGTTTTTATTTGTTTGACAAAGTTTGGTTTGAGTGGAGAATTTTATAATGGATGTTGCGTTGGAAATTCTGAAGACTTGGAGAAGTTGGGCTTGAGTTTGTTATAAAAAATGTGGAGACTTCTGATCTGCTTTGATCAGCAATTCGGATTTTAAATATTATGTTGGAAGTGTGAGGTTTCAATATATTTTTATATTTGTTTGATGCAATTTGGGTTTGCTAAGTTGTTTTTAATTATAAATTTTTGTTTATCAGTGGAGACTTTTTCTATATTATAAATTTAAGATAAAGATTTATATTTAAAACTGAAAATTATGTTTTGGTTTCATTTATAATTTGTAATTTTATACAAGTGTAATTTAAAATTTGTAATAAAACCGATTTAGGATATTTGTTAAATTAAATTGAAATAAACTTAATTTGTATTGTTTTGTGTAATATTTTAAACTCTCTATTCTACTTTAATGCCGAGACCCTGTTATGCATATAATATTGTTGTTTAGGGTTTAAGAAGTAATTTCAATAATCAGAATTTTAAGTTATTATTTTATAGTTGAGATGCCTCGCCAGACTATTTGGTAATGAGCTAATTTATCAATTAGGAGGTTGAAAGTTCAATTCCCAAATAGACACTGAAAACTTAGTTTGAATATAATTTATTATTGATTTGTAGCAGTTAAATAATTGGTATTTGTTTCTTAAATTTTAGATGAAATTTGGATTAAAATATTTTTTTTTTTCGTTTTTATATATTTAGTGAAGACTTGTGAATTTATTTTTATATCTTGAGACCTTGTTATGAGATTAAAATGTTTGTAATTTGTAAAACTGGAATAGTGTAGAGATATATTTTATATTTTTCGTTTTAAAGTTATATTTAGTGGAGACTTGAGAATTAAAGGCTGAGACTTGTTATCGTTATTTAAATTTTTATTTGAATAAAGAGAATTTTTATTTTTCGTGGTTATATTTGCTACTATGATTTGTGTTGTTATATTTGCTATTATGATGTACAATTTTTTTAATTTGATGTAAATGTATATCTTTTAAGAATTTGTAAGTGGCGTCTGCTTTAAAATTCTATTTTCATTTTGTAATTTCAAATTGAGAAAAATCTTAATTTACATTCGTTATGTAAATACATATATGGCTCAATATATACCAATTTTTAAAGTATTCTAGATATGAAAATGTTTAATGTGAATAAGAAAATACTCCCATTAATTCACTATTACAATATTTAAAATTAATCATGACCATACTCAACAACATAATGTATATCTTCATTAATGCCAAAAACCTTACTCAAGGTTACTTTTTTATATAAACAAACCAAAAATACTCAAATGCTATTAATGCAAGTCATCAGGTTCTAATTTCAAAAAATAAAAAATTGTCTCCCCGTTAAACATTTTTTTGTATGGACTTTTAACATAACTACATACATACATATGTATTATACAAAATAAATATATTGGTGTAAATTTTCACTAAAAATAATTTCTTCCCATTCTGCAAGTTTGCAATTTTACAAAAAATATTTTCTTCCCCACAATTTCAAAAAAAATATTTTCTTCCCATTCTGCAAGTTTGCAATTTTACAAAAAATATTTTCTTCCCCAACAATTTAAAAAAAAATATTTTCTTCTTCACTGGTTAAAAGATGCAATAATCTCGGCATTTGTTACTTTTGAAATCCTCATATTCGTGGACTTTTAGAATGAATTCTTACATTTATATATTTGTACTGTGTATTTATATTTTTTAAGTGATGATTTCTTCTCAAATATTTTCCAAACATATTTAATTTAAAAAAGACTCAATAAGATGTTTTACAATAATACATTAAAACAACTTACACTCAAAGAGAGGAAACAAAACAAACCACACAATTTACAAAAAATATAAAACTCAAAATTAAATCTTCTCACACAAATTAATAAAAAAGAATTCCTCCCAAAAAATTCATCCCAAAAAAAATTCCTCCCAAAAAATTCATCCCAAAAATTCATCCCATATGCCAGAAGCCCCATAAATATACTACTTGTAGTCCTTCTAAAACAATTTCAAATGAATTTTTCACTTTTTTGAAATTTGATCCCTCTTTCTGGTACTTTTTTTTACAAAAATGTTTTATTGTAATAAAAAAAAAAATTAATGATGAATTATTAAAAAAATATTTTTTTTTTTCAGAGAGACAAAAAATTTACCAAAACGGGTAAATTCGCATAGCGCGGTACTTTTTGAAATATAATCCTAACCTACTTTTCCTTTCAAATTCGAAAATGGATTTTTTTACACTGCCGATTTCAAAATCCTACATATTAGTTGCAGTTGTCGGTTTCAACTCAGACAAGTATATTTCAACTTCAGTAAAATGCATGTTGCACTTACAAAATTCCTGCTTTTCGCACGGCCAGTTGTATGTTGCGTGCTCCAGAGTTGGAACTCGTTTACACACCTACCGAAAAAACTGAAAATAATAAAAGAGTTGCAAATTCCATTTGAATTTTTTTAAGAACTACAAATCCATTTAAATAAAATTTGTTGGATATGGAATACAAAAAAGTACTAAAACTTTGGACAAAAATCAAAAAGTAGCATACCTGTCCACTTATTTTTTGCACTTTAATTTTTCCAAAAATCACTTCATGTGAGGTTCCTACAAGTTTTCAAAAGATCAATTATGGGAAAAAAAATTTTATGCAAAAATTCGAAAATCGGCATTACAAATAGACCGAATGGAACTAATGTAGTATTTTAGGTGTCTAAAACCATTGATTGAATGGTTTCAGAGTCTATAATGAACATGGTTGAAAAATTGTTTTGTATTTTATATATATAGACTAGCTGAACCCGGTCCGCGTTGCTGGCCCTTAGAAAACATTTGTTTTATATTGCATCTCGATCTTGATTTTAATATACAGTGTCGGACAAATTCGGTGATCCAACCTTCAATGTTAATACATGTGGTGGCAGTCCGGCTGGTTCCATTCAATTCAAAAATTCAGTAGGATAATCGACGGCTTGTTCTGCGTTCATTACTGTGTCAATCGATTTGTATTATATTGTTTCGCCAGGATGTTTCAATTGAATTTGCTCATTGAGCTTGTTACGTTCCCACAGACAATCCGAATTTTTGTAATTTTTGTCGACAACGGCTTGAATATTCATTTGCATTTGCCTGAAGTTCATTTGTGGCGGGATCAATTGGAATTTTTCCATTTACGATGTCCAACAATTGTTTTGAGAATGTTTTGGCAGAAAGGTATTGCAGCAAATGCACACGAATGTTCGTTGATATCGTTCGGCTTCTGTAGCTTCATTTCCAGTGAAATAAAGTTGAAGGAACTTCGCATCACCATTAGGAAGCGGGAGCAATGATCCAATTCTGTGGTACATTTGGCCTTGAACTTCAAAGGTGGACATGAAGACGACGTCATTTGAAAGCATGATTGGTGGCAGAATAACTTTACCGTTCGAACAGCACATCCCCTTAGGGAACTTCAAAACGCTGCAATGTAAGCAATGTTTGTTCATTGCGCCAATCAGTACGTCCTTGTGATTCCTGGTGTCGTCATACTTATGGCGGCAACTTCAAATCGATTATTTTTCTTGATCGAGTCATTTGGGATCGATTGGCTTCTAGTCTTTCGATTTGGTGTTGAGGTGTCTCTGCAGCACTCGATGAAGATGCACTGCGACGTATTTTCTGATACCGTGATTGTAGTTTCCTTCCCGTTTCTGCGGCTGTAGACGTAGATGCTCTTTCGAAAACAAATTTTATCTGAATAAAACCGTTTTTAAAAAATTGTTTTTTTACAACAATCACTGACCTTTTAATCCTGTATATAGGAAACTAAATAATCTATCTATGATAATTGAAGATACTGTCGATCAACAATTTTACAATAATCGTTTCTTTTTTCATGTCATTAGCGGTTTAGTATAAAAATTTGATTTTGCCACGCCCTTGTGTCCACAGACCGAAAATCAACAATCTGACTTTACAGTGTTACCTAGGCTTTTCTGAAGATTCCGTGAAATCTACAATTATTAAATATTTTCAACAAAACCCAACTTGGTCCTACAAAAAGTTGGCCAAACAATCAAAGGTCTGCCGTCAAACTGTTTCCATTGTTATTCAGCAGTACCGGGAGAACTTGTCCGTTGATAGAAAACCTGGTTCAGGTAGAAGGAATGGTTCACATGATGTTTCTAAAGCCAAAAAAATAGAAAGCATTTTCAAAACAGCTCCCAACACATATGGTAGGAAAGCAATCCGGTATGCTCAGTGCTCGGACTATTTGGTACGAAAAGTTAAAGCCAATGCAGGTTTAAAAGCATACAAGGCTCAAAAAGTTCCTGACAGGAACGCTGCTAAAAAACAGAGCACGGAAATTGAAGTCAAATTTTATACAAAAAATACCTGCTGCATAATGTATGATGAAACGTACGTATGGAAAATTTTTCGCAGCTTCCGGGTGAATATTTTTATGTTGCTGATGCTCGAGGGAATGTTGTAGAAAAGTTTAGGACCCAAAAGCAGCAAGCAATATGAAGATGCGGCAAAAGAAGCCAAACATTTGTTACAAAAGGCTCTTTAAATACCAAAATTTACATCAAGGCATGTTTACAAAGGAGGATGCTTCCATTCATAAGACTTCTTAATGTGTCCACTTACTTTTGGCCTGATTTGGCATCCTGTTACTATGGAAGCAAGGTATTGAGTGGTACAAGAACAATAATGTGGTATTTGTACCAAGAGAGGCAAATCCTCCATAGTGCCCGGAGCTAAGGCCAGTGGAGAGATATTGGGCTCTTGTGGTAGTTTTTAAACGGACATGGTCTACCTGTTTCAATCAAATAAAAAAATGAAAACTGTAAGTTTAGTGGTTTCGTTTTTATTAACATATATGTATGTTAAGAATTTTTCGATATCACTCCTTATTACATAACATTTAAGTAACTAACTTTAAATTTTGTAAGACCATAAATAACCTGTGTACTAAGTTTTAACACATTTAGAACGGGTAATGTCTTTAGTCGAAAAATGTTGTTTCCTCCCGTGTATAGTATGCACAGCGCGATCAAAAACTAAGACCCCTATAGGACTGTTGATAAAGAAGAACAATATTTAGGTAAGCAATGAAATCTACATAATAGGTGTGTAGATCATTCATTTCATTAATGTTTAATATAATTTAAATTGAATCAAATAAATATGTAATGAAACAATGTTTAAGGTGTCACACTTGGTGTGCCTATGATACAACTCCTTTTGGGTATGAGAGGTACAAATGTCCTAAATTTCAGGTAACATAGTAGAGCAAGTACGATCTACAACTTAGTGATAGTGCGTTATTCTGCAGGAATACGAATAAATATCCATGTGTAACTTTAAAATGAGTGGTTGAACATAAAATATTACTTACGTAAGTGAAAATAAATTCAAAATTTAATAGATTTTTTATGTTTAGCTTTAAATAATCTTGCAATCGTACCATAAAACAATCAACGTTGTTGAAGTACATCATCAACATCAGGACCTCTTTAATTTGTTGTATAAAACTGATTCTTTGTCAACGCAGCCGTCGAAAGGAACAAAACGTTATGCTTGCTAGTATAAAATTTAGAAGAAATAATAAAACAAAAACAATAAAAAAACAAGTTGAAATGAACATACTCGTTCGCTATTATAACCCGTTTAGTTAAAATTCATTCATTCATGCATGTTGTTTGTAATTTTTTTCAGTATTTTTATATGAATTCATACGTACAGAAATACTTATTTTTGTACGTATAGATGTAGAAATGAATGAATGTAAAAACATTTGTATATATGTATGTACGTAGGAACTTTCAAATAAACAAACATACATATATGTATATACGAGTATATTAGGGTATTTCACTAAAACTTCTTTTTAAAGTTTTATGTCCCAACAATTTGTTTGAAATTTTTCAAAGATTGTCACGTGTTTTGTTTTCTTTCTGACTCCTTATTTTTATAAAACCTGATAAATCATTTGTTAAGAGTCCCAGCCTAAAAAAAGATTTGATAAAGAAATAGCCAATATAACCTCACATTGGAGATCACTTCTATTAACCAGAAATGTCGTGAAACTAGTTGCTCAAACATCATGTAAATGTAAGAAAAAAATATGATTTCGTAAGTATGGTATATTGGGTTAGTCCTGATGTCTCAATACACACCCTAAAGTACACCAATCTGCTCAGGATCACTTTCTGGGTCGATTAACTAAAAGCTTTTATATTGGCCCGAGGACAATGTCTATTGAATTTGGTTAGAATCAGTCCATTATTTCTTCTAGCTCCCATTACGTTTGCCCTATCTGAAAATAGATAAGCTCTCATAAATGTCTTACTTATATAGATATCCAAACAAAATTCAACTCAAATAAGTTTTATATAAGTCGAAATCGCACTAACAAATTTTGTCACGATTGGTCCATAATTAGTCATAGCCCCCATATAAGGCCCACTTCCGAAAATCACTTATCTCGCATAAATCTTTAAAAGTTTTAGTATGCAAATAAAATTCAAAATTCTCCTTCCCTCATATTACAAAAAGAGCCGAAAATAGATAAACCGCATTTTGTACTTTCTTTCGTTTATAAACCTAAGTTGATAAAATTTTTAGATATTGTTACGAATGTTCAATAGCGATATGAATTAAACGGTCTGTAACGACTGCCTGCAACATTCATCATAAATACATCCATTAGTAGAAGCTTCTACTCATCAACAATGTTGATAGCATGCGGTTACTAGCATTGTTTGTAAGTGTGGCAACGCTAGATGTTTGAGCTGCTAACATTAACATCGAGGGCTCTAGAATTCGAATGTTCTGGTTTGTCCGTTAAGATCATTGTAGATCATTAAAAATTGGCAGAGGTGACAGTCGTGAGTTGAGTTTATCATAGGCGCTGTTAGAGTTAACATCAACTGTATTGTACATTTAAGTTTGTACATTATAAAGTGTGTGTGCATTTCTGCGAATTGATAAACATGTAAATAGACACTGAGTGACTATTTAGACTGTTGTTGTTGTACATTTGAATAAATAAAGAGATGTTACAATTTTAAACTACTAAAACTGTTTTTATTTGCAATCAAAAGTATCCGGTTTATTTAAAGGAAATAAACCCCGTTTTTAAAAGGTAAAAACGTAAAGTATATTTTATAATCTAAATGTTAATTAACCAAATAATTCATTGCAAATAAAATACAAAATCTATGGTATCTAAGTATTTATGGAAGATAGTGCTTTTCATTTTGATGATTTTGAAAAGACAATTTTATGATTTTTTTTTCAAAATTTTATGATTTTCATAGTTTTCAGGGTAACTATGATTGTTATGTTGCAAAAGTAATAACATGTTTTTGTGTGATCCGCCCTATTATACCTATGGATGTGTATATTTACCAGTACGTGTGTACAAACATTTGTTTGTGTGTGTTATTTAAATACAATGGTGTGAGAAAATGGGTTGGGTGGGTGCTGGAGTATGAGTAGTAGTTATGTGATGTGATGCCTGCTCATTGCTCTGTGAATGCAAAGAAACAATTGTCACAAAGGAATTGCAATGAGGGTAAACAATGGCTTTGGGGGCACCTAACTGTAAAAAAAGTAATTGTTTTTAGCATTTTAAATGTTCATTTTGTATTTGTATACATACTTATTTGCGTGAGAGTGTATATGTACAGCGTCTGTTTGCAAGTCAAAGTTTAGTACCAGCGTTGCCATTATGTTACTATTGCATAAAATTAGTAGTTTTACTTTAATAGGAGTTTGTTTTGGTTAGGCAGTAGCCCGAAGCATAGCTCACCTGGGTCTAAACGTATGTATCGTTGCGATACCTTGTATCTATCCTGTGTTGTTGCTGTGAAAGTGTAGATCTTACCTAAATCAACTGTGGATTCTACGACTCTGGTCAACTACAGAGAAGATGCTCAGTGATTTCCACTTATTCCTCGCAGTAACAGCTTCTGGTCAGATTTATAGCAAATCATTCGAAATCGGAATTCTTGGACAATTTTCCATGTGATGACTATGTGGATATCCCTTGATAGTGAATTTGTTCCACGGCTAATTTTGCAGCCATTATTTCAGTTACAATTACGCTACCGTATTATTGTATCCTAAGTCTTAGTTTCAGCTGGAACTAAAATATGCCCAAACCTTTTTCGAAAGATGGAGGTCATTATCATAATTGGATCTATATCGATTATTCGTTATAAAACCTGGATCGAAAACAGGTTCAGGAAACGTTTAATCAATAGGCAGATTCATAAAAGAAGATACCTAAAATTTTGTAATTTGTATGACTTCGTGGTAACAGTCCTTCAACACTTTCCGATTATTAATCATTTGATGCTAATAAGTATAACATCAAGAACACCTCTCCTCTGTTTGTAACGGTAAAGGTGGGTTCATTGCCACTATTAACTACAGTTAGTTTGTTTTCAACTATAAAGTGGGTAACCTTCACTATAGTTGTTTGCTGTGGACGAGAGTAATGTTGACGTCCTCATCCTCTTTAATCTTGCCAAAGAAGTCACCCACTAGTCTTGAAACCGATTGAGTGTCATCATGTCTGATAAAAAATAAGATTCGTCGTCACAGCTCATAGTCTTGTATATGTCCTTTATATATACCCTTCACCTTCGTGAGAAGTGTATATATAAATTTGTCATTCCGTTTGTAATTTACACAATATAATTTTCCGACCCTATAAAGTATATATATTCTGGATCCTTATAGATAGCGGAGTCGATTAAGCCATGTCCGTCTGTCTGTTGAAATCAATTTTCTGAAGCCCCAGATATCTTCGGGATCCAAATCTTCAAAAATTCTGTCAGACATGCATTCGAGAAGTTTCTTATTTAATATCAGCAAAATCCGTCCATAAATAACGGAGATATGAGCAAAAATCCGAGACAACCTCTAAAAATTTCATCTAATATAGGCAATTTTATTGCATGCTTTGACATAAAAGCAACAAAACGTACATATGTTTGGATGTGTGTGGGCTTCATTGCTTTACGTATTTTGTTTTTGTTTTTTTTTGGTGTTTGACAAAAAAGCAACAAAACGTACATAATGTGCAAAGCAATGGAGCCAGCTTTGCGTATATTGTTTATTTTTTTTTGTGTTTCATTTCGTTTGGCGTTGTTGTTTTTATACTCTTCACCTTCGTGAGAAGGGTATATATAAGATTGTCATTTCGTTTGTAACTTCTACAATATAATCTGTTCGTCAGCAATTAAATGTAAAATTTTTAAAAGTTTTCTTGATATATTTAAGATGCTATACGCTGAAAATGAGCAATTAATGCATCCACAACAAAGGTGAAGGGTATATAAGATTCGGCATAGCCGAATATAGCACACTTACTAGTTTTTGGATATAGGTTATGCGGACGGACGGCATCTTGTATGAATATTAAGCAAAGAAGGAAATTGCAGTTCGTCCAGTTCTTACATAGATCGTGCTCAGTTTAGATCTCTTTAAATCTCCTTGCACTTATGCCCACAAATCTCTACTACCTACTCGTGAGGCTAGGATTTTGGATGGTTTGCTATAAAGTATAACAAGTAGTCCGACTCTCTATTTTTTAAAATTACTCTCTCACATATACGGGTACGGTGTGAATTCAACACCCTTGTAAGAGAATTAAACACATCAAAATACTTGAAATTTTCACTACGATTTTCCGACTAAATAAAGGCCGATCCACGTTATTACACATATATACAATATTTTACGAATTTTTTTAACACTTTGCAGCACATTTTTATTTCCAAAAAGCGTTAATTTTGAACAAATGAACATTTTTATTTTTTTTAATTTTTGACACTCAAATTTATTTGTGGTGGGATTTCAATTATAGAATAGAGTTTCAATTTTTGGTATTGAAACAAACAAATTGAAACATAACACAATTTTATAAAACTCTGTAGGTCTGGTGGAAATTAAAACGGCACCAACAGATACACATTTTTGTTACTAACACATATTTAGACCAGCGAAAGGCAGACTCACACCACTACAGTTTTTAGATATTGTAGTTGTATGAGTTGAGAAATAAAACAATAACTGAAATAAACAAGCATAAAACCGAAAAGCGTAAAACAACCTGCTTCTGTCAATGCTCATGCGATACTGACTGGTTTTGATTGTTTTTATACAATGTGTGTGCTTGCGTACATGTGAAAACAAAAACAAGAGAGCTCATTTGAGAGCTCTATGCCTTTCGCTGATTTAGACTTAGGTACTTTCTCACTAACACATGCTTAGAGTTAGGTACTGCTGTCAAAGAGTCGGACTACTTGTTATACTTTGGTTTGATACAAAGAATAACAAGAAGGGAAGCCTCTCAATTTTTCTACATCAACAACTTCTCTCTCTTCTCACATACCAGTTGTATGTGAATTCAACACACTTGAAAGAGAGAGTTGTCTTCAAAACTTTTTATTGAAAATTGCAATAAAATTGCAATTCTAACACTCACTTTCACAAACACATAATATTTTTTATTTTTATCCACACATTTAAACCATTACAGCAGAGCTAGGCATTTCCTATGCACGCGAATTTTATATTTTGTTATGGAAAACAAATTTTTAAAAAAAAAAAAAAAAAAATATTAATTTTATTTGTAAGGGAAAATAAAGAAAAGACTCGAGTAGTTTATTTTTAAACTATCTTTATTCGAAGTCCAGCCTAGACTGACTTTATTCAATTTATTTTGTTAAAATGAAACTTATATAATTATGCTTATTTAACATTTTTCTTTTAATATTGCTTATTGATTAATTTTAACATTTTTCTTTTAATATTGCTTATTGATTAATTTTAATTTATTTCAATTGTAATTTTAATTCTAGGAATTGCGACCGAAAAATAATTTATTTTAACGGACCGGAAATGAAATGAATTTATGCTAAAGTTTTACTTATGTATAATGCTACTTATAAATTCGTCTATTGGGTCTTTATTCTTATATGTAACTCGCGTGCTTTTCGGCCATTATTAAATTTACAACAACGTACTCAAACATATTAAAAACTCATTCAGTCTCGTTTGAGCGTTCATTGAAGAAGGTTGTGTTGTCGCATGTTTCTTGCTTTTGTATATGAAGATTACTAATGCAGGGATGGAAAACTCAATATTTTTTAACATCAACGTATGGTGTACGTTTTTAGAATTGTAAACTTCCAAAAAGAAACGAATTTAATCTTAAATGCTTTCTTAAATCGATATAAGTAAAGAAATCTAACAGAAATTTTATATATAAAAATATTATTTTGAATTAAAATACCACCATTTCAAAATTAAAATTTCCATCCCTGTGTTGTAGTGAATATGAGAGTATAATATTGTCTCTTTTCTTATTTTTCGCTCTTACAACAAGTGACCGTGTTGCCGGGCTCTGCACTACAGTAACCGAAACACGCATATTTTGCACAAACGAAAAATATATATATATATTTTTTTTTTTTTGACAAAAAACATTAAAATAAATTAAATTATTCAAAATATTTTCAATCAATAAATTAACGATCAGATTATTGTGATACCTAGTAAAGAAATCATTGAAAATTAAGTTTAGAAATGCGTTTGTAAGAAGAAAAATATTTTTTTCAGTTTTTCCAAAATAAATATTAATTTTCGAATTGAGTTACAATTGAATCGCAATCTATCCAAAATTATATTTTCAAAAATATTAAGGTTAAAAATCGATTGGAAAATTGTTTGAGTTAACTATTAAAATTTTGTTAAATAATATTTATCTAAAAATTTAAGAATTGCTCTTAAGGATTTTACTAAACACGATAAAAAGAATTTATATATTTTTTAGCTAAAATTTGTAAGAAAATTATTTCTAGTGTGGCAACATTGAAACATACTGAAACCCAACAAACACAAAGTCAAACGTTTCACAAATTATCTCTTATTTTCATTTAATAACAAAAGTTATTCCCAAATTTTTCTCACACATAAACCGAAGTATAGATTTCACATTTGAATTCAGTTTAAGTTTGATTTGAATAAACATTTTAACGCTTATACTGATTTCAAATTACTCTTTATTTGATATCAAAGCAAAATGTTTGTTGGATATTTTTTTTACAGTACGCAAACAAATTATACGAATTTGGTTAGCAAAAAGAGATCTTTAAGGTGAATCGTACGAGCTTACTGTACGAACGTACTTAAATTTTAATACAAAATTTAGAATAAGTAAAAATAAACAATTTGCATAAAACACGTTACAATTATTTCGTTTTTCCCGTTGTTACACTGTGGTATACAAAAGTCCATTTATTTTGTTATTGTCAAAATTTCAAACTTATCAGTCAAATGGAATTGATTATAACTACGTTGTTAAATAAACAGTTTTCAAACCAGAGGTGTTATTTTGAATCACCCGCTATTTCGGTAGCTGTCACTTTTGAACCTTTTATTCTTTGACATCTAACAAGTAGAAACTACGCCATTGCTAAAAATGGAACGATACACGCTTGAAAAGCGCAAGGAAATTATTAAAATCTACTACAAAAACGGTGCAAATCTTGCTGTCACAGTTCGCAAAACTATAGCATTTTTGGGTCGTCGTGAAGCACCTTGTCGGACCGCAATACAGAAATTGGTGGAAAAATTCGAGCAGTTGGGACAAGTAAGTGATGAGAAGAATAAAACCCGTGCACGTCGCTCAAGAACTACTGAGAATATTGCTGCTGTAGACCAGTGTTGAAGAAAACAGGATCTACAGTTACGGTGAATGGATTGCGCTATCGAGAGATGATTAATGACTTCGGCGCTACGTGCCACACAAGCAAAGAAACCATTGCACTTTTACGGGAAAAGTTTCCGGACTGTGTTATCTCTCGAAGAGGTGATCACAATTGGCCACCGAGATCTTGTGATTTAACACCTTGCGACTTCTTCCTTTGGGGCCACGTGAAAGATAAGGTCTACGCCAACAGCCCAACGTCGATTCAAGACCTCAAAGATAGAATTCGTCAGGCTATCGAGGACATAGGGCAGCCACTTTGCGATTTGTTAAAAATCAGTGCGTTCCGAGAAAATCTAAAATTAGAAATTTCTCGATTTGTGTGCTATTTTTAATGATAGTATTATTACCATATGGGCAATTCCACAGAACAGACCTCTCTGACCGAAAAATTTAAAGCTGAAATCGAGGTCATCAAAATAGGAAATTGTTTGTTGGATGATTTCATCGTTGGAGGCACATCTCTTTCCGTTAAGCCATTTCTTCAGGTTTGAAAAGAAGAGCAGACGCGATAGCTATTTTGCGGAAAGCTTTCTTATATCCAAGTGATTAATCAAAATTAAAATCACTAAGCCATGTGAGATGACAATGGCTTCCACAATCTCTCGCACTTTCAATCTCAGATCGGCCAACACATATTGAGATTTTTTTCAATTGTTACGAATGTAGAGACCAGAGTTTAAAATTACTACTATATAAGTCAAAAAATTGCAAAATATTTCATAATTTTAAATGAAAACTGCAACAAATATTTAACAAAAAAATATTTCCTCACATACATACTAAAAATATAAATACTATTTACGAATTCCATATATGCACAACCTTCATAGTAGAAATATTTGTCATGAATTAGGTTTTTGACAACAGACATAGGTCATCTATGCCTATGGCTTTCACAAACTCTCTCACATTTTTTGAATTGTTTCCGGTGTAGAGACCTCAACTGGTCGTACAGAACGTTCGGCATTTTCCGTGCATCTACGGCCACAACGAAATTCAGTAAAGCAGCTTTTTAGCTTTGAAATTGATGGTGCAGAGCTCCCATAGTAATTATCAAGCTTTGGTTTGAACATTAGTGTGAGTGATGTTTTTTTCCGCAAAAAATAATTCTTAATGAGCAGACGAAATTCACTTTTTCCAATTTCTCCTCAAGTCACGAGGTAGTCTGATATCAACGGCTGCCAAAGACTAAATGACTCAGCTTTTTCTTATTTTGACAGGAGCAGTTTTATCCTTTCAGTTAATAGCCGAGAAATGATACACAATTAAGAGCTTAACTTCTGCCTTAAGAAAATGTTCTTCCCCATTTCCATAAACTTATAAATAATAGTCACCATTTATTAGCGATCTCCAATCTGAATTTTAAATACAAGCTTTAGTATGTAATTCGACTAAATGCAGGACAGTGCCACAGGTAATGTTCCAGTGTTTATGTTTCCTAACATTTACTTCAGTGTGTTTCTTGGAGCTAGGACAGTGATGAACCGATTACCAATTCATTTGGATGAATTTTTGTTTGATACCGCCATAATTGATATCTATAACACTGTGTGTAAAAAATACCTGTGAAGTGTCACTATTTTTCTGGTAGGTATTGTTGAGCACAAGAAGAATCCTTTTTGTAATTTACTAAAGACATACCCACCCTATTTATTTAAATAAATTTGTTTTGGCCAATTTCACTGCTAGCATTATAATATTTCTTCAGATACAAAAAAAAAGCGAACAAATTTTAGATCTTCAAAATTATATTTTCTAATACTTAAACTTTGTGACAAACTGTCCTTATATACATATGTATCTAGGTTTACATGGTATAACTGTGGGGGTGTTGTGTTTGAAGTAGCAAAAAGTACAACCGTAAAATGATGTTGAAAGGTTGTATATATACAATAAAAAAAACTTAAAATAATTAAACTCCGCTGATATTTTATTATTATATTTTCTCCATTGCATGAAATTGTCACAGAAATATGTTCGACTTAATAGTATTTAATATATCGTATAATATACACTTTAGAAGTTATGATGCATATTGAGAGCCATACGAACAGGCAGCACTTAATGAATATTAAACAATTTCTATCCCCTATCTATAAGGATGCAGAATATATATACATAGGGTCGGAAAATTATATTGTGGAAATTACAACCGGAATAACAAATTTATATATACCTTTCTCACGAAGGTGAAGGTTATAAAAAAACGCTAGATATAACAGGTAAGGGGCTAATTTGGCAACATTTGTAGCATTTAATGTTTAAAACCAATACATTCATATTGTGTGTATGACGTAAAAATGCGGGATTTTAAATCGATGGCGTATCTTTTGAACGCGGTTTTTGTTTTAAATAACTTATATGTATTTTTGAAGGGTACATTCTTCATTTATTCTCACATTATAGTGTAAACAATAAAGTTGTTTACACTATAATTGTGTACCAACAAATCATCATATGCGCGAAGTTTTGGTTTTCTTCATACCAAAGCTTATGGTGACTATATTCCATCTAGCACGTTGACTAGAAATTGTTTATTCTGTTCTGAAATGGAGATTTTAACACGGAAGACAAAGATCTCCCAGGCCAGCCAAAAAAGTTTGAAGACCAAGAAATGGGGGCATTACTCCTGAAGATTGTTGTCAAACTCAACCAGAGCTTGCAGAATCATTGGGAGCTACTCAATCAGCAATTTGCATGCAGTAGGATTTATCCAAACGCAGGGAAATTGGATACCAAAACGAATTGAAGCTGAGAATCATTTTTGCTCCGAATCATTACATGCGATGAAAAATGAATCCATTACGATAACCCGAAGAGTAGGAGATAGTATGTGAAGCCAGTGGTGTTAGGTGTGACGATTTTACGTCATTTTGACGATTTTTTAGAGTAAATTTTGTTATTTGACGTTTTCTTTTGTAAATTCGCTAATATGCCAACGATTTTTTCACTTAAATTTTATTGTATTGTAGATATTAAAATAAATATATAAAAAAGAGAGGAAGTTTTTCTTGAAATTTATGTGAAATACAAAATTTTTCAATGTATCAATTTGTCGTATATAACAGTGATACAAATAAGAATGAAGTAGAAATACAGGTGTAGGTGTTTTCGAGTACAATAAAAAAATGTGTTTGCTTAAAAAATACACTCAGATTTCTCAAGGTTACTTAAATAGCATACATTCATATATACCATTTGATATGTCTAAGTTTCTTCTTTCAAAATCTGCTGAGAAACTAAAAATCAGATGATATTCAACTAAGCTACTGGCTTATAAGCACAGCTTCGAATTAATTCAATGTTTGCTAATAAATTAAAAATAGCCAGCCATTCATTGCATTAAGCTTCATCCAAAGGCTTTATTGAAAAATAATTCATTAATCGTTGCATTAATTCATAATGTAATTAACTTGTAACAAAATTCATAAAATGTTTGTTAATTCTAATAAAAATCTAATTGACGAAAAATGTAATGGATTTGTATTAAGGAACATTTTAATGATTCAATATGGAATAAATTCTCATAGGAATGAATTCACTACATTTGAAATACAAAGGAATTAGCATATGAATTAATTCGTAATGAATTCATTAACGGAATGGTTAAGAGACAATTTAATTTAGTTTCGAAAATGGAATTATATATAGGTATATAGTTACGACAAACTGATTTTTTACCCGTAACTAAGGATTTTTGAGGTGTTTGGCAAATTTCAAAAACAGATTGTTGTTATACTCGACAACACATACCAGAACAAGTAAGAGTGTTATATTCGTATTTAGTATTTAGAGAATTGTATGAACATTTCTTCTTAATATTTAAAAACCGATTATTTTCTTCTTTTTTATAAAAATTTTGTAAATAAGCCAGTAGTTTGGTATCGGTAATATAGCTATTTTTAATATTATATTATTATTATTTACATATGTATTTGTATTCAGTATTACTGCTTTTTTATATACAACTATATACAGTAAATGGCCTAGAGTGACTTTTTATATTACTATAAATAAAATTAAATAAAAAATACTTATATTCTACCTTTGTTAAAAAGTTTTTCTAATTTGTTATCTAAAGATAAATATCAAATTATGGAAAATGAAATAAAATAATAAAGATTTGTACATTTTCATTTTTTTTTTTTTTGGAAAAAACGTCAAATCAATTATCAAACAATAAACCAGCGTTTCCGAATTTATGTGATTTTGTAAATTACTTAATAGTTTTTACAAATTTATCAGTTAATATTGAACGTATTTTTAGCCAAATAAATATAAATGAAGCTAAGAAAAGAAATTCTTTGAGACAAAACCCCTTGGAGAAATTTTATTTGCAAGACTTTTTCAAAAATAATTCTTCAGATTGCTTTAATGTGAATAATATTAAAAGTTTCGTAACAGAAACACTTTATTAAGTTATACTAATGTACTTACACAAATACTGTTAGTGTTTTATTGATTAAAGGGTGCTGAGTTGTTTATTTCCCTCTTAGTGCGTGTGTGAAACGGTAGCAAAGTATTGTAGTAAGTAAAATTTTGACACTTCTGAGGTGAATAAAATTTCACTAGCCCTGGGGGCTAGTAGAATTTTTGTTATTTGATTTAACATTTCTGACAAGTAGCAAATTCAAAGTTAAAATTGAAAAATTAAAATAAAAACATTACTAATTTTTAAATAAAGAAAAATGGAAAGCGTTATGTTTGTTACATGTTACATGTTACATGTGTTATGTTTAATTATATTTGTTGGGAGCAATTTAGAGCGTCATATATTGGTGGATAAACGTATTGAAAGAGATATTTGGTTCACTGGGAAGAACGTAAATAGCAATGAAGGCTAGAAGTAGGTGCAATAACTATTCATATTGCATTTAATGTTAAATTCATTGTAATAATTTTTCACAAACGTCAAAAATGTATACTGTCAAAAAAGTTATCATTTCACACAGTAAAAACATGAAAATTTTTCCCAACAGATAAATATTTCTTTACCATAGTACTTTGCTATCATTTCGCACACGCCCTTAATACATGATTTTTAGTCGTGACGATTTTTTTGACGATTTTTTCCAAAAAAAAGCCTAACAGCACTGTGTGAAGCCCACCCTACCAGCCTAATCGACACCAAATCCAAATATCTATGGCGCTAAGGTAATTCTCTGTATTTGATGGGAGCAAAAGGGTCCTATCTATTATGAGTTGCTGAAATCTGGCCAGACCTTCACATAGAATAGCCAGACATGAAACCGTAATATTCCATCATGACAACGTTCGGCCACATTATGCAATTTAAATTGAAAACTATAAAGTGGTTAGGAAGTTTTGCCTCACACGTCTTATAGTCCAGAACTTACTCCGTCCGAATTCTATTTGATCGGATCGCTCTCTCTGGGATACACTTCACCTTACAACAGAATATCCGAAATTGGATTGATTCGTTCTTTGGCTCGGAGTCCATATGATGCCAGAAAGTTTGGATAAGGTCATAGCTAACAATGGGCAATACATTATATAAATTTACATTGTACAAATGTTTCAAAATAAAAGCTACAAATTTGAATAAATCCCACATTTTTAAGTCATACATCCAATAGCAATTCTCATGTTGGTTAACTCTTATTTAAACCCATTATTTTGCAATAAAATTTTGTATATTAAACACTTACATTTGTATGCAGCAAAATATTTGACTGTCTAAAAATGCAGAAATTCACAAATTACAAACATATCGAATGTAATATACTAAATACAAAACAAGGTATCGTACACCTTACCACATTTGTTGAAATTTGGCATACGAGTTTTCTGTGATAATACGAAATTTAAAGATCCATGAACATAGGATATTAAACCAAAAAATGTCCTTCAACAAAGTATATCTCAAATAAGCAACCTTCCATTTTCTTCCTCAATGATAGGCCAAGGTTAACAAAATATGCAATGTTCAGAGTTGGAACATGAGGAGATCTCGAGATATAATAAATTCAAACAATATTCTTTAAAAAAATTAAATCAACGATTTATTAGCTTTAAAATGAAATCAAAAATTATCAAATCTAACTAAAAGTTCTTAAGTTATTAACAGTTTAATTTAGGTATTTTGCACGCATCAATTAACAAATATATACTTTGAACCAGTATAAAAACCAAACTAAGGCGAATTTCGAAATTCTGAAGTACTTTAAGTTGTTTATGGCCATTGAAATTTTTCGTTTTGTTCTGAATATTTTGTTTTTTTAATATAGTGTTTAGGCAAATTTTGATTCAATTTTTAACTAAAAATTTTTAGATAAAAAAAGTTAAGTTCTCCTGTTTTTCGTTTATTCTTGTCTAAAATTGTGAAAAATGAATGTGATATTAATAATATTGGCTGTGTTAATTTGGCCATAATGCCAAAACCAATGAATGAAACGAAAAAGATGAAAATGTTTGCTTAATAAAAAATCTAAACATACGTATGTTTTGAATTTTTTTTCGTACGTATGCATACGTAACAAAAAACAAAAAAAAAAAAAAATATTATTTTGAAATAACAGAAATTGATTGGTCAGCCATACGTATTGAAGTTTGTATGTGTTTAAATTACGAATTTGGATACACAGTATAAACCTACATTCATACATAGATATATGTATATACTAGGGTAGACCTTTCTTTGCACTTTCGAATGAAATTAAATATTAGAAATTAGGCTACAAAATTTATTTTTAAGAAATAATTTTAAAACATTTTTGACAAAAATTTAATTCCTTCGAAATCCGCCTATTTAAAATCGGTACCAACGCTGGCCCATAAAAGGTACAACTGTTATTTATAGTCTATTAGAATCGAAAAAAAATATTAATTTTTTTGATATTTCAGTTAAAAAAATGTTTGAATATTTTTTTTTTTTTTTGGTATAAAAATAGCATATCTTGAGTTACAAAACATTTATTTTGAGAGATGTCCCACTCGCATCCCACTAAGTGATCAAAGACCTGTTAAAGGCGAAAACCTAAGTTTTCTTTTGAGCAACAAAAAATTATAAACAACAAAGTTTTTGATTTTGCAAAAAAAAAATCAAAAATTTTATATTTTGACTTACAAAACACTTATTCTGATATATATACCACTCGCATCCCACTAAGCGACCAAAAAGTTCTTCAAGGAAAAGACCTTAGATTTTTTTTGAGAAAAAAAAGGAAACAATTTTTATTTTTTTATTTCCAAAGATTGATGAAATAGCTATAAATCTAAACTATTAAGTTACATGGATGAGAAAAAACACCTGCTTGGCCAAAAAGGTTAAATTTTAACCCCCTCTAACTTAGAAAGTTCTCGACAGATCTTGTTGAACAATTGTGTCTTACTATCCAATAGAACTAACTATGGTACAAATTTCATCCCAATCGGAAGACATCGATTTCAAAAGTTGGTTGACTTGACATGAAATGCCCCATATAAGAATCCGCTCTTCATTATTTTTATGATTTTGACAAGATAGGAAATAGTTTTGTGTTAATGACGCTACTAGCAACATCTTCCTATTAGTTATAGATTCTTAAAGTAGAAAAATAAAAACACATCTCTGGTTATCACGATTAAAAATATACAGAGATTATGAAAATGGGCCTTAGTGAGAAATACTTATTTCTATTACTTTAAGATGGAGATTGTGACCCTGAATAAGCCTTTGGGTTCCAAAAATAGTATCTAGTCGTGTAGTGAACATTTAAGACAGTGGGGAAGCGGTAAACTTTGTAATTTAATGTTTGCTGTACCTATGATTTGGACAGAACCGAAAAACCACATTAATAGTATGAATAAAAGGAAAATTACATTTCTTCAGACGACGTAGCACCTCCTATGCATAAACGTCTATCAGATTTGTCTGACACAGAGATTGTGGACGTTTTTTCGGATGAACATGACAGCGATTTTTAAACCTTCACTTTTTTCACCTGATTCCTTAAGTGACTTGATAAGAGACCTTTCGATCTAAGCTGCTAGCATCTAGAAATATGTTAACTGAAGGTACGAAAGTCTAATTTTAGAACTTTTTTTAGCTCAGAAAATAATGTAGTCTTTTGTAATGACATGGGGGACTTTTAACGAAAATGGGACCCGAAGCTGTATATTCCAAAGCGAAGTTTAAAATGTGTTTTCCTAGATATTGGTAATAAGAATGCAGCTATGCCTATTGCATAAATAAAAATAGTTAAACACTTTGTTAACTAAATTTGGATGCTTCACCTGTTTACGGTACAGCAGAGCAACACATGAACTTTTTTTAGCTCAGAACTTTTTTTTAGCTCAGAAAATAATGTAGTCTTTTGTAATGACATGGGGGACTTTTAACGAAAATGGGACCCGAAGCTGTATATTCCAAAGCGAAGTTTAAAATGTGTTTTCCTAGATATTGGTAATAAGAATGCAGCTATGCCTATTGCATAAATAAAAATAGTTAAACACTTTGTTAACTAAATTTGGATGCTTCACCTGTTTACGGTACAGCAGAGCAACACATGACAATTAGATCAAGAAATGCTGGTCTCTGAGAGAAAACATTAAGGTTGAAAACAAAGTGTTATAAATGTATTAGAAAAAACACCTGTTTGGCCAAAAGTCAAATTTTGACCCCCTCTAACTCAGAGAGTTCTTGGCCGATCTTGTTGAAAATTGTGTCTAAATTATTATCCAATAGGCCGGTTTAAAAAGTTGGTTCATTTGACATGAAATCCCCAATATGTATTATACATATGTCAGAAATTTGTATACGAGTATTTAAACAACTATGGGTAAATAAAAAATAAAAAGTATTTTTAATTTGAATTTTTTTCAACCCAAAATCCAAAACATTTATAAAATGTACAACCTCTAAATGTTAAGAATTTTTGCTCAAATAATCAGGAATTGATTTTTAGATAACGAACCTTGGAAGCATAGAAATAAGAGCCATACTAATATATACATACATTTAAATGGAAGTGTGTGAATACAAATTGAAATGATTTTTCGCCTCTTTTAATTTTACTTCTTTTGTAAAATTCTACTTTATGGGTTTTTGTAAACGTGCACAGAGATATACATATATACATACATATATACGCGGGTTATTTGGAAATTTATTGGTAATGTTATGCTCATATAAAGAAAACAAAGGTTTTTCTCCGCCTTTAAATAATTCTTCTTAATTATAACAGCTTCACTAGAGTACCTAAATCCGAAATGCGGACAACCGATTATATCATTGCTGTAAAGTCGAGCGGTTTCGGTTTCTTTATATTCTCGGTTTTTTGACAAACCGGTTCTTACGAAATATATTTTTTAAATCTTATTTGAACAAATTTTTAGAAAACTTTGATAAAACTACATACTGACTTATTTCAATTTCATAGAAAACTATTTCATTTGATAATATTTCGTAAAATATACTTACGTATATGTAATATGATTCCTAAATATTCAAAAATGTAAAATTTGTGAGGATTCTTAACCAGTAGCCTTATTACAGTCCACATAATTGAATTAGGATGACTAAATTTTAATGTTATTATTTAAAGGTAACTGTAAAAACATCATATAAATTATAAATTAAATTAAGGGTTTTAATGACAAGCATGAAATTACAAGTGGAATTAAAGCCATCAATTTTATTAAGTGCTATTATTTATTTCATTTTTCTGAAAAAATAATTTTCTTATGAAGCGTGCATTTTCAAAAGAAATTGTTTTTACTTTAACCAAAATGTCTATAAAAATAAATTTAAGTATACATTTTTCTTATTGCTACGTTTAACCTTTTTAAACCTAGGTTTATTTCCTTAAAATAATCCGGATACTTTTGATTGCAAACAAAAAGCAGTTTTAGTAGTTTAAAATTTGTAACAAGTCTTTATTTATGTAAAATTCACAACAACAAAAGTTCAAATAGTCACTCACCGTCTTTATAAACGTTTATCAATTTGGAGAAATGCACACACACCTTATCATATACAATCTTAAATTTACAAGACAGTTGATGTTACCTCTAACAACGCCTATGATAAACACAACTCACGACTGCAGTCTCACGCCATCTTTCGGGAATCTTCCACAACGCTCTTAACGGACAAACTAGCATGTTCGAATTCTAGAGTTTTCGATGTCAATGTCAGCATTTTTAACATTTAGTGTTGCCATACTTAGAAACAATGCTATTAACCACATGCTATCAACATTGTTGATAAGTAGAAGCTTCTACTGATGGATGTGTTTATAAACATGATGAATGCTGCAGGCAGTCGTTACAGACCGTTTAATTCAAATCGCTATTGCAAATTCGTAACATTATTATTTAAAAATCTACATAATTACAGAAACCGAACTGGTTTTAGAAGAATATACTTTTTCTGGTAAACTGGAAACCGGGTTTGTGAATTTGTAGGTTCTTTTTATACTCTAAGTTTTACAGTACTTTTTAAAACAGATGAACGAACCAGAGTTTTCTTATGAAACATGTATAAATATTTATACTCTGATAATGCAAGACAAACTTATTACGAACGAAACATTGGAGAAGATTTCCTGAAATCTAGCAGATTTTTTCATCAATGCGTGTCAAAATGGTCACATATTTTTCGTTCTGTTTATCCAAAAATACAAATAGTATTATTTCAATAAAAAACGTATCTTATTTTATTCAATTGATTAATGAATAGTATTATCCAGGCTTTTTATTATCAATACTATAAAATAAGAATTGCTCTTGTTTTATATTATTCATCAATAAATAAATAATAATAGTAATTGAGTATTTTTATTTATTGTTTTATAAATTCTATACCCTTGCAATCACTCAAAATTGTGATTGGTTTTTAAAATAGTATTGATGCACCACAGTCCCCACATATTCTTCATAGCATTAAGGTCTGTTGAACGTTCCGGCGTTCCATAACAAAAAAAATTATTTTGGACCACTCCTGTAACTACAAGCTATTCAATCTTGTTGAGGGAACCTAATCGTTATGGGTGAGCTCAACGCAACCCAAACCATTAGGGAACGACCACCGAAAATTCTCGATGAATAATACATGGGTTAATTTTTAAAATCTTATCAGAAGTCTATAAAACCATCTAGACCGTTAAAATTTAATATTGGTTCGTCTGAAAAACATAAAAAAATTACTTTCTTAAAAAAAATAAAATACTGAAATTGGTACCCGAGCCAGTTAATTGTAATATGCTTTTACGCCTAAATTTCAAGTATTTCATCTAATGATTTTCATTGATTAATTGTAATTAATTTGAGAATTTCACCCACAAAAAGGGCTTTGGTTGAGCAGCATTTTTATTTTTACCATAATTTTCGATATCTTTTAAATAATTATGCACTACACAAACCGAACGATCTAATTTACACATTTTGTATCAAATTGAACAAAATTAATGTCTACAATACAACTTTTACAAAAATAATAATTATTTAGCTTGATATTTCAGTTTATAAATATGTATAACTGACAGTAATAAAATGAGAGCAAAGGATTCATATCTGAACAACGTTTGAGCAACAAGTACTTTAGTATCAATCAGTACTATTTGTATTTTTGGATAAGCAGACCGAAAAGTACAATTCGTCTTAGATTCACTATTGATAGCTTACCTAAACACGATAGGATTTCGACAACTTTTGAAGTAATCATTGTACCGTAGGCCCAGTCTTCTGGCATGTGTCCCAATTATCCAGCTTCCGGCAATAAAGGAAACAATTAGCCTTATTTGCTCGCAACAGAATTTTATAAGTAGATTCGTCCTGGTGAATACATAAGCATTGCGCCTGAATAGTGTTTAACCTGAATAGTCAGTTAACCGGTTTTTAAAATGAACAAAACTCATGTTTTAATAATTTTTTGTATATTCATTGCATATGGGCATTTCCAACGAAAAGTCCACCCTGACCGAAAAATTTAAAGTTAATCAATTCAAATCAAATTTCGCTCCAAATAAGTTTTATATATACGGTAATCATGGCACCTAATTTTATGATGATCGTACCATAATTAGTCGCAGCTCCCATACAAGGTCCGCGGAGTTTATCGTAAGTTTCTTAAAATGATTCAATAAGGATTTGTATGCCGGCCAGTTTCCCAACCTCTTTAGCTCATTGTACAGTTTACGACACGTCTTGTAAAATTTTTATTCTATAATTGATGTAAGAAAAAATTACATCATCGAAAAAATCTAAACGTTTTTGAACTACAGATCATATAACTACTAACATGGTATTTCGTTAAAGCTAACGGTACATAAGTTTATCATGCTATTTTAAAATTATGCAACATATTTTGGATACAGATGGGCAATTCCACGAGAATGACAACCACGACTGAAAAAACAAAGACCCTTGAAACTTTTTTTCAAGATGATTTGAATAGAAGAAAACCCTAAAATGTTATTATGTTACTATGTGAAAGCATTTAGAGCTTATTACAACATATGAAGGGCAAAAATAATAGTTTAAACTGACTATATTTAATTTTTTAATTTAATTGTTTTACTATAAAAGAAACATCTGTCACGTATGGTATGTCACGTACGATATTAAATTTTATTTATTATAAAATCATCCAAAGATTGTTTTTATTTAAATATGATGGATTGTAAAGGAAAAATATTTGCTTTGTGTAAGAAATTAAAAGAAAACATAAAGTCTCTGAAGATTCGCAAATTTTCGCATACATGTAGAAACATGTATCTCAAAATTACTTCCGTTTTATGTCACGTACGATATACCCTTATATCGCTCGATATTTTGGACAACAATGTTTCGAATGTACTTATTATTTTTTTAAAATATGGTATCCTCTGAATGGAACATAAAGACCAAATTATTTTTCAGATACTCTTATTTTTGCAAAATCTATTCCACTCTATAGGCGTACAAATGTAACGTACGATGACATGGAATTGCCTAAATGCTATTTGGGGAAGTCGATATAACAACGTCCGTCTGTATGTGTGTTGGTTGAAGTACATTATCCAAAGTCCCCAGATATTCATCCACATATTCACCATATTCTTGAGATTACATAGGAAATATATGTATCGCATGATAGGTATTTCAAAGGCCCTTCCAACGACTTTTACCTCGGCTTTAAAATGGATCAGGATAAATATTTTTTAACACAAAATTATTTTTTGATATTTCACAGGGAATATTACTTTCAGCTTAGCGCAATATCCACCTTCTAAATTATATATACATAAAATTATCATTTAAAAGCATATTTTATACTTTAAACACCATGTTTATTATATTTGTCTCTTTTTCATAAATTGCTGGTCTTATTGGTATTTTAATTTCATTGTTAATTATTTCGTTTTAAGAACAAAAACTAAAAATGTTTTCCTAGTTATCACAGACAACCCTCGAGTGTATGAATGTACATATTTTGGTTAAAAAAAACTACAATAGTAAAACTAACATCCTATACAACTACAGTAAAACTCAGTTGTAACTAACAATTTACATACTAAAAACGTATATTGTAACGAACTCCGTCATAACCAATCCCATGTTAAAACAAAGTTTTATTGACCCCATAGTAAAATTTCATATATTTATAATATTTTATAACGAAATCTTAAATATGATATACATAGAAAACTGTGAATAAACAGTGAATCCTCGATTGCCCGGGTTTAACGGTACCCAGCCCTTCGGCTCAGAAAATTACTAAACTGAAAATTAAAAATTTACCAATTACTGAAAAAAATTATACATATTTCTATTTAATTTAATCGACTTTTCTATTATATAAATATTTAATTTCTTAGCAGATTATAAAAATTGTAAGATCAGTAAAATTTGTTCCTAATAATCAACCACTTTTTTTAGTTTATTACTCGGAACTGGGTATTATGCAACTACTTTCATATTTTTGAAAAATTAAATATTTCTGGGCACTTAACATTAATTAAATTGGATCCATTCAAGTGCTAAAGAAATGCAAAACTGATTTTTGAATGTGTCTAGTTCCCAGATGCATTTGATTTGAAAACAGATACACCATCTCTTTTCATAAAACCAATAATTGGTTAATGCCTAATGAATTTATATGCGAATTGCTTCGTGCAACATTTCTAGCGGAAGTTTAAAATGTTTAGTATTAGAAGCAAGATAATTTTTATGTCATGATTTTTTTATATATCTATATATATAAAAGTGAATGTGTGTCTGTATGTATGTATGTTTATTATTATTAGTTTGGGACCTATAGACGGCTAAATGGCTGAACCGATTTGCTTGAAATTTTTACAGTATATTTATGTATGTCTGGAAGGAGCTATAGGCTACTTTTTTTTTTTGAGATTTTTAGTGGGCGTGGTACCTCCCATACAAAGTTAATTTTAAAAATCAAATATTTAGGAAACTATAATAGCTATAGTCCTCAAATTTTGCATGAGCAATTCCACTGTTTGTTTAAATATTTGCGGCAAAAATTGGAGTAGTAGCCACAGAGGGCGTGGCACCTCCCATATGATGATAATTAAAAAAAAATTATATATGGGAAACAATAAGATATATGGTACGGTTATTCTACCATCAATATTAATATTTAGGACAAGAATGGGCGGACTATCAATAGTGGGCGTGGCACCTCCCATACATATGATGACAAATTATAAATGGGGAAAGCTATATCATCTATCAATATTAATATTTAGGACAGAAATGCGCTGACTACCAACAATATTAAGTAAATGTTAAAATTTGTATACATTTGAAACCCTTATCTATATATAAAAGTGAATGTGTGTTTGTATGTATGTATGAAATGTATAACATTTCCACCTGACTTCTGCAGCATGACGCAATCCATAGAAGAGTTAATAAATTGCGTTTTCCCCAATATCGGACAAAATTTTAAAAACAAGCAATGGGTATGTGAACGCGCGTTACTGGCAGCCAAAATATAAACGTTAACTCCATCAACAGCAACATTCTGAATACCATCGATGGTAATCTAAAAATTTATAAATCAATCGACACTGTTACAAATATTGACGATGTCGTCAATTATCCAGTCGAATTTTTAAATTCGTTAGATTTACCGGGCTTTCCACCAAATGACTTGCAGTTGAAAATTGGTGCTCCTATTATTTTACTAAGAAACATTGATCCACCACGACTTTGTAATGGCACTCGACTTATAGTAAAGAAATTAATGAACAATCTAATCGAGGCGACCATTATAACTGGAAAGTACAATGGATCAGATGTATTGCTGCCACGTATTCCGATGATAACTTCGGAAATGCCATTTGATTTTAAGCGATTGCAGTTTCCTATTCGTCTAGCATTTGCAATGACAATTAATAAAGCTCAAGTTCAGTCTTTGCAAGTTTGTGGACTAAATCTAGAAAATCCATGTTTTTCACATGGACGGCTTTATGTTGCATGTTCGCGAGTGGGAAAACCCACAGACTTATATGTATATGCACCAGAAGGAAACACCAAAAATATTGTATATCCTAAGGCATTAGAATAAAAAATAATTAATAAAAATTATGTTTATATCAAACAATAAATAAAAAATGTTTTTCTATAAACTTCTATATTTAACATTAAGGTTATAAATAAGAAACAAATAATGTACTACTTATTAAAATAGAAACTAATTATAGATAAACTAAATAAGTATATTGTAAATCATAAGATAATATAATAAGAATTAATTTAAAAGGAAAACTGTAGATTTTAATAACTTAATAAATATATTTGTTTAACTCTAAACTTTTTATTTCATTACGATACGGGTAGCGAAGCACACCGGGTTTTAGCTAGTGTATTTATAAAAATTAGTTCTTAAAGCTAAATATTCTGAAAAGTCTACCGAAATAATTTGTCTATAGTTTTATGGCATTTTTTGTTACTTTTCCATTTTACACAATTATTTTTCCTGAATGTAAATTCCTCTATATGTTAAAATTTTTTAAATGACTTCAACATATCTTTTGAAATATTGACATATAGTTTCAAAAATAATATAGTTTTTCTATGGTTTTGCTTTGAATATTAATTTCTAGTCTGCGTTATTACGCCATAAAAAAAATATGGAAAATAAAACGAATTTGTTTAAAATTTATATATGCTTGTCTTATGTAAGATAGTTTTATTAATATTTTTGACATACGATACTATCTCTTATAAAATGTAAATAAATATTAAAGGTTTAGGCTAACTGAGGAAATATTAAAAATATTGTTACGAATGTGCAATTGCGATTTGAATTTAACGGTCTGTAACGACTGCCTGCAACATTCATCATGTTTATAAGAACGTCCATTAGTAGAAGCTTCTACTCATCAACAATGTTGATACCATGCGGTTACTAGCATTGTTTATAAGTGTGGCAGCACTGAGTGTTTAAGCTGCTAACACAAACATCGAAAGCTCTAGATTTCGAATGTTCTAGTTGTACGTTAAGATCATTGTAGAATATTAACGAAAGATGGAGTGTGTATAAATAATGGCAGAGGTTGCAGTCGTGAGTTTACTATAGGCGCTGTTAGAGTAAACATTAACTGTCTCGCACATTTAAGTTTGTACATTATAAAGTGTGTGTGCATTTCTGCGCATTGATAAACATGTATATAGGCACTGAGTGACTATTTGAACTGTTGTACATTTAAAATAAATAAAGAGTTGTTACAATTTTAAACTACTAAAACTGATTTTACTTGCAATCAAAAGTATACCGTTTATTTACAGGAATTAAACCAACGTTCTCAAAAGGTGAAAATGTAACAATTTGCTTGTTGATTCGACTGCAGGTTGTTTCTTAGCGGTGAATCATGTCTGGTTCGCTTTCTTGGTGCTCTACGCTTTCGCTGAATGTGACCAATTTTACCACAGTTATAACATTTAATTTTGGCTTTACCTTGTTTCTCATTTAAAGCCTCTAAAACTGCCTCTTTGTAACATTGAACATTATTCAATTTTGTTTCTAAGTCCGACACCTTTTTATCAATGCCATCCACTCTGTTGTTAATAACATAAGGAACTTTCTGAATTTTCTTATCTGTGACTCTAGAAGATTCTTGAAGTTTCTGATGTTTCACCTTTGTTTTTGAAACATTTGTATGGACATAAATTCAAAGTGAGGTGAAGTATTTTACAAAATAAGGAGGAAATTTTCTTTTTATAAAAGCTCTCCTCATAAATAGGAAATTGTGTCTTCTTTTCAAAAATTTATACAATTTTTGAAAATTAAAAAATTTATAGAAGAATTTTTGCAAAAATAATGGAAAAAAATTTAAAATGTTATTAAAGGATATTTGCTTTATCTTTTGTTTATAAAATCAAAAGTTGTAAACAGATTTTAATCATTTAGAATTTGTTTTGTTTAGAACTTTGTTTTCTATGCGCTTAGGAAAAATAAACAGCGTAGCTTGATTTTTCAATTTATCATGCCGTTTTAAAAAACAAAAATTTCGAAATTTTCCTACAAATTAATGAAAAATATTTCTAAAATTAATGCGAACATTAAAAATATGTTAAGCCTTTCTTAAACATAATTTTATTGCGGAATTTAGGTTTTTTCAGTTTATTCAATATACTAAACCGTTTTTGAGTTACGCGAATATATGTTGGGCAACCTCCTCCATTTTCGAAATAACGAGCTAACCTAAAAACGGTTAGCACCATTGAATTCAGCGTTCCCGAATTAGTTTAACTCACAGGGTGCCCCGCTTGACAGTTTTTTCAACTAGCTCAGTGTAATAATGAAAAATATAGTTTTAAAAAAAGTAAAAAAAATTAAAAAGTACGAGTGTTATATTCGGTTGTGCCGAATCTTGTATACCCACCACAATATGTAGTTTTGGCCATCTATGGAGACTTGAAACAGTTATGGTCCGAACTTTACAGAATTTGATAGAGTGATTCATTTCTTAAAATTTCAAATGACTTATGTTAATATCATTATATATAATTTATTATTTATTAGCAATAAAATTTAGGGGTTATATGGGCGGTAGGGTCAATTATGGACCGATCCTCACAAAAGGTGTTAGAAAGATTTAAGTTCATATAAAATTGTTTATGTCCAATTATTATAAGACAATTATGTACAGTATAACTTTAGAGTACTTAGAATTAATTTGCGCGAAATTGTACGGGGACATTTGTTGAAATAATGGACCCACATATCCCAATTTCAATACCAAACAAACCTTGTCAACAGAGAGTACCCTGTCGAGGTCGTCATCAGCAATCTTACATTATAAAAATCATATCTTAACCTCATAATTGTTAGGAAATAGAATTGGGCACACAAATCATATATATCTTTCCATATTATGGAGTTAGAGAAAATTTACTTACGTACGTATTTTTGCAAAAATTTGTAAAATTCAAAACATTTAAGAGAAAAGTTTAAAATTAAAAAACCTTGTAACAGAAAAAAGCAATCAAAATAAAATGGCTGATCTTTCGACTAGATAAAATTGTGGATTTTTTTTCATAAAATAAAATCCCTAGATACCCGATACGAGTATTACGAATTTCGAACTTTCAATTTCTACAGGTCCCAAAGAATTTGTTATAATCGAGATGTACTCCATAATACATTAATATGAATGTGTCCACATACATTAATATGAATGTGTATGTGTACGTAGAGTTTGTGAATTTAGCAGTTGATGCTATTTTTTAGTTCACTTAAAAATTGTTTTGAAATACACGTGGAAAATCGATTATTGTTTTCATTACTACGATATATTTAGTAAAATTCTCTTTATGAAAGTAGTAGTTGGTTGATAACACCTAATTATAGTAAATTAAAAGTTGAATTACATTTGTGGCCGCTAAATACCACATTAATCATTTTATTTTGATTAAAAAGTAATTGATATAAATGGAAATTGAAAATAACCAACAAGTCAATATTTGGAATTTCCGCAAGGTCCTATGGATAATAGGGCAAAGTTGGTTAGAATACTTCGTAGAATCATTTAATATAACAACGTTGATCGAAATAATATTAAAACTTTGTTTATATTTCTTATAAACATAAAATTAGTTTAAACAAGTAAGAGAGCTTTATTCGGCTGTGCCAAATCTAATATACCCTTCAACAAATTATACTTTAAAATAAAAATTTTATATATTTTATATAAATCGTTGCAATGGACTTTGAAATATCTATCATTAGATATCCATATTGTCTATATTAATCCAGATATAGATCAAAAATAGGCCAAAAATCGAGGTTGACTCGGTTTTTTCCTTATATCTCAGCCATATATAAGCCGATTTTCTTGATTTTAAATAGCAACCGAGCCGGAAGATTTCCCGATATATTGATGTATGAATCAAGTTTGTAAGTAATTTCTTCAGAAAATTGATTTCAACAGACAGGCATACATACAGACAGATGGACATGGCTTAATCGACTATGCTATATACTTCATAGGGTCGGAAAATTATATTGTGGAAATTAAAAACGGAATGACAAACATATACATACATACCCTTCTCACAAAGGTGAAGGGTATAAAAATACAAATTATGACGGTTGTATCTGTTTGATTTTAGTATGGGATCAAATTTATAATTGGCGGATTTTGAGGGAATTCAGTTTTTAGTTATAAATTTGTTAACATTATTTCTTTAAAAAGCATTTCTTAGACAATTTTCTAATATTTAATTTCAGATTGTTACTTTGGGTTGATAACATACGATTTTGTAATTAATTTGCACGACATTGTTAACTCATTTATATCTGGAGTGACAGCTTTTTAGTTGACTGCTGTGTAAATAATCCCATAATAACAGTCAAAACTCAAGTATTAACTCCACAATTGACACCCACCCCCAGTACTGTGCAATCAACCCAACTAAAACAACAAAAGACCCCGACAACAATCACACCTCAGTTGAAAAACACCATCACATCATTATCGCTATAGCGCCCCTCTCAACGGCAATGTCATACTACCGATTCTCTTCAGACTTTCTAAGTTCTGCAGTTGAACTCTGTTGAATGGTCTGTGGAATAAGATTGATGAGATCATAAAATTTATGCATGACAATAACACACTCATATCCGCAAAACAAGAGACGAAGCTCACCAGTGATTCTTCTCTCTCATCTTTCGGGAATTTCAACATCATTCTTAGGGAAGGAAGTAGAGATCTCTCCCACATCCAACCCATTCCTATAAAATATGTTTATTTCAATTGATACTGGAGATATCGAATTGAATATCGTCGATAAAAAAACCGAACGATCCCCGAGGTATTTTACTTGCTGACCAGATAGATGAATCCGATTTCGCTGCGTTTAATGACGACTTCTCTACAAGAATAACTGCAAGATGTTTAAGCTCCCAAGATAGCCAATGGCCTCAATCATCAGTGAACGTGTCAGCGCACTATTGCTGCTGCTTTGGACTTGTATAAAGCATTTGATACGGTTGACCACTCGATGCTAATTAATGACATCACGAACTCCACTTTACTCCATGTCAAATGCTGGATTGTAAGTTAATGTCTGAGAGAATTCCTATTGTCAGAGTTATATTGTGGAATTTTATGGTACAATCTCTTTTTAAGGTACAATTTGACACTTATTTCGAAAAAATCAAAAAAAGTCCCTCCAAAAAGCACATTTAAGGACTTAAATATTCTACGAAAATTTCAGTGGGGGTCACCAAAGATACAAAAGTTTTAAATAAAGCTCTTTACGCTTAATTAACAAAAACACAACCTCGGGTCTCAAAATCGCTAAAGATCCAAGTATGATCCGAATGAGCTGAATTTTAAAGTATTGTTACGTTTTTACCTTTTAAAAACGTGGGTTTATTTCCTTTAAATAAACAGATACTTTTGATTGCAAATAAAAGCAGTTTTAGTAGTTTAAAATTGTAACAACTCTTTATTTATTTAGAATGTACAACAACAACAGAATTAAATAGTCACTCAATGTCTTTATACACGTATATCAATTCGCAGAAATGCACACAAACTTTATTACGTACAACCTTATATGCACAAGACAGTTGATGTTAACTCTAACAGCGCCAATGATAAACTCCACTCACGACTGCCAGTTCTGCCACTATTTATACACGCGCCATCTATCGGGAATCTTCTACAATGCTCTTAACGGACATACTAGTACATTCGATTTCTAGAGCTTTTCGATGTCATTGCCAGCAGCCCAAACATTTAGTGTTGCCATACTTACAAACAATGCCAATGATGGACGTGCCTTCAAACATGATGAATGCTGCAGGCAGTCGTTACGGACCGTTGAATTCAAATCGTCATTGCACATTCGTAACAGTATTAATAGTCCTTAAAGAGACCTACATATGTAAGTAATCTCCATAGGCCCACCAAATCTTAAAAAAAACAACAAAAAAAATCGAGCAGAATTCAAAAAAATCAGGGACCGTAACGGTTATAAGCGATATCAAAAAAGTTACTTTATAACAGTTATTTTGTGACTTTAAAAATAAAAATCCATCTAAAACAGTTATTATTCAACGTAAAAATAAAAGTTCGAAAAAACTGTTAAAAAATTATTTTTATCATAAATAAAACTCATTTGAGGAGTTTTATTTTTTCCGTCAGAAAAAAAAAACTCAATTGAGGAGTTTTATTTTTTCCGTCAGAAAATAAAAGTCATTTGAGGAGTTTTATTTTTCCCGTCAGAAAATAAAACTCATTTTATGAAAATTGACATCTAAAGCTTGCCGTTGATCAAATCATTACAATTTGTAAAGCACCTTGCATTGCAATTGAATAAATTTTCATTAAAATCAAATCAAGTGGGATTTTAATTTGTTATTTTTCGATTCCTATTATCAAATTGTTGTTGTTTTTTTTTTCTTAAACAAATGAATTACTACAAACATTATACCAGATAGATTCAGTAAAGAAAGATACTGAAATAAAGTAGAATATAAACGAAAAGACTTTTATTTTCTGACGGGAAAATTAAAACTCCTCAAATGACTTTTATTTTCTGACGGAAAAAATAAAACTCCTCAATTGAGTTTTTTTCCTGACGGAAAAAATAAAACTCCTCAAATGAGTTTTTTTTATAACGGCTATTTAAAAGTCTTTTTTTAACAGTTTCATTCGAACTTTTATTTTTATGTTGAAAAATAACTGTTAACTGTGGAGTTGAGATCATTTTTGTAATATCATCATAGATTCTGAAAGAGCATGTCAATACGAATCTAATGGTATATAACAATATAGGTCTCTTTTGACTCTAACATAGAGATTTTTTGATTTAAAATTTTCTGGATAACCGTTATTTACGGTCCCTGAAAAAAATAAATAAACCTAAATAACCTAATAACTTACAAGTTTATTCTACAAAAATGATCTACTCTACATGCTCTTTCAGAATTATAGTGTCGCTATTCTGTTCCAAAACTGCTGTTGGACAGTGTAATTTTTGGTTTTAAATAATTTTAATACAAACATTTTAAAATTATTTTGACAGTATCAGAAACGTGGATTATATGAAGTACAAAGTTGAGAAAAATGAAGACTCTAATGTAAAATTCCTTACTTTTTCAAATTTGAACTACTTCAGTTCACCTAGGTGTATGCGGTATTTTTTTAATTCTTTTTCTTTACTTTTTCGCTGGGTATATTTGGCTGTGCCGAATGGACAAACAAAAATGGAAGGAAATATGTTGATGCTTAAGTTTAAAAGAACGTAATATAAGGCCGCATTGATATCCTATGCCGATGTTGTAAAACCTTGTCTGCAAAGTGCAAATTTTGTATATGAAAGCCACATATATTTTCAAATAGTCATTTGCGATAACTTCAAATTCGGTGAATATTTTGATAATTGAATATTTGGCGAATGTGGCTCTCATATAGTCCAGTGAAAAAAGTTTTCTAAAAATAACACATGTCGTCGCAGGCAATTATATAATATAGAATTTGAATGCGTCCTTGTTGTAATTCCTTTTTTAATTGATTTTTCTCATTTTCAATACCAAACATTTCTGATCAATAGAGAAAATATATGATTTTTGAATTAGATATAAAAATGGCTAAAAAAAATGGATAATGGCAAAATGCATTGCATGTATAAATAAGATTGAAAACGATTGCATGCAACTCTAAAATTGTTCCAAATCTAAAATAGTTGTGTAAAATATAAGCTGTGTAAAATATATATTTATGTGAAAATTTAACAAATCTTGAAAATGGACAAGCCAATCTAAGTTCGTCTGCAAACCATAGCTTTTTCTGTGCCTGACAACATGAATTAGAAACATTATGTCAGATGACATATTAAATTATTTTCCCCCTGTCTATACTTGACAAATTTTTATCATAACAATTAATGACGTTTGTTGTCAAGACAAAGTTGTCTTGTTAGAGCAAACCACTCCTCTCGCGCTACAAATCACAACTATTGAAAAGTCTTTTTAGAACGTCAAAATAACCCTACGGTTTGATCAAGGCGAATTCATACAAGGTGGTGGCAGTTCTACAAAAACAACAATTGGTCTTAACAAATGTCAAAAAACAAAAATTCAAAATTAAACAAATATGTATTAAAACTTAATATAGTGTAGATAATTGAATAGTGAGGGCTTTACTTATTTATGTAAAAAATAAATATTTTGTTAATAAGCTTAGAATATGTAGATATTTACATACAAACAAAAGCTTTGACAACTGTTAGAACCAAAAAGCGAAAAAAAAAGTTATCAGCTGATTGACTGACTCCACCTTGTATAAATTCGCCTTGGGTTTGATATTACTTTTCAACAATTCTCATTTGATGCATAGCTGTAATAATCTGTGCTAAATATTATGAGAAGCCAGAGTTGTAAGTTGTGTTTTTAGTAGTTTTATTGGCGTTTAAATAAATGGTACTTGAAATTAGTTTTTAATTTGTATGGAAATGGATATTTGCTCGCAAATGAGAATTGTGGAAATAAAATGAATTTTTTCATAAACGGTGCGTTCCATACGTTTTTTCCAAACTTCTAAATATCAAAAATTTCATAGATATTTAGAACTAATGGAGTATATTTGGTTGATTTTATTTACCACAACTTAGCAAAACAGGACACCGAATCGAACGAAATACTGCATTGATTGGTAAACTCTTACTAACAATAAAAATTTCCTTTAGATACCACAAGGATATCAACCTTATTAAGACACTTTAGTCATGTAAACAATAACAAATAAGGAAAGAAGAAATGGTATATACTGCACCAAAATGTGGGCCAAAAGTTTCTTAAAGGAGTAGTTGCATTTAAAACAATATTTAAATAAAACTGTTTTGGTTTCATTGGGTTAGTTTAAATGAGAGGGCCAATAATTCCATTTTAATAATTATTTTATTTATTATTTTATTAAAATACTTAAGTAAGTCTGAATTTTCCTATTTTATTTTTCCATCATTATATTTTTGAAACGTTATTTGTAAAAACCAAATACGAAACTCAAATTTGAATAGAATTATTTTAGAAACATTCTAAGTAATTTATATCTGATCTGTAGCACTTTCGAAAAGCTAAAAGACAATTTCAAACAAAAATCATTTTTATCAGAACTAGTTTTAGAATAATTTCAAAGAATGTCACTGTTTTTTTTTTTAAAAAAAAAAAAACTTTTTTGTCTGTGTATGTACAAACCATAGATAAATACACATAGATCGGAAACTCTCCTGTTAAAGACCTAACTCAGTTGTCAAAAACCTAAGTGGTGAGAATGTGTTAGTAAAAAAAACTATGTGAAAACAAAAACAACACTCGTATGTGTAACTTTTTTGAGTAATTTTTATGTTTCAGTTTTTTTTTAGTTTCCGCTCTATGTATATTTTCTCTATGGTACAAACTTTAAGAAGTCCAAAAAATTGTTTTCCAAAACAAACATACAACTTACGTATATTCTAAATATGTAGATGCATATTTAAAATACAGGCAAACATAGGAACAATAGACACCTTGGTTATTGAAATACAGTCTCCTTTTGTTCGACACATAAACAAACTCATACATTTATTCTTCACAAACAATACTCTACTATACGTATCCACATTAGAGTGGTCCAAGATTATATGGCCGAAAAAAATATTAAGGTACAGGCCATCGTACAAAGGAGATTTTTACCAAAAAACCTAGCCAAAGTTATTGGAAGTGTTTTTTGAGTTAAAGTCTGCATTTTTTGAAAGTTTTAGGATGATTATGGTTGAAGTCGTTTCATAATAAAATTTAGCAAGGATCAGTTTTGTGTATTCACCAAATTTGTCCCATTCACTTTAACGTTCACAATTATATTAAAAATATTAGTACCACGATGAAATTCGACATGAAATTTTATATGACTCTTAAGAGTTTTACCAAATTTTAAGAAGATCGGTCCATAATTGAATATTGCTTCCATAGAAGGACTTCAGACGTACATTTATAATAATCAATATAATAAAGTTTTGGACCCCTCTCCCTTTTGTACATAGTAGATTTTATTTATTTAATATTTATTTTAAATTATTTAATAATTAACATAAAATACTGAAAAAGTTAAATTACTTAAAATCGTCAAAATCATTATCATTTTCAACAAGCGCGAATGAAGTTCAACCATTTGGTTGACCTTTCCACTTTATACACTTCACCTTCGTGAGAAGGGTATATATAAATTTGTCATTCCGTTTGTAATTTTCGGAAGACCCCGGATATCTTCGGAATCTCAATAATTCTGTCAGACATGCTTTCGAAAAGTTTCCTATTTAAAATCAGCAAAATCCGTCCATAAATAATGGAGATATGAGCAAAAAAATGATAGATATTTCAAGGCCATTGCAACGATGTATATAAGGCTATACAAAGTTGGACCTACAATGGGTCAAAACCGGGAAAAATATTTTTTAAACCAATTTTTTTTTCACAAAAAACATTCTTTTGTCATACATTTTTTTCATAATAAATTAAAAAAAAAAAATTTAAAATTGGAAAAAACTTTTAAAAAACTATTTTGAAAAACAATTTAAAAAAAAAAAATTTTGGAATTTTATTTTAAACTTTAATTTGGTGAAGGGTATATAAGATTCGGCACAGCCGAATATAGCTCTCTTACTTGTTTCTATTAAAACATTTCGGTTTTGGGGGGAAAATTTCCTTTTCCCACCCCCCCTGTTTTCATTACAAGCTTCATCATAAGTATCAGGAAGGAGTAGTATCTGTTGAAAAATGTTCTATTCTTTTCTGATTTTGGTGTACCGCAGCTTAAAAAAGGGTCACTGCTCAAAAATAATCTATTCAGTACATCTCGATTTGTATCGCTTCTGCTGAATTTCCTCGCATAATGCGTACGATATAATCTGAAGTGCTTATTTCTAGCCTCTGCAGCTTCTTCTGATAATTTCCAAGTTGCTTGCTTTATTACAGTACCACCATGAATACGAATTTTGTGCATCGTTGGCAGTGTTGCCAATTTAGCCCTTTTCTGGTTAAATTTAGCCCTTTTCAACCTTTTTTAGCCTCAAGAAAATCAATTTAGCCTTTAGCCATTTTTTTAGCCTTTTTTATTTCATTTAGCCATTTTTATTGCTCAGAATTATTTTTCATCGGCCAAAACTCTGTAACTTTGAAACGATTGAGATATTCTAGTATTTTTTTAATGTGCCGATAACTTCTTGAACTCCCATAGTTAAGGCTTCGCGTTTATTAGACTGATAAATATAAACAGGTAAAATGAAAACGACTACAAAGATTCAAATAAATATTTAAATAATATAGAGAATATTAGCGTTATTTGAAGAAAAATTGTTAATATTAAAAAATATGTACGGGCGGGTCCGGGCGTTTATAAAAGTATATATAGCATTCAAGAGAACACTTTCAACTTTATCTGGGCGATGTATTTTTTGATCCATAAAAGTTACTTTCCTCTAAAATTAAATTTTGACGTATATATAGTACTTTAAAAAATATTTTATAACACCTTACACAGGCCATGTATACCGTTTTTAAAGACTGCAATCCAACCAAATTAGAATATTCAGTCCATTATCGATAATAGTTTAGCTATGATCATTTATATCTGATCAAATAATAAAAATTAACTTTTTTCTAAAATTAAATTAAATATTTATGATTACTAGCATACTACACCCGTATTTTCCAAAATTTTGACCAAATATTTTGGTTACTTTAGTTTTGATATGTTTACTAACTAATGGCAAAATTTATGTTTTGACCAATGAAAATCAATTCTGTTCGACTACGTCTATATTTTATTATAATATTAGCCATATATTCACTTATCAAAATATTCTCCATCACAAAGGATTACTTTTAAATTTGGCTTTAATATAAAACATTTGAGCTTATGCAGGCCAGGTGATAAATACGAGATTTTGAAAACATCGGCATATGATATAAGTTTGGCCAAGAATAAGAAAAAATATTCTTATTTTCTTCCATTTGAACGTTTGTTATATTCATAAATTTGTCTATTCGGCATAATCTAATGTAACATTCTAAGGGCCATTATTACAACTTGCCTTTATGTTCGTAATAGTAAAAGGTAACTTTAAGTAGTAGAAGAAGGTAGCTTCAAAGTTACCTTTTAGTATTACGAACATAAAGGCAATTTGAGTTGTTTTTTGTGTAAAATGTATGTGTTCTTTAATTTAAAAATTTTAGCCCTTTTTTAGCCACTTTTTAGACTTTTTTTAGCCTTTTTTTTCTAAGTATTCACCAAGAATTGCCAACACTGATCGTTGGACACATGGGTTGCCAATTATTGAGGTGGACATATATTTCTGTAGTTTTATGAGCATATTCTTAAAATTTATCAATTCAGATTTTATTGTGGTATATAACAGTTTTTGTACATTTGCTACTTTCAACTTTAAAACCTTATCCGGTTTTTTTTTGGTAAAAAAATATTTAAGATATTTTTTTGTTCTTATATCGTTTTTCCAGGCTATTATAATATCGTTTTCGCTATCATAATTTCCAATAAAAATGATAGTAAAATCGTCATGCTACAGATTTTATTCTAAATGCTAAAATTATATATATTTATCTGTTACATATGTAAATACATAGTATTTCTTTAAAATAAGACAAAAACCTGAAAGAAAAGGAAACATAACAAATCATATTTTTCATCTCATTCATATTGCATGTGCATATTTTGTTGCAAATTTTTGAAAATTTTATATATTTCATACAGGAGAAGTCACCATAAAACTGATTGGCCTGTTTATTACCTAGAATTTAAATGATTTGATAGTAATTTTATTTTCATATTTCTTGTGTCTTGTTTCATGTCTTTCAGACAAAACAAATAAATGTAAAACCTCCAATCCTTTACCCACAAAAAACGTTATATAAACCTCTTAAAACCGGAAAAATTAACAAAAGTGATAAGGTTAATGAAAAGTGTCTGATAAGCAAAAATTGAAGAAATGTGAAAGTTTAAAAAAATCACCACAAATAATGGCGCAAACTTTCTTCTTGTTCCTGAAAATAGAGATTTCAAATAGAAAATAGAAATACTAAATTACTCTCTAGCTATTGTAAGGCAAATCAGACTTTTTAATAACGTTTCACGTATGAGTTTAAGATCATCGATCATCACAGGATCAATGAAACGAAAAGTGCGTTGAATAAATATTTGACAAAACAAACGAGTGAAAAAATGTACTTCAACAGTTTTTACCTCATGAGGCGTCTGTTCTTCGATGAGAGTAAACCAAATTGATTGATATTTGTTGTATTGTCAGACAACAAGTTAGAGAATAATTTAGTATGACTGTTTTTGAAATATTAGTAGTTATTTAAGAATAAATAATGTCAACTTTGTTGCATTAGTCACTCATATTGCGTTTCCCTTTCCCTCTATAATTATTACAAATTTATCAGCTATATTGTCAACCTATATAGTATATAGTATTTATTTATAGTATTTAATAAATTTGTAATAATAAGAATACACATACTTTTACTTAAGGAAACTTTTCGTTAATTTTCATAAACTGTCATTGGCTTAAGCAAAGTACGAAACTGTCCGCACATTCCGTATGGAATCAGCTGTTTTTTTGATTTTTTTGTGTGTATATAACGGTCTTCACATAGGGATTTCCGAACTTTGACAGTTGGTAGCGGTCACATTACTGAAGCTACATCTGATTGTTTTGTCTAATCACCATGGACACATATAGCGTTCAACAACACGTGCAAATGATAAAATTGTTTTACCCAAATGGGTGCCCTGCTTGGGCAATGTTCCGCGCTCTTCTCCCATTTTAAGGTGTGGATGTTGTCCATATTTCATTGATAATGACGCTATAGTTCGAATGATTAGCAACTTGTTTTGGCTTAAATTGGATGATATGGACACCAACGACATGTGGTTTCAACAGGCTGGCGCTACGTGCCACACAGCTCATGCTACATTGAACATTCCGCACGAGTGATATGAGGGCAGCATGGTCATCCACGTGGATATGATGTAATGTCGCCACCGATATCATGCGATTTGACCCCGTTAGACTTTTTCTTGTAAGGTTTTGTTAAGTCACCGGACTCTGCGAATAAACCACAAACCACAGCGACCCTAAAAGCCAACATAACCTATGCCATCGGTAAAATACAGTTTGATTTATTTTTGAATTTTAAATCCCGGGAAATTGTAATTTCCGAGTGCATTTTTCATGCATTTTGACATTCTGCATGCCCGAATATTGCAAAGTGATGCTCAGCAAAGTTGTTAAGCTCAACGTCTGCTGCAACAAAGTTAATAAAGGAATGTGGTATATTTGGTTTTCCTTGAGTGGGGCCCTGGAAAATCAATTTTTCATAACTTATCTAATAAAACTCAATTAAAATCCTCTTCAAACGAAATTGATTTTATCTCAGATGAGGAGCTCGAACAAAATGAAAATATTTCGATTGCTCAAAGGCTAAAATATATTATTAATAAATGTCAAAATGGCCCTAGCATAGTCGAATAGACCATTGAAAGTTATTTAAAAAAAGGTATTCCTACAAAACGCGGTAAAGTTTGGAGATAATTTTTTATTTTTTATACAAAAAACGCAAATAATTTTTTTTATAAATATATCAACCTGGCTCGAATCTATATTTAAAATTTGTGGTAACGGGAAAGAATCCGCTATTTTACTATAAAAAATAAAAAAGAGTAATACAAATTTGAGAAAATTTTGACTTTAAAATATCGTTTTTATGTGTGAGGTTTTTATTCCAAAATGACCCGAAAAAAATGTTATAGTAAATAACACAAAATTTGCCATCCCATGGTGCAAGGGCCAAAATTTGGTTATAGCCCTAATGCACATTGTACATACTTTAGTGTTATTTCTTCTTATATAATGTACATACTCATGAATGTATTTAATTGCAATCAAATGTGATATATTTATGAATTATATTTTATTTTTTTTGTAAAGACATAATATGTATGGTATATACGTTTATTTCTTATAATTTTCGGTATTTAAATTTTCCCGAAAATCCCGAACCCCGGGATTTTTAAAAATTAGTCCCGTTTAGCATCTCTAGCTGAAACGTTTGTTGTGTAGGCTTTTTCAATTATTGATTCTGTTAGGTTTGATACTTCCTACTTGAAAAAGTAGTTTTTGAAAAAAGTGTGTTTTGAAAAGGTCAAAAAAGTATTCTTCAGGGAATACTTATATTTTTTCAGCTTTTATTATTTAATTTGGTAGAAAATAAGTTAAAATTTAATGTTTGTAGGGTTTTTGAAGACATCTGAAACAATATCGCGAATAACTTTTAAGATAAACTTAAGTTTTCTATATGCAATATAAATTTACCTCCACTTTCAACGGATACAAATATTAAATCTGGCAAAAAAATTAACAAAATTTGTTAGATTCATAAAATTCAATAAATTTAGTGTAATAAAGCTTAGAAAAAAAACCCCGTCAAATCCCCAAAGTGAAATAGTCATCCCCAACTTCTAGAAAAAATCCCCAATTTAGAGGAAAGTCTCCTAATCTTACAACACTGTTCCAAAATATTCTTTTTATGAATGAAAATATTTGTGGAACTGATCAAGGCGCATTCATATAAGGTGGTGGTAGTTCTACAAAAACAACAATTTGTCTTAGCAATTGTCAGAAAACAGAAATGAAAAATTAAATAAAGTGTATTCAAACTTATAGAGTGGAACTCTATTATAGAGTGGATATGACAAGACCACGCCACTCGTCATATGTAGTGTCATTTATATCGTAATGTATATTATAATGTCGAGTTTGTTAGACCTCACCTGTAGCCGTGAGATATCTCAGTAGGTCATTAAGTTTAGACCCGGCTACCTCACCAAAGTTGGTCAATATGAAGTTGTTCAGAAATTAATGCCTCTTGATACTCACGGCTGGGTGTTCGTAGAGAAAAAGGAAAATCTTTTCCTGGTTTTCGTTAAAAGGGTGTCCAAGGCCTAGCGTCCAGTGGCCCGTTAATACTGCCAGCAACCTTGATATATCCCTACTATTTCGGGTTATCAGTTGCATAATTCGTTTTCGTTAAAATAGGGCCACATTAACTTGCCCATCCTTTGGAATTGCTGTTGAAATCGCATTGGAGGTATCTAAAGTAGAACCCATTCTGGAAAATTCGTTTGCCTGTTCATTGCCGTAGCGTTCTCTGTGCGCTGGGACCCAAACTAAAATAATGTCAGATAGACGACCTTGACAGAGCGTTCTTTCATTGCCTGACCAATGAAGGCAGTAGGTCAAGAATCCTAGCGTGGCCATATGTTCTCGATCTATAACATCCAGATGCGTGATGCCTCGCTGCAAAGCAGGAATAGGTGGCCATTATGAGAAGAACTAGTTCTTAGTGCGCCAGTTATGACAATGCGACTGATCTCTAGACTTTATATAGTTGATCTACAACATAGTTTCTTCAAGTTGCAGTCCCCCATACAAGAGATTCATAAGTAAGAATTGGACGTACTATAGCCTTATACATCCATTTAACTATGTTGAAACTAAGTCACCAGTTTTTACCAAACATCTTACGACAGGTATGAGGCTACAGTTGCCTCTTAACCCAGTGTTGAGTGTTATATTAATTGAAAGGGGGAATTCACAGTTTTTTCGCCGCGGAAGTCTGAAGCTTGGAATGTTGGCCTTTGTCGTGAAAAGTAAAAGTTCTGTTTTGCTTGAATTTACCCCAAGAACACTTTCTATGGGCCAGTTGTCGAGCAACCCCCAACATCTAGGTTAATAAGAACTTGTTGAATTGAAAGCATGTTCAAGAAGGCTGCCATTGTGTATTGTTAAAATTTGAGGGATCTCTCTATAACTTTTATGACTTCATGCAGAGCTGTCTCTGCAGAGCGACCCTTAAGGTAGGCATGCTGACTGCTTGAGAGCCGTATTGTGCCCTCTAGTCTATGCCTTATGTGAGCGTCGATGAGACTTTCCAACGTTTTAAGCTGGATAGATGAAAGACTAATTGGACGAAAGTTCTTTGCATTCTCATGACTTCCTTTGCCAATTTTTGGAATAAAAATGACCATGACCCTCCTCCAGTTAGCCATAATATGGTTCAGAGAGAGACAGAGCGTAAATATTCTATGAAGCCAGGATATGATATGCCATTTTGCGCTATGTAGCATCTTTGGCAAAATACCATCAGGCCCAGGTGACTTGAATGGGGAGAAACTATCAATCACTCATGATATCATCATCTCCTATGATAATAGGAGATAATGTAACTGTTGATATTGGATAGAGTCCAACTTTCATTGAAAATATCCGTAGCAACATCCTTGCAGCCTAGGAAGTGAGTATTCAGTAGGATGTCAAGTGAGTCTGCTGAGAATTCGGACCAGGAGTCATTCTTTCTTTTTATATATGTCTTTGGATTGCCCCTTGGATTAGTCTTGCAGAGTCCTGTTATCTATAGATTCACAGAAGCTTCTCCATGATTTCCTTTTTGCAACTACTACAGCTTTCTTGTAAGTTTTTAATTTATAACGGTATGTTTTCCAAATGCCACTATTTTAGAACAGTGGCGAAATCTATAGTGATGATCGGTTCATTATTTTATCTACTCCCCAAATTATTATCTTTCGAAATAGATCCTAAATTTCTTGCTCAACGCTTTCGAAAATCTCTTTAACATCTAGACATAATTGTAGCTGGTGTATTGTCTGATTTTTAAATATCAAATGTCGTTCGTTGGTAATTGCATCAGTAGAGAACGGCTAGACCGATTTGGACAATTTTAATTTTAAAATGTTTGTCATAGTCCAACTTAGCTTTTTACGGAAAGAAAAATTGACCTCGCCCACTTTTAAGCCCACTGTTTAAATTTTTCTAAAATAGGAAAACGCCTGCACCGATAGGCTAATTTTTTTTTAATGTTCGTAGTAATCCAATTTGAGATTTTACTGACAGAAAAATTTACCACGCCCACTTTTTGTATCTAAAATCACTCATTTGGAATACACCCTCGGATATGCTGTGCTTTCGTTAAATGCTCATAAAACACGAACACTGTTTACGATAATTATCTCAACATGCTTCCCATCCAAACCTACTGATTTGTGGAGTACATACAAAGATGCCATGTGTGATGGAACAAACGTACAATTGCTGAATCGACAATAAAAATATGCGTACGACACACTTGTGAAAGATGGAACTGGAAAAAACTTTTTTGATCGCGTTGATTTTGGCAACGATACTCTCGAAAAATGATATTGTACTCATTCAGCACTCAAGTTGCCATTGAATAAGCAAATCAATGAAAATCCAACATTCCCAAGAACAGTGCGATGGCCAAACATCTTGCAGCTAAGCAAACTGAGCGTTTGGGATAAGTGTATAATGGAGCATAAAAAGCCTCCAAAGTCTTTTTATGAGCCATTATACAATCAAAGCCAGTTTTGTGGTGCGATGATACTGTTGGCAAACATTGCCAGTGATTCCACGATCAACTCCAGCCGATGAACTTAATGCATGTTTGAAGTCGTCAGTTTTGTGAAAACACGTCAAGAAACTCAAATTGATGGTGAATATGGGTGTCGAGCTGCAGAAAGATGCGTGTCGAGCTGCAGCACCCGACTTGCGTTAAAAAAACCTGATGAATAACGTCATCGAAAAAAATAAAACTTAAAGGAACAGACGAAGGATAATTCGTTTTGATACTGTGGATCCCAATGGCTCCGTAGTTTCCGGTACGGCTTGCATTTCCCATAAATATTAACAATTCTCAAGGGCAGTCATTGAGTGTTTGCAATTATATATCGCCTGTTCCCGTTTTGGAACACCATATGCATTATTTGTATAGGGACCAGACAACAAAACACAAAATTTCGTGTGATATTTCGTATGATATCACAGCACAACAGTATTACTTTATTTAATTGGTTACCTGAACATCGATCTTTCAATTGAGATGTAAATAGAACACCATAAGATTCATTGTACATATTTTCAAATCAAATGTAAATCAAACATACCCCAAACTTATTTGGGGTGATTATTAAAAAATACGTTATTTTTTTTATTTTTTACTATTTTTACAAATTTAAAACTGCTTCTCAGAAAATCACAAATCGAACACAAACATTTTTTCTAATTTGGACAGGACAACGTCGGGTCACCTAGTATTTGAATAGAATTTTTTCTGTATTTTATAAAATACCTCGTAAGCTAATCTCACGACAATTTCCGCCTATTTTAAAGTGTCCCGCTTTTTGTAAAAAATAAGCTGACATCCCTTGTGCGAGCAGTATAAGGAGTGAGATCGAAAAAATCTTAACATACATAAATGTTAATAAAAAAAATAACCACTAAACCTAGTTTTAATTTTTTTATTTGATTGCAATTATAATTACAACTTACAAAAAATATTTCTTCTGTTACTTTGTTCGAACAGGTAGTCCATTTCCTTTTAAAATCTACCACACTTATAGACACCTTCACTGGCCTTAGCTCCAGACAGCTTGGAGGATTTGCCTCTCTTGGTAGAAATACAACATTATTGTTCTTGTACCACTCAAAAGCTTGCTTACCATAGTGACAGGATGTCAAATCAGTCTAAAAGGATCCTAATGAATGGAAGCATCCTCTTTTCTAAACATTCCTTGATGTAAATTTCGGTATTTATAGAGCCCTTTGTAACAAATGTTTGGCTTCTTTTTTTTAGAAAATTGTTTGCTTTTGGGTCCTAAACTTTTCTACAACACTCTCTCGAGCATCATCCAGAACAAACGTTTCGTCATCCTTTATGCAGTAGCTATATTTTTAATAAAATTTTACCTCAATTTTCGTGGTCTGTCTTTGGTATCTAAATTTTTAGCAGAGTTCCTATCAGAAACTTCTTGAGCTTTGTATGTTTTGAAACCTGCATAGGCTTTAACTTTTCGTACCAAATAGTCTGAATACTGAGCAAACCGGACTGTTTTCCTACCGGATGTGTTGGGAGCTCTTTTGGAAATGCCTTCTATTTATTGGCTTTATGTGGACCATTCCTTCTACCTTAACCAGGTTTTCTATCAACGGACAAGTTCTTGCGATACTATTTAATAACATTGAAATCAGTTTGACGGCAGACCTTTGAGTGTTTGGCCAAGTTGAAAATATTTAATAATTTTAGTACGCACATTTTTCTCGTCACTCATATTAATCAGATTAACAACAAATTAACATAATTGACATTAAACATAATAACTGACATACTTTTCAAAAGAAACTTGATCAAAATCAAATAAAACTTGGGTTAAAAGTTTTAAGGAAAAACGTGTGTTAAGTTTTTTTCGATGTCACTCCTTACTGTCCTTCATTCCAACTACGAAAACGTGCAAATGTAAAACAATTAATTAAATGCATCTTCAGTGCTTCACGATCTAACGAATTATTTCCAAAATAAAAAGATTCTAAAATACTATGCACCTGTAGTTATTAAGTTAACCTTATTTGGCACCTTTTTGATTAGCGATTCTTCCAAGGTCTAAAATAGATTGAGTAAATATCGTTCAGAGGTTGCATATTGTTACGTTTTTACCTTTTAAAAACGGGAGTATATTTCCTTTAAATAAACCGGATACTTTTGATTGCAAATAAAAGCAGTTTTAGTAGTTTAAAATTGTAACAACTCTTTATTTATTTAGAATGTCCAACAACAGAATTAAATAGTAACTCAGTGTCTTTATACACGTTTATCAATTCGCAGAAATGCACACAAACTTTATAATGTACAAACTCACATGTACATGACAGTTGATGTTAACTCTAACAGCGACAATGATCAACTCAACTCACGACTGCAAACTCTGCCACTATTTATACACACGCCATCTATCGTGAATCTTCTACAATGCTCTTAACGGACAACTTGTATGTATCGATTTCTAGAGCTTTCGATGTCAACGTTAGCTGCTTAAATATTTAGTGTTGCCATACTTACAAACAATGCTAATAACCGCATGCTACTGATGGACGTGTTTATAATCGTGATGAATGTTGCAGGCAGTCGTTACAGACCGTTAAACTCAAATCTTTATTGCACATTCGTTACAATATTTTATAAAAAATTATGTTTTTGTGTTTCATTTACCAAAAAAATAAAATGTTCGTCATTTCTCAAATCGCAAATTTAATGTTTCCAGTATTTTTATACTATCACCATGAATGAGTGGCAAGGGTATAATATATACATATATTTTTCACTGCGTTTGTAATTTCCATGTTCTGAATTGTTATAGATAATGGTGTCGATATCAGCTTTCTGAAGCCTCCAAATAACTTTAATACATGATTATTCGACTATTTTTCAGGGATTTTTTTTTGTTTCACTAACATTTTTTTACCAATTTTTTGTTTAACAATTTTTTTCACAAACATTTTTGATCAACCAAAACTGTTTTTAATATTTATCTTGAAGTAGACATTGTTGAGGGTATATAAGATTCGGCACAGTCTAATATAGCACTCTTATTGTTTTTTCAAACAAAATTCCAAAAAATTGATCTTGATTGTAATAAATGTTAAATGATGATTTCCAAAATGCTGATATGAGTAGTATTTATTTTGTTTTAGTTAAAGAGCATCCGTAATTTGAACTACCATATCTCAGCCATTTTGCAACCGATTTTTACAGATCTTTAAAAGGTAAAACTCATATCTGTAATTTTAAAACAGTACTCTATGGACTCAAACGAAACAGAATTGCTACATGATAACCCCTGGATGTTTTTTGTTTGTTTACTTTTGTATCACTGTGTAATTTAATTCAAGATGAAATTACCGTTATTATTTAAAGTCCGTTATCGAAATAATTCCAAAAATAGTACCACCAAATCCCCTTTACCAAATCCATATTATTTTTACGGTTACCTTTTTACCGTTTTGAATCGGGAGCCTACTTTTCCCAAAACACGAAATTTTAAATAAAATATACAGCCACTAAACGTTGTCCAATTTTAAACTTTGGGAGCCTTATTTTGTACGTGAAAAAAAATATTAGAGTTATTGTAAAGAGGCGGAGAAATTTAAATTTTGGGCATGTGACCGCCGCGGCTAACACGTACATGGAGTAACCTGGAAGTCCAATTTTAACATACCCTTTGCAGCAAGTTAGACTGATTTTTGCCAATAACTCTATGCTTATTATATATAGTTAAGGGTAAATGTATTGTTTTTCGAATTAACCATAAAATGCACGTAATTATATCCTTCACCTTCGTGAGAAGGGTATATATAAATTTGTCATTCCGTTTGTAATTTCCACAATATAATTTTTCGACCCTATAAAGTATATATATTCTGAATCCTTATAGATAGCGGAGTCGATTTAGTCATGTCCGTCTGTCTGTCTGTTGAAATCAATTTTCTGAAGACCCCAGATATCTTCGGGATGCAAATCCTCAATAATTCTGTCAGACATGCTTTCGAAAAGTTTCCTATTTAAAATCAGCAAAATCCGTCCATAAATAACGGAGATATGAGCAAAAATCGGAGACAACCTCTATTTTTGGCCTATTTTTTGTATCTATATTTCGATTACTAAGTCATGAATATAAACAATATGGATATCTAATGATAGATATTTCAAAGTCCATTGCAACGATGTATATAAGGCTATACAAAGTTTGACATACAATGGGTCAAAATCTGGAAAAATATTTTTTAACCCAAATTCTTTTACAGAAAACATTATTTTGTCATAAATTTTTTTTACTAATAAACTAAAACAAAAATTTTTTTAAAACTTGGAAAAAATTTTTAAAAAACAATTTTAAAAAAAAATATTTTAAAAAAAATTTTTTTTAAATTTTGTTTTAAAGTATAATTTGGTGAAGGGTATATAAGATTCGGCACAGCCGAATATAGCACTCTTACTTGTTTCAGATGAGTTCGTCAACCGAGAACTGTCAAATCAGCACTACATAAAACAATGCTACCGCCTCTAAAAAACACCCATTAGTTAAAATAGTTAAAAACAGGCTTAATAAACCCTGATAAACATCCTCTTGACCCTTAATATTAGTGTGTACTGGGTTACTTCATTGTATTACTTATAAGCAAACACTAATTTCATAGGTTGTAGAGACTTTAGGAACCCATTTCAAAACATTTTCAAACATTTACATAAATAAACTAAATCAATACATATGTACTTGTGAATACATTTTCGGCGTATGTGGATTTTTCATTCAGTAGGTAGCTGTCGCTTGAACAACTGTAAAAATGGTAAAAACTAATTTTAAATTTTAGAAATTCTCTTCTTATTTTTATATAAGCTTTCAGTATGATTGTAGATGTGAATGTAAATATACATACATTTCCATTTTCTAAAATTTCTTCTACATTTTATAATACAGTCCTATATGGTTATAACGGACTATGTCTATAGCGAACACTAGAACAGAATTTGTGTAATTTTTAATGTATCAAAATCTTTAGCATTATTTGAAAATAAAGCTGATAAAGATGCTGCAGTTTCATAATAACGTCATACATATATTAAAAATAAGGTGTTATTATTCGCAATTTGTTAAATTTTAAATATACTACAGATATAAAGAAAGTGTTCTTTATAACCGAGTTCGACTGTATAGTATATTTACAAAAACACACTATTTAAATATATGAACATAAAACACATACGCATTTACTTAACTTGTATGTATGTATGTGTATTTATTTGCACATTTGAGTCCTTAGAAACTCGAATGTTGTGCGAGATGCCAACCATAACATTTTATTAGTAAACAGCAACAACAACAACAGTAACATGAAACACAACTACCAAAGAACAAAAGGTGCCTAGCAACATCTAAATTACCATACTCACTCAACTCTACTCAGCTCAGCACGGTTCAGCACAATAAAACACACTGCCTACAGTAGGGCAAACTTTAAATGGTTGACAAAGAAAAATCAACCCAAATGCTGGTTATATTATATTTTGATATGAACCCAGGTCCATTAATATGATCTGTGCAACTCTACAACTATACTAAAAGAATAACAGCCATTTTGTTTGTGAAAAACTATACTGAGCTTGTCAAAAACAGCTGGCTACAATACCAAGCCCAACTTACATATCAAGGCGAATTTACTGTATGGTGGTGTCTATATTACAGCTGATTATTTTTTTGCTTCACTTGTATAGAGGCTGGATCTGTCAAATTCACTAGTGTTTGTATTGCGAATACCACAACAAATGTAAAAGCAATGAAAAGAACAGGCAGACTTTGATAGCTCTAGCCAACATAAAAACAAATTTTGACAATCACAGTATTTAAGCCAAAAGGGGCAAAAAACGATCATCTGATTAGTTGCACAGACCTTATTAATGGACCTTGGTATGAACCTTACATACCAAAATAATGTTAAAAAACGAGGCATGCGTTTAGGAAATTTCCAGCAGGATAAAATAAGTGATTGTCAATAATAATTTTACTAAAACCCGTTAAACTTGAATATTTTATTTTCAAAATGTGCGCAACTCATGAAGTACATGTGATAAATCGAGATTTGAACCTTAAAAAAGTTATATACAATTTAAATTAAAATAAATAATAAATAATAAGGCTCCTCATGTAAACGCTTAAATGCCTCGCAAACTGTGCAATCTGTGCATTTTTACACTCTCGCAAATGAACTGTCAAACAATTTATGGAAATTCGTTTGCACAACTCTGATAAGTTTGAGCGACAATTTAGACTCGCAAACTTGAATTTATTGTGCATTTGATTAATCAGCTGCTTTTGTTTACTTTTATTTATGAAAAATAAAAATCAAATAAAATATAAATATTTTGTACATGTGAAAATTGTGTAACTTTGGAACAGAATGATTGGATTGAATGGCAATGTGTAGGAAAACATTAACCAACAGCTAGAACATAAACAAAATCTTCCGAACTATGTATATCATCGTTTGTTCCAAAGATTTAATTTTCATTCAACATTTTTAAAATTTAAATATATACAATTTGATAAACTTTTTTTACAGCTTTTGTTGAATTTATTTTTTTTATTTGACATTTTTAACAAATATAAATTTTCTGTGTAAACTTGCACAAAATTGAAAAGGTGGGTTCATGAAACACGTCGTGCAAATTTGCACATTTACACAAATGGGAAACTTAAGCGTTTAAATGAGTACCCTTAATGTCTAATTTCCCAGAGTAAGTAAATTCTATCTTTATTTGAGGTAGTTAATCAACGGTTAAGTTATCACCAAATTATGTTGATACTGCCCTACTGTACGACATACAGTATTACAACCAAGCTCTGTTATGTTCCGTTAAACTCATCGTAAGTCGAAACTTGAGTATACAAATATTATTATTGTTGGTAACCTTCATCAAATACACATATACATACATTAGGGGCATAACCAAAATTAGGGACCTCTACCTTTTAGATAGTTTTCTATTTCTAACTAGCTGAACCCGGTCCGCGTGGCTGGTGTCGGACAAAGTTCAATGTTAATACACGTGGAGGCATTCCGGCTGGTTTCAATGAATTCAAAAATTCAGTACAATAATTGACGGCTTGTTCTTCGTTCATTACTGTCTCAATAGATTTGTATTTTATTGTTTCACCAGACAGTTTCAATTGTATTTGCTTACTGAGCTTGTCAACATCATAATTTGTTGGTGACAAAATTGCATGTTTCCACAGGAAATCCGAATTTTTGTAGCTGGTAGTAAGACTTGGGAATACCTTGTCGACAACGACTTGAATATTCATTTGCATTTGTCAAAAGTTCGGGAACGAAATCTCATTTGTGGCGGGATCAATTGGAATTTTTCCATTTCCGATGTCCAACAATTGTTTTGAGAATGTTCGCATGTTCGTTAATAGCGTTCGGTTTCTATAGCTTAATTTCCAGTGAAATAAATTTGAAAGAACATCGCATCATCATTGGGAAGCGGGAGCAATGATCCAATTCTGTGGTACATTTGGCCTTGAACTTTAAAGGTGGGCATGAAGCCGACGGCATTTGAAAGCATGAGTTGCACTTTTGGATATTTTGTAGGAAGTGCTTGGAAATAGGATTGGCACCGGAAATATAACTTAGAAACATCTCAGGCGGCTCAATAACTGGTAGCAGAATAACTTTACCGTTCGAACAGCACATTCCCGGGGATTCCTTAGGGATCTTCAAAACACTGCAGTGAAAGCAGTGTCTGTTCATTGCGCCAATCAGTACGTCCTTGTGATTCCTGTAGTCATCATACTTATTGTAATAAAATGCCGGCAACTTTAAATCGATTCTTTCTCTTGATCGAGCCATTCGGGAGCGATTGGCTTCTAGTCTTTCGATATGCTCTCGAGGTGTCTCTGCAGCTCTCGATGATGGTGCACTGCGACGAATTTGCTGAAGCCGTGATTTTCGTTCTCTTTCCGTTTCTGCGGCTCTAGACGTAGATGCTCTTTAGAAAACAAATTTTATTTGAACAAAAACGTTATTTTTATTAAAAGTGGATTCTTATTTTTTTTAATAGATTTCATATGGAAATTTCATATTCATGCACCTAAAGTGCAACAGTAAACAAAATTGTTTATCATCGATCGATGTGTTGGAATGTATTCATTTGGTCGACAAATTTTTTTGTTGAGAAAAAAATGTTTGGACAGAATCAACTTTTCTGAATTTTTGAGTTTTTTACTACAATTACTTACTTTGAAAGCCTGTATATAGAAAACTTAATAAACTATCTATAAAAATTGAAGAAAAGATCGATCAACAATTATACAATAATCTTTTTTTTTTTGTCAAAATGTGTCAAAATTTAATTTTTACACGCCCCTTCGCCCACAGACCGAAAATAAAATCTGATTTTACAGTGTTACCCGCTGTGCTATTCTGAAGATTCGTCAAAATCGTTCAGCCGTTTTTGAGTGTATTCGGAACATGCATACGTTCATACAAACATCCATTTTTATGTACAGTGCACAGTGGTTTAGAAACTTTTTTTTGGAAATAATTCGGTATCTCGGGAACTATTAGAGATATTGTTACAAAATTTAACGTGGTTAGACCTGAGGTGATTTTGAGTTGATTTGGATATGTTCTGCTTCCTAGCGCTTATGGGGGCCATTGCGGGGCTCCTCAAAATTGGTCACCATGAGTCTCAACATTTTTAAAATAATCGCCAAAATTCCATTTATGACCTAAATGAGCTGAAATTTTAAATATAAATAGTCCTTAAGAAGATCTACAAAAAATTTAACTACATATGTAGGTTATCTCTATTAGTTGAAGAAATATTTAGGTTTATTTAATTATTTTTTTAAATTTTGCTCGATCTTTTAATGGTTTTTTAGATATGACGGGCCAACGGATTGTCGACATTTATATTGTCCTATATCTTGTCCTATAAAAAGTAACACTCATCCAAAGTTGGAAGATGTAAAAACGACCGTATCTTTTACGTTTTTTCCCAAAAAAGTCCTTATATTTTTTCTTTTGTAGAAAAAATTTTTCTTCGAGACTATATACAAATTTTATAAGATACAGAAAGAGAACTTAATGCTAAAGCGTGTAAAGTAAAATTTGGCTCACTAAAGCAGACACAACACCTCCCAGGCCTATTCAAGCTTGACCAATTTTAAAAAAATAATTTTAGGTTTGAGTAAAAAACTCTTAAAAGGCAAAGCACCGATCCTCAAAAATGTTCCATATTTGTATAACCCCATATGTTACTTAAACACTTACAAATTGTTTTTACTATCATACGGTAAATAACGTCACAGTAGGCACTTTTCTAAAAAATACTCAGTTTTTGGAACACATTTTCCCCGGTTTACGAATTTCGGTATTTTCAAACAAAAAATTTCAAAAGTTATAATACCGTTGTATTAAGAACATCTGTATCTACATCAGTTCAACATTTGTTTATGTTATATTTAACCGTTAAAATTTTACATTAATTCAAATTTTTTATTTTTCATCATGGAAAATCACCATATTATATTTTTTTTGTTTTTAAAGCAAATTATGTCCCAAAAATTCATAAAATTATTTAATTTTACTAAAATATCAATCTTCAAGGATTTCAACAATATCAAATATTTATATAAAAAGCCTTTATTTACTCCTCAGAAGTTCCACAAACTTTACCCCTTTGGAAAATTTGTACATTTTTTCATACGTAAGCGTTTTTTTAGATCTTCTTAAGGACTATTTATATTTTAAATTTCAGATATTTTGGATTAGAAATGGATTTTTTGTGATTTTTTTAAACATTTTGAGACCCAAAGTGACCAACTTTGAGGGGCCACACACTGGCCCCCATCAGCGGTAGGATAATTGACGGCTTGTTCTTCGTTCATTACTGTGTCAATCGATTTGTATTTGATTGTTTCGCCAGGCAGTTTCAATTGAATTTGCTCATTGAGCTTGTTGGCATCATAATTGTTTGGTGCCAAACCTGCACGATCCCACAGCCAATCCGAATTTTTGTACTTGGTTGTCAGACTTGGGAATACCTTGCCGACAACGGCTTGAATATTTATTTGCATTTGGCAGAAGTACGGCGGGAACAAAATCTTATTTGTGGGTGGATCAATCGGAATTTTTAAAATTTCCAACAATTGTTTTAAGAATGTTTCGGCAGGAGGGTCTTGCAGCAAATGCACACGCATGTTCGTCGATAACGTTCGGCTTCTGTAGCTTCATTTCCAGTGAAATAAATTTGAAGGAACTTCGCATCATCATTGGGTAGCGGGAGCAATGATCCAATTCTGTGGTACATTTGGCAATGAACTTTAATGGTGGACATGAAACCGATATTTACGATATTATTTGCCCCGAAGGACGACATATGAAAGCATGAGTTATACTTTCGGATATTTTGAAGGAAGTGCTCGGGAATCGGAGTGACGATGTCCTTAGGGAACTTCAAAACGCTGCAAAGTTGGTTCATTGCCAATTGGAGTTATTCAAAATATATGTTTTTAAATAGATTTCACATGGAAGATTCTTATTCATGCACCTAATTCGCAAGAGTAAACAAAATAGTTCATCATCGATTGATAATATAGAAGAAGTTTTATAGTACAATTTTTTTGTTTGTTTTTTTTTTTTTTTGAGAACAATAACTGACCTTGAAACCCTGTATATAGGAAACTATCTATAAGAATTTAAGTAAAGATCGATCAATTTTTTTTACATTATTTTATCAAAATCGGTCCAGCCGTATTCTATATATAGAAGATTATTTCCGAAGATGTAGATATACCATTTATACCCCCTTAAAATTCGAATTTCCAAAAATCCCTGGATCTTCACATCGTGTGAGGTACCTACATACAAAATTTCAAGATATACAAATTTTTATAGGTTAAAATTTGGGAAAAATGTTTGTATGGAAAATTCGAAAATCGGCTTTACGAATAGACCTAATGTAGTATTTTTTGTGTCTAAAACCATCTTCAGAAAATGTCCTTTCCATTGAAACCGGTTTCGAGCTAATCTGTTGGATAGTTTCAGAGTCTATAACGGACATAGGTTGAAACATTTTTTGTATGAAAATATGAAGAAACAAAATGCATTTGTTAATGACAAAAAAAATGTAATCTTCCTACTGATGTATAAAACCATTCTGAATTTCGTTACTAAAATAAATTCGTAGGTCCAATGCGTAATTCAATAATTAAGTTCTCCGAATTATAAAGATTTATTAAAAAGAATGTTTAATTATACTTTACTAATCATGAATAATTTAACAAACATTTCCTCATTTAAGGTACCGTTTTGTTGGTTTTGAATATTCTGACAAAATTAGGAAGATGTAGGAAGTAAATACAAATTTCATATATTTTTCTTTCAAAAACTATTTTTTTTATTTTCCTTTTTATATTAAAATATTTTCACATTCCCTCGCGTGGATCCGCTCCGGTTTTAAGCGTGGTATTTTGCTTGAAAAATAGTGTAAAATACAGTAGGGTTCTATAAGTCGATTGTTCGATTGTTCGAACAATCGACTTTTTGCTGAAAAAAGTCGAAAAGTCTAAGTCGACTTTTTGGTCACAAAAAAGTCGAACATTCGATTAGTCATCACAAAAGTCGATAAAAGTCGAATAGTCGATAAAAGTCGACTTTTAAGATTGTTAAAAAAAATTTTAATTGCAACATTATACTAAAACAAAATATGCACAGAATAACATAATAATTTTATGTTATTGCAATTTGGTACACTTACATTTTTTCTAGTGTATGCAAAAATAAATAATAAGTAAATGGTCATAAAAAAATGCTCTTTCTACATATTATATATTATCGCCTTAATACATTTAATTTTTATTGCTAAAATTAACAGAAGGCGCATCAATAAATGCAGAAACCATGTATTTTTTACAAAAAATGGTAAAAAGTCGAAAATAGTCGGAAAGTCGAAAAAAGTCGACTTTTCATAAATTACCAAAAGTCGAAAGTTCGAAAAGTCGACTTTTTAAAAATCGAAAAAAGTCGAAAGTTCGAAAAGTCGACTTTTTGTTTCAACTATAGAACCCTAAAATACAGTGTGATGTAAAATCCGAGGTAAATAATTATTTAATTAAACAAGGCATAATTTCATGATCGTGTTGATATATATTTTAACAGATTTAAAAAAAAACGTTATAGCCCTAATGCTCATACAAGTACATAAATAAATATTCTTCGTTAAAGTGTATAAAATGAAATTGTGTATGCATACAAATACATATGAACATTCATACACATACATATGTATATGTATACGAGTTGTTTTGAGCTTGTACTTTTTGAAAGGGTTTCCTTTGAATCTATTGTAATAAAAATAAAATAATGATATTAACACATACATACACATATAACACACACACAGAAAGGAACATACAAACTCACACAGTCACATATGAATACATTTAAATGCGTATTATCCATGTTTAAGTTATTCCCAAGAGTATAATTTTCAAAATTTTTCAAATTTCATAACAGAAATCCCACAAATATTCTTTAAAATTAAATACATACAAAAATATATTTTCGCCTTATATTCAGTGTATTTATCTGAACACAGAGTATTGTGTTCTAAGTGCAACTTTTCCAATTATTATGAAAAATTTGTTTGCAAAATGAAAAGATGTAAATAGACAATATAGGAGGATTTCTAAATGGGTTAAACGATTTGATACACACCATCAAAATTACGACGACATATACATTTTGTCATTCCATTATAACAGTACGAAATAAGTGTCTAAATATTCTAAAATAATTGTTATCCTTTTCTTCGTTGTATTGGTTAAAGATTAGCAGGTTCTGTTATTTCAAAATTTTGACCAAAATCTTACTTTACATAAGTTATAAGTTAAAATTCGAATATCTTTGTTTCTTAGACGACGACGAAATTGGTTGAAAACATACTTATTATGGTGCTGTCAATCAGAACTGCAAAATTACAATTAAATCGAGAGATGAAGCATTCAGAATCTGGCGTTATAAAAAAAATGTCAAAACTGATTCGCTGCGCAAAAGCTCATTCGTCAAAGGATAATGCTAATTCCTCAATTCCCACACCCAGAGAAAAAACAACTTAAAATCAATAAAAACCATATTGTATCGTTGTATGACGTAATTTTTTATTAGTGTTTTGTTTTGAAAAACATTTTTTTTTATATTTATGACATACAACTTACAACGCAACGACACCGATTGTGAATTGGGCACTTGATTTATCGTATTTCAATATAATTTTTCTATTATAATATATTATAATAAACATTATTGAATTAATATGATGCGTTCTGTTTTTTAAGTTCAGCTTTTCCCAGAGCGTGCTCTTTTTAGAAATTGCCAACCATTCACTGACTCGCTTAATAAAGCTGAAGTATTCGCAAATAATTTGAACTTACCGAAAAGCAATCAACCACTACCCGAGCTTGAAAGAGTGACTATACCGAATATATTATTTCGTCTAACTACAAGAACTAAAAAGGTTCTACCAGATTTCAATATAAACAATTCTCTTGGACTGGATGGTATACCAGCACTGGTCTTAAAGGGGTTCGCTAGAGTATAGAATGTTACACTTTAAAGTAAATGCAAACACATATGAGTGTGTATAGTAGGGTGTCCCAAAAAATTATTGTATTTTCTGGGGTGCTTAAGCTTAATTTAAAAGCTTATAGCGCAAGGATTTTTTGAGATTTTTTCAGATTTTTCGGAAGAGGCTTAGAGGTCGCTCAAGTCGAGTTTTTGCCAAAAATCGGGTTTTCGAGTTTTTTTCATAACTTTGTCAAAACCCACGATTTTCTTTACTTGAGGAAACATTTTAAAAGAAAAATGTCGAATTTTTATTTTTGAGTGCAAAACTACAGTGAGACCTCGATTATCCGTAATGGTCGGGACCGGGAGCATTCTGGATAATCAATTTTCCCGGTTAATTGAGTACTAATTTTTAATCGTTTTTTAATAATGACAGTTTTTTGATAATGAAATTTAAAGCTCCATATTGCACACTGATCCATCGGTTAGATCAAAATCGTCCAATTTGGTTGAAAAAATTTCACAATAACGTTTTCAGCATTGAAATCCTACACGTCTGGATATTGTCTGATACTAGAATGATTTTACTGTCATATTTTAGAGCGATTTTCTTAAAATTCTCTCTCACTTCTGGTACTAAGTTATTGTTAAACCATTCTCATGGACATTTTTTAAAGCTCTTTTCAATAACTAATGCTTTACACTTGTGTGTACCAGCAGCATTAACACAAACTAATGATGTTAGTCCATTGTGTCGTTCTATGAAATTTTCATTATGGCAAGCCAAACTTCTCTCAAGTAAACACTTTCCATTCTCCATTATCTCATTGGTGAGTTTTTTCATTGATTTGAATTCATTTAATTTTTTCTCCTGCAGCATTAAGTTTGTGAATACAATACAATGTCGTTTTTTTCTTAAATTTTGAGTGGAATATTTTAGATTTTCCTTCAATGTTAATCCAGAAATTGGAGTTCCTTTAAATCGTTCTTTCCGGAATTATTCATAAACTGCAAAATAATCCTTTGGTTTTTATCAGTTTTTTTAAAATGTTCGGTTTCCAAAGCCAATAACAGAATCACTTTGTGTTTTATAATGTCTAACACTCCTTACGCCAAAAGCTATTGAAAAATCGAGGGCACAATATCAAAAAATGTTGGCCTTACAAATCGATCGAGGGAATTCCCCTTTTTCGTTTTATTCACATTGCGTTAGATTGTTCAAAAATAATCTACAAAAAATTATAATAGAGGTAATTACGGTTAATCGATGCAAACAAATTTAAATCGATCCAAAAACATTTTCTTTTTCTTTCCCGGATAATTGATGTTGCCGGTTAATCGAATCACGGATAATCGAGGCCTCACTGTATTACTTTTTGCAATTAATTGGCTTATTAAGTGCCCTACATTAAAATTCATAGTAATTTTTCCATAAATTTTGTAATTTTTTTTTTTTTTTGGAACACACTAGTGTATAGTGGTGCCGAATCTAATATAAATTAAATAAACCTGTCATTTCTAAATGGCAGATCCGATTGACATACATAAGCGAAGCAGTAGAGTACTCGAGTTAATTTTTAGCGGCGGTGTCGAGTCTCAAAGTCAGGTACCTCAAACATGCTAAATTTTAAACGCTTACGCATCTTCCAAAATCAAAGAATGTAATATATTCTTAAAGCCCATGTAAGAAGGTTTTTAAGAAAGTATTAAATTCTTTGATTTTGGTCGAACAACCAAAAATTCACAAGCGTTTAAAAATTTTTAATGTCTGAGGCGACCTAATAGGATACCCCTCACAGCGACGCTGCTGTGGGTTCTAAGTATGAGGTGCATCGTCTGCTATGCCTATGTAAAATTTTTTGTCAGTCTTATCCGCCGTCTAGAAATGTCAGATTTATTTCCAAAATATTTAAATTCTGCCTCAAGAATAAAAATGTTCATCTTAATAATAAGCAAATTCGAATTCATGGAATATTCATACAGAACTATTGACAATATGATTTCGCATTTTGTCATGATTTTCTTTATTTTTATATGTTTTTTTTCGGCCAACTATTATGCTATATAAATTCATTTAAGTTGATCCTTGTTGGAAAATGGAAGTCTGCACATACACTCAAACAAAATTATTGTTTATTTGGAAAATTTTCAGCCGAAGTATTGTGTAAAATTTGTATATAAAGAATTATTAAAATTGCATTTATTTCTAAATAATGTAACTGAACTTTTTTTGAAATTATGAAAATTAATATTTGGTAGTTATTAGCATTTTTCTGTGAGCATACTCGCCACATGCAGCATAAAATGCATTTATTCTCATTTGGATTTTAAAATAAACTAAAAATCTGAAATGCAATTAAATACTTCTGTGTTTTATTGTTAGTTAGGATATCAGCATACATATTAGTATGTATGTACTTATGTAGGTACGTAGAAAGTACATTCGAGTACGTATGCTAATATTTTGGCATATACTTTCATTTAAACACACAATGGACTTAGATACATACATTTTTACATATACATTAGGGGATACCGCGAATGGCTTTTTGCCTACTTTCACCAAGGCTTTATTCAGTTCATACCAGCGAGTAAAAATAATGGCTGTAATACAATTTTATTTTTTCCGAATTCAACTCGCACCATTTGAGTTGCATTCGTACAACATTTTTCTCCATGGACACTCTAATATATATAGGTAGATGTCTAGAACCAATGCATGTGTATTTATTCATCTAAATGTATTTGAATATATTTTCTGCAAACCATAGAAGCGTAAAGTTATTCAAACTTACCAAAATTAAAACAAATGTGTGGTCGATCTCCTTTGGAAGCATTTCATTAAAACGTAGCAAAAAAAATTTAAAACAACAAACAATAATAAATAGAAAAAATTAATAATTGTGGTGCATTTTAATCTAATATTATTAGAGCCCACTCACTGGATATAATATTTTGTAATATTTTTATAAAACATCGAAATTTCTATGTTTTAATTTCCTATTGAAACTTATAAAAATCGGTGCAAGTACTTAGCCGGACATATGTTAAACACAATAGTGTTTAAACTCTAGAATTTGAAACAAATTTGATGGTGATTGAGAAAATAAATGACGTAAGTTAGGTCATAGAAAGAAGGTTATCAGCAGGACAAGTATATAAAGCAGAGACCAAAAATAACTGTTCAATTAAATTTTTTGAGACTGAAAAAGTTAGGCAGAAATCAATGAATAATTTTTATGTTTTTAAATAACAGTTATTCAAAATATTTTCTTTTTTCGATGCTCATAACCAAGGCAAGGATTTTCATGCACTAAAAAATTAAAAATATGCGCTTATAATATGCACTATAAAGAGAGAAAATATGCACTAAAAATGACAAAAATATGCAATAAAAATAAGTTTTTTATTTGAAATATATTTACTAATAAAATACAGATATAAATTTCGGGTCACATTTTCAATATATATGTACATATAAAGGAACATAAAAGGTTTTAAATATATTTTTTCAAAGTAAAACTAAGAAAATTCATGTATGTATGTAAATTATACAATATTTATATTAAAAAAAATCAGTCAGTTATTTATTTTCATGTTACAAAATTACTTAATTTAGATTTCTATTTGTATAAACAAATAAATTTTTTTTTTTAAATTTCCAAAAAGAAAACTTCGTCTGTTCGGATGAAAACAGCTTTAATACATTGAAAATGTACGCTCAACGTCAACAGAAGTTAAAGGTGCATATTTAAATGAAACCAGTTCAATTGGAGAATATTCATTTTCAATTTGATTTTCTTCATTAAAATTGCTATCTAATTGTCAAAATTTTTTTTTATTATATGAAATCCAGTATTTTTCTGTAATATATTCTTTAGTTTTGTTTTAATTTGGTAAGAAATTTCTCCGTTTACATTATTAATTTTATTGGCAGCATCATCAATTAATTTTACTTGTGCATTCAGCGAATTGAATCCCTGTAGTTTAGTAATATTTTCAGAAATAAAGATGTAATTTTAGCACAGAAATGCTAATTGGCTTTAATATTATGTGTCACAAAGAGAACAAAGTCCAAAAGTCGATATAAAAAATTTTTCGAAAAGTCGACAATTTCAAAAAGCTAAAAAATCGATTCATAAATTGAAAAGTTGAAAAGTTGACTTTTTCTTTCAACAATATAATATAATTCTAGTGTCAATATATTTACTATTTTTACACCACTTAATAGAGTTGCCAAATATATGTATGTACAGTGTACACTGATATAAAAATATGTCCAAAAGAAAATTAAATATGAAATAAAATGGAAAAATATGCTAAATATATGCATTTAAAAGAAAAATATGCAAAATATGCATTTATAACAAAATATGCAAAAATATGCAACAACAAATCGATGCCATTTTGTTGCAAATTCTTCGATTCGGAAAGATAAATTGTCAAAAGTGATTTTGAGTTACTGACTACAAACATGCATTTGCATAGAAATCCTTGCCCTGCTCATAACATTTATTTTCTTTGATTTATATGTTTTTAAGTTCCCCTAATAAGAGTTATTCTCAAGAATATATTTTTTTTCGTTGCTCAAAACTTAAAAGAAGATTTTTTCGTCGCCCTGTATAGCGGGTAAAAATGGAAATGTATATTTTTCTCTTCTCTTGAAATATAAGAAATATTCAAATTTCACAAGTTTTAGAGCAAAATTCATATTTTGTCGAACCTTGCATAAATATGAAGAAAATATTACTTTTGAGTTTTTATTCACCACAAGTTTTTAGTTGGGTGTTTTTTGTCATTGGGTTGGTTATAGAAATGCTCTAGGAGATGAAAAATTGTCATATTAAGGTCCCTTGCCTCAAATGCCCTTCATAATTTCAGTTTGCAGTAGGCCTTTACCCGAACGTCACACTACCGTAGGAAAGATCGGCTAGTAAACACTTCCCTTAAACTAGTGTCAAAGTTGTTGTAATCAGGCAAATCAAACGAAACAAAATGGATTATACAGCTGAAGGTAAGTACAATACGTAAAATTAAGAGAATGTTTCGGCAGAAGGGTATTGCAGCAAATGCACACGCATGTTCGTTGATAACGTTTGGCTTATGTAGCTTCGTTTCCAGTGAAATAAATTTGAAAGAACTTCGGATCATCATTGGGAAGCTGGAGCAATGATCCAATTCTGTGGTACATTTGGCCTTGAACTTTAAAGTTGGGATGAACCCGACGTCATTTAAAATAGGATTGGAGTAGGAAATATGACTTAGAAGCAGGCGGCTCAATAAATGGTGGCAGAATAACTATACCGTTGGAACAGCACATTCCCGGGGATTCCTTAGGGAACTTCAAAACGCTGCAATGTAAGTAATGTTTATTCATTGCGCCAATCAGTACGTCCTTGTGATTCCTGTAGTCATCATACTTATTGTAATATAATGCCGGCAACTTTAAATCGATTCTTTATTTTGATCGAGCCATACGAGAGCGATTGGCTTCTAATCTTTCGATATGCTGTTGAGGTGTCTCTGCAGCACTCGATGAAGATGCAGTGCGACGCATTTGCTAAAGCCGTGATTCTCGTTCTCTTCCCGTTTCTGCGGCTCTAGACGTAGATGCCCTTTCGAAAACAAATTTTATTCAAATAATACCGTTATTTTTTTTATTAAAAGTGGAATGCGGAGAGTTATTCAAAATATTATTTTATTTCAAAGATTTCATATGAAAATTTCTTATTCAGGTACCTAATATGCAAGAGTAAATAAAATTGTTTATCATCCATTGATAACATAAAATATACTTTATAGTACCGGACATGTGATGGAATGTTTTCCTTTTTTCGCTTACACCAAATCATTCGCTTCAGAGTACACCACTGAGAATTAAAATTTTTAGAATGATATCAAAAATCTGATTTTACAGTGTTACCCCCTGGGCTATTCTGAAGATTCCTAGAATTTAATCAAAATCAGCCCAGCCGGTTTTTATATATATAGACGGCATTAGCGGTATAATGTAAAAATTCGATTTTGCCACGCCTCTCCGCCCACAGAACGAAAATCAAAAATCGGACCAGCCGTTTTTGAGTTTATTCGAAACATACATACACACATACAAATATCCATCTTTATACATCGTAAAAAGTACCTACATGCAAAATATCAAGACAATTTTCAAAAGTTAAAATTTGGGAAAAATGTTTGTATGGAAAATTCGAAAATCGGCTTTACGGATAGACCGAATGGACCTAATGTAGTATTAAAGGTGTCCAAAACCATCTTTTCCAATTAAACCGGTTTGGAGATAATCGGTTAGGTAGTTTCAGAGTCTATAACGGACATAGGTAGAAGCATTTATTGTATTTTATATATCGCTCATTTGCTGCAACAACGTCATAACTCAAAAAATTAAATTTTTAGTTTTTAAACCGTTATCGTTATGGTCCAATTTGGTCAGTTAACATCTGGTTAAAATGTTAACTTGAAAAAAAGCTTGAAATGTGTACTAAGTTCTATAGCTTCAGATGTAACACGAGTTCTACTTATGACGTTATTGCAGTAATAAACAGATTTATGTTCAGACATAAGTAAACATGTGACGTTACACCTAATAACAAAAGGGATTTTTATTAAAAATCTTTAACAACATGACATACAACAAAAGAAAATATAATAAGTATATGCACGCAGAAAAAAAATATAGTTGTGCATTGTTACTGTAACCATTTCAACATTTTTAATAATATTATAGTCACAGTAACTATATAAGATTGTGGTAACAATAATATGATTAATTTACGATTCACATGAATATTTCAACCATATATATGGTTACAGTAAACATGTATATCTTTGTGATAACCATTTATATGATGCATAATTTTATCATAATATGTTGTTCTCAGATTATGATGTAAGAGCAACATAATATGGTAAATCCTTCATCATATACATATAGAGTTATCACAAACATATAAATGTTTACTGAAACCATATATATGATTGAAATATTCATGTGAATCGTTAATTAACCACATTATTGTTACCACAATCATATATATAGATACTGTGACTATAATATTGTTAAAAAATTTTGAAATGGTTTGAGGGGCCACGCACAAATATTGAAATGGTTACAGTAACAATGCACAACTATATTTTTTTCTGCGTGTGGTTGTGGTTATAAAATAAAAATTATTGCATTCGTTGCACATAAGATTATATAACTAAAGTACAAGAAAATGAATAAAGTTATAATTTGTATAATACTTGGGAATATGAATTGTTTGTATTCTAGCAGATCTTTTTTTCTGTTGTCCGCTATTTTAGCGATATTGTTTGCAACTTGAAACTGGTTATCATTATAAGAAGTTTTGAAAAAAATGGTATTAGGTAAATCGCGTTCAGGTCGCAGAACCACCACTTTTGAAATTTGTAATCTTTCCATATTTTGGATTCCCATTTCAGTTGCTATAGCTTTCAACCAGACTTCAGTTATCGTTTTTATTGACGTTCAATAAAAGAGTGGGCGCAATATCCCTCATTCTGAGTATGTCCTTTGTTTTTTCAAAGCGATTTTAACTGCTCGAGAATTAGATTCCATAATTATTAGCGTGTCCTTGTTATAATTTTATTGAAAAATTTGATTATTTTTTTAAATTAATTGTCATAAGTCCGTTTATTGTTGACAAAGTATATGTAAGTTTACCATAAATTTTAAAAAAATACTGACATAAATTCAAATAATTCGTAGTAAATCGTTAATATTTAAAATAATGAAGTGCAAGATTGTCATAACACAGAATAATACTTTTACCTACTATTGATCTATCTATGTGTTTTATTCGTAATATTGCTTTAAAACAAAATAGTACAGAAATATTTTTTTTTTCTTTTCTTGAATTCGTTTAAGTTTTTACATGCACAACGTCATATCTTAAAATAATACACTATAAATAATAAAAAAAGAAAAAAAGACTGATATTACTTTCTCATTAATATTGATACATAACAAAATATGACACTTTTCTAGATAACTTAACTATGTTGAACATACAAACGGCCACGCACAACTTAAATAATACGTTATTGCAAGTAATATACAATAGGTTATGGAATAAGGACAAAATGTATCTATGGCGATCCTGCGTGTAGTTTTAGAAGCTAGCTCATAAAACTTTGTCAGTTATTAAAACAACTTATTTACTATGCAATGGTGCTATTAACTCGAAACTTGGGGTTTTTGAGTTATGACGTTGTTGCAGCAAATGGGCGATATATAGACTAAAAAATCCTTAAAAATAAAAGTAAATTTGTTTACTTTTTCTGAGAGTTGTACTATAAAACTTCTTCTATATTATCAATCGATGATAAACTATATTGGTTACTCTTGCATATTAGGTGCATGACTAAGAAACTTCCATGAGAAATTTATTTAAAAAAAATATATTTTGAATAACTCCGTAGGCGCAATGAACCAACTTTGCTTACATTGCAGCGTTTTGAAGTTCCCTAAGGAATCCTCGGAAATTTCCTGTTCGAACGGAAAGTTGTTATGCCATCAATTATTGAGTCGCCTAAGCCGCTTCTAAGTTTTTCCGGCGTCACGCTGATTTCCGAGCTCTTGTTTCAAAATATCCGAAAGTACAACTCATGCTTTCAAATGACGTCCTTCTGGGCAAATAATGTCGAAAATATCGGCTTCATGTCCACCATTAAAGTTCAATGCCAAATATACCACAGAATCATTGTTCCCGCTTCCCATTGATGTTGCGAAATTCCTTCAAATTAGTTTCTGTTAATAAATATTAATCCTTTTATTTAATATAAAAGTATATTTATTATAAAGAATCTTTATTAAAGGAAAAATTCTGACAAACTGAAAAATATTTGCTCAACATAAAACATATATCTCAAAAACTAATCCGATAGAAAATTTACATTGAAACTAAAGTACATTTCAACTAAAGTACATTGAAACCATTTTCAACAAATACCCCCTCAATGTAAATTTCTCTATCATTAACTAAATACATAATTTATAAAAAAAAATTACAAAATCAAGTTAAAAAACATAATAACATTCATTTTAAATTCAAAAGATTACAACATTTTGAATGATTTTGATTTGCTAAACATTTAGTCAAAAGACATATTCCAAATGTATTTAGTTTGCATTGTATGTCTCTTTAACATTGTATTCTCTTTATATCGATGTGTTTACTTCTCTTCATCACCATTTGGCTTTTCGTCAGGTATTGAGCTCCTTGGTTGTCATAATATAATACCGTTGGTTCTTTAATTAAATAATGGAAACTCAATTCATTTAGCAACTTCAATAAAAACTAATTTCCTTAGCTGCTTGGCACATAGCAATATATTCAGTTTCCATAGAACTTAATGCAACAATATTTTGTTTTTTGACTCCCAAGATATCGGACCCCCGGCGAAAAAGAGAACATATCCACTATAAGACTTACGGTCAATTGTATTTGAACCCCAGTCTGCATCAGAATAGCATTCTAATCTTTTTCCATTTATTGTAATATATGTTTGGCTGCAACAAAATGTTCATTATGCGGATGAGAACTATATTGAGCTAAATTTGAAACCGTGTGAGCAATATCTGGTCTAGTAATTGTAGCTAAATACATCAGACTTCCAATAAGTGATTGATATTTCTTCACATCTACCATATTTTCGCAATTTTCGTCTTCACATTTTGTTAATACTGTTCCTGCAACGAACGGTGTTTTAGTTGGTTTAAATTCATGCATATTCCATTCATTTATGAATTTGTTCTGATAAATTTTTATATCTTCTCTGGTATTATTTCTTTCTATTTCCATTTCAAGGTAGTAGTTTGCATAGCCACGATCAACTATTTCAACATGTGATTTTAGATTTTCCACAATTCTTTTCATGGTTTTGTTAGAAGAACAAGCTAACAATATATCATCAACGTAAAGTGCTATAATATTAGTTTAATTTTCATATCGAGATATAAATACAAAACTATCAGTATTGAATGAAATTCATGTTTATCAAGATTTCATTAATTTTGTGATTACATTGCCTTCCTTCTTGTTTGAGGCCATGTAGAGATTTTTTCAATTTACATACCATATCATAGAATAAACGCATAGAACGGAAGAAGAGAGTAATATCAATGTACAAAATTACTCTTTTTTACACATACAATAACAAAATACATGCAATACATTCTCATGAATTAGGTTTTTGATAACAGATTTAGGATTTTGGTTCTCAGTTACCTATCTAGTTGTCATCTATGTACCATATTTTCTTGTCCTTTTTGAATTAACATTTGAGGATGTTTCATATACATATATATTTCCTCTTTTAAGTCACCATTTAGATAAGCTGCTACTACATCAACATGTTTTACTAATAATTCATATTTTACTGATAAAGATAAAATTAGGCGAATTGAAGGATGTCGTATTACTGGTGCATATGTTTCGTAATAATCTTGATTGTATTGTTGAAAACAACCTTGAGCAACTAATCGAGCTTTATACTTTTTAATGGTGCCAATGCTTTTTAGTACAAATCCATTTACTTCCAAAGTTTTTCGACTCTTTACTGTTAATTGCTTCTTTTACGCTTTTAGGATCACAATTTAAATCTTTTATGACATTTATTTCTTAGCTATTGATTTTATGAATTTTACGTGGTCTACCTAGGGATTACCCGTTCTCAATATAGATGGCCTACCTCTTTTACGTTTGCCATTTGCATTTGAAACTTCCACGTATGTTTGATTATCTTCAGAATCATCAAATCCATAAAATTCGGATTCTTCATCACTTGTATAATTTGTATTATTTATCATCATGTCCTCTTCAGTATCTTCTGTGTAGTTTTGGTTTCCTTCCAGTCCATCTTCCATAAGGCGTAATATTTTCCAATACCTTTGTTGGTGATAGATTTTTGATGTGGACACTTGTATTTATAACTTGAGCCCAAAGATATTTTGGCAATTTGGAATCTTCCGGCATACACCGAGTCCTTTCAACCAATGTCCTATTTGCTCCTTCAGAAACTCCATTCTGTTGTGGTGTATAACATACTGTTGCTTCGTGCACAATACCATTTTTCTTCAACCAATCATTAACATTTCGATTAACATACTCACGACCATTGTCACTTCTCAAACGTTTCAATTTACACCCTGTTTGTTTTTCTGCTATTGCAAGATATGCCTTAAATGCATCGAAAGCATCTGATTTATTCTTCAAAACATAAACTGTGATGTACCGTGATGCTGCTATAAGTATGCTACTCCACCTTGTAATTTGACTCTCATTAGTCCACATATATCTGTATGTACCAGTTTTAGTAAATTATTTGATACTGTGGTTCCAATTGATTTAAATCGTTTGGCTGTCATTTTGCACATTAAACACGTAACACAAATAAACAAATTTGGTATATTACCATGTAATCCTCGAACCATTTCATTTCTTTCCAGTTTTTTTAAGATCTGTAATATATAGATGACCATAGCGCAATGGAAGAGTGCTGGGTCCCTAACCAATGTTTATAAATGTTAATCCTTTTATTTAATATAAAAGTAAATTTATTATAAACTAGCTAATACCCGGTGCGCTTCGCTACCCCCTCGAAGTAAAATGCATATTAAGTAAAGGTTTAAAAAAAATATTTATTTAGTAATTAAAATATACATTGTTTCTTTAATATTATTTCTTATTCTATTTTTTTGATGTACAATATATTCAGTCTATATGTACAATTTAAAAATAATAAATTAATGAACTATTTATTTCTTACTTGTTAAACTTATCGTAATAAAATGGTGACATTAAAATTTTTTCTTATTAAATAATTCTTATTCTAATGCCTTGGGATACCTTCGGAATAATTCATATTAGATCTGTAATTAAATGCAATGCGTTCGTATTCATCAGCAATATTCCGGCGATTAACCACCATTCTATTGCGATTTTGGCTGCGTCGTAAATCTTGTTGCTCTCTCCTCTCATTTGCCCTTCTTGATGAGGTTCGAATCCGCTGGTCTTCTATGCGTGATTCACGCCGGTCTTCTGTTTCCATAGCTCGTACTGTTGTAGTATGTTGTCGAAGAACTTCAAGACGTCCTTCTCGTGCTAATGGCGTTTCTGCTGCTTGCGCTGTTGTAGCACGATATCGAAGATTTTCAACGCGCCCTTCGCGTTCTGATGGCGTCTCTGTTGCTCGTGCTGCTAATGTTCGAGTTCGCTGACTTTGAAGGCGACCATCGCGTTCTGGTGGCGTCTCTGCTGCTCGTGCTGATGATGTCCGATTTCGCTGACTTTGAAGACGATCATCGTGTTCTGCTGGCGTCTCTGCTGCTCTTGATGTTGATAACCGCTACCTTTCTCTTCCAATACGCTCGTTGTGCTCTTGAAATGTCTCCGCAGCTCTAGAGGTTGAAGCTCGACTGCTTTCAGTTCTGAGCCTAGCTTCACGCTCTTCCGAAGTTTCATTAGCTCTCTGGGTTTGCAAAAATTGGGCATGTTTGGTGTGTTTGGACAGTGATGTTTTTTTGGTGGCATTTTGAAAATGTTAATATTCACTCAAAAAACGTGTAACTTATTTAGAATCAACAAAATTCAAAAATGAAATGTGTGTTATATTTATTTCCTTTATTTAAAGTAAATTAGGTAACAAATATCGATACAGGTCTAAATTAGAGTTTCCAAAAAACCGAAAAATTTCAAAACCGCGGTTTCGGTTTAAAAAAATTGAAAACCGATCGGTTTCGGTTCGGTTTTGGGTTAATTTATTAACTATAAAAACAGTTGATAATATAGGAGTTGATTCAAGAGGATAAAGGAAAATTGGCACTTTTTCTTTTAATGGTACCTTTTTAATACATTAAATATTTAGCTTATATACATTAAAATTGGCTAATATGGTTCTCAATAAAGAAATAATCAAGAATAGGGTGTTCTATTGCATTATGATACCAAAAATGGAGAACTAAAATAAACTAAGAGTATTTTTTCGTTCTGCAAATAGTACTTTTTGAATTTTCTATAATATTGAACCAAGAATCAGGAAAATACTTTGAAATTTCAAACTTGACAGTGAAAAGTGTGGAAAATTGTTACTTTTTATTGAATATTGAACCTATAAGCAGGATATTAAACACACATGATCCTGACTGAGTTACAATATAAAAAAGGGAATTGCAGGTACTTTTTCGAACTAGTAGTACTTTTTGAATATTTTATAACGATCGACCTAGAAACGCGAATTCAAAAGGGATAATTAATGTTATTATTTTTCTTTATTGTAAAGATACTTTTTGAATATTTTATAATAATAAACCTTAAAATTGAAAATTAGGCACAAATGATTCTGAATGAGTTAGAATTCACAATAGGTGATTATAGTGGTACCTTTCTTTTGTATTTTCTATAATAATGCTGAGTATAAAAACAAAATGTGGGTCTTTATGGTGCAGAATCCACATTACAACGAATCAATAAACATGAAACTATAGACATATTTTACTGAATTAGTATTAATTCACAAAGGGAGACTTAATAGCACTAATTCTTTCTTCCAATTGGGGTGGCGAAGCGCATCGGGGTCAGCTAGTACTCCATACTTTTATCGGATATTTGAAAATAACTTTATTACAAACATTTTGCATTATTTACCCTACGAAAGGCAGCCTGCTACATCATCTGAAGCAATTATTGTAATACAAGTAAAAAACTTTAAACAAATCTTAAGATATTTTTAACTAATTGTTTTTAGCGATATGGGATGAAAAAGTTTGTTTCTCATTTATAAATTTTGAATTTTTTACTGAAAATAGATTAAAAGTCAAAACCGACGAATAATTGTCGGTTTCGGTTTTAGGCCTTGAAAAACCGCGGTTTCGGTTTCGGTTAAAACCGAATTGGAAACTCTAGTCTAAATCATTACAGGTAGTTAAACTTTATGAAATAATCGCGGTGGTTGGATGTCATAAATATTTGTTATTTAGAATCATAGATTCGACTAAAATAACAAATAACAAAGGTAATTCCATTCAGGTCAAAATCATTACAGGTAGTTAAACTTCAAGACATAATTTTGTTCGCGGTGATCGGAGGTCATAAAATTTTGTAGAGTTTTTTGCATTGATGTTAACAATAGGTAGTACACATTTTACTACTTGGTATATTAATATGATACATTAAACATATTACAGTTTATTTTTAATAAAAATCTAACTATTATCCTTATTTACCCACTTTTTAAACTAAACAATAACATAATAAAGTCATCAATTATATTTCCTTTATGTAGGTATGTATGTATTTAAATAAATTTATTCTTAGTTTTTTTCAGCACTTACACGTATGTAAGGTCCTAGTATGAATACTTACTACAGTAACTCCGACAAAATTTGAAGACTTCAGATGTTGTAGTTACACGACACATTAATTTTTATATGGATTTAAATGTTGTTCATATACAATTTGGGTACGAATAATCTATCTAAGATATATTATTTTAATTAATTTTTTCGAAGAAAAAAGTATCTCATAGTTTATTGCAGACATACAGGAAGACGTAAAAATTTCATAAAAATCAGTCCAGCCATTTAGCATCGCACAGACAATATTGATAGTAAAGTTATTCTTTCAAAATGTTAGTACTTCAGTTATTACAGTTTTCAAGATATAGGAATTTAAATATTAATATTGATAGTATAGTTATGTATTAAATTTTTTCCAATATTAGGTGAAGTTCCATTATTTTCGATCTGTCAAATTCCAAAATATTGATACTTAATATGAGGACTATATCTGTTATAGTTTTCCAGATATGCAGTTTTTTGTCAAAAATATTTCTATTGAAACTAAAATTACTTGTACAAAATTTGGAAACTCTAACTGATATAGTTTCCTTGATACGCAGATTTTAGTGTATACTACATATGGGAAGTGACACGCCCACGTTTGCTGGTCCGCCTATTTTTGGTCATAATATTCATATTGAAGCTAAAGTTACTTGTACAAAATTTGGAATCTGTAACATGTATACTTTCCCTGATATGCAGATTTTAGTATTTACTGCATATAAGAGGTGACATGCCCACAATTTCTGGTCCGCTCATTTTCGTCCAAAATATTTCTACTGAAACTTAAATTACTTGTACAAAATTTGTAAACTCTATCTGTTATAGTTTCCTTCATACGCAGATTTTAGTATTTACTACATATGGGAGGTGACCCGCCCACTTTTGCTGGTCCACCCATTTTTGGCCAAAATATTCATGTTGAAACTAATGTAACTTGTGGAAAATTTGGAAACTCTAGCTTTTATAGTTTCCATGATATGCAAATTTTGGTATTTAATTCATATGGAAGGCACCACGCCCACTTTTGCAGGTCCACCCATTTTTGTCCAAAATATTTATATTAAATCTAAAGTTACTTGTTCTAAATTTGGGTATTTTAGCTGTTATAGTTTCCCAGATATTAGGATATTAGTATTTACTTCATATGGGTGGTGTCACGCCCACTATTGCTGAACCGCCCGTTTTTATCCAAAATATTCATATTGAAACTAAAGTTACTTGTACAAAATTTAGGAACTCTAGCTCTTATAGTTTACATCACATTTAGTATTTACTTCATATGGGAGGTACCACGCCCACTTTAGTTGGTCCGCCCATTTTTGTTAAAAACATTTGTATTGAAGTTAAAGTTACTTGTATTTAATTTGGTAATTTTAGCTGTTATAGTTTCTTAGAATTTCAGATTTTAGTATTTACTACGTATGGGGGGTGCCACACCCACTTTCGGTGGTCCACCCATTTTCGTTCAAAACATTCATATTGATACTAAAGTTACTTGTACAAAATTTGGGAACTCTAGCTCATATAGTTTACTTCACATTCAGATTTTAGTATTTACTTCATATAGAAGGTCCCACGCCCACTTTTGCTGTTCCGCCCATTTTTTGTTCATAACATTCATATTGAAACTAAAGTTACTTGTACAAAATTTGGGAACTCTTGGTGTTATAGTTTTCCTGACATTCAGATTTTAGTATTTACTTCATATGGGAGGTACCACGCCCACTTCAGTTGGTCCGCCCACTTTTTGTCCAAAACATTTATATTGAAACTAAAGTTACTTGTACAAAAATTAGGAACTCTAGGTGTTATAGTTTTCCTGACATTCAGATTTTAGTATTTACTTATTATGGGAGGTGCCACGCCCCCTATTGCTGGTCTGCCCATTTTTGTCCAAAATATTTATATTGAAACTAAAGTTCCTTGTACAAAATTTGGGAACTCTAGCTGATATACTTTTTGAAATATACGCATTTTGTTTTTGACTTGAAATAGGAGGTAATGTTGTATAAATGGGCGTGGCACATCGCACACGTAAAATTTCAAAATAAAAAGTAGCCTATAGTTCCTTCCAGAGATACGGGAAGAAATTGTGAAGATTTCATGAAAATCGGTTCAGCCGTTTAGCCGTGTATAAAGTCTAAACAAACAAACAGACAAACAAACAAATATACATACAAACACACATTGACTTTTATATATATAGATAATCTTTATTAAAGGAAAATTTCTGACAAACTGAAAAATATTTGGTCAAAAAAACAAAAATATTTTTCTCAAAAACTAATCCGATAGAAAATTTACATTGAAACTGAAGTACATTGAAACCATTTCCAACAGTTTCACTTGAAATGAAGCTACAGAAGGCGAACGCTCTCGACGAACATGCGTATGCATTTACTGCAAGACCATCCTGGCGAAACATTCTCAAAACAATTGTTGGAAATGGAAAAATTCCGATTGGTCCAGCCACAAATAAGATTTGGTTCCCGCCAAACTTCTGCCAAATGCAAATAAATATTAAAGCCGTTGTCGGCAAGGTATTCCCAAGTCTTACAACTAAGTACAACAATTCTGATTGGCTGTGGGATCGTGCAGTTTTGGCACCAAACAATTATGATGCCAACTAGCTCAATGAGCAAATTCAATTGAAACTGCATTGCGAAACTATGAAATACAAATCGATTGACACAGTAACGAACGAAGAACAAGCCGTCAATTATCCTATTGAGTTTTTGAATTCATTTGAACCAGCCGGAATGCCACCACATGTATTAACAGTGAAGGTTGGATAACCGATCACATATGCATCTCCGCAACTTAAACGCTCCAAAATTATGCAACGGAACAAGATTGACTATCAAAAAATGTTCACCAATTTTAATTGAGGCAATAATAATCGGTGGCAGATTCAAAGGCAAAATCGTACTGATTTCATGCATATCGATGATTTCCAACGACTTACCATTTGAATTCATGCGGCTCCCGTTCCCGTTTTGTCTTGGCTTTGCTATAACCATTAACAAAGCACAAGGCCCATTGTTGACTATTACTGACATACATATGGAATAATATATTTTTACTCCAAATAAGAAAACAAGAAACATGCATAAATATAATATCCCATTTGCCTTAAATACATTCGTTTCTTTTTTTAAGGGCATAGAATGGCACTGAACTTATAGATATCTGCTACAACTTTTTCATATGACCACCTCATTCGCCGTCATCTGGCTACAGATAATAAGTGTTTCGGGTGCGAAGTGAGGTCGGAGAAGTCCGTGCTTTAGTTTTGTCCGACACTGTATATTAAAATCGAGATCGAGATGCAATATAAAACAGATATTTTCTAAGGGCCAGCTAGTACCGCAATAAAATTTAGGAAAAATAAGTGGGTACTAGTACCACTATGTGAACTGCCGAAAATTAATTAATCGCTCACAAAACTCGACGTAATTTACCACTCCTTCCACATAAGTAAGTCATACTTCCGAAAATTATTACAATATTCTAAACTCTCCAATATAATTTGGTACATATATATCGTTAGTATGGAAAATTGTTTGTAGTTCGGTCCAAAATTCTTGGTACCATATAAAATTTTCCGTTATTGGAATTCAGAGTGTCAATTAACCCCACTGAAGAATAATTTTGTTCGGTCATATGACCACTTACTTGTGAGGGATGTGCATTGGGATCGAGAGAACGAGCCGGTATTGTTAGAAACACAAACCCAAACATACTATGTATATATGTATGTACATTAATGTAAACACAAATAACTTGGATACATGCCAGTAAACATGGATGTGTGCATAGTAATATTTGCGTTTGCTTTTGTACAAGTGGAAGTATGCAAAACGTACTTATGTTTATGGAAAATCATATAAAAGTTATTTTCTTCAATTTGAACAACAACAACAGCTGCAGAAGCAAAATGGAAATTGAGAAAAACAATAACATCAGCTTCGACAAAAACCCACACATACCATCCAGCAACATTTTGAAATGCACACATACTTGAGCTCAAACAAAAGGATATTTTTTCAAAATGAAAAATCATAAAATCAAAGGAAATGAAATGAAAAACTTTTCTTTGTATATTGAAAGACAGATTCACCCGGCGATATACATACACCCACTCATATTCAATGCACACTTGATGATGAAGTTGCAGCCAACGGAGGCAAGGAAGCAAACAACATCAGCAATAACATCATCAACAGCATAAACCTCAACCCCGCACGTAAGTGTTGCAATATACATAACAGTAAACGTTGAACGAAACAACTACGATCATGGCACATACACTTGGCCTTCTGCACATCGAACACATCACCAGTCCGTTTAGAAAAGACGCCACTGTAAATTTACCACACAAATGAAAAAAAAGAAAAAAACATCTGAAAATGAAATAAAAAAAGAGAAAATGAGAAAAAATATATATCTGGAACATAAACGAGTGACAATAGAAAATGACAAACGACAAATAACATGGAACTTTTGATGCAATAGCAAAAGGAGCCACAAAAGGAAACCAGAACAAAAGGATGCATTACACAATGCCGGTAGCAGCATAACTAACGTGACCGACGATTATTTTTTCTTTTTTTTTATCAGAAAGTGGGATAAACATACTTATTGCATTTTTCTGCATGGTTTTGATTTCTGATGCCTGTTTGTTATTATAAATTTAGACATTATTTAAAAATTTGTTCAGTTTTTATCACCAAAAAATACGAAAATTCAACATTTTCAGATTCAAAATCAATTACTTTTGATTTTCTTATTTATTAATTGTACAAATTTTAATAAAATCGGTTATATATTGTGCGATATAATGAAAAAACTAGGCCGAGGTGAAATTTGAATTTAAAAATTAGTATGTTTTTTATAGGCCTTTAATTAGCCTTTAAGAATAAATTAAAATCGTAGATTTTCGACAAATCACATAAAATTAGCAAGCGTATACAAATTGTGCATGTCTGAGGTGTCCTACTTTGAGACACCACAGCGGCGCTCCTGATGGGTCTTAATGGGCTGTCTTCACTTATTTTTGATGTCAATTAACTATTGCACTTTTTGTTTCATTCGTCCTGTCATAATCGGTGATAAAAAAAATCATACGGAAAACGTTATTAAAAAGTCTGATTTGCCTTGCAATTTCGTGAAAATTCCTCTGTGCTATGTGGCACGTAGCGCCGTCTTGTTGAAACCACAATTTAGAACAAAAGCAGTTGGTTATCATCAACCTAAAGCACTGACCATTGAACGATATATATCCTTCCATGGCAATTTGACAAAACAAAATTAATAATTGACTGCCAATTGTAGGATGATCCAAAAAATAATACTCTTGCAAAATTTTGGTGGTCAACAACTGAGGTTCATATGTAGTATTTGAAGTGGCAGAAACTAGCCTACTTAATTTTGTATGAAATCTGTTGCCTTTAACATGACGTTATTTATCTGTAAATCATAATTAAAATAGTTACCAATTATGGATTACTAGCTGGGATAGAAAAATCTGTTGTACGGAGGTTTTAGCAGATGGCATCGTCACAGAAAGGCGAACGTGAATAGAGGGTAGAGGAGACAATATCGAATTTCAGGCGGGTCTGTAAAACGTTATAATGTTCTGCGTACCAGGACATCGAAAGGTATAAAGAAGTCAAGCCACAGACGAACTTTGGAGACACGGTTTGGGAATGTACATCATATTTGACGCCATATGTTGCGCACGGTTCCCGCCAAAATAATGTTATGGTTGGACAGGCGAAATCTGAAGATCTTTGTAGGTGTGATCACAGGTGGAATTTTGGAAATACGAACTAGATAATGCAGCACAGTGTGTTAGAAACTTTTTTTTTTGGAATAACTAATTCAGGATCTCGGGAAGTATTGGAGATATTGTTACGAAATTGTTAGAGCTTAGGTGTTTTCCAGTTGATTTGCATTTGTTCAGCTTCCTGGACCAATGGGGGTCAGTGCGTGGCCCCATAAAGTTGGTCACCTCGGTGTTGTGTCCGCTTAAGTGACCCAAAGAAAGGTTAGGTTACGTGGGTTGCTCGCAAGTTAGCGAGTTCACTCGGAGGCCTTGTGGCCCATTGTGATACCCTTAGAATTACCATTCCCTTATATACATAAAGGGAGAATGGTTGCCCACCCTAATTTCGTTGACTGTGTACTTCTTGTGATCCCCGTGAGAACCAACCAGTACTTTTAATAAATCTAATCATATTCACTAGTGGCATATCTCTGAGACAGTCCAGATCATGGAAAAGAGCTCTACCAAGATGTAATAGTCTATGCTCTTGTAAGGCTGGGCAATCACATAGAAGGTGTTCTACCGATTCTTCCTCCTCCTCATCCAAACAACTTCTACAATAACTATAACGTGGGTAACCCATACGTTCTGACATGCGTCCAATCATACAGTGCCCAGTGATTATACCCGTAAGAAGCCTGATTGAATTCCTACTAAGAGACAAAAGAGTCTTAGTCCTATTCTCCGTCAGAGTGGGCCAGAGCAATCTTAATATTCTACAAGTGATGATATTTGACCACCTGAGTTCCGTCTCACTCAAAGCCCATTCATTTATCAATTTTGATACGTTCACCAAGGGAGATACGTCCAGGGACGACCCGTTCGTTGCGCATTCGTCGGATACTTCATTTCCCCGGATACCCTCATGTCCTGGGACCCATATCAACTCGACGTGATGTTGTGTCAGTTGTGCCAGTGATTGGATGCAGTTGAGAAGACATTTCGACTTAATAAAGTTGGAATTAAGAGCCTTGATTGCTGCAAGGCTGTCCAAGTAAATATGTATAGTCGAATTTTCGAGATTCAGCTTCCGTATTCTTCTCGCGGCTGTATCGATGGCATATATCTCAGCTTGGAAAACCGTGCAGGTATCCGGTAATCGAAGAGACAGCGAGAGGTCCAGTTCATCGGAGAAAATTCCCGAGCCCGTGCCTCTTTCTGACTTTGAACCATCAGTGTAGACTGAGATCACGTCGTCCCTTAGGACAGTGTTCGCGGCCCAGTCATCCCTTGTCGGTATCTTGATCCTAAACGTCCTATCAAAATTCGGTGTAGATATCAAGTAATCTGTTTCCTGCCCAATGAATGGCCTGCCTATCTTCCGTAGGATGGTGGCGTGACCAATACGATCATGCTTCAGTCCGCTCGACTGTTTGAGTCATAGAGCAGACTTAGCAGAAATGCATTTGATATATATATCAAGGGGAGTTATATTCAGCATCGTCTCTAGACTGGCTTGAGGGGTGGAATTCATAGAGCCAGTAATTGCAAGACATGCAAGTCTTTGTACCTTGTTTAGAGAGGTGAGTCTTGGTGTCCACCGCTCTCCACCAAACAAGAGCCCCATAGGTCAAAATAGGTCTTATGACCGCGGTGTACATCCAGTGTACAATATGTGGTTTAAGACCCCATCTCTTCCCAAAGGTTTTCTTACATATGTAGAAGGCACATAGTGCCTTCTTCATTCGACTCTCAGCATTACGTTTCCACGAGAGCTTAGAGTCCAAAATTACGCCAAGATATTTGGCTTCGCTTGAAATCTTTAGAAAAGTACCATCCAGTCGTGGAGGTCTGAATTCTGGGATTTTGTATCTCCTGGTAAAAAGAACCAGTTCGGTTTTGGCAGGGTTGACACCTAAACCGTTTTCTCTGGCCCATGATAGTAGAACGCTGAGAGCTGATTCCATGAGTTCACTTATTGTGGGAAGAAACTTCCCTTGAATAAGAAGCACAACGTCGTCAGCATATGCGACTACTTTGGTGCCTGTCCTACTGAGCCTGAAAAGGATTTTATTTACGACAAGATTCCACAGAAGTGGAGAGATGACACCACCTTGTGGTGTGCCCCTTGTCACAACTTTCCTTGTCCTACCAATACCCATATTAGAGTTTATGGCCCTGCTCTTAAGCATATTTTCGGTCCAATTTTTTATCCGCTGATCAACACCTAGGTCACCCAGTGCATCAACTATAGCGGATATGTTCACATTATTAAACGCACCCTCTATATCCAAGAAAGATGCTATAACATACTCTTTTTTGTCAAGTGTCCCCTCTATAGTTCCAACAACGTCATGCAAGGCTGTCTCCACCGACCTCCCTTTAAGGTATGCGTGTTGTGCCCTACAGAAATTGTCAGGGGAGAGGATGCTTCTGACATGGATATCGATCAATCTTTCCAGTGTTTTCAATAAAAACGATGACAGACTGATCGGTCTATAGTCCTTGGCGGTACTATGGTTTACCTTTCCCGCTTTGGGGATAAATACCACTGTAACCTCTCTCCATTCTTTAGGAATGTATCCTGTTTCCAGGCTGTTCCTAAAAATCATAATAAGCCATGGCATGATGGTTAAAATCGATTTCTGGAGTAACGCTGGGAATATGCCATCTGGCCCTAGAGATTTATAGGGCTTGAAAGATGACACCGCCCACGAAATTTTCTCCACGCTAACAATGGAGCTAATTAATTCACTTATGTGGATTTGGGAAGCTGCAAGGTGCTCCAAAGCGGAGCCCTCATTTTCATCATCCCTACAACCCGGAAAGTGTGTCTCCATAAGCAGTTCCAAAGTTTCGGTACTACTTTCAGTAAAGTTACCATCCGGTTTCATCAGGAATCCCGGCGTATCAGGGTCCTTGGATAGTACCTTACGTAGACGCGATGCCTCAGTGGTACTCTCCAGTTCCTCACAGCAACGTTTCCAAGATTCCTTCTTTGCCCGTCTGGTTTCCCTCTTGAAAGTGTTGAAGCTTTGACGATAATCGTCCCAGTTTAATGGATCTTGGTCCCTCTTTGCTTTATTAAAAAGTTTCCTGCAGTCCTTTCTTAGCTGCATTAGCCTAGGATTCCACTATGGTTGCCGGAATTTCCTAGGACCCTGCCGCTCCCTACACGAAGCATAGTAGGCTTCCCTTAGTGACCTGGATAGAAAATCTACCGAGTCGTCCAAGTCCCGTGTACCATTTACTCTATCCATTTCTGGAGGTGGTATGGTATCACTGAGATTACTGAATTTGATCCAGTCGGTTTTCCTAGGATTTCTAAAGGGTTTTTCCCTATCCAGTGTAAGTTGTATCGTAAAGACTATCCTATGGTGATCGGAGAATGAGCACTCGAGTGATACTCTCCAATCAAGAATCCTGAGTCCGTGTTCCCTACCAAAGTAATATCAATGACCCAAAGAAAAGTGACCCGAGAAAAATTTTTTTCTACAAAAGAAATAATATATGGGCTTTTTTTGGGAAAAAACTTAAAATATACGGCCCTATTTACGTTTCAAATTTGGATGCGTGTAACTGGTATAAATTTCTTGATTTTATTTAGATTTTTATCGCCAATATAGTTGATATTTTAAAAATAAATTTCGACCCTCCGTTGGCCCGCTATATCTAAAAAACCATAAAAAGATCGAGCAAATTTGAAAGAAAAAAAATAAATCAATAAACCTAAATCAACTAATAGAGATAACCAATATATGTAAGTACATTTTTTGTAGATATTCTTAAGGACTATTTATATTTTAAATATCAGCTCATTCGGATCATAAATGGATATTTGGCGATTTTTTAAAAAAAGTTGAGACCATTTTGTTGTTGTTGTTTTTTAATTGGAATAACTTCAAAAAACAGACATGTGTTTTTTTGTTTGTGCTAAATATACCCAGCAGTTAAGCAAGTTCTCAATTTATCCCTTATAGACAGTAATCGTCACAAATGTCTTGGCTGGCTCCAATTTATATATTTTGGTTATTTGACGCGTATGTGCTCTTTGTAGTGCAGATAGAAGACAATTGGTTACTTTATACACCCCAGGTAATCTAGCGTGAAGACAATTGTCGCTTAAGTGTCTCTAAGTAATCTGGAGTGTAGTCACTTTAAACGTTTTGTGAGTAATTCGTTTAACCCTCTGGCGGGTGAGAAGGTCCCTGAGGACCTTTTTCATTTTCAAACTGAAATTACTCCTCGATGGTCCATGGGAAGTATACCCGCCCCCACATGTATTCGAAGGAAATTTTATCTAGAATCGCTTAAAAAAATCAAAGCGATCCGACCAATAGTTTAGTTTCTATTGAGATTTAAATGTGTTTAGTACGGGAACGTGTGAAAAGATCCGTGGGACCTTTTTCATTTTCAAACTAAATTACTCCTTGATGGTTCATGGGAAGTATACCCGCCCCTCACATGTATTCCAAAGAAATTTTATCTACAATCGCTTAAAAAAAACAAAGCGATCCGACCAATAGTTTAGTTTCTATTGAGATTTAAATGTGTGTAGTATGGGAACGTGTGCAAAGGTCCGCTGGGACCTTGTATTGAAATTTCAAGAAATCGTTCATAAATGCACTGTCTTTTGGCTTGTTTTATTGTTTGAACACATCACGAACGTGTTCCTTAAATTTTTTTCTAGCATTCATTATACATGTATAATTAGTAAATAACAATAAATCAAAACAAAAAAAAATTTAAAAAAAAATGGGTTTCCATATAAAATTCCATACAAATAGAAATAGGTCCCTGTGGACCTTGTACTTCGTATAAGGGCAACGGATGACTCAAACGTCGGAGGGTTAAACTGGTTTTATACAAATTGTGTTGACATAACTCTCATGCAGTTAGTATTTGCTTAAGTATACTGATATCCCATGTAACATAGCATGATGTCAATAGTCACTTTAGTGTCTCTTAGTAACCTACAATGAAGTCACTTTAAACATTTATTTTGTACTGCACTTTCGAAATTAGTAATTTTACCCACCAGAAGCAATCCATTGGAGAGTTGTCGAAGAAAGGTTTATTTACAAGCTACCGTTTATTCGACTGCCTATGATATATAGCTGATCAAGTTACCGGTTAGGTATCTAGTAAGGTAACTCGTTATATAACCAGTATGTGAATCCAATGCGTTGACTTCTTTGCACCGGCTATTAGATAGTCTCATTGTAATCAAAAGTGGTCAATTGACCCCCTTCTTAGGACATGCACGTGTTAAAATAACTAGTCACGTAGCTATTGAATAACTAGTTGCCATCCTAAATGATGGATAAAATCACTAGTTCGGGCCTGTCTCCTAGCACCGTTACACCGTGCGTCAAAGTTAATCGATGAATTTTATTTTTTAATGTGCTTGTCAGTTCAGTTATGCTTGGTAAATTTTAGGTCCGTGTTTCTCGAATTGTGTTCGTAATAATTAATTTTTATAAAATGGAAAATAAAGAGACAAGTACACGCAGAAAAAAAATATTCTTGTGCATGGTTATTGTAACTATTTCAACATTTGTGCATGTTTACAGTAACCATTTCAAAAGTTGTTAACCATGTTATAGTCACAGTAACTATTTCCATGATTGTGGAAACAATAATATGGTTAATTTACGATTCATATGATTGTATCAACCATATACATATATGGTTACAGTAAAAATGTTTGTGACAACCATTTATATGATCTGAGAACAACATATTATGATCAAATTATTCATTATATAAATGGTTGTCACAAACAAATACATATTTACTGTAACCATATATATGGTTGATACAATCATGTGAATCGTAAATTTACCATATTATTGTTACCACAATCCTATATATAATTACTGTGAATATAATATTGTTAAAAATGTTGAAATGGTTACAGTAACCATGCACAACTATATTTTTTTTCTGCGTGTAGAAATGTTTTTAATTAAAGCTGCTTTATATTTATGTCGCTATACCTGAAAATAACTAATTTGCCTACATATTCTCAAAACGGTACAATTTATCCAAAACTTTGAATTTCCGTAAGCTTTAAAAAAATGTTTACCCAATTTGACCACTTCATATTTTAGAATTAAATTAAATAATAATTAATGAGTTATTAGCAATTTATTTCAAACTGTGATTTTTTACGTTTTAGGAGTAATGCCTCTTTTTTTAGGTAACCTCTGTATAAAAAAACTTTTTTTTTGAAATATGGTGAAAAGAATGAAAAAAAAAAATTTTTATGCCGTTTTAAAACATGTAGTTGACAAAATTTATATTTTCAGATGAAGTGGAGAAGCATATAACTCAAACAATATATTTTTATACCCTATAGTGGGGAGGGTACAATGCGTTTGTGCAGATGTTTGTAACGTTCAAAAATAGTTGTCTAACACCCACCTTAATTTGGTACATATTATCCTATTGAAACTGACAGATATCGGTCCAATAATCCACCTAGCCGCCATACAAATGATCTCCCGAAATGTGACTTTATCGGTCATAAATGTTTAATTATATAGGTATTTACTCAAATTTCGCTTCAAATAAGTTTTATATAGACGGAATTCATGTCATCTAATTTTATAACGAGCGATCCATTATTAGTCATAGCACCCATATAAGACCCGCTTCAGAAAATCACTTTAACTTAAAAATGTTGGTATACACATACAATTTAACAGCAATAACTTTCATAAAGAAATTAATCACACTACCTAATTTCATGGCGATCGGCTCGTAATTGCTCCCATATAATGCCCACTTCCGAAAATCACTCACGAATATAAATTTTACAAGAAAAATGATACCCTTGCCAAAGTATCGTTGCAATCTATTTTACTGCATATTGCTAAAAGAATTGTTGAAATGCAAAAGTGAGTTTTTCTAGTTGTAATGAAAGCGGAGAAGACGAATCCATTATTTTCCATATTCATAAGTAAGCCTTTTTGATTTAAATTTACAAAATTAATTAGATTTGAGCCATTAAGTAATATAATTACAATAAATGATTGAATAAAATAGCGGAGTTCACAATCTTGAGCAAATGGTTTTGCATCATTGTATAAGTATGCATTGCATTTTTACTTTACACTAACAAAATATACAGAAATACACCATTGCATGAATTTACAATCAAATGCACAATATTGGGAATACCGCTAATGTATTATGTTTGCATTAATCTTACTTATGAAATTCGTTCAAGTTTTGGTTTGAATACCATGTCTTTGTAATATTAATGTCACAGTAACATTCCCCAAAATTGTGCATTTTGACATCGAATAGTAAATAGTACTTTATCAATATTTCAAATTAATGAAAACATTATATTTAAAATATGAAGGTAGAATCAGGAGAATTAGAGGAGATTAACTACAAACAAGGAATTGGGCACATATGATCTCTAGCAAAGTATTCTTCTGAAACAAACGGTTCTACGTGTTGTTTTGTATATTCCATTCTTCATAAAAAATTCGTAATAGAATACTTATACACACAAAATGTGCGGTCTTGTTAAGTATAACCAACCAACATTAAATGATGGTGTGCGGTGACAGTAGCAGTGGGAGGGTGCAATAATGGCTGTGAGTACTTCTGCTAAATTAATTGCACTTGAGTGCTACAAACTGACTGACTGACAGGCACACGGATGGACAGACACACAAAATTTATATATTTACAATATTGTTTAAAAATCTTCTTCACAAAAAGTAATGAATAAAAGAAATAAACAAGTACAATTACTGTACTACTTACTCATACATACATATATACATATATATGCTTCAATTTTTAAAGGCCAAATATTTAAATCTACGTAACAAAAGAAATGAAATTAGAATTTTATATTTATTCCTTTTTTATTTATATTTAATTTCTCTTTATCCACTTCAAATCATCTTCTAATGAATTTTTTTTAAAAATGTTTTTATGGTCTACAAAAAGAAATTTATTAATTTAAGTGCTTTTATCATTTCTTCTTTTAGTTAAGCCTACCCAGCAAAAACTTTACTTACAAATAAGCCGAAAAATAAGGGGAATTTGACGATTAGACTACTTATTTTTCTACTGAAATAAGTACTTATTTTTGTTTGCGATGTCCCAAAAGTAATTCTTTATATTTTGGCAGGAAATAAGTTGTTTTGTTAGTAGAGTTATTTATAGAATTTTGTATTTACAAACAAAAAAAAAAAAATAATAAAAAATAAGTCTAAGCCACGAGTCGAACCAACAACTATCTTATTGCTAGTCAATTGTTGTACCCAATACACCACTGCTTAGTTATTTTTTTGTTACGTATTTGCAATAGCGATTTGAATTTAACGGTCTGTAACGACTGCCTGCAGCAATCATCATGTTTATAAACACGCCCATCAGCAGAAGCTTCTACTTATCAACAATGTTGATAGCATGCGTAACATTGTAACATTGACATCGAAAGCTTTAGAATTCGAACATACTAGTTTGTTCGTTAAGAGCATTGTAGAAGATTCCCGAAAGATGGCGTGTATATAAATAGTGGCAGAGGTTGCAGTCGTGTTAGAGTTAACATCAACTGTCTTGTAAATTTGAGTTTGTATATTTCTGCGAATTGATAAACGTGTATAAAGACACTGAGTGACTATTGGAACTGTTGTTGTTGTACATTTTAAATAAATAAAGAGTTGTTACAATTTTAAACTACTAAATTGCTTTTATTTGCAATCAAAAGTATCCGGTTTATTTAAAGCAGCGAAACGCAGTGAACTCTCAAATGAGCTCTCTTGTTTTTGTTTCCACATGTACGCAAGCACACACATTGCATAAAAACATTCAAATCCAGTCAGTCTCGCATGGGCATTGCTAGAAGCAGGTTGTTTTACGCTTTTCGCTTTTATGCTTGTTTATTTCAGTTATTGTTGATCGAAACAAGTAAGTATGATATATTTGGCTGGGTTGAATTTTACATACCCTTCCCCATGAACCTATGATCAAACTCTGAACGACGGTTATTTCATTTTATTTTCTTTTACTGACGGGAATTAATATGGGGCGTTTCATGTCAAGTGAACCAACTTTTGAAATCGAGAAAAAAATTAAAGAAAAAAATGAGACATTTTCGAACAGGGCCCTGTTTTCTCAAAATAAAGCTTAGATATTTTTCTTGAAGATCTATTTGGTCGCTTAGTGGAATGCGAGTTGGTTATCTATCAAAATAAATGTTTTGTAAATCAAGGAAAATATCTAAGCTTTCTTTTGAGAAAAAAGGACCATTTTGAAAAAAGAAAAAAGTTTTTGACTTCGGAAAAAAAATTTCGAAAATGTCTTATTTTATTCTTTAATTTCAAAAGTCAAAAAAGTTTTTTTTTTTATTTTTTTTTTTTTCGAAAGATTGAAGAGATAGCTATCTAAACTATTTGGGACACATTTTACTAAGAACAATAGGTAAATTTTGACTCCCCCTAACTCAGAAATAGAAACTAAACCATGGGGCAAATTTCATCCCAATCGGAATACATCGATTTCAAAAGTTGGTTCACTTGAACATATACATATATATTATTGAAAAACAAAATATCTCCTAAAATTACGAAAGAAAGATGTTTTGTGATACAATTTATATAAAAATATTTGCAACATTAACCTATGTATTATTGTTCTGTTGATTGTAAAAAAATTTATTGGAAATCAGTTTTCTAAAAAAAGTGATTGAAATAATATTGCTAATTTAATTAAGAATATCAGTACATAATTTGAATTTTGAGATATTGTTATTATTTTAAAAATAACAATTATGAATTTCCCTTTATTATTATTATTTTATGAAATATATCTACATACTGTAGCAATACTCTTTCTGTATTTCTCACTACATCATCATACCATAAAAAATTCACACACATTCATTAGCAAATATAGAAAAATTCATTCATGAAAAGCCTCATTGAAAACAAAAATAATTCAAATAACTCAAATAAATCTTGAAACAATGCATATAAACGTTGTATGCAAAAATATATACGCAGCAGCACTTTGCAGTATACGATCATATCCACAGCAAACTTACATTCGTTTTATTTAAAGTGTGTGAGCGAAAGAATTTTGCAGCATTGACGAGTGAAGTGAAACATGAAGACAACAAAATGAATGTGCTTGTGCAGCTCTATTGAAAGTATTGAAAGAAATATCCCAGCAGTTTTAGGAGACAGTCCCGAACTAGTGATTTTATCCATCATTTAGAGTGGGAACTAGTTACTACAGTAGCTACGTGACTAGTTATTTTAACACGTGCATGTCCTAAGCAGGGGGTCAACTGACCCTTTTTGACTACAATGAAACTGTCTATCTAATAGCTGGTCCAAAGTAGTCAACGCATTGGATTCACATACTGGTTAAATAACGTCAGTTACCTTACCAGTTAGGTAGCTACTAACTGGTAACTTGATTAGCTATATAACTAGGTATTTTAACATGTACGGGTCCTAATTGACCTCAAATGGTCGGCTAAAAATACATATCATAGGTAGTCCTATAAACGATAGCTTGTAAACAAACCTTTCTTCTACAACTCTCCAATGGATTGCTTCTGGTGGGTAAAATATCTACTTTCTTAAGTGCAGTACCAAACAAACGTTTAAGGTGACTTCACTATACGTTACTAAGAGACACTAAAGTGACTATTGACTTCATGCTATGTGACATGCGATATCAGCATACTTAAGCAAAAATAAAAATTAGCTCTACGAGAATTATGTTAACACAATTTGTATAAAACCAGATTGAACACTAAACTCACAAAACGTTTAAAGTGACTACACTCCAGATTAATTAGAGACACTTAAGTGACAATTGTCTTCACGCTAGATTACCTGGGATGTATAAAGTAACCAATTGTCTCCTCTCTGCTCTACAAATAGCACATACGTGTCAAATGACCAAAATGTATAAATTGAAGTCAGCCAAGTGATAAGACATTTGTGACGATTACTGTCTATAAGGGATAGATTGACTACTTGTTTAACTGCTGTGCATACTACAAAATCACTAAGTGTTCAGCTGAAAACGCTCAATGAAGAGCTGAAAACGCTCAGTACAATGAATGATTCACTTCGCTCAGTTGAGTGAACATTTGAACATTCATAACTGTTTTATAATAATCAATACCGTGAAGAAATTGGAATGACATCTATTTAATATACAGTGACGGACAAAGTCTGTGATCAAACCTTCAATGTTAATACATGGGTGGCAGTCCGGCTGGTTCCAAAGAATTAAAAAAATTCATTAAAATAATCGACGGCTTTTTCTTCGTTCATTACTGTATCAATCGATTTGTATTTTATTGTTTCGGCAGACAGTTTCAATTGTATTTGCTTATTGTTTACATCATAATTTGTTTGTTGCAAAATTGCATGTTCCCACAGCCAATTTAAGACATAAGCTTTCTTTTGAGCAAAAAAAAAAATATTAAAAAAAAGGGACCATTTTGGATAAAAATTTGAAAACAAAAGTCAAAATTGTATATCTTGAGTTACAAAATATTTATTTTGATAGATATAGATATTCCCACTAAGCGACCAAAAACCACTTAAAGGAATGGTCTTAAGCTTTCTTTAGAACAAAAAAAAAAAAAGTTTGAAAAAAGGGACCATTTTGAAAAAAAGTCAACACAGTTTTTGATTTTGCAAAAATAGTAAAAAATTTTATGTTTTGATTTACAAAACATTTATTTTGATAGATATACAACCAACTAAGCGACCAAATACGTCTTCAAGGAAAATATCTAAGCTTTCTTTTGAAAAAATGGCACATATTAAAAAAAAGTCAAGAAATGTTTTTGATTTCGAAAAAATGTCAAAATTTGTTTATTTTTAATTTTTTTTTCCGAAAGTTTGAAGAAATATCTATCTAAACTATTTGGGACACATTTCGTTAAGAACAATAGGTAATAAGTTACATGGATGAGAAAAAGCACCTGCTTGGCGAAAATGTCAAATTTTTACCCCTCTAACTCAGGAAGATCTCGATCGGAAGACATCGATTTCAAAAGTTGGTTCACTTGACACAAAATAGGAATTAGTTTTGTGTTAATGACGCTACTAGCAACACCTTCCTATTACTTATAGATTCTTAAAGTTGGAAAATTACACTGGTCAACAAATAAAGAAAACAATTTTGGTGCCAAGATACCGTTATTGGTTTTGTATTAGCTGTACATTGGTAATACCTATAATGTTTTTAAATTATTTCCTGCGTGTAGCTGTGGATCTGCCTTCATTTTTAGATTAAGGTAGAAAACCTATAACATTTTCTCAATATCTGGTTATCTGGTACTTCCAGTTAATATAATTTTTGTATGAAAACTGGCAGTATATCGTCAATGTAAAAAATATCCAGAGATTAACCCCCATATTCGTAAACAGTTTTTAAATTTATAAAAGGTTTATAAAACAAAATTCTCATACAAAATCTGTTTTATAAACCTTTGATAAATTAAAGAACAGTTTATGAATATGGGGCTAAGAAAATGGGCCTTAGTGAGAAATACCTCGATTACTTTTAGATGGAGATAAAGGCCCTGTATAAGCCTTGGGTTCCAAAAATAGTATCTAAAGTGTGTAGTGAACATTTAAGAATGTGGGAAAGCGGTAAACTTTGTCATTAAATGTTTCCTTCACCTATGATTTGGACAGAACTGAAAAACCACTGTTATTTTTGTGTTAATTAATTACATAGTATGAATAAAAGGAATATTACCTTTCTTAACATATCCGTCTGCTAAAAGGGATCTACTGCACTCAGACGACGTAGCACCTCCTATGCATAAACGTCTATCAGATTTGTCTGACAGAGAGATGGTGGACGTTTCTTCGGATAAACATGACAGGGATTTTGAAGCCTTCACTTTTTTCACCTGATGCCAAATTAAAGCAAAAAATTAATTTTTTACGTGAAAATAACAAATTTTTTTTGTTTACAAAACATTATGAAAAATCGAAAACGGAAAAAAATTTTCAGATTTATTGCCTAATCACAAAGCCAAATGTAATAGGAACAAAATGAGATAACGATCCTAAAAATCAATGGATGCGTTTCGAATTTATTCACAATTAAGTGAATTCGCTCATTTTCAAAAAATTTTAGTTTTTTGTTTGAAAAATGATGCAGTAAATCTATATATTGGTTATTCAAGCCTTTTTTTGCTGTTGACCTGTGTTATTAAAATTAACATTGGCTTATGAATAAGCACTTTTTCCTGTTACAAACTATTGAAAACTAACAAATTGTTTTAATGTTGAAAGAGTAAAATGTACAAACATTGTTTTATAATTATGTAGAACCCTAATTTTTCAGTACAATTAATACGACATGACATAATTTTTTTGTGTGAATGGTGACTTTGTATTAAAGTGTCAAAAAACCGACAAATTCGAAAACAGGTTTCCGGTTAAACCGGGTATTTAAATTTATTTTTATACACATTTTTGTTAAAGAAAAAGCAATTACATGTGTAAAGTCATGTTTCATAAGAAAAATAAATAAATTTTAACATAAAATTTTATCCTTATTTATTATTTTTCGGATAGTAAAATAAATAAACTTTTTGGCTTTAATTACATATGTAATTTCATTCCTATATAATTGTTCAATTCAGTAATACTGTCATAATGCTAATATATCACGACTCGGCGGTTCGGCTTAACCGACTCTCAGGCATTCGGCGTTGGTCTATGCTGGTTCGTTACGATAACACAATCTACATAGCATAGATAGTAGAATTAATTTAGGACATTTTTTGCTTGAAAAGCAATAAAAACTATTGCGAAATATTAGGACATTATGACAATATGACATGATAAGAGACCTTATGAATTGACCAAATGTGTTTACAATTTAACTTTAACAACTAATATTAAATTTAGTCCTTATTGTTTTGCCATCCTATTTGTAGACGCTAATAAGAAATATGTTAAGAATTAGGTACTAAATCCTCGGAAATTTAAAATGTTTGAATTCTTAAGACTTTATCTTTATGCAATTTTCTATAAAATAAATCAATATTTTTAAAAATGGTATCAAAGTTTTTCATCAAATTCATACATCACGGTAGTTGTTTGAAAGAAATATAATCGTAAGTTTAGAGATAAATGCAGATGTACTGTCCATAAATAATGGAACCATTCTTTTCATAATGTAAATTCAATCCATCATAATGATGAATTACTACACATATTTTACAATGTTTTCATGTCATATATACTTATTTATTTTTAAAGTTTTGAACAATTTTAAAAGTGCATACAAATTTCGCATTAGTTCAAAATTATATTTTTAGACCTAAAAAATTGCCAATAAAAAAGCTTGTGTTAACAATAAAATTTACACAAAAATATCTGAAAATAAACGTTAAATTATTTAAAATGCTCGTAACAATATTTTTACTTAAGTTAAGTGTACATATGATAACGACTATTAATGGTCATCAAAGAACATTTAAAACTGAAACTATTCTCCAAAGTAAACTCATTTATATTAATTTACTGTAGAAGTTAAAAAGCTCTTTTGTTGCCTGAAATTCACCACTGGATGCTCATCGTTAAGTAAACAATTGCACATACTCCCAAACTCCTGAATGTTACAAATGATAATGTACAATTTTCATGGCACATACACTTGGCCTTCTGCACATCGAACACATCACCAGTCCGTTTAGAAAAGACGCCACTGTAAATTTACCACACAAATGAAAAAAAAGAAAAAAACATCTGAAAATGAAATAAAAAAAGAGAAAATGAGAAAAAATATATATCTGGAACATAAACGAGTGACAATAGAAAATGACAAACGACAAATAACATGGAACTTTTGATGCAATAGCAAAAGGAGCCACAAAAGGAAACCAGAACAAAAGGATGCATTACACAATGCCGGTAGCAGCATAACTAACGTGACCGACGATTATTTTTTCTTTTTTTTTATCAGAAAGTGGGATAAACATACTTATTGCATTTTTCTGCATGGTTTTGATTTCTGATGCCTGTTTGTTATTATAAATTTAGACATTATTTAAAAATTTGTTCAGTTTTTATCACCAAAAAATACGAAAATTCAACATTTTCAGATTCAAAATCAATTACTTTTGATTTTCTTATTTATTAATTGTACAAATTTTAATAAAATCGGTTATATATTGTGCGATATAATGAAAAAACTAGGCCGAGGTGAAATTTGAATTTAAAAATTAGTATGTTTTTTATAGGCCTTTAATTAGCCTTTAAGAATAAATTAAAATCGTAGATTTTCGACAAATCACATAAAATTAGCAAGCGTATACAAATTGTGCATGTCTGAGGTGTCCTACTTTGAGACACCACAGCGGCGCTCCTGATGGGTCTTAATGGGCTGTCTTCACTTATTTTTGATGTCAATTAACTATTGCACTTTTTGTTTCATTCGTCCTGTCATAATCGGTGATAAAAAAAATCATACGGAAAACGTTATTAAAAAGTCTGATTTGCCTTGCAATTTCGTGAAAATTCCTCTGTGCTATGTGGCACGTAGCGCCGTCTTGTTGAAACCACAATTTAGAACAAAAGCAGTTGGTTATCATCAACCTAAAGCACTGACCATTGAACGATATATATCCTTCCATGGCAATTTGACAAAACAAAATTAATAATTGACTGCCAATTGTAGGATGATCCAAAAAATAATACTCTTGCAAAATTTTGGTGGTCAACAACTGAGGTTCATATGTAGTATTTGAAGTGGCAGAAACTAGCCTACTTAATTTTGTATGAAATCTGTTGCCTTTAACATGACGTTATTTATCTGTAAATCATAATTAAAATAGTTACCAATTATGGATTACTAGCTGGGATAGAAAAATCTGTTGTACGGAGGTTTTAGCAGATGGCATCGTCACAGAAAGGCGAACGTGAATAGAGGGTAGAGGAGACAATATCGAATTTCAGGCGGGTCTGTAAAACGTTATAATGTTCTGCGTACCAGGACATCGAAAGGTATAAAGAAGTCAAGCCACAGACGAACTTTGGAGACACGGTTTGGGAATGTACATCATATTTGACGCCATATGTTGCGCACGGTTCCCGCCAAAATAATGTTATGGTTGGACAGGCGAAATCTGAAGATCTTTGTAGGTGTGATCACAGGTGGAATTTTGGAAATACGAACTAGATAATGCAGCACAGTGTGTTAGAAACTTTTTTTTTTGGAATAACTAATTCAGGATCTCGGGAAGTATTGGAGATATTGTTACGAAATTGTTAGAGCTTAGGTGTTTTCCAGTTGATTTGCATTTGTTCAGCTTCCTGGACCAATGGGGGTCAGTGCGTGGCCCCATAAAGTTGGTCACCTCGGTGTTGTGTCCGCTTAAGTGACCCAAAGAAAGGTTAGGTTACGTGGGTTGCTCGCAAGTTAGCGAGTTCACTCGGAGGCCTTGTGGCCCATTGTGATACCCTTAGAATTACCATTCCCTTATATACATAAAGGGAGAATGGTTGCCCACCCTAATTTCGTTGACTGTGTACTTCTTGTGATCCCCGTGAGAACCAACCAGTACTTTTAATAAATCTAATCATATTCACTAGTGGCATATCTCTGAGACAGTCCAGATCATGGAAAAGAGCTCTACCAAGATGTAATAGTCTATGCTCTTGTAAGGCTGGGCAATCACATAGAAGGTGTTCTACCGATTCTTCCTCCTCCTCATCCAAACAACTTCTACAATAACTATAACGTGGGTAACCCATACGTTCTGACATGCGTCCAATCATACAGTGCCCAGTGATTATACCCGTAAGAAGCCTGATTGAATTCCTACTAAGAGACAAAAGAGTCTTAGTCCTATTCTCCGTCAGAGTGGGCCAGAGCAATCTTAATATTCTACAAGTGATGATATTTGACCACCTGAGTTCCGTCTCACTCAAAGCCCATTCATTTATCAATTTTGATACGTTCACCAAGGGAGATACGTCCAGGGACGACCCGTTCGTTGCGCATTCGTCGGATACTTCATTTCCCCGGATACCCTCATGTCCTGGGACCCATATCAACTCGACGTGATGTTGTGTCAGTTGTGCCAGTGATTGGATGCAGTTGAGAAGACATTTCGACTTAATAAAGTTGGAATTAAGAGCCTTGATTGCTGCAAGGCTGTCCAAGTAAATATGTATAGTCGAATTTTCGAGATTCAGCTTCCGTATTCTTCTCGCGGCTGTATCGATGGCATATATCTCAGCTTGGAAAACCGTGCAGGTATCCGGTAATCGAAGAGACAGCGAGAGGTCCAGTTCATCGGAGAAAATTCCCGAGCCCGTGCCTCTTTCTGACTTTGAACCATCAGTGTAGACTGAGATCACGTCGTCCCTTAGGACAGTGTTCGCGGCCCAGTCATCCCTTGTCGGTATCTTGATCCTAAACGTCCTATCAAAATTCGGTGTAGATATCAAGTAATCTGTTTCCTGCCCAATGAATGGCCTGCCTATCTTCCGTAGGATGGTGGCGTGACCAATACGATCATGCTTCAGTCCGCTCGACTGTTTGAGTCATAGAGCAGACTTAGCAGAAATGCATTTGATATATATATCAAGGGGAGTTATATTCAGCATCGTCTCTAGACTGGCTTGAGGGGTGGAATTCATAGAGCCAGTAATTGCAAGACATGCAAGTCTTTGTACCTTGTTTAGAGAGGTGAGTCTTGGTGTCCACCGCTCTCCACCAAACAAGAGCCCCATAGGTCAAAATAGGTCTTATGACCGCGGTGTACATCCAGTGTACAATATGTGGTTTAAGACCCCATCTCTTCCCAAAGGTTTTCTTACATATGTAGAAGGCACATAGTGCCTTCTTCATTCGACTCTCAGCATTACGTTTCCACGAGAGCTTAGAGTCCAAAATTACGCCAAGATATTTGGCTTCGCTTGAAATCTTTAGAAAAGTACCATCCAGTCGTGGAGGTCTGAATTCTGGGATTTTGTATCTCCTGGTAAAAAGAACCAGTTCGGTTTTGGCAGGGTTGACACCTAAACCGTTTTCTCTGGCCCATGATAGTAGAACGCTGAGAGCTGATTCCATGAGTTCACTTATTGTGGGAAGAAACTTCCCTTGAATAAGAAGCACAACGTCGTCAGCATATGCGACTACTTTGGTGCCTGTCCTACTGAGCCTGAAAAGGATTTTATTTACGACAAGATTCCACAGAAGTGGAGAGATGACACCACCTTGTGGTGTGCCCCTTGTCACAACTTTCCTTGTCCTACCAATACCCATATTAGAGTTTATGGCCCTGCTCTTAAGCATATTTTCGGTCCAATTTTTTATCCGCTGATCAACACCTAGGTCACCCAGTGCATCAACTATAGCGGATATGTTCACATTATTAAACGCACCCTCTATATCCAAGAAAGATGCTATAACATACTCTTTTTTGTCAAGTGTCCCCTCTATAGTTCCAACAACGTCATGCAAGGCTGTCTCCACCGACCTCCCTTTAAGGTATGCGTGTTGTGCCCTACAGAAATTGTCAGGGGAGAGGATGCTTCTGACATGGATATCGATCAATCTTTCCAGTGTTTTCAATAAAAACGATGACAGACTGATCGGTCTATAGTCCTTGGCGGTACTATGGTTTACCTTTCCCGCTTTGGGGATAAATACCACTGTAACCTCTCTCCATTCTTTAGGAATGTATCCTGTTTCCAGGCTGTTCCTAAAAATCATAATAAGCCATGGCATGATGGTTAAAATCGATTTCTGGAGTAACGCTGGGAATATGCCATCTGGCCCTAGAGATTTATAGGGCTTGAAAGATGACACCGCCCACGAAATTTTCTCCACGCTAACAATGGAGCTAATTAATTCACTTATGTGGATTTGGGAAGCTGCAAGGTGCTCCAAAGCGGAGCCCTCATTTTCATCATCCCTACAACCCGGAAAGTGTGTCTCCATAAGCAGTTCCAAAGTTTCGGTACTACTTTCAGTAAAGTTACCATCCGGTTTCATCAGGAATCCCGGCGTATCAGGGTCCTTGGATAGTACCTTACGTAGACGCGATGCCTCAGTGGTACTCTCCAGTTCCTCACAGCAACGTTTCCAAGATTCCTTCTTTGCCCGTCTGGTTTCCCTCTTGAAAGTGTTGAAGCTTTGACGATAATCGTCCCAGTTTAATGGATCTTGGTCCCTCTTTGCTTTATTAAAAAGTTTCCTGCAGTCCTTTCTTAGCTGCATTAGCCTAGGATTCCACTATGGTTGCCGGAATTTCCTAGGACCCTGCCGCTCCCTACACGAAGCATAGTAGGCTTCCCTTAGTGACCTGGATAGAAAATCTACCGAGTCGTCCAAGTCCCGTGTACCATTTACTCTATCCATTTCTGGAGGTGGTATGGTATCACTGAGATTACTGAATTTGATCCAGTCGGTTTTCCTAGGATTTCTAAAGGGTTTTTCCCTATCCAGTGTAAGTTGTATCGTAAAGACTATCCTATGGTGATCGGAGAATGAGCACTCGAGTGATACTCTCCAATCAAGAATCCTGAGTCCGTGTTCCCTACCAAAGTAATATCAATGACCCAAAGAAAAGTGACCCGAGAAAAATTTTTTTCTACAAAAGAAATAATATATGGGCTTTTTTTGGGAAAAAACTTAAAATATACGGCCCTATTTACGTTTCAAATTTGGATGCGTGTAACTGGTATAAATTTCTTGATTTTATTTAGATTTTTATCGCCAATATAGTTGATATTTTAAAAATAAATTTCGACCCTCCGTTGGCCCGCTATATCTAAAAAACCATAAAAAGATCGAGCAAATTTGAAAGAAAAAAAATAAATCAATAAACCTAAATCAACTAATAGAGATAACCAATATATGTAAGTACATTTTTTGTAGATATTCTTAAGGACTATTTATATTTTAAATATCAGCTCATTCGGATCATAAATGGATATTTGGCGATTTTTTAAAAAAAGTTGAGACCATTTTGTTGTTGTTGTTTTTTAATTGGAATAACTTCAAAAAACAGACATGTGTTTTTTTGTTTGTGCTAAATATACCCAGCAGTTAAGCAAGTTCTCAATTTATCCCTTATAGACAGTAATCGTCACAAATGTCTTGGCTGGCTCCAATTTATATATTTTGGTTATTTGACGCGTATGTGCTCTTTGTAGTGCAGATAGAAGACAATTGGTTACTTTATACACCCCAGGTAATCTAGCGTGAAGACAATTGTCGCTTAAGTGTCTCTAAGTAATCTGGAGTGTAGTCACTTTAAACGTTTTGTGAGTAATTCGTTTAACCCTCTGGCGGGTGAGAAGGTCCCTGAGGACCTTTTTCATTTTCAAACTGAAATTACTCCTCGATGGTCCATGGGAAGTATACCCGCCCCCACATGTATTCGAAGGAAATTTTATCTAGAATCGCTTAAAAAAATCAAAGCGATCCGACCAATAGTTTAGTTTCTATTGAGATTTAAATGTGTTTAGTACGGGAACGTGTGAAAAGATCCGTGGGACCTTTTTCATTTTCAAACTAAATTACTCCTTGATGGTTCATGGGAAGTATACCCGCCCCTCACATGTATTCCAAAGAAATTTTATCTACAATCGCTTAAAAAAAACAAAGCGATCCGACCAATAGTTTAGTTTCTATTGAGATTTAAATGTGTGTAGTATGGGAACGTGTGCAAAGGTCCGCTGGGACCTTGTATTGAAATTTCAAGAAATCGTTCATAAATGCACTGTCTTTTGGCTTGTTTTATTGTTTGAACACATCACGAACGTGTTCCTTAAATTTTTTTCTAGCATTCATTATACATGTATAATTAGTAAATAACAATAAATCAAAACAAAAAAAAATTTAAAAAAAAATGGGTTTCCATATAAAATTCCATACAAATAGAAATAGGTCCCTGTGGACCTTGTACTTCGTATAAGGGCAACGGATGACTCAAACGTCGGAGGGTTAAACTGGTTTTATACAAATTGTGTTGACATAACTCTCATGCAGTTAGTATTTGCTTAAGTATACTGATATCCCATGTAACATAGCATGATGTCAATAGTCACTTTAGTGTCTCTTAGTAACCTACAATGAAGTCACTTTAAACATTTATTTTGTACTGCACTTTCGAAATTAGTAATTTTACCCACCAGAAGCAATCCATTGGAGAGTTGTCGAAGAAAGGTTTATTTACAAGCTACCGTTTATTCGACTGCCTATGATATATAGCTGATCAAGTTACCGGTTAGGTATCTAGTAAGGTAACTCGTTATATAACCAGTATGTGAATCCAATGCGTTGACTTCTTTGCACCGGCTATTAGATAGTCTCATTGTAATCAAAAGTGGTCAATTGACCCCCTTCTTAGGACATGCACGTGTTAAAATAACTAGTCACGTAGCTATTGAATAACTAGTTGCCATCCTAAATGATGGATAAAATCACTAGTTCGGGCCTGTCTCCTAGCACCGTTACACCGTGCGTCAAAGTTAATCGATGAATTTTATTTTTTAATGTGCTTGTCAGTTCAGTTATGCTTGGTAAATTTTAGGTCCGTGTTTCTCGAATTGTGTTCGTAATAATTAATTTTTATAAAATGGAAAATAAAGAGACAAGTACACGCAGAAAAAAAATATTCTTGTGCATGGTTATTGTAACTATTTCAACATTTGTGCATGTTTACAGTAACCATTTCAAAAGTTGTTAACCATGTTATAGTCACAGTAACTATTTCCATGATTGTGGAAACAATAATATGGTTAATTTACGATTCATATGATTGTATCAACCATATACATATATGGTTACAGTAAAAATGTTTGTGACAACCATTTATATGATCTGAGAACAACATATTATGATCAAATTATTCATTATATAAATGGTTGTCACAAACAAATACATATTTACTGTAACCATATATATGGTTGATACAATCATGTGAATCGTAAATTTACCATATTATTGTTACCACAATCCTATATATAATTACTGTGAATATAATATTGTTAAAAATGTTGAAATGGTTACAGTAACCATGCACAACTATATTTTTTTTCTGCGTGTAGAAATGTTTTTAATTAAAGCTGCTTTATATTTATGTCGCTATACCTGAAAATAACTAATTTGCCTACATATTCTCAAAACGGTACAATTTATCCAAAACTTTGAATTTCCGTAAGCTTTAAAAAAATGTTTACCCAATTTGACCACTTCATATTTTAGAATTAAATTAAATAATAATTAATGAGTTATTAGCAATTTATTTCAAACTGTGATTTTTTACGTTTTAGGAGTAATGCCTCTTTTTTTAGGTAACCTCTGTATAAAAAAACTTTTTTTTTGAAATATGGTGAAAAGAATGAAAAAAAAAAATTTTTATGCCGTTTTAAAACATGTAGTTGACAAAATTTATATTTTCAGATGAAGTGGAGAAGCATATAACTCAAACAATATATTTTTATACCCTATAGTGGGGAGGGTACAATGCGTTTGTGCAGATGTTTGTAACGTTCAAAAATAGTTGTCTAACACCCACCTTAATTTGGTACATATTATCCTATTGAAACTGACAGATATCGGTCCAATAATCCACCTAGCCGCCATACAAATGATCTCCCGAAATGTGACTTTATCGGTCATAAATGTTTAATTATATAGGTATTTACTCAAATTTCGCTTCAAATAAGTTTTATATAGACGGAATTCATGTCATCTAATTTTATAACGAGCGATCCATTATTAGTCATAGCACCCATATAAGACCCGCTTCAGAAAATCACTTTAACTTAAAAATGTTGGTATACACATACAATTTAACAGCAATAACTTTCATAAAGAAATTAATCACACTACCTAATTTCATGGCGATCGGCTCGTAATTGCTCCCATATAATGCCCACTTCCGAAAATCACTCACGAATATAAATTTTACAAGAAAAATGATACCCTTGCCAAAGTATCGTTGCAATCTATTTTACTGCATATTGCTAAAAGAATTGTTGAAATGCAAAAGTGAGTTTTTCTAGTTGTAATGAAAGCGGAGAAGACGAATCCATTATTTTCCATATTCATAAGTAAGCCTTTTTGATTTAAATTTACAAAATTAATTAGATTTGAGCCATTAAGTAATATAATTACAATAAATGATTGAATAAAATAGCGGAGTTCACAATCTTGAGCAAATGGTTTTGCATCATTGTATAAGTATGCATTGCATTTTTACTTTACACTAACAAAATATACAGAAATACACCATTGCATGAATTTACAATCAAATGCACAATATTGGGAATACCGCTAATGTATTATGTTTGCATTAATCTTACTTATGAAATTCGTTCAAGTTTTGGTTTGAATACCATGTCTTTGTAATATTAATGTCACAGTAACATTCCCCAAAATTGTGCATTTTGACATCGAATAGTAAATAGTACTTTATCAATATTTCAAATTAATGAAAACATTATATTTAAAATATGAAGGTAGAATCAGGAGAATTAGAGGAGATTAACTACAAACAAGGAATTGGGCACATATGATCTCTAGCAAAGTATTCTTCTGAAACAAACGGTTCTACGTGTTGTTTTGTATATTCCATTCTTCATAAAAAATTCGTAATAGAATACTTATACACACAAAATGTGCGGTCTTGTTAAGTATAACCAACCAACATTAAATGATGGTGTGCGGTGACAGTAGCAGTGGGAGGGTGCAATAATGGCTGTGAGTACTTCTGCTAAATTAATTGCACTTGAGTGCTACAAACTGACTGACTGACAGGCACACGGATGGACAGACACACAAAATTTATATATTTACAATATTGTTTAAAAATCTTCTTCACAAAAAGTAATGAATAAAAGAAATAAACAAGTACAATTACTGTACTACTTACTCATACATACATATATACATATATATGCTTCAATTTTTAAAGGCCAAATATTTAAATCTACGTAACAAAAGAAATGAAATTAGAATTTTATATTTATTCCTTTTTTATTTATATTTAATTTCTCTTTATCCACTTCAAATCATCTTCTAATGAATTTTTTTTAAAAATGTTTTTATGGTCTACAAAAAGAAATTTATTAATTTAAGTGCTTTTATCATTTCTTCTTTTAGTTAAGCCTACCCAGCAAAAACTTTACTTACAAATAAGCCGAAAAATAAGGGGAATTTGACGATTAGACTACTTATTTTTCTACTGAAATAAGTACTTATTTTTGTTTGCGATGTCCCAAAAGTAATTCTTTATATTTTGGCAGGAAATAAGTTGTTTTGTTAGTAGAGTTATTTATAGAATTTTGTATTTACAAACAAAAAAAAAAAAATAATAAAAAATAAGTCTAAGCCACGAGTCGAACCAACAACTATCTTATTGCTAGTCAATTGTTGTACCCAATACACCACTGCTTAGTTATTTTTTTGTTACGTATTTGCAATAGCGATTTGAATTTAACGGTCTGTAACGACTGCCTGCAGCAATCATCATGTTTATAAACACGCCCATCAGCAGAAGCTTCTACTTATCAACAATGTTGATAGCATGCGTAACATTGTAACATTGACATCGAAAGCTTTAGAATTCGAACATACTAGTTTGTTCGTTAAGAGCATTGTAGAAGATTCCCGAAAGATGGCGTGTATATAAATAGTGGCAGAGGTTGCAGTCGTGTTAGAGTTAACATCAACTGTCTTGTAAATTTGAGTTTGTATATTTCTGCGAATTGATAAACGTGTATAAAGACACTGAGTGACTATTGGAACTGTTGTTGTTGTACATTTTAAATAAATAAAGAGTTGTTACAATTTTAAACTACTAAATTGCTTTTATTTGCAATCAAAAGTATCCGGTTTATTTAAAGCAGCGAAACGCAGTGAACTCTCAAATGAGCTCTCTTGTTTTTGTTTCCACATGTACGCAAGCACACACATTGCATAAAAACATTCAAATCCAGTCAGTCTCGCATGGGCATTGCTAGAAGCAGGTTGTTTTACGCTTTTCGCTTTTATGCTTGTTTATTTCAGTTATTGTTGATCGAAACAAGTAAGTATGATATATTTGGCTGGGTTGAATTTTACATACCCTTCCCCATGAACCTATGATCAAACTCTGAACGACGGTTATTTCATTTTATTTTCTTTTACTGACGGGAATTAATATGGGGCGTTTCATGTCAAGTGAACCAACTTTTGAAATCGAGAAAAAAATTAAAGAAAAAAATGAGACATTTTCGAACAGGGCCCTGTTTTCTCAAAATAAAGCTTAGATATTTTTCTTGAAGATCTATTTGGTCGCTTAGTGGAATGCGAGTTGGTTATCTATCAAAATAAATGTTTTGTAAATCAAGGAAAATATCTAAGCTTTCTTTTGAGAAAAAAGGACCATTTTGAAAAAAGAAAAAAGTTTTTGACTTCGGAAAAAAAATTTCGAAAATGTCTTATTTTATTCTTTAATTTCAAAAGTCAAAAAAGTTTTTTTTTTTATTTTTTTTTTTTTCGAAAGATTGAAGAGATAGCTATCTAAACTATTTGGGACACATTTTACTAAGAACAATAGGTAAATTTTGACTCCCCCTAACTCAGAAATAGAAACTAAACCATGGGGCAAATTTCATCCCAATCGGAATACATCGATTTCAAAAGTTGGTTCACTTGAACATATACATATATATTATTGAAAAACAAAATATCTCCTAAAATTACGAAAGAAAGATGTTTTGTGATACAATTTATATAAAAATATTTGCAACATTAACCTATGTATTATTGTTCTGTTGATTGTAAAAAAATTTATTGGAAATCAGTTTTCTAAAAAAAGTGATTGAAATAATATTGCTAATTTAATTAAGAATATCAGTACATAATTTGAATTTTGAGATATTGTTATTATTTTAAAAATAACAATTATGAATTTCCCTTTATTATTATTATTTTATGAAATATATCTACATACTGTAGCAATACTCTTTCTGTATTTCTCACTACATCATCATACCATAAAAAATTCACACACATTCATTAGCAAATATAGAAAAATTCATTCATGAAAAGCCTCATTGAAAACAAAAATAATTCAAATAACTCAAATAAATCTTGAAACAATGCATATAAACGTTGTATGCAAAAATATATACGCAGCAGCACTTTGCAGTATACGATCATATCCACAGCAAACTTACATTCGTTTTATTTAAAGTGTGTGAGCGAAAGAATTTTGCAGCATTGACGAGTGAAGTGAAACATGAAGACAACAAAATGAATGTGCTTGTGCAGCTCTATTGAAAGTATTGAAAGAAATATCCCAGCAGTTTTAGGAGACAGTCCCGAACTAGTGATTTTATCCATCATTTAGAGTGGGAACTAGTTACTACAGTAGCTACGTGACTAGTTATTTTAACACGTGCATGTCCTAAGCAGGGGGTCAACTGACCCTTTTTGACTACAATGAAACTGTCTATCTAATAGCTGGTCCAAAGTAGTCAACGCATTGGATTCACATACTGGTTAAATAACGTCAGTTACCTTACCAGTTAGGTAGCTACTAACTGGTAACTTGATTAGCTATATAACTAGGTATTTTAACATGTACGGGTCCTAATTGACCTCAAATGGTCGGCTAAAAATACATATCATAGGTAGTCCTATAAACGATAGCTTGTAAACAAACCTTTCTTCTACAACTCTCCAATGGATTGCTTCTGGTGGGTAAAATATCTACTTTCTTAAGTGCAGTACCAAACAAACGTTTAAGGTGACTTCACTATACGTTACTAAGAGACACTAAAGTGACTATTGACTTCATGCTATGTGACATGCGATATCAGCATACTTAAGCAAAAATAAAAATTAGCTCTACGAGAATTATGTTAACACAATTTGTATAAAACCAGATTGAACACTAAACTCACAAAACGTTTAAAGTGACTACACTCCAGATTAATTAGAGACACTTAAGTGACAATTGTCTTCACGCTAGATTACCTGGGATGTATAAAGTAACCAATTGTCTCCTCTCTGCTCTACAAATAGCACATACGTGTCAAATGACCAAAATGTATAAATTGAAGTCAGCCAAGTGATAAGACATTTGTGACGATTACTGTCTATAAGGGATAGATTGACTACTTGTTTAACTGCTGTGCATACTACAAAATCACTAAGTGTTCAGCTGAAAACGCTCAATGAAGAGCTGAAAACGCTCAGTACAATGAATGATTCACTTCGCTCAGTTGAGTGAACATTTGAACATTCATAACTGTTTTATAATAATCAATACCGTGAAGAAATTGGAATGACATCTATTTAATATACAGTGACGGACAAAGTCTGTGATCAAACCTTCAATGTTAATACATGGGTGGCAGTCCGGCTGGTTCCAAAGAATTAAAAAAATTCATTAAAATAATCGACGGCTTTTTCTTCGTTCATTACTGTATCAATCGATTTGTATTTTATTGTTTCGGCAGACAGTTTCAATTGTATTTGCTTATTGTTTACATCATAATTTGTTTGTTGCAAAATTGCATGTTCCCACAGCCAATTTAAGACATAAGCTTTCTTTTGAGCAAAAAAAAAAATATTAAAAAAAAGGGACCATTTTGGATAAAAATTTGAAAACAAAAGTCAAAATTGTATATCTTGAGTTACAAAATATTTATTTTGATAGATATAGATATTCCCACTAAGCGACCAAAAACCACTTAAAGGAATGGTCTTAAGCTTTCTTTAGAACAAAAAAAAAAAAAGTTTGAAAAAAGGGACCATTTTGAAAAAAAGTCAACACAGTTTTTGATTTTGCAAAAATAGTAAAAAATTTTATGTTTTGATTTACAAAACATTTATTTTGATAGATATACAACCAACTAAGCGACCAAATACGTCTTCAAGGAAAATATCTAAGCTTTCTTTTGAAAAAATGGCACATATTAAAAAAAAGTCAAGAAATGTTTTTGATTTCGAAAAAATGTCAAAATTTGTTTATTTTTAATTTTTTTTTCCGAAAGTTTGAAGAAATATCTATCTAAACTATTTGGGACACATTTCGTTAAGAACAATAGGTAATAAGTTACATGGATGAGAAAAAGCACCTGCTTGGCGAAAATGTCAAATTTTTACCCCTCTAACTCAGGAAGATCTCGATCGGAAGACATCGATTTCAAAAGTTGGTTCACTTGACACAAAATAGGAATTAGTTTTGTGTTAATGACGCTACTAGCAACACCTTCCTATTACTTATAGATTCTTAAAGTTGGAAAATTACACTGGTCAACAAATAAAGAAAACAATTTTGGTGCCAAGATACCGTTATTGGTTTTGTATTAGCTGTACATTGGTAATACCTATAATGTTTTTAAATTATTTCCTGCGTGTAGCTGTGGATCTGCCTTCATTTTTAGATTAAGGTAGAAAACCTATAACATTTTCTCAATATCTGGTTATCTGGTACTTCCAGTTAATATAATTTTTGTATGAAAACTGGCAGTATATCGTCAATGTAAAAAATATCCAGAGATTAACCCCCATATTCGTAAACAGTTTTTAAATTTATAAAAGGTTTATAAAACAAAATTCTCATACAAAATCTGTTTTATAAACCTTTGATAAATTAAAGAACAGTTTATGAATATGGGGCTAAGAAAATGGGCCTTAGTGAGAAATACCTCGATTACTTTTAGATGGAGATAAAGGCCCTGTATAAGCCTTGGGTTCCAAAAATAGTATCTAAAGTGTGTAGTGAACATTTAAGAATGTGGGAAAGCGGTAAACTTTGTCATTAAATGTTTCCTTCACCTATGATTTGGACAGAACTGAAAAACCACTGTTATTTTTGTGTTAATTAATTACATAGTATGAATAAAAGGAATATTACCTTTCTTAACATATCCGTCTGCTAAAAGGGATCTACTGCACTCAGACGACGTAGCACCTCCTATGCATAAACGTCTATCAGATTTGTCTGACAGAGAGATGGTGGACGTTTCTTCGGATAAACATGACAGGGATTTTGAAGCCTTCACTTTTTTCACCTGATGCCAAATTAAAGCAAAAAATTAATTTTTTACGTGAAAATAACAAATTTTTTTTGTTTACAAAACATTATGAAAAATCGAAAACGGAAAAAAATTTTCAGATTTATTGCCTAATCACAAAGCCAAATGTAATAGGAACAAAATGAGATAACGATCCTAAAAATCAATGGATGCGTTTCGAATTTATTCACAATTAAGTGAATTCGCTCATTTTCAAAAAATTTTAGTTTTTTGTTTGAAAAATGATGCAGTAAATCTATATATTGGTTATTCAAGCCTTTTTTTGCTGTTGACCTGTGTTATTAAAATTAACATTGGCTTATGAATAAGCACTTTTTCCTGTTACAAACTATTGAAAACTAACAAATTGTTTTAATGTTGAAAGAGTAAAATGTACAAACATTGTTTTATAATTATGTAGAACCCTAATTTTTCAGTACAATTAATACGACATGACATAATTTTTTTGTGTGAATGGTGACTTTGTATTAAAGTGTCAAAAAACCGACAAATTCGAAAACAGGTTTCCGGTTAAACCGGGTATTTAAATTTATTTTTATACACATTTTTGTTAAAGAAAAAGCAATTACATGTGTAAAGTCATGTTTCATAAGAAAAATAAATAAATTTTAACATAAAATTTTATCCTTATTTATTATTTTTCGGATAGTAAAATAAATAAACTTTTTGGCTTTAATTACATATGTAATTTCATTCCTATATAATTGTTCAATTCAGTAATACTGTCATAATGCTAATATATCACGACTCGGCGGTTCGGCTTAACCGACTCTCAGGCATTCGGCGTTGGTCTATGCTGGTTCGTTACGATAACACAATCTACATAGCATAGATAGTAGAATTAATTTAGGACATTTTTTGCTTGAAAAGCAATAAAAACTATTGCGAAATATTAGGACATTATGACAATATGACATGATAAGAGACCTTATGAATTGACCAAATGTGTTTACAATTTAACTTTAACAACTAATATTAAATTTAGTCCTTATTGTTTTGCCATCCTATTTGTAGACGCTAATAAGAAATATGTTAAGAATTAGGTACTAAATCCTCGGAAATTTAAAATGTTTGAATTCTTAAGACTTTATCTTTATGCAATTTTCTATAAAATAAATCAATATTTTTAAAAATGGTATCAAAGTTTTTCATCAAATTCATACATCACGGTAGTTGTTTGAAAGAAATATAATCGTAAGTTTAGAGATAAATGCAGATGTACTGTCCATAAATAATGGAACCATTCTTTTCATAATGTAAATTCAATCCATCATAATGATGAATTACTACACATATTTTACAATGTTTTCATGTCATATATACTTATTTATTTTTAAAGTTTTGAACAATTTTAAAAGTGCATACAAATTTCGCATTAGTTCAAAATTATATTTTTAGACCTAAAAAATTGCCAATAAAAAAGCTTGTGTTAACAATAAAATTTACACAAAAATATCTGAAAATAAACGTTAAATTATTTAAAATGCTCGTAACAATATTTTTACTTAAGTTAAGTGTACATATGATAACGACTATTAATGGTCATCAAAGAACATTTAAAACTGAAACTATTCTCCAAAGTAAACTCATTTATATTAATTTACTGTAGAAGTTAAAAAGCTCTTTTGTTGCCTGAAATTCACCACTGGATGCTCATCGTTAAGTAAACAATTGCACATACTCCCAAACTCCTGAATGTTACAAATGATAATGTACAAATTTCGGAGGCGGATGTAGTGTTAATACAAATGTGAAGAAATAATGAAAACACTCGCACAAAGAGTATTTAAATACTAAAATTCGATTTTGCGCACAATGTTTGTTATAACTAAGAAAGAGGGTTTCAAATTGTTTGTTACAATTGAGAAGGAGTTTTACCGATGACTGAGTCAATGCAGATTGAGAATGGAAGCTCTGACGAAAGATAATGCGCTTGTATTGTTTACATTCTATCAGCTGATAAGTATGCATTATTAATAATGATTATCCTTATGATATTTACAATAATATCTATATCTATATAATACATATATATTATGTTAAATATTCACACATGTGTCTTCATAAAATAAATAAACACATATATGATTACATTATGTGGGCCTTTTTATATAAACTTTTAATTGTAACTATACACATATACATATATGTATTTATTTATGTACGTATGCACTAATTTCTATATTGAATTTTGATATATGTAAAATAAATGATAAAAAATTAAACAAATTTGCTGTTTATTCATCGATCATTTTATTTAAAAGTGGCAAATTGACCAAAAATAAATCTAGTTAGTAAAGCACAGTGGGGTAAAATCAAAATATTTAGGAAATAAATCTGTGATTTCTATTTACGATTGAAATAAAATTTCACATAGGCATAGTAGAAGAGAATTAAAGTTTAAGTTTTTAATACGGAAAAAGCTTCCAAATTGTTTTATATCTAAAATCAAAGATTTATTATATTCTGAAAGCAGGGACCGTAACAATTATGACATTTATAATATAAATCACAACATAATTGTTATTTTTTGATTTTTATTTTTTTGTCAGAAATATTTGTCAGACTGTGATTTTTACATTTTTTTGTCAGAAATATTTGTCAAGCTTTGAATTTTTTTTTTTTTGTCAGAAATAATTGTTATATTTTTGGCAGATATTAAAATTAATTATTGAGTTTTATTTACATATGTAAGAGTCTGACAAATATGTAGATAAAACTTAATAATTAATTTGTATATCTGAAATAATTATAAAAATCATAGTCTGACAAATATGTCTGACAAAAAAATAACAATTATTTCTATAAATAAAAATAAAAAAATAACAAATATGTTGGACAACAAAAATAAAAATCAAAGCATGTTATTTTATGAAAATATAGTTCAAAACGATCAAAATGGTATACTTGACTTGACTCTCCGATATTTTCTTGTGATGACTTTTTTTCCTTTGAAATTTCAAGAATAATTATTATTTTCGGTCCCTGTCTGAAAGCTCTCGATCTCTTATAGTTATTGAGTTATACGTATATACATACGATTACATTAAAACTGGTTCTGCTCGTTAAACAATAATAAAACAAATTCACTGAAAACAGTATCAAAGCATTATATTTTACGAGTCCAAAAAAATTCGATTTTGAATAAGAAAATGTTGAATTTTTGTTTTTTTTTTCTTGGTCGAAGAACTGCTATTAAAAAAGTCTCTTATGGAACTTATAATGCTTTTATGTACATAATTTATTTGAAAAGTATAGCTTTGAGATAGAAAAACCTCTAAAATGCGCTTATAGGAGTTTCCTTAGACTCTTCCGAATTTAACCTATTTTTTTGATCGAAATTTTGTATTCAGGCTAAGGTTTCTTAAATGCCTAAGCTAGGATTCAAAAATGGATAAAGTTTTAGTTTATATTAATGAACAATCTCTTTATTGAATAATATTGTCTATTTTTCAAATATCGGAGACAAATTTTACTTCGAATTCCACTAAATTACCTCATTCCGATTACATGAATAAACTTCAAGTCAATATTTTGTACGAGTCCAAAAATATGTGGCGTTGAAGTTTAAAATTGCAAAAATTTTGCATTATATAAATTTTTGCATGTCTGAGATGCCTTACTTTGAGTCCCAACAGCGTCACTCCTGAAGGTCCATCGTCAAAAGTTTATGTGATCGAATCAGCCAGGTACATACATATTTCAGATTTATTGACTTAAGTCGGTTTTAGTGACATTTTTCAAATCTCTTCCAAAATGTTATCATTAGTTGTAACATAATTCTATATTAAGGTAGGGTCATACATGGTAAATATTTGACGAAATAGACGTAACCACTTTATTTAGCACACATTTATTTGACGTTGTTTACTCTTACAAGTGTTTTGCCAGAAAAAAACAGCAACAAATAAAATAAAACAAAATATTTGTTTTGAATTGTTCTAAGTAAACGGAATTTTTGTAATAAATAAGATAATTAAAAAATATTGTATTTAGTGGTTACGTCTTTTTCGTCAAATATTTGCCATGTGTGACCCTATCTTTAGGTACGTATTTTTATATGGATGATTAAAATGTTTTTCGATAAATATAACATCCTGTTCATAGAACACAATTTTCGTTCAAGTTGTGTTTTATAAACAGGCTATAAGTCTTCTGAAGCTAATTCTATAATTTAAACAAAGAAATAATAAAAATTCCTTAACAGCTTCTATGATTTAGTTCCAAGCATAACAATTTCTAACAAAAATCAACGATAAAATAACATAACGATGTTGAACCTACACTGCAACTCACAACTAAAATAATACGTTATTGCAAATAATAGGCAATAGTTTAAGAAATTGGAACAACATGGTTCTATGGCCATCCTGCGCGTTATTTTAGAAGCTAGTTCAAAAGACTTTGGCAGTTATTAAAACAACTTATTTACTATATAATGGTGCTATTAACTCGAAATTTGGTTTTTTTGAATAATGACGTTATTGCAGCAAATGAGCGATATATATGCATTTTAATTACAATAAAATAAAAAAAAATGTATTCAAATTAAATTGCAGTTATAATAAAAACGATTTAAATTTGTAAACTCATGCCTACCCAGGCACAGTGGGAGAACTGAAAAAAGAGTGGAAATGAATCTGTAACTTCTTAACGGATACCCCGATTTTAACAAAACTTGAAACACCAAGGGGTTACCGAGCCATAGTTTTCCCAAAGTGGAGCACCTAGGGTATATCAAAAATTAAAAACGATGCCAAATTTTTGTTCTCGATTCGATTTGAAAGATTTTTATACATATAATCTACTAAAAGAGGTCTACAAATGACATTACTATAGCGATATATTATCTCTTAAAGTTTACGAGTTATTTGCATTTGAAAATTAAAATATTAGTATTTTTAACTACCTTAATCTGCTTTTTTGCTAATAATGGATCCAAACCTTTACCGATTTCCTCTTAATGTATTTTTGTAAATTACGAACAAATTTATAAATATTTTTTAGAAAGAATTGTTTAAAAACCTTTACTGAGTCAAAAGTTATATGCATTTAATTAAAAAAAAAAAATTTTTCGCGATTTTTTTTTTTTTTTTTAAAAGTACTTACGTTAATGTTCAGTTGTACAGAAAATAAAAACAAAATTAATAATAATACGTTGTATTTTTCTGAAAGGTAATATTTTAAGAAGTACCACAGAAGAAAAATAATTTCAAAGTTTGTATTACTGCAAGGTCCAGTGACTTCCGAATTAAATATTCATAGAAATATGAATATTTAAAATATATGCCCAATTTTCTCTAATCGTATACCTGCTTTTAAATAATTGAAACCTTTTTCGTATGACCCAATATGTTCTGCGTTAACTGCAAAAAAAAAATAAAAATTGATTTAGAATTTTAATGTAATAAATAAGTGAAATGCTTACCTATACACCGAATAACGCCATTGATTGTTTGACGTGTTTCATGCCTCATATAATTGGATTAGTTGCCCTTTGCTCCATGTGAGAGAACACCAGTTGTTTTGCCAGTTCCATAAGGAAGACACTTCTTCTATCGTTTCGCCTGACATGATCCAACTTGTCATAAATGACAAATGCGGCCAATCCCGCAACGTCCAACAAATTGAAAAATTAGGCTAACGGCCATCGGTTTGTGGATCGTTTGCAAGTGTAACCACCAACCATCTGATCCATGGTGTCCACTCCGGATTTGTACTTATTGTAATCGAATATTTGAAATGGCTTCTGCGCTGGTTTCGATGAGTCTACGGCGGAATTATAATGCTCCGTCGAAATGAGAACAACTATTTTTTTCTTTTTTGGCACGTAAGAGCATAGTGCGACATTATTGTTGTGGTAACCGAATAAAATACTCAATACCTCTCTTTTAGGATCCAACATCTCCTTCGGTATGCAGACTTTGTTTCTTCGCATGGTTCCTACATAAGCCAACCGTTTTGTTATCAAAATTGTGGCTAAAAACATATAACGAAAAAAAAAATGATCAGCATATATTGTTCGTCCAGAACCATTCTTTTTTTCCACCAATTGTAGAACAACGTTGCCGCACGTGCTACGTTTGCTTTTTTTCCAATAAATTATTCCTTTTAGTGGGTAATTAAAGTGGCACACCCACCCTATTTTTATGCCGTATTTGGCTGGTTTTGATGGAATAAGTATATTGAAGCGCGTGAGGCCTCGGTACGGAAACAATTGCCCCGGAACATATCGACGCTCCAAGTTGTTTATGAGCATATTTCAAACGTCTTCGATGGCGGCCGATTTACTTTCCACTAGTCGAGCGGATCTTGTATCGAATGTACTTCAGAATCTGTTTATGCCGGATGCAGACATCGTCGCCTGGTAGATAGGGTTTCCATTATTGGCCCACAACTCAGGAGCAGACTGATTATTTGACCCAAATATGCCGGCAAACAAAGTAAGGCCAATAAAAGCCTATATTTTGTTTTCAGTCACAGGTTTCGTCAACGTTCGCGGAGTCTGCTCAGACCATTGACGGCATATCTGCTGGACTTTACGATTTGTTTCACGAACAATTATGCTGACGATCTCGGGTGTTATTAAAGATATAAATATGGAAATCGGGTTTCTAACAGTGCCTGAAACAGGGCCTTCACGGCCAACAGTGACGCAGTTGTGTGCACGAGGTCTACCAGTGGCCGGCAGAGCACTTGACCAAAGCTTACCATCCTTTGATATTTAAAATCGTCGATACTGACGGCTTCAAGACCTTCAGACTTAGCTGCAGTACCCCGATAAAATTCTTCCATGTCCTCATCATCGTCATATAGACTCTCCGTTTCAATAACTAACTCTGTCTTAGCATCTGAAGCCACATCATCTAACAATGGTACGTAATCTCAACATAAAAATTATTCATAGGTCTGCACAGACCTGATTATGGCGTTTGAACCAAAATCTTAATTAAGCCAAACCCAGATCCACAATAGGTATGATTTTCTGCTCTTTGTTATACACACTTTATTCGCAAAAGGTCTGCACAGACCTGGTTATACCTCCGAGGGTTAAGCTAAAATTCTTTTTTATAAAAATATTTCAATTTTTATTTTAATATTTCGCTACATCAATGTGTAGCATTTTAAGGAAAATATTTGATTTTGTTATTTCAAAATATTTGTCATATGAAAAAGTATATGAAAAATATCTAATTTAATATTTTTCATATACTTTTTTAAATGAATATAACATAACAAACAAAAATTTATAAACATTTGGTCAATTCACAAGGTCTCTTATCAGTCATATTGTCATAAATGTCTGTAAATTTGAGCTACATTTTCAGTATCTGGTAATAAACATAAAATATTTTTTACCTTTAAAGAATTTTTAAGTTTTGCATATTTATTTAAGTTGATTTATTTGAATTAGGGTATTTTTTTCTATAATCTTTTTTTCTATAATCATTCCTCCATCAGTGCTACACCTCTCTGCTATATCGTTTGTTATAAAATTAACAAAAGAGTATTTCCTGTTGACTAATAACAGGATCAAATTATCCTAACTTGCCTTTCTTTAAATTTTGTAACGGAACATTTTCCATTCTGTTTTCACGTATAGTTCCAGTTGCATAAAATAAGACGATATGAAGAAAAAAGAATTGTCAAGATCATGTACGTTAGCAAGCAAATCTAAAACTTTTTGGGCACCAGGACATAACCTCCAAAAGAACATAACCTCCAAAATGTATAATTATACCCTTCACCATGAGTGAGTTGTTATTCAGTTTGTAATTTCTACATTTTTCATTTTCGGCCCCACAAAGTATATATATTCTGGATCGTTATATATAGCGAAGTCGATATAGCCATGTCCGTTAAAATCGAGAAAATCGGCCCACAAGTTGCTGAGATATAGGGAAAAAACGGGATTACTAAGTCATAAATATAGACAATATGGACATCTAATGACAGATATTTCAGAGTCCATTGCAACGATGAATAAGACTATAGTAATTAGGACCTACAATTGGTAAAAATCGGGAAAAATATTTTTTAACCCGAATTTTTTTTTTACCAAAAAAAATTTTTTTGTTCTAAATTTTTTCATTAAAAATTAAAAAAAAAAAATTAAAAAATATAATTGGAAAAATATTTTAAAAAAAGAATTTCGAAAAAAAAAATTTTTTTTTTAAATTTTGAGAAACAATTAAAAAAAAATAATTTTGTTACCTAAAAAAATTTAAAATTTTTATTTTAAAGTATAATTTGGTGAAGGGTATATAAGATTCGGCACAGCCGAATATAGCTCTCTTACTTGTTTTTAGCAAAAAATATATAATTTATCCAAATTAGTATAATCGGCAAGATGTAAATACCTTTTAATAGTTTTATATTGATTTCGGTTTTATAGCTTGCTTCAACATTGATAATCCCATGTCGAGTTGAGCAGACCAATAATGATTGATATGTGGTAAAGTATGATATCCAGGCAAATATAAAATTCCAATAAACCGACGCAATTTTTTTTGGCAGTAGCATTATTTTGATGCGCATAGACATTTGTAAAATCAATAATTTCCCCAATAATGGTATTATTCAAATATAGTGCAAAAATATCAAAGGGAGATTTAGGTTCCACAAAATAATATACATTAATCACACAAAAATGACCCAAGGGTAAAGATAATACGGCCTCTCAAAAATAAGAGCTTTATCTTTTTGAATTTGATTTCTTTCTTCTCTTATAATTTGGTATTTTGTCTTTACGAAAAAGTAATAAAAATAAATTACTTTTTTATTTTTTAAACATTTTTGAAAAATTACTAAAAATTTCAATTTTATTCCTTCAAGCAAAAATTCTGATTTTACTGAAAGAAAAAATAAATATTTCAAATATGTTAAAAACATATAAAATTTCCTTTCTGTTAAAACATACGGACAGCTTCTTAGATATTCATTCACAAAGTTGCTGGTCGAAAATTCGACCACCTGTCGAAAATTCGACCACCTGTCGAAAATGGGTTAAGAAATTTGATGAAATGCCGGTTATGCAAAAAATCTAAGAGTGTTTTTAGAAACGAAATCTTCGAATTGTTTGCTATACATTAGACTGGCATCTAATGTTATACATTCTAAAGGGTTTTCCGTCCCATCATCATCTAAAGCGGCCACCATATTCTTTTCAGTATCAACAGAAACTTGATCGTCAAATAAGGCGAATGCTAAAAAGTACTAAAATAACGAAGCATTTTTTAATGGTTGCAGTTCAAATTAACTCATTTACTACTTCATAATATGTTAGGTCCTTTAAAAGCTGTAGATCATTCGCCTTCAGTTAGCTTGAATTCATTTCTAAATATATAAATCTTCAAACAATAAATGGCCTTAGCCATCCATCTAGCCCGGTGAAGACTTCCAAGTGCTCTAAAAGACATTCTAGTTTCGGGAATACCTCCTAAGAATATTAATGATAGGCTTAGTAGCTCTTTGTGACTTTTTCCATTCTAGTTCCGGCAGATAATTTTAGCACTGCTTGAAGTTTATCAATCCCCATACCAAACACCAAAATTGGAAGACGTTCAACGAATTCCCTTCCGCTGATATCTTCAATCATTTGTCCATCCCAGTGATTAGTAAGTGGAACGTCAGGCTTAAACATACTACTTAAAAACTCTGACATATTTTCATGAAAGTCAATACGTTGTTTGAATGATCGCCACCAATGTATTAACTGTTTTCCTCAAATAAATTGCCGCTTTACGATTACTTAATTTTGCAACGCACATTGGGACAGAATCAAATTTTTTTGGAAATAAATCTGGGATTTCTAAACGCGTAGTCCGATTGGGATAAAATTTGACACGGGCATAGTCAAGGAGCATTTAAGTTTAAGTTATTAAAATGGATCCTTCAAATGCCACAGCCGCGGCGTCATGGGGGTTCCAAGTAGGGTACTTTCGACATGTAAAATTTTTAAACACGTGCCATGTTTTTGTTGCCCATCCGATTTCAAAGATTTTTTTATTTTTGGAAAGCGTGAAGAATAAATGTGGATCAAATTGTTCCTAATATTTGCAATCCTATTAAAATTTTGATACAAGTTTTAGTTTTAGAAACTCAGAAAAATGTAATATGCAATAAAATCTTTTTTATTTACAAAGCTCAATGAAATTTTTTAAAGTTTTTTAAATTTGTCATTCTAAATAACACAGTGTAAAAAAGCCTGTCTAAAAAACAAAGGTCATCCCGCAATTCCTAAAAATTGGAGCGAAAAAAAAAATTATATTTTTTACAATTTTACCCATAGGATCCACATTTCCGTTGGGGCTGGGAAAATACTTAGGTAATAAATAGGGAACACATCAGGGTTTGCAAAGCTGCTTTCCGTTTTCTGATCCCAGCTTTGGGGTTTTAGAATGTGGACATAGCGGCAACATATTCCAAACATAGGACATTTTTTGATACCAAAATGTTTTCCGTAAGGATGCCTTACAGAAAAATATAAAATTTGTATATGTTCTTAAAGAAAGTTTTATTTTAATAAAAAAAGATTAAAGTCACCTTTCGACCAAAAAACAGCAAAAACCTACTATTTTTGGAATTTTTAAATTGAAAATCGTTTATTTTTGGATCCATTATTGATATTGCTCTGAAATCATTTTCATAATATTGGTAATTTAGTTGTGTAACTAACACAAAAAATGTGAGTCATTCGGTTCAAACGTATGCCTATATTCTTAAAAAAGCGGACCAAACTATGACAAAATTTTTGAATTTTAATTTTGAAATGCCTATAACTTGGTAATTATAAGAGATAAATAGCACACGCAAGCATGGTTTTTTTAAGACCTAGCCGAGCGCTTTACAGAAATCCGGTGGTAAAAAAAAAAATGGCACGTGTTTAAAAATTGTACATGTCGAAGGTACCATACTTTAAGCCCTCATAGCGCCGCCCCTGGAGCATTTGTACGGTCCATTTTAATAACTTTAACTCGAATACTCCTTGTCTACACTCTCGTCAAATTTTCAAAATCACTACTAAGTCAAAATTATGTGCATTTAAAGCAAAATATTTCAAACATTAGTTTTTTTTACTATTTTTCGAAAAAAGTTAATGAAGCTATACAGAAAATAAAAAAGTTTTGAATTTCGATCACATGGGTCCATCAGGGCTGCGGCCAGAAGTCCCCAAAGTAGGACACCTCGGGTATGTTAAATTTTTAAAACGCTACTATTTCTTCGTCTGTTTTTCGATCTCTTAGAAGGTATTCGCATTTAAAAATTAAATTTTCAATATTTTTAACCACCATACTTCAGTTTTTTGCCAACAGCAGGTTCAAATACGTCTCGATTTTCTCTATTTGTTGGACTAACAACAAATGTATATTCCAAACAAAACAATAATTATTTAAAAATTGTGACTTAATCCAAAGTTATATTCATTTGAATTTAAAAATATTAAAAAAAAAATACGATTTTTCGCTACTTTTTGGGAAAAAAGTACTGATTTTCTTTTAAGTTATCTATATAAGTTTGTTTATTTGTTGGTTTGTTTGAGCATCACGCCTAAACGGCTGAATCGATTTTATTGAAATTTGGAACGTAGATAGATCCTTACTTGGAAGCGTCAATAGGCTATACATTTTTTCAATACTTGGATCAGAAAGGGATAAACAGGGGAAAACCGGTAAAATTGGTACCTTTAGTTCTTAAACAATAAATACTAAACAGCCGAACCGATTTTATTGAAATTTCCAACATAGATAGACTGTTATTTAGAAGCATTAATAGGCTATACCTTTTTTCACTACTTGGATTTTAATGTGATAAAAAGGGGAAACAAGAAATTCCGGTATTAATATATTCATTTATTTTTTTATAAAATTCTTTACCTATTTTTTTTTTTTTTGACTACGACAGGGGTAGCGAAGCGCACCGGGTCAAGCTAGTATTAAATATTTTAATTGAAAACAAATTGGAAAATTGTTGATACCAAGGGGACCAGGTCCATCCATGTAAAATTCAACTTATATTGTTCTATTTACATTTTGAATAAAAGAACGATGTCTACGTAACCAATTAAAATAAATAAATACTTTTTTCGATTGCTTTGCTGTAATATCATAAGCTCGTTCATTGCAATGTTCTATGATACACGACATTTTTTGTTTTGTTGTCTGGCGCTTAAACAAATAATGCTGATGGTGTTCCGACACAGGAACAGGCGACATATAATTGACCATGCAGGAAGCATGGATTTTCAAGCTTAATGCCACAAACACGCAATGGCTGTCCTTGAGATTTGTTAATTGTCCTTGCGAATGGCCGGTCGAAGCCATTAGGATCCGTGCTATCAAAACGTCTTCTCCTTTGTACTTTCCTTTAAGTATTGTTGCTTCGATGACGCTATTCATCAGTTTTTTTTTTACCGCAAGTCGTGTGCCATTTCAAAGACGCGGTTGGTTTATGTTTTGTAACATTATGATTTCCGATTCGACTTTCAGTTGGAGATTGTGAAGCGGTAATCCGGGTAATTCCAGCGAGTTTAAAAACTCGGTTGGATAGTAGACGACATTACCTTGGGATGTAACGGAATCCATCGATTTGTACGTCATCAATTCGACAGCAATTTCACTTTGAAACTTAAAATTCAATTCTTCGATATAAATGTTTTTCGCAGCCAATATAGAACGTGCGTTCATCCAATTGTAATTTTGTGCAATGTTTGGAAACACCTTTCGGATTTTGATTCGGGAAAATGAATGCAGCCGGTCAAAATGTCAACCGGGATTTTGCAGTTGCAAATGTCCAGCAATTGTTTGAAAAATACTTTTCCAGATTAAACGTTTTGCAGCTCGACATGCATGTTCACAGTCAATTTAAGTTTCTTAACGTGTTTCCAAAAAATGGACGACTTCAAACATGCATTAAGTTCATCGGATGGCATTGACCGTGGAATCACTAGCATTGTTTGCCGAAAATCACCTGACAACAGAATCATCGCACATCAAACCGGCTTTGATTTTTTCGTAAATCTTTCAACGTTTTGTCTAATGCCTCCAAAGGCTTCTTATGCGCCATTGTACACTCATCCCAAATGATCAGTTTGCTTTGCTGCAAATCTTTGGCCATCGCACTGTTTTTGGAAATGTTGTATGTTGGATTTTCATTGATTTGCATATTCAATGGCAACTTGAGTGCTGAATGAGCAGTCCAACAACGTAGCTGCAATTCATAATGTAACAAGTGCAATATAATTCTGTGAGCTTATCGTTGCCAAAATTAACGCGATCAAAAATTTGTCCAGTGTCAAAAAAAAATGCCTCCGTTCCATCTTTTAAAACTTTCATAAGAGTATATTTTGTTGTCGATTCAACAGTGGAACGTTTGTTCGAACTGAATCCCTCAAGGCATAGCAATCATATGTTTTTCGCTTCGCAACTCTTGATTAAATGCGTCGTGCATCGGATAATACCTTGTTCAACATCATCAAGCACATGTCCTCAATTAATTTCAAAGCCTCATTGTAAATTGTTGAGATAATTATCGAAAACAATGTTCGTATCTGATGAGCATTTGACGAAAGCATATTTCAAAAAATTTGTGCAATGTTGTAGATGGCGGTTGAACAACTCGTTGTAATACATTCCCCTCAGTAAAGTACACTCTTTGAACATTTTCCATATGTACGACTAAATGAACAACAGTTATATCGAAAAAAAGTGGGCGTGGTCAATTCTTCTTTCTGTAAAAACATAAATTAGATTACTACGAACATTTAGAAAAAATAGCCGTATTGCTGCAGCCGTTTTCCGATTTTAGATAAATCGAAAAAAGAGGGCATGGTGAATTTTCCTTACCGTATAAGCCTAAGTTCGACTAAACAAAATTTTTCCAAATCGATCCAGTCGTTCTCAATTGATACAATTACAAACGACAATTGATTTTTATTTATATAGATTCAGTATAATGTTTTTTGTGACACATGCAGCCCTACTTTTAATAAATAACAAAAACCAAGAAAATTTTGTATTTAGTTTAGAAGTATTTAAATACATCGTTTTTCGTATGGAGAAAAGTGTTGGTGGTAAATATAAAAAATAGTAAATTTCTTTCACATTAAAACAACGAAACGGTTAAATGGTAACGGTAACGCTAATTTGGACAATTTCAGAAATAATGATAATGAGCATTGTAGAAGATTCCCGAAAGATGGCGTGTGTATAAATAGTGGCAGAGGTTGCAGTCGTCAGTGAGTTTATCATAGGCGCTGTTAGAGTTAACATCAACTGTCTTGTACATTTAAGGTTGTACATTATAATGTATGTGTGCATTTCTGCGAATTGATAAATGTGTATACATTGTACAAATGTGTACATTTATAATAAATAAAGAGTTGTTACAATTTTAAACTACTAAACGGCTTTTATTTGCAATCAAAAGTATGCGGTTTATTTAAAGCAAATAAACCAACGTTTTAAAAAGGTAAAAACGTAACAGTATTTTAAATTTTGTAGATTTCAATAAACTCTATTATTCAAATCACAAATTACTATTTCTATCATTCAAATTATTTAAAAAATGTCTGTATATTTAGAGGTAACGGTTAATACGATTATATCAGCAATTGTAGTTACTCCTAAAATGTACGGGTAGTGGTAGCATAACGGTAGCCAACCTTGTAATTTATTTATGAGTTGATAAGTTTAGCACAAATTTGTTACATGTTTGGTGTAATTATCTCGCTCTCCATGTCCAGCTATATTTGGGATTCAACCCATTACCTATAATCATTTTAGAGAATTTCAGTTTTTTATTATATTTACTTTAGGAGATTTTTTTTTCTCCCTGTTGGAAGCTATCGGGAGGTCCTATATCTATTGTAACATTTTATCGAAAATATAATACATGCTTTTTTAAAAAATATGAAAATGTAAGTTATTGTTGTACTTGTTATAACAGAAATGAATTTATTTTTGTTTTTTATTGGTTTATTGTTTCCATCAAAATCTATTGTTCTTTCCGAAATCTATATCCATCCAGCCATATATACATACATGCGAATACATAAATCTATATACATACATTAGGGATGCCAAATGGGAATAAGCTTTTAAAATAATGGGATTCCAGATTAAAACGTAATTTTTGGGATTATGATTTCTTCTTTGACATTGATGGAATTCCATTATTAATTACACAAAAACACTTAGAGAACAACAATATAGCAAAATCGACAACGCACAGTGGTATAGAAAAAAAAATTGAGGGAAGTAAATCTGTTCTAAACTATTAGTCTGGTTTAAATGAAATTTCACATGCGTAAAGAGGATGTGTTATAGAGTTTAAGTCTTGAATTTGGACCTCATATACCCATTAGGGGAGCCGCCAGGGGTACCCAAAGTAGGACATTTTTAAAAGGATCCTATTTCATCCTTTATGTTCCAAATTCTAAAAAACCACATATATAGAATCTCCTCATCAAGCACTACAAAAATCTTCGTGTTTTGGTCTCCTCGGTATCAACAATTTTAAAATATTTTTCATTTAGAATATTTTATGTAAAGTTAGCTTTTCAAAAAGTATAAATTCTTTATACATCTTCTTAAAATGTATTGTAGATAAACTAAAAAGAAAAAAGTACTTTTTTATCAAAAAAAATTGCGCAAAATCGCCTATTTAAAACTTTTAAAATTCAAATGCATATAACTTTGGACTCAGTCATTATTTTTAAACAGTTATTTTTTTGTTTGACACATACATTTGTTGTAAGTCCAACAAAGGAAAAATAGAAAAATATTTGGATCCTCTGTTATAAGAAAACTGGAGTAGGGTGGGTAAAAATGTTGAAAATTTAATTTTCAAATGCGAATATCTCCTGAGCTTTATGAGATAATTGCTAGCATTTTTTGAAATCGGAACACAAACGAAGAAATATGATCGTTTTAATAATATAACATACCCGAGGAGTCCTACTTTGGTAAACAAGTTCAAAACTTAAACTCGATAACACTTCCTCTTTATGTATGTGAAATTTAATTCAAGCCGGGCTAACAGTTTAGAAGTTAAGGCTGGGTTAGCCGACCGTTGATGTAATGTAACCGTAATGTTGACTTAACGTAAGACTTTAGTACGATTATAGAACATTAAAAACGTGTCATATGTTTTTGACATAAACAAACAAAACAAAATATAGCTGGAACTATATTTGTTGTAAAAACTTTCGTTGTCCTGTACCAATAAAATCATTTGTTCGTCGTTCATATTAATTAAGATAAATTTAATACTTTTTGTTTAATTTTAAGTTCTTCTTTAATATTTTGCGCTTGTCGCTGATTGAAATGTTCAAAATTTAAACAGCTGTTTGAAGGTGTTATCAACACAATTGTTTTAAATACTGTTCAAGCGATTTTATAATTTTTTTCTGCGATTTTAAAAAGTAAACTTTGTTTGGTAATAGTATAAACCGTATTTATTTACACATAATGTTTTATCATCATTATCCATTAGGAGACAATTATAAATATTATTTATTACCTTGTCATACAGACTTTATTTATTTAAGGTCCAATAACTTAAAAATTAATTAATTAATTAGTATAAAGTACAATACAATTACTTTATACTAAGGGTCATTATTATAACTTGCCTTTTTGTTCGTAATAGTAAAAGTTGACTTTAATACTATTACGAACAAAAAGGCACCTTTTTATATTGCTTAAAGTTAACTTTTACTATTTCGAACATAAAGGCAAGTTGTAATAATGGCCCTAAGTATAGTTAATTTGTGTATACAAAATATTAATTTAATATTTTGAAACTTAAATACTTACGCCGATTATTAGTATACATTTTATAAATACTTGTATGAATTAATTTGTATAATAAGTAAATATTACCATTACATTAAGAGGTTTTGTTTTTTATTTATGTATTTAGAACACTGCAAATATTTTTAAGCGTTCTGAGCAAAATAAGTATTTTTTATACAAGTCTTAAAATCAACAAGTTGACAACACCGTTAGTAAATGTCACGTAGAAACGTAAAGAAATTCTGTTTTTAACAGGTTCAGACGTTACAGTTACGTTACATTTTTTCACTATAACTGCTTTAACCATTTTACACACAATAGAAACGATCAGCTGTTCCTTTCCGTTAAGGTTACATTACATTACGGTCGGCTAATCCACCCTTTAGTGTCAGTTTGACATCATTACAACCAGAAAACATTATTCTTCAGAACGAAATTCTATACACAGAGAAAACAGATTCATGACAGCAACCGAATTTGTTGCCAATCGAATGATTCGGTTGCATACATAGAATTTTTCGGTTCTATCAACAGAAAGTCAGTTTATAAAGAAGAATTTCGGTTATAGCAACCAAACTTTTATTACCCCTTCTAAAATTTTGTAGCTACAACTGTAAAATTCTGTCACTAACGTAGAATCTTTCGATTGGCAACAAATTCGGTTACTATCACGAATCTGTTTTCTCTGTGTATAGTTTAATAGGCACTATTTATTTATAACTAGTTACATATTAATAATAATTGAAAAAAAAAAATGGAATATAAAATGTTATTCTACAATAACGATGAACAAAAATGGAACATATGATGGATTTGGACGGATCTATTAATCTAATTGAATTAGGTACTTTAAAATAGTTTCCAATTCGGTTTTAACCGAAACCCAAACCGCGGTTTTTCAAGGCCTAAAATCGAAACCGACAATTATTCTTCGGTTTTCACTTTTAATCTATTTTCACTACAAAAATTCAAAATTTAGAAATGAGAAACAAACTTTTTCATCCAATATCTCTAAACACAGATCGGTAAAAATATCTTAAGATTTGTTTAAATTTTTTAAATTGTATTACAATAGTTGCGTTAGATGATGTAGCAGACTACCTTTCGCAGGCTAAATAATGCAAAATTTTTGTAACAAAGTCCTAGCTATTTTCAAATAACCGATAAAAGTATGGAGTACTATCTGACCGGTGCGCTTCGCCACATCAATTGGAATATAGAAATAGTACTATTAAGTCACACTTTGTAAATTAATACTAATTCAGAAAAAACATGTCTCTAGTTGCATGTTTATTGATTCATTGTAATGTGGATTTTAGCTCATTCTAAAAGTATTATTAGAATAAAAACAGTACCATAAAGACCCACATTTTGTATTTCTACTCAGCATCATGAATGTTTAATTTCATATTTCTGTGTCCATTATTATAGAAAATACAAAAGAAAGCTAAGACTATAATCACCTTTCGTGAATTCTAACTCATTCAGAATCATTTGTGCTTAATTTTAAGGTTTATTATTATAAAATATTCAAAAAGTACGAGTAACATTAATTATCCGTTTTGAATTCGAGTTTCAAGGTCCATAGTTATAAAATATTCAAAAAGTACTACTAGTTCGAAAAAGTACCTGCAATTTCCTTTTTTATATTCTAACTCAGTCAGGATCATGTGTGTTTAATTTCTTGCTTATAGGTTCATTATTATAGACATTTTAATAATAGTTTCTGTTACCTCAATATCATTATGCCCTCTATACTTGATTCTTTCTTTACTCAGAAGCATATCAGCTAACTATTATGTATACATATAAGTAAAATAATTTATTATAATAAAAAGTACCATTAGAAGAAAAAGTAAAAATTTTCCACACCTAAACCACTGTCAAGTTTGAAATTTCAAAGTAATTTCCCGATTCTACGTTCAATATTATAGAAAATTCATTTTGAAGAACAAAAAAGTACTCCTTAGTTTGTTTTAGTTTTCCATTTTTGGTATCATAATACAATTGAGCACACTATTCTTGATTATTTCTTTACGGAGAAGCATATTACCCAACTTTAACTAATTTAATATATTTCCTTTATCCTCTTAAACACTCGTCAAATTAGAACTTTAAATTTGTTTAGCAGTTCCTATATTATCAACTGATTTAATAGTTAATAAATTATCACAAAACCGAACCGAAACCGATCGGTTTTAAATTTTTTAAAACCGAAACCGCGGTTTTGAAATTCTTCGGTTTTTTGGAAACTCTACTTTAAAACCATCTGAAATGTTGTGTTCATTGAAAAAAATCGATCCATTTTCAAAATATTGTTTAGGAAGATTCATCGTGGGCAAGTATGACAATTTCGAATAAAAAATATGATGTAGAAACTAGTTTTAGAAGCGTTCTTCAAAAGCTGTGTTAGTTATATATCGATTCCATAGAACTTGTTCCAAAGGTGGCAATATCAAACAAAAATCATTAGCTGTAACTTCAAACTAGAAAGTGTACTACCTAGTATATGCATGCATTCTGGAACTAGTGGAATTAATACCATTTCGGCTAGGTATAATTAATTTATAAACAACAAAATATATTTTATGTGAGAGAGAAAAAAATGTTAACAAAAATATATGTAAGTACATAATTCACCTTCTCAAGAAAAAGTTTTTACCTTGTTTGACCCACACCTAGACTTTTTGTTTGTACAAGCAATCAATAGTGGTCCTTATATGGGAACTATGTAAAATTATAGACCTATCGGTGTTATATTTCGTAGTGCGAGTTCAGCTTATATAAAACTTATTTTTGCTGAATTTAGTTTGGATATATATACTTATAATTGACATATTTATGAGAACTTAACTATTTTCAGATAAGGCGCTGTATGGCGGCTAGGTGAAATAATGGACCGATTCTAACCAAATTCAATATGCATTGTACTTAGGGCAAATTTTGTCGAATTATCTTTGAAATTGCCATCTGTAGTTTCATTATAAGGTCTACATGGACGGACGGACATCGCTTAATCGACACAGAAATTATGAGCAGATTGGTATACTTTAAGGTGGGTGTTGGAATAATATTTTGAGCAATATAAAACAATATAAGAACATGTTTAAAAATTAAAATAATTCATAATGTACTCGTATTCGTAACATGGCTATTTTGCTTCCCATAGACAAACCGTGGTCAAGGACACTGTTTACAAGTACAGAGATTTATAAATCACGTTCACTGAGATCGACATTCTGCAAAAATAACGAAATCGCTAATCTGTAGTATGCAGAGCTAGCAGTTGGCTACCATGATGATCTCCAGAGATATTAAAACATACGTTTTTTGCTATTGGGAAATTCTGGACTCCAATACCTAAAAATGTCGAGATTTTAGCAATTGGCATCTCTAATGCATATGTTCATCCTATGCTTTTTGAAATTTATTAAACCTGAGTTTGATAAGATATACAGACCCATACACAAACGCACTAAAACATACATACATAGTACAGTGTGCAACGATAGGTAGATGTTGCAGGAATATCACTCCTTTTTTATGTATTCACAAAATCATACACACACACATAGTTCAATTAAGCACAATATGTATGGTTTTTTTGAAACTCGTACAATTTTTTCTCATACATTTTATGTCAAAGCATCCAATGGTCGACCTATATATTTAACCTTAATCCGATTATATACCTATACATATCTATATGCTGTATGCATACATAGTGCATATATATGTAGGTATATGCATATGTATATCAAAAGTATACATGAATGGAATCTACATATGTACATTAGGGGTGGTCATTTGTATGGAGAAAAAATAAGGCGTCAATGTTCCTAAATAAAATATAAGTTTAGTGCTCTTTACGCTTAATTAGATCTCACATTTTTTGAAAAAAATCGCCAAAAATCCATTTATTATCCGAGTGAGCGTTTTTTTTTTTTTTTCAAAAAAGTCCCAATATTATTTATTTTTTATAATACCCAGAGCGCGTAAAGTAAAATTTGGCTCACTTAAGCGTACATAGTCCCCCCAGACCTATCTAAACTTGTCCAATTTTGAAAAATAAAAATATTTTAAGTTTGAGTGAAAAATTATAAAAATGCAAAGCACCGATCCTCGAAAAAGCTCCATAATTGTATAGCTCTATATGTTGCTGAATTACATGCAAAGTTTTTTTATACCCTCACCACCACAAGTGGTGAAAGGGGTATATATAAGTTTGTCATTCCGTGTGTAACATTGAGAAATATTCATTTCAGACCCAACAAAGTATTTATATTATTGATCCTTATGAAATTCTAAGTCGATTTAGCAATGTCCGTCTGTCTGTCCGTCTGTCTGTGTAAAACGTCCAAAATACATTAGCAAAATTAATGAAGTGTATACCAAAATGTTTATAATTTTTCTAAGCAGTTTGGTATTGAAAATCAGCAAAATCGAATTGGTAGAACCAGGGTTATGGATCAAAATGTAAGACAACCTCCAACAATTTTGATAATTTTAACATGATTTTTGTGACTTTGGGTAAATTCATTGAAGAGAATACCATGAAATTTTGCACACATTATTTATATGATAAAAGGAGAAATTCTGTTGAAAATGGAAAGAATCGGTACCGTGAAATAGCTCCCAAATGAAATAACTCCCCACGAAAAAATGAAATAACACCCAACAAATTTTTCATACAACTTGGGACTTATTTCATTATGAAACAACTCCTAACGCGTAGGGTGTTATTTCATAATTTTTTGTTGGGAGTTATTTCATAATGAAATAACACCCAATGAAACAACTGCCAATGAAATTTTTGTTGGGTTTTATTTCATTTAACTTTGGGAATTAGGAGTAATTTCACTGTATTGGGAGTTATTTCATTTTTGTAATTTTTAAAGTGTATTAAAAACCGGCATCGCACACTATAAACTTTTTGCATTGCCGGCCTTCGGCCGGGCGCTAAGGTTTTCTCCTCTGGGGTGTATCAAAAACCGGCTTCGCTCAGAAAATATTATCTTTGCATTGTCGGCCTTTGTCAGGTCGCAACGATTTCTTACTCTGGTGCGAAGTGAAAATCTGCTTTCAGAAATACCTTTCTGCAATGAAAGAAATCTTTTCTGAGCGAAGCCAGATTTTGATACACCTCAGAGGAGAAAACCTTAGCGCCCGGCCGAAGGCCGGCAATGCAAAAAACTTTTCTGAGCGAAGCCAGTTTTTGATACACCCCAGAGGAGAAAACCTTTGCGCTACGCCATAGGCCCTCAATGCAAGAATAATAACACGAGCGAAGAATAATACCAGTTCTGTATTTCATTGGGAGTTAGATTACATTATTATTTCATTTCTATTAGAATTTATTTTATTGGGAGTTATTTCGCTTTTTTTGGGACTAATATTTTTAAAATTATGAAACCGCCGATTATTGGGAGTTATTTCATTTTACCCTTTGGTAGTTATTTCATTTTTCAAGTTTGGAAATTATTTCATTTTTGATGGGATTTAATTCATTGGGAGTTATTTCATTGGGAGTTATTTCATTTGGGAGTTATTTCACGGTACCGAAAGAATCGGTTCATAATTTCTCGTAGGCCCTATACAAATTTCTTCCCGAAATATGGTGCTATGGTATATAAATGCCCATAGTACTAGTTTGTCCGTTGTGATCATTGTAGTAGGGTTCTATAGTTGAAACAAAAAGTCGACTTTTCGAACTTTCGACTTTTTTCGATTTTTAAAAAGTCGACTTTTCGAACTTTCGACTTTTGGTAATTTATGAAAAGTCGACTTTTTGAACTTTCGACTTTTTAGTTAAATCGACTTTTTTCGTCTTTTCGACTTTTTTCGACTTTTTTCCACTTTTTACCATTTTTTGTAAAAAATACATGGTTTCTGCATTTATTGATGCGCCTTGTGTAATGTTTAGAACAATCGAACAATTGACTTATAGAACCCTACATTGTAGAAGATTCACGATAGATGGCGTGTGTATAAATGGTGGCAGAGGTGGCAGTCGTGAGTTGAGGTCATCATTGGCGCTGTTAGAGTTAACATAAGAGTTTTACATTATAAAGTGTGTGTTCATTTCTGCGAATTGATAAACTTGTATAAGGACACTGAGTGATTATTGGAACTGTTGTTCTAGTAGATTTTAAATAAATCAGGGCATACTTAGAAAGGCTGCGATGAAACAGCTGATTATTTTTTATATTCAGTGGCTTAGGCTTGTTGTTGCGAAAAATACATCAAACTCAAAAGCAACAACAACAGCAGGCAACTTTGACAGTTCTCTTATCTTTTAACATAGACAAAATATATGTTGTTTTTGTATTGTTGTAGTGATGCAGTCACCTTTCTAAGTGTGCCCGGAAATAAATAAAGAGTTGTTACAATTTTAAACTACTAAAACCGCTTTTATTTGCAATCAAAAGTATCCGGTTAATTTAATGGAAATGAACCCCGTTTTTAAAAGGTAAAAACGTAACAATACATTTATAAAGAAACAAATTTGTTGATGAATACTGATGATGTTTATTTATGTTTAAAAAGTTAAAAATTGCATTGTTACCTAAATAGTGTTTTAAATCATTGAAACCATTTTTGATTTAATTTACAAATCTTTCTTAAAATTACAAAAGTGGCAACGCTAAAACAAATTTTATTTGCACAACTCTCAAGCTAGTAATTCTTTTCCTATTCAATCTTTCATGAAACCACATTTAAATTTAAAGTGTTAAAGTTTTCAATTACAGGTTTTTATAAAGTATGCTTTAATAAATATATTAGATATTTTTTTTTAATAAATGTGAAAACCATTTCTCAAAAGGTAATTAAATATGGGATCTTGGAATGCGCCGTCAAGATCAACGGTTGGGCGTTTCGCTCTCCAGCTACATCAAGAGAACAAAATGTGAATTTTCATGGTTGAGGATAGTAATTTAGTTTTTTTTTTTTTTTTTGCTGATCCATAATAGGGGTTCTAGTAACATCAAATTCAAAAGAGATCAACATCCGGTCCATTTAGTTATAGGTTTTTAGGGAGTCTATAATATTATTTATGTGATACTAATTATATCCTTTATGGTAAGAGAGATTTAAGAGATCAAAAATCACCACACATAGAAAAAAAATTGTTTTGCATAGTTACTGTAACCATTTTAACATTTGTGCATGTTTACTGTAACAATCTGAACATTTTAACAATATTATAGTCACAGTAACTATATGATTGTGGTAACAATAATATGGTTAATTTACGATTCACATGATTGTATCAAACATAGGAACATGAGGAACTTACCATATTATGTTGCTCTCGGCTTATGGATATCATAATCTGAGAACAACAAATTATGATAAAATTATTCATCATATAAATGCTGGCAAGTTGGATAAAGTCGACCTTTTTATCGGAAAATTGTGTTCAGCGACGAAACTCATTTCTGGTTGAATGGTGTGAAGACTAAGCAGAAGCATTGCAAGAACTGCCAACGCATCCCGAAAAATGCACTGTTTGGTGTGAATTATGGTCCGGTGGCATCGTTGGACCGTAGTATTTCAAAGACTACGAAGGCAGGAACGTTACTGTGAATGTCGAGCGCTACCGTGCGATGATTTAAATTTTTTTTGCCCAAAATGGAAGATCTGGACATTTGGTTTCTACAAGACGGTGCCACATGCAACACAGCACGCGAAACAATGGCCCAATTGAGAGGCTAGCTGTTGGCCGCCTAGATTTAACGCCTTTGTGGGGTTATGTCAAGACTCATGTCTATAGTGGCAAGGAATTACATGTAATGTGTAATTGAGCAATAACACATTACAATTACATATCATTTATGTTAATTGTGTTCAATTAAAAATTACTTAGTGTTGGTCAGTAGGAATGCAATTAAATGTAAAGTAATTTAATTACTTTTTATTAAGTTACATGCAGTGTTGTATCATTTACAATTATAGTAATTCTAATTGAACTATTTCAAATACAATTGCTGTTAATTTAAATTGAAAAATGTCAATTACAATTGCAAATAATTTAAAATTATCAATTTCAATTACATCCCCAACCTGGAAAATAGGTTTTTAAAAATTCAAATAAAATTCGATCTATAGTGAATTTCGGAAAACAGAAAAACATATCTGTGTGATATTAAATAACATAATAATTGAAATTAATTATTTTGAATAATTGTATGTAAAATTTAAAATACTTAAAATTTTTGCAAAAAATTACAAAAGTTCGAATATTTTTAAATTTACTTTAATTTTAGATATAATAATTTTATAATAAGTACCTTTAACAGACCAGGCAATATTTGCTTTGTAATATAATTATTTTGGCCTTTTTAGGCTTTGTATTACAAATAAATGAAATACAATTAAATTAAAATGACCTTTATCATGGTATCAATAGTTTATATGATACATTTTGCTTGAAATATGAAAAGAATCATCAAATCATCCTTTCCTTATCTTATAATAAATTAAACTTTAATTTTAGTTGGGAACATATAGAACTTTTTTTTTTTTGGGTCATTCTAATGTACATATGTATATTGATGCATCGGATATTTTTGGGTGAATTTGTGGTGATATATAAAAGAAAAAGAAGAATGGTCGCTTAAAAATACTTTACTCTTTTGAATCCTTAGTAAACTACACCCTGCAGTTTTAAGATTGTTGTTAAATAACAAGTACATACTTGTAATTAATTTCGCCGATGAATTATAATAATCACCCATATTCTACATTTCGATTGCGTTCCCGCATTCAGTTACGCATAAATCGAAAAAAGGTATTCCAATCAAAAACGAAAGCAAAAGAAGAAGACGGGGTATTCAATCTAGCTGTTACTATGAAACGCATGAAATTGAAATAGAAAAAATTAGAAAACAGTGATAAATAAAAAAAAATTAAAAAACATAAACTAATAAAACCAACTTAAGTAATAAAAGAAAAAGAAGAATCCGATAGTGCTTCAGCTGATATTTATTTTTTAACAGAGAAAATGGAATCGGTAGAAGCAGCGTTGTTGTTGAGAGAGTATAACAACGTCTTCCGGAATACAGATTTAAGTCTTGAAAAGCAGAAATTGATAGATAGTTGCAAACCATTCGAGATAAGTGATCAATTGTATTATCTAATGTTTCTTTTTATACCCTCCACCACCGCAAGTGGTCCTTATGAAATTCAAAGTTGATTGAGCAATGTCCGTCTGTCTCTGTAAAACACATAAACAAAATTAATGAAATGTATATCAAAATGTTTATAATTTTTCTAAGTAATTTGGTATTGAAAATCAGCAAAATAGAATTGGTAGAACCAGGGGTATGGATCAAAATCTAAGACAACCTCCAAAAATTTTGATAATTTTCACATGATTATTTTGACTTTGGGTAAATTCAGAGAATACCATGCAATTTTGCACTCATTATTTATATGATAAAAGGGCAAATTCTGTTGAAAATGGAAAGAATCAGTTCAAAATAAATGCCCATAGAATTGCAGTATCCATACTAAATTCAGCGCAACTAAGTTTCGTGCAAACAGAAATCGAGAGACCAATTTTTTTTGGATCGGGCACTATTTCCTAATAGCCACCATATAAAGTTTACTTCCGAAAAGCACTTAAATACACATAAATTTCTTATATATATCGGTATCGACATGCATAATCCCCATGCACATGAAAATCGCTCTAGGGAATTTCATGAAGATCGGCCCATAATTGGTTGTAGCTCCCATATAAGGACCACTTCCAAAAAACACATTAATTTTCATAAATATCTGAAAAATATCGTTATCGAATTAAAATTTTACAGAGATCGTTAGTATTAATTCAGAAATGATACTACCAGATTGTGTGAATATCGGTTCATATTTGACCATAGCATATAAGGTCCATTTCCGAAAATTACTTAAATACTAATAAATCTCTTATAAAAGCTTCTATCTGGTTAAAATTTCAAATAAATATTTCCCATATATGAAAATTGATGTGTTGAATTTTATGAAGATCGGCTCACATCCGGAAAATTTATTAGAACAGAACAAGAATATACTTTTAAAGTTTGACTAAATATATTTGTTTACCCGTTTTTATACTCTTTTACTTCACTTGTGGTGAATAAGGAAAAAGTTGAGCCAACCGGTAATGTTAACCAATTATTAAGTATACAAATTGTTAAATAGTACATTTTATTCCTATTATAAAATTATAGACTCTGTTGGAAATGGTAGGAATATGTTGTTATTTCAATTATAAATTGCTGAATTAGATAATATTTGATATACATTTGAAATAAAATATCTTCTGCGAAAACTACTTTTTCTAACAATATATAAAATACTACTATACTACTATATTTTTTATAAACTTTTATTTTGTTTAAAAAAGTGGTTTTATTGAAGAAAGTACATAATTTGTATATAGTCCAAAATGTGTATTATATCAGGATTCATCTATAATCCATAAAGTGGCTTAAAAAAAAATTCGGTGGTAGACCTTATTCGGTTATAGTCCACAAAAATTGTGCAACTGTATTTGAAGACTATACGCGAAAACTGTTATATTACATTAACATTCTACCAATCTTCATAATCGGAGCTAAGTACCAATAACAAACACTGAATATGGATATTATAGTATTTATACCAATGTAATTTCTATAATTTTCATATAATTTAGGTGGAGGGTATTTAAGATTCGGCATAGCCGAATATAGCACTCTAACTTGTTAATTGTTACCGTGTGAAATAATTATTTAACTTTTATAGATTCAAAAAAAGCTCTGGGATAAATAAAGACGCGTTTATGTATGTATTAGACACTTTTACACAAGATGCGTGGTGAAATACATTAACATCTTTATCTCCACTTGACCCAGTTATATCTGCTTTTATATTCTTCGCTAAAGGTAGCTATGGAATTGGTTTAGATTGTACCGTTGAAATGGCTCAATCCACAGTGTCAAAGTCGTTGTCTTCTTTCCTTGGCATAATGCAGCCAAAGTTTTTTACCTGAAATAAATTAAATACAATTTTTAAATTTATTTAAAACTAATAAAAATGAGTTTCAATTACGAAATTGATTATATTAATTAAAAAAATATTTGATTTTGCTCCAATCATCAAAATGATACTATATTAATTAAATTGAAATTAAATATTTTAATTGAAAAAAATCCAATTAAAACAGTATTAAATATAGTAATTGAATTCCTTTACAAATTTCAATTAAATTTTTAACTGAATCAATTAAGTATGCAATTGAAATTTTGCATTAATCCAATAAAATATTAATTAATACAATTGTGCAATTAATTGGCAATTTTTTAATTTTATCTATTTTTTATTTGATTTATTTTACATATATACACATATATTAACATTTAAAAGATGAAAATTAATTTACGTGTAATGTATGTAATGTAATGCACAATATCTATTGTATTTAATGAATTGTATGTATGTAAGTGTAGGTTACATAAATTAAATCTTATTTTGTATTTATAATCTATCTATGTATCTATCCGTAAAATCTGTCATCTCCCAAGCGATTAGCATTGACATCGATTTGACTAGAAATGTGAAACCAATATTAGAATTAAATATTATACAAAATTTAATTTAAATTTAATGTACTCACCTCTAAACATTATATTGGAACGCAATTGCTCCACAAGTCCTTAAAAACCAAAGCATCGATTTGTCTAGAAAATGTGAAATAATACGAGTAACATACAATATTGAAAAATATAACCATTATATTATATGTATACTCACTCACCTCTTTTATTTTATATTTTTCAAAAACTGTCATATTTATATTTTGTTTTAGTTTCATTTGTTTCTCCAGCAAATATTTTTATATTTGATTATAAAAAGTATTGAATCAATTAAAATTGTTATTCTATTAAAATTTTAAATTAATACAATTTTTATTAAAAAAAAAGTATCAATAATTTTTTCTGTGAGTCGACCGGGGCTTCTCTCGTTAGCTATTTTCTAATGTTAGTTCTTCAATATATTAAAAATTTAAACTTCCGAATTTTAAAATTTTTTTCTTTAAAAACCATCACCTGAACAAAAACAAAAATCACCCAGATCGCTCCAGCCGTTCTCACGTGATGCCATTACATAAATGGACCATTTCATTTTTATATTTAAAGACGAATCAAATTTATAGTTAACAAAACATTTATTGCATTTTATACTTACTTTTTTTTAAATTTCTCTTTTTGTTATACAAAAACCAACTTAGACAAACCCCAGCAATAATTTTGTGAATTTTGGTAATGGCAACAAGTTACCTAGTTATTTTGTAATGAGTGGTGGTTACCCAGCAAATTTATTATTATTTTTGCTTCTAGTCAAATTTATGGATTCATAATCAACAACATACAGAAAATTATAAAATCTTGTCGTTTTGTAATATATTTTTTGCACTGCCTTGTCAACTTTTCTATAACCAAATACCGGAGAACACTACAAGATGAAGGTAATTACTGTGAGTTATATGTTTTGGAGCCATTAATGAGACTAGCGGAAATGAAATGATATACATATTATGCAATAAAAGTTTTGTTTATAAATCGTTTTTAATGAAGTTTTACACTTATATAGAAACTTTTGATTGAAATACAAAGAAATTAGTGAATTGTTTTCGACAATCCCACAATTCCCAAAAAACTTTTAAAAAATCCCAAAATTGTGATTTTTTTGATTTTTTGATCTATTGAATACACCAAGCTCGGGGCTATAAAATCCCTTTACACAATGTTGAAGAACATATTGGGACATACAAAGCTGGTCTTAGTTTTTTGAAAGCAGCTCTGCGATTTCAGAAAATGTTGTCTAAAGTTGAAATTTACATAAAAAATAGCACTACTTTGGATGGTTTTGGACATCATCTTCATATTTTCTGTATAATTTAAAATTATTGTAAATACAGTGAGACCTCGATAATCCCTAATGGTCGGGACCGGGAGCACTCTGGATAATCAATTTTAACTATTAATTAAGTACCAAGTTTTAGTAGTTTTTTAATGATGACAGTTTTTCGATGACATTTAAAGCTCCATATTGCACACTGATCCATCGGTTTGATCGAAGTCGTTCAATTTGGTGTGAAAAATTTCACAATAACGTTTTCAGCATTGAAATCCTGCACGTCTGGATGTTGTCGAATGGCGGAATGATTTTACTATAATCTTTTAGACCGATATTCTTAAAATTCTCTCCCACTTCTGGTACCAATCTCATGGACATTTTTTAAAGCTCTTTCCAATAACTATTGCTTTGCACTTGTGTGTACCATCAGCATTAACGCAAACTGATGAGGTTAGTCTCTCCTTTAAGACCTTGTGTCATTCTATGAAATGTTCATTATGGGAAGCCAAACTTCTCTCAAGTAAATACTTTATTTTCTTTGATTTGAATTCATTTAATTTTTCCCCAAAAATTGCGACAGCTAATCGCTGAATATTTTTTTTGCATTATTAATAAATTTTTTGTTAATCCAAAAAAGATATTTTAAGAAAATCGAGAAAGAATTGATCCGTTATTAGCAAAAAAGCAGAGAAAAATAAAATTTTATTTTTCAAATCCGAATAACTCGTAAACTATAAGAGATAATATATGGCTAAAGCAATATTTTTTGTAGATTCCATATATATTAAAATCTTTCAAATCGGATCGCAAACAAAAACTTGGCATCATATTTAGTTTTTGATATACCCGAGATGCCCTACATTTGTAAGCGGGACCCATGAATTTTTTCAAATCGCGAACAAAAATGACTAGTGTTTCAGTCAAATAATAAGTAGTTATCACTTTGCTCCAATATTACTTGCTGACTTCCTAGGTAAGTAAAGTTTTTGTTGGGGCGTAACAAAGATCGAAATGCAGAATACATAAAATAGAAAAGAAAAATTTTAAACGAATCAGAACCAAAGTTGTCAAACGGAAAAAATTACGATTCGAATCGATAAGCAGAATAAGGGTGAATATTCTCACAAAATCGCTATTGCGGATGACGCCGGTATAAAAATTGATGCATCGACAACAATAAGCATCAGTTGATTGTATCAACATCGATAAATATCTTAATATCACTTATATACATATCGCACTGGATCGTCTAAAGAGAGTCAACTCAAAATTTAAAAATTTTCAGTAGAGGCAAAAAACTGTTTTTGTTTTTAACACAACAATGAAAGTTGAAGATTTTTACATGTAATGTAATGATGTAAGATTTTTACAGTGGATAGATATAACCACTGTACACCAATTTCTTGCAAAAACTGAAAGCTGAAACATTTTTAATGACTCTCTTTAGAGAAACCAGTGCGATATATCAGATTTATAATATTCAAGTTGTACAATCAGAATAATCCTAATTAAAATAATTTGGAAAACATTAAATACTAAATAATGAATAAAACAATTAAAACTAAGTATAATTTAATACCCTAATAAAGTACCGACTAGATACTGCAATGTTTATAACAGCAGTTTATAAAACTGCAGGGTAGTTCAAAAAAAGCATTTGATTTACACACAAACATTCTACTATGTATGTGAATAAAAATTTAATTTCATTAATTCTTCTGGCACCTGCATCACTAAACAAAAGCCTTCATTGTTTTAATGAAATAATGTATGTATGTATTTATATACATATGGATTATAGTTGTAAAATGTGGGTACTTTTCACTATTCAATACTATACTAAATACATTTTTTTGGGAACTTGATACTACTCAATACTTTTTAAGACTTTAGTTAACATTTAAAAAAATCTTAGTTTATAAACCGAGTTGTACTTTATTGCTAAAAACAATTCGGTTTTTTTCTTATTGTACTGAATTGATAAAGCTTCTTGTTGTTTTAACTTTTTCATTTTCCAAAATATTGTGTCATAAAATTCCAAAAAATTCATTAAGTTTAAAACAAAAATACGTTCATCTTCATAGACTTGATAGGTTTGATTCTTAAGATGATACATTACTCATTGACATTTAAAATGTGCTCTTGTTTATTTTATTTCAAAGTTCAATGCTACATAATGTTCGTTTCAAAAAAACGATGTTTCAAAAGTTTTCCGTTTAACAAATGTTACAGTTGACGATCAAAAAGTCAGAAAATTTACAAACTTTATACCTTCGCTATTTGCAACATATGTTAAAGTTTTTCAAATTTGTATACATACACACGCCAAATTACAGTAAATAATTAGATTTAAAACTTGCCAAAATTTGAGAATGAAATAAACACACATATTAGGGTTCATAAAATTCCGGACTTCTATTTCCGGGAAATTTTTAATCTATATAAATAAAAATCAATTGTCGTTCGTTGGTAATTGCATCAGTTGAGAACGGCTAGACCGATTTGGACAATTTTTTTACTGAAATGTTCGTCATAGTCCAACTTAGGTTTTTACGGAAAGAAAAATTGACCACGCCCACTTTTACGCCCACTTTTTTCCATTTATCTAAAATCGGAAAACGGCTGCACCGATATGGCTAATCTTTTATTTAAATGATCGTAGTAATCTAATTTAAGTTTTTACTGAAAGAAAAATTTACCACGCCCACTTTTACGCCCACTTTTTTCCATTTATCTAAAATCGGAAAACGGCTGCACCGATATGGCTAATCTTTTATTTAAATGATCGTAGTAATCTAATTTAAGTTTTTACTGAAAGAAAAATTTACCACGCCCACTTTTACGCCCACTTTTTTCGATTTATCTAAAATCGGAAAACGGCTGCACCGATTTGTCAAATTCTCCTTATTTTTCGGCTTATTTGTAAGTAAAGTTTTTGCTGGGATATTCTTATGTTGTAAATAACTCATTTGTTATTACTTTTGTATTGTTTCGCGATTTGTCCGAAAATACCGTTACTTTTTTATTTACATTCCAATCCAATTTATTTGTGCAAATGTTGATTGACTGCTTATTGTCAAATTGTTGATCAAATTAATCGGTGGACGAAAAATAAAATAAGTGCAATTGTTAATTGTGAATTAAAAAAAGTTTAAAGTGTTTCTAAAAAAGTTAACTAACGGTGATAAGTTTTTTTTTGAATTAAGATTCCATTGCAATCAATTCATTAATTGAAATAAGTTAAATCGTGTTACCTCAAACAAATTTATAGATTAACCTACTATAGACTGTGGGTTTTGAAGTTATAAACGGTTAAAAGGTAAGAGCAAAGTCAATAAATTCTATCGCATTGTAATGCCGCCAATAAGAAGGAGCAATTTAGGTCGCAGAACTCGCAATGCTTCAAATCAAGCGTATTTTCGATCTAATCAAACTGCGGAACAACTCGAAGAGCGAAATGAAATTGAACGAAATCGATTATCACAAACACGTTCTGCACGTACACAAGAAGAAAGAGAATATGCAAACGAAGTAGATATGCATCGAATGAGACACAATCGTTCTATAGAATCCAACCGAGTGATAATTAATTCAAATGTACGTGCAAGAAGAGAAACAAATGTTGCGTTAAATACTCATCGAGCTGCATTTCATTACAACAGGACAGTCGATTACAGTGCAGACCATTCCGTTGCTATTGGTTCGATGAGCGTTGTGTGCCCACATTGTAAGGCATTGAAATATAAAAATGAAACTCCTGGATTGTGTTGCGCAAGTGGCAAAGTGAAATTGACACCGTTGATTCCACCACCAGAGCCATTGCTCTCATTGGTTTCTGGAACAGGAGCTCATTCCAAGCATTTCCTAACACAAATCCAGAACTACAACAATTGTTTCCAAATGACTTCATTTGGCGCAACAAATGTGATTCGGGATAATTTCATGCCTACTTTCAAGGTAATTTCACCACTTACAGCATTTTATTTTGTTTTCTTATGTAAATTAAACATTACAGATTCAAGGTCAAATATATCATCGAGCAGGTTCGCTTTTGCCAGTTCCGGGAGCTGACTATAAATTTCTGCAGATTTACTTCATGGGCAATGCTCCACAAGAAGTAGAACAGCGTTGTGCATACAACAGTTCGGTAAAAAGACCAATTGTTGAGCAACTGCAAACTTTTTTCCATCAACACAATCAATTGATTGCATTGTTCAAAACCGCACTAGACCGCATGCCCTCTGATAATCACAAAATTGTTATCAGAGCCGATAAGACTCCTACGGGAGAACACGCAAGACGTTTCAATGCACCAACAATTGATGATGTCGCCATTGTCGTCGTTGGTGAAAATTTTAATCACGTGATATCGTTCTACATCGACGAAATAATCAGCAGCAGCGTGTGTACGAAACTCACCGATCATATGATGCGTTACAATATCCAATCATATTTTGGCAAGGTGAAGACGGTTATCATTTCTCGATCAAAATGATAAATCCGCTTACAGGTGAATATCAAATCTATATTTTTTCTATTATAAGATCAATTAATTTTATTGACGCGAAAATTAATGTACAGGCGCTGAAACAAACAAAAAAGTAAGTTCAATGAACTATTATGCATTTCGACTGATGGTTCGTGAAAATGAGGACAATCACATATTGAAATGTCGTCGTCTTTTCCACCAATATGCTGTCGATATGTATGTAAAAATAGAAACAGAAAGATTGACATTCATTAGATTGAACCAGAAAAAACTGCGTTCCGAAGAGTACATACACCTTCGAGATGCCATAAATGTGGACGGGAACGCACACAATATCGGCCGGATGACGATTCTCCCAGCAACGTACGTCGGAAGTCCTCGCCATATGCATGAATATGCTCAGGATGCTATAACCTACGTTCGACACTACGGTACAGCAGATTTATTCATAACTTTCACTTGCAATCCACAGTGGATAGAAATTCGGCAAGAATTATTCCCTGGCCAATCACCCATCGATCGCCATGACGTCACCGCGAGAGTCTTCAAACAAAAATTAAAATCACTGATGGATTTCATTGTGAAGTATCGCGTGTTCGGCGAGACGCGCTGCTGGATGTATTCAGTAGAGTGGCAAAAACGCGGACTACCACACGCGCATATCCTCATTTGGTTGATTGAGAAGATAAGACCGAATGAAATCGATGATGTGATATCAGCTGAAATTCCTGATGAAGTAGAAGATCCAGGCTTGCACGAGGTTGTTACTAAAAACATGATTCATGGTCCCTGTGGATCATTAAATATCCTTTCTCCGTGTATGGTCGACGGCAAATGTTCGAAGCGTTATCCAAGGCCATTAGTAGCTGAAACAATTACCGGAAATGATGGTTACCCACTGTATCGTCGCCGTTCAATTGCTGACAATGGAAGATCAACAATGGTGAAAGTGAATCAGCAGGACATTCAAATTGATAACCGTTGGATTGTTCCGTATTCGCCACTACTCTCCAAAACATTCAAAGCACATATCAACGTCGAATCTTGCCATTCCGTGAAATCCATCAAATACATCTGCAAATATGTGACCAAAGGTAGTGACATGGCTGTGATTGGAGTTAGTGCGGAGAATTCCATCGATGAAGTCACTCAATTTCAAATGGGCCGCTATGTTAGTAGTAACGAAGCAATTTGGCGCATTTTTTCATTTAGCATTCATGAAAGACATCCTTCTGTTATTCATTTAGCCGTACATTTGGAAAATGGTCAAAGAGTGTACTTTACTGAGGAGAATGTATTACAACGAGTTGATCGACCGCCACCTACAACATTGACCAGATTTTTTGAAATGTGCAGGAACGATGAATTTGCCCGAACGTTACTATACTCCGAAATGCCAAGATATTATACTTGGAATCAATCGACAAAGAAATTTCAACGACGGAAACAAGGAAATCCTGTTCCAGGTTTCCCCAATTTATTTTCCACCAACGCATTAGGTCGTATTTACACAGTTCATCCAAGAAACGATGAGTGTTTCTATTTGCGTTTGCTATTAGTCAACGTTCGTGGCCCAACATCATTCCAAGATTTGAGAACTATAAATGGTGAATTGTGTGACACGTATAGAGAAGCATGTCAACGCTTGCGATTGTTGGAGAATGACGCTCATTGGGAATGCACCCTCGAAGATGCTGTGCTTTCATCAAATGCTCATCAAATACGAACACTGTTTTCGATAATTGTTTCAACATGCTGCCCATCCAAACCGACTGATTTATGGAGCAAATACAAAGATGCCATGTGTGATGATATTTTGCATCAGGTGCGTATTAGAACATCAAATCCAAATTTGCAACTGAATGAGGAAATTTACAACGAGGCTTTGATTTTAATTGAGGACATGTGCTTGATGATGGCGAACAAGGTATTGTCTGAGTTAGGCATGGCAGCTACCAATCGACCGATGCACGACGTATTTAATCAAGAGTTGCGACGCGAAATACAATATGATTGCGATGCCTTGAAGGAATTAGTACGAACAAACGTTCCACTGTTGAATCGACAACAAAAATATGCATACGACACTCTTATGAAAGTTGTGAAAGATGGAACTGGAGGAATTTTTTTTTTTGGATGCTCCCTGTGGAACTGGAAAAACTTTTTTGATTGCGTTGATTTTGGCCACGATACGCTCGCAGAATGATATTGCACTTGCACTTGCTTCATCAGGAATTGCAGCTACGTTGTTGGAAGGCGGTCGTACTGCCCATTCAGCACTCAAGTTGCCATTGAAGTTGCACATCAATGAAAATCCAACATGCAACATTTCCAAGAACAGTGCAATGGCCAAAGTTTTGCAGCAAAGCAAACTAATCGTTTGGGATGAGTGTACAATGGCGCATAAAAAGTCTTTGGAGGCATTAGATAAAACTTTGCAAGATTTACGAAACAATCAAAGCCGTTTTGGTGGTGCAATGATTCTGTTGGCAGGGGATTTTCGGCAAACATTGCCAGTGATTCCACGGTCAACGCCAGCCGATGAACTTAATGCATGTTTGAAGTCGTCCGTTTTGTGGAAACACTTCAAGAAACTCAAATTGACTGTGAACATGCGTGTCGAGCTGCAGAACGATCAATCTGGAGAAGCATTTTCCAAACAATTGCTGGACATTGGCAACGGCAAAATCCCGGTTGACATTTCGACCGGTTGCATTCAATTTCCCCCCGGTTTCTGTCAGTTCACCGAATCAAAATCCGAGCTAATCCGAAAGGTATTTCCAAACATTGCACAAAATTACAAAAATCATGATTGGTTGAGCGAACGTGCTATATTGGCTGCGAAAAACATTGATGTCGACGAATTGAATTTTAAGATTCAAGGTGAAATTGCTGTCGAATTGATGACGTACAAATCGGTGGATTCCGTTACTTCCCAAAATGATGTTGTCAACTATCCAACCGAGTTTTTAAACTCGCTGGAATTACCCGGATTACCGCCTCACAATCTCCAACTGAAAGTCGGATCGGTAATCATAATGTTACGAAACATAAACCAACCACGTTTTTGTAATGGCACCCGACTTGCGGTAAAAAACCTGATGAACAACGTCATCGAAGCAACAATACTTAAAGGAAAGTACAAAGGAGAAGACGTTTTGATACCACGGATCCCAATGGCTCTGACCGACATGCCATTCGATTTTAAACGATTGCAGTTTCCGGTACGGCTTGCATTCGCTATGACAATTAATAAATCTCAAGGGCAGTCATTGCGTGTTTGCGGCATTAACCTTGAAAATCCATACTTCTCGCATGGTCAATTGTATGTCGCCTGTTCCCGTGTCGGAACACCATCAGCATTATTTATTTACGCGCCAGGCAACAAAACTAAAAATGTCGTGTATCATAAAGCATTGCAATGAAGGAAACTACGATATCACTGCAAAGCAACAGAAAAAAGTATTTCTTTATTTTAATTGGTTCCTGAACATCGATCTTTCAATCAAAATGTAAATATAACACCATATATTGTACATATTTTCAAATCAAATGTAATTTAAACACACCTCAAACCTACATAAATAAAAATTATCATTTAAAAGTACGTTGTTTGTCTCTTTTTACTATTTTTTCATAATTCAAACAGCTTCTCACAAATTCACAAATCGAACACAAACATTTTTTCTAATATATGGACAGGACAACGTCTGTCGGGTCAGCTAGTATTAAATAAAACAAAAATCCAGTAAAGTTTTTCGAATAAGTAGTCTTCTAATCGATCTATAAAAAATTGTAAACCATGGTTTGTATACCCACCATCAAAAAATATGGGGGGTGTATTAATTTTGTCATTCCTTTTGTAAAACATCAAAATATTTGTCAAAGACCCACATTAGTATATACTATACTGGGTCCTTATATGACTCTAAGACGATCTAGCTATGTCCATTCGTCTGTCTGTTTGTGAGCTATATGGCCGATAAATATTCTCTGTTAATAAGGTTTGTTTTGTATTGAAAATAGGCAATATCGGTTCATGATTTCACCTAGTCCCCATACAAATGTCCCCCCGGAATACTGTTTGATCAGTCATAAATATGTTGATTATGCGGCAATTAGAACAATTAGTTCTAAGTACTATCAAATTATACTGTAAAGTATGGATATAACAAAACAAGTTTTATATAAACCTAAATCTTTCTACCAATTTTTTGAGAGGATCGGTCCATAATTTATTGAAATCAACCACTATCAAATTCTGTACAGTTCGGACCATAACTGATTCAAGTCCTCACAGAAGTCAAACGCCCCATTTTAAAACTCCATCCTCCAAAAATATTGCACTTTTTCATATTTTAGTATAAAATGTCAGAGCCATTGACTTGTTTTTGAATAAAATATTAAGAAAATTTATACAAATTACACAGGGGAACAAAATTGACATTTTGGTTTGGTGCAGCAAAAAATGTAATTGATAAAATATATCCATATATGTTTTATCAATTACATTTTTTGTGAGGACTTGAATCAGTTATGGTCCGAACTGTACAGAATTTGATAGTGGTTGATTTCAATAAATTATGGTCATCATTGTCAAAACTGTCTTTATTTTTTTTTAGGCAGCTCTTGTTTTTAAAATATCACGGTTTTAATTTTGTTGGTTATTATGTATTTTTTTATCTTATTGGTTGAATATTACATAAATGAAGACTACAATTAAAAAAGCATTTTTGTACTGCCATTCTACACAAAATGATCTTTTCTTTGACATCAATTTTGTTTATCTAAATTTCAGGATATATTGGTGATATCGCAAGGATTTTGAAAATTAACATTTTTCAGTTTCATCCTTATCAGTTTGACCTATACTAAAAGGGTTCAAAATTTTTTCACGATATACAATGAAAACATATCAATAAACTAATCTACATAAAAAAAATTAAAAATTCGCTGAAAATATACTAAACTATTTGGCAAATAACTCAAGGTTTTACAAGATTTTTAATATGTTTTTCTTATTAAACAAATTATACAAATGTTCGTAACTTGAATGTTTAATAGCACATGATAATACCTAAACTAATGATCTACTTTTGTAGATTAGCGTGATCCTAAAATATCTCCGATTTTTTTTAAATTATAAGAAAAAAAAGTAGTTAAACTATCAATATTTCTGTTAGGTAAGGGTCTGTTTTTCTGTAATTGACAGCGAAGGCTATATTGCTTTAATAGCCTGCTTTTTTATTATATTTAATTTAGTTATTATATTATTTCATTTTGGTTAGTAAGATGAGATGCTGTATTAAAGATCCTAATATGTTTTGTTACATTTGTGGGGAATATATGTTAAAAGTTCAGCAAAATTCAGTTACTGACACTGTTTTCCGATTGAATTTTGCTTACTTTGGTATACAAATTCGCAACTTAGACAATTCCTGGATATATAATGTAGAAATAAATCTATATTTGTGTAAAAATTGATTTTTTTCTATAAAGTAAACTAATGTTTTTAATAAAAAATTTAAGATATTTTCACCAAAAATGCTGTATATCACGTAAATACAAAATTTGCGAAATTTAAAAAACGTCAAATGAAGTATTTCTATTGCTGTAGTTAGATTTAAATGTGTATTAAGAAGTAAGACTAATGACTACCTAAAAATTTATTTATAAATTATATATTTTAGGATGTGAAAGTTCGGAGTATTATCCAAATATTTCATTAAATTTAGAACTAATTTTTCATTTCAATTAAAAACTATGTTCGATGTAATGCCTTGAATATGCAGTGTTAAATTTTTATTTAGAATTTTCGGAATACGACATTTTATTAAGGATAATGCTAAAAGAGTCAAATTTCAACATTCTTGAAAGATAACACAAATATGCCACAACATCCTCCAGAATTATTGTACTCAAAAGAAACATGTGTTTACGTAGATCAGTTTTATGCAGAAAAAATTTCACATTCTAAGCTGCATCACCCAAAATTTTGAAAAAAGCTCTAAAAAATAGGGTATTCCATGAAAATATAAAAACCGCGATTTTTCGAAAACGCGAGCTGACTGGAAAAAACGAGTATAACATAGTAATGAGGGTTCATCAAATTGTACAAAACGCAGTTCAAATCTCGCGCACCAAAATGTATGTTCCGCAGTGTTATTTATTATGAAAAAGTGCAATAATTTAGAAGGATGGAGTTTTAAAGTGGCATATTTTTGAATATAATTAAGATATTGACTTGAAATTTTTTTTGCAAGACCAAAAATGAACTTATCTAAACAAAAAATAGTCGGAATAAATGTGGATCAAATTTTTCCTAAAATTTGCAATCCTAAAAAACTCAATACAAAAATTTTCAACGTTTTTTAAATTTCCTAAATTTGCAATCCTATTAAAATGTTGATACAACTTTTAATTTTAGAAACTCAATAAATATGTAATAAAATCTTTATTGACAAAACTCAATACAAAAATTTTCAATGTTTTTTTAGTTTTGTGATTCCAAATAACAAGTGTATAAAAAGTTTTCCAACGGTCAAAAGGAATCCTACAATTCCTAAAATTTGGAGCGAAAATTCCAACAATGATATTTTTTACAATTTTTTTCATAGGGTCCACACTTCCTTCGGGGCTGGAAAAATACTCTGGGGATAAATAGGAAACGCATCAGGGTTTGCAAAGCTTCTTTCCGTTTTCTGATCCCAGCTTTGAGATAGTAGAACATGTGGCACAGGGGCGAAATATTCGAAAAATAGAACATGTTTTTTATACAAAAATGTTTTCAGTAAAGATACCTTACAGAAAAATATAAATTTGTTATATAAAAAAGAGTTTAGTCACCTTTTCGCCCAAAAAACAGAAAAAATCTACTATTTTTTAAAATTGAAAATCGCTTCTTTTTAGATCAATAATTGATATTACTCTGAAATCTTTTGTATAATTTTGTTCTAAAAGGGACTAAGGTATAAAAATGTTGAATTGTCTATAAGACCTAGCCAAGCGGTTTCCAAAAATATATATTTTTTTTCAATTGAAAGGAAAACGAAAAACTGCCACATGTTCAAACATTTTATAATAGAAGGTACCCTACATTGAGCCCCATAGCACCGACCCTAGAGCATTTGTATGGTCCATTTTAACAATGGACCTTAGCCACGCCCATATCAAATTTTATCTCGATCGGACCAGCCGTTTTTAAAAATGCTAGATTTATTTCCAAAAAATTTTGATTCTGCCCCACTGTGCAGCACCAATTGATTACTAACAAAACTCCAAATAGCTTGTTAACTTATAAATTTAATTATAGATTACAAGATATTCGCACTTTTAAATTAAAAAATATTTTTTTGAGTTGTGTTTTTTACTTATAGCTAATCCAAATTTAAAATTAAACATTTTAGTTTAACGAGATTTTTTTGCTCAAGTTTAGATTTCTCTGAATAATAGTTTCATAGAAAATTTAAGCCTATTTTGCATTCTTCAATATGTTCTGAATTATTTTGTTTATTTAGAGTGTTGATTGTCGGATAACCGGTTTTAATCACACGGTTAACCGATATTTGAAATTAGGAACTTAAAACAATAAATTTTAATTTTTGGTAGATTTTTTATTTATATTCATTGGCATTAACCATATATATATCAAACACTTGGTCTCACTTAGATTGTTGATTAAAAATGCCTTATCGATACAAATTTTCTAGCATTACAATATTTTTAAATATTAAGAGCATACTACACTAAAAACGACAAATGATACAAATACACACTTATACAGCATCTTCTCCTGCAATATATTATTATACAATAGTTTTTGTCCATAATGAAATAAATTCATTATGATATTCTCTATTCATATTCTCTCACAATCCGTTCATATTCCTTAGCAGTTGTGTATTTGCGTCGACAGCCTCGGTGAATAGTTTACACACTTATTTATTATGTAGACGACCGTAGCATATACAATTGGTCAATTCACAAGGTCTCTTATCAGTCATATTGTCAAATGTCCTAACATATCAGGACTCGGCGGCTCGGCTTAACCAACTCTTAGACATTCGGCGTTGGTCTCTGCTTGTTCGCTACGATAACACAATAAAAATAGCATAGAAAGTAGTATTATTTTAGCAATAAAAATCATTGTGAAATATTAGGACATTATGACAATATGACATGATAAGAGACCTTGTGAATTGACTAAATATTTTGCAAATATCTTCCTCCTTGATAAAATTTTATTATATTATTTTGAACACTTGTGCAATATTTTGTTTCAGCCATTTTAATTATATCGTTCTAAAATTAATTTTTTTCAATATAAAATCGCAAATAATTTAATACTATAATTTAGTAAAATTTCTTACTTTCTAACTACAAACATATTTATCATTTTGTGTTTCTTAGTTAAAACAAGGTTGGAACTTTTCCTATCATATATTTTTTTCTTTTAAAAAAACAGCAAATTTGTTTTCCATATAGAAAAAATATAGAAGCAATTTATGTTCAATGTATTTTGACCGACACTGTATATAAATATATTGTTGATTCTAATATAATTATTTTCAGAGTCCGTTAACCGGTTTCGTAAATTACAGTTAACCGACAAACCAGATTTCTAAAAACGTACAATTTTCGGTTAAACACTAGTATTCAACTTTAAATTCTATATACATACATATGTACATAACTGTTAAATTTCACTAAAAAAATTAGTATTCCATTAATTCTTAAACAAATTTGAAAATAAGATACCATTTTTTACAATTCTATAGGAGTTTTATTAAAATTGGACTATCATTTTAGAAATTACAGATTTATTTCCATAAAGACAGACATCCTATGGAAAAACCCAAATCTGTAGAGAGAAAAGGATATTCTGAAACTAAATAGGCCAACATTCAGAAGACTTATTGAGAGATCCAAACAAAACGCAGTAATTCTAATTTTTTAGTTTTTTGAATGAATCCAATTCTATACATTAAAATCTTACCCCCATATGCATAAACAGTTTATAAATTAATCAAAGGTTTATAAAACAAATTTTGTATGGAAATTTTGTTTGATAAACCTTCGATAAATTTATAAACTGTTTATGCATATGGGGGTTAGTAACCGACCTTACCATAGGTCAATGATTATAATCAAACTTTAAATATACAATATATTGATGGAAATCTACATCGTATGTCTTTAGATGTACATATCTCACACAGACCTTCATATATGTACTTTCTTTTGGAGCAAATGATGAAAAAATTAAAAAAAAAAAATTAAAAAGGTACGTTTTTTTAATTATTAGTTAAATCAGCGGTTGCTCTTGAAACCAAAAATGTTTGATATTATATTTTAAAATTAACTAAACATTGTTTTGAGAGGCTGACTAATAAATACAATTTAACTTTGTATGAAAATCAAGCCGCTTTAATGTATGTATCTGTAGTAGTACAAAAAAAAAAAAAAAAAAAAAACAAATGTATAAATGCATACACACATCCAAAACCCAAAAACTACATACATGAATTCATAGATAGATATTTCAGTAATTAAAAATATTTCTGTATATTTCTTGCTCCTTTATGCAACCGAAACACAAAACCCACACTCACACGCATAAAAACTATCGATTGATGATAGAAACAAAAAATGTTCACCAAAAAAAATTGTTCAAATATTGAAATACATGGATGAAGAATGATTGTAAAAAATGCAATACATACATGCATAACACTCCAATTATGGATGACCCAGGGTAATACGAGCACATCCTGGCTGATGCTCGAATAAGTTGCACAATATTCTAGTACTCATACAATATTTGAAAACAAAATGTCGAAACATGATGCAAAGGCACAGATACGAAGGAGGAAAATTGAGAAAGACTAGATGAAATGGTTCGTTAGAACAACATTCAAACCAAATTACTATTTTAAAGGGATTGAAAGATTGTATTAAATTTTTTAATTTCTGCGGTTAATCAACATTTATTGAATCTTTAAAACTGCGGTATCTTTTTTGATAACTAGGTTTATATAAGTGTTTTCCGATGTTCCGATTTCCGTGAAATTTAGTTATTGAATCTCGCGTTCCGCTCGTAATCATAATTCCTTTAGGAATTTTTTTAGGTTTTCCACATCTACTACTTACTTGATTTCAAGTAATGTACTAAATAACAGCTGATTTTTAAGGTAATTAGACAAATTTCCAACCATAAAGTTGGATGTTGTTTGAAAAAAACCAAAGTTATTTATACGTATGCATGTTAAACGAAAGTTGGATTATTGACTGTGAGACTGTCAATAATCCAACTTGGTGAACATTGTAAAAAAAATCATCCTGTACCTCGTTTCTGTAACTCTCGCATCGAGAAATTTCTCGCATGAAACAGTGAAATTGAATAAAAAACAACGTGAATTGAAACACGATTTCATATCTCACATGTAAGTGTTTCTGTAATTTCATTTTGTGAGAACTATCTGTCATTTAAGTTTTTTGACGTAACTTATTGGAAATTTGTGAGTCAAAGTGTTTCTGTAAGAAAATGTTTCTCACATGAACTGTCAAAACAACTCACATTTAAAAACATTGCGAAAACAATTTTTTTCAAAAAATATAATATGAATACAAAAAATAAAGAAAAGGTAAGATTTTATTTTTAATTAAAACTTCAATTAATGTTAATTATTTTCCTTGCTTATCCTATAGAGGTTTTTAAAACGTTCCTCCGGAATAGTAAATGGATCAGTTGTATTCCTTAATTTTTGGCGATAAATTCGCAACATATTTCTACGATCATGTTGCTCTGCCTCTATTAATAAATTAGTATACATTTCTGATCACTATTAAATTATTTATTTTTTAAAAAAATTATAATTTTACTTTTTAATTTTTTTAAATATAAATTGATTTGTTTGTTTTCATGTTCTTCTTTATGTTTTTGACAGCTTGATTGGAAATTTCCAATAAAAACGTAATTAGTGCTGGCTCTTCTCACTTTAAGTTACAGAAACACTTTTTTCTCCCAAATCGAGAAACGATGGAATTTTTTGTTTCACACTTCTCGATGTGAGAACTTCTCACAAATAGTTACAGAAACGGGGTACTGAAAAATTTTAGGTAAATCGTAAATTCAACTTTCGTTTATAAAAGGCCACCCTAATGCATGTATGTTACCTATGTACATTAGAGCGCTCCAAGATTGTATGGCCAAAAAAAGTCAAGGTACAGGCCGTCCACCCCCTAGAATTGTTCAATGTATTGTAGAACCACGTTCTGTGAAATAATAGGATAACGTTAACTGGTGGCGCAATTGGTGTACGTAATTTTCGTTCTAATGCGATATATTGGTTAAATAATTTTAAAGTTATTAAAAAGGCCATTAACGTGTCTCAGGCCACTTAAACAAGAAATGTAGGAACAAAATTAACATACTTTGAGCAATATTCAAATAAAAGATATTTTTTTCTTAAAATTTATCCGTATTTACAAGTGTATTAGTTTTTGTCTTTGTAGGATACAAACACCATTTTAAAATTTTTAAAAATTTTGTTAACCAAATTTAAGATTTGAGATTATAATAGGGAATAAAAATATGAAAAAATTGTTGCAATACCTCCTCTAGTTTTTTCTCAACTGTGATATATATATTTTGCGATTTTCGAGAAAAACTAATTTATTGGCCATATTTTGGCGAATGAGCCCAATATCCTTACTGTTATGAATTTTTAGTAAATCCTATTCAAAATATTATAGTCCAGATAATTTTAAACAAGTATACTCGGAAAGTTTTACTAAAATCGAAAGACGTTATCCCATAAATCGTGAAGGTCAAATGTCAATATTTTTTATTTTTTAGTTTCTAAGATTCCAATCTGACGGGCTATTTATGGTCAATCATTTGTTACCAAATCTATAAATAAAAATCAAAATATTTTCATTCTCATTCTTCATCCAACGTTTCGTTTGTTTGTTTCAAACTTCTTCAGGGGTTTTCTTTTATTGTTGAATTCTAGCGACAACACATACATATTTTATTATAAATCATTGCCAAACTTAAGATATCACAGTTTAACTTACGAAATTCTATTGTTTAAATTGTTTGAGAATTAACTCATTATTTAACAAGTTAGAGTGCTATATTCGGCTATGCCGTATCTTAAATACCCTCCACCTAAATTAGATGAAAATTATATAAATTACATTAGCATGAACACTCTAATATCCATATTCAATGTTTGTTATTGGGACTTAGCTCGAATTATGAAGAATGGGAGAATGGTAATGTAATAGAGTAGTTTTCGCTTATAGTCTACAAATACAGTTGCACAATTTTTGTGGACTATGAGCGAATTAGGACTATAACCGAATTTCTTTTTAAGCCACTTTATGGATTATATATGATTCCTGATATAACAGACATTTTGGACTATATACAAATTATGTACATTCTTCAATAAAAACACTTTTTTTTAACAAAATAAAAGTTTATTTAAAATATAGTAGTATTTTATATATTGTTAGAAAAACTAGTTTACGCAAAAGATGTTTTTTTCAAAAGTATGAAAATGTTATCTAATTCAGTAATTTATAATTGAAATAACTTACGAAAAATACTATTTCCAACAGAGTCTATAATTTTATAATAGGAATAATATGTACTATTCAACAATATATATACTTGATAATTGGTTAACATTACCGACTGGTAACATTTCAACATTTTCCTTATTCAAAAGGGTAAACAAATATATCTAGTCAAACTTCAAAAGTATATTTTTGTTCTGTTCTAATGAATTTTCCGGATGTGAGCCTTCTATATATAATTATGAACCCATCGTCACCAAATCTAATTGAAACTTATATCTGTTACATTTTTTACCGATATGAGTGTATATATGCGTTAATGTATTTTTCGAATGTGCGACTTATTTGGGAGATATAATTAAATATTTCAGTTTTATGGGTATTATTGTGATTATCGGAAATGGAGCTAATATGGGTGCTATGGTCAAATATGGACCGATATTCACAAAACCCAGTAGTATAATGCTTGGATACAATATATTGATCTGAATACAATTTTAGTTCGATATCCATATATTTAAAATATTTACAGAGGTTAATGTGTTTCTCAGAAGTGGTCCTTATATGGGAGCTATGACCAATTATCGGTCGATCTTCACAAAATTCAACACATCGATTTTCGTATATATGGGAAATATTTATTTGAAATTTTAACCAGATAGAAGCTTTTATAAGAGATTTATTAGAATTTAAGTAATTTTCGGAAATGGACCTTATATGGGAGCTATGGTCAAATATGAACCGATATTCACACAATCTAGTAGTATCATTTGTAAATTAATACTACCGATCTCTGTAAAATTTTAATTCGATAACGATATTTTTCAGATATTTATGAAAATTAATGTGTTTTTTGGAAGTGGTCTTTATATGGGAGCTATAACCAATTATGGGCCGATATGCAAGTCGAATTTCTACCTGATACCGATATATATAAGATTTTTAAGTGTATTTAAGTGATTTTCGGAAGTAAACTTTATATGGGGGCTATGGTCAAATAGTGCCCGATCCAAAAAAAAAATTCGTCTCGCGATTTCTGTTTGCACGAAAATTAGTTGTGCTGAATTTTGTATGGATACTGCAATCCTATGGGCATTTATATACCATAGCACCATATTTCGGAAAGAAGTTTGTATGGGGCTACGAGAAATTATGGACCGATTCTTTCCACTTTCAACAGAATTTGTCCTTTTATCATATAAATAATGAGTACAAAATTTCGTGGTATTCTCTGCAATGAATTTACCCAAAGTCACAAAAATCATGTGAAAATTACAAAGTTGGCAACCGATACCGTTATTAATACCGATACCGATTAAATACCGTTTAAAATTGAGTACCGGTATTGATACCGATACCGAAATAATTATTTCAGTAAAATACCGGTATTCAAATACCGTTTCCCTTAATACCGGTATCATAACGATATCAATACCTTTATTATACCGGTATCAATTGCAAATCAATACCGGTATCATACAAGTTTCAATACTGATATCATACCGGCATTATAATTAAATTTTGCAAAATTGTTAAAATTACATAATTTAACAACTTTGCTGCTAGTAGAAAATAGTATTTGAGCCTTGTCCATCCCTGCTTGATGTTCAACTAATGCAACTCTGTCTTAGTTGTTTACTTACATACCAAGGCGAATTTATGGCAGGTGACCTCAGAAGATAATTATTTTGTTCACTTGTATAGATAATTGGATTGTCAATTCAAGCAAAAACAACAACAGGCAACTTTGACAATTCATTTATCTTTTAACAAAAACAAAGTACCTGTTGTTTTGACATATTGTATTTTTTTGTAGCTCTTTCATATATTTCGCTTTTTTATAAGTTTTTGTTAGGTTTGATGTACTTAATTTTTATACCGGTATACCGATACCGATATAATTTAAATACCGTTACCGATACCGAAATAAAAATAAAATTAATACCGATACCGTTACCGTTATTCGTTTCGGTTGCCAACCTTGGAAAATTATCAAAATTGTTGGAGGTTGTCTTACATTTTGATCCATAACCCTGGTTCTACCAATTCGATTTTGCTGATTTTCAAAACCAAACTGTTTAGAAAAAGTATAAACATTTTGGTATACATTTCATTAATTTTACTTATCTATTTTGGTCGTGAGAGTGTTTTACACAGACGGACAGACAGACAGACAGACAGACGGACGTTGCTCAATCGACTTAGAATTTCATAAGGATCAATAATATATATACTTTGTTGGGTCTCAAATGAATATTTCTCAATGTTACACACGGAATGACAAACTTATATATACCCTCTTTCACCACTTGTGGTGGTGGAGGGTATAAAAAAAACTGTACTTCACGACACATAATTAATAAATAAATAATCATTACAACACAACATATTAAAATTTTTGGAATTTCTAATGGAAAGATTTCGCTATATTTTTTGTCCGATTTGAATGAAACTTAAGAAAAATGTAACATGTATTTATAATGATTTATAATAAAATCACGTAAAAATTAACCCTTAATAGCACTTGGGCCCAAAATGACCCTATACTTTTTAAATCATGAAAAACCTGTTCATTTGAATGTTGCTACACATAATTTGAATAATAATAAAGGCAAACTAAATATTTTGTATTACTTATGTATAAACAAATAGACAAATTAGCCCTTTTGAACATAGGACCCATTTCACCCACAATGTTTTTTTTAATCTGATATTTGTATAATTAACATAGTCATTTTTGTATTGTAAATTTTCAAACCATAAAAAATTGATTTTAACCCACAGTGCATAGTGGTGGCAGTTATATAGGAGTGAGCGACAAAAATAGTAATAGTTCGAATATCGTCATGAAACTTCTACAGTATATTCCTGCCGAAATGAAAATTAATTTGACAAAAAGTGGTCACTTTCACTTACCGCCCATTTTATATCTATATCTATATATATAAAAGTCAATGTGTGTTTGTATGTATATTTGTTTGTTTGGACTTTATAGACGGCTAAACGGCTGAACCGATTTTCATGAAATCTTCACAATGTCTTCCCGTATCTCTGGAAGGAACTATAGGCTACTTTTTATTTTGAAATTTTACGTGGGCGATGTGCCACGCCCATTTATACAACATTACCTCCTATTTCAAGTCAAAAACAAAATGCGTATATTTCAAAAAGTATATCAGCTAGAGTTCCCAAATTTTGTACAAGGAACTTTAGTTTCAATATAAATATTTGGGACAAAAATGGGCAGACCAGCAATAGTGGGCGTGGCACCTCCCATAATAAGTAAATACTAAAATCTGAATGTCAGGAAAACTATAACACCTAGAGTTTCTAAATTTTGTACAAGTAACTTTAGTTTCAATATAAATGTTTTGGACAAAAAGTGGGCGGATCAACTGAAGTGGGCGTGGTACCTCCCATATGAAGTAAATACTAAAATCTGAATGTGAAGTAAACTATATGAGGTAGAGTTCCCAAATTTTGTACAAGTAACTTTAGTATCAATATGAATGTTTTGAACGAAAATGGGTGGACCACCGAAAGTGGGTGTGGCACCCCCCATACGTAGTAAATACTAAAATCTGAAATTCTAAGAAACTATAACAGCTAAAATTACCAAATTAAATACAAGTAACTTTAACTTCAATACAAATATTTTTAACAAAAATGGGCGGACCAACTAAAGTGGGCGTGGTACCTCCCATATGAAGTAAATACTAAATGTGATGTAAACTATAAGAGCTAGAGTTCCTAAATTTTGTACAAGTAACTTTAGTTTCAATATGAATATTTTGGATAAAAACGGGCGGTTCAGCAATAGTGGGCGTGACACCACCCATATGAAGTAAATACTAATATCCTAATATCTGGGAAACTATAACAGCTAAAATACCCAAATTTAGAACAAGTAACTTTAGATTTAATATAAATATTTTGGACAAAAATGGGTGGACCTGCAAAAGTGGGCGTGGTGCCTTCCATATGAATTAAATACCAAAATTTGCATATCGTGGAAACTATAAAAGCTAGAGTTTCCAAATTTTCCACAAGTTACATTAGTTTCAACATGAATATTTTGGCCAAAAATGGGTGGACCAGCAAAAATGGGCGGGTCACCTCCCATATGTAGTAAATACTAAAATCTGCGTACCAAGGAAACAGCTAGAGTTTCCAATTTTTTTACAAGTAATTTTAGTTTCACTTGAAATATTTTGGACTAAAATGGGCGGACCAGCAAAAGAGGGAGTGGTGCCTCCTATATGAATTAAATACTAAAATTTCCATATCAGGGAAACTATACATGTTAGAGTTTCCAAATTATGTACAAGTTACTTTAGTTTCAATATGAATATTTTGGCCAAAAATAGGTGGACCAGCAAAAGTGGGAGTGGCACCTCCCATATGTAGTAAATACTAAAATCTGCGTATGAAGGAAACTATAACAGATAGAGTTTACAAATTTTGTACAAGTAATTTAAGTTTCAGTAGAAATATTTTGGACGAAAATGAGCGGACCAGCAATTGTGGGCATGTCACCTCTTATATGCAGTAAATACTAAAATCTGCATATAAGGGAAAGTATACATGTTACAGTTTTCAAATTTTGTACAAGTAACTTTAGCATCAATATGAATATTATGACCAAAAATAGGCGGACCAGCAAACGTGGGCGTGTCACTTCCCATATGTAGTATACACTAAAATCTGCGTATCAAGGAAACTATATCAGTTAGAGTTTCCAAATTTTGTACAAGTAATTTTAGTTTCAATAGAAATATTTTTGACAAAAAACTGCATATCTGGAAAACTATAACAGATATAGTCCTCATATTAAGTATCAATATGAATATTTTGGAATTTGACAGATCGAAAATAATGGAACTTCACCTAATATTGGAAAAAATTTAATACATAACTATACTATCAATATAAATATTTAAATTCCTATATCTTGAAAACTTTAATAACTGAAGTACTAACATTTTGAAAGAATAACTTTACTATCAATATTGTCTGTGCGATGCTAAATGGCTGGACTGATTTTTATGAAATTTTTACGTCTTCCTGTATGTCTGCAATAAACTATGAGATACTTTTTTCTTCGAAAAAATTAATTAAAAAAATATATCTTAGATAGATTATTCGTACCCAAATTGTATATGAACAACATTTAAATCCATATAAAAATTAATGTGTCGTGAAACTACAACATCTGAAGTCTTCAAATTTTGTCGGAGTTACTTTAGTAAGTATTCATACTGAATATATTGTACATCAAAAAAACAGAATAAGAAATAATATTAAAGAAACAATGTATATTTTAATTACTAAATAAATATTTTTTTTAAACCTTTACTTAATATGCATTTTACTTCGAGGGGGTAGCGAAGCGCATCGGGTATTAGCTAGTATATATATAAAAGTGAATGTGTGTTTGTATGTATGTTTGCTGGTTTGAAGACTATAGACGGCTAAACGAATCATCCGATTTTCTTGAAAACTTTACAGTATGTTCCTGTATGTCTGAAAGGAGCTATAGGCTACTTTGTGTTTTGAAATTTCAAGTGGGCGTGGTACCTCCCATACAAAGTTAATTTTAAAAATCAAATATCTAGGAATCTTTAATAGCTATAGTCCTCATATTTTACATGCGCAATTGTACCATTTGTATAAATATTTGAGGGAAAAATAGGAGTAGTAGTCACAGAGGGCGTGGCACCTCCCATATGTTATTAATCAAAAAAAATATAGTATATACTAAAGGAGGTAGAGTCAATAAATTTTGTACGGCTGTTCTACCATCAGAAATTAATTTCATTGGCCAAAAATTAAAGTTTTTGTTAACACCGACTTTCAAAATGCCATTCAAATATAAACATATGCCATTCAAATATAAACATATCGGCCCATAATCATAGTCAAAACTAAAGTATATTTTAAGAGAATTAAAGTCGTCTTTACTTAAGAGTGGACTTTAGCTCAACAATAGACAAGTTATAGTATACTTTTAACGTTAAAGTCGACTGTAAATATAAAACTAGCTGAAGCAGTTTTATATTTAAACACTTAGCAGAAATCGAAGCGAGACTTCAAGAATCTTCTAGAGCCACAGATAAGAAAATTCCGAAAGTGTCTGATGTTATTAATAAAAGAGTCGATGGCATTGATAAAAAGGTGTCGGACTTAGAAACAAAATTGAATAGTGTTCAATGTCAAAAAGAGGCAGTTTTAAGGGCTTTAAATAAGAAACAAGGTTAAGCCAACATTAAATGTTATAACTGTGGCAAAATTGGTCACATTCAACGAAACTGTAGAGCACCAAGAAAGCGAACCAGATATGAGGATTGTGTAGATAATGGTTTATGGGTGTTGCAGATGTGAAAAGTGGCCATGTAACGATGGAGGTCCTAGTTGAACGGTACAATGACAAAGTGGTTCCTGTTAGAGTGCTTGGTCTTTCTCGAGGTGAAAAGGTCATCAGGCCGGGTTCCTGGTTGCGTAAATGTGCTTCAGCAGAGGCAGTGAAAAATTGTAAGGAAGATACTGGAAATGAATTCGCCAAAAAAATGCATGAATTCGTTCGGAGACGAATTAAAATGACCAGCGACCAAGTGCAGGCCAGATGTAGCCCACAATGTGGTAAAGGTTTGCCTTCCAAACTACAGAGTCACTGGAAAGGAGCACATAGGGTGGTTAGGAGGCAGGATTACAGGGTCTATAGAATACGGAAATGTGGAAGACCTATATCGGGAATTAAGGTTCAACATCTAAAACGACTAGCTGCCCACTAGAGAGGTGAGTCTGTGCCTATTCGGGTCGAACAGGCTTAAGTGGGGACAGTGTTACGATTTTGCAATAGCGATTTGAATTTAACAGTCTGTAACGACTGTCTGCAACATTCATCATGTTTATAAACACGTCCATCAGTAGAAGCTTCTACTTATCAACAATGTTGATAGCATGCGGTTATTAGCTTTGTTTGTAAATATGGCAACACTAAATGTTTAAGCTGCTAACATTGACATCGAAAGCTCTTGAATTCGATCATACTAGTTTGTCCATTAAGAGCATTGTAAAAAATTCCGGAAAGATGGCGTGTGTATAAATAGTGGCAGAGGTTGCAGTCGTCAGTGAGTTTATCATAGGCGTTGTTAGTGTTAACATCAACTGTCTTGTACATTTAAGTTTGTACATTATTAATTATTTCTGCGAATTGAGAAACGTGTATAAATCAACGTTTTAAAAAGGTTAAAACGTAACAGCATGTACCATAACACCAATAAATATTGTATTAGAATTTCAAATAATACAAATGATTATAGACAATCCCGATAAATAAGCATATAAAAACTTTTTGTATGCTTATTTATCGGGATAGTCTTGAAATTATTTACATTGTCTAAAAATCTGCAGAGTGGCAATGTAAAATTCATTTGCTTCTTCTTGTACACAAAACAATTTATAAACAGACGAGTTTTAATGTTGGAAAACCTTTTCTTCATGTTGTGTTAAATAAGTATTAAGGTTCTTTTGCTAAAAAATTATTTGAAAAGAATAAATTGTATGTTGAGTGTGGGTATTTTTGTATGTATGAGATTAAACGTTAAAACTTGTTGAAGTCCTTTAGAAAACAATTTTGTTGCATACGTATACAAACCAAAAATAATAAGACAAAAAAATGTTATTTCATAACCACAGTGTGCCTTTTTGGTACATTCATGTTGAGAGGGTTGAAAATGCAATCTTAGGTTTGCATCTGCAATCAACACATTAATTGTTATTTTTTTTTTTTTTTGGTTTTAATCTTAAGAATTTTCAGGGATCTCTTCTCTTTATAAATTTTTACATATATAAGTACATATGTTTACACCCTACACCACCATATTGGGGAGGGTATAATTATTTGTTTTTATTTGATGTATTTTTAGTACATGTTACATTATATTTTCTGTTACTTTGGAGCTGTAGTTGTTACATTTTAAATATATTTTCTATGCACATGCTTTGACATCCATGAACCCAAGTTTTTATATTAACCGCCAAGAAACAGATTGTATACCGTGGGCCGCATCAGCAAATTTTATGAATTCTCTTAAAGCATATTAAAACTAAATTATCTGAACGCAATATTTAGAAATAGTCAAACTGAATGCTACTAGGCGCATTGACTACGCCCCTTTAAAGTTGCATTCAAATATCCAAGATCTGAACGCTTATTTTGTTGTTTACTACGCGACGTTCATCTGGTAATAGACCAAGCAAACGTTTTTCTGAAAGCAACGTATTAAAACCCAATCCTTTCTACTAGCGTCTTGAACGTTTTGTTCAGATTTTTAGAAACAACCAAATAATTCTTCGCTGAACACACATTTAGCATAACTGAATGCAAAATTCAGTAAAGCTTTTCATAGATACCGTAAAACGTGCCGTTCAGCATAGTGGGATAGTAAAAAAGCTAAACGCATCATTCAGTAAATCTGAACGAGACGTGGTAAAAATATTTTTAGTAAATTTTTTTAAAACTTTAGTATTATTTCAATTGCCGTCTACAGAAGTAACGGGTTTCTAAAAAAAACAACAAGTGTTAAGTTTGACCGAATTTCATTTGTGTGTTGATTATTAAAGTGAGTAGTTCATATTTTATATATTGACATCCATACATTACCATTGAGCTTTGTTAGAGCAATTCAATTTCAATTGCCGGAGTTAAAAGGTTAGTTCATACATATACCTACAGTATTGGCCATAACTAAAGCACCCCCTCAATGGATTCTTTCATATCATAATTTTTTCGATAAAAAATGTTTTTTCGGGATGTATTTTGTATATATTTTATTAATTTATATTGTTAATGTTCATATTGTGTTCATTTAGGAAAGGATAATTTTATGAACAACTAATTTAAAATGATAAAACATACAAAAACACAAAACGCGATGGACAAAACAAAAGCACCCCCTTATAAGATGTTTAAAAATTTGACTATGCTACTGCATATTTGCAATGTCAGTTAACGGGACTCACAACGGATGCATTTAAAAATTCCAGAAGATAATTAAAGTATAATTAAAGTTTTATACAGTTTATTGTGAAAAAACAATGGATAGCAAGGAACAAGTACTCCAGTGAATTTAAAATTAAATTTATTGAAGACTGGAAGCCAGGCTTATCACGCCATGAATTGAGTTAACAATATTCAATTAACAGATCAGTTATTTCCCAGCTGATTCCAAAGTTTTTGCAGACAGGTCGTATATCACCGGGGCATTCTGGAGAACGTCCTCATAAAACCACACGATATGATGGTTCTTTGATCAAAGAAGCAATGCAAAAAGATCCAACATCATCTGCTAGTCAAGTAAGAACAAGTTTATGGTTATGCGTTAGCGAAAGAACAAGAAGAGCAGTAGAAGCACGATTATTCAGCCGATGACCAGCAAAAAAACCGTTTATATCAGCTAAGAACAAGAAAGGTAGACTGGAGTTTACCAAAGCCCACATCAACTGGAGTGTCCAAAAATGGAAGACAGTACTGTTCTCTGACGAATTCAAATACAAATTAAAAAGTTCCTATGGAATAAGGCGTGTACGCAGACGAAAAGAAGAAAGACTGAATTCTAAGTATTGCAAAGGAACAATTAAACATGGAGGGGGCAATGTAAAAGTCTGGTGTTGCTTTTCTGGTCAAGGAATTGGGCCAATTCATAAAGTTAATGGGATTATGGATCAGTTCATGTACCGTGTTATATGGAAAGTTGTAATGTTGGCTTATGCCAGTGAAAAGATTCCACTTATAGGGAGGTTCCAACAGGATAACGATCCTAAGCACACCTCCAAAGTGTGTAAGACTTGGCTACAGAGCAATAATATTCAAGTTCTTCATTGGCCTGCATAATCTCCCGATCTCAATCCTATTGAGAACTCATGGGAGATTGATAATATGAAAATAAATCGTGAAAATTGCAAAAATAAGGATCGGCCGTTTTCACGGCGTTATTATATCCTGGGAAGGAATATCGCAAGACACCATAAAAAACTTAATATGAAGGGGTGCTTTAGTTTTGTCCGTTTTCTTTTCCAGCTTTAAATATCTTTTGATTTAATGTTACCTCTTATAGAAAGATTAACTATAAAATTATTTGTTTATCAATAGTAAATATATTAACAATTGAAAATAATACATAATAAAAATTTAGTTTTTATACAAAAAAATATAATATGAAAAAAATTCACTGAGATGGTGCTTTAGTTATGGCCAATACTGTATGTAGTCAATCTTATATAAATGTCTTTGTAAGTTTGTTTGTTTATTTGTTTGTTTGAGCATCACGCCTAAACAGCTGAACTGATTTTATTGAAATTTGGAACGTAGATAGACCCTTACTTGAAAGCGTCAATAGGCTATGACTTGTTTTCAATACTTGGACCAGAAAGGGATAAACAGGGGGAAAACCGATTTTTTTAAATAAATTCCTTACATATTTTTCTTACTACGGCAAGGGTAGCGAAGCGCACCGGGTCAGGCTAGTATTTAATAGTTGTTTAATATAGAAGCAGGAATCGACTATGAATTTCGTAGGAAGCCTTTTAAGAAGAGGAACGAGACAGTGTGTATTTAAAAAAATTGTGTTACTGAAAGCAGTATACATTTTTTGTCAGCTGAGTACAGAGACAAATTAATTAATATAATCCTGGAACCATTTGATTTTAAGGTAATTGTCGATGACATATACAGGGAACTTCCCCAGGAAGAGCAGGTTTCAGTGAGTTAATAGAAATAGTTGTTTATGTAAACATTTACGTATGAATAATGCTTGTAGAATGTATTGAATAAATTTTTGTAATATTAAAAAACATTTAAAAATCTTTTATTAAATTTTCTGAACGCAGCTGGTAAAATAATAAGCTTACATTCAGTAATGAAGAAATTGAACGCCTCAAATAATAAACTAAATATAGTTAAAACCTAAACGCCCGTTTACTTTTGCACAAGCTGAACTCTATATAGTTTTATTTGGTTTTCTACTACATGCATTCAGGGTGCAAAAAACCTAATAAATATTCCGAAAACTATACGTTTCTTCAGTTTTTTACTATTTAATTTTTTCTGTGTAGTATATATATCATAAGATCTGGTACACGTTTTTTTCGTCCTTTCAAAATATTCGATATTTGCAAATTTAATTTATATTTATTTATAAACATTCAAAAAGACTATTCTAAAAAGAGCGAGTTCTTCCTCCATAAAGAGCTGCATTACGAATGTCCATTATTTGTATACCCTCCACCACCACAAGTGGTGAAAGAGGGTATATATACGTTTGTCATTCCGTGTGTAACATTGAGAAATATTCATCTGAGACCCAACAAAGTATATATATTATTGATCCTTATGAAATTCTAAGTCGATTGAGCAATGTCCGTCTGTCTGTCCGTCTGTCTGTCTGTGTAAAACACTCTCACGTCCAAAATACATAAGCAAAATTAATGAAATGTACACCAAAATGTTTATAATTTTTCTAAGCAGTTTGGTATTGAAAATCAGCAAAATCGAATTGGTAGAACCAGGTCTATGGATCAAAATGTAAGACAACCTCCAAAAATTTTGATAATTTTCACATGATTTTTTGTGACTTTGGGTAAATTCATTGCAGAGAATACCATGAAATTTCGCACTCATTATTGATATGATAAAAGGAAAAATTCTGTTAAAAATGGAAAGAATCGGTCCATAATTTCTCGTAGCCCCCATAAAAATTTCTTTCCGAAATATGGTGCTATGGTATATAAATACCCATATTACTGCAGTATCCATATTATATACGAAAATCGATGTGTTGAATTTTATGAAGATCGACCGATAATTGGTCATAGCTCTCATATAAGGACCACTTTCGAAAAAACATTAACCTCTATAAATATTTTAAATATATGGATATCGAACTAAAATTGTATACAGATCAATATATTGTATCCAAACATTATACTACTGGGTTTTGTGAATATCGGTCCATATTTGACCATAGCACCCATATAAGCTCCATTTTCGATAATCACAATAATACCCATAAAACTCTTGTAAATAATTTTATGGAGAAAAATATCAAACAAAATAGGCCTTAAATACATAGAAATCACGTTAAAATATTTAATTATATCTTCCAAATAAGTCGCACATACGAAAAATACATTAACGCATATATACACTCATATCGGTAAAAAATGTAACAGATATAAGTATATTTGGGGACTATGGGTTCTTAATTATATATAGAAGGCTCACATCCGGAAAATTCATTAGAACAGAACAAAAATATACTTTTGAAGTTTGACTAAATACATTTGTTTACCCTTTTTTATACTCTTTGACTTCACTTGTGGTGAATAATAAAAATGTTGAGGCAATCGGTAATGTTAACCAACTATTAAGTATATAAATTATTAAATAGTAAATTTTATTCCTATTATAAAATTATAGACTCTGTTGGAAACGGAACATTTGAAATAAAATATCTTCTGCGTAAACTAGTTTTTCTAACAATATATAAAATACTACTATATTTTAAATAAACTTTTATTTTGTTTAAAAAATGTGTTTTTATTGAAGAAAGTACATAATTTGTATATAGTCCAAAATGTGTATTATATCATGATTCATATATAATCCATAAAATGGCTTAAAAATAAATTCGGTTATAGTCCTAATTCGCTCATAGTCCACAAAAATTGTGCAACTGTATTTGTAGACTATAAGCGAAAACTACTGTATTACATTACCATTCTACCATTCTTCATAATCGGAGCTAAGTCCCAATAACAAACACTGAATATGGATATTAGAGTGTTTATATTAATGTAATTTCTATAATTTTTATCTAATTTAGGTGGAGGGTATTTAAGATTCGGCATAGCCGAATATAGTACTCTAACTTGTTTAATTTACGAATGATGTTATCTTTGCTAGTGATGTTTTCCTGCTAGTCGACATTGCCCTGCGCATATGACGATTATCTACAAAACTCTCTTAATTGACATTTTTAATACTTACTTTTAAAAAATTTGCGTGACTCGGAAGTTGATATTAAAAATAAACTTAAAAAACACAAAATTTTAAAATAAGGAGTGAGATCGTAAAATTCTTAACACACGTTTTTCATTAAAACTTTTAACCCAAGTATTATTTGATTTTTTATCAAGTTACCTTTCTAAAACATGTCAGTTATTATGTTTAATGTTAACTGTATTCATTTGTTGTTAATCTGATTAAAATGAGTGACCAGAAAAAAGTGCGTACTAAAATTATTAAATATTTTCAACAAAACCCAACTTGGTCCTACAAAAAGTTGGCCAAGCATTCAAAGGTCTGCCGACAAACTGTTTCCAATGTTATTAAACAGTACTGGGAGAACTTGTCCGTTGGTTCAGGTAGAAGGAATGGTCCACATGATGTTTCTAAAGGCAAATAAATAGAAAGCATTTTCAAAAGAGCTCCCAACACATCCGGTAGGAAAGCAGTCCGGTTAGCTTAGTGCTCGGACTATTTGGTACAAAAAGTTAAAAACTTTCTAAACTTTTCTTGAAAAAGCAGACAAAATTTCCCAAAAAGTTCTTGGTATGGCAAGCAATATGCAGTTGTGGCAAAAGAAGCCAATCATTTGTTACAACGGGCTCTATAAATACCGAAATTTACATCAAGGAATGTTTACAAAAGAGGCTGCTTCCATTGATAAGACTTCATAATGTGTCCAATTATTTTTGGCCTGACTTGGCATCCTGTCACTATGGTAAACAAGCCCTTAAGTGGTACAAGAACAATAATGTGGTATTTGTACCAAGAGTGGCAAATGCACCAAACTGCCTGGAGCTAAGGCCAGTGAAGAGATATTGGGCTCTTATTAAAAGAGAATTGAAGAGCTTAAAAAAGGTGTTCAAAAGTGTGGGAGATTTTAAACGGAGATGGACTACCTGTTCGAGGAAATTGACAGAAAGCTCTACAAAAACGCTAATGGAAAGGTTTCCGAAAAAGGTTCAAAATTTCATCACTAGTGATTAAAACTATAAAAATATTTTTTTTTTTGTAAACTGTAATAATAATTTCAATAAAATAATAAAAAAAATAAAACTGTAAGTTTAGTGGTTTCGTTTTTATTAATATATATGTATGTTAAGAATTTTTCAATATCACTCCTTATATTGAACTTTTTTTAAAAAACAACACAGGGTAATGACCAACTTAAGTGTGACAGTTCATTACGATAGACTTGCCATATGTATACGCAGTAGATATAATGTTCTTTCAAAATTTGAATTATTGCAAATCAAGAATGCTTTGAAAATTTGAATTTTAACAAGAGATCATTATATATTATTTTGCACCAATTTTATTAAAAATATATATATTCGGTCAATTCACAAGGTCTCTTATCATGTCATATTGTCATAATGTCCTAATATGTATTTCATAGTGGTTTTTATTGCTTTTCAAGCAAAAAATTTCATATGTTTATTGTGTTATCGTAACGAACCAGCAGATACCAACGCCGAGTGCCTAAGAGTCGGTTAAGCCGAGCCGCCAAGTGGTGATATATTAGGACATTATGACAATATGATTGATAAGAGACCTTGTGAATTGACCAATTATTTTTTAACAAGTAAGAATCTTATATACCCTTCACCAAACTATACTTCAAAATAAAAATTTTTAGGTAAACAAAATTAATTTTTTTCCAGTTGTTTTTTTTTTCATTTTTTGGAAAAAAATATTTTTCGAATTTTTCTTTTAAAGTTTTTATGTAAAATTTTTTTTTTTTTTTTTTAATTTTAATTTTTTTTTAATATTTAGCGAAAAAAACTTTTGGTGAAAACAAAATCTGGTTCAAAATTTTTCCCGATTTTGACCCATTGTATGTCCAACTTACTATGATCTTATATACGTCGTTGCAAAGGTCTTTGAAATATCTATCATTAGATATCCATATTGTCTATATTAATGACTTAGTAATCCAGATATATGTAAAAAAAATAGCTAAAAAGTCGAGGTTGTCCTGGTTTTTTCCTTATATCTCAGCCATTTGTGGACCGATTTTACTGATTTTAAATAGCAAACTTCTCGAAAGCATGTCTGACAGAATTATTGAAGATTTGGATCCCGAAGATATCTGGGGTCTTCAGAAAATTGATTTCAATAGACAGACGGACAGACAGACAGACGGACATGGCTTAATCGACTCCGCTATCTATAAGGATCCAAGGATAAAGTCGGAAAATTATATTGTGGAAATTACAAACGGAATAACAAATTTATATATACCCTTCTCACGAAGGTGAAGGGTATAAAAAGATTAGAAAAATTATAGTGAAGGTTGTGTTAGGGACATACTGGGTAATGATATTTAAATACATTGGTATGCAATTTTTTGAAGAACAAAACAATTTTAGGGATTGCAAAGGACCTTTAAATCATTGCTGTAAAATAAAAAAAGAGTGGAGTATATTTTATTTTTCCCTATTTAAATACACAAGGACAGCAAATTATCCGGTAAGCTCAGAATCACCCATATGCATAAATAATTTTCATATGAACAGAAATCAGTCAGTGAGGATCAAGGATTCCCGGGAATATTTTTTTTTATCTCCAAAATTCCCTAAAACTCAGCAAAAATAAGTTTAATGTAAAAATAAATAAAAAAAACTATTTTTTGGTTATATCCGTCTATATTTAGAACGCTTGAAAGTTTTTCCGATTTCTTCAAAAGGGTTGATAATTAAACATTGTTTAAAGAACTTAAATAAGTGATTAAAAGATACACACATATTTTAGTAATAGCTAATAATTTTACAACTGTTCATCGACTTCCGGCACGGGTTCTCGTTATCCAATTGCACTTAAATGTAGCAATAGTTAGTCTTTGCTACTAAATAACAAAATTAGACGCTCCCAAAACAAATATATTTTTTAAGAGCAGATCTAAAGGTAGGGTCCACTAGTGTCCAAGCGTAACCAATTTTTTTTAGCACAAATTTGTTTGACGTTGTTTACTCTTACGAGTATTTTGTAAGATCAAACAGCATCAAATAAAATAAACTAAATATCTATTTTGAATCATCCTCAATAAGATACGTTTTTGAAATAAGTAAAAGAATTCAAATATATTTTATTTAGTGGTTACGTCTTTTTCGTTAAGTAGTATCCCAAAAGTTAAGCAAGTAATCAATGTAATCTTTATAGACAGTAATCGTCACAAATGTCTTATCACTTGGCTGACTCCAATTTATATATTTTGGTAATTTGCAACGTATGTGCTCTTTGTAGTGCAGAGAGAAGACAATTGTTTACTTTACTTTTGCCTGGGATGTAATCTAGCGTAAAGACGATTGTCACTTAAGTGTCTCTAAGTAAACTGGAATATAGTCACTTTAAACCTTTTGTGAGTAATTCGTTCAAACTGGTTTTATACAAATTGTATTGATATAAGTAATTCTCATACAGTTAATTTTTATTTTTGCTTAAGTATACTGATATCCCATGTAACATAGCATGAATAGTCATTTTAAAACGTTTATTTTGTACTGCATTTTAGAAAGCAGTTATTTTACCCACCAGAATCATTCCATTGGAAAATTGTCGAACAAAAGGTTTGTTTACAAGCTATCGTTTATTGGACTGCATATGATATGTCTTTTAGCTGACTATTTGAGTTTAATTAGTACCCGTACGAGTTAAAATGACTAGTTATGTATCTGATCAAGTTACCAGTTAGGTAGCTAGTAAAGTAACTGACGCTATTTAACCAGTATGTGAATCCAATGCGTTGACTACTTTGGATCAGCTATTTGACAGTCTCATTGTAGTCAAAAAGGGTCAAGGCTTAGGACATGCACGTGTTAAAATAACTAGTCACATAGCTATTGAAGTAACTAGTTCCCACCCTAAATGATGGGTAAAATCTCTAGTTCGGGACTGTCCCCTAGAACTGCTGGGATGCATGAGTGTTAATAAACAAGTATTTATGTATGTATGTGAGTAATATCCGGTGTTCACATAATGTATTACATAAACATATTAAAGGTGAACACTACTGGGCAACATAAATATTCATTTATTTATTTAAAGACATATTCCATATACTACTTACATTAGAATGTTACGCTTTTGGATGTACAATAACATTTGTAATTATTATTGTAATAAAAGAAATATCATAAACCACAATAACGAAAAAGAGTAAAATAAATTTTCACATAAAAGGAGTTGTTGATGTTGCTCTGCATTACATATTCCAAACCACAAATACATATTTATTAGTATATTTGCCAAAAACATACGACGAACAGTAAAATGTCAGATTAATTAAGTTTAATTTTATGGATTAAATGACAACAAATTTTAACAGAAATACATTATTTGTCATTTATACTTTTACGAAAACTAATGCAATGTGGAAGAAGAATTAATTTTATTAAATTTTATCTTAAAATTTAATTTATACGAATATTGAAATTACAATTATAGAAACAAAGATGTTTAGTCAGAACTTTAAATTTTATAAATGACTGTTCTATAACATCTTTGTACCCAATAACCAGTTTAGTGATAAATACATATATACAAAACATTTTTTTTATCAATAAAATGTTGGGGAAAATATTAGAAAATTTATTTAACATTTTAGTTTTTTATATTAAAACTTCAGTTTTGGGGGAAATTTAGTTTTTTCACGCTCCTGGATATGCGCCTGACGTATACTGAGTTTGTCATTCCATTTGTAGTATATCGAAATACTAGTCGTAGAAAGTGTAGCCAGAAAAATTTTAACTCATGTCCCCAATTTGAAAATCAAAGTCCCCAATGTCCCTAAAAAATAGGTAAAAAATCGAGGTTGTCCTGGTTTTTTCCTTATATATCAGCCATTGGTGGACCGGTTTTTTCCGAGCCGGGAGAATTCTCGATATATTGATGTATGAATCATGAATGTAGGTTATTTGGGGGCTACGGAAAATTGATTTCAACATTACAAACATAATGACAAATTTATTTATACCATTGCCAATCATGGTGAACTTTTCCCGATGGGCAGAACACGCGCCGATCACTGACCCCTACCATTTGTAGCATAGTGTAGTTAACTTATGTATCCAAAATAGGTTGAATCAATATATCCATATATAATAAATATATAAATGTCTTTGTAAGTTTGTTTGTTTGTTTGAGCATCACGCCTAAACGGCTGAACCGATTTTATTGAATTTTATTTGGAACGTAGATAGATCCTTACTTGGAAGCGTCAATAGGCTATAACTTTTTTCAATACTTGGACCAGAAAGGGATAAACAGGTGGTACCTTTAGGTCTTAAACAATACATACTAAACGGCTGAACCGATTTTATTGAAATTTCGAACATAGATAGATTATTTACTTTTTTTCACTACTTGGACTATAAAGTGATAAAAGGGGGGAAAATAGGTACCTTTAGTTTTTAAACATTGATTATTTGTTTAAAAGGAAAATTTAGCTCACTATAGCCACAAACATTTGTATTTAGAAAGTACCTTTTTCAAAAGTCTACCTTCAGGGGGTAAAAACGGGTAAAATTAAGAATTTTGTGTTTATCCATATTTACGTCTGTTTATTTGTTTGTTTGTACCTTATAGGAGGCTAAACCACTGGTCCGATCCTGTTGAAATTTACCGTATATTCCTGTATATTTGAAACGATCAATAGACTATTTTTTATTTGGAAATTTTAAGTGAGCATGGCTCCTCCCATACAAAGTTAATAGTTATTACGGAATATCTGGTGAACTATAATTGTGAATCTCGCGGGATTATATAAATGGGCGTGGCACCACCCATACAAAGTAAATAGGTATTTTCGAATATCAACAGAACTATAATTGTGACAATATTCAAACTTTGTAGGAATCGAATTCTTATCACTGTATGATATTCAACCGAAAACGGGACGCATCGGAACAGGGGGTGAGACACCACCCATACAAAGTAAATATTTTCAAATATCTGGAGAGCCATTATTACAATATTCATTAAACTTTGTCCGAATAGCTCACTTATCATCTATATAAATATATAAATGTCTTTGTAAGTTTGTTTGTTTATTTGTTTGTTTGTTTGTTTGTTTGTTTGTTTGTTTGAAATTTGGAACGTAGATAGATCCTTACTTGGAAGCGTCAATAGGCTATAACTTTTTTCAATACTTGGTCCAGAAAGGGGTAAACAGGGGGTACATAGGGGGAAAACCGGTAAAATTGGTACCTTTAGTTCTTAAAAAATAAATACTAAACGGCCGAAACGATTTTATTGAAATTTCCAACATAGACTACGACAGGGGTAGCACAGCGCACCGGGTCAAGCTAGTTTTTCATAAATTGTCTGAAAATGGCCGCAATTCGACCATTTCAAGTAAATAATTAATTTCGAATATTTGGAGAACTGTAACCGTAAAAGTATTTAAACTTTGCATGAATTCATTTCTAAAAATTAGCTAAAAATGGATGGCATAGGAACGGTGGATATGGCCCTTCCATACAAAGTACTTAGTCAATTTTGAATATCTGGATAACAAAAATTGCAAGATTCTTCAAACTTTGTCCGGAACATCTTTTTATAATTTTACGTAATGTGTCCGTGACATATAACTGGACATATTATCGAATATCTGATGAGATGTATTAGAGAAATTCGTAGAACTTTGAAGCATTTCATTCGTTACCACAGTTACATAGTTGGCTGAAAATGTGCTGGATTGTATTAGTTATAATCGAATATTTGGAGAACAATAATTGTGAACGTTAACAATATTTAGTATCACTGTACGAAGTTTAGCAAAAAATGGGCGAGATCGGAACAGGGGAAGTATTACTTACATTACAAGGAAAATTGTAAAATCGAGAGTCTTTAACCTTTGTCTGAATCCCTTTCTTTTATTTTTAAGATGTTGGCTGAAATTTGGTGGGATCGGCTTTTCATATAAATAAAATAGTTATAATTGAATATCTGGAGAATTATAATAGTTAAAGTAATGCTTCAAGGGACTTGCCCCATCCCACACAAAGTAAATATTTACTATGGAATATCTGGAGAACTCTAATAGTGCAATTCTCAATACTTTGCATAAGTTATTTTAGTACCTTGACGTATTGCAAGTTAGTGGTATCAGATCATGTTAAGTAAATGTTATAGGTAGAGTCTTCTAATTTTTTATAAATTGCGTTCATATAATTTTTAGGAGTTTGACTTAAAATAGGATGGATCGAAGCCCACTTTAAAAACATAAGAAATTATAGCGAAGCGATAGTCTTAAGAAAAGTATCAAGATTTTTTAAAATCGTATGATATCTTGTATACATTCAAAGGCATGGCATGCAATTAATCACAAACAAGAAATTCCGGTATTAATTATATTCATTTATCTCTTTATACAATTTTTACATATTTTTTTTTACTACGACAGGGGTAGCGATGCGCACCGGGTAAAGCTAGTATGAATATAAATAACATGTAAATGCATGCATTTTACAAAGTTGAGTTTACCACTAACTAATATTATCTAGTAATATAAAATATAAAACTAACCCATTGCAATGAACTAGATAAATGTTTTATGCAAAATGCACAACAGTTGCTATTTAAATATTTTTTTAACATTAACAATGAATATTACTTTCTAGAGAAAATTGTCTTTCTAACAAGATATAAATCATATCGAGTGAAAAATAGTCATGTAAAACGCTTTTTAGCTGACCATATGTTAAGCAAAAATTATTTCTGTGCAGGAAATAATCGCTTACCCAACTTTTGGATGTTAAAAGTGGGTAAACCATGAAAAAAATACGGTTTTCGCTGAATATATAACTTGAAAAAAAGCTAATAACTTGATTATTTGCGCTTTGATATTACCCAGTTTGAAATATACATTTTATACAATTTTTGGAAAAATTAGAAAAATATAATTGTTTAATCAATTTTACAACTTTCATGTTTTTTTCCTAAAAATCGAAACCATTGTTTTCTAGGAATATAACTCGAGTCTTGCTTGATAGGAAATTTTATTCTTATTCATTTTGATTTTATTAATTTTTTTGCTAAACCTGATAGGCATTTAGCATTTACCAGATCAGGTCGTAGTGAATATCACCAAATATATGAATTTCCATGCAAAGGTTAAAGAACATTGTAATGATCAATCATATCTTTTTCAAATATATTTTAATTGTATTGTTGAATAGTGTTCAAATAAATTTTATTAATTATAATTTTGAATTGTATATCTTAACATTATAATTCTAAAAATAAAATTTTATGGTGGTAATGCTTACATACGGTAGCTTTTGAAGAGTCCGGAAAAGACGCCTACATTCGGACATAACTTGAAATAAAAACTGTCGTTATTCTTCGTCGTTTGTTAAGGATGAATGAAGTCTTGGATTAATGTTACTCCTCTCTCAGCTGTGTCATTAAGTACCATTAAACCGTTCACTGTTTTTTTTAGCTTTTAAATAATGTTTATTTTCACATACATCAGGATCAGTATTTAGAAAATATTTATCGATTTCAAATCTCTTAAAAAAAATTTTAGAGTCCGAGAAGAAATAAAATAATCAAAGTTATCATCGTTTTCTTCTTCGGTCCATAATTTTCTATCCATGCTTGATTTCACATTTTTTTCCAAAGTATCATCGAGAAATGAAAAGCCAACTTGCTCCGAATCGAGATACCATCTGGCGTGATGAAAAGCTCCAGATACTCTAAAAGTATTTTTTTTCCGATGGTAGACGTCCCAAATAAATTAGGCAAAGTTGGATGAATTCTTTATAATCATCCCTGGGCTGGCGAATTTTAAATTGTTCAAAAAGATAATTTGAAATTTTCATCTTCTATAACTGTGTGGAATTTTCTAAAAATTTCTGGTGTGGCTGCAATTAAAAACTTCCTTTAAAACAACTTCTAAAATATGGTGGCGTCTAGCACGATGCAGGTTCCCCTATGACGACCAGTATTTACTGCCGTGCTATCAAAATTCATTTCCATAATTTTTCCAGCTGCTCCCACTGCTCAGTTGTTGATAATACAGCTTTTGCCTGCGTAATCACCGTACTATTTTCAAGAACTGGAACCCCTACCAGTTGATTCTTTATCGTCACTAGTAATTTAAATCGCTAGCCTCTCAACATATTATTTATTCCAGAATTCTGGAAGCAATTTTCCATCGCCGGAATTTCTGAATCTACTTTTGATCAAATTAGTTCACTTCTGCTTATAACTAAATTGTGTGGGTCATGACCTAATGATTCTGATGTAGCTGCTATAATACGCGCCGCATCTCTATCAGAAATAGTACATACAGTGGCGAGCAGAAGTGAGTGCATGTTCACGACACTGACTTTCGTCATCCATAAAAACAAAACCATACAAGCAAATCAAAAATATTTTTTAGTTTTAATTTTATTATTTTATTCGTAACAAATAGGAGTAAAGAAACAATAATAAATGATATGATTTCAAAGAGTTTGGAAGAAAAAACGAAAATAACCCGCATAAACTCAATTTTGCACGTTTTATGAATTGCACCTATTTTCGAACTTTCAGTTCTCTTATCAGCAGAAATCATGCAGATTTACCTTTATGTTTGTTATTATCTTATTCTCCTTGCTCGTAGAGCAGTTTAAAATTTGTTTCTTTCGAATTAATGCCGATTTTGTCAATTACTATCATATTTAAAATAAATTATTGATTTTTTGTATAAAAATTACAAAAATATCTGAAGAAATTTAAAATAGTGTTGTGTGCCTGACCGAGAAAGGCTGTTCTTCACGTACTATTTCCGAAATACTTGGTATTAGTCAATCGGCGGTGATTGCAGCTCTAAAGAGACGAAATGTGAGTCGAAATCGCAAGTCAAAGGTTGAAAAATATTACTAACGGACTCAGATGCTCGAATAATGAGGTCCGAAATGAGAAAAAAACGCAAGCTGCTAACACCAACGGGTGTTTCTCTGGCAATTAACAAAAAAGTAAGCGATTGGACTGCTAGAAGAGTTTAACTACTTTAACAGTTTGCTTCACATGGCGTCTTTGAACACGTTCGCCGGATCTACGCCAGCAGTATTGCTTTCCATCTGACTGAAAACGATTAAATTTGGACTCATCAGACCAGATAATACGTTTCCAATGATCAATGGGCCAATTTCTATGCTCCCTTGCTAATTTCATGCACGCTTTAACATTCTTATCGGACAACGCAGGTTTGATTTTAACAGTTGAGGCATATCCGATATCATGGAGCGCTCTTCTGGCAGTCCATTCGATTTCATTTATGTTAATTGCTAAAGAAGCACCCTTTGGTGTTAGCAGCTTGTGTTCTTTTCTCATTTCGGACCTCATTATTCGAGAATCTGAGCCCGTTAGTAATATTTTGCGACCTTTGACTTGCGATTTCGACGTCACATTTCGTCTCTTTTGAGCTGCGATCACCGCCGATTGACTAATACCAAGTATCTCGGAAATGGTACGTAAAGAATATCCTTTCTCGGTCAGGCACACAACACTATTTTAAATTTCTTCAGATATTTTGTAAATTTTATCAAAAATCAATAATTTATTTTAAATATGATAGTAATTGACAAAATCGGCATTAATTCGCAAGAAACAAATTTTAAACTGCTCTACGAGCAAGGAGAATAAGATAATAACAAACATAAAGGTAAATCTGCATGATTTCTGCTGATAAGAGAACTGAAAGTTCGAAAATAGGTGCAATTCATAAAACGTGCAAAATTGAGTTTATGCGGGTTATTTTCGTTTTTTCTTCCAAACTCTTTGAAATCATATCATTTATTATTGTTTCTTTACTCTATTTGTTACGAATAAAATAATAAAATTAAAACTAAAAAATATTTTTGATTTGCTTGTATGGTTTTGTTTTTATGATGACGAAAGTCAGTGTCGTGAAACATGCACTCACTTCTGCTCGCCACTGTATATCCAACAATACAGACAATTTTTTCAGTAATTGTCCTTCTCTTCGGTACCTCGACAGTAACTCCTCTTTTTTATTTCTGGTCCTGCTTCTGAATATGTGTCTGTATCTTCTTGCATTGACTGCTGTTCCTCTGATGTTCTGCTAATGTTTGTTGTAGATTTCAGTTCTACATATTTTTCACCTTCTGAAAATAAAATATTAATGTTAGTTAATAAAGTTAATATTTAAAAAATGAATCATTTTAGAAAAACACGAACTCATCTATATTTACATTTGATTTTTAAAATCTTGTCATCTCAACTGCTCGCCTCTACTCTTTTCGTCGTTCCACATTAACAGATTTCATGTAGACGTCTTCCGTCGATTTTCTCTCGTTTTTCTCATATAGGTCGTCCAAGCTTGACTTGAGTTCCTCCTCTTTTTCAGTTTGAGAGGCGCTTGCTGATCTTTTAGCGCTTTTTGCGGTTTCCTCCAATACTTGTGCTGTCTACACAGAAAAAAGTTTTAACTTAAATAGAATGAATTGATTTCAATTCATAACATTTATTAATAATTTCGTAGATAGTATGATTTGTCAATTTTCATTTATATGTATTTCAAGTAGAAAAAACTGTCAAGCGGGGCATCCGGTGGGTTCAACAAATTCGGGTACGCTGAATTCAGTGGTGCTAACCGTTTTTTAGGTTAGCTCGTATTCTCGAGATATACCGTTATTTCGAAATGGAGAAAAACAAAGTTCCAAATAAAACAAGCTCTAAATGATTAAAATCTGTCCACAATACATTTTGGAAAAGAAGACACAATTTCCTATACGTATTTCCTAATATGTATATTAGAGTGACAATCAGTTGTATGGAAAAAAATTTGTGTTTGAATTTTGAAGGGTGCCGGTGAAATATTGTGACACTAGGTCTAAAAGTTAAGTGTTGAAAATTTGAGCCAAATCGGACAACGATTTCGGGACCCGCATCGAGGTCAAAAGTCAGATATATGCGAAATTTTACTATTTATATGAAATACATTTGTGAAACTCCTTAACTTTCTACATTATGTTACAGAAATATGTACATTTACTTATATTAATGAAAATTACAGTAAAAAATCGAAAGAATCGAAATATGTAATTGTTGTTCTAATTAGATATAAAAGACAAAAATTGGTTAATAAATATTAAAGTTATTAAAAATTCCCCAGATCATTAACGTGTCTCAGGCCACTTCAACAAGAAATGAACAAAATTAACATATTTTAAGAAATATTAAAATAAAAGCAAATTTTTACTTAAAATATATCCGTATTTACATTTGTATGAGTTTTTGTTTTTGTAGGATACAGTTAAACTATTCGATTGGATGGCCAAAAAAAATTTTTTTTTTAATGGCAGTATAGAATCTCCAATTTCAAATTTTTAAAAATGTTGTTAAAAAAATTTCAGAAATTTTTGATCATCACATTGGGATTTATTGAGATCATAATAGAAAATAAAAATATGAACAAATTATGTCAATACCTCTTACAGTTTTTCTGTACCTACGATTTAAATTTTGTGATTTTCGGGAAAAAAAAATTTTTTGGCCATATTTTGGCGAATGAGAGCAATTTTCTTACTGTTACGAATTTTAAGTAAAGCCTATACAGAATCTTACAGTCCAGATAAAAATCGGACTACTTTAACCCTTAAATGGTGAAGGTCAAATGTAAAATTTAGCAATATTTGGAATTTCTAAATGGATTAGTTTCGTATATCTGCAGAACTATTATTGTGAATTTTAACCTAAAATGGGAGGGATCAGAACTGGGGTCAGCCACCTTCTATTCAAATTTCGTGCGAACTGCTGTCAAACTACATATAAAATATTTGGAATGAAATATATGCGAAATAATTTCGCAAAAGCAATACTCTGTTCTTATTGTGAAATACATCTGGCAACCTTAATTTTCCACACGAAATAACATAAGCAGCACTTTTTTCGCACGAAATTAAAACCAACAACTGATCAATTGCTGCATATAAAATTTTTCGCATGAAAAAACCATAATTTTTCGCAAATATGAACAGAGTACTAGGCTTAACGTACAAAAATATTGGGCAAAATGTTGTACAATAATTGACTACGACCACAAAGAATACAAAAATAGCAGATGGGGAGAATTGGAATCCGTTATAAGAAAAATCATACCAGTTGAAGATCACATAGCATAGCGTTGCATTTTTTATGCTCGCTACTGTATATATAGATTACACCAATGAAGTTTCTATAATTCTCACTATATCTAGGTGGAGGGTATTTAAGATTCGTTACAACCAAATAGACAATAGTTCTCTAACTTGTTTTTAAATAGGAATAATGGAACCCTAAATTTTAATATAAGAATTACAGTTTTAGTTTAACTAATAAAGTACATGCCAAAATATCTATATTTTGTGATTGCAATGCAATTTTGGTCTTATACAAGTTTCGAGGATTGTTCATTAATATATTTTTTTTACAAACGTTTCATTAACATATTGTTACGAATGTGCAATGATGAATTGGATTTAGCGGTCTGTGGCGACTGCCTGCAGCATTCATCATGTTTGAAGGCGCTTCCATCAGTGGCATGCGGTTGTTGGCATTGTTTGTAAGTATGGCAACACTAAATGTTTGGGCTGCTGACAATGACATCGAAAGCTCTGGAATTCGAACATACGAGTTTTGTCCGTTAAGATCATTGTAGAGGATTCCCGAGCTGCAGTCGTGAGTTGAGTTGATCATTGTCGCTGTTAGAGTTAACATCAACTGTCGTGTACGTGTGTGCTTGTACATTATAAAGTTTGTGTGCATTTCTGTGAATTAATATACGTGTGTAAAGACACTGAGTGACTATTTAATTCTGTTGTTGTTATAAATTCTAAATAAATAAAGAGTTGTTACAATTTTAAACTACTAAAACTGCTTTTATTTGCAATCAAAAGTATCCGGTTTATTTAAAGGAAATAAACCACGTTTTTAAAAGGTAAAAACGTAACAATATTATTGAGCATCATCAACGGAAAACCTCTAACCTGCAGCCGGTGAAAAATCTGGCAATTCATACGTTTTGTTGTCAATTATGCTTACAATATCTATGTTTTGACTTCAACATTCTTTGTGGTGTTCCTATCAGGTATATTGTGTGTTTTCGGAGCTGAGTGACTTTAACTTTTCTTACCACCATTTATGTGATTTTATAGCAACGGTTCAGTGCTACTAATACAGCTAAATTAAATGGATGGAAGGCAGATTGTTATGTTAGAGAAGATAGTTAAACGGAATCTCACTATTTATGCTTGAAATTTATAATAGCCCTCCAAAGATATTGAAATGATATCCTAGTAGTGCCATCGGCCCATGTTGGTAAGCACTGTCCTAGTCCAATACATATTTACTTTTAAATCCTCTTGTATGTTCAGATTTTAATATATATATTGTGTTTTGAAATAAACACATCCGTACTTTTTAAACGAAAAGTCTGTACTAGAGATATCTGTGTTAGTTTGTCGGCAAAATAACGGTACAAATGAACGTATGGAAACGGATATTTTAATTGAACGAGAGAGAGAGTTGTGTTTGGCAAATGACAAGTGTATAACAGGAAGCTGGATGGTGAGACTGAGGATGGCATTGTATCATTAATTATGCGTAACATGTGACAAAATTACATTGCTGCATACACACATTTATGCACAGTGATTTATTTACACATTCAAATACACACAGTGACCACGTTATGTCACAAACATTAACCATTCATGAAATAAATAGCGGTATTGAGCTGCCATGCATCACTTTTTAACAGGAAACATAATGATACTTTAGCTTATAAACGGTATTTGAGGGGAATGTTCTTTAATATTTATTCGTATTAAAACAAAATGTATATTTTTTGTTGGTTCATTTTAAATGACAAACAATCAAAAAAAACGTTAATTTTATTGCACAAACGGTATGACTTTTTTTCAAAAGATTCAGATATCCGTAGCGGTAAGTAGTTTTATCACATTTGATGATGTTTAAATTTACTAAGTGATAAATAATAATTGACAAATTTGCAGCACTCTTACACACTCTCATGAGTCAACACATTTAATACCGCGTGAAAAATAATTTTATTTAATTAAGTAGTCTTAGAAAAATATTAAATTTTCAAAGTTGTTAAATTTTTGAATGGGAATTCAAAATTTAATAAAGTCTAATTCGGCTAAATTCACATTAAAAATATTTTACATAAACCATATAAATACTTGCTCACCCACCTTAAATTTATTCAAATTCGAATGACTAACATTTTAACCGTTTTTCAAACAATCAGTTAATGTACAATTTTGTTTATTGTAAAATTTTGCAATTTTTTTTTTAAAATTTTAGAATGAAGGAATGTAAAAAAGCAGAGTAGTGGTTGGCAGTCAACTTTTGTGTTTTAATTTTCTCGTGGAAATGATATGTTTGCATTGCGAAGCATGTTAAAAACCGTTCGTATTGATGAAGCTCCGATGACTGACAACATAATAATGGTTCTGTTTGCTACATGGCTGAGAATCAAACATAAAGCTTTTTTTTGTCACTACCACTTGGTTTAAAACAAACTTTGCAGCTTCTGATGTGGTGAATTCTTTGCGGTGTATGGTGAGTTTGTGCACAGTTTTTGCCTGCATGTTTATTTTTTCTCAATGAATATTTGCTTTTTTGTGTTTGCTTGTAATAAAATATACCAGAAAATATCAAGCGTCGCCATCATCATAATTTTCTATAGAAAATATACGTTTTTTTTCTTCTCTATGTTGTTTATAAAGTGTTAATGTTGTCAGCAGCGATGATAAGATCACGTTAAACAAGAAGTCATTGAATTTTAAATTGACTCTGGGTAACTTTTTTTCATTGCTTTTATTTGTTTGCGTTCTCTTTTAAAATGTATTTTTTCGTTATTTTTATTTGCAAATCAAATTATGAAAAGTTATATTTTTCAATACATATGTAGTTGCAACATAAAAATCATAAAATCATCGAATGAATTAAATCTAAATTTCCCAAATGTGGTTTTTTCAATTACAATTAGTTTTTTGGACTATTCGAGTTTGTCATTTCTTCAATATTTATTCCCATTAAGTGTATATATTTTGAAATGCACCTTTTACACCCTCCACCACCACAAGTGGTGAAAGAGGGTATATATAAGTTTGTCATTCCGTGTGTAACATTGAGAAATATTCATCTGAGACCCAACAAAGTATATATATTATTGTTCCTTATGAAATTCTAAGTCGATTGAGCCATGTCCGTCTGTCTCTGTAAAACAATCTCACGTCCAAAATACATAACCAAAATTAATGAAATGTATACCAAAATGTTTATAATTTTTCTAAGCAGTTTGGTATTGAAAATCAGCAAAATCGAATTGGTAGAACCAGGGTTATGGATCAAAATGTAAGACAACCTCCAAAAATGTTGATTGATGTTGATGATTTTTTGTGATTTTGGGTAAATTCATTGCAGAGAATACCATGAAATTTTGCACTCATTATTTATATGATAAAAGGAAAAATTCTGCTAAAAATGGAAAGAATTGGTCCATAATTTCTCGTAGCCCCCATACAAATTTCTTCCCGAAATATGGTGCTATGGTATATAAATGACCATAGAATTGCAGTATCCATACAAAATTCAGCACAACTAAGTTTCGTGCAAACGGAAATCGCGAGACCAATTTTTTTTTTTGGATCGGGCACTATTTTACCATAGCCCCCATATAAACTTTACTTCCGAAAATCATTTAAATGCGCTTAAATATCTTATATATATCGGTATCAGGTAGAAATTCAACTTGAATAATCCCCATGCTCATGAAAATCGCTGTAGGGAATTTCATGAAGATCGGCCCATAATTTGTTATAGCTCCCATATAAGGACCACTTCCAAAAATACATTAATTTTCATAAATACCTCAAAAATATTGTTATCGAATTAAAATTTTACAGAGATCGGTAGTATTAATCCACAAATGATACTACTAGATTGTGTGAATATCGGTTCATATTTGACCATAGCTCCCATATAAGGTCCATTTCCAAAAATTACTTAAATACTAATAAATCTCTTATAAAAGCTTCTATCTGGGTTAAATTTCAAAAAAAAATTTTTCCATTATATACGATAATCGATGTGTTGAATTTTATGTAGATCGGCCGATAATTGGTCATAGCTCCCATATAAGGACCACTTCCGAAAAACACATTAACCTCTATAAATATTTTAAATACATCGATATCGAAATAAAATTGTATACAGATCAATATATTGTATCCAAAAATTATACTACTGAGTTTTGTGAATATCGGTCCATATTTCACCATAGCACCCATATTAGCTACATTTCCGATAATCACAATAATACCCATAAAACTCTTGTAAATAATGTTATGGAGAAAAATATGAAGCAAAATAGGCCTCAAATACATAGAAATCACGTTAAAATATTTAACTATATCTTCCAAATAAGTCGCACATCCGAAAAATACATTAACGCATATATTCACTCATATCGGTAAAAAAATGTAAAAGTTTCAACTAGACTTGGTGATTATGGGTGCATAATTATATATATAAGGCTCACATCCGGAAAATTCATGAGAATAGAACAAAAATATACTTTTGAAGTTTGACTAAATATATTTGTTTACCCTTTTGTATACTCTTTTACTTCACTTGTGGTGAATAAGGAAAATGATGAGCCAATCAGTAATGTTAACCAATTATTAAGTATATAAATTGTTAAATAGTACATATTATTCCTATTAGAAAATTATAGACTCTGTTGAAAATGGTAGGAATATGTAATTATTTCAATTTTAAATTGCTGAATTAGATAACATTTTCATACATTTTAAATAAGTTTTTCTAACAATATATAAAATACTATACTACTATATTTTAAAAAAACTTTTATTTTATTTAAAAAAGTGGTTTTATTGAAGAAAGTACTTAATTTGAATATAGTACAAAATGTGTATGATATCAGGATTCATCTATAATCCATAAAGTGGCTTAAAAATAAATTCGGTTATAGACCTAATTCGCGTATAGTCCACAAAAATTGTGCAACTGTATTTGTAGACTATAAGCGAAAACTACTGTATACCATTAACATTCTACCAATCTTCATAATCGGAGCTAAGTCCCAATAACAAACACTGAATATGGATATTAGAGTGTTTATATCAATGTAATTTCTATAATTTTCATCTTGTTTAGGTGGAGGGCTGGCTACTGTCGATTATAATTACAAGCACACGTTCTGGGTATAAGGACTGATTACCCCTAAATGTCATGTTTTGTTTGATACAATTTCTAAAATGGGTTTTAATGTAATTTGGAGCAGTCAACCTACTTACTTATTTATTTCATTAATTTTGGATTATAAGCCCTTAGGTCCTAATCATACCGAGGGACTATATTCAAAACCCTCTATCTTTGATTTTCCCGAAAATGACTTATTAATGGTAAAATGTTTAGTAAAACAACCATCATGTATGGTGTGAATTTCATAACAAATTTACTTTTTTTTGCTGTTTTTTTTTGCATTTTTGTTATTTCTCTATCTTATACAATTAATTTTTTCCGAATGCAAAACCCTCTATCTTTTTAAATAATTAATTTTCATATTTTTTATATATCTTTTATCTTATATTGTTATCTTACATAAATCACATTAAAAACTGACAGATGACAAACATAAATGAAATCAAAATAATTTAATTTTATTAAAATGCAAAATCCTCTCTCTATCTTATCATTTTCATACATACACAATGTGAATATTATGCATAAAATCTATATTCCAAGAAATTAGGTAAGTTTTTATAAAAAGTTTCGCATTTCATTTTACTTTTTTTGTAATTATTTAAATTTTTTTTCTATGAAAACCAATTTTTGCACAGTGTTTAAAAGGCAGTCTATATTTGGGGCATTTCACGTCAAGTGAACCAACTTTTGAAATCGATGTCTTCCGATCGGGATGAAATTTGCACCAATGTTAGCTCTATTGTATAGTAATTCGGACACAACTTTTCAACAAGATCGGTCGAGAACTCTCTGAGTTATAGGAGGTCAAAATTTGACATTTTGGCCAAACAGGTGTTTTTTCTTATCCATATAACTTATTACCTATTGTTCTTAGCAAAATGTGTCCCAAATAGTATAGATAGCTATTTATGCAATCTTTGGAAAAAAAAATTAAAAAAAATAAATAAAATATTTTTGACTTTTTTTAAAAAAAATCAAAAACATTTTTGACTTTTTTTTTTCAAAATCGGCCCTTTTTATTTTTATTATTATTTTTTTTAAGAAAGCTTAGGTCTTTTCCTAAGCGATTTATATGGTCGCTTAGTAGGATGCGAGTGGAATATCTATCAAAAAAAATATTTTGTAACTCAAGATATAAAATTTTTGACTTTTTTTGCAAAATCAAAAACTTTGTTGACTTTTTAAAAAAAAAATGGACCCATTTTTTATTTATTTTTTTTTTTTTTTTTTGCTCAGAAGAAATCTTATGTGTTTTCCTTTAACACCTTTTTTGTCGCTTAGTGGGATGCGAGTGGGATATCTATCAAAAAAATGTTTTGTAACTCAAGACATACAATTTTTTACTTTTTTTTGCAAAATCAAAAACTTTTTTGACTTTTTTTTTCAAAATGGACCATTTTTTATTTATTTTTTTTTTCTCAAAAGAAAGCTTAGGTATTTTCCTTTAAAACCTTTTTGGTCGCTTAGTGGGATGCGAGTGGGATATCTATCAAAATAAATGTTTTGTAACTCAAGACAAAGGTTTTTAAATTGATTTTTTTCATATTTGTGTGTAAGTGTTTCTAAAACCTTAAAAATAAAACCACCACAACTGACCGATAATAGCCACTGGAGGGGTGCAATGTGAGGCCGACCGCTATTAATTTTCCACCCGCAAAATTTGTCAGAGTTTTGTATCTTGCGGCTTTTTTAGTCAATCCTATAGGTAGTTTTCAACTCAATAATTTATATTCGTGATTGATTTTTGGAAGTGGGCTTTATATGGGAGCTATGTCAAATTATGGACCAATCACCATGAAATTAGGTGGTGTGATTAATGTCTATATGAAAGTTATTTATGTTGCATTTTATGTGTATACCAACATTTTTAGGAGATTTATGCAGGCATTATATGGGACCTATGACTAATTATGGACGGATCATAATAAAATTTGGTGACATGAATTCCGTATATATAAAACTTATTTCGGGAGGACTATTGTATGGGGGCTAGGTGAAATAATGGACCGATTTCAGCCGGTTTCAATACGCTTGGTCCTTGGGCCAAACAAATTATATGTACCAAATTTTATTGAAATATCTTCAAAATTGCGACCTGTACTCTGCGCACAAAGTTTACATGGACAACCAGCCAGCCAGACGGACGGACGGACGGACGGACATCGTTTAATCGACTCAGAAAGTGTCGATCGGTATACTTTAAGGTGGGTGCTAGACTAATATTTTTGGGCGTTACAAACGTCTGCACAAATCCAATATACCCTCGCCACTATGGTGGTGTAGGGTATAATAAGTGATTTTTATTCCTGAAGTTAACATATTATGGGTATTACAGTATCGAGGCTATGAAATTTTAGTTAGGTATGTTACATACCATCGGAAAGGCTAATGTGTCTAGTTTCTCTGCGTAAGTTTAATTTTTAAGGTTTACACACAAATATGAAAAAAATCAAAATAGTGCTTATGCTAAAAATTTAAAAACCTTTGTATTGAGTTACAAAACATTTATTTTGATAGATATCCCACACGCATCCCACTAAGCGACCAAAAAGGTTTTAAAGGAAAAGACCTAAGCTTTCTTTTGAGTAAAAAAAATAATAATAAAAAGTGGGTCCATTTTGGAAAAAAAAGTTTTTGATTTTGCAAAAAAAGTAAAAAATTGTATGTCTTGAGTTACAAAACATTTTTTTGATAGATATCCCACTAAGCGACAAAAAAGGTGTTAAAGGAAAACACATAAGCTTTCTTCTGAGCAAAAAATAAAAAATGGGTCCATTTTTTTAAGAAAAGTCAACAAAGTTTTTGATTTTGCAAAAAAAAGTCAAAAGTTTTATATCTTGAGTTACAAAATATTTTTTTTAATAGATATCCCACTCGCATCCCACTAAGCGACCATATAAGTCGCTTAGCAAAAGACCTAAGCTTTCGTAAAAAAAATAAAAAGGGCCCATTTTGAAAAAAAAGTCAAAAATGTTTTTGATTTTTAAAAAAAAAAGTCAAAAATATTTTATTTATTTTTTTTAATTTTTTTTTCCAAAGATTGCATAAAAAATTTTGCTAAGAGCAATAGGTAATAAGTTATATGGATAAGAAAAAACACCTGTTTGGCCAAAATGTGAAATTTTGACCTCCTATAACTCAGAGAGTTCTTGACCGATCTTGTTGAAAAATTGTGTCCGAATTACTATCCAATAGAGCAAATTTCATCCCGATCGGAAGACATCGATTTCAAAAGATGGTTCACTTGACGTGAAATGCCCCATATATAAAAATGGTGTAAAAAATGTATAGTAGTTCATAAAATGAGAACGGCTGGGCCGAAACAAACTTTTTCATCCAATTATTCATCCAATATCTCTAAACACAAATCGGTAAAAATATCTTAAGATTTGTTTAAATTTTTTAAACTGTATTGCAATAATTGCTTCAGATGATGTAGCAGGCTACCTTCCGCAAGCTAAATAATGCATAATTTTTGCAACAAAGTCTTAGATATTTTCAAATATCCGATAAAAGTATGGAGTACTAGCTGACCGGTGAGCTTCGCCACTTCAATTGGAATAAAGAAATAGTAACATTAATTATCCGTTTTGAATTCGCGTTTCTATTTCCATAGTTATAAAATATTCAAAAAGTACTACTAGTTCGAAAAAGTACCTGTAATTTCCTTTTTTATACCCTCCACCACTACAACTGGTGAAAGAGGGTATATATAAGTTTGTCATTCCGTGTGTAACATTGAGAAATATTCACCTGAGACTCAACAAAGTATATATATTATTGATCCTTATGAAATTCTAAGTCGATTGAGCAATGTCCGTCTGTCCGTCTGTCTGTCTGTCTGTGTAAAACACTCTCACGTCCAAAATACATAAGCAAAATTAATGAAATGTATACCAAAATGTTTATAATTTTTCTAAGCAGTTTGGTATTGAAAATCAGCAAAATCGAATTAGTAGAACCAGGGTTATGGATCAAAATGTAAGACAACCTCCAAAAATTTTTATAATTTTAACATGATTTTTGTGACTTTTGGTAAAATTCATTGCAGAGAATACCATGAAATTTTGCACTCATTATTTATATGATAAATAGACAAATTCTGTTGAAAATGGAAAGAATCGGTCCATAATTTCTCGTAGCCCCCATACAAATTTCTTCCCGAAATATGGTGCTATAGTCTATAAATGCCTACAGAATTGCAGTATCCATACAAAATTCAGCAAAAATAAGTTTCGTGCTAAGAGAAATCACAAGACTGAATTTTTCGTGGATCGGCCCATATTTGATCATAGCCCCCATATAAAGTTCACTTCCGAAAATCACTTAAACATGCATAAATACCTTATAAATATCGCTATTGAGTTGAAATTCGACACAAATAATCTCCATATATACAAAAGTCGCTGCACCGAATTCTATGAAGATCGATTCATATTTGTTTATAGCTCTCATATAAGGGCCTCATCCGAACAACACATTAACCTACATAAATATCTAAAAAATATTAATATCAAACCAAAATTTTACACAGATCCGTAATTTATATATGGAAGTCATACTGCAGGATTTTGTGAATATCGGTCCATATTTGACCGTAGCTCCACTTTAAGGTCCATTTCCGAAAATCAGTTAAGAACTCACAAATCTCTTATAAATTTCTTAATAATACTAAAATTCGACATACATAAAACTCATATACATAGCAAAACTGTACCGAATTTTATGAAGTTTGGCCCATAATTAGTCATAGCTCCCATATAAGGACCACTTCCGAAAAACACATTAACCTGTATAAATATCTAAAACATATCGATATCAAAATAAAATTATACACATATGAGTAATTTGTATCTAGTAATCATACTACTGTAGTTTGTTAATATCGGTCCATATTTGACCATAGCTCCATATAAGGTCCACTCCCGAAAATCACTAAAAGCCTCATAAATTTCTTACAAATATAGTCATCAAGTTGAAATTCGAATCCAAAAATTACAATATATGTAAAAATTATTGTACGAAATTTTATGATGATCTGCCAATAATTGGTCATAGCCTCCATATAAGTACAACTTCTGGAAAACACATTAACCTACACAAATATCCAAAAAAAATATTTGTACTGAAGCAAAATTGTACACCGATCAGTAATTTGTATTCAAGAATCATATTACAAGATTTTTTAAATATCGGTCCATAATTCAATATAGTTGTCATATAAGGTCCACACTTGTTAATAGCGTTGTTTAAATTAAGTTTTATTAATTTTTTTATTTATAAATTTTACAAAAATAGCCCGCAAATACTTTGAAATCACGTTACAGTATTATATGGCGATAGTCCCATAAAAGGTCAGCTCCAATATGTTGAACAAAAATTTGAATCCAAAAATCATACTACTGAATTTTATGAATATCGGTCCATAATTGGCAACAGCCCTCATATAAGTTCCACTTTCGGTAATAACTATAATACCCATAAAACTTTTGTAAAGATGAAATTCAATTAAAATACATAGAAATCACGTTAAACTATTTTATGATGATTGACTCATAATAGGTCATAGCTTCCAATTAGTTCTACAACCCAAAAATACATTAACGCATATACACATTGATATCGATCAAAAATTCAACAGAAATTAGTTACAAGTAGACAGAAATCATACTGCTGGGATTTTTGACTATGGGTTCATAATTATATATAAGACACATATCCGGAAAATTCATTAATCGCGAATATACATATATTAAAATATATTAAATGTCATACGTTATAATATGAATAAATGACAAACTCTATTCAAAATGGTAAGAATCTGCAGTTAAAGTAACTTCTGCTTAAACTAGTCTCTTACAATTGTTATATTATTTCATATATTTATTTAATAGCATTTCGATAACATTGTCTTAATCCTCATAAAAACAAATATTGAATATGGATATTAAAGTGTTTATGCCAATGTAACTTCTACATCTCTCATCATATTTAGGTGGAGGGTATTTAAGATTCGGCACGGCCGAATATAGTACTCTTACTTGTTATATTCTAACTCAGTCAGGATCATGTGTGTTTAATATCTTGCTTATAGGTTCATTATTATAGACATTTTAATAATAGTTTCTGTTACCTCAATATCATTATGCCCTCTATACTTGATTCTTTCTTTACTCAGAAGCATATCAGCCAACTATTATGTATATACAATAAGTAAAATAATTTATTATAATGAAAAGTACCATTAGAAGAAAAAGTAAAAATTGTTTACACTTAAACTGTCAAGTTTGAAATTTCAAAGTAATTTCCTGATTCTATGTTCAATATTATAGAAAATTCATTTTGAAGAACGTAAAGTACTCTAGTTCTAGTTCTCCATTTTTGGTATCATAATACAATTGAACACCCTATTCTTGATTATTTCTTTACTGAGAAGCATATTACCCAACTTTAACTAATTTAATATATTAAAAATATACCAATAAAAGAAAAAGTACCAATTTTCCTTTATCCTCGTAAACACTCGTCAAATTTGAACTTTAAATAGGTTTAGCAGTTCCTATATTATCAACTGATTTAATAGAGAGACTTCAAAATTTTATAAAACAGTATTAAATTAAATAACAGTAACTTTTTGAAAAACTTAAAATTATATAGTATTATTTTAATTATAATGAAATGAAAATATGCACTTGCTTAAACAGTGATCAGTATATTAAATTAAATAAATAAGTAAATGTTACAAAAGTAGTACAGTGTTTGCTCCCGACACTTACATTAATTAATAGAGTGAAATCTATTTAAAATAAACTTAAAACTAACCCTAGAAACTAAAACTATCATCAGTTGTATATTACCCTCTGAGAATGTCTATTATAAAAATTTTGTCCAGAAATATTCTGCAGTTGCTCCCGCAAAATACCAATTGCAGAAAGATAATTTGTATTTGTCCAGTTAAATTCTGTTTCACTAGATAATACATCCTTTATTATATTACCTTCAAAATCTGTCAATTTATCAATAAATCGTTTCATTGTATTAAGTGCATAATCGGAGAGAGGCATTATTAAAGCCTTATCATAAATAAAACGATTTGAAAATCTTTTTAAACGCGTTTTATAATTATTTTCTATACATTTTCGTAATATATGTCTTTCAAATATTTCCAATTTTTTCATAAAAGTTGGAGATATACTAAACCAAATTGGGAAAGCGTATAAAAGTATTGGTCGAATACTAACTTTATATAACAAGAGTTTAGTTTTAATTGATAAAGATTTACTATTAAATAATTTCGAAAAGGCTCCTTTGAGTCTATTAGCTTTTTCCAAATTATATGAAATATGCTTATTAAATTTTACGAGCTTGTTAAAATGTATGCCAAGGTATTTAAAATTATCCTTAAACAAAATTTCGTTTCCATTTAAAAATAATTTTAATGTTTTGCTTTCTGGCACTACATTATAATTGCATTTTCCTGATGCATTTCTTAAGCACATTGCATGACTTTTCGAAATATTTATTTTATTTTTATTATTAACATGCTCAAGATGTGACGATACACGTTGCAACGCAACTACTGGTGATTCATCATGAGCATATAAAAGAGTGTCATCAGCATAGAGAATACCTATAGAGTTATTAAAAACGTGTGGAAAATCCGATATAAAAATATTATATAAATGTGGTGCCAAAATTAAACCTTGTGGAACTCCACAAGTTACAATTCCTTCTTCTGAAATGGTATTTTCATTTTCAATTTCAATACAAAATCTTCGATCTTCAAAAAAGCTTCTAAAAAGTTTTATGATAGGTGTTTTAAACCCGATAGAAATCATTTTATATAAAATACCATTATGATATGCTTTGTCGAAAGCTTTTTCAATATCTAGGGAAATTGCAACGGTGCATTCACGTTTTCTAAGATGTTGTATTACGTCGTTATGAAATTTCAAAAGTGCGTGTATAGTAGAATTTCCCTTTTTAAAACCAAATTGATATTGAGGAATATATGGTTCTGTCAAACCAAAATCCATTTTTTCTCGTATAATTTTTTCAAATAGTTTTCCCAAATTAGATAAAAGTGAAATCGGTCTTAAATTATTAATATCATTATTATTCCTTTGTTTTTGTATTCCTATAATTTTGGCTATTTTCCAATCTTTAGGAAAATAACAATTATTGATGCAATTGTTAAAAATTATTGTCAAATATTCAAAAGAATTTTTTGGAAATTTTTTAATTGAATAATTTGAAATATTATCTAAACCTGCAGATTTTTTGTTATTCATTAATTTAGTATTTTCTATAACCGAATTTAGCGACGTAAAATTTGGATCCGATCTCTTTGAAAGCAAATGGACCTGGTGTTATTTTTTTAAATTTATCTCTAAAAAGTGTTGCTTGTTTCAATTCTATACGTTCCTTAATAATAACTTTAATTAATTCGATTTGTTTTGAAATTAGTAAGTATTCTGGGTGTTTTCTATTTAAAGTACGATAAAATATTCTTTTAGGGTCTTTTTGCCAAATATATTTTATTTTGAAAAGTGTCTTCACCGTTGCAGAAACAAAGAATTTTCTTTTTGTTTTTCCGAAAGTTCTAGTATGAATTTTAGTTAAAAATTTATTGTTGATACAAATTCATCAATAAAATAATCAATTTCGTCATTTGATAGATTTCTAGAATTAGGTGGAAAATGGTTTAATAATGTAAAACTTATATAAAATTTAAATGAATTCCAATCCGTATTCATAAATGATACAAAATTGACAGGACTTTTAATTATAAAATTGAAATCAGTAAATAAAACTTGTAATTTCAGTGGAATATGGTCTGAGAAAGTTGGAAGTGTAGAAGTGATATAGTTGTCATCAGAAGAATCAATAATATTATTGCTAATTATAAAGTGATCTAAATGAGAAGAACCACCTGGAAAAGTGGGATAAGAATCACAAATTCTGGTTAGTGAAAATGACTCGTTTTGAAGCCAGCTTAATAAAACTTCGCCATTGAAGTTGTTTATTAAATCTCCCCAATTAACATTCTTCCAATTTAAATCGCCACCTAAGATTAAACCATCATAACATTGGGAAAAATTTAGTATTATATAGAGACCTGAACAAATAATTTTACGACCGCAATTACTTGGAAAATAAATAGATCCACAAAGATTTTTTTTTTTTTTGTTGCTACCGTTAATAGAAATATTAATTTCAACAAATACATTTTGAAAATTTAGATTTGGAATATCTACTCTTAAATATGAGATTGATTTTTGTATGGCAAAGCCGACTCCTAAGGTCAAAACAATAAAATTACCTAAATAAACCTCTACATCCTTTGATAAATGCAATTCCTGCAAAAATGCAATATCAATTTTAAATTGATCCATTAGTTTGTTAAGTTCAATTTTCCTGCTTATATTTACAAGAGAACCTACGTTATAAGTTAATAAATTCATTGATCTACGGACCATATACATTTTAAACATCTTTCATTATACTCTTTTCTGGCCTGATCCTTTGACATACTTCTAAAATTTCCTAAAAATATCTTTATTCTATCCTCCAGAGAAGTAGGTTCTGGATTACATAATAGTTTAGCAATTTCCAAAAATTGCTCAATAATGGGAGGTTTCTTTGAAATAATATTTTGTGATAGGTTTTCCAAATTCTGTAACATATTAGCAAATGTTCTTCCTTGGGTTATGAAATTGTTTGAATACAATTCCTTTTCAACATTGACAGCAGCTAAATTTGATCGATCTTTTCTTTCCTTTATAGATTTTTCTCTTAACGCCAAATATTTTTTATATATTGGACAACCCTTATAATTGGATTTATGACCATATGTATTACAATTTACGCAAAAAGGACGTGCATCATTATCGAAAACAAACGAACATTCGCCAGGTGCATGATTTTTATCACATTTTAAGCATGCGTATGGACGATTACAATTTTTTGAAAAGTGACCTCGTTGTTGGCATCTCCAACATTGTGGAATCTTCGTATTTTTTTTGTCGCTCCCTTTTGTCGCTTGTTGTTGATATTTTGAAATTCTTCATCAGAAAATGAAAATCCATATCGTTATTTTGTTCAAAATTTGGGAGTTGAATTACTTCCAACATATTTGCATTAGTTGATCCAAGGGATTTTTGAGAATTTGCTATTGCTTCTGGGTCTGATTCTAATAGTTTCATACCTTTTGTTACATTGTTAATATGAACAATATTAGAAGATTTGGCTATATTTGAAATCTCTTTATCTACATTTTCATATTTAGATGGTTTACGAATGGCTCCTTTTAAAACAGTCGAATTATTTGCAGTCATAATTGGTTGAACTTCTTTGGGATCTTGCAATTTATCTGTTAATTGAATGTAGCTATCATTAACATTTAATGAAGACTTTGTAATATTGTCTGGGGATCTTCCACCAGATTGAATACCAGAGGAGGTATCATACATTTTACAATTATTTTATATAAAATCGTATAAATGTTTAAATATTTTGTTTTATTAAATTTTTTTTTTTTTTTCAGAAAATTTTCTTATGAAATTTCAATTTATGAAAACTTTTTCAAATCCAAATTTCAATGTTTTCTCTATGAGTGTTCAACTCATAGAGAAATACATAGAGCGGAAACTCTCCTGTCAAAGACCTAACTCAGTTGTCAAAAACCTATCTCATGAGAATGTATTAGTAGAACAACTTGTAATAGTGTTGGTGTTCAAAAAAATATTCCCCACAGCACTAAACTTTCACATAGTTGTATAAAATGTATTGTTAAAAAAGTATTTTTTTTCATTTGTTTTATTTTTTCTTAGTTCATGATTTGTTTTATAATATTTATAAAAAAATCGTAAATTTATGAATTTTTAATCACGTATTGTACATAATATAAATAAAAAATGTTTTTTTAATTTTTTACTTATTTAGTATTAAAATTTTTAATACTAAAAATGGATTATAAAAATAACGCTGCCAAAATTTTACCACAGCAATAAATTCACCTCATAATTGTCAAAAAATAAATTATTTCGCTACAAATAATTTTTAACATTTGTGCGCAATTTATTGTCAAGAAAATAATGTTATAAAAATATTTGTGTATCGTCAAATATTTGCCATGTGTGACCCTACCTTCACTATGTATACATAAGAATTTTAATTAGACAATATCAGAAACTGAATGGTCTGTAGTTTATCTCGGGAGAAACATTTTTGAAAAAAGTACAAACAACTGAAAAAATTGCAAAATTTGTTGCTAAGTGGGTGGGTGATTTTATTTAATACTTTAATCACGGAATGTAGTAAAAAAAACAAGTAGGAAAGTATGGTCGGTCAAGCCCGACTAAGTAAATGAGCAAATAAATTTTCTTTTAAAATTTAAATTTATTTTTGTGAATAATTTTCGGAAGAGGGCCTTATATGGAAGCTATGAATAATTATGGACTTATCGCCATGAAATTAGGTCGTGTGATTTATGTCAATATGAGAGAGATTTATGGTAATTAATGTGATTTTTGGAAGCGGGCCTAATCGACTCAGAAAGTGAGTCGATGAGTATAATTTAAGGTGGATGTTAGAATAACATTTTTGGACGTTACAAACATCTACACAAGTACATTATACCCTCCCCACTATGGTGGTGTAGTATATAAATATAGTAGCACTTTAATGCGGTTAATAATTATCCCACTTTAATGCGGTTAATAATTATCCATAACTCCCATAAAGGCCCACTTACGGAAAATACTTCGTTTTCAAATACAATTCAACACATATATATATTCAAGAGTTATACCACCAAATTATATAACTGTAAGTTTTATTATTAAAATAATGAATCACATGAATCACTACTTAGAAGGAAGCGTTTGTGCCCATTCCCCAGAGTAATACACGTTTTCCTCGACAGCTCCTGCTCTGCATATTCTGATGATTTTTTCTGTTTTGGAACAAAAAATTATAATGTTGATGACAAACATTAACATATTATTGCACTAGTATGAAAATACTTACAATTTGTATGTATATATACCTAATTGTTGACCAAAATCTTGATATAAACTAAACAAATAATAAATTTCTTCCAATTTTTGTTTTCCAGAATTTAAAAAAAATTATTTTATTATTTGTTTACTTGCAAACTGTCAAATGTCTATGGTGAACTCTCACAGGTATGTTGAATTACACAGCACCCGTACGTGTGAAGAGAGTAATTTTTTTATTCCAAAAAAAATGAGAGTTTCCGCTCTATGTCTTCCTCTATGGTTCAACTCGTACTCAACTGATTTAATAGTTAATAAATTATCACAAAACCGAACCGAAACCGATCGGTTTTCAATTTTTTAAAACCGAAACCGCGGTTTTGAAATTCTTCGGTTTTTTGGAAACTCTAGTCCTAATTCGGCATTAGGCGTTGGACTCTGCTGGTTTGTTACGATAACACAATAAACATAGCATAGAAAGTAGTATTATTTTAGAAAATTTTTTGCTTGAAAGGCAATAAAAACCAATGTGAAATATTAGAACATTATGACAATATGACATTGTAAGAGATCTTGTGAATTGACCATTTATATTTTGGAAAAAAACATACAATTTGAAAGCTATTTATTGTGCACAATATACATATATTATTCAAATCGGTTTAGTTTTTAGGACTTATGAGCGTTAAAAATTGTTACACATACAGAATTTTAGAAGAAAAATTTGCAATAGGGTCGAATTTTTCACACCAAAACTCTTCTTTGTTCGACAGTTTAGGCGTGATGCTCAAACAAACAAATAAACAAACAAACTTACAAAGACATTTATATATTTATATAGATAAATAAAAAAAGAACAACATGACATTACTCAGTAAATTTATGAATTTTTAAGTCATCGGATGTATTACATTAAAAATGTTTGTGTTAATCCAAAAATAATTTATAGTTTTATTAATTAATTAGTGTTAAATTAAAATTATATTTATAATTGAAACAATTTTTTTTAAAACATGCTAGTAAATAAAGTTTGTTTACAAAAGTATAGAATTAGTACAATAATTAGTGCAATTAAAACAAAAAAAGTTATTTTATAGACAAAGTAGGGAGGGTATATTGTATTAGTGCTGATGTTTGTCCGTCCGTCCATGTAAACCTTGTAATAAAACTACAGTTCGCTATTTCAAAGAGAATTCGACAAAATTTGGCTTTAGTATTAAATTTGGTTAGATTCGGTACATTATTTCTCCTAGCCCCCATAAAACTGCCCTATAGTTATATAGTTAAAATCTCATATATGTATATCTTAAATATAAACATATCCATACCAAATTAAGTTAAAAATATAAGCTCTTATATGATACAATTTAGTAAGTTTTGTAAACTTATGTATCATGTAGTGAAGTATAAGGCCCCATTATACGGTACTCTTCGAAACGTATTAAATCAATCAAACAGCACGATTTACTGAGGTGGGGGGGTTTGGAGGGACATTGCGCCTCAGTTACGTCGCCCTCCAAAAGGGTTTTCCGAATTATTACCATTGTTGGGACATCTTCCAATGTTGTGACGATTAATTCCGCAAGCTTGGCATCAACGACTTTGTTGTCTGCTGGAAGCAGCTGCACTTAATCGGCTAGAAGAGTTGTCGTTGATTTTCTGCGGCCTATAGTTAATGCTCTCCAAATCTTCGGCTAGCGTTGAGTTCTGGTAGGAATGAAAAATCCTTCCTTTTAATATACCATTGGTAATCTGGATGCCAATTTCTAAATACCCTCTCCAATTTCTGGTCTTCCGACAGCTTAGAGTGCCTCATAAAATTTTGTAGGGACAGAAGATAGTCCTTAAATTTTTCGTTACGCCGTAGTGTGCGATTTTGAATCTCATCTTCTAGTTTGTCGTAATATCTTGGTGGGAGAAAGAATTGGCTAAAATCGAGTTTAAAATTGTTCCAACTAACCCAAGATTTGTTATTATTACGGAACCAGATAATAGCACGATCTCATAAGAATTCAGGCATTAATTTCGACAATATATCCAAGATCATACCGTACATACATGAGAGCTCTTCTGCACGTTCAATGAATTCTAATGGATCACGAGTTCCATCGAAATGTATCCCCCACTTCCTTATTTTTTCCATTACTCCCATTCTGCACTCCGTTTTCATTGTTCCGACTGTTGTCTGACTTACACCACCTTTTTCTTCCTTCAACGGTGACTTAAAGAACTAAAGCTATTCCGACGGTTTTAATGACTTTGCAGTGGGAGAAACTGATAGTGTTTCATGTTTCGTCTGAATTTCTATCAGGCGATTCATTTCATCCACGGTGTGTTGTTCTCCACTAATGAATTTATCCCATTGTTTTTGAAGCTCCTATACAGTACCGGCTGGATCAAGTTAAAATTTAGAGTAGGCCCATGAGGTTTTTAACATTACTTCACACTTTTATTCTTTGTTTATTTTTAACAGTTCCTTAGGTTCAACAGAAAGTTTTTTCCCGGAGTATATAATCCACACACACAGTTGATTTTTCTTTTTTGAGAAAATTTTTATTTAAAGTCCAGGCGCCATTTTAACGACCTGTTTTTCCACCTTATGCCGGGGTAGAACTCGCGGCTCCCAGTGTTCGTTGCAAAAAATTATTATTTAAGCCAAAGGATTAAAAGACAGTTTTTTTTCTTACAACGTTATAAATCGTATTTAATTTTCTTCATAAACAATACTTTATCATGACGTTAGCCACCGACTGACGGGGAGTAGAGCGGCCCGTAGTACACTCTCACGGAAATAGGCACGGCGATGACGAGGAAAGGCTTCCCGAATACATGTACTCTCTACACGTCTTAAACCGCGGGGATTCTCTCCGTTGAACGCGTCAACAAGAGGGAGTACCTGAGTTGGAAGACGATTGAGAAGGTTGGGAATGGGTGTAACCTCAGAATCCCACCAACACTCAATTACCTAAGTTTTATTTGGTGGCAGAGGTATAACCACTTCCCCAGATAATAAAACCGTTAGTAAATCTTTACCAGAAAAAAGGCAAACTGAGAGAGTGGGTATCACCTCAATTCTTTGAGTTTGAGATATTACTTATCTGCAAGATCTTTGCCCTTCGCCGGCTGCTGGCTGAAATTGCACGTTCCCTCAGAAAATCCCAATTTTTTTAGTTGGTTGTAAGACTTGGGAATACTTTGTCGACAATGGCTTGAATATTAATTTGTATTTGGCAGTAGTTTGGCGGTAACGAAATATCATTTGTGGCGGAATCAATGGGAATTTTTCCATTTCCGATATCCAACCATTGTTTTGAGAATGTTTCGACGGAAGGGTCTTGCATCAAATACACACGCATGTTCGTCGATAGCGTTCGGCTTCTGTAGCTTCATTTCCAGTAAAACAAATTTCAAGGAACTTCGCATCATCATTGGGAAGCGGGAGCAATGATCCAATTCTGTGTTACATTTGGCCTTGAACTTTAAAGGTGGGCATGAAGCTGACGTTGTTCACATTATTAAGTAGTTGCACCGAAGGACGTCATTTGAAAGCATGAGTTGTTCTTTCGGATATTTTGAAGAAAGTACTTGGAAATGGGAATGGCGCCGGAATTGTTACTTAGAAGTGGCTCAGGAGGCTCAATAATTGGTGGCACAACAACTTTACCGTACGAACAACACATTCCCGGGGATTCCTTAGGGAACTTCAAAACTCTGCTAGGTACGTCCTTGTGATGCCTCCAAATTTAAATCGATTCTTTCTCTTGATCGAGCTTTTCGGGTCGATTGGCTTCTAGTCTTTCGATATGCTGTTGGGGTGTCTCTGCAGCTCTCGATAAAGAGTGACGCATTTGCTGAAGCCGTGAATCCCTTTCCCGATTTTCCTGTAGACGTGATTCGCGTTCCGCATCTGTTCAGCTGGTTTTCTTTCCCTGATCTTCCGTGATTTGGTTGTGTTTTTACCAATGCCTGTATTTTTTGGTGGCATTTTTGTAAATTTTCGCTTAAAATAATTTGTAAATCAATTTTATTCTTGCAAAAAAATCCAAAACGCTTGTTACTTACTAATTTGATTTAACGCTTTTTAAATGATCAACACAAAACTGCAATTAACACAAAGCAAATCAAGTGCAGTCAGTGACTAAATGAAAACAAATTTTATTTGATTGAGCTGTTATTTTTTATTTGATTAAGCCGTTATTTTTTATTAAAAGTAGAATGCACATGGAAATTTCTTATTCATTCACCAAATATGCAAGAGTAAACAAAATTGTTTATCATCGATTGATAATATAAAATATCATTTATAGTACAATGTTGCACCTTATTAACCGCAGTTTTATTTCGCTTCAGAGTACACCACTGTGAATTAACATTTTTTAGAATGATGTCAAGCAACGAAATGAAAATTGTCATTGGTTGAACGTTGGGAGCATTTATTTCTCTAATGGAAAAACATTATTTTTTGGTCGACAAATTTATTTTGTTGAGATAAAAAATCTTTTCGACAAATATCTGACTTTAAAGTATTACCCGCTGGGCTATTCTTAAGATTCCATGAAAATTGCATCGAAATCGGTTCAGCCTTTTATGAGTTCATTCAGAACATACATACAAACATCCATTTTTATATATATAGATTAACTTTTGTTCCTGTTGGTACACGTGATTGCCTTGTAAAATCGTATATTTGTTAAAATTTATATTTTGAAAGCATTGTTGATTTGCAATAATTAAAATTTGAAAGGACATTATATATACTGCGTATACATATGGCAGGATTATCGCCAACAATATTAATAATATGAAGTCATTCGAGTTTTGTCTATCGTAATGAGCTTTAACACTTAAGTTGATCATTCCCCGGTGTTGTTTTTTTTTTTAAAAGTTCAATATAATCTAAAATTTAATGTGTGTTTTTTTTTTAATTATTTTTAATATCAACTTCCAGGCATGCCATTTGCTAAAGGTAAGTTTTTAACTTGACAATTGAGAGAGTTTTGTAGATTACCGTCATTACACTGCCATAATTTTCCTGCCAAAAATATGCACATGACAATGACGACTATCAGGGGAATGATACTTTAACGTAAAAGTTTTTGTAAAGAGTTTAAAGTTACTTTTAAGGATTTTGTAACCACAAAACCTACATACTTCTTAAAATGGGGATGTACTAAAGAAACATATTATGATAAGCGAAGCAACCAAAAGAAAACTGTGACACGAATTCTTAAACAAAAAATTGAATGCCAATTACAGGATTACGAAGGTACAAACATGCATCAATTCAACGAAATCATAAACTTGACTTTACAGGACCACATGGACTTCAGCGAGAATTATTAATAATTTAAAATATACAGATGAAGTGCAAAGTTTTCACTTCGATGGATCCCGTAAGCAAATAACTCTACACTCCGTTGTTGTTTATACAAAAGGTCAGAACGGTACTCCTTCATTCGAGAGTTTTTGTACTTTGTCCGAGTCACTTCTTCACAATGTTTTTGGCATATGGACTCACTTACAACCAATATTAGACCGCATAGCTTTCACAACGACACAGTGCCGAAACAAAACTTTGTTTTATTTTATTGCCAACGAATTGCACGACCTGTATCGTGCAATGAAAAAGTTTATTTCAATGTTTTATTAGAAGGACTCCCTCAAAAGATGAAAGAGTTCAAACTACAAAACTTTTACAGCGAACATCGAATATCTTTTTGGTCGATAAAAGCGATATTCATATCTTACATTTCGTTATATCAAGAGCTGGATATATTGCCAACACCAACCGTTACTGTGCATGGATCCCAATAAACCAAACGATATGGAATCGATATCATCTATATGATATAAACAATCATATATGATATCGTTTCCGTATCATAAACGATAGTATTTGCGGACTAAATTGTATCGTTCCTTATAATATCCTTTTTCCAGACAATTATGATATCGTTTTCACTATCATAATATCCAAAAAATACGATATTAAAATCGCCATGCTAAAGTTTTTTTTCTGAATGCTATGTATTTAATACTAAAAATTATATTTTTTATCTGTTACAGTACATATTTCGCTGAAATAAGACAAAATCCTGGAAAGGAAAAATATCAACTTCGTGAGAAGGGTATATATAAGTTTGTCTTTCCACAATATAATTTTCCGACCCTATAAAGTCGATTCAGCCATGTCCGTCTGTCTGTCTGTTGAAATCAATCTTCTGAAGACCCCCAAATAACTTACAAACTTGATTCATACATCAATATATCGGAAATACTTCCGGATCGGTTGCTATTTAAAATCGCTGAGATATAAGGAAAAAACCGGGCCAACCTCGATTTTTTGCCTATTTTTAATCTATATCTGGTTTACTAAGTGATTAATATAGACAATATGGATATCTAATGATAGATATTTAAAGTCCATTGCAATGATATATATAAGGTTATATATTGGACCTACAATTGGTCAAAATCGGCCAAAATATTTTCAACCCGATTTTTTTTTTTTCTAGTAAATTTAAAAAAAAATTTAAAAAATTTTGAAAAAATAGCTTTGCTGTGCTCCGTGAAAGTAAATTTCACGTTTTTATTTATTTTCACCCCTGTTTTTATTTGAGCAGTCTGCTGTTGTTTAGCTTTTTGACAGCTAGAAAATATTTAAACAAAAAACATGTTGTTTTTTGTAATGTTGTATTTGTTGTCGAATTGGGACTACCTGTAAATAAATTTGACTTGTTCAAGCAAAAGTTTTGAAATTAAATTTCTCTATCAAATTAATACAGCGATTAGCTTAATTCAAAAAGTAAGAAAACTTTGTGACGAGAAATTCATGAATAAAAATATGCGAACAATCAGGGATATATTGACCAATAATAATTACCCAATATCTGAAATCAACAATTTAATAATATGGAACACAACTGAAAAACACATCTGGTAACCCCAAAGTATATTACAGCCTCTCTTACATTCCAAAACTAACGGACAATAAGATAATTCAAGAGATAATAACCTGGCGTTTACACATGCAAGTAACAGTTCGAAAAACTCAACACATTCATACTTTTGCACTAACACAATCATTCATGCATGTGTAAATTTACACACCCATGTGTGATTGTGTTAGTGCAAAAGTATCAATGTGTCGTGTTTTTCGAACTGTTACTTGCATGTGTAAAGGCTAGGTAAGCAACAAAGAAATAACACTAGCACACAAACCAAACAAGACAATAAACTCATTATTTAGTGGAACAAAAACAAAAATTGATACACAAGGACAAAGTAATGTTGTCTACGAATTTAAATGTGAGGGTAATATAAACGAAAGCTGTGGAAAAGTATATGTTGGAACAACATATACATATTTTATTTACATTTAAATACAATAAGAACCTTGAAAGCCCACATTAGAGAAAATCTAATTAAAATAAGAAAATTATTAAATAAAGGTCAATTATATAAAACAAAATTTCACGAGAGAAGTTGTTGTTGTAGAAAAAATGAGAGCCTTCCCTTCTTGTTATTTTTTGATCTTGCGTATGTTTGATAATTTTTAATTTAAATTATTTTTAATTTTGAAGTTTTTAACATTTTCTCAAATGTTTGTAGTTTATTTATTTTTTTATTGGAAGGAAATATTTGAAAACTATATTTTGATAATATCGTTTTCAATAATAATATATGATACCATAATAGCCCGCATAACGAGATATCGGTTTTGCTATCACATCGTTTCCTGGTTCATTGGGATGTGGCATTAAGTACAAGTTTCTATGCAAAGTAGACGTTGACAAGATATAATAACGTTACGAAATTTTACTTGAATTTAAATATAACTGTTTTAACGGCCGCTTAGAATTTGTATAATGCCTCTCAACACCAGTGCTTCACAAACTTTAATAAATATGTATCTGGGTATTATTATTATTGCTGTAGAACATACAACATTGAATAAAAGCTATGAATTGAGCATTGTTTGTAAGTATGGCAACACTAAATGATTAATGACTAACATCGAAAGCTCTAGAATTCATATATTCTAGTTTTAAGATCGCATAGAATTTGAAGCATCGTTAAATGAAGACATCAACTGCATTGCCAGTGTAAACATGTACATCATAAAGTGTGTGTGTATTTGATAAACGTGTGTAAAAACACTGAGTGACTATTTGAATTGTTGAAATAAATAGTTGTTACAAATTTTAAACTACTAAAACTGTTTCATTTGCAATCAAAAGTATCCGGTTTATTTAAAGGAAATAAACCAACGTTTGAAAAAGGTTAAAACATAACAATTTGTTTCAGAAGTGGGATTGCAAAATAATAAGCATGAAGTTTAAAGAGCTAAAAGTGGAACAACTCAAGAAAGAATTGAATAAGTTGGGGTTGCCGACAGCAGGTAATAAAGCTGAATTGCAAAAGAGGCTGATAGATGAATTCAAGCGGCGTGACATTGGCATCGGAACTTACGAGTTTGAGTATAAAGACGAAGTGGAAGTCTGTACCCGTGCAACAACAAGCAGCATGGATTTAAGCACAATGTCTGCTGCTATGATGGAAAAATTTAAAGAGACAAACGAGAAATTTGCAGAACTTCAAGAAAATTCTAAAATCAACAACTAGAAGCTGAAGTTCAAAAAACTTTTAGAGTCAACAACGAGAAACTTCTTGCCTACAATGAGAAACTTCGTGTTGAGTTTAAAGCAAAAGTCAAAGAAACTATTAAACACTTAGCTGACATGGAAGCGGAACTTCAAGAATCCTCTAGAGCCGCAGATGAGACAATTCATTATTTTAACACGGCAATGACATTGGAGTCAAGTTACTATTGTTTTATTACTTTATTATCATTAAAACTAGTTAAAAGTAATGACTTCAATAACACATTAAGGGTAAATGCATAAATGCCTCGCAAACTGTGCAATCTGTGCATTTTTACACTCCAGCAAATGAACTGTCAAAAATTGTGTGGAAATTCGTTTGCACAACTCTGTTAAGTTTGCGCGACAATTTAGGCTCGCAAATTTAAATTGGTTGTGCATTTGATGAAACAGGTGCTTTTGTTTAGTTTTATTTATAAGAAATTAAAGTCAAATAAAATACAATTTTTTTAAACATGTGAAAATTGTGTGACTTTGGAACCGAATAATTGGATTGAATGGCATTGTGTATGGAAATATTAACCATCAGCTAGACCATAAGCAAAATCTTCCAAACTATGTTTACCATTGTTTGTTCCAAAGATTTCACTTTCATTAGAAATTTTTAGAATTTAAATTTATACAATTCTTAAAACTTTTTTTTAAGCATTTGTTGAATTTATTTTTGTTTGACATTTTTATCAAATAAACATTTTCTGTATAAAATTGGACAAAATTTAAAAGGTGGGTTCATGAAACACGTCGCGCAAATTTGCATATTTGCACAAATGGGAAACTTAAGCGTTTAAATGAGTACCCTTATTGATATTTAGGTTTCTCCGAATCCGTTATCAATTAAAACAAAATGTGCTCATGCAAATTACTAAAGAGTGAGTTAAAACAAAACCTATACACACTGTTCCAGCCATAACTTATCCTTGGTCAAACAAATTATTATTATTTTTTGAACAAGTTAGTTTCTAAAAATATGTCAGATATTATCATTCCTAAATCATAAATTTTCAACTGTTATTTCGGACAAAATAGTCACCGACAGTATAAGGAAGTCTAGAATATTGAGAGGATACCTGGATCAGGAAGAAACAGAGGTCTAACAGATATGGCAAAAGAAGTCGTACAACTCTTTCGAAGAGCACCGAACACTTGTAACAAAAAAGACGCTCTTAAAGTTAAATGCTCTGATTCTTTTGTGTTGCTGGGTTGAAGTCGTATTGGGTTCAGCAAGTTCCAGTTCGCAATGCGGTAAAGATCTATGGTAACATTTTATAAAAAATACACCTGTCGTTTGATGGATGATGTATCGACAGACTTTTCCACTTCCGGGTCAAGATTTCTATGTTGCTTATGGATGAGGCAATGTTTAATAATAATACCAGACAAAAAAACAACAAAATTCCCGAAGAAGTTTCTTGTGTGGCAAACCATTTGCAGTTGTGGCAAAAGAAGCCAATCATTATGACATCAAGCACGATAAACACAGAAATATATATTGCGGAATGTCGGCTTTTACCTTTCTTTAAACAACACCGAGTGTCTTCATATTTCTGGTCCAATTTGGCATCATGCCACTATGGAAAAAAGGTCCTTGTACCACGGGAGGCACATCCACCGAACTATTCAAAACTTCGGCCTTAGGAAAGGTATTGGGATCTTGTAAAAATAGATGTAAAGAACACATGAAAGGTATCACAAGACATGTCCGATTTTAAAAGTAAGAGGACCACCTCGTCAAAAAAGGTAACTGAAGCAACTATAAAATCTTTAATGTGAGGATTTCCGGAAAAGGTGTATAAATTTATAAATTCCGTGTAATATACCAATATTTTAATGTTTAATGAATTTTAACACCAACAATTGAATAAATTTACATATTTTTGTGAATTTTTATATTGAACGGTTTAAGTTTTATTTAACTTAATACAAGTATAAGTTTTTTTTTTTTTTGTCTCACTCTTTAGAAACTAAGTAATTATGTGAGAATTAATAAATAAGTCATTATACGACTAGTAATTTTAAGGTAAGTTTTTGAGTAATTGCAAGTCATTAGACAGTATTTTTAGGAAGTTTGCGGATATTTTACCCACATTTCCGTATAGAAAATAATTATTTACACTAATTTTACATTTTGGATATTAATGTTTTATACCGCGTTGGAAAAATAATTTTTTTCTGTAAGATAAGATTAATGTCAAACGCTAAAAATTAATGTTTATATAGCAAAATTTTTTAAGAAGTCAAAAAAGTTCCATTGTTTACCTAATTTCATGGGTTTTCGTTATCTGATTATCCTCAAATTTTGAATCATTTAGAAGAACTCTAAGGGCATGTCTAGGATACATATTCATAAAGTAAATTTAAATATTTTTTTTACATACATACATATTATAAGCACGATAGAAATAAAGAAACGAAGTATAACAAGTAGTCCGACTCTTTGACAACAGTACCTAACTGTATGTATGTGTTAGTAAAAAAGTACCTAACTCTAAACATGTGTGAGTAACAAAGTTACACTTGTGTTGGTGACTTTAAAATTTTATACAACCAACCAAGTTTTATAAATGTGTTCTAAATTTTATTTTGTATGAATTTTTAATACTAAAAATTGTAACTCTGTCCTATAGTTTAAATTCTACAATAACAAAAAATTACATTTTAGAAATTCCAATAATATTTTTTCTTGATTTATGCAAAATAGAAACTTTTTAATAATGAAAGTGTGCTAAAAGTGCTTAAAAAAATATAGAGTAATAAGTGTTTAAGTAATAATGTGTAAAAAAACGCTATTTTATCAAAAATTAAAAATTTAGATTTCAAGATTTGTTTAGATTTAGATTTGTTTACATTTCTCTGAACTCACACTTTGTATAGAAATATATATGTCTGTAAGTACATAAAATTATTATTTCAATGACTCTTAGATAACATTATATAAAAGTGAAGAAATATCACAGCATAAAAACAATATCGCCAACTAAATATTAGAAAAAAGTACATTGCACTATGGCCGAATTTCCAAATTTTGCGGCAAAAAATCGATTTTCCAAAACCATATTTAAAAAAAAAAAAAACATTTTATAACGTTCAATAGCTAACATATTGGAAAGAAAAAATATATACAAATATTGACAGTTGAGAACCCATAATTATATATAAAATGCTGATAATATATAAATTTACTAGCTTGACCCGGTGCGCTTCGCTACCCCTGTCGATGTAAAAATCGGTTCAGCCGTTTAGTAATTATTGTTTAAAAACTAAAGGTACCAATTTTACCCGTTTTCCCCCCTTTTTATCCCTTTCTGGTCCAAGTATTGAAAAAATTTATAGCCTATTGACGCTTCCAAGTAAGGATCTATCTACGTTCCAAATTTCAATAAAATCGGTTCAGCCGTTTAGGCGTGATGCTCAAACAAACAAACAAACAAACAAACAAACAAACAAACAAACAAACAAACAAACAAACAAACAAACAAACAAACAAACAAACAAACAAACAAACAAACAAATAAACAAACAAACTTACAAAGACATTTATATATTTATATAGATTCTAATTAGTGTTATCAATTGTGAAACAATATAATTTGTATTAAATAAAATGTTGTTTTCCAAAATATACTTTCAACAAAATAAAACTTTGAGTATGGATTATATTACTCGAGGTGTATATTTTTAACTGTTGTAAATATATTTTGTAAATGTTTGTATATAGAACAATGGTGCGCAGTCCATTTGATGTTTTTACAGGGTTATCTTTTTTATGAAATTCAGTGTTTAAAAAACGAGACTACAAGTAGCAGTAGCAACAAAAAAACACAAGTAGTGTAGTTAAAAAATTAATAAAAACTCGGAGTCAATCAATTACTACTACTACCTGCACATTTTAGTAGCAGTAGTTGTAGTAGTAGCAATAAAAGGCAAATTTAAAAGTAGCAAATTATTATTTATTTTTTTTTTTTTTTTTGTATTGCTACCTTAAAAAATAATAAGTTTTAAAGTTTGTTTTCTGTTACTTCTGCTACTTTTAAAATTTAGTAGTAATAGAAGTAGCAGTTAAGCTAGCAGTTACGTAGTAGAAGGAGTTAAGTAGTAATTGATGTAGCAGTTGAGGTAGCAACAAAATGTAAATTTTTTTGATGTTGTTGTGAATGTATATTTGTGTAAGATGTTCGTGTTCGTGTTGTAAACAAAAGATCGGCTTTTTTGTTTGTATGGACATAGTTGCCATCAAGGCGAATTCATACAAGGTGGTGGCAGTTCTACAAAAACAACAATTGGTCTTAACAAATGTAAAAAAACAAAACTAAAAATTAGACAAATATGTATTAAAACTTAATATAGTGTAGATAATTGAATAGTGAGGGCTTTACTTATTTATGTAAAAAATAAATATTTTGTTAATAAGCTTAGAATATGTAGATATTTAAATATAAACACAAGCTTTGACAACTGTTAGAACCAAAAAGCGAAAAATAAAGTTATCAGCTGATTGACTGACTCCACCTTGTATAAATTCGCATTGGTTGCCATCGTTTAACTCACACATTGTTTCATTATTTACTTGAAATAAAAATGAATTTTAAGAAAACAAATTCACTACTTCTTCCACAAAGTGTACAAAAATGCATTTATAATTACGTAGAACATAAATATTTCCCATGCAAGTTATATGGCAACGTATGAAATAAATTGTTTATTTAGATGGTAATTTTAAACCAGTCAATCGCGTTCATATTGTTCAGGTTACGAAGATTTTCGTGAATTTACACGTACACAGCACGATTATAAACAAAACACACAACAAGAGCTACAAAACATTTTCTGAAGCAGTAGTTTTAGCAATACAGTGCACTCGCGGTAACGTGAACTAATTAAAACCAAGGAAGTTCATGTTAGTGAAATTGTTCACGTTATCGATTGTCGAAGTTCATGGAAAAATATAAAATTTTATAATACAAACCTGTGTTTTACACGCTTGAACGTGAAATTCTTTTATTATTATTAAAATATAAAACAAAAAAGGTTGATTAAAATGCATTACAAAACAAAACGAGAGCACGAGAAAATATACTTTGAAATAATATTACATAGCAAATACAAAAAATATTAATTTAAAGGATACAAACACATTTTTATTATAAGGGGATTCCCTAAACTTCAAAAATAGAATTTAATATATGTATTTGTGTTGTCTACATTCTCAGAAAACAAATGGAGTGAAAACAAAATTGTTCACGTTATAGAGCTTTCTGAGTTTATTCACGTTACAGAGTACTCAATGTAAACAAAAGCTTGTTCACGTTAGGCGGTGTTCACGTTACCGCGAGTGCACTGTAGTTAAAAATGTTTTAGTTATCGTAGCTTTTTAAACACTGGTGAAATTGTTAGTGTTATTGTCTTTTGTGGATTAGAACTCCCGTGGATAACAACAGATAAAGGAGTTTCCTACTAATAATTGCAAACTCACGATTTAATGCTGCTTTTGCAAAAGGTAAGTTCATATGGGAGCCCCAAGAAAAAATTGACACGACTTTCATAATTTTGTCTAAGGTTTATAGAAACAAAGAATAATAACAAGAAGTGAAACGCTGTCAGAAAAACCTAAGTCGGTTGTCATAAAAAACCTAACTCTATGAATGTATTGGTAACATTTTGTTTATATGTTTATATAAAAACGACCTTAAAAATTATAACAAGATTTTATTACAATTAAATTTAAAAATTCAAATAACTCTCAAATTATTTAATGTATATTTGACCTGGAAAGATTTTATAAATAGATTTTACTGCTTTTTCTTCCATAGTTTCTGCAAAAATTTAATTTGTTTGAATTTTTTATTAATTTTCAATACCAAATTTTACAAATGTGTTTTTTTCAGTTTTAATTTCAACCCCCAAAAATTAAAAAAAAAATATTTTTCGTTTGTGAAAAATATACATGTTTCGTTTGTTTTAATGGTAAATATGTGTGGAAAAAAATAAAACAATATTATGTGTCTGTGAAAGAGTGTGTTAGAATTGCAATTTTATTGCAATTTTGAAGAAAAAGTTTTGAAGTCAAATCTCTCTCTGTGTAAAATTCACATACTACTTGTATGTGAGAAGAGAGATAAGTTGTTGTTGTTAAAAAATTGAGAGGCTTCCCTTCTTGTTATTCTTTGTATAGAAATATATCTACCAAATTATAAAGGGAGAGTTTTAGAGAGTAAGCATTAATTTTTTTGAAAAATCCACTACAATTTTTACTCAAATCAAATATTTTGACAGCAGAAGACTGCATATCAAATTTGGTGAGGCTAGTTTGTCGGGAAATAGTTTTGGGGTTTTTCGGCCATAGTGCATTGTAAAAAGTAGAAACTGTCTAAACATATTTTATAAAACGTTATCGGCACTCGTAATATGAACTTTCAATGCCATATAACATTCAAAAATACTATTTACTGACATCATTAACTCAAAGTTGCAAGCTCATAATATATATACAGTAGGGTTGCCCCGTTTGTATGGAGGAAAAATAAATTGTTAATGTTTGTCTGATGTTTGTCCTGACGTGAGTATAAAAGTTTTTTTATTTTTTTTTTTTTATATTTCTCGTGAAGGAAACATGAAATAGTTATTTGTATCATGTGAAAGATCTCCGAAAGGCTATGCAATTTATTTGCGTGTATTGAATTTTTGACACTGAATTATTTAAAGTAATTAATACGTTATAAACCTTATATAAATTCTCCGAAACGGGTTTTCTGTTTTTCGAAATTCAATCTAATTTGAATTTTATTTGAATTTTTCGAAAATTATTTTTTACTCCATCTGAAAAATTTTAATTTAGCATATTAATAAAATAATTGCATAATTACGAATTGTACTCAATTGAGAGCTTAACTTCCGGAGATTTTGAATTTATAAATATTTAAAAAATTCTTGAGTTGAGATTGCTAAAAAACTAAAATTTTAAATATTTCGAAAATTGTTGAAATAAATAATAAATGATTTTATAGATATAGCTTATATCAGATGGGATTTCCAAAAAAAAAAACAAATAAAACTGAACTTGGGTTCAGTTTTTAAAATATTTGAGAAACGCAACAGCCACAACTTTTTATTTGGAACTACCCTAATATACATATGTTACGAATATATACAGTTGTGAAAACCACCACTCTTAAAACTAGTACCATATTGAGGAATGTGTTAACTACCTACCTGCAAGGCTTTTAAATTTTAAAATCGCTCTAAGTACTTATCTAACATATTTGGTGTTTATTTATTCTATTTTGTTGATGAAAGGTAATACTTAGGGAATCAATTATTGTAGCATACTCTACTTACATTACATAAGTAAGAAATAATAACAATCATAGTAAGTTCTATATACTTAAATACCGATATACATAGATAGTGAAAAGTTGATAATTGTTACGTTTAAAACTGCTGGGCAAAGACACTCACCACTCACCACTTAATGTAACCAAACATACACACAATATTATTAACCATAAAAACTTTATGCGAAAATATATTTTTGTTGATTGTGTTCATCTTATTTTTGTTGTTGGTACTGTTCTCGTTGTACTTTTTTTTAATAATTTCGACAACATCACATGTGTGTACTTGCTCCCATGGAGAGCGGAAGGCATCAGCATACATACTGTGATGGGTTGGTTGACTGGGAAACAGTTTGACTTCAAACCTTTATGACAGTAACATATACATACAAAACAGCTGACTGACTGGCTGCCAGAACACATAAGTGGAAGAAAGACTCGTTGACTGACTAGTCGACTGACTCACTATCTTCGTAATAGTGAATATAAAATTTACTACTGAAACGGCAACGACACCGGCGACAATAAATATGCAGAGATAAGCAAACAGAGCAAGTATTTATACATATACAGGATGACTGTCGTTAATTCTTACAGAGTTCAGATTCGTAGGAAAAAACTTAAAAAATTTTTAATTAGATTCTTGTTTTTTTTTTAAATCAGAAGTGAGACTCCTCGGGTATATGAAGAATTCAATACGATTTCAAAAATAGAATTCTATATACTCTGCATTATATTTTAGACAAATTTGGTAGACATCGCATCAATGGACTATATCTTTTTTTACACCTTGGACCGTAGAGGGGTAAAAGGGAGAAAACGGGAAAATTGGTACCTTTAATTTTTAAATATTAAGTATTTGTTTTAAAAGGAAGATATGTTTAATTTAGCTCATTATAATCATCTATATAAATATATAAATGTCTTTGTAAGTTTGTTTGTTTATTTGTTTGTTTGTTTGAGCATCACGCCTAAACGGCTGAACTGATTTTATTGAAATTTGGTACGCAGATAGATCTTTACTTGAAAGCGTCAATAGGCTATAACTTTTTTTCAATACTTGGACTATAAAGGGATAAACAGGGGGAAAACCGATTTTTTGAATTAAAATCTTTACATATTTTTCTTACTACGACGGGGGTAGCGAAGCGCACCGGGTCAAGCTAGTAATTATATAAATATGAGAAATATATTATGTGTATATAAAGTAATACTGGCGTATACTTGTTGTAATTGATACATATTTATCATACGAGCACATGGCCAATTCAATAAAATACGAGTACACATAATTAAGATAACTAATAGAGTATCCAAAACTAAAAACCGATATTTTCATTGTTGTATACTTGACCGCTTTCATTTTTTTTAATTTTTCTGTTTTTTCACAAACCTGTTTCTTTAAGAATGTTATTATTATATTATTTGAACATATTTTTGAAAAGCTTTGTCAACATTTTTAAAAATATTGACTTATTTTATAGAGATTTTTAGCATTTTAAAATATTTCTAAAAGATTAAAATATAGTTCTGTTATTTATTTCATTATGCTGAATAAAACTGTAAAATTATATGTTAAAATATATATATTTTTCTTATGAAACATGCATTTACATATGTAATTGTTTTTTTCTTTAATAGAAATAAATTTAAGTAGACAACTGCACATTCTAGCCCTATTTATTAGTTTAAGTAAAGCATTCGACACTCTTTCTCAAAGCAAAATGTTTATAATTCTAGAAAACATTTGTATAAGGACTGAGATCGAAAAATTTTTAACATACATATATGTTAATAAAAATGAAACCACTATACTTACAGTTTTGAATCTTTTTTTATTTGATTGAAATTATTGTTACAATTTACAAAAAAAAAAAAAAATATTTTTATAGTTCTAATCCATTATGGTTTTTATAGTGCTTTATGTCACTTTGTTCAAACAGGTTGTCCATCTCCGTTTAAAATCTACCACACTTTTGGACTCCTTTTTTTTGTGCTCTTCAATTCTCTTTTAACAAGAGCCCAATATCTCTCCAATGGACACAGCTCCAGGAAGTTTGGAGGAATTGCCTCTCTTGGAACAAATACTACATTATTGTTCTCTTTCTTACCATAGTGACAGATGCCAAATCAGGCCAAAAATAAGTGGACACATTAAGAAGTCTTATTAATGCAAACATCCTCCTTTGTAAACATTCCTTGATGAAAATTTCGGTATTTATAGGCCCTTTGTAAAAAATGTTTGACTTTTTTGCCTCAACTGCATATTGCTTGCCATACCAAGAACATTTTGGGAAATTTTGTCTGCTGTTGGGTCTTAGACTTTTCTTCAACATTCCCTCGAGCATCTGCAACATAAAAAAACTGACCCAGAAGCTGCGAAAAATTTTCCTTACCTACATTTCGTCATCCATTATGCAGCAGGTATATTTTTGAATAAAATTTGACTTCAATTTCCGTGCTCTGTCTTTGGCCTCTAAATTTTTAGCAGAGTTCTCGTCAGGAACTTTTTGAGCCTTTGTATGCTTTTTAACCTGTATTGGCTTTAACTTTTCGTACCAAATAGTTTGAGTACTGACCTAACCGGGCTGCTTTCCTACCGGAGGTGTTTTGGGCTTTTGAAAATGCTTTCTATTTTTTGGGCTTTAAAAACATCATGTGGACCATTCCTTCTACCTAAACCAGGTTTTATATCAACGGATAAGTTCTCCCGGTACTGTTTAATAACATTGGAAACAGTTTGATAACAGACTTTTGATTGTTTGGCCAACTTTTTGTAGGACCAAGTTGGGTTTTTTTTGAAAATATTTAATAATTTTAGTACGCACTTTTTTCTGGTCACTTATTGTAATCAGATTAACAACAAATGAACATAATTGACATGCTTTACAAAGGTAACATGATAAAAAAAATCAAATAATACTTGGGTTAAAAGTTTTAATGAAAAACGTGTGTTAAGAATTTTACAATCTTAGTCCTTAAGAGGAAACATTTTAAGCTGCTTCAAAAGCTACTTAGAATGCAGTAAGTATTGTGTAAAAATTTACAACTAATTAAGTAACAAAATAACATATGATTGTGGAGACCATTAAGAATCGAAACTTGTACCAATTCTGTAAATTACTTTACAATGGTATTATTTGAATTATTACAGAATAATTAAAATAAATGTAAATAAGTCAAATTAAATTTACTTTCAAATTTTAAAATTCTAGCTGCTACTTTGCATTTTAAAAAAGTATTTTTTTTTTATCCTTTAGATTTCCACCATAGAATTTCTGGCATTGATTATTGTATAAAAAACTAAGTAAATTGTATAAGTCAACACATCATTAACATAATATTGGAAAATTTCAACGTCTTACAATCAATAAGTATGCAACCTTTTTCCCGGCTCTTAACTGAAATGGCAACACTTCTCCTGTCAACAAGCATCTGTTAGTTGACTTCTGTCAAAAATTGAACAGGCTGCGTCATTTAGTTTGTGTTTGACAGCCATTGATAGCAGTCTACAGTGACTTGAGGAGAAATGGAAAAAAAAATATAAATATAAAAGCATTATTTTTTTTGGAAAAACATCTTCAATGAAATCAATTTCAATGGTCAAAAAGTGGTCTACTGAATTTCGTTGAGGTCGTACAAGCACGGATTTCGAACGTTCTTGACGACCAGTTGAGGTATATACACCCGAAACAATTGAAAACAATCACGATATGGTGTTGGCCGATCGGAGATTGAAAGTACGAGAGTTTTTGGAAGCCATAGGCATCCAACATGTCTTAGTGGGAAAGCTTTCCGCAAGATGGCTGCCGCACAGTTTCCATGACAAACATGCACGAATTAAGCTTCCAAATGCTCCCTCTTGTTTCCAAACCTGAAGAAATGTCTCGGTGGATAGAGATTTGACTCCAACGATGAAATCATCTCACAAAAATACGTATTTTTTCTCAAAAAAAATCTTAGATATTTTTCTTGAAGAACTATTTGGTCGCTTAGTGGGATATATATCAAAATAAATATTTTGTAACTCAAAACATACAATTTTTGACTTCTTTTGCAAAAACAAAAACTTTGTTGACTTTGTTTTTCAAAATGGACCCTTTGGAAAAAAGGAAAAAAAAACAAGTTAGAGTGCTATATTCGGCTATGCCGAATCTTAAATACCCTCCACCTAAATTAGATAAAAAAACAAGTTAGAGTGCTATATTCGGCTATGCCGAATCTTAAATACCCTCCACCTAAATTGGATGAAAATTATAGAAATGACAGTAGCACAAACACTCTAATATCCATATTCAGTGTTTGTTATTGGGACTTAGCTCCGATTATGAAGATTGGTAGAATGGTAATGTAATACAGTAGTTTTCGCTTATAGTCTACAAATACAGTTGCACAAGTTTTGTGGACTATGAGCGAATTAGGACTATAACCGAATTTCTTTTTAGGCCACTTTATGGATTATATATGAATCATTATATAATACACATTTTGGACTATATACAAATTATGTACTTTCTTCAATAAAAACACTTTTTTTAAACAAAATAAAAGTTTATTTAAAACATAGTTGTATAGTAGTATTTTATATATTGTTAGAAAAACTAGTTTACGCAGAAGATATTTTATTTCAAATGTATAAAAATGTTATCTAATTCAGCAATATATAATTCCTACCGTTTCCAACAGAGTCTATACTTTTATAATAGGAATAAAATGTACTATTTAACAATTTATATACTTAATAATTGGTTAACATTACGGATTGGCTCAACATTTTTATTATTCACCACAAGTGAATTAAAAGAGTATAAAAAAGGGTAAACAAATATATTTAGTAAAACTTCAAAAGTACATTTTTGTTCTGTTCTAATGAATTTTCCGGATGTGAGCCTTCTATATATAAGCAAGAACCCATAGTCACCAAATCAACTTGAAACTTATATCTGTTACATTTTTTACCGATATGAGTGTATATATGCGTTAATGTATTTTTCGGGTGTGCGACTTATTTGGAAGATATAATTAAATATTTTAAAGCGATTTCTATGTATTTGAGGCCTATTTTGCTTGATAGTTTTGTCCATAACATTATTTATAAGAATTTTATGGGTATTATTGTGATTATCAGACATCGAGCTAATATGGGTGCTATGGTCAAATATGGACCGATATTCACAAAACCCAGTAGTATAATTTTTGGATACAATATATTGATCGGTATACAATTTTAGTTCGATATCCATATATTAATATTTACAGAGGTTAATGTGTTTTTCGGAAGTGGTCCTTATATGGGAGCTATGACCAATTATCGGCAGATCTTCACAGAATTCAACACATCTATTTTCGTATATAATGGAAATATTTGTTTGAAATTTAAACTAGATAGAAGCTTTTATAAAAGAGTTATTAGTATTTAAGTAATTTTCGGAAATGGACCTTATATGGGAGCTATGGTCAAATATGAACCGATATTCACACAATCTAGTAGTATCATTTGTGAATTAATACTACCGATGTGTGTAAAATTTTAATTCGATAACGATATTTTTCAGATATTTATGAAAATTAATGTGGTTTTTAGAAGTGGTCTTTATATGGGAGCTATAACCAATTATGGGCCGATCTTCATGAAATTCCCTACAGCGATTTTCATGTGCATGGGAATTAGTTGAATTTCTACCTGATACCGCTATACATAATATATTTAAGTGTATTTAAATGATTTTCGGAAGTAAACTTTATATGGGGGCTATGGTCAAATAGTGCCCGATCCAAAAAAAAATTGGTGTCGCAATTTCTGTTTTCACGAAACTTAGTTGTGCTTAATTTTGTATGTATACTGCAATTCTATGGGCATTTACATACCATAGCACCATATTTCGGGAAGAAATTTGTATGGGGGCTACGAGAAACTATGGACCGATTCTTTCCAATTTCAACAGAATTTGTCCTTTTATCAGATAAATAATGTGTGCAAAATTTCATGGTATTCTCTGGAATGGATTTACCAAAAATCAGAAAAAAACATGTGAAATTGATCTAAATTTTTGGAGGTTGTCTTACATTTTAATCCATAACCCTGGTTGTACCAACTCGATTTTGCTGATTTTCAATACCAAACTGCTTAGACAAATTATAAACATTTTGGTATATATTTCATTAATTTTGCTTATGTATTTTGGGCGTGAGAGTGTTTTACACAGACAGACAGACAGACAGACGGACAGACAGACGGACATTGCTCAATCGACTTAGAATTTCATAAGGATCAATAATATATATACTTTGTTGGGTCTCAGATGAATATTTCTCAATGTTACACACGGAATGACAAACGTATATATACCCTCTTTCACCACTTGTGGTGGTGGAGGGTATAATTATAGAAATGACATTAGCACAAACACTCTAATATCCATATTATGAAGATTGGTAGAATGGTAATGTAATATAGTAGTTTTAGCTTATAGTCTACAAATACAGTTGCACAATTTTTGTGGACTATGAGCGAATTAGGACTATAACCGAATTTCTTTTTAAGCCACTTTATGGATTATATATGAATACTGATATAATACTCATTTTGGACTATATACAAATTATGTATTTTCTTCAATAAAAAACTTTTTTTAAACAAAATAAAAGTTTATTTAAAATATAGTAGTATTTTATATATTGTTAGAAAAACTAGTTTACGCAGAAGATATTTTATTTCAAATGTATAAAAATGTTATCTAATTCAGCAATTTATAATTGAAATAACTACATATTCCTACCATTTCCAACAGAGTCTATAATTTTATAATAGGAAGAAAATTTACTATTTAACAATTTATATACTTAATAATTGGTTAACATTACCGATTGGCTTTTTTATACTCATTTAAATCACCACAAGTGAAGTAAATGAGTATAAAAAAGGGTAAACAAATATATTTAGTCAAATTTCAAAAGTATATTTTTGTTCTGTTCTAATGAATTATAAACCCATAGTCACAAAATCTACTTGAAACTTATTTCTGTTACAGTTTTTACCGATATGAGTGTATATATGCGTTAATGTATTTTTTAAATATTTTAACGTGATTTCTATGTACTTGAGGCCTAGTTTGCTTGATATTTTTCTCCATAACATTATTCGCATTATAACATTTTATGGGTATTATCATCGGAAATGGTGCTAATATGGGTGCTATGGTCAAATATGGACCGATATTCACAAAACCCAGTAGTATAATGTTTGAATACAATCTATTGATCTGTATACAATTTTAGTTCGATATCCATATATTTAAAATATTTATAGATGTTAATGTGATTTTCGGAAGTGGTCCTTATATGGGAGCTATGACCAATCATCGGCCGATCTTCATAAAATTCAACACATTGATTTTGGTATATAATGTAAATATTTATTTGAAATTTTAACCAGATAGAAGCTTTTATAAGAGATTTATTAGCATTTAAGTAATTTTCGGAAATGGACCTTATGTGGGAGCTATGGTCAAATATGAACCGATATTCACACTGTGTAAAATTTTAATTCGATAACGATATTTTTCAGATATTTATGAAAATTAATGTGGTTTTTAGAACTGGGTCCTTATATGGGAGCTATAACCAATTATGGGACGATCTTCATGAAATTCCCTATAGCGATTTTCATGTGCATGGGGATTATGCAGGTTGAATTTCAACCTAATACCGATATATATAAGATATTTAAATGTATTTAAATGATTTTCGGAAGTAAACTTTATATGGGGGCTAGGGTCAAATAGTGCCCGACCCAAAATAAACATTGGTCTCGCGATTTCTGTTTGCGAGAAACATAGTTGTGCTGAATTTTATATGGATACTGCAATTCTATGGGCATTTATATACCATAGCACCTTATTTCGGGAAGAAATTTGTATGGGGGCTACGAGAAATTATGGACCGATTCTTTCCATTTTTAACAGAATTTTTCCTTTTATCATATAAATAATGAGTGCAAAATTTCATGGTATTCTCTGCAATAAATTTACCCAAATTCGCAAAAAATCATGTGAAAATTATCAAAATTTTTGGAAGTTGTCTTACATTTTGATCCATAACCCTGGTTCTACCAATTCGATTTTGCTGATTTTCAATACCAAACTGCTTAGAAAAATTATAAACATTTTGGTATGCATTTCATTAATTTTGCTTATGTATTTTGGACGTGAGAGTGTTTTACACAGACAGACAGACAGACGGACAGACGGACAGACGGACAGACAGACGGACATTGCTCAATCGACTTAGAATTTCATAAGGATCAATAATATATATACTTTGTTGGGTCTCAGATGAATATTTCTCAATGTTACACACGGAATGACAAACGTATATATACCCTCTTTCACCACTTGTGGTGGTGGAGGGTATAAAAATCAAAAATTGTATGTCTTGAACCACCAAAAACCTGTTAAGGGAATGAGCCTAAGCTTTCTTTTGATTAAAAATAAAAATTAAAAAGGGCACATTTTGGGAAAGAAGTTAGATTTTGCAAAAAAAAAATAAATAAAAATTGTAGTCTTGTTTTACAAAATATCTTGTTGAAAAATTGTGTCTGAATTACTATACAATAGAAGTATAGAACTTGGTGGAAATTTCATCCCGATCGGAAGACATCGATTTCAAAATTTTGGTTCGCTTGACATGAAATCCCCCATATATGAAGTTCGAATTATTACAAAAGGTCCCTAAATTACGAATATATTTAAAGCAAAAACATAATTTTATTAGAGTATTTCACAAAATATGTTAATTTTGTCCAACATTTCTTATTAAAGTGGTTTGAGACGCGTTAATGGTCTGGATGATTTGTAATAACTTTAATCAAGTTTTGTCTGTCGTATCTGGTTAAAACAACAATTGCGTATACATTACGATTCGTTTAAAAAAAAATTATCTTTCCTCTTAAAAGTGCATCACCAAAAATCAGTGTTTGCATTTATTCTTTCATCTTAATATTTTTCAATACATGTTTTTGGAGTACAAAGCAAAATTCTGTGGGGAAGTTAAAATTTATAAATTCATGTTTGTAGCACTATAATAACAAATAATATATAATATACATAAACGTCATATAAAGGGTTTTCCAACAAGAGGTGTTATATTGAATCATCCGGTATTTCGGTAGCTGTGACTTTTGAAGATTTTATTTTTTGACATTTGACAAGTAGAAACTACCTTGCGACTTCTTCCTTTGGGGCCATGTGAAAGATAAGGTCTACACCAACAGCCCAGCGTCGATTCAAGTTCCAAAGATAGAATTCGTGAGGCTATCGAGGACCACTTTGCGATTTTGTTATGGAAAATTTCATGAAAAGGATATGGTCCTGTAAGCATGGTTGTGGTGGCCATTTGGCTGATGTTGTTTTTCATTATTAACGGCATACCTTCCTCTTTATTATGAAATAAACACCTGATATTTTATCTTAAAATAATAACACCTCTTGTTGGAAGAAACTGTACAATCAAAAAGCTGTAAGTTACAAAAAATTCAAAATCGACTTTTTGATTGATTTAATGCACCGTATCAAAATACATGTTCCTGCTAAATTTTACACTCCACAACTAAAGATGAGGATTTTATTAACAAAAAAAAATCATAAGCCTAAAAAGTAACTTACGCCTTTCGAGAAGAAATAAATAATATCCAAGTTTGTCACAAAATTTTTATGTCAACTCCTGAAATAAATAAAACAAATGGTAAGATATTGGGTAGATGCAAACCTTAACATGAGAAAAATTTTGTAAAAAAAGTTTTTTGCTTTATCGATTTTATATGACGATATATAGTTGTACCTAGTTTGTAATATAAATTTTAATGAAGTAAGACAACATATGTGTCACTCTGTTTATGAATGAAGCATGCAGTAGCATTCTTCAGTAGCACATCAAAAATTTCATCGCATATCAACCGCAGCGCTTCTCGTTTTATGTAAAAAGGATACATATTTTCACATACATTTTCACATATTCTCTCTCTGTGTACAAATACCATCACACGTTATGCAAAATAGCAAAACAATCCAGCGAACGTACGAGCGAATAAATAAATTTATGTTCTACTCTTACATATATACCCTACAGCCAACAGTTAGAACCAGTCTGAAGTTGACAAGTGTGTTTGCCACTGAGAATTGTGTAAGTTACCCACAATATAATTTCTTACCACAGCCCACATTACCATCCATATGAATACGGAAGTAATAACACAAGTTTACAAAAAATAATATTTTTTAAGAACTAAGTTGTAGCACTTATTTTCACTCTGCTCTACTATAGAGTATCAAAATTAAAACATGACAGAAAATATGGTCGGTCAAGCCCGACCATATAATACCCTACACTCAGTAAATGAACAAAACCATTTTTCTTTTAGCATTTCAACAATTTATTTTCGTGAGTGATTGCCGGAAGTGGGCTTTATAGGGGAGCTATGATTAATTTGGACCGTTCACCAGGAATTTTGGACTTGTGGTTTATGTCTTTATGAAACTTATTTGGAGCGAAATGTGTGTAAATTAATCATTTATGACCGATAAAGACCTATTTCGGGAGGACATTTAAATGGGAGCTAGGTGAAATAATTTACCGATTTCAGCCAGATTCAAGAGGCTATAGTCCTTTGGCCGAAAAAAGTTCATGTGACAATTTTGATCGAAGTATCATCAAAATTGCGACCTGTACTTTACGCACAAGGTTTACATGGACAGCCACCCAGCCGGACGGACATCGTTTAATCGGCTCGAAAATTGATTTTAAGTCGATCGTTATATTTTAAGGTGGGTGTTACACTAATATTAAGGGGTATTACAAACATCAGCATAAACGCATAATACCCTAACCACTATGGTGGCGTAGGGTATACGAAAAAACGGGTTCCTTGCAAAAACAAACAACCAAATTATTACCGACATCATCAGCAGAAACAACTACTACAGTAACAACAAAACCAGAAACTGTCAGTTTAACCGTAGTGTCGCAGCAAAAGCGTCACTGTTTATGGTTTGTACAGGATATTACATTAGTCACATCATTCTATATGTACGTAAATGAGATATGTGTCTACACATACTACGTACCTTCTTATATATATTTTTAACGACTGAATGTCGAACGTAGAAACGATTCACATTGAATACACCACAAAGACATAATGTTTCTATGTTCTGGTACCTTCACCATCCTTGCTTTAGGGCTGATGCCACCACTTACTACCATCATGCCACCATCTCATACGACCGACCGGCATAGTGAACATCATATATGGTATATGAAAATAACAAACACAGGAAACACATTCTACACAAGTGAGTATGTATGTGGATTAGACATGCCCTTAAAAAATAGATTTGCTTTGGATGGGTTTTGTATTCTAGTACAGGACGAAACAACCAAAATGCCAAAAAATTATAAGGAGTTCGAGATTACTCCGTCTTAAAAAAATCTCTGCTATCCGGAAAATGATACTGATTCTGCAATCAGTATCGAACAGATAACAAAAAGTAAGATTAGGAACAATGTACCTGGACTGGACAAAATTACCAACATTTCTTTGCCATGACTGTGTTTCGGCCCAGAACATGAACAATTTGTCAATTGTCTTTTCTCCCCAGAGGTATAGTTTCATCTGACAGGAACACCGATAGAAATATTTTAAAAGGTTGTTATGCTAACTCTCATTACCTCTCTTGGGCTAGTTATAACTGCAACAATAGAGGTATGTATGTATGTATTCGAATTTGTAAATTCTAATAACTTATTTGCTCTAATTACTGGGAATAAACCAATATTTGTTAACAGAATTAGGGAAGAGGTAATTAATATAACTTTATGTTCAAATAAGATAATAGATGAAATCTGCTACTGACATGTATCTGATACATTCATTCACAAGCCATCGTTATATTTTCCAAACACTGGATGGCAGAAAAATTAATAAATCTCAGAAGAGAAAATAGAGAAGTACGACAACACTAACCGCCAAACGTAAATCCTGGAAGTTCTTCTTGCGAACAAGTAGACAGCGTTAATGACTTTAGGAAAATTAAGAAATTCCTATCAAAAACCCATATCCAACCCAAAACACACATATATTCGAATGATAAAAAGTCGGAAACAATCCATATATATATAAAATACAAAAAATGTTTCTACCTATGTGCATTATAAACACTGAAACTATCCAACCGATTAGCTCCAAACCGGTTTCATTGGAAAGGAAATTTTCTAAATATGGTTTTAGACACATAAAATACTACATTAGGTCCATTTGGTCTATTCGTATAGCCGATTTTCGAATTTTCCCATAAAAACATTTTTCCCAAATTTTAACTTTTGAAAATTTTTATGTCTTGAAATTTTGTATGTAGGTGTAGATCCACTAAAAAGGGATTTTTGGAAATTCTAATTTTAAGAGGGTAAAAATGGTATATCTACATCTCCGGAAATAATCTTCTATATATATAAAAATTGATGTTTGCGTGTATGTTCCAAATGAACTCGAAAACGGCTGAACCGATTTTGATGAAATTTTCAGGGAATCTAGCCTAGCGGGCAACAGCGTAAAAAACAAGTAAGAGAACTTTTTTTCGGCTGTGCTGAATCTTATATACCCTTCACCAAATTATACTTTAAAATAAAAATTTTAAATATTTTTAGGTAAACAAAACTATTTTTTTTCAAAATTTAAAAAAAATTTTTAAACATTTTTTTCCGATTTTGACCCATTGTAAGTCCAAATTGCTATAGCCTTATATAGATAGTTGCAATGGACTTTGAAATATCTATCATTAGATATCCATATTGCCCATATTAATGACTTAGTAATCAGGTTATAGATAAAAAATAGGCCAAAAATCGAGGTTGGCTTGGTTTTTTCCATATATCTCAGCCATTTGTTGGCCGATTTTCTCGATTTTAAATAACAACCGAGCCGGAAGAATTCCCGAAATATTGATGTATGAATCAAATTTGTAAGTTATTTTGGGTCTTCAGAAAATTGATTTCAACAGACAGACAGACGGACGGACATGGCTAAATTGACTCCGCTATGTATAAGGATCCAGAATATATATACTACTTTAAAGGGTTGGCAAATTATATCGTGGATATTACAAACGGAATGAAGGGTATATTTTAACAAAATTTTTAAAATGTTATATGTATAATTGTTGATCGACCTTTTCTTCTTATAGGTAGTTTCCTATATACAGGAATTCAAGGTTAGTTATTTATTGTGGTCAAAAAAAAAAAAAAAATTGCCAAAAAAATCAAAAACAATAATTATACTATTAAACTTCTTCTATATTATCAATCGATGATAAACAATTTTGTTTACTCTGGCATATTAAGTGAATGAATAAGAAACTTCCATGTGAAATCTATTTAAAAAAATATATTTTGAATAACTCCGATTGGCGCATACTGATTAGCGCAATGAACCAACTTTGCTTACATTGCAGCGTTTTTAAGTTCCCTAAAGAATCCTCGGGAATATCCTGAATGTTTTTCCGGCGTCACTCCGATTCCCATGCACTTCCTTCAAAATGCTTTCAAATAACGTCCTTCGGACAAATAATATCGTAAATATCGGCTTCATACCCACCATTAAAGTTCAATGCCAAATGTACCACAGAATTGGATCATTGCTCGCGCTGACCAATGATGATGCGAAGTTCCTTCAAATTAGTTTCACTGAAAATGAAGCTACAGAAGCCGAACGCTATCGACGAACATGCGTGTGCATTTGCTGCAAGACCCTCCTGCCGAAACATTCTCAAAACAATTGTTGGAAATGGAAAAATTCCGATTGATCCAGCCACAAATAAGATTACGTGTCCGCCGAACTTCTGCCAAATGCAAATAAATATTCAAGCCGTTGTCGGCAAGGTATTCCCAAGTCTTACAACTAAGTACAAAAATTCTGATTGGCTGTGTGATCGTGCAGTTTTGGCACCAAACTATAATGATGTCAACAAGCTCAATGAGCAAATTCAATTGAAACTGCATGGCGAAACAATGAAATACAAATTATTTGATACAATAATTAACGAAGAACAAGCCGTCAATTATCCTACTGAGTTTTTGAATTCATTCGAACCAGCCGGAATGCCACCACATGTATTAACAGTGAATGTTGGATCACCGATAATGCATCTCCGCAACCTCAACGCTCCAAAATTATGCAACGGAACAAGATTGACCATCAAAAAATGTTCACCAAATTTAATTGAGGCAATAATAATCGGTGGTAGATTCAAAGGCGTCCCATTTTATCTCGATCTCGACTTCGCCTTTGAATCTGCCACCGATTATTATTGCCTCAATTAAATTTGGTGAACATTTTTTATGATTTTAAATGAAATAAATCAAATATTATTATTTATGTTGAAACTTTTTTCTGTGTAAAGTTTTTTCTGCACGGGTTTTTTTTATCTGATTGTCCTCAAGATTTGCAGCAGTTAGTTTCAGCTTCTAAAGAATGAAATGAGACCCATTCAAAATTTGTGTAAGAGCAGGTCTAATGTTGATATTTGTTTCAATGTATTGTATTCTGTCATGTATGAGGGGGAGTGCAGATGATTGAGGCGATTGGTGTAAGGGTGGAGGTTTTAATTTTTCGGTATCCCAGGAATTCCCGCTCATATAATAATTCTACAACTCTATAGTAAAAACAATCTGCAAGTAAAAGAATGGAGGCAGTAGACATGGTAGAGATCTTTACAACTTTTTAGTTTAACTATAGGGTGTGTGAGTAAAAATATGCGGGATTTTTTCAAATTTGCAGCTTTTATTTTGAAACATTTGCACAATATAAATTTATTCAAAGTATTGTCCATTGTTAGCTACGACTGTTTCCCATCTTTCTGGCAACATATGGATTCCGAGCCAAACGAACTGTGGTTCTTTTGACGCCAATAAAAAATCAAGCCAATATCGGATACTATATTGCAAAGTGAAGTGTACCCCAATGAGAGCGTTCTGCATCAATCGAAACAAATAGTAGTCGAACGGGCACGGTCTGGTCTATAATGCGGGTGACGCAAAACTTCCCTATGCCTTCATTGTAAATATTTTTTAACTTTTATTACAACATGTGGCCGAGCGTTGGCACAATGGAATATTACTGTTTCATGTCTGGCCTCATATTCTGGACATTTTTCATCCAATGCTTGTTTCAAACGAATCAGTGTTCGGAACAGGTTCCCTGTGATGGTCTGGTCAGATTTCAGAGCCATGGATAAGCTTTGGTAAGCAATCAGTGTGTTTTTTTAATATTAAAGAAGTAAAGCAAAACTTCCCGCATGACGCTTTGTTGGTACAAAATTCCACATTTTCGAAGAAAAATAACTTTGTTGTTTTTAAACGTCGTACATATCCGTCATTTATTCTCACTTAGTTATTGAACAAAATAACATATAAGTTATTAAAAACAAAAACCGCGTTTAAAATATAAGCCATATATTGTAAATCTCGCATTTTTAAGTCATACACCCAATGTTTTCGTTAAGGTAAATGCAAAATTGATTGGTGTGTATTTAGCAACTTAAATTTTACTTGAACTGTTAAGATATTCATTATTGTTTAACTTTAAAATTAATAATATATTGTTACGAAATTGTACTTGAGTTTAAATATAACTGTTTTAACGGCTGGTTTAAAGTCCATAATGCCCCTAAACAGCAGTGCTTCTCAAACTTTAACAAATCTGTGGGTATTATTAACATTGCTGTAGAACATACAACATTGAACAAAAGCTTTGAGTTGAGTATTGTTTGTAAGTATGACAACACTAAATGATTAATGACTAACATCGGAAGCTCTAGAATTCGAATATTTTAGTTTTAAGATCATTGTAAAAATAGAGCTTTCTAGATGGTAATTTTATTTAAAGACATGTCCGTTCCAGGAAAACAAACCGGAATCGCTGGCAGAAATGGAACAACTGGGACACAATGTGAGTGTTTTTGTAACAAGTTATTTGAATTTTATCCAAATTTCTAATAAAAATGTTGGGCAGACATTAGAAAAAACATTAAGGGTACTCATTTAAACGCTTAAGTTTCCCATTTGTGTAAATGTGCAAATTTGCGCGACGTGTTTCATGATCCCACCTTTTCAATTTTGTGGAAGTTTACACAGAAAATTTATATTTGTTAAAAATGTCAAATAAAAATAAATTCAACAAAAGCTGTAAAAAAAAGTTTTTCAAATTGTATGAATTTAAATTCTAAAAATATTGAATGAAAATGAAATCTTTGGAACAAAGCTGTTGGTTAATGTTTCCATACACATTGCCATTCAATCCAATCATTCTGTTCCAAAGTTACACAATTTTCACATGCACAAAATATTTATATTTTATTTGATTTTTATTTTCATTAATAAAAGTAAACAAAAGCAGCTGATTAATCAAATGCACAATAAATTCAAGTTTTCGAGTCTAAATTGTCGCGCAAACTTATCGGAGTGGTGCAAACGAATCTCCATACATTTTTTGACAGTTCATATGCGAGAGTGTAAAAATGCACAGATTGCACAGTTTGCGAGGCTTTTAAGCGTTTACATGAGGACCCTTATCTATCTATATAAATATATAAATGTCTTTGTAAGTTTGTTTGTTTATTTGTTTGTTTGTTTGTTTGTTTGAGCATCACGCCTAAACGGCTGAACCGATTTTATTGAAATTTGGAACGTAGATAGATCCTTACTTGGAAGCGTCAATAGGCTATAAATTTTTTCAATACTTGGACCAGAAAGGGATAAAAAGGGGGAAAAACGGGTAAAATTGGTACCTTTAGTTTTTAAACAATAATTACAAAACGGCTGAACCGATTTTTACATCGACAGGGGAGCGAAGCGCACCGGGTCAAGCTAGTTATATTATAAATGTATTGCAAGAAATTATTTCATTAATAAAACATGTCATTTAAAAATAATTGTTGTTTTTTATTTGTTTAAAGAAAGAAATAAAAATAAAAAATAATTGTTGTAGAGGATGAGTCTCTTTAATAAGTTGGAATTGGGTCAAAGCCAGACGATTTGTCCTAACCGGCCTCAATTCCTTATATTTTGTTATAATTTGTGGCTTGAACAGACTAGAATGTCCCATTCGCCATCAAATGTTATTATAAATTATTTTTGTTTAATGTTATTTAATTAAAAAACGCAGATCTACTTAAGTGTTGAATATCTTTATTCTTCAATGGTCAAACGGCAAAAAAGAGAATGATTATGATAATGTGTTACATTTTATAGGTCAACTTACAATTGAAAGTAAATGGAATTATATTGGAATTGAGTTATTTTATTATTATGAGCGCAAGAAAAAAAATGTAACGGGATAATTCAAATTAAATATATTAAAACAAAATTAAATGTGAGAGTAAAAACAAAAGAAGAATATAAAGATCAAAATTAAAATAACTCAATTACAGTGTAAAGAAAAAAAACAAATTAAAGAAAATAACAGTAAAAATTTGTATGTTCAATTAAGTAAACAACTTTTTTGAAAATGTTTGGTGAGCTGGGGGGGTTATCAGAAAATCAGAATTTTATGTATTAAAAGTGCTAGTCCACATTATTCTCCAATTTTGTAATGCTAGTTTTTGGGTTACTTACAATATTTTCACATACATTTTTTAAAAATAATGTTAACTAGGAAGGTTTTTTATAATGCTTTTAGAATAATGCTTCCTTCGAACAAAAAATTAAAAGTTTGACCCACTGTAAAAAAAACTCGGACCAGCGGGACTATAAGTTTTTTCTTCAAAAATTATCTATTCATCATGCCCTTTCAGAATTATAGGGTCGCTATTCTGTTTCAATCAAAAAATCTCAATTTGTTGAATAGTGTTATCAATGTTCAAGTCATTTTCTGAAGGGACCTTGTATGAGGACTAGGGACAAATGTTGCTCGATTTTCGCCATACTTTACAATATAATTTCACTTGCAACTAATTTGAGTAAAATTTTATCGGGATTGCTCAAACAGTATTCCGGGGGGACATTTGCATGGGGATTAGGTCAAATCATGGACCGCTATTGCTCATTTTCAATACAAAACAAACCTTGTACATAAAGAGTATTTGTGGAAAATTTCAGACATTTAGCTCCTTTCATTTGGGCCTTATCGTGTTTTCAACAGGCAGTTAGACAGATGGGCGGACATAGATACATCGTCTTAGAATCTTATGAAGACCCAGAATATATGTAATAATGTGCGTTTGCGACAAATATTTTGACGTTATACATACGGAATGACAAAATCACTATACCCTAGTATTTTTTGATGGTATAAATATAGCCAAGAAAAATGTTATGTGAGCATTTAGTTACATTTGAACATTTTGCTGCTCATTCAATGTTTGCAACCAATACAACCCAACAGTTTTACAAGTGGTCAATGTATCCCTTATAGACCGCAATTTGTACTAATGTCTGATCACTCGACTGACTCTAATTTATATATTTTGAATCATTTGAAACGTAAGTAGAGAGAAAACAATTGGTTGTTTTATACATCCCAGGCAATTTAGAGTGAAGAAAATTGTTAGTCTAGTGTCTCTAAGTAATCCAGATGTAATCTATTGGAGAGTCAGTTGTCACTTAGTGTCCCTTTGTAATCTAAAGTTAAATTTTTTTTTTTTTTATTACACTTTTGTGATGTATTACCATTTTACTGTCCCTTGTTAGATAACGCTTTAGTCATTTCAGATGTCTCATTATATTTCTACTTAAGTAATAGTTCCTTTATTTATCACTAATATCGGTTATTGGACTATATATGTCCTTTTAAACAATCACATTTTATGACATTTTATTTTTTTTCTCCATTACCCCTCTTGGGAGCATATGGCTTCCACAAAGCATCTCCATCTTACACGATTTGTAGCAGTTGTTTTCGTGTCTTCCCATGAAAGATTACACTGTCCTAGATCCTAGATCGTGCGTCTCCATGTGTTCTGTGGTCGACCACGGCTTCTTCAACCTTGGGGGTTCCTCAATATTATACGACCGTAAATAATTAAAATGCGTTTATCTAAAGCCGGTTTAAGACTGACTATTTGATATAAATTAACTAGTAAGGTAACTGACTCTATGTTACCTATATGTTAATCGTATGAGTAATTTGAACAAACTAACAGACAGTATATTTGTAACTGTTGGGAAATTTTATGTGTACCTCATATAAAAGTAAGCCGAATTGAGGAATATATTCTAACTCAACAGTAGCTAATGGACTAAAGGAAGAAATATCTCAAAATTGAAACTTTGAAAAGTGTTAGTTATAATATAGGAAAGTCAAAAGTTATCATCACCTAGATGATATTGTTAGATTTTTTAGGTTGTCCTTCAATGTATAGTAAAAAATTACTTCATATTCAGAAATGTTTTAAATGTGTTTTAAATTTCTATCTATAATTTGGAATATACAATTTATTGTGGAAGAATTTTTTAAAGTCTTCATTAGCGAGGCAAATCAAAGCTTAATGCAAGTGAGACAATTCTAGTTTAATTTGAAAATTATAAAAACAACTAATCGATGAACACATGCGATGTGTACACAGAATTTAAAAATTCTATCAAAAAAAATTCAAATAAATATTTTATTGCAAATTCCATCTTCTTAAAGACTTCTTTTCAATTACAAGTAAGTCTTTTTTTTGTAAATTCCAACTTCTTTCAAATACATTTCATGTTTTCAGGATGACTAATTAAAAAGAAACAATGGTTACCATAAGTAGATTCCTAATTAACCAGAGGAATATAATGTGTACTTTAATTCTGATAAGTTTATTAATGAAATAAATCAGTTCCAGATAAAAATTAATATTAATTTCCTTTTTAGCTATAACCATACTAAACTTACAAGCAGAGGAAAAATATAGTTGTGCATGTTTACAGTAACCATTTCCACATTTTTAAAAGTTTTTTTTTAACAATATTATAGTCACAGTAACCATTTACATGATTGTGGTAACCATAATATGGTTAACTTACGATTCACATGATTGTATCAATGCACAAATATATTTTTTATATAATGCAAATAAAGATAATTGATTTAGAAGATGAAATATAATCAGAAGAAAGAAGAAGTGGAACTTAGTCTGTATTGCCAAATTTTTAAACACCCAAAAGCTTTTATGTTATTAAGTACAAAAATCAGGGAAATCAATAAGTGAGATCAGAAAAATGATGTTAATACACATTAATGTTAACTAGCATAACCCGGTGCGCTTCGTTACCCATATCCTAGTGAAATAATGAAAATGTGAATGAATTTCTGATACAACCTAACTACGTACAATGGTATGAAAATAACACATGCAAAATATTGAGAATATCTAAATTATAGTTCACTTGATATTCGAAAATAACTAAGTCTGTATGGGAGATACCATTCCACTTTTAATCCCACCCATTTTTATATCTTTTATGTAAAAAATAAATCATATCAAGCTTTACTTTAACTAATAATTCAGCAATTATAAGTATTTCCTTTATACGAGAGGGGTCATTTCTACTAAGCCGATTCCGCTCAATTTTAGTCAAACAGTGTTTCAGACAAAGCTTAAGGAATTACAATCTTCTTTATAATTTCGGTCTCATGCTCATAGTTCCGGTCACGCAATTTTTTAGTTAAACTTGGTACAGTGATCAGGAATAAATTTTAGTTAACCTCCGTATAATGATTATAAATTGATTGATACAAAGTTGAAGTACTTTTAGAATTATAGTTCTCCAGATATTCGAAATTAATAATTTACTTTGTATTGGAGGTGCCACGACCACTAATACAATCCCGAGCAATTTCAGTCAATCTCTGTAAAATGATATCGCATGTGTTCATCGATAAGTTGTTTTTATAATTTTCAAATTAAAGTACAATTTTCTCACTTGCATTAAGCTTTGAGTTGCCTCGCAAACGAAGACTTTAAAATTTTATTCTATACATTGAAGGACAACCTAAAAAATCTAACGATATCATGTAAGTAGGTGATGATAACTTTTGACTTTCCTATATTTTAACTAACACTTTTCAAAGTTTCAATTGTGAGATATATCTTCCATTAGAGAAATTATTACTTTATATGGAATTGACTAAACTCCTTTTCCGACCCTTCCCATTTCAGTTCGCCAGAATTCGAAATTAATATTTACTTCATATGGGAGGTGATACGCTCTCTAACCTAATTCCTTCTATATTCAGCTAAACTCCGCACAGTAATAAGAAATTAATTCGTAAAAAGTTTAAACACTTTTATAGTTCTCCAGATATTCTAAATTAAATATTTACTTTGTATAAGGTGTGCCACGCCCACTACTTCAATATCGAAAATTTTAAGCGAAACTATGCAGAATGATGAAAGAGCCATTTAGACAAAGTTTGAAGACGGTCACAATTATAGTTCTGCAGATCTTATAAAATACATAACTATTTACTTACAATTGGATATATTGTACATAAAATAAAAGACAACAAACAAAATAATAAAACAAAACATTTTCGAAGTATTTTCTCAAGTGACTTCAAATTATAAAACTCGTTTTCTTATTTGTTTTCTATAACAACTCTCACTTAAAACATAGCAAAATCAATCAATCCTGTTTACTTGTTTCTCTTATTTATTTAAAACAACAAATTGGACAAACATACATCCCAGCAGTTAAGCAAGCAGTCAATGTATCCCTTATAGACAGTTATCGTCACAAATGTCTTATCACTTTGCTGACTCCAATTTATATATTTTGGTCATTTGACACGTATGTGCTCTTTGTAGTGCAGAGAGAAGACAATTTGTTACTTTATACATCCCAGGTAATCAAACGTGAAAACAATTGTCACTTAAGTGCCTCTAAGTAATCTGGAGTGTAGTGACTTTAAACGTTTTGTGAGTAATTCGTTCAAACTTATTTTATACTATCTGTGTTGATATAATTCTCATACAGTTAATTTTTATTTTTGCTTAAGTATACTGATATCCCATGTCACATAGCATGAAGTCTATAGTCACTTTAGTGCCTCTTAGTAACCTATAGTGATGTCACTTTGAACGTTTCTTATGTACTGCACTTTTGAAAGTAGTTATTTTATCCACCAGAAGCAATCCATTGGAGAGTTGTCGAAGAAAGTTTTGTATACAAGCTGTCGTTTATTGGACTGCCTATGCTATGTCTTTTTAGCTGAATATTTGAGGTCAATTAGCTAGTAAGGTAACAGAAGCTATTTAACCAGTATGTGAATCCAATGCATTGACTACTTTGGACTAGCTATTAGACAGTGTTATTGTAGTCAAAAAGGGGCAATTGACCACCTGTTTAGGACATGTACGTGTTAAAAAATATATAGTCACGTAGCTATTGAAGTAACTGGTTCCCTCCCTAAATTATGGATAAAATAACTAGTTCCGGACTGTCTCCTAGAACTGCTGGGATTGCTTTGTTTACTTTTTAGCTTGAAGGTCACATGTAAACGTTTTTGCATATGTGTTAGTTACATCTTTTAACGCTCATAACCGTTCATAGGCAAAAAGGAAATTTAATTTCTGTGCATGTTGGGTAAAAAAATATAATATCCGTAAATAAATGCTGTCAAGCTACTGATTGAAATATTTGTATTTTTGGCGCTCTTGTTGTGTGTTTTGTTTACAATCATGTTGTGTACGTGTAAATTGACGAAAATCTTCGTAACCTGAACAATACGAACGCGCATCACTGGTTATAACTCATAAAATACTGAACCGATTTCAATAGAAATCGACTTGCCTATTAATATTATGATTTGTAATATTACAACACATTAGAGAAATACCATCACAAGTTCCTTGAATTTACGTTTTAATTTCACACATCCCTTAAATTTAAATTCACTTTAAACTTTCCCATTTTGGACTATTGAACCCGCTCGTTGCAAAAGTAATGTAGTCTTTACAGTTTTGAAAAGACTCAATGTTCTATAAATGCAGTCCTGTTTAATTTGTGGTTGGTTTTTAATAAAATCTAACGTATATAAATATAAATTTTTGTGTATAACTACATTTTTCATAGACAATTTTGTGAACTTCTTTTTTTGGAAAATTCTGTGTAGAAAATTTATTTTTCCAATAAAATAAAAGAATATCTAATATCACCATATCAGTATAAAATGGTGCCATAATGTAGAAATACACGAAAGTGAGATAAAAATTAATATTAAATCTTCTCTGACAGAAACTTCATGTACTCAATAATGTTGCACTGATTTAAAAAAATCAGCAAGATCATAGGAATATAGAAATTTTACATAAATGAAGAAATAATCATGACATCAAAAGGTTGAATAAGATGGAATGAAAATACTTTTCATCAAAAAAATATTTTGGAAAATAAACTTTTTATTTTAGTAAGTTTTTTTTATTTAACATGGTGCTTTCCTCCCAGTTATATATATAATTTGACTATTTGCATAGTCTGGATCATCAGGAAACCTTTCACAAAGGCGTTAGGTAAGCAAAAGACGTTATACAAACAAAACTATAGAGCGAATGATAATTACATATTTGTAAAATTTGGATTTTTTTTTGAGGTACGGTCTACTGGTCTACCTACATATATATCTTATAAAAGTCGATTTCGAACCAAATTTTACACAGACAGGTCAAGTTTTTCATGCAGTAAGATTTAAAAGTATGGTTTTGCATATTTTACGAGTTTTTAGAAAGCAAGCTGTTTTGCTGAACCGTACATAAATATTTCGCACGTTGACTATAACTTTCTTAAAGAAAATATTGAATATTGGTTGTAGATCCCACAACATATATATTATTTGGATCCTTATGAAACTTAACGACAAACGTCGGTTTCCCTTTTTTGAAAGGAAAAAATAGTTTTTATCATGAATTTTTTTTTATAAAATTTCTATAATTTTATTTAAATTTTTTATTTTTATCTCATGTTACAACCACAATAGATATTCTCCAATTTTTTCTTGTTTCCGATACTTAGATATTAGGGTTCTATAAGTCGATTGTTCGATTGTTCGAACAATCGACTTTTTGCTGAAAAAAGTCGAAAAGTCTAAGTCGACTTTTTGGTCACAAAAAAGTCGAACATTCGATTAGTTGTCATAAAAGTCGATAAAAGTCGAATAGTCGATAAAAGTCGAAAAAAGTCGATAAAAGTCGAAAAAAGTCGAATAGTCGATAAAAGTCGAAAAAAGTCGACTTTTAAGATTTAGGGTTCTATAGTTGAAACAAAAAGTCGACTTTTCGAACTTTCGACTTTTAAAAAGTCGACTTTTCGAACTTTCGACTTTTGGTAATTTATGAAAAGTCGACATTTCGAACTTTCGACTTTTTAGTTAAATCGACTTTTTTCGACTTTTCGACTTTTTTCGACTATTTTCGACTTTCCGACTATTTTCGACTTTTTTCCACTTTTTACCATTTTTTGTAAAAAATACATGGTTTCTGCATTTATTGATGCGCCTTGTGTTAATTTTAGCAATAAAAATTAAATGTATTAAGGCGATAATATATAATATGTAGAAAGAGCATTTTTGTATGAACATTTACTTATTATTTATTTTTGCATACACTAGAAAAAATGTAAGTGTACCAAATTGCAATAACATAAAATTATTATGTTATTCTGTGCAAATTTTGTTTTAGTATAATGTTGCAATTAAAAATTTTTTTAACAATCTTTGTTCAGCTACGCCATAAAAATAATATGATATTTGTGTTCATATATTTTAACACACAACTGTAGTCAACAATCTATCTATATAAATATATAAATGTCTTTGTAAGTTTGTTTGTTTGTTTGTTTATTTGTTTGTTTGTTTGTTTGTTTGTTTGAGCATCACGCCTAAACGGCTGAACCGATTTTATTGAAATTTGGAACGTAGATAGATCCTTACTTGGAAGCGTCAATAGGCTATAAATCTTTTCAATACTTGGACCAGAAAGGGATAAAAAGGGGGAAAAACGGGTAAAATTGGTACCTTTAGTTTTTACACAATAATTACTAAACGACTGAACCGATTTTTACATCGACAGGGGTAGCGAAGCGCACCGGGCCAAGCTAGTATATTAATAAAAAGAAACTCATTTGCTTAGTTAATTGTAATATCGTAAATTGAACATCAGTTAGTAATCAAGAAACTCATTTGCTCAGTAAATTGTAATAACGTAATTCGAGCTTCTATAATTAATAACTCAGTTGCTCACGAATATTCAAGAGACTCATTTACTCAACGTATTGTAATATCGTAGATCGAATATTTATTAATTGTTATAAATAATTATTTTAACTGAGAGATAACTGTTCTTAAAGCTATCGCATTTTTATATAAAAGACAGGTAGCTTGATTTTCTCTGTTCTTGTAAGAAAAAACCAGTTCGATCATCAGTTTTTTGTAATCTTTTGCATTTCGTTTTATTCAATTTGTTTTATAATTACTCCAATAAATGTTACTGATATTTGTTATTTGAAAACAAGTGTTTTTATTGGAGACACATTTTGAACTACAAAAGTTTCGTCGTATATATTTTGAAAATTATCCGTGTATTTGATTTCACGGCAAAACATTGGTGACCCCGACGTGATCGAAAATGACCACTCCGAAGAAAACTGGTGATCAGGAGTCGTATTTCAAGCGAAAGTCTTTGATTTTGCAAAAACGTTTGGAAAATATGAAGCAGGAGATCAATATGTGTAACCTAGAAGCGATGGATGAGGCTGCGGTGACTGTAAAGCTAGACATGGTAGACAAAATATACACCGACTTCGAAGCTGCTCATGAACAACTCGAACACGAAGACATACAAGAAATGGAAAGTAGTATACCTGTTGAGGTATCCGCATCATACGAGTTTATAAAAACAATTTTAAAAAGAAAACTTATGACATGTCAATCGAATGGCAACATCGACAGAAATCCATTAATCAGGCAATCGACTATTGATGAAAACCAGCACTCAATTGTGATACAACCACAACGTACACGGCTACCCTTAATAAAAATTCCGGTATTTGGTGGATCCTACACGGAATGGCCTGATTTTTATTCTATGTTTTCGACGGTTGTTGGCAGTGATGATGAATTAACCAAAATTGAGAAGTTTCAACACCTACGATCTAGTTTGACTGGCCCGGCCCTTGACTCAATTCGTTCTTTGGAGATAAGTGATATAAATTATGAAAAGGCATTCAATATTTTAAAAACAAGATTTGATAATAAGCGTTTGAATTTTCAGGCACATATTAAAGATATCGTTGCATTGGGTAATGTTGAGGTAGGATCAGTGGCAAAGCTAAGACATTTGAGTGATTCTGTGAATTCACATCTTCGTGCTTTGTTTACAATGGGAACTAAGGAGCAAATTGCAGACTGTTTACTGATACAAATTATTGGCCATAAGTTAGATATTGAAACTCAAAGAAAATGGGAAGAAATAACTCCAGTAAGTGAAATACCAACATGGGATGCAATGGATGCATTTCTTCAGAGGCGGTGTCAAATGATGGAAAATGTAGAATGTGCAGTGTCAGTAGAATCTGAAAGATCAGCAAAACAGGTGGGATATAAATTTCAATATAATACTAACAATCGCAAAAAATCCTTAGTTGTTTCAAATAACACTACGAAAATATGTCACATGTGTAGTAGCCAATCCCATACGATATATTCTTGCCCGCATTTTACTTCACAAACTCCTTTTGCGCGTTTTAAGGAAGCTAAACGTTTAGGCTTATGTATAAATTGTTTAAGAAAAGGTCATGTAGTTAAATCTTGCTTATCGAATGGTTGTCGAAATTGTTCATCTAAGCACCATACCCTGCTCCACATGGAAGCTAATTCTGATACTCAGGCAAAAGAGTTACCCAATTTAGATCAAGGGATTAGAGATAATGAATCGGCTAGTTTCAAAAACACATGTCCACCAGCTGCTAAAATTTCTGACCAAGCCACGTCTACCTCAGCTCAATTACCACAATCATCTCTAGTAGTATCAAATAATTCACAAGAAACTAAAATTGAAACTTGTAGCAACACAATTTTAGCAACGGCCGTAATTTTTGTAAAAAATACGGCGAATTCTTTTATTCCTTGTAGAGCAATTCTTGATTCGGGCTCTCAAATAAATTTTATAACTGCAAATTTTGCACAAAAACTACAAATCAAACAACATAGAAGTACAACTCTTGTGTCGGGTATAGGGCAGTCAAATGTACGTGCTGGAAGAATCGTTAACATTTTTATTAAATCTCGTTTGAATAACCAATCAGCAACTTTATCTGCAGTTGTCGTACCATCAATTGTTAATTATCAGCCTCCGCAGACAATAAATATTTCAAAGTGGAATATTCCACATGAGGTTCAATTAGCTGATCCCTTATTTTTTAAGTCTCAGCAAATCGATATGCTTATTGGGGGAGACTTATTTTTCGAATCTTTGAAATCTGACAAAATTAGAATTGGACCGGGTTTGCCTCTTTTACAAAATACATCATTTGGTTGGATAGTCGCCGGCGGTGGCAATGTTTTGCAAAAATCAAATTTCGAAAGAAAATCAACATTAAACTTTGGATGAAAATTTAGATTTTTTACATCGTCAATTTTGGGAAATTGAAAACCACATAAAGGTCATTCCCAAAAGATCAAAAGAAGAACTTGATTGTGAAAAACATTTTGTTGAAAATTATCATCGTCTACATTCCGGTCAATTTTCGGTTCGCCTGCCATTCAAAAGGTCTCCCACCTCGCTTGGTGATTCCTACCAAACCGCATTGCGACGTTTTAAAAAATTAGAGTCTCGCCTTGAAAAAAGCCACGAACTTAAAGCACAGTATTCGGCTTTTATAAAAGAGTATGAAAACCTCAGTCATATGTCTTTGGTTGAAATTTTTCCTGATGATGTATCAAATTATTTCCTGCCACATCATTGCGTGCCAAAAGTTGATAGTTCTACCACAAAATTGCGTGTAGTTTTTGATGGGTCCGCTCGTTCTTCATCTGGTGAATCTTTAAATGATATTCTCATGTGCGGTCCACTTATACAAGAAATTCTTTTTAACATCATACTCCGATTTCGATCTTTTAACATCGCATTAACAGGTGACATATGTAAAATGTATCGCTGCATTAAAGTTTCATATCCCGATAATTTCCTTCAATGCATTTTGTGGCGCGATCATCCTGAAGATGTTTTAAAAATTTATAAGCTTGATACAGTGACATATGGCACTAAACCTGCATCATTTCTTTCCATTCGTGCGATGCAACAGCTGGCAATGGATGAGCAAAATAATTATCCTGTAGGTTCGAGAACGGTTCTTCGAGATTTTTATGTAGACGATTTAATATCAGGTGGAAACTCTATAGATGATGTTTACAAGATACTTGAGGAAACAACTCAGCTACTAAAAAAGGGTGGTTTCAAAATTCGGAAGTGGTGTTCTAGCGATCCACTGGCCTTATGTGATATAAATGAAGAAGATAAAGAATCTTTTTTAAAATTTCGAGACGGCACAGACGTCACTAAAACGCTTGGTTTAATATGGGAACCAAAAAGCGATGATTTTCATTTTACCGTTGATCCCTTTCCAAATAATAAACAAGTTACAAAACGCACAATTTTATCAACAATTGCAAAACTGTATGATCCTCTTGGACTTGTTGGACCAATCATTGTTAAGGCGAAAGTTTTTCTCCAAAGCTTGTGGAAAGAACAAGTTAATTGGGATGATGACATTTCCTCCAGTTTGAAGAATACTTGGTTTTGTTTATGTAATGAATTGATGCTAATTGATGAATGTAAATTTCCGAGAAAAGTGATGGTACCGGCTTCACGTTATGAGATTCATGCATTTTGTGACGCCAGTTTAAAGGCATACGGAGTTTGTGTCTATATTCTTAGCGAAAAAAATGGTGTTTACAATGTTCATCTTCTTTGTTCTAAATCACGTGTTGCTCCAACTCAAGTTCTCACAGTCCCAAGATTAGAACTTTGTGCGGCACTCCTGCTGGCAGAGCTTGTTTATTCTATATCAGAAATGAAAATTTATAAGGGTAATATTTTTTGTTGGTCAGATTCAACAATTGTATTGTCATGGATTCAAGAACAGTCGTCTAATTACCAAATTTTCGTTGCCAATCGTATCAGTCGCATTCAGTCTTTAACTTCAAAAATGCTTTGGAAGTATGTACCGACTAATATGAACCCCGCAGATATATTATCTAGAGGCGCTTCTGCTAGAGAAATCTCAACGTCGAATTTATGGTTATTTGGGCCTGATTTCTTGAAACAGGATTTCCGTTTTTGGCCAGATCAGCCTACAGCTCCAGAAAACCTTCCGGAAAAAAGAAAACATGCTTTGCTAACATCATCAGTTAATAAAAATCCGGACTTGTCCCTTGAGTGCAAATATATTTCGTCTTTTGGAAAAACTTCTAGAATTTATGGATATATTTATAAGTTTGGAGCTGCAAAGGTTGCATCAAGAAAGGGACCACTGACAACTATCGATGTAGAACGTGGTATTCAATTGCTAATCCGAATGGTTCAAAAATCTTGTTTTTCTCTCGAATACAAAATATTAACAGAAAATAACAAAATAAACTCATCAAGCAAATTAATTTCATTAAATCCATTTATGGATCAATTTGGCTTAATAAGGGTTGGAGGTCGACTTCAAAAATCGCAGTTTGAGTTTAGTGCACAGCATCCAATAATCATACCAAAAAATCATCCGTTAACTGAATCTGTCATCAGATATTTCCATCAAAAAAATATGCATGCTGGTCCACAATCATTGTTGGCAACAGTCAGGCTGCAGTACTGGCCATTAGGTGGCAAAAAGGAAGTAAGCAGAATCATCAACAAATGCATTCAGTGTTTTCGTTTACGCCCTCAAGTCGTTGAGCACATAATGGGAAATCTTCCCAAGGACAGAGTTCAAGGTCACCGTGCTTTTTTAGTCTCCGGCGTGGATTTTTGTGGTCCATTATATTATCGTTCTGAAATTCGGACTAGAGCACCCATAAAATGCTATATAAGTTTATTTATTTGTTTTGCAACAAAGGCCGTGCACCTTGAATTAGTAAAAGATCTGACTACTCAATCATTCCTAGCTGCTCTAAAACGTTTTATCAGTGTACGTGGAAAGCCAAAAATAATATGGTCCGACAATGCAACTAATTTTGTAGGTGCAAAGAATGAACTGAAGGAGCTAAGAAACTTATTTTTGAGTCAAAAACATAATGAAGCTGTACACATGCAGTGTCTAGATGATGGTATCGATTGGAAATTCATTCCTCCTCGTTCACCACACTTTGGTGGACTTTGGGAGGCCGCAATTAAGGTCGCCAAATTACATATTCTACGCACGATCGGTCTTTCAATTTTGGATTTCGATGAACTTCGAACACTTATTTGTCAAATTTCTTCTATTATGAACTCACGTCCTCTTTGTCCCATTTCAGAAAATCCTGATGATATAAACATCCTTACTCCGGCTCACTTTCTAACAGGAGCCCCCCTGACTTCAGTGGTTGAACCTGACATATCTATGTTGAATATGCATCGACTTGATCGTTGGCAAAGAGTGTGCTTCATGCAGCAATTGTTCTGGAAAAAATGGAGTACTGAATATTTAACTCTCCTACAACAGCGTACCAAGTGGAGAACTAAATCAAATAATATATGCGTTGGAGCCTTGGTCTTACTAAAGGACGAAAACCAACCACCTTTAAAATGGCAGATGGGAAGAGTAGTTGATGTTGTGAAAGGTCAAGATGATGTTGTGCGAGTAGCATCCTTGCGTACGTCAAATGGAATTGTTCAGCGTGCTGCAGCAAAAATTTGTGTACTACCTATTGATGGAGTTGAAACCTGTGCGCTTTCAAAGGGGGCAGAATGTTCAGCTACGCCATAAAAATAATATAATATTTGTGTTCGTATATTTTAACACACAACTGTAGTCAACAATATATTAATAAAAAGAAACTCATTTGCTTAGTTAATTGTAATATCGTAAATTGAACATCAGTTAGTAATCAAGAAACTCATTTGCTCAGTAAATTGTAATAACGTAATTCGAGCTTCTATAATTAATAACTCAGTTGCTCACGAATATTCAAGAGACTCATTTACTCAACGTATTGTAATATCGTAGATCGAATATTTATTAATTGTTATAAATAATTATTTTAACTGAGAGATAACTGTTCTTAAAGCTATCGCATTTTTATATAAAAGACAGGTAGCTTGATTTTCTCTGTTCTTGTAAGAAAAAACCAGTTCGATCATCAGTTTTTTGTAATCTTTTGCATTTCGTTTTATTCAATTTGTTTTATAATTACTCCAATAAATGTTACTGATATTTGTTATTTGAAAACAAGTGTTTTTATTGGAGACACATTTTGAACTACAAAAGTTTCGTCGTATATATTTTGAAAATTATCCGTGTATTTGATTTCACGGCAAAACAATCTTAAAAGTCGACTTTTTTCGACTTTTATCGACTATTCGACTTTTTTCGACTTTTATCGACTTTTTTCGACTTTTATCGACTATTCGACTTTTATCGACTTTTGTGATAACTAATCGAAAGTTCGACTTTTTTGTGACCAAAAAGTCGACTTAGACTTTTCGACTTTTTTCAGCAAAAAGTCGATTGTTCGAACAATCGAACAATCGACTTATAGAACCCTATTAAGATTGTTAAAAAAATTTTTAATTGCAACATTATACTAAAACAAAATATGCACAGAATAACATAATAATTTTATGTTATTGCAATTTGGTACACTTACATTTTTTCTAGTGTATGCAAAAATAAATAATAAGTAAATGTTCATAAAAAAATGCTCTTTCTACATATTATATATTATCGCCTTAATACATTTAATTTTTATTGCTAAACATTACACAAGGCGCATCAATAAATGCAGAAACCATGTATTTTTTACAAAAAATGGTAAAAAGTGGAAAAAGGTCGAAAATAGTCGGAAAGTCGTAAAAAGTCGAAAAAAGTCGATTTAACTAAAAAGTCGAAAGTTCGAAAAGTCGACTTTTCATAAATTACCAAAAGTCGAAAAGTCGACTTTTTAAAAATCGAAAGTTCGAAAAGTCGACTTTTTGTTTCAACTATAGAACCCTATTAGATATGTTGTTTTTAGTTTTATTCATTTCAATCTTGTCTACAGTGTTGCCAGTTTAGCCTTTTTGAGGCTAAATTTAGCCTTTTTATTTACTCTTTAGCCTCGAAATTTTGGTTTTAGCTTCGTGGCTTTTTTCTAGCCTTTTTTTAAATAAAAAAGGCTAGAAAAAACCAAAATTAATAATAAAATAAGGAGAAAATAAAAAGGCTAAATTTATATATGTGAGACATTTTCATTTTAATTCATTACTGTTTTTCATTTAGCTTTTCAATATACTCAAGAATTGTGCAGTATTAAAAGAACAAATAACAATTGCCAATACCAAGTTTTTCAAAATGAAATATAGTATTTTATATCTGAAAGCTATAAATGTCTAGCAAATTCGCTTTCAAGACAAAATTGTTATTACACATATATAATATAATGGATAAGAGCCCCACAAAATCTTGAAGGCTTGTGATACTCGATGGCTGCCATTTGAAATAACCGTTAAACGTATTATGGATCTGTGCTTCGAGTTAAAACCAGCAATGCTTCAAAGCCAAACATTTAAGTGATTAATATACTGATTATAATTTGGTGTATTATTTTTTTTAAACCAGTAAGCAATTCAGCGGATACAACAAAGCTGTTTTCTGATTTAAAATTTCTTCTCCTTAGTTTGTGTTTTCAAATTGTAATACAATACAAAGAATTTGATACATTATCGTCCCCAATTGAAAATTGTTTAATGTTTTCGCCACATTTTTCATGCAAGTTTGAAGAATGAGAGATAAAATAACGAACGGTTTAATTAGTGACGATTCTGAAAAAAATAATACGGCAAATTAAACTAATTGAGCAATTGCGACAAAGATTTTCATATGAAAACTTTTCGCTAAATCGATTTTTGATCCGTTAATAATACACTTAAAATAGTACTTGTAAAACCAAAAAAATATATTATGTATGTGAAAAATAGTAAATGCTTAGTACTTAAATTAAAAAAAAAACAAAATTTAAGTTTTGTCTGTATAAAAATATATATGGGGCATTTAATGTCAAGTGAACCATCTTTTGAAATCGATGTCTTCCGATAGTTAGTTCTATTAGATAGTAATTCAGATACAATTTTTCAACAAGATCGATCGAAAACTTTCTGAGTTAGAGAGGATCAGAATTTGACATTTTGGCCAAGCAGGTTTTTTTCTCATCCATGTAACTTATTACCTATTGTTCTTAGCAAAATGTGTCCCAAATAGTTTTGCAAAATCTAAAACTGTTGACATTTTTTTCAAAACGGGCCCTTTTTTTAATTTTATTGCTTAAGAGAAAGCTTAGGTCCATTCCTTTAAGAGGTTTTTGATCGCTTAGTGGGATTCGAGTGGAATATCTATCAAAATGTGCTGAAGTGTACCTTTATAATTTTATTTATTTTTATGAATTTTATGAACATATTTTAAAATTTTTTATTTAAAAATAAATGTAAAACTAAATTCTTAATTTAAAATATTTTAGCTTTTTTTTTGGCTTTTTTTTAAAGCAGTTTAGCTTTTTCTGACATTTTTTTGAAGTCAATATAGCTTCTTTTTTTGCCAGCTCCTGGCAACACTGCTTGTCTATCTCATCTTAATATAAATATTTTTCTTACATTTCTAGACTGACCAAAAACGGCGAAACCATCCCATCCATGGTGTAAATACGCCAAAGGGATGGAGCAGATTTGTCATTTGTAAAATAAATCAAAAAATCCATAAATATAAACGTATTTTACTGTTTTATACCTTAATTCACAAAACAATTTATAATAAACTAGATATTAATGGTTTGTTTTACATAACTTTACAACAAAAATTTAAACAAATTGTGAATTTTTCTATATTTTTTAACATTTTGCTCTACATCACAGGGATTCCTTGTAACTGGCGTATGTGCCCCAGAGGGAGTTTTTAGGTTTGATATAAATTTTGTTCGTACTTCGAATTAAATGATGGAAAAAACGTTTGTCACTTATTGTTCACTATTATTGACATTCTATCACCATCTTAGCACAAAAAAATCAAACTCTGAAATATTTTCACAGCTTTTTGAAAAACAATTAATCGCGGCTGCCTCACAACATATGTAAAATGAAACTTTCCAAATTTCTGAAATGGTAAATATTCGGTAAACGAAAACATAACTTGATAATGTAACAAAATCGATTACTCGGTTCTTAAGTTGTTCGGTGTTGGCAGATGTGCCCCTATGACAAATGATCCCCCTTCTACTTTATCTATTTTTTAATTTTCGTTTTTTTTTATATGCAAAAATAAAAATTAATTTGCTTAATTATTTATTTTTCAGCTATTTGTTTTTCTATATAATTTTTTTTGACTAGCTATTTGTTATTGTGTTTACCGCTGGCACAAAATTTCCCATAGTTGGCGTTGCCAACTTAATATTTTTACTAACAGGGTGCACATGATATTTGGATGTATCCAGCTGCTCGCAAACGTTTTGAAATTGCTGATTGAGTATCCCCCAATGATGTTGCAAGCTCTTGTTTAGTTTGACAACAATCTTCATGCCTTTAATTAGCCTGGGCGATCTCTATCTTCCTTGTCAAAATCACCACTTCTGAAGAGCACAAACCTATCTCTCACGTTGAAACCGATGGAACACATTCACCATACGCTTTGGTCAGCAATCGGTGTGTTTCAGCGGCACTTTTTTATACCCTTCGCCTTCGTGAGAAGAGTATATATAAGATTGTCATTCCGTTTGTAATTTCCACAATATAATTTTCCGACCCTATTGAGTATATATATTCTGGATCCTAATAGACAGGGGAGTCGATTAAGCCATGTCTGTCTGTGTGTCTCTTGAAATCAATTTTCTGAAGACTCCAAATAACTTACAAACTTAATTCATACATCAATATATCGGGAATTCTTCCGGCTCGGTTTTTGCCCTATTTTTGATCTATATCTGGATTACTAAGTCATTAATATAGACAATATGGACATCTAATGATAGATATTTCAAAGTCCATTGCAACGATCTATATAAGGCTATAGTAATTTGAACCTACAATTGGTCGAATTCGGGAAAAATATTTTTTAACCCGAATTTTTTTTTTTTTACCAAAAAAATTTTTTTGTCATATATTTTTTTTTTTTCACTAGTAAATTTAAAAAAAAATTTTCAAAAATATTAAAAAAAAAATTAAAAAAAAAAATTATTTTTTAAATTTTGAAAAAAAAAATTTTTTTAATTTCGAAAAACAATTTTGAAAAGAAAAAAAATTAGTTTTGTTTACTTAAAAATATTTAACATTTTTATTTTAAAGTATAATAGCTCTCTTACTTGTTTGAAATTAAAGAAGTCAAGCAAAACTTCCCGCATATTGACACAAAATTCGACATTTTCGAATTAAAAAAAAAACACTTTGTTGTTTGCACTATAATTTTCAATAAGTGTGAACAAATGACAGATATGTAACCTTAAAAGTGACATAGATACGTCATCTATCGTAAATCCCACATTTTTAAGTCATACGCTCAATATTAAATACAAATTTAAAATAAAACCGGTTAACAGTATTTTCAGAATATTTTTTTAAGAATACACTTTTTCGGTTAAACCGGAATCCGAGTGAAAGAATTTGAAAAATTCAATATAATATTTTTATGTTAATTTTTTAGTTTTTATGATATTGCAGTACATGTGTTAATAAGGATGTAAGTATGTATGTATGTATGTTTGTATAAATATTTTGCATGTATTTAAATCTGAAAGCTTTTTAAACTTTTACTTGTACAATATTGTTTGTGTTTTTTTGTTTTTATACAGAATTAAATGATTGCTGTTGTTTTTGTATGCAGAAAATATACGTAATTACAAAGTCAGTACCAAACGTTTCATTTAATAAAGAATAAAAGAATATTGTTCCCTTGACGGTGTTGTTGTACTTAAAGGATGGGTACTTCGCAAAAACCATCCATACTGCTCCCAGAGGTCATGAAATCATGCAATTTATTCCAGTTGATGGTTTTTGCTTGGTTTTCATTCTTCTGTTTTTTTTATGTTGGTAATTGATTCCATAATGTAACCAAGTCAACCACTTAATATAAATATTTAAGATTTTTTTAAAAAAGGAAACTCTTACCATATTATACCAGTTTTTAGTAGACAGGCACACTGAAATACATATATACGTTGTATTAAAACATATCCAACAAAAATGTGCATTAGAAAGTAATGGATTTTAATGCTAATACAATTACTTACACAGAAAGTACGTAACATATTGCTAAGTTTTTATCATTTAAAAACGTTGGTTTACTTCCTTTAAATAAATAGGATTATTTTCAATTGCAAATAAAATCGCCACGAAGTTTACGCATTACAAAAACTATTCATTTATTTAAAGTTACACAACAACTGTATAAATGTCTCTATTATAAACCAATAAACATTTATAATTTACTTTAATACACACACCTGCATTTCTTTTTATACCCTCCACCGCCACAAGTGGTGAAAGAGGGTATATATAAGTTTGTCATTCCGTGTGTAACATTGAGAAATATTCATCTGAGACCCAACAAAGTTGATCCTTATGAAATTCTAAGTCGATTGAGCAATGTCCGTCTGTATGTCCGTCTGTCTGTCTGTGTAAAACACTCTCACGCCCAAAATACATAAGCAAAATCAATAAAATGTATACCAAAATGTTTATAATTTTTCTAAGCAGTTTGGTATTGAAAATCAGCTAAATCGAATTGGTGGAACCAGGGTTATGGAATAAAATGTAAGACAACCTCCAAAAATTTTGATAATTTTCACATGTTTTTTTCTGAATTTTGGTAAATCCATTGCAGAGAATACCATGAAATTTTGCACACATTATTTATATGACAAAGGGACAAATTCTGTTGAAAATGGAAAGAATAGGTCTATGATTTCTCGTAGCACCCATACCAATTTATTCCCGAAATATGGTGCTATGGTATATAAATGCCCATAGAATTGCAGTATCCATACAAAATTCAGCACAACTAAGTTTCGTGCAAACGGAAAACGCGAGAACAATATTTTTTTTTTTTTGGATCGGGCGCTATTTTACCATAGCCCCCATATAAAGTTTACTTCCGAAAATCATTTAAATACACTTAAATATCTTATAAATATCGTTATCAGGTTGAAATTCAACTTGAATAATCCCCATGCACATGAAAATCGCTGTAGGGAATTTCATGAAGATCGGCCCATAATTGGTTATAGCTCCCATATAAGCACCACTTCTAAAAAACACATTAATTTTCATAAATATCTGAAAAATATCGTTATCGAATTAAAATTTTACAGAGATCGGTAGTATTAATCCAAAAATGATACTACTAGATTGTGTGAATATCGGTTCATATTTGACCATAGCTCCCATATAAGGTCCATTTCCGAAAATTACTTAAATACTAATAAATCTCTTACAAAAGCTTCTGTCTGGTTAAAATTTCAAACAAATATTTCCATTATATACGAAAATCGATGTGTTGAATTTTATGAAGATCGGCCGATAATTGGTCATAGCTCCCATATAAGGACCACTTCCGAAAAACACATTAATTTTCATAAATATCTGAAAAATATCGTTATCGAATTAAAATTTTACAGATATCGGTAGTATTAATTCACAAATGATACTACTAGATTATGTGAATATCGGTTCTTATTTGACCATAACTCTCATATAAGGTCCATTTCCGAAAATTACTTAAATACTAATAAATCTCTTATAAAAGCTTCCATCTGGTTAAAACTTCAAATAAATGTTTCCCATATATACGAAATTCGATGTGTTGAATTTTATAAATAGCGGCCGATAATTGGTCATAGCTCCCATATAAGGACCACTTCCGAAAACCACATTAACCTCTGTAAATATTTTAAATATATGGATATCGAACTAAAATTGTAAACAGATTAATATATTGTATCCAAAAATTATACTACTGAGTTTTGTGAATATCGGTCCATATTTGACCATAGCACCCATATTAGCTCCATTTCCGATAATCACAATAATACCGATAAAACTCTTGTAAATAATGTCATGGAGGAAAATATCAAGCAAAATAGGCCTCAAATACATAGAAATCACGTTAAAATATTTAATTATATCTTCCAAATAAGTCGCACATCCGAAAAATACATTAACGCATATATACACTCATATCGGTAAAAAATGTAACGGATATAAGTTTCAAGTAGATTTGGTGACTATGGGTTCATAATTGTATATAGAAGGCTCACATCCGAAAAATTCATTAGAACAGAACAAAAATATACTTTTGAAGTTTGACTAAATATATTTGTTTACCATTTTTTATACTCTTTTACTTCACTTGTGGTGTATAAAGAAAATGTTAAGCCAGTCGGTAGTGTTAACCAATTATTAAGTATATAAATTGTTAAAAAGTACATTTTATTCCTATTATAAAATTATAGACTCTGTTGGAAATGGTCTATAATTTTGCTGCTGAATTAGATAACATTTTTATACATTTGAAATAAAATATCTTCTGCGTAAACTAGTTTTTCTATTTTGTTTAAAACAAGTGGTTTTATTGAAGAAAGCACACAATTTGTATATAGTCCAAAATGTGTATTATATCATGATTTATATATAATCCATGAAGTGGCTTAAAAAGAAATTCGGTTATAGTCCTAATTCGCTTATAGTCCGCAAAAATTGTGCAACTGTATTTGTAGACTATAAGCGAAAACTACTGTATTACAATCTTCATAATCGGAGCTAAGTCCTAATAACAAACACTGAATATGGATATTAGAGTGTTTATACCAATGTAATTTCTATAATTTTCATCTAATTTAGGTGGAGGGTATTTAAGATTCGGCATAGCCGAATATAGCACTCTAACTTGTTTTAAAAACATTTATGTATGAAGGAAAAAAGTTTGTACAAATTATATTTAATAAATTTATTTTACAATAACAATTGTTTTTTTTTCAGAAAAATATATTAAATTTTGTTGTGAAGATTTTTTTAAATTTCTTAATTACCTTAATATTACATAAATATATGCTCGTATTTACATTAACATATTAATTTTATGACAAAAATTATAATTTTTACAGGGAATTCCTGAAGAACATGTCTCTACGTATAGGCGACCCAAAGAAATTCAGCATATGTTGTCCAATATCTTTATCTTTCTGGCCACTGGAAAACATAAGATAAATCAATACATGTTTTGTGACAACGTTTGAATGTTATGTTGTTTGGATGATTTGTAAGTATCCTTTTAAGTATTTTTATTCGTCAACATCGCTTAATAAACCGCTGTTTTCCTAATTAATTACTTACATTCTTTAGATACTAATTTCAATCCAACCCTATTAATGTGAATGTTACTATGTGGGATGTCCATCCCTATCTCTCGATCTGTTCCAGTACTAGTCAGATTTACAGGTTTCCATCAACTATAAACAATTAGTTTTTAAGTATGTATATTATTAAAGCTCAGTTTCCCAACAAGAGGTGTTATTTTGAATCACCCGGTATTTTGGTAGCTGTCACTTTTAAAGCTTTTATTCTTTGATAAGCAGAAACTACGCCATTTCTATAAATGCTGTAGCCCAAAGTGTTGAAGAAAACCCAGGTTTGTCCATTACTCGTCGTTCTTTGGAATTGGGCATTCCAAATACGTCATTACACCGTATTTTGCATAAAGACTTGGGTCTTAAGGCTTATAAAGTTCAGTTAACACAATAACTCAAGTCGGCCGATCATCAACAACGTCGTATCTTTGCTGATTGTGTCCTTGTTATTATCTCTCGAAGAGGTGATCACAATTGGCCACCGAGATCTTGTGATTTAACACCTTGGATAAGGTCTACGCCAACACCCCAGCGTCGATTCAAGACCTCAAAGATAGAATTCGTGAGGCTATCGAGGAGATAGGGCAGCCACTTTGCGATTTGGTTATGGAAAATTTCATGAAAAGGATATGGTCGTTCAACCCCGAAACTTGTTTGCAATGTTTTTTTTTTAGTTTCCAAAAAACCGAAGAATTTCAAAACCGCGGTTTCGGTTTTAAAAAATTGAAAACCGATCGGTTTCGGTTCGGTTTTGTGATAATTTATTAACTATTAAATCAGTTGATAATATAGGAACTGCTAAACAAATTTGAAGTTCAAATTTGACGAGTGTTTACGAGGATAAAGGAAAATTGGTACTTTTTGTGTTAATGGTACCTTTTTAATATATTAAATTAGTTAATGTTTGCTAATATGCTTCTCAGTAAAGAAGTAATCAAGAATAGGGTGCTCAATTGTATTATGATACCAAAAATAGAGAACTAAACCAAACTAAGGAGTACTTTTTCGTTCTGCAAAATGAATTTTCTATAATATTCAACCTAGAATCAGGAAATTACTTTAAAATTTCAAACTTGACTGTGGTTTAAGTGTGGAAAATTTTTACTTTTTCTTCTAATGGAACTTTTTATTATATTAAATTGTTTTACTTATTGTATATAATAGTTGGCTGATATTCCTCTGAGTAAAGAAAGAATCAAGGATAGAGGGCATCATTATATTGAGATAAAATAAACTATTATTGAAATTTCTATAATAATTAGTAGTACTTTTTGGATATTTTATAACGATGTACCTACAATCGCGAATTCAAAACGGATAATTAATGTTACTATTTCTTTATTGTAAAGGTACTTTTTGAATATTTTATAATAATAATCCTTAAAATTAGGCACAAATGATTCTAAATAGGTTAGAATACCTTTCTTTTGAATTTTCTATAATAATGGACACAGAAATATGAAATGAAACATTAATGATGCTGAGTAGGAATACAAAATGTGGGTCTTAAGGTAATGTTTTTATTCTAATAATACGTCTAGAATGAGCTATAATCCACATTAAAATGAATCAATAAATATGAAACTAGAGATATGCTTTCCTGAATTAGTATTAATTTACAAAGGGAGACTTAATAGTACTATTTCTTTATTCCCATTGGGGTGGTGAAGCATACCGGGTCAGCTAGTACTCCATACTATTATCGGATATTTGAAAATAACTAAGACTTTGTTACAAAAATTTTGCATTATTTAGCCTGCGAAAAGTAGCCCAAAGCAATTATTGTATTTAAAAAATTTAAAAAATTTATTTTTACCGATCTGTGTTTAGAGATATTGGATGAATAATTGGATGAAAAAGTTTGTTTCTCATTTCTAAGTTTTGAATTTTTCTAGTGAAAATAGATTAAAAGTGAAAACGGAAGAATAATTGTCGGTCTCGGTTTTAGGCCTTGAAAAACAGAGGTTTCGTTTTTGGTTAAAACCGAATTGGAAACTCTATTTTTTTAACATGTGTTAGTTAAAGTAATTCCTCCAGTAGATGAAATGGTCCAAAACGCATCATAATACAAAATAATGGCGTTCGTATTACTCCCTTTAAAATACAAAATCTAAATCAATGTCATATTCGATTTTGCTAGGTTAAAAATATTGTATTGTCCTTTTTATACCCTCCACCACCACAAGTGGTGAAAGAGGGTATATATAAGTTTGTCATTCCGTGTGTAACAATTGCTCAATCGAAATTCTAAGTCGATTGAGCAATGTCCGTCTGTCTGTGTAAAACACTCTCACGTACAAAATACATAAGTAAAATTAATGAAATGTATACCAAAATGTTTATAATATTTATAAGCAGTTTGGTATTGAAAATCAGCAAAATCAAATTGGTAGAACCAGGGTTATGGATCAAAATGTAAGACAACCTCCAACAATTTTGATAATTTTCACATGATTTTTTGTGACTTTGGGTAAATTCATTGCAGAGAATACCATGAAATTTTACACTCATTATTTATATGATAAAAGGAAAAATTCTGTTAAAAATGGAAAGAATCGGTCCATAATTTCTCGTAGCCCCCATACAAATTTCTTCCCGAAATATGGTGCTGTGGTATATAAATGCCCATAGAATTGCAGTATCCATACAAAATTCAGCATAACTAAGTTTCGTGCAAACAGAAATCGCAAGACCAATTTTTTTTTTGGAAAGTTTACTTCCGAAAATCATTTAAATACACTTAAATATCGGTATCAGGTTGAAATTCAACTTGCATGATCCCCATGCACATAAAAATCGCTGTAGGGAATTCCATGAAGATCGGCCCATAATTGGTTATAGCTCCCATATAAGGACCACTTCCTAAAAACACATTAATTTTCATAAATATCTGAAAAATATCGTTATCGAATTAAAATTTTACACAGATCGGTAGTATTAATTCACAAATGATACTACTAGATTGTGTGAATATCGGTTCATATTTGACCATAGCTCCCATATAAGGTCCATTTCCGAAAATGACTTAAATACTAATAAATCTCTTATAAAAGCTTCTATCTAGTTTAAATTTCAAACAAATATTTCCATTATATACGAAAATCGATGTGTTGAATTTTATGAAGATCGGCCGATAATTGGTCATAGCTCCCATATAAGGACCACTTCCGAAAAACACATCAACCTCTATAAATATTATAAATATATGGATATCGAACTAAAATTGTATACAGATCAATGTGTTGTATCCAAAAATCATACTACTGGGTTTTGTGAACATCGGTCCATATTTGACCATAGCACCCATATTAGCTCCATTTCCGATAATCACAATAATACCCACAAAACTCTTGTAAATAATGTTATGGAGAAAAATATCAAGCAAAATAGGCCTCAAATACATAGAAATCACGTTAAAATATTTAATTATATCTTCCAAATAAGTCGCACATACGAAAAATACATTAACGCATATATACACTCATATCGGTAAAAAATGTAACAGATATAAGTTTCAAGTATATTTGGGGACTATGGGTTCTTAATTATATATAGAAGGCTCACATCCGGAAAATTTATTAGAACAGAACAAAAATATACTTTTGAAGTTTGACTAAATATATTTGTTTACCCTTTTTTATACTCTTTTCCTTCACTTGTGGTGAATAATAAAAATGTTGAGCCAATCGGTAATGTTAACCAACTATTAAGTATATAAATTATTAAATAGTAAATTTTATTCCTATTATAAAATTATAGACTCTGTTGGAAACGGAACATTTGAAATAAAATATCTTATGCGTAAACTATTTTGTCTAACAATATATAAAATACATAGAAATCACGTTTTAAATAAAAATTTTTTTTTGTTAAAAAAATGTGTTTTTAATGAAGAAAGTGCATAATTTGTATATAGTCCAAAATGTGTATTATATCATGATTCATATATAATCCATAAAATGGCTTAAAAATAAATTCGGTTATAGTCCACAAAAATTGTGCAACTGTATTTGTAGACTATAAGCGAAAACTACTGTATTACATTACCATTCTTCATAATCGGAGCTAAGTTCCAATAACAAACACTGAATATGGATATTAGAGTGTTTATACTAATGTAATTTCTATAATTTTTATCTAATTTAGGTGGAGGGTATTTAAGATTCGGCATAGCCGAATATAGCACTCTAACTTGTTCATGTTCAAACAATCATTGCTTAAGATAAACTGACCACTTCTTGTTATCACTACCTCCATTTATGTATCAGCTAGGATAGTAATTTTTTTCGTAGAAACTATTTTTAAATTTTGGTTTGTCTTAGAGCTGCAAGGACATTTGTTCGAAATGTTCATACAACTCTCGCATTAAAGTTATTTTATACTTTCTGCAATATATTGTGATGGAATGATTTAATTAAAACGATAATTGCTCATCCCATTATTCGTGGGTATAGACTAACCACTTATTACACCTTTTATGGCAAAATCTTTTTCAAGTCAGATTGAGATTTTGATTTAAAAAGTCTATACTTAAACTCCTTTCAAATGTTTTCTATATGACTTACACATAGCTCGTTTTGTTAACTCCTATACCAATTACCGATAAATAAGGCTTTCAGATTGTGGAATATAAAATTTTTTAAAAATTACACATAGCTCTTTTTGCATGCACAGCGACGATTTATTGAAAATGCAACATTGGTCACATTAATCATTTTCTTATTCCAGTAGAAAACAATTAATTGTGGATAAAAAGTAACACAATCGCATAAAACACAATTTTACAATAAAACTGTTTAAGAAGAATTCACATTAGGGTAGCCCCTTTTTACACTTTTGAGATTTTCGATGCTCCTTCGCCTGAAAATGTTAACAAAATCAGATAACTTTGCGGACAAATTTTAAAAATTAAATATTGAAAATAAAATCCATTTAAAAATAGGTTTGGATTTCATTTACCCATAGCTATTAATACTAAATATAAACATTTGAACATTAAAAATAAGCAGGGTATTTCTACCCTGCTACATTCCAATTTGCCAATTGTCTAAATATTGTAGTATTTAGTGATATTCTTTGAATTATTACAGATTAATTATAATAAATGAACTTAAGCCTAATTGAGAATTTACTTTCAAATTATATAAAATAAAAAGTTCGAATAATTACCAAAATTAAAATATCAAATTTTGTCAATAAGAAATTCGATATTGAATAAAGAAGGTATTTGAATTCACAATACAATTTCAAAATAATATATTTTTAAAACAAACATTTTACTGAATTAAGTTTTGTTTCAGTTTACTGTTTCAGTAAAATTGTTGAGTGTTTAAAAAAATATTTTAAATAAAATTGGTATAGAACCAATAAACAATAGTTTGACAAAATAGAAGAATATCAGAAAATAAAATTTAATAAAAATATAGGAGAATAGAGGAAATTTTAAAATAATAAGAAGGGTATAAAAATAATAAATATTGTTTTTATCTGTTTATCAGACAAATCATAATTTTTTTTAAAGTCTTTGACAAAACCAAATGAAATTTATATATACTCAAAAATACTCATCGAAAAAATATACATGAAAACAAAATTTAACTATTTAAGTAAAGGTACGGTCAGACACAGCTAATATTTGACGTTTATCGTCAAATATTCCTTGTCTGAATCTGATCACAAATAAAATTTAGAGCAAACAACAAAACAGATGATTTTAGTCAAACAAATTTATTTGTCGGCAAAAAAAAATATTTTTTTTAATGTGAACATAGTGTCACCACTAGCTCTATAAATTCCTAAAAAATATTTGTTTGACCAAACTGCTGTAAAAAAGAATCAGTAAATATATTTACCGTGTGGTCACACTATATCAAATACTTTCATGAAATAATTGTTTGATCCAATAGAACAAAAAATGAAAATTATTTGCTCAACATGGCGGAAAAATAAAAGGAGATTATTTAAATATTTTTGGTACTAAATTAAACACAAAATTGCACTATTTTTATACTTTAACTATAATAGATATTTCTTGAAAATTTGCTATTTAAATTATTTTCACTAAAAACATGGCATCAATTCAGCCTAGAATGATATACTGGGAACAAAAACTAATTGAAGACATGAAGTCTATGTTGCGATTTTTGCATTTTTATGCTATTTATATTTGTATACGTTTAACATAGTCTGATGTTTGATTATTTTTTATACATGGAGTTTGTCTATTTACAAAATTTAAAATTGCTCAAATGTATGGAATATTTATTCAATTTAAAATCATAGAAAATAGTTTAGACATAATTAATTTTATAATTTGATTGCAATTAAAAATTAATTCTTAAACAATATGATCTGTTTATTTTTTTTTAATGCGAATATAATATTTGTGAACTTTCTGAATGAAAAAAGTTTGGTAAAAAGTCCTGTTCGATTAATAATTTTTATTTAAAGAAATAATTTATGAATTTCTTTTTTCCTTCTACATATAAGTATAGTTTCAACCAAAGTATAACAAGTAGTCCGACTCTATTTTTCAATATTACTCTCTCACATAAATGTGTACCGTGAGAATTCAACACCCTTATGAGAAATGTAAACACATCAAATGTCTCGAAATTTTAAGAACAAATTTTCTATTACAGTTCAAATCACATTAATTCTTAACACACAGAATTTTATAATTTTATTTTACACTTCTAGCACATTTTCATTTCGTTTGGGTCCAATTTGAGTCCAATATATAGTTAGGTACTGCTGTCAAAGACTTGGACTACTTGTATATACTTTGGTTTCAACATTTTAAAAATATACTTTTTTTTAACAGTTCGCTTATTTTATTATTGTAAATTTCACTATAGTAATATTCGTTTTCTTTGAATAATGCGATTTTTAGTTCAAAATCGAAACAAAGCCAAAAAAAAAAAAATACAATAAAATTCCAAAATCCAAAAAATAGGGATAATTTGTAGTTTTAAGCACAATTATACCTACAAATTTTAATACTTACGTTGACAGTAATATTATTTAATAAATAAACATTTAATAATTATATTATTAAATTGTTCAATTGTTTTAGCGATTTTTAATTTAAGATATAGCAACACTACTTTTGCGATAACACATGATGCAACAGCTGTGATTTGACGCTGTTTGATCTTGCAAATGAATTGCCCAAAATTGAGGAAAATATTTGCTGTTTGGTGGTCACACATTGGTCACATTACAAGAATGTTTTCTTATCGGCAAATAAATTTGTTTGACCAAATTCAGCTGTTTTCTTGTTTGCCGTGCAAAAATATTTTCTGTTCAAACTAGAAACATTAAATATTTGACGTTTAAATAAAAGTACTGATATTTCACAATTCTTTCAAATGTAAAGCAAAATCTAGTAGTATTTTACTTTCAAGAAATGTATTTTTTATTGATGATAGAAATTTAAGTTTTTTTACAGCTTTATTTAATAATTATTTAGAAAAAATATTACCATAAATGTGACCACAAGACAAATATATTTTCTCCTTCGTGTGTTTGATAGTATTTCGGTGTAGTTTGATTAAACAAATATGGCAAATAAATGTGTACAGTGTGACCACAAAATCAAGCAATGAATTATTTGATGTAGTTTTGATCAAACACATGAAACATCTTGTGTCAAATAATTTGCGTAGTCTGACCCTACCATAAGATGCATGATAACAAGAAGAACCATTATTAAAGTTCTTTTTTTTTCGGATGTGTTGTATTAAAATAAAAATCAAACAAAAACTTTTATAGAATCTATAATAATATTTATGGAAAATAAAATTAATTTCAGACAGGCGATTGTTTGAAAATATTTAGCAATAATTTTTTCTGTGTAACTAGTAAAAACTCAGGGGTAATCTTTTGCAAATGACATATTCATTCAATTATAGGACAAGCCTCTCGGAGATTGGGGCAATGAAGCAATGCATGAATGATACGCTTAACTAAGATCTTGTAACAATCTCTGAATGCGGTTGTGCGAATAGAATCGATTTCAATGAACGCAAGACTCAATGTTGTATGTTAACACACAAACGCACAACAGATCATGTTGCTCCATCTGTTTTTATGGGTGTTGTATGTAAATATAAAGGAATCAGAAGCTCTTGATGTTCTAGGCATGAGTATTCGTATTCAGTACGATGTCCGCTGGACAAAACACATTTTTTAAATGTCGAAAGAATCATTCAAGTGCCTTGCTTTTCTAAAACGGTGTAAGAAATACTTCACTTTATCTGATCTCCTTACTATTTACACCACTTTTATCCGACTTAAAATGGCATACAACTCTCATGTGTGGGCCGTAGCTTGGAAGTCTATTTTGGAGTTACTCGACCTCGTACATGAGAGGGCGAAGGTGCTTATCGATGACAGTAGGGTATACAGTTCTATTGACTCACTGGAACATCTTCGCAATGTGGGTTGTGTTTCACTGTTCTACCGATACTACAATGTTATGTTCTCTGCTGAAATAGTTTTTTATGGAACACACGTTCTTCTATCGCACAACACATTACAGAGAAAATCGTTCTTTAGCCGTACTGCCCGTATGTGGAATAAGCTTCCTCCTGAAGTCTTACAGCCACTTTCAATATAGGAAAATTCAAATCAAATGTCCACACACACTACTCCCTCTATCCTCCCTCCCATAACCTATTTTCCTCATCCCCTGAGTGCTGGTTCAAGAAAAAAAAAATATGATCTGTCAAAATTTTGTATAGAAAAGTACGAATGAGATCTTCAAAATAAAGGACACCCTAATGCGCATATGTACAAAAAAAAACACACACACCAACTACTCACAATAACTGTGTAAAATAGAAGCAGAATAAAATAAATAAAATAGAACAAAAAATGGGAAACAAGACAGCGAACAGGAAACGTTCTAGGAAATACTTGTCGGTGAAAAAAAATACAAATTACAATAGTGCCATTCTGTATTTGAAATATGAAAGATAAAAAAAATAATACCAAAACATAAAAAATCCAAAAAACACAAGAGGAGACTTCGAATCGTAGAAAATATATAAAATGAAGGTATATTAACAATAAAAACTATTTGCAGATAATGAAGACAACTTCAAAAAATTCAAAGGCAAATAAAACACCAACAAAAATATCAAAGAAAAACTGAATAAAGGTAAAAGTATACACTAATACCGCAAGTTTTGTATTATTGGTAGTTTTTTTTTCGTTTTTATAATTGCTAAATGTCCTTCAGTAAAACGCAAAAGGATACTTGCAATGTAGAAAGTAATTTCTTAATTAAACTCATTAAACATCTTATTATGCTGACATTATTATAGATATCCGTTACATTACCGCAATAAAGCGGTTATAGAACAATTAAACACTTTTCATGATATTAATTTGACTTAAAAACCAAGGAAATTTTATAGCGGTCATTAATTGATTGGAGCAATCAATACCATACAAGGATTCGGTCATCCATTCAACAGTTACTGTTGCATGTGCCTGTGTGAACAAAAGAAGACCCACGCAGAGCTGAGTTATGATAATAAATTTGATTGCTAATTGTATAAACCTGTCATAAAATTCAATATTCAGAATGTTTGGAATGAAATTCGAAAAAATCGTTTTCACAACTCTGATAAATTTGCGCGAGAACTTAGACTCGCAAACTTGAATTTATTGTGTATTTCATGAAACGCTGATTTTGTTTACTTTTATTTATAAGAAATAAAAATATAAATATTCTGTGCATGTGAATTGAAATTGTGTGAATTTGGAACACAACGATTGGTTGAATGGCATTGTGTAAGAATTATATACCAACACACAGAGGAGCCCAATGACTAACTGATTTTGGTTGTAAACGATCTATTTCACCTAGCCCCCATACAAATTCCCCTCGGATTGTTTTTTATATTATTTAATAAAATATTTATAATATTTACTTATTTTACATTATTTAATACTTAAAAAGTGAAACTAATTACAATCCTCAAAATCATTATAATTTTCATTATAAACTCCTTCATCCGTGTCAGGAAGGAGTAAATGGTATCTGCTAAAAAAGATTTTCTATTCTTTTGTATTTTTGTGTACTGCGCCTTAAAAAGGGTCACTGCTGATGCCTCTGTAGCATCTTCTGACAATTGTCCACTTTTTTTTGATTGCTTGCTATATGCAGTACCGCCATGAATATGAATTTTGTATGGGGTGCCAATTGTAGAATTGCACATACATTTCGGCACTTTTATGTACATATTCTTAAAATTTTTCAGTATTTTTGGGTAAACTGGTTTTTTTTCAAATTTCTTTTTTCAAACCAAATGAATGCAAGGTAAATGGACGATGGAAATATAACTTTTTAATGTTTTCTATTAAAATTTAGAAAATTGTAAATGGCAAAATTAATCAGACTAAATGTAAACATCTAATAGCAATCTTTCTTTCTTTTTGTGGTAAAAATAACATAATTGAAATATAATATAAAGAATATCAGTATTTTTTTTTTTTTTTTTTGAGAAGCGACTTTACTTTCTTTTGAAGGTCTTCTTTATTCGAAATCATTAAACATAAAAAATTAAAGAATATTTGAATTAGAGGAATCGGACTTAATTTGAATTTTCTTTGAAATTATTGAACCTAACAACATAGGGTTTGTGGACAGTATATGTCAAGAATCAAATACAACGTGACAAAGAACATACTGGAGACTTTGGTTCTTTATTTAATTTTCTGTTTTTTTTTTGCACACTTTGAAAGCACCTAAAAAAAATCATTTATTTCAAGTAATTTGACCAGTTGTGAGCAAGAAAACAAAAGCTATGACTAAAACAGAGAAAACAAGTCAGAGTACTATATTCGGCTATGCCGAATCTTAAATACCCTCCAACTAAATATGATGAAAATTATAGAAATTACATTGGTATTTATATATTGTTAGGAAAACTAGTTTACGCAGAAGATATTTTATTCCATATATAAATATTATCTAATTCAGCAATTTATAATTGAAATAACTACATATTCCTAATAACAACAGAGTCTACAATTCTATAAAATTAATAAAATGTGCTTTTAACAATTTATATACTTAATAATTGGTTAACATTACCGTTATTCACCTCAACATTTGCATTATTCACCACACAATTTGGTATATGAAAATTAGTGTAACCTATTATGAGCCGATCGTCATAAAATATTTTAATGAGATTTCTATGCATTTGAGACCTATTTAGCTTGAATTTTATCTCAAGATTTTGTATGGGTATTATAGTGATTATCGGAAATGGACATAATATGGGTGCTATGGTCAAACATGGACCGATATTCACAAAATCCAGTAATATGATTTTTGGATACAATATATTGATCTGTATACAATTTTAGTTTGATATTGATATATTTTAAATATTTATAGAGGTTAATGTGTTTTTCGGAAGTGGTCCTGATATGGGAGCTATGACCAATTATCGGCCGATCTTCATAAAATTCGCGATATATATTAGATATTTATGTTTACTTGAGTGAATTTAGGAAGTGAACTTTATATGGGGGCTATGGTCAAATAGTGCTCGCTCCAAAAAAAAATTGGTGTCGCGATTTCTCTTTGCATGAAACTTAGTTGTGCTGAATTTTGTATGGATACTGCAATTCTATGGGCTTTTATATACCATATCACCATATTTCGGGAAGAAATTTGTATGGGGCTAGGAGAAATTATGGACCGATTCTTACCATTTTCAATACAATTTGTCCTTTTATCATATAAATAGTGAGTGAAAAATTTCATAGTATTCTCTGCAATGAATTTACCCAAAATCACAAAATACCATGTGAATGTTATCAAAATTTTTGGGGGTTGTCTTACATTTTGATCCATAACCCTGGATCTACCAATTCGATTTTGCTGATTTTTAATACCAAACTGCTTAGGAAAATTATAAAGATTTTGGTATACATTTCATTAATTTTGCTTATGTGTTTTGGACGTGAGAGTGTTTTACAGAGACATCCAGACGGACAGACAGACGGACATTGCTCAATCGACTTAGAATTTCATAAGGATCAATAATATACAGTGGCGAGCAGAAGTGAGTGCATGTTCACGACACTGACTTTCGTCATCCATAAAAACAAAACCATACAAGCAAATCAAAAATATTTTTTGGTTTTATTTTTATTATTTTATTCGTAACAAATAGGAGTAAAGAAACAATAATAAATGATATGATTTCAAAGAGTTTGGAAGAAAAAACGAAAATAACCCGTATAAACTCAATTTTGCACGTTTTAAGAATTGCACCTATTTTCGAACTTTCACTTCTCTTATCAGCAGAAATCATGCAGATTTACCTTTATGTTTGTTGTTATCTTATTATCCTTGTTCGTAGAGCAGTTTTAAATGTGTTTCTTTCGAACTAATGCCGATTTTGTCAATTACTATTATATTTAGAATAAATTATTGATTTTTTGTATAAAAATTACAAAAATATCTGAAGAAATTTAAAATAGTGTTGTGTGCCTGACCGAGAAAGGCTGTTCTTCACGTACTATTTCCGAAATACTTGGTATTAGTCAATCGGCGGTGATTGCAGCTCGAAAGAGACGAAATGTGACTTCGAAATCGCAAGTCAAAGGTCGCAAAATATTACTAACGGACTCAGATGCTCGAATAATGAGGTCCGAAATGAGAAAAAAACACAAGCTGCTAACACCAAAGGGTGCTTCTTTAGCAATTAACATAAATGAAATCGAATGGACTGCTAGAAGAGCGCTCCATGATATCGGATATGCCTCAACTGTTAAAAAATCAAACCTGCGTTGTCCGATAAGAATGTTAAAGCGTGCTTGAAATTAACAAGGGAGCATCGAAATTGGCCCATTGATGATTGGAAACGTGTTATCTGGTCTGATGAATCCAAATTTAACCGTTTTCAGTCAGATGGAAAGCAATACTGCTGGCGTAAATCCGGGGAACGTGTTCAAAGACGCCATGTGAAGCAAACTGTTAAAGTAGTTAAACTCTTCTAGCAGTCCAATCGCTTACTTTTTTGTTAATTTCCAGAGAAACACCCTTTGGTGTTAGCAGCTTGCGTTTTTTTCTCATTTCGGACATCATTATTCGAGCATCTGAGTCCGTTAGTAATATTTTGCGACCTTTGACTTGCGATTTCGAACTTCGAAATTCGAAGTCACATTTCGTCTCTTTCGAGCTGCAATCACCGCCGATTGACTAATACCAAGTATTTCGGAAATAGTACGTGAAGAACAGCCTTTCTCGGTCAGGCACACAACACTATTTTAAATTTCTTCAGATATTTTTGTAATTTTTATACAAAAAATCAATAATTTATTCTAAATATGATAGTAATTGACAAAATCGGCATTAGTTCGAAAGAAACACATTTTAAACTGCTCCACGAACAAGGATAATAAGATAACAACAAACATAAAGGTAAATCTGCATGATTTCTGCTGATAAGAGAAGTGAAAGTTCGAAAATAGGTGCAATTCTTAAAACGTGCAAAATTGAGTTTATACGGGTTATTTTCGTTTTTTCTTCCAAACTCTTTGAAATCATATCATTTATTATTGTTTCTTTACTCCTATTTGTTACGAATAAAATAATAAAAATAAAACCAAAAAATATTTTTGATTTGCTTGTATGGTTTTGTTTTTATGGATGACGAAAGTCAGTGTCGTGAACATGCACTCACTTCTGTTCGCCACTGTATATATAGGGCGCGACAGTTTTTATTGAAACTCGGTTTTTTTTTTTTTTGTTTTAAAAAATGTATATACCCAATTTCTAGACTTTTGCTTGGATAAAGAAAATTTTATGCGAAAAAATCGATTCTTCTTATAATTTTTACACAAAATGTGTGAAGCCCTCTGTGCGATGTCGGCGTTTGGTTTTTTTTTACCTACAAACCAGTACAAATTAAACCCCGAAAGCCGATTTTACCTACATTTTCATTACTCCTATTGACTCTTCAAGACAACTGTGGCGGAATAGTGCCCAGTGGGTGACCCACAAATTTGGTCACATCGAGTGGCAGATTTAAAAAAAATTTTTTTTCAAAAATTCATTTGTAATCAGAATGAGCTGAATTCTAAATACATAAAAAACAACTTGTAAAAAATTACACGCATTCAAAATTTGAACATGTAAAAAGGCAACATGCAAATAACTCCCTATATTTTTTCTTTTGTAGAAACAAATTTTCTTCAGGCCTATATATAATTTTTATACGATCCGGAAAGAAAACTTAATGCAAAAGCGTGTAAAGTAAAATTTGGCTCACTTAAGCGGACATAATACCCCCAGACCTATTCAAACATAACCAATTTTTGAAAAAAATATTAGGTTTGAGTAAAAAATTCTAAAAACGCATAGCACCGATCTTCGAAAAGGCTCCATGTTTGTATAGCCTATATGTTATTTAAATACATACAACGGTTTTTTACTATCAAACGGTAAATAACATCGCAGTGGGCACTTTTCTAAAAAAACTCAGTTTTTGAAACACATTTCTGTATTTGTATTTGAAAATATAAAATGTCAAAAATTCCAACGACATTGATTTAAGGATGTAGGGACCTATATTAGTTCCAAATTTTTTATGATACCTTTAACCGTTACATTAATTTAAATTTTATATTTTTCTTCATGGAAAATTACCATCACTATTTTTTTAGGAATTGAGGATTGATATTTTAGAAAATTTAAATAATTTTATACATTTTTCGGATGTCAATTACCTTAAAAACTAAAGAAATTATAATATGTTGATTTTCAATAATGAAAAATATAAAATTTTAATTAAAATAACATTTTAAAGGTAGCAAAATTTGAAACAAATATAGATCGAAATGTCCATACTTCACACGATTTTGCAATAAGTTCTCTTTCCCATCCATATACAAATTGTATATAGTCCCGAAGAAAAATTTTTTCTACAGAAAAAAATAGGGGGAATTTTTACAAGTGTAACTTTTTACACGTGTAACTTTATAGAGACGAGATAACTGTTAACAAGTCACTTTTATTTTGTTTAGAATTTTATCGTCAATATAGCTGATATTTTGAAAAGCAAAATCGACTCTCCGTAGGACCGCCATATCTAAAAAACCAAAAAAAGTTCGAGCAATATTTAAAAAAATAAATTAATTAACCTAAATATCTCTTGAACTAAAAGAAATAACCTACACATCTCAAGAACTATTCATATATTAAATTTCATATCATTAATAGATTTAGACGATAGTTAGAAAATCAAAGTATTTATAATTGAAAGAATAAAATATCTTTGAAAAATAGAGGAGAAAGTGGTGTAAGATGCAGTGAAGTATGTGTGTGATATACAAAAAAATGTGCCGGTATTGATAAATATTCGGCAAAAATATTAAATGAAAATTACTTCGTACATTATAAGGAGTGAGATGGTAAAATTCTTAACACACGTTTTTCATTAAAACTTTTAACCCAAGTATTATTTGATTTTTTTTTTTTTTTTTTTTGATCAAGTTACCTTTGTAAAACATCTCAGTTATTATGTTTAATGTCAATTATATTAATTTGTTGTTAATCTGATTAAAATGAGTGACCAGAAAAAAGTGCGTACTAAAATTATTAAATATTTTCAACAAAACCAAACTTGGTCCTACAAAAAGTTGGCCAAACAATCAAAGGTCTGCCGTCAAACTGTTTTCAATGTTATTAAACATTACCGGGAGAACTTGTCCGTTGATAGAAAACCTGGTTCAAGTAGAAGGAATGCATATTCAAAAGAGCTCCCAACACATCTGGTAGGAAAGCAGCCCGGTTAGCTCAGTGCTCGGACTATTTGGTATGAAAAGTTAAAAGCAGGTTTTAAAATATACAAGGCTCAAAAAGTTGCTGACAAGAACGCTGCTAAACGCTACTTGGTATGACAAGCAATATGCAGTTGCGGCAAAAGAAGCCAATTATTTGTTACAACGGGCTCTATAAATACCGAAATTTACATCAAGGAATGTTTACAAAAAAGGCTGCTTCCATTCATAAGACTTCATAATGTGTCCACTTATTTTTGACCTTACTTGGCATCCTGTTATTATGGTAAACAAGTCCTTGAATGGTACAAGAACAATAATGTGGTATTTGTACCAAAAGAGGCAAATCCTTCAAACTGCCCGGAGCTAAGACCAGTGGAGAGATCTTGGGCTCTTATTAAAAGAGAATTGAGGAGCACAAAAACGGTGTCCAAAAGTGTGATAGATTTTAAACGGAGATCGACTACCTGTTCGAACAAAGTGACAGAAAGAAAAACGTTGTAGGTTGGTATAAAAATGTTTAAATGATTATGGTAAAAATGTACATTTATAGTTTTGTAATATAACTTAAGAAAAAATGATTTCTAATTTAGATTATTTATAAAATTTATTTTAATTTAAAATAACTCAAATATCTGCATTAGAAATACATGTGTTTTTAAGCTTAAACATAAATACTTAACATAAATTCTTATTTTTTTAATAGAATATAAACATTTACATGAATAAAAAATTAAAATATAAATAATATTTTAATTAAAAAAACATAAATTATTTACTAACATTACATAGATGTTTTAAGTTTTGTGACATTGTTTGTACATCTAAAAATTAATTTAGTGTAGTTACGTCTTCTTATTTCAGAAAAACAATCATAGCCAATTCCGCCCCCGGAAAGAAAGAATCAAGCAAGGCGTCCGTGCATTGCCTCCATGTCAGCAACGTAGTGTTACCAACCCGAAGACCCGATAAGTCCGCCTGTTGCCGTCTACCCCTAAGGGGTCATCCCTGTTTTCCTGTACGAAAGTACGCCACTCATCCTCCTTCACACTCACGATTCTGTCCTTGTAGGCACTCAAGGCAGCCAGATATTCATCAGAACGCCTTCCCCTCTGGAATCGCTTCCTGAGACGACGAACGTTCCTCCAACAGATCCAGCTCGCAAGTCCACCACCTGACTCCTCCCTGACGAGTCTTGCGACAACGACCAAGGAGAGTATCATTAGTGGTGCACATCCACCGATCTATCAGGCTGACTTGATTGTCAATAGTAAGATCCCTAAAGTTGTCAATTGGAACATCCAACGCTGCCCACCGAAATGCGTCAACGTAGTTATCCCAATCGACGTCGTGTGGTTTCCACTTTCGTGGTAGGTACGTCCCATTCGTTGCCCATTGGTGGGACAATAGTATGTCGACACCATTTGATTTTGGATGGTTCTCTGGCTTTCCAGAGTATATTTGTGTGAGGTTGTCAGAGGTTTTGTATTCGACTGTTCCTGGCCATCTGGCTTCTAACAATCCTATAAAGGGTCAAGAAATGTGCGCAAGTCGCCGGTGTTTACGTGCCATTCAGGTTACTCAGCTAAGCGAACGCCTTTTCACTCTAGCTGTCGTCAGATTGGCTAAACTGTACGGCATTTCCAGGGAATACCTGACCAATGGCCGGAAATAGTGAGCTGCTTGGAAAATTCAGTAAAGGATTCACTTCTAGCTATTCACAAGTGGATAGCAATCAGAGAGCTTTTAAAACAGTGATGTTCATGCCATACAACAATTGTTTAAAAAATTTACACACATTTGTTATGCTCTTTTAAAAAGTTTTATTCATTCATCGTTGAGCAAGCGATGAAAACACATGCGGCGGACTATCGTCATTTTTTTCAGAAATCATTAAGAATTGTTGTTGGTTGTTTTTGGACGAAGCATAGCAAACACACGCTTTTCAATTACAATTGAACACAATAAACAAAGTCAGCAATAAATAAAAATTTAAGAGAATTCCGGCCGTATAATGTATATTTTTTATTTTCCTTAACATTTAAATTACATTGATTTAATAATTTGGCTAAATCTGACAAAAATTCTATATCTAAACTTTTTTTTATTTTTTTTTTTTCTTATTTTAAGTTTTTGACATTATGGTTGCTGGGTAGCTCTCTCACCAATACATCTTCATTTTTATTTTTGAACACCACTGTTTTAAAAGGACATCTGGATCGATTATGAAAAACTGAGTACGCAAAAATATAAAAGTTATTGCTGAGTGTAACGAGAATTATAGAAAATATACATAGTAACCGATTAAAAAATCGGTTCAGTCGTTTAGTAATTATTGTTTAGGAACTAAAGGTACCAATTTTACCAGTTTTTCCCTTTCTGGTAAAAGTATTGAAAAAAGTTGTAGCCTATTGACGCTTCCAAGTAAGGATCTATATACATTAGGGTGGCCCCGTTTGTATGGAGAAAAAATAAGGTATCGATGTTTCCGCCTAAAATGAAAATTTGATTCATTCTAAGACTACCTTTTGAAATTTTTTCGTCCTTGAGTCAATATTTGGCGAGCTGGATCAAAGGATAAAAAGGTCCTTTTTCGAGGTTTTTTACATTTTCTCCATATTTCTTCCAAAGGAAGTATATGTAAATTTGATATCATATAAAAGGTCTTTAAAAGACCTTTAAAATTAAAATTCAAAAACTTTAAAAACTTTAAAAATTTTCGACAAAATTTTAGTTTTTTTTTAATTTTTTCATAGAATTTATTCAAATAAATATATGAAATTCTTGATCATAAACATAATGTAATTTCACCGAAATGGTGAAAGCTTATAAAATTTGAGTTATTTTGATGCCCATTACATATACTAAGAATTGAGTATACAGAGATTGTCAGATAGGGATGAAATTAGGTTTAAACAAATTTGAATAAACATTGAACTGGACTGAATTTTAAAAAACGAGAAAAACCGTTTCGGTGAAATTACAATATGTTTATGATCAAGAAATTTCATCTATATATTTGAACAAATTCTATGAACAAATTAAAAAAAAACTAAAATTTTGTCGAAAATTTTTAAATAAATTTTTTTTTTTTTAAATTTTTAATAACCAATTGAATGCGTCTCTCAAAGACCTTTCACATGATACCAAATTTACATATACTTCCTTTGGAAGAAATATGGAGAAAATGTAAAAAACCTCAAAAAGGACCTTTTTATCCTTTGATCCAGCTCGCCAAATATTGATCTCAGGACGAAAAAATTTCAAAACGTAGTCTTAAAATGAATCAAATTTTAATTTTAGTCGGGAACATCCGCAACTTTAATTTTGGGGCCACCCTAATATACATACGTTCCAAATTTCAATAAAATCGATTTAGCCGTTTAGGCGTGATGCTCAAACAAACAAACAAACTTACAAAGACATTTATATATATATATAGATTTGTTGATTTTCCAAAGTGAACCCTATTTGGAAGCTACGGACAATAATGGTTAGTAAGTATTATATTGATTTGAGGAAGTAAGCCTAATATACATAATCCATAAGTATGATTTATATTTTTTAATTTATTTTTCGGTGCTATGGCATACTTACTATGTGCCGATCGTCAAATATTTTACTGTCATTTCTGCATCCGAGGTTTATTTTGGTGATCTTCATCTTTATATTTTTAATAGATTTATGGACCAACCAACAATGTATGGAAGTATGGCCAGTTGTGAACTGATAGTCACAAAATTAAATTGTATAATTGCTGTATAAATTCAATTTGTATTGAATTTTATCTTGATATGATATTTATTCGAAATAATATTATTTTCGGAAGTGGGGTTTAGTAGTATGATTTTTGCATATATATAACTTATGTTTATAAAATTTTTGTTGGATTTCGATATTTATGTAGGAGCTAACCAATTTTTTGACGATCTTCAAAAAATTGTTTATGGTGATTTCAATTTATTTAAGTGATTTTCAGTATGGGGGCTGGGAGAAATCATGGACCTACTTAAACATTTTTAAACTATGGATTTTCAATACCAAACTGCTTAGGAGAATGATAAACAGTTTTTTCGATTTCGGTTGAGTATTTTGAACGTGAGAGTGTTTTATACAGACGTAAATAGCTCAATCGACTTAGAATTTCTTAAGGATCAAGAATAAATACACTTTGTTGGCTTTCAGATGAATATTTATCTTACATGAGAAATAACAAACTTATATATACCATCATTTACCACTTTTGGTGGTGGAGGGTATAATAATTGATAATATTTTTACATAATTTTTTTTTTATTTCGCTGGTAATAATTATTGACAGTTTAAATTGTTACTATACAAATGGTAAAGCTTTAAATTAAAAAAAATCAAATCGCTTTCGATAAACTTAAACAAAGTATATTACACCAAATATCTTAAAACCTTGATGTAAGTCTTCTTTCATTTACATTTTTACGTACATAGATTTGCATGTACATACCTACGATGCAAATGCTTTTAATAAATTTTATGTATTGTAGTTGTATGTAGTTGTTTTTGAACGTACTATATGAACTCAAAAAAAACAAAACGCATGACGGCAAAAAGTAACACAATATGACTGGATATCATCGTCAGCATCAATCGATAGGAAAACTGGGCTCGTATATACAGTTAGAATAATAAAAGGATTGTATGTATATAAAGGTGGTACATTGATTTAGGTGTTCCAATTACAAATTTAGAATACGGCAAATAAAACTTAAATTCCTTCTAATGTTAAAGTTGGTTGTGTAATAATGTATGTCATTTTAAAAAATTGTGTTTATATACAAATTTTAATTAAAGTATCTTTAATTTTTGCTGAAATGGGAGTCCCTATATTTAAAATTTGTTTGTTTAAGCTTTTGTTTTTCATTTTTGACTGATGTGTCTAATCCAACATCCGACACATGCGTCTATCTTTGTTTTTGTGCAATACATACATACCCAGCAGTTTTACAGGTAGTTAATGTATCCCTTACAGACCGTAATTTTCACTACTGTTTGATCACTTGGCTGACTCCAATATCAATTTAGTGTCTCTAAGTAATCTAGAGTAAAGTCACTTTTAACTTTTATTTTGTTTTTTACACACCAGAAGTAATCTAATTGAGGGTCAATTGTCACTTTGTGTCCCTTTGTAATCTTAAGTGTATTTTGTTTTATCTTTTTTATTTTCATTCCACTTAGAGAATTTTTCTTTCCTTTGTTAGGCCAATCCGTAGTCACTTCAAAAGTCTAATTATATTCCTAGTTAAAGACTAGCTACTTTACGCACCACTAATAATATGTAACAAAATCAATTTACAATTACTGTCCTTATTTTAAGAACTAAATATTTTACTCACGCCCTGTAATCTAGAGCCGGTCAATATTGATTGATTTGATTAACCCTTAGCAGTATATTTGATATGTTACTTACTATTGTTATTGTCGTAAAGTGACACTACTGACTTTTTGTGTCTAATTAAATTTATACATATATGATTTTAAATACTTATTATTTAACTTGCTACAAATTAACTGTGCACTTTTCTACTAGATTTATTCTCAACTCTTTTTTCGTTTTTGAAGCGGTTTATCACTTTCTGTATAGTTGATTTTGATTTTCCAATTATTTGGCATTGTCATTCATTATAAGATTTACCTTACCCTGTTTGTGGCAATTAATTACACTATGCGACAAATGGTAGGGGTCAGTGATCGGCGGGGGTTCTGCTTACATTGAAAAGTTATATCGGTAAAAAAAAAAAAATTATATAGTTCCGGCGTTTCATTGGATCAATTATATTCGTATTGTTACGAATGTGCAATGACGATTTGAGTTTAACGGTCTGTAACGACTGCCTGCAGCATTCATCATATTTGAGGGCACGTCCATCAGTAACATGCGGTTGTTGGCATTGTTTGTAAGTATGGCAACACTAAATGTTTGGGCTGCTGGTAATGACATTGAAGGCTTTGGAATTCGAATGTACTAGTATGTCCGTTAAGAGCATTGTAGAATATTCCCGATAGATGGCGCGTGTATAAATAGTGGCAGAGGTGACAGTCGTGAGTTGATCATTGGCGCTATTAGAGTTAACATCAACTGTCGTGTACATTTGAGCTTGTACGTTATAAAGAGTGTGTGCATTTCTGCGAATTGATAATCGTGTATAAAGACACTGAGTGACTATTTAATTCTGTTGTTGTTGAAATTTCTAAATAAATAAAGAGTTGTTACAATATTAAACTGCTTTTTATTTGCAATCAAATGTATCCGGTTTATTTAAAGGAAATAAACCCCGTTTATAAAAGGTAAAAACGTAACAGTATCTCATAGGGAAAAATTTAATTTTTTGTGCCTTTTTTATGTATTTTCAGTCCGAATATCGCTAATTGATGTTCAGCAAAGTTGTTAGGCTCAACGCCGGCTACAATATAGTCAATAAAGGAAAGCGGTATTTTTGGTTTTCCTTGACCCTAGAAAATCAGTTTCTCATAATTTTTTTCGTAAGTTATCTAGCAAAACTCAATTAAAATTATTTAATACTATATTTAGACTGGACAAAAAACCAGTCGTTTTTGTCTATTCTTAGTTTTGGAGAACACCAGTACGAGACGTATGACTGGCTTGTTCGAGATTCAACGTAGAAAGGATACAACTACGTAAAAGATCCAATCGTGCTAATGGAGAACATACACATACCCCATATCCATGGCAAGCTGGGAATCGTCAAAAAATTCATGAGGCCATTGTGATTCAACCAAAAAATTCTCGATTGTTTAAAAAGTATTTTCCCAAGAATCAGCGAAGCGAAATTGAAGGAAGGTGTTCTGAATGTACCCGATATACGGAAGCTCATTAAATCACTTTAGTCGGTTATGATTACCTTGCGTGGAGGGCATTGAAGAAAGTCATATGGGATATACTCAAATATCCCGCTCTTGTGACCTAGATGTTGCAATACTTCCAGAAAATTGAAGTGAACATGTGTCTCAAAATTCACTTCTTGCTCCACCATCTCGAATACTTTAGCAAGCAGCTAGTCTCAGAGTCGGATGAACATGGCGAGCACGTTCATCAAGTGGCCATTTCCGTGGAAACGTGATATAAAGGCAAAAGTTTGGAGTCGCTGGTGGCTGAAATTTGTTTGTGGTCGCTAAAGTTTAACGATCCCGACAATGCACAGTGGGGCAGAATCAACATTTTGGAAATAAATCTGGCATTTCTAAACGGATGGCCCAATCGGTATAAAATTTGACGTGGGGGTAACCTAGGAGCATCTGAGTTCAAGTTATTAAAATGGACCCTACAAATGCTCCAGTGCAATATTCTTGAAGGACGGAGTTTTAAAGTGGCATATTTTTGAATATAATTGAGATATTGACTTGAATTTTTAGTTCGGAAAAACTGTGGACCAAATTGTTCCTAATATTTGCAATCCTATCAAAATTTTGATACAAATTTTAGTTTTAGAGCTCAATAAATATGTAATAAAATCTTTATTTATTAACAAACCTAAACGAAATTTTCAACGTTTTTTAAATTTTTTATTTTAAATAACAAAGTGTAAATAAATTTGTCAAAAGGTCAAAGGTAATCCCGCAATTTCTAAAAACTGGATCGAAAATCCCAAAAATGGTATTTTTACAATTTTGCCCACAGGTCCTACATTTCCTTTGAGGCCGGGAAAATACTTTAAAAATAAACAGGAATCACATTAAAGTTTCCAAAGCTGCATTCCGTTTTCTGATCCCAGCTTTGGGATTTTAGAACATGTGGTCCAAAGTTAAAATTTTGATAAAAAATAGGTCAAATTGCGAAGGGCGTAGGGGCGACATGTTCGAAAAATATGACTTGTTTTTTATACTAAAATATTCTCCGTAAAGATATCTTACAGAAAAATATAAAACTGTTATATGTTCTTAAAGAAAGTATTATTTTAATAAAAAAAGAGTTATGTAAGTCACCTTTTCGCTCAAAAAACAGCAAAAATCTACAAATTTTTAAATTGAAAATCGTTTATTTTCGGATACGTAATTAATATTGCTCTGATATTTTTTGCATATTATTGGTAATTGAGTTATCTAACTAATGAAAAAATTTTAGTCCATTGGGTTCAAAAATACGCCCTATATTTTTAAATAAGCGGACCAAGGTATGGCAAAATTTTAAAATGTAAATTTTGAAATGCTAATAACTCGGAATTTATAAGAGATAAATAGCACACGCAAGCATATTTTTTCAAGACCTAGCCGAGCGCTTCCCAAAAATTTAAAAATCTTTGAAATCGGATGGGAAACAAACAAATGCCACGTGTTTAAAAATTTTACATGTCGAAGGTACCCTACTTTGAGCTCTCATAGCGCCGCGCCTGGAGCATTTGTAGGCCCCATTTTAATAACTTGAACTCAAATACTCCTTGGTTACCCTATGTAAAATTTTGTCCAGAAATGCCAGATTTATTTCCAAAAATGTTGATTCTCTCCCACTGTGCAATGGAAGAAATGATACAATGGGAGTTTCCTCCGAGATTATGTCACAAAATTTAAGTTAACTGACTAATTGAAAACAATTGATCCTCATCTGACATAGACTCCGGAGAAGAAGGCGCACTATCAAGCTAGAAAGTAGAGACATCAAAGAAACTAATGGGGTCTGGTACTTTTAATTGAGGACTTTAATGATGATTTTAATTGAATTTTGTTAAATAACTTACGAAAAAAATTATAAAATACTGATTTTCCAGGGTCCCACTCAAGGAAACCCATAACTTTTTTTTACCGATATAACTTTTCCCGGTAAGCACAAACCCCTCCGATTTTGGCTGTCACAGTGTTATTATTTCACGTTGTTCTATAGTTAATTATTTTCTAACAAGTATTGAAGAAGATTTTATTCTCAAACACAACAATTAACTTTTTAACTAAATAAAATGCTTCGCTTAAATGTATTACGATGTAAGTGTAAAATAACGATTCAATCCAGTACGTACCAGAGGTGTATTTTTTTGACAGAGATTACTAAAAGGTACAATGAGTTTTGTGCCAAACATTTAAGGCTTATTTGATTTATTTTGGTTATTTCTGAATTTTTTTTTAAATATTTTGATATGTTTAGCATATAATATAATAAGGTGCACACAAAGGAATAATAAACGAATATTATTTAAATAGTTCTATTTAATATATGAACAAATTCAAGCAAAAGCTAAGAGTTTTGTGAATTGCTGTATATAATTATATTATAATTTAAAACACTATTATTGTAAATATAAATATCATTGCATATTATTAATTCCTTAAAGAAGTTAAAATTTCAATTTGTATTAAGTCGACCCAAGTACTAGAAACTGTACTTTTCCTGTTTTAAATAAACATAGAGAAAATAGCTTTGGTTTTTATAACTGAATTAACACTGTAAATGATCGTAATGCTATCAATCAAATCATTCGATTGAAAATTAATCACAACCAATCTCTTTTATCTATACTGTAACTTTAAGAAGATAGATTATAAAGAAACACCAGTGAATTTTTTGATTTTTTTAAGACCATAAGAATCAATATAGTCGAACTTAAATCTTTTTTTTCAGAACTCGATGTAACTGGCGTTGCCTACTTTGGACCAGCTATCCGACTGTATCTTTGTAATCCATGTTCCGCCTAAGACACACATACATATGTTAAAAGAACTAAATGATAGGTAAAATCACTAGTTCGGGACAGATACCCAGAACTGCTGGGTAACATGTATAGTATATACAAGTTTGTATATACTACACATCTAAAGGTTCTTCCAATAGGTACTTCTAAACTTTGACAATTGATTGTTTTGCCAAATTACCATGGCCGGATATAGCGTTGAAAAATACGTGGAAATTATGAAATTATTTTATCAAAAAGGGAGTTCTGTTCGGGCAACGTTTTGGGACGATACCAATCCACATGAAATCCAAGAGCGTTCAATACATCCCGAAGAAGTCACAGTTTGGTGTGGATTTTGGGCTGGAGAACGACGTTGGCCAGGCTATCACCGCCCACGGCGTCCGCTATATATCGATGACTACCAACTTATTTTGTAACGAATTGGATAATATGGACACACGCGCTACGTGCCACATATGGACATTATGCAGGAGCGATTTGAAGGCACGGTCATCTCCCAGGGTTTTCTTATGTCGCAGGTCTACGCGAATAAGCCACAAACCACAGAGGCCCTCAAAGCTAAGTAACCCATAATGGCATTGATAGGCCATCAAACGAATCATTAATGTTGATGATATCTTAGTGAAATACCCTTTATGTGTATTTATGTGCATCTGTGCACTATATATACATGGAGTATTTATGGAGTGATATTTCTTCTTGGATGCCACATAAATTCGTTTATTTTTACTTCCCCAGTGAGCTGTGCGATAGTGTACGTGAGTATCTGTGTGTATTTTGGTTATCATATGCATATGTAGTTGGAATGTTGTCATGTCGTTGTTTTTTTATATTTTTTTTTTTTTACTTTTTGAGCTTGTTGGTATTTTTGGTATTAAATTCTTAAAACTTCAACTACAGTTTAGTTTTTCTACAACATAATGAAATTAACACAGTATAATTAAAGGTATTAAAAAATATAGAGTTCAGTAAGTAAAAGTATTCAATACCCTGAAATTAGACAAATAATTATCGCAAATTGTTGATTTATGTTACAGTAGAATGTTTTAGCCGTATCCGACTGTGTTTGCAAACAACAAACACATCTGTTGCTGCATATGATAATAATTACACACATATTCCTATTAATATACAACTTTGTAGAAATGTTTTGGAATCGCAAAATGTGGGAGCATGTGCCTGGCCAGACTATATCGTCAAGCCATAATATATTTTATATTCTTTGCAGCAAATGCACAATATTTTTTGCAGTGGTGCAGCAGTGCATCAGTGGTGATAGTTGGAAGTAAATCTCCGAAAGTTCATTAGCAGAAAGATGAACGACATCTGCATGTATGTAGATTTTTAAAAAAATCATAAATTAACAGATTGATATGTATGTATGTATATTATAGTAGAAAAAATTAACAATAATCATTTTTTGTTCATTTTGCTTTCTCAGGAATAAACCGCGAAAGTCAATTATTTTCATGTCTTATTTTTTATTATTATAAAAAGTAGCAGTATTCGATTTTCGATTGATATCTAGTTAAATTCATAGAAAAGAACTTTCGATACATCTTTGAATTAAATGAATATAATTAATAACGAAATTTCTTCTTAGTTTATAATTCGTATACCTTTGTATGCTTTTGTCATTGAAATTATAAAAAATAGAATGCAATTTTAAAACATCTTAATACTTAAGACGTTCGGTCTACTAAATTTCATATGGTTTTACAGTAGGCAAATTTCGTTCCAGCCTATATTTAGTTAAACTACTTACAATAACAGGAAACCAATTTTGTTTGAAGACTATAACAGTTCTTTAGATATTCGAACATAAATATTTACTTGGTATGTTCTGATACCACCCATTTGCATTTGTGTTCAGTTGGTCCTAACTACGTACAATGGTAACAAAATAACTCACGTAAAATTTTCAGAATCTTACTACTATTATATTTCTCCAGATATTCGATAATAAATATTTATTTGTATGAAAGGGGTCGCGTTTCACGGTGCTTTGTCTCATAGACAAATATCAAAAAAAATATTTTGTATCAAAATATAATAAAATATATATTATCGATAAATTCAGTAAAATTTAAAAAAAAAATCAATGAATTGAATTGCTTCAAGAAAAAATTTCTCAAAAAATATTTTTTTTAAAAATGAGTTTAAATTTTTGTTTTTTAGTATTTTTAAAATTTGGCAGTAGTAAAATTTTTATTAAACATTTCGACTAAAACAATTTTTTATTGCTCAACAAAATACATTTTTTTTAAAAAATTAAAAAATGTTTGTTGAAATTTAAAAAAAAAAATCATATAAAAATAGATGTTTCGTAGTTAGTATATGGGCATTTCCACCGACAAGTCCACCCAGACCGAAAAATTAAAAGTCCATAAAAATGTTGGTATCCACATAAAATTGAATAGAAATAGACATTAATTACTCAACCTAATTTCATGACGATCGGTCCATAATTAGTCATAGCTCCTATATAATGCATACTTCCGAAAATCATTTACGAAAATAAATTTCTGAAATTAAAAAAAATATTGTTTCTCAGTGTGGGGTATTATACTTTCTTACTTGTTTTCTTTTTCTTATTTCTTAAACAAAAAAAATATATCAATTTGAAATTTAAGTAACTTCACGTCAGAAGATTATTCCAAACTTTCCCACGGCTTAAAAAAATTCATTTTAAAATAGGTTTAAATTCACAATATTTACTTAAATTTTATGTATTATAGAGTAATAATGTTAAAGTACACACAAAAAAATATTCGAGGTAATATTACCTAAGCTGGCAAAGTTAAATTATTTTTATATGAAACTAAATAAATAAGTTGTATTACCTATGCCAATAGTTAATTTATACAATGTATTTTATCTAAAAACAATGTTAATTTTACTATTGTATTTAGATACCTTCTTCGAATATTTTTGTATGTATGTCTTTTCAACTTATTGTCATTTTGAAAATATATTTGGAGAAAATGGTTTGTATAAAATAAATTTATTAAACAAATTTGTTTTATTTTTGCAATTTCTTAGTTTCAGAGTAATATACAATACATACAAGAGTTTGAAGAAGGATTTGTAAAGGTAATTAAATAATTACATATATGTATGTTTACTTGTAATTTAATGTAAATTCTGAATCAAATTTACCAAAAATTTTATTTTTTAGAGAGAACATCCATCCACCCATATTAATATTCGCAGCGATGTATTTCATGCCAAGATTGTGTTACATATTCCTGTAAGATCCCCCAGTTCCAATTTTTGTTCGTTGACCATTGATATATCGCACACCACTCATCGTAAAAATTTACAGTTTCGACTACTATGAAATATTGGGTAATATAGCAAAAAAACATCTTTTATTGTAAACATTTAAAAATTTATATAAATAAATGCAAATTTTAGAATTAAAGAAACGAAATTTATTTAGTATACGTTTTGGCTTACAAAAAATGTAGAATTAACTATGTGCACTAAATAAATCAACAAAAACAAAAAAGTCAATTCAACTAAAATATTTGTAATCGTTACATTGCTTTCCTTGTTAACTTTTCAAAGTATATAAGGAATTTTAACTAACAATTTAGTTGATTTTTCGAACATAGAAATCAACTAAAATTCTTGGTAAATTAACTAAAAAATTTCGTAAATGCCATTCTACCCTTGCTCTTAGTTAAATTTATACTCTAATTTTAGGCAATATTACCTATGGATTTTTTTGTGTGTAAGTAATGTTACAAGCTATATGAAATAATATTAAAATCTATGGAAGTCAAACCTTAATCAGAGTGCGCTAAAATTATATAAGTTTAATCAAGATGAGGTAATACGTTATATACCCACCTGTTTTTGTGTTTAAAAATTACAAATATTTATTTTTTGATTACAATTTAAACTATGTAAATATTAGGGTTTTTAATTTCCCGGCCTTTTTTGATTCCCTTGAATCGGGAAATTTTTTTGTACATTCCCGGGTACCTGGCTATTCCCGAAATATATAATACTGTAAATTAGGAATATTATAGCCAAATTACATATAAAATCTTAGTGTTATAATCATTATATATAGAAGCTTCGTATTTATTTAGTTCAATTAGAGCTTAATTCACTAAAATCTTAATTCGTAATTTAAAAATGTCAGCCTTTCATTCCATAAATTTGTTCCCATCATCTAATCCTTTAAATTGAATTTAATTTGAAGATATTTAATAACAGGATTTATTCAAACTTTGAATGATTAAATTTTTATTTATTCAAATCTACTACAGATTGAGTTAAAATGTTTTTTCTTCATTCAGTTTTGTTTTGCTTTTAATAATTTACAAAATGAATTGAAAAAAAATTGCCTTAAGCCTTTTTGTTATTGGTTTCCATTTGAAGAAAAATTTAATCATTCAATACAATTTTGAAGCTATTTTGGTATGGATGTGAAGAAGAATTTTAAAGAAATTTATGATGATTCAATAATAAATTAATTCTAAAAATAATGAATTCTCAAAGAAATGAATTCAATACATTTACTGAATCGTTAAGAGATAAAATTTATTTTGATCTCGAAAATGGGATTAAGAATTAATTCATTCGATCCTTTGTTATGTATAAAGAATATAAATATGTATGTATATACTCTGAAGTCTTACATATACGCATTCAAGAATTATGGCTCCGTTTCCTTTTAAGCCCAAAATCAGTTCTATAGCTTTGTCTTCATTGTTTCAAAAGTTCTACTGGAGGTTTCTGGAATAATTCGCAATGATCCATCTCGGCATTGAAGAGTATTCACCTTTATTTCTATATAATGCAGTTTGTCTTTTTAAATTTTTTATTCGAAAAACCCCAAATAAATAATAATAATATGTGGATTCCCGGGATTCCCGACAAAAAATCCTCAGACTCAGGTAGTGAAAAATGTTTGTACAAATACACTATGACAAGGGCCTATATTCAAAATCATCTATCTTTGATTTTCACGAAAATTACTTTTTTATGGTAAATGTTCAGTAAAACAGCCCTCATCTATGGTGTGAATTTCATAACAAACATGTTTTTTTTTTGCTGTTTTATTTGCATTTTTGTCATTTCTCTATCTTATACAATTAATTTTTTCCGAATGCAAAACCCTTTACAAATAATTAATTTTCAAATATGTTTTCTACATTTTTTACATTTCAATCATTTATCAAAATAGCGAATGCCGATTCGGAATTGAATTAGCATGAAAATATTTTCCCATGGCATAAAAATAAATGGTTAAAGTTAGCTTTTAAAAATGTCTACCTTTAAAGTGTCATCTATTATATTACGTCAATTTACACCAACTAAACTCCAAAAAAACTTAAAAAAGCAAAAAATTAGTTTATTGTTCATTTTTTTTTATCTTACTATGTTGTATTATTAGCCGTTATCTTAAATAAATCACGTTAAAAACCGACAGATGGCATAAATGAAATCATAATAATTTAATTTTATTAAAATGCAATATCCTCTATCTTTTCATTTTCATACATACACATTGAATATTTTGAGAAAAAAAACCCTCTAAATATCATGAAGTACCCAATAATTCCTTTAAAAAAATATTGTAGAATACCGAATTTTAATAACTCAAGTAATACGTGAAGAAAACTGTTTTTTGGCTCTCCTGAAGAGTTGTGTTTTTTATATTTAAAAATCAAATGAAGTACAAATTCAATTAGCCACTAATGTCTTTTAAATGTAAGTTGAAATCAACTTTGACAATTGAAATTTATTTGTTTTGTATTTTTCTTTAGCGGAATTCTGTGTTTGATGCATATGGGCTTGCGAAAGTGCAAATGCAAAATATTGTAGCTTTTGTGTGCAATCCATCAACAAAATGTCACATCATTGCTATTCGCAATACTAAAACTGTATAGCTTTTTTTGCTACGTGCATTGCGTTTGCATCACTGATACTCAAACAGCTGACATTTGTAAACAATAATTTAAAATCGTCAAACAAAATTCAAGCTATGGAACAGACAACTCCAAATAAAAAAATAAAAAGTGAAAAACCCACAAAAAGTGGGCGCCAGATGAAATAAAAATTGTTCTGGATTATTTCGTGGCATTTTAAAACAAGTTCACAAAATAATCAAACACCTTTTTATACATTTACACTAGCAATAATTCTGTGTAATTCTGCGCTGTTACCTAATTTGCATAAAATATCGCTCTTTGTACTCCGCAGGCCCTAGCAGCTACATATTTCTGCTTAAAAGTGATTATCCGCTACCAAACCATCAATACTCCGTAGATGGGCATCCAAACTTATTGTGGAACCAGGGATCCAAATGCAGACTATATCTCACATGACAACAACTACTTTGGCTTTAGATGAAAATTGATGTGTTCTCTCTTTCGATGAAATGACGCGTAGAGAAGAATGGGTGTATGATTATTATTGTGGTGATTATTGAACCGAAGATAATGATACAAGTTGCTATGGTACGTGGAATCCGTTGTAACTGGAAGCAACCCATTTTTTTATTATTTTATTTGTAAGATGACAGAAGCAACAGCTATCAAATTTATTGCGGAATTATACAAAATAGGGTTCACAGTAGTTGCCGTTTTCAGTGATCTAGTACCTGAAAATCAACAACTTTGGAAGTCGATGGGTATATCGTCACATAAAGCATTTTTCAAGCATCCTTCCGACAATAGCAAATTGATTTTCGTGTTTGCTGACATGCCCCATTTAATTAAACTTTTGCGTAACCATTTTGTGAACAGTATATGTAATTGAGGAACTTATGTCAGATTTAAATATTACGAAATCTTTATCCCCTGATATGTTAAATGTGAAAGTGACTGGTATGTATACATTTATAAATACATAAAAGTATAATTTTTTTTTAAACCATGATCTTTTGATTACAGCGAGACAATAAGTTTGCAAGCTTTTCTATTATTCTCTATTTTCTCATACGTTAGCATCAGCATTGAAATATTGCGCACAATTGGGATTATGTCGTGATGCCGAAAACTTTATTCAGTGTTCAGACTTTTTCCAAACTATAAATGATTGCTTTGATATAAGTATTCAATGCCAGAACACCGAAAAAGGATTCACGCATACTAAGCAAAGCATATGACCTATGCTTTTTTGCTCAAAATAAGGTTTTAGAAGAAATGATCGAAGCTGTCAACAATTTGATCCCGTTCCGCATGACTTGAAATATTCTTCCATTTCAACGTGGAATATTACAAAATAACAATGCACTGCCTCTTTTACACAAATATCTACACGAAAATTATGGAATGGACTATATCTTGACGGCAAAACTCAACCAAGATTGTATTGAAATTTTTTTTAGTGCAAAAGGAGGTCTTCATGAACATCCATCACCTTTAAAGTTTAAATACCGATTTCGGTCATATGGTTTTGGGTATGTAACTTTTATGTTTTTTTTGTTTCATGTAAAAAATTAGTTTTGTGTGAAAAAACAGGTGAAATGTTTTATTTAAAAATGGTTATTTTTTGTTACTCCAAATATGTTTTATTCTTACGATATTGCAAAAATTACAGGTAGAAATGAAAACATTTTATTTTCAGGCGCTAATGTTGAAAACTCTCAAGATGAAATGAATTAATTTCAAAATATTGACGTGGATATGACATTAAGCATTTTTGATGCAATTAACAAAATTTATTTGATGAGATAGAAAATTTAGTCTGATGACTTAGAAAACTTTGCTGGCTATATTATTTCAAAAATGGGGTGGAAACAATTCGGACACTTCACATCAGATAAACTATATCAAAATTATTGGTATATAAACTTACTTTCAGAGGGCGGGTTATACAAACCAAATTCTGCATTTTTTTGGGCGAAATAAAAAATTTAAATTCTATATTTGTAAACATGAATGGAAATTCTTTTTTAACCAAATAAAGTTATATGAAAAATTTTGTAAGTATGTGGAATACCAATTTAGACCAAAAAATAGTTAAACGATTTTTCTTGGGAAGAACATTTTTCCAAATCAGGTTTTCAAACCGGAATTTAAAACAAAACGAAATTATAAGTGTAAATAAAAAAAATTAAAAAAGTTATATCTTAATACAAACATCAACATATTAAAATTTTTAATACTTTCTAATTATTTAGATAAAATAAGTACAGCCTAAGAAAAACCATTTTTTATTTATTTTAAAGATAAATTACACAGTAGTGAGAATTGTTACATACTTCACATATTTTATTGAAAATTTCTCTGAGTATTGTAACCTTTCTCTAAATATTTACAAATAAATTAAACTTCAAAAACCTCCTTTCTTGTCAAAAAATTATAAATGAAACTACTTTGTAATTTTTTTATACCATGAATGTAAGTACTTTTTTGGAAAAAATGGGTGAAAAAATCCTTTTTATTTATATTTAATTTATATGCACATACTTTTTGACAAAGTAGAGGTTTTTAAACAATTGTTTCTAAAAAATATAAAAAAAAAATTTGTTGTTAATTCATAAAAAGACATTTCAAGAAAATCGGTAGAGTTTTGAATTCGTTATTACCAAAAGAGCAGACTAACGTAGGAAAACTATAAGAGATAATATATAGCTATAGCCATGTTTTTTGTAGATATCTTCCCATAGAATTCCTATATATAAAAACCTGTCAAATCGAAAACAAAAATTTGGCATTATTTTTAATTTTTGATATACACTAGGTGCCCCACTTTGGGGCATTTTGGCTCGGCACCCCCTTAGTGTTTTAAGCTCAAATTCAAAACTTAAATTTATCAACATGAGACATTTTATTAAAATCGTACTATCAGTTTAGTAGCTTCAGATTTATTTCCACTTTTTTTTCAGTTCCCCCAATGTGCAATGGCCGAAAAACCCCAAGTTGCTGCAAAAAATATTTCCCGACAAGCTCCTCGCCATGCAGTCTACTGTCAAAATTTTCAAAAATGCTACTTATAATTTCGTTATTTTTATGTTAATCGTTATTTTTTTGTTTCTAATGAGATTTGTACTGAAATTAGAGATCTCAAAATCGCCATAAAGGAGCTTTAAAACTTTAGATTATAAGTTTTTTTTTTATTAACACTACAATGAAATGAATTCCTTATACATATTTGTTTTTTTTCAATTTGTAGAAACTTTTACTATCAAAAATAACCAAGTTATAACCAAAATTGAAACTAAAATATCATCAAATACATGATTTTCTTAAACGAAATAACGTATACTCTTTGAGTAATTAATTAATAACTCGTTTTTACCTTATTTTATGTAGTATCCTAAATTTTTTGCAATTGAATATATTTTGCAGTCTTTTTGAATATTTAATGAAGTACTTTTTTTTAGTTTAAAAAAGTAGGTGTAGTAATTAAAACAAAATTAAAGTTTTTATTTTTTCATAAAGTTATGTTCTTAAAATCAAATTGTTTCTAATATTATTCCTTATTTCCTTAGCAATAGTTGTTTAAACATCGTTTGTTTGTATTGCTATTAAGAGACATATCAATTTCATTTAGACTTTCTGTCTCAGCAATTTCGTCTATTGGTAGTTGTACATTAAAATTAGAACAAATATTGTCACAGCAAACGTTCATTATTTGAACCATTCTTTCTGGTGCGTAATGCAACACTCTGGCTGCTAACAGGCACCGAAATCTGCCTTTTAAAACACCAGACACTCTCTCAATTATAGACCTTCCTTTGCAAAACTGTTTATTATAAAAAGCCTGGGACGAGTTTTCCGTTGCGTTTCTGTATGGAGTAAGCAGCCAGGGGTAGCCCGAATCGCCTTTTAGAAAATTAAAAAGTAAAAAGAAAAAGTATTTTAAAATAAATCCCTTTTCTCCTCTTTCGAAACGTTCTTTTAATTTTTGCTTTGCATTAGAAAGGGCCCAAACATGTGAGTCATGGCTTGCACCACCGTATCGGCAATCAATGAAATCTAAATATAATTTTGTGATCACATATCTAAAAATTTAATATCAAAGTAAGATTTTATGGCAAATGCATACATAAACATTCACATACCACCATAACGTTCATACTGTGCTTTAATTTTCTGTTGAAGTATAAGTGTTCGTTCCTGGCTTGTCGAATCATTTGTATATGGGTACCATCCACTGCTCCAATCACCCCAGGAATGCCACATGTATGAAAAAATCCTTTTTTAATTTCGTTTTCCTCTTCAGCAGTAACCTCAAATTTGATGTGCCTGGGACAAAGTATACGCTCAATCACCATGCAAACTTCTTGTAAGCAACGCGACATAGATTGCTGCGATAATCCTAAGAGATGGTCTTGGCCAATTTGGTGTTGATATCCACCTTGCCCAAGCAATTTCAAAGCAGCGGCCACTTTTATTGCGGTTGGAATTGCTGTGGATCTCTTTGGAACGATGAGGTTCTGTTGAATAGCGTTTAATACATACATAAACGCATCTTTATTTAGTCTAAAGTTTTTTATAAAACTATAAAAATAGAATGTTTAAAAACATTTTTCACATGATACGTACTTCCTATTTTCTTACTTTTGGTCATTTAGGGAGAGTATATCCGATCTATGTATCTCTCAAAATTCTCCTTGTAATACGTTCCACATGTTCATTTTCTTCCTCAAACCGTAACGCCACCGAATCCATCACAATTTATTTTATGTTATTATATTTTTAACAAAAAAACGCGTACTGCACAAAAAATTTGTTTAAAATGTTTTTATTTACACTATTTATCGCTACTGTTTATTTTGTTGTGCCAGTGTTGCTTCATTTTCAACTTATTTTGCGAAAGCGCGTGCGTAGACGATACAGAGTACCAAATTGTACTCTTATCGCATTTACCTTTCGCATCGAACTTGCTTTCGCATCGCAATAAAGAGTATCCCCCCTGTTTTTCATAAGGCCAGCATTTACCCTGCCAACTCTACGGCTTCACCTCATAGGAGTACTTCTCAACCCTCTGGCTGGATCGCAACAAGTAAAATCTTAAAATGATATAATAACACAAAATACCTACATACTTCAGCAACATCATTTAATAGGGAGGTAGGTGTTGACCTCCAATCGCCCTTATTCCCAACCATAACTGTGGCAGATTCATTTCACTTTTCCACAGTCCCTTCAACCCGCCTTTCATCCCCATTTCTGACTCAACAATCCCCCAAAAAGATTATCTACTCAAACTTTTTCATTTTTCTTAAAACATATGAACATAATAGTTTTATTGATAACTATCTAGTCTATTTGTATTAAAGATATTTCTTAATTTTGCTAAAACATACATACTAATACTTAATAATAACATTCACTAATTTTGATTCCTATGAGATTCCTAATTTGATTTTTTATTTAGCCGTTATTTTTTTGTTTTCAAATATTTTTGTTTAACAGAATCATATCTTAAAAAAAATATGTATTTTTTTTATGTTCTTACTTTATTATTTTCTTTCTTTCTTTAGTTTTGTTAAACACTCAATTTATCTATATCCTCAATACCGGATGTGCGATTCGATATTTCCTACGCATGAAGGAGCTCCCTAATGATGTTATATCACGTACTTTGATTATTCGCGCCTAATTTCAGCACTTAAGGTAACTTAGTATTATTTTTCTTATAGATTTTTCCACTTTTTTAAGATATGTAAACGATTCTATTATGTTTTTCTTTTTTTAGATATTTTGTTGGCCTACGGAATCACTTACATCTAAACAAAAAAAAAACAAACACACAACTATACACTCCCGAAGGATACACAATTTTCTCCACAATAACTTAAAATAACTAAATAATAATTTTAACTTTGTATTTGCTTTTTTTTAATTTGTTGTTAATTCGTTGTAAATAATTGTATTTTAACTTTTTTTGTCTGATAATGGCCTAGTTTTTTTATAAATATAATTTGATTCTTATAAATTGTTCTTCTCTTTTTACTTTGATGAATTCTCTAATAATAAAAATATATAAAATCTGCGAGATTAATATTATCACAACAATAAAATTTGAGAACACATTGCGAAAGTTGTGCATATAGAATTTTTGATAAATTATTTTTATGACACACAATATCGAAGGTGCTTATAAATGTTTTATTTAAATTGTTTACATATGCTTTCGGAGGTATTTCGGAAGTGATTTTATCAAACTATATTTGTCATAAAAGGAAGCGTCGGTAAATTTTGCTAAACTTCCTGTTCATTAATCTAATTTATATAATTTACGGTAAAGATATCCACAAATATATGTAACAGCATTCTCTTCTAAAAAAAAACATTTCTTCAGAATGTTCTTAAGAAATATCTTCCAAAAGATCTACCTTTACTGTAAAATTTTGAAATTCATCTCAAGTTTCCAGAGCATTTGGGTTTGAAAAAGCATCCTCTAAGAGTCCACTAGTATTCTTAAAATCACTATTTAGGAGTTCAACCTTATTCTGAACCTCGCAATTACCAGTTGACACAGCGTTAACGTAATCTACTCCCCAGCGTTTCTGAAAGAGACTACATTGTACTACTTAGTAATGCTATCAGCGTTACCACGTCGAATATGCTCCACGTCGAATATGTCCAAAAAAGTGCTCTAAATTGTCTTGGTTTAACCGTCTAGTAGATAAAAATAAAAAGAAGAGTTTCCCACAATTGATATAAACTGTTTATATTTAATAACCAACCATTTTTAAAAGAAAATGTATTTGTAATGTTATTATTATTTACATTAAACATCATTACTTGCATTTTCAGCATTTTTTAAATGATTTATTTGATCATCTGATCCACTGAACACTGTTTTGCCAAATTTCATTTTTGTATTAGAACTATTAAATAAATCAAATAAATTATTAAAACATATAAGATATTCGGAAGTATTTGGCATAATAGCAGTTTTAGATAGATCTACAAGGACTTATACTATATTACTAAAAATTTGGGTTGCATATTTACTTTCATGCTTTGTAGTTTGTGAGGTTTTATGTGGACATCTGAAGGTTTAGGAGCTCATCCAACTGATAATTTTGAATCCAATTCATAAAAGTATTATATGTCTTTCCAATAAACTAATTTTTTTTTCGAAATGTATTTTATGTTATACAGTGAATTTCGAAAATTTTTTATTAAATGGGGAGTGTCATGTCACTAATTTTGATTCCTATGAGATTCCTAATTTGATTTTTTATTTAGCCGTCATGAAATGCAAATACTTTTTGCGAATTAATTATAATTTTATTATGCAAACTAGAAAATTGTTTTCCTTGGTCACATACAAAATGGATTGGTTGAAGTCCAAGGTTTAATTGCCTCCAAAAATATAGTTTTAATAATTCAGCTGCTTCCAAAATTATCCACCAATGCCTTGGACCATAAAAACTAAAAGAGTTGTGGCTACTTTCGGGGATATACATTCATATCTTCTAGTCCAATTATTTTATCAACTTTCCTATTGTGAGGTGAGTTTTTAACGACACTTCATCATATGAAACAGAAACATATTTCTGATGACCATTAAAATTTGCTGCTCTTATTTTCAAAAGATTCAGTTGTTGGTGTTTAAGAGAACCTTGGCCATTCTGAAACAAACTCTAGTAGAGTTGATTTACCAGGCCAAAGAAAATCTGTTTTTAAATACTGTTACGTTTTAGCCTTTTTAAAACGTTTGTTTATTTCTTTTAAATAAACTGGATACTTTTGACTGCAAATAAAAGCCGTTTATTAGTTTAACATTGTAACAACTCTTTATTTAAAATGTACAACAATAGTCACTCAGTGTTTTTATACACGTTTATCACCAATGTACAAATATACACTGGCAATGCAGTTGATGTCTATACTTAACGATGCTTCAAATTAGACTGACTTTGTGGTGATCTTAAAACTAGAATATTCGAATACAAGAGCTTTCGATGTTTGTCATTAATCATTTAGTGTTGCCATACTTACAAACCATGCTCAACTCAAAGCCTTGAGTCATGCCTGAAATGAAATATACACCTAAAGCAAATGTCTTAACTTGGTTTGAGTATATTTTACCTTTAATTCTTTGTTCACATTTTCTAATGAATTTTCCACACAAATTTTTAATTTTTTTTTTTTTTGGTAAATTATCAAATAATGAGCTTTTTTTAAATTGAGTTTAAGGTTTTGATAATACGTCCAATAATACGTTATTTTAAATAGTTTTTTAACCTTTTCTCCTAGTTCCTTAATAAAGATCAAATATTTGGAACAATTACAATCGTTACTTAAACTAGAAATAATGCTATTATTAGCTTGCATGCATATTTTTTTTTGGAGGAGGCCCAACAATATTACATAGTAAATCTTGATCAGGAATTTCATTTTTATTTAAATTTTTGGTGAGACATCATAATACAGTGCAAGCTCAGTATTCGCGACTACCCATTATCGCGACGGCTTATTTTAAACATTGCAGGTTCTATAATCGCGACAGTTTACGAAAAACAGGTTATATTTTCTTGACTTTTATCTGTTTGTTTTAAATTTGATTACAATGGCCCATAATCATAGTCAACTACAAAATATACTTTAAGAATTTTAAAATGTACTTTTGTAAAAATCACACTTTAGGTCTACTATAGACAAGCAAAAATATACTTTATGCGTAAAAACCTGTTTTAAATTTAAAACTAGTTGAAGTTGGTTTTAAGTTACTTAAAGTTACCTCATCAGCTGTTTTTGCACAGGAAAAATTTTAAAAAGGAACTATTTTAATTTTTAAAATAAAGTGTTTACAATGCAAAACATTGATAGAGATTTTGCAATTCTTGAGGATTTACAGGAAGAAAGAAAATCTAAAATATACAAAGAGAGTAAATTTATTACCCATTACATATGAAATCTTAAAAATGCTTTTTAGCGGATCTGCATGGTATGTCTCAGGCCACTGTAGGAAGAATAATCAAAAGCATTTCAAAAAAAAAATTGCTTTATTGCTCCCACACTTTATCAAATTTCCATGTAATTCTGAACTCGCTGAAGTTAAGAGAAAATTGTATCAGTTGGCTCGTTCGCATAAAATGTCCCGCAAAAAATGTGGGTCAAGAAATGGCAGGTCACTTTCTTAACAGATAAGGTTTTTATTCCTTGAATGTTCAGGTAAGTTATTGTGTGAATTTTTAATGTGTCGATTATGGATACCACAAATTTCTGGTTGCCATTTGGTTTCGGTAAAAATGCAAATTTTCAGTTTTTGTAAAAATTTTGCAACTAAATAATTACACTTTTGCAATTGAATGTTAAATTTTTTTAACCGCTATTTCAAATCTCCATTTTCTATTTTTTAAAAATTTAAAATCTCCAAATCCCATTTTCATTTTTTCCGAATTTTAGCGATAATACAGTTTGTGTCATTTTGACCCATAGGAGATATAGTGTCTATCTACACATTTCTGTAAAATAATGCAGAAAGTTAAGGAGTTTCACAAATTTATTTCATATAAACAGTAAAATTTTGCATATATCTCACCTTTGACCTCGATGAGCGTTGAAATCTAAAAAAAAATCTTCTGTCACCCTAATATATACAGTAGGCGACAATATAATGGCAATACTTCTGAATATTAATTTATTTGTTATTATAAATGAATATGTATTCAGAAATATTTCCATTTTATTTTTGTCCACTGTATGTATATAGATTTTCATGGTCTAACAAAAATTCATTGCCTGTTTCTCTAAATGCGAACGAACAATTTTTTCTTATTTTAGATTGAAAACAAAAAATAAATTTAAAATTTTTTTTTTTTGTTGTTTTCAATATAAAATACGAAAGAAAGTGTTCGATCGCATTTAGTGAAACAGGCAGTAAAATAAATTATTTACATATCGATGGCTTAATATAAAAAGGCCCAAACTCGTGTTTTTTTAAGCCTAGATTTTTTTTGGCTAATTATGATGTATGATCGGACAATTTATCGAAATAAACGAAAATCTGGACTTACAAAAAAAACACGAGTATTTTTATATTAAGCCATTGATATATACTTATTTAAATTTAAAATTTGGTTTTTCGAAGAATCTCTAACTTTAAGCTATGCAATTCTTCGTCCTGGTCGATCTGTGTCTGAAGACGCTGTGCGAAGTTCCTTCTGTTGCTCAATTTCTGCGACCATTTGCTTTCTTTGGAGTTTGCTGACTTCTTCAGAATGTAACGTTTCTTTGGCTATTTGGCGTTGCCGTTCCAAAATAATGCTGTTTTTTATTGTGTTTTGGGAAGATTTTTAAGGCGTTGAAGTTTGGATACTGGAGAAAATTTTCTTTTCTTTAAGTCATCATAAACTTTTAAAGGAGTTTTAGTAGGCGAAAAATGTTCTTTATTTTTTTGAGCTGCACCAACGAAATTATGTTCAGACAAACTATCTACATCGATGACGAAATCCTGTTGGTTTTTAGTTGAATTATTTAGCAACTCACAGTCTAAGAATTCTTCATCTGTTGGGATATCAATGCAGTTGCTGTCAATTAAAATTTCGTCTTCAAATTCATTTATAATCATGCTTTGAACTAGATTATCCTCCACACTTATTTCGGGAATTTCCACGAAATTACCTGTTGCAACAGATGTCCGCTTTATGTTTGCAACAGCTTTTCTAGCGCTTACTTTCATCCGTACCCATTGTGCTTTTAGTTTTGGGATTTCGCGATCGTAGCCCGCTGAAGCCATATTATCCCGCATTGTTTTCCATGTATTCTTTTTTTTAAGAATCATGGAAGTATCATTGCCTTTGTCTTCCACAATATCAATGTGCATCTAAATGCATTCCCGCAAAAATTCTTTTTCGGCAGCACCCCAATTCGCCTCTCTTTCTCGTGGTTTCTTTTGATACTGTGAATAAAGTTTTAAACAATTATTCTAAAACCAACAATTTGATGTTAAACTTACCTTTTCCATTTTTTCCATAGCTTTAATTTATCCCAATCACTTCTTAATTTGTATACCTAATTATTTTCTTTTTAAATTTCCACCTTTATGATGTTTGTTGACAGTTTTTAACATCAGCTGATTAGAGATGACACTTTCTTCTATTTTGTTACAAATTGCATGCATACATTATCTAAATTTGTGTCTACACCCATTTAAAGCTGGTTCGACTTAAAACATACTTTGTTTTGAATTATGATGGATAAATAGATAATAAAAGGTTTTTATTTTAAAGTTGTTTTTAAAAAGAACCGACTTTAGTGTTTGACTATGATTATGGGCCAATATCTATAATCAAAAACGGGGAAATCCACGTCTTTTGGTAGATTTTCATCTTTGTCAGTTTTTCGTGTCATTTGTTGTGTAAATACATCTTTTAATATGGGAAAATTTCATCATATTGTAAAACAAACGATTTCTTAAAAATTTGAGATTTTAAAAAAATTTAAAAGTGGAGATTTCATAAATTCAATTTGCGTGAATTACAGTTACATAAGTCTTTGCATTATAAAGCAAGAAAATTCAATAAAAAAGTTCATACGTACAACAGAAAGTGGCACTGGCAAACGTTGCACCTTAAAGAAAGCTGTGTACCCAAGAATGGAAAAAATGCTTTATAAGTGGTTTCTAAAACAAAGAGAAACAAATTTTCCAATATCAGTGGCCATTTTACGAACAAAAGCCAGTCATTTGTTTTCAAAAATTTATCAAACCATTTCAGGTTTTAATGCCATGGTTGAAGAAATTTAAGTGTCGACATGGAATTAGATTTTTAAAAATTACGCGCGAGAAATTGTCTTCGAAACCTCAACTTATTGATCCATTTGTGAAAGAGTTTAATGATTATGTTGATGACCATGAGTTGACTCTTCACCAAATCTACAATGCCTACGAATCTGGTTTATATTATAGGATGCTTCCAGATCACACTCTTGTCACATGTAATGAGAAAACAGCGGCCGGAAGAAAAATATGTAAAGAACGAATAACTTGTTTGCCCTGTTCAAATGTGAATGGCACAGACAAACTAAAATTGTTGGTTATTGGAAAATCGAGAAACCCACGCGCCCTTAAAGGCTTTTTGAATAATCCTGTAATATACAACTCCAGTAATAACGCCTGGATGACATCATTTATATTCAAGGACTGGTTCCATCATGAATTTATTGCGTAAGTTAATTTTCACCAATTGGAAAAAGTAAGTTGTTCATAAGTCAACATTTTTCAGGTTCGAGAATTTTTGGCTTCAAAAAGTCTGCCATTAGATAACGACATTTCACCCAGTTGAGGAACTAAAAAGGGATGGGGGTTTAATTATAGCAATGGATCTACCACCCAATTGCACTACGCTTATTCAACCGTAAGATCAAAACATTATCAACTTGGTCAAATTAAATTATAAAAAACAACTACTCACCCACTTGCTTGACCAGAAAGGAACAAATTTGGAGCTCAAACTAAAAAACTTCAATCTCAAAAATGCGGTTCAGATTCTAGCTACGGCCTGGGACAAAATATCAGTGTCCAGTATTCGAAAATCCTGGAACCACATGCTGGAATTCGGTACTGAATGAAGTGAGGAGGATAACATGCCCTTAAATTTTTAACAAGATATAATTCAGGAAGAAAACGAAGATCTTTCAACTATTGGTACACTTGTAGCTCAAGTTTATACGGAACATCTTTTCACATAAACAACTGAATTCAAGAAGATTTTCATGTGGAAAGTAATGAGGAGCAAATGGAATTATCATAAATGGAATCGGATGATTTATACGATAGTGGTCATGAAGAAAACAAAATTAATGTGGACGATTGTTTAACATCGATAAACATATGCATTCAATGGGGTTTGGAAAATGATAAGCCGACAACAGCACTTATGAACTACGTGATTCAGCTGTTATTTTAAAAAATAATTTGCCAAAAAAACAACTCAAGATCTCCAATTTCTTTAAAAATGTTTAATATGTAATCAATAAAAAGAATTCTAATTTTACAAATTACATACATTTTTTCAATAAAATTTTGGGTTCTGTTTTCGCGAAAATTCAGTTTTCGCGAATACCGAGCTTGCACTGTAGTAGCAAAATGATTGGAACATGCGAATAACTTTTTACTTTCTGGTATATTGAGTATTTGGAGCCAAGATACTCTTATAATAAAGATTAGATAAAAAAGTTATATAAGTTCCAATATCTTACCAATGAAGTGTACTTCTAGTAAGAAAATATAGGTGGTCAAGTCTATTTTTAATTTAATAAAGATACAATTTGTATAATAATTTTTGGCTAAAGCCTGCAAATCTTGCAATCACTATAGCATGATTTACATACATAAAAATCCTCTAACATAATATTACTTATGAAATAATAATTATATTATTTTTAGAGTAAAAGACTTTCTCGAAATCTTAAATGCAAACTCAATTAATACCTTTGGGCATCAGTGTCCTTGTTTGGGAAATTGAATAATTTATTGTAATTTTTGCATTTATAAACGCAGTTTATAAATTATTTAGGAATCTGTAATTTAAAGCCAGAATTTATTACATATGACCAATCAAGCAATGGACAGGGAAATAATAAAAAAAGTTGGTCAACCTCGACCATATGATACCCTTCACCGAGATGATTAATCTATTTTGATACTAATTGAAATTTCGACCTGTTTACATGGACTGACGGACCGGCAGACGAACATCGCTTAATCGACTCAGTGGTCCTGACCAGATGAGTGTACTTTAAGGTGGGTGTTGGGACAATATTTTTGCACGTTTCAAACATCTGATACCGAAATAATTCGGTATCTCGGGAACTGTTAAAGATATTGTTACAAAATTTCACACGAATGGAGCTGAGGTAATTTGCGTATGTTCTGCTTCCTAGCGCTAATGAGGGCCAGTGTGTGGCCCTTCAAAGTTGGTCACCTCGGGTCCAACTAAAATCCATTTATGATCCAAATGACCTGAAGTTTAGAATATAAATAGTCCTTAAAAAGATCTAAAAAACTCCACTTACATATGTAGGTTATCTCTATTAGTTGAAGAGATATTTAGGTTTATTGATTTATTTTTTTTGTTTAATTTTGCTGGATCTTTTTATGGGTTGGTGATATATTGGATTCTAATTAAAATAGGAATAACTTGCTAACAGTTATCTTGTCCCAATAAAAAGTAACACGCATCCAAAGTTGGAACATATATAAAAGTCCGTATTTTTTACGATTTTTCCCAAAAAGCCCATATATTTTTTCTTTTGTAGAAAAAATTTTTCTTCGGGAATATACACAGGTTTTATATGATCCGGAAAGAGAACTTAATGTTAAAGCGTGTAAAGTAAAATTTGGCTCACTAAAGCGGACACAACACCCCCAAGTCTATCCAAACTTTTCCAATTTTAAAAAATAATTTTAGGTTTGAGTAACAAATTCTAAAAAGCCAAAGCACCGATCCACGAAGATGTTCCATATTTGTATAACCCTATATGTTACTTAAACACTTACAACGTTTTTTTTTACTATCACACGGTAAATTACGTCACAGTAGGCACTTTTCTAAAAAACTCAGTTTTTGGAACCAGGTTTAGAAATTTCGGTATTTTAAAATAAAAAAAATTAAAAAATATTAATACCGTTGATTTAAGGACATTTAAGAACATTAGTTCAAAATTTTGTTATGTTATCTTTAACGGTTAAAATTTTATATTTTTCTTCATGGAAAATCAGCATATTATAATTTTTTAAGTTTTTAAAGTAAAGGTCGTCCCAAAAATTTATAAAATTATTTAATTTTACTAAAATATCAATCTTCAAGTCCAAAGGTTTTCAACAATATTAAATACTTATATAAAAAATCTTTATTTACTCTTCAAAAGTTTTGTGGAACTAGTGAAAAAGTACTTAAGTACTTTACCACATGTTTAGAGTTAGGTACTGCTGTCAAAGAGTTGGACTACTTGTTATACTTTGTTCTGTAGTTTCAGTCATTTCATTCACGTCTAAAAACATAATTGTGGAAAAATATTTCCAAACAATGGATCCTCCGGCAGCCGAACCTGATTTTTGTCTTTTGCTAAAGTTTTAAATGCCACCCGCAGATTTGACCATTTACCTTTGCATTCGTCTTCAGTTCGTTCAAAATAAGCTGTGATGTTTCTTTTCTTAAAATTTCGTTTTTATGTTAAATATTTTTAATAAATGAATTGTTTTTAAGTTGTTTTTTGTATATACAATAAATAATACCATATTTTCAAATATTTGTCGGTGTTCTTTTTTTAATATGTAAGATAATTATAAAAATATAACGAAATCTTTTATAAAAAATAAGCTGTGAGTAGAGTATCCAAAACCGAAACCGGTCAACCGGTTTTTTTATCTTTGTACAACCGACCGGTTTCGGTTTCCTTTAACTTATCGGTTTTTTGACAAACCGGTTTTTTTTAAGACGGTTAACCGGTTTTAACGAAATACTTTGTAAAGCTTATTTAAACATATTACTTAAAAATATTTTGATAACATTTTTAAAAATATTCATTTATTTTTTAGAAAATGTCTGCGTTTGACAAATTTTGGAACTTAGTACACAATTCTTAACATATATCTTATTAGCTTCCACAAAAATTGAAATAGGGTGGCAAAACAATAACGTTTAAATTTTAATTATGTAAATTTAAAATCAAATTGATAGTTTATATGAAATTGAATGAGTGGAATTAAAATCATTTATTTTTTAATTAAACTTATAATACTTTTTGCTTTAAAAAAATTGTCTATAAATTTAAAATGGTATTTTTCATATTAAATAAAAATTAATTTAAAACCGGTTAACCGGTTTTTAGAATGAGAAAACCGAAACCGATTTTTTTATAAAACACTGTTTTCGGTTAAACCGAAAACCGGTTTTTTGGACAATCTAGCTGTGAGCCACTGTATGTAGGTATTGAACATTCAGAAGAAACAATCTTGGTGAACAACAACAATCAAAGGTTCCTCGGTATGTTAGAAAGCATACAATGATCGCATGGGTGGAGTAAGTCTTATGGATGGTCTCCAGGGTCGATAGCATATTTGAGCTAAGACTCGCAATATTATAATTAGATTGTTCTACCATTTTGTGGACATTGTCTTTACAAATGCATTCATTTTATACAAACGTCAGCAGACCGATGAGGCCAATGCTTCCAACAATGTATCCGATTAAAGAACTGCTTTTACAGCTTCCAGATTTGCGTGAGAAAATAGCTGCTGGACTTTTTTCCTTCAAAAATACACGGTCTGTAGGACGACCATCTGTTCCAAATATCAGTGAGCCTTTATCACTACAGCCTGACATATCAGGTGTTGGGAAAAGAACTGTTTATCAAGTTGCAGATGTTCAGTTCGATGCTGACGATCATTTTCCTGTTTGGATGGAGAGATAAAAGTTGCAAACATTGCAAAAAATATGACACCCAAGGCCTTTGTTCCAAATGCGACCTGGCTTTATGTATTTTATCTTTGATTGTTCCCTTCTCTCAATAAAATATGTTTATATCTTAAATTTACCTATGTTGTTATATTACATGCAAACCGACAAGACTGCCGACAGACAATTGTTTACCTGTAGTTCGTTCAGAATGTTTTTTCACCCGAAAATTAAAATTTAGAACCACTTTCTGACTCTATTAAACGATGTCCGTCCGTCCGTTCGTCTGGCTGGCTGTCCATGTAAACCTTGTGCGCAAAGTACAGGTCGCAATTTTTAAAATATTTCAATCAAATTTTGTACTTATAATTTTTCAAGGACAAAGCCTATTAAAACTGGCTGAAATCGGTCCATTATTTCACCAAGCCCCCATACAAATATCCTCCCGAAATTGGACTTTATTTATATTGGTATCTACGCAAGTTTTGCTCCAAATAAGTTTTATATATACGGAATTCATGTCACCAAATTTTATTATGATCGGTCCATAAGTAGTCATAGCTCACATATAAGTCCCGCTTCCGAAAATCACTTTAACGTATATAAATTTCCCAAAAATGATGGTATACACATAAAATTCAACATAAATAATGAATAGACATAAATCACACTACCTAATTTCATGGCGATCGGTCTATAATTAGTCATAGCTCCCACATAAGGCTCTCTTCCGAAAATCTCTCACGAATATAAATTATTGAAATTTTAAAAGAAAAAGTGTTCACTTTCTTACTTGTTTTCTTTTTTCTTTGTATATACAGCGCACTTGCGATAATATGAACTAATTAAACCCAGGCCAGTTCACTTTGTTCATATTTGCGAATGGCATCAAATTCCCTCCCATCTACAAACATTTTTTCCATAAATATAAAAGTTTCACGTTAAATTTATATTTAAAAAATTAATATGGAATTCCAGCTGAATGTGTGCTAACTAAAACGTGTATGTTAGAAATTTTGATTGACAGCTGAAGACAATTTAAAAGCAAACAGCTAGGGAAATCGCCAAATTATTATGCAGTTAAATTAGAATGTATTCACTACCCTGTTGAATTAAATTTCAACTCTGTGTAGATACATAAAATCCGTTAAAAAAAAAAACAAAAATAAGCTGTTCATATTTTGAAGCTTTTGCCTAAATTCATATTTTAGAGTAGCCAATGGAAGTAAAAAAGTGCTGTAGCTTTAGCTTGACAAATTCAGTTTTACCTTGTAACATGACAAGTCCTAAAATAGCTTGACAATCAAGTTTATTCAAGGCGGTATGGCAACCTCCATTACAAAGAAAATTGTAATTTCGAAAGTCTTTAAACTTTGTCTGAATCACTTTCTTATATTTTTACGATGTTTATCTGAAATTGAACGGTTCGGCTTAGTTGGAATAACCCCTCCCATAAAAAGAAAATAGTTATAATTGAAATCTGGAGAATTAGAATAGTTAAAGTAAAACTTGAAATTATATATTTTGTTACCATTGTACATAAATAACATAGAAATGGGTGGGATCAGAACAGTGGATTGGTATCTGCCGTACCAAGTATATTGAGTTATTTTCCAGTATAAAATGAACTGTAATTGTGAGTGTTTTAATGGTTAAAGATATCATAACAAAATTTGGAACTAATATAGACTTAAATGTCCTTAAATCAACGACATTATAATTCTTGACATTTTTTATTTTCAAATGCCGAAATTCCTAAACCGGGGAAAATGTGTTCCAAAAACTGAGTTTTTTTATAAAAGTGCCCATTGTGACGTTATTTACCGTGTGATAGTAAAAAAAACTTTGCTTTTTCGAGAATTTTTTACTCAAATCTAAATTTTTTTTTAAAAATTGGTCTAGTTTGGATAGGTCTGGGGGTGTTGTGGCTGCTAAAGTGAGCCAAAATTTACTTTACACGCTTTTGCATTAAATTCTCTTTCCGGATCATATACAAATTGTATATTTTCTAAAAAAAGAAAATATATATGGGCCTTTTTGGGAAAAAAACTTATAAAATACGGCACTTTTTACATGTTTCAATTTTGGATGCGTTTAACTTTTTATAGGGATAAGATAACTGTTAGCAAGTTTTTTTATTTTATTTAGAATTTTATCACCCTCCGTAGGCCCGTCACATCTAAAAAAACATAAAGAGATCGAGCAGAATTAAAAATAAATAAATATCTCATCAACTAATAGATTTAACCTACACATGTAAGCGTATTTTTGTAAATCTTCTTAAGCACTATTTATATTTTAAATTTCACCTCATTCGGATCTTAAATGGATTTTTGGCGATTTTTTAAAAAAAAAAAATTGAGACACGAGGTGACCAACCACGAGGGACTTTCTATATTAAGGTAACGATATATTTATGAAATGAAGTACACTTTGTCGCAAAACTCTACATACGAAATCTTAGTTTTCCGACTCCATCAGCACTTATGCACCCCCACACCAACACCGATCCACCACCATGTTTTACAGTACTGCATACATTTTTTTTGTTCTAAGGCAGTACATCGCTTTCTCCAAGCTCTTGAGCGACCGTCGTTTCCAAAAAGGTTAATCTTGCATTCGTCTGTAAAAATAACCCTTTCCCAAAACGTTGGATCATTTCAATGGACGTCTTTGTACTGAGCAGCATAGTCAAAACGTTTCTTTTTATTTGTAGAACTAATGAACGGTTTTTTTCTTGCTATGCACGACTGAAGTCCAGATTTTTGTAAGCAGCGGCAAACTGTAAGCAGCGGCACATCAATTCTATAGTCTTTTTTGATATCGTTTTTTCTATTCTACGCTACTTTTTTTGGGATTTTCTTGGACTTCTCTTAAAATTTTACGCCTTAATCTCTCATCAAGCTTTAAAGGACGTCCTGTTCGTGGCAAACTTTCATAGTTTGGACTGTAGATTTTGACAAACTACCGATTTCCCCCACTTTTGCTATAGATTTTTCTTCATTTGACAATTAATTTTCGGACTTCTGTGGATATTTTCAGATTTGATATATTAAAATTGAAAAAATACCACAAAATTTCACACACTCAGCTTCTTTAAAACTAAATCAACTTATTAATTATGAAATTAACGGCTTTACCATAACAATGTTGTATATAAGTAAAAGTCGTATGTAGACTTTTGCAACGCTTCCTATGTTGCATATTGCAAAATTTAACAACAGTGACCATATTTTTTTAAACTTTTTTACTTCAGTGATGTAAAGTAGACCCTGAGAAATATTAACAAGTGGTAATTTGCACAGATTAAACATTAAATCTGAAATAATTTTCAAATTAAATCAAATTTCGATATCGTATGTAGAGTTTTGCGACTAAGTGTATATTTAATTGGAAGTTCGTGAGCTACAAAAATATTAAATTAAATAAAAACCCGAAACTATCGAATAGTGTTTGCATTACTAATACTAACATTAAATGTAAATTGAACTAAAAACAAATTAAAATATACTTACCTAGTATATTTACTCTAATAATTTACTTACTCTAATGTTAAATTGTGCACTAACCTAAATACTTATCATTAAATAACCTATAATTTTAGTTCGATAAACATATATATGTGTATATTAGGCTGGGTCGATTTGTATTGACGATCAAAAAGTAAAACGATGCTATACGATTTTTCGTGAACAAAATTGACCCACCCTAGTGTATATGTATTTAAATTGCCAGCTCTACATCGCCATCTCCCATTAACTTGTAAATAATTTTTGAAACTAGACCAACATACTAACTTATGGAAATATTGCCATTTCTACAAGTTAAAATGCTTAAAATGTTATATTTATTTATGTTTGATTAATAATGCACCTTTATACAGTGGCTCTCATTAATATTCGTTTTTAATATATCAGTTTCTGAAATCCGAAAATTCTCAATAAAAACAATGACATCTAGTTGTTTATTTTTTTTTTAATTAAATGTATATATTTAGAGCTCACTAATTGGTTTTAATTAATATTGAGTGAATCTACTTTAAAGAAAAACAAGTAAGAGTGCTATATTCGGCTATGCCGAATCTTATATACCCTTCGCATTTGTTGTGGATGCAGAGAATAAAAACAACAACGCCAAACGAAACACACAAAAAAACAAAATACGCAAAGCAATGAAGCCAACAAACATCCAAACATATGTACGTTTTGTTGCTTTTTTATTAAAGCATGCAATAAATTGTCATAAATAAATTGTCTCGGATTTTTGCTCATATCTCCGTTATTTATGGATGAATTTTGCTGATTTTAAATAGGAAACTTATCGAAAGCATGTATGACAGAATTATTGAAAATTTGGATTCCGAAGGTATCTGGGGTCTCCCCATACCTCACAGCGTCTGTCCTCTATGTTAAGAGCGGCTGTGGGGTAAATGACCACTATCGGTCGCCTAGCGACCACGACCTCAATTTGGTAGTGTCTGTTCCCTTAGTTAGGGCGACTACCAAATCCCCTTCTCTTCATTGTTTTGATGTCGGTCCGGGACTGTGGTTTTGGGTTACCTAGGCAACATAACCGTACCTTCTAGCGTCTGTTCCCTATGTTAAGGGCGGCTAGATGGTACAATCTGGTTCTGTCAGTCCGATTGTTTTTGTGGTAAAAACGAAAATCCAGGATGCGTCTGTCTCATATTGAGCGGCATCCTGGTCTGCGTCTGACTCCAGAGGAGCGGCAGTGTCTTTTTCCTACCTTGGTAGAGGTATAAACTAACAAACCCCCCCCCCCATGAAAGGTCAGCTAAAGAAGACGGCCCTATGTCCTTGGTCGAGGGTGCTAAAATCTCCAAGGGTAACGTGAGTACTCAGGCGGAGGCCACAGGTCTGAGTGCCACTGGAGCGACTGTGACTGCGACGAACCAGACGAATACCCCGGGTCTGGTAGTCGGTGAAGCTACTGGGGTAAACAAACCTAATAGGTTTTTGACGAGACAGGAAAGATTGACTTTGGACGACATTGACGACAACCTCTCAGGTCTGAAAGGGTTAAACCTTTACGAGACTGATGAGGAGGACTTACTCATGGTGTCCTCTGAGCCGCTAAACGCGATGGAAGAAGGACAGAATCCGGAGGCCCATGACCCTGCAAAGGGAGAACCAGGACAGAGAAACAAGAAACAGGACGCTGAACAAGACGAACGGAAAAGGTTGGCAGGCTAAAAACGCTCTCTCCGGTATGTCAGGACGTTGGACTCACGAGATCCGGCGTCTTTGACCACCAGGGAAAAGCGTTTGCGGCGTAAACATACCTACCACATACAGAAGTATGAGGCTATGCTAAATACTACTGTTGTGGAGGTCAGGCCAGCCACGACTACAACCGAACCAAACCAGAGCAGGCATGTGATCACATCTAAACATGTGCCCCATGCCAGCACTGGACCGAACACGATCACCGCCTCGGAGAATCTTGACGTACGCCCATCTACATCAAAGAGGGCCACGTCAGGACCAAAGAGAGGTGATGACCAATGCGGCACGACGAAGTCTGCTAGCACAACACCCAAGGTGCTGTCCGCAATCTCCTCTACTCGAGGAACCGCGACGGTTGCCAAAGGTCCAGCAAGCAGGCCAAGTATTAAGCGGCAAAGGTCAGGTGAAACGCAGGTGTCTGAGGGTAAGCGGTTGAAACCATCAACTAGCTTAACATCAGCACCTGAGCTACAAGTTGCCATCATAGATCGTAGTCAACCTGATGGGAAAATGACTACGGACAGATGGCTGCTTCTGGAGGAGAGGATCTTGCGGGCGCTGGTTGACGAACTCGCATGTAGTGAAGATGATTCCTTTACTGCATTCGATGGCGCCAAATGGCTAAAGGGTGTCAAGATCATCGGGTGTGGTAACGAAAAGGCCCTAGGCTTTCTCAAAAACTGCATCCGAGGAGTTGGCGAACTCTGGCCCAATGCAAGGATCGAAATCGTGCCCCTGGATCAAGTACCTTTTCGTACGACGGTGAGAGTGTGGGTTCCTCCTCCTATCTTGGAGGACGAAGCCGCGCTAACACTTATAAAGCGTCAGAATAAGGGACTTGGAACAGAGGACTGGACGATTGAAAGAGGACGCGCGAGGGATAAAGGAGAAGGTAAAGATCTCTGGATCAAAATTGGTTCAGAGTCCCTCCGACTCCTACGTTCCTCGCAAGGCGTCATTAAGTACGGGCTCAACCAACTCCGGTTGATTCTGCCCGCGATGAAGCGCAATGATGAGTCCAAGCGGCCTGAGAGTGGTGCAGATTAATCTGCACCATTCCGAAGCAGCATCGGACGATTTGCTGCGCTTCATGGAGAAGGAAGTTATCCACGTGGCCTTAATCCAAGAACCCTGGCTTGTAGCCAGTAAAGTTCGAGGCGTCCGGTCACGAAACTATGTGCTCCTTTCTCCAACCCCTGAAGGTAAAGTAAGGAGCTGTATTTTGGTCAGGAAAGACATTAAGGTTTTCCTTTTATCTAATTACAGTTCTGGGGATTTAACGGTAGTTGCACTAGAGCGACAGGGGTTACCAACCCTAATCATATCATCTGCGTACCTACCTTACGACGAGGATAATCCGCCCTCACGTGCAGTACGTACACTTGTAGACTGGTGTAATACAAGGGGCCATGATCTCGTCATAGGATGTGATGCTAATGCCCATCATACTCTGTGGGGGAGCTCGGATATAAATGACAGGGGTGAGTGTTTACTTCAATACCTTCTATCTACTAACCTAATGGTTCGATTATGGATGGCAACCGAACTTTAGTTGCGCTGTCAGTTGCCTAAATGGTATTACAGATGGCAACTGGCAGCTATCTTTTCTGTTGCCGAATTGGCAACCAGAAATTTTTATTTGCCCTCTGGCAACGCAACTGAAGTTCGGTTGCCTTCCATAATCGACCCATAAGTGTTTGCAATAGGGGTAACAGACCAACGTTTTTCAATAGGATCAGGGAGCAGGTCATTGATATTACTTTGGTAGGGAACACGGACTCAGTTAGGATTCTTGATTGGAGAGTATCACTCGAGTGCTCATTCTCCGATCACCATAGGATAGTCTTTACGATACAACTTACACTGGATAGGGAAAAACCCTTTAGAAATCCTAGGAAAACCGACTGGGTCAAATTCAGTAATCTCAGTGATACCATACCACCTCCAGAAATGGATAGAGTAAATGGTACACGGGACTTGGACGACTCGGTAGATTTTCTATCCAGGTCACTAAAGGAAGCCTACTATGCTTCGTGTAGGGAGCGGCAAGGTCCTAGGAAATTCCGGCAACCATGGTGGAATCCTAGGCTAATGCAGCTAAGAAAGGACTGCAGGAAACTTTTTAATAAGGCAAAGAGGGACCAAGACCCGTTAAGCTGGGACGATTATCGTCAAAGCTTCAACACTTTCAAGAGGGAAACCAGACGGGCAAAGAAGGAATCTTGGAAACGTTTCTGTGAGGAACTGGAGAGTACCACTGAGGCATCGCGTCTACGTAAGGTACTATCCAAGGACCCTGATACGCCGGGATTCCAGATGAAACCGGATGGTAACTTTACTGAAAGTAGTACCGAAACTTTGGCACTGCTTATGGAGACACACTTTCCGGGTTGTAGGGATGATGAAAATGAGGGCTCCACTTTGGAGCACCTTGCAGCTTCCCAAATCCACATAAGTGAATTAATTAGCTCCATTGTTAGCGTGGAGAAAATTTCGTGGGCGGTGTCATCTTTCAATCCCTATAAATCCCCAGGGCCAGATGGCATATTCCCAGCGTTACTCCAGAAATCGATTTTAACCATCATGCCATGGCTTATTATGATTTTTAGGAACAGCCTGGAAACAGGATACATTCCTAAAGAATGGAGAGAGGTTACTGTGGTATTTATCCCCAAAGCGGGAAAGGTAAACCATAGTACCGCCAAGGACTATAGACCGATCAGTCTGTCATCGTTTTTATTGAAAACACTGGAAAGATTGATCGATATCCATGTCAGAAGCATCCTCTCCCCTGACAATTTCTGTAGGGCACAACACGCATACCTTAAAGGGAGGTCGGTGGAGACAGCCTTGCATGACGTTGTTGGAACTATAGAGGGGACAATTGACAAAAAAGAGTATGTTATGGCATCTTTCTTGGATATAGAGGGTGCGTTTAATAATGTGAACATATCCGCTATAGTTGATGCACTGGGTGACCTAGGTGTTGATCAGCGGATAAAAAATTGGACCGAAAATATGCTTAAGAGCAGGACCATAAACTCTAATATGGGTATTGGTAGGACAAGGAAAGTTGTGACAAGGGGCACACCACAAGGTGGTGTCATCTCTCCACTTCTGTGGAATCTTGTCGTAAATAAAATCCTTTTCAGGCTCAGTAGGACAGGCACCAAAGTAGTCGCATATGCTGACGACGTTGTGCTTCTTATTCAAGGGAAGTTTCTTCCCACAATAAGTGAACTCATGGAATCAGCTCTCAGCGTTCTACTATCATGGGCCAGAGAAAACGGTTTAGGTGTCAACCCTGCCAAAACCGAACTGGTTCTTTTTACCAGGAGATACAAAATCCCAGAATTCAGACCTCCACGACTGGATGGTACTTTTCTAAAGATTTCAAGCGAAGCCAAATATCTTGGCGTAATTTTGGACTCTAAGCTCTCGTGGAAACGTAATGCTGAGAGTCGAATGAAGAAGGCACTATGTGCCTTCTACATATGTAAGAAAACCTTTGGGAAGAGATGGGGTCTTAAACCATATATTGTACACTGGATGTACACCGCGGTCATAAGACCTATGGGGCTCTTGTTTGGTGGAGAGCGGTGGACACCAAGACTCACCTCTCTATTCTAAACAAGGTACAAAGACTTGCATGTCTTGCAATTACTGGCTCTATGAATTCCACCCCTCAAGCCAGTCTAGAGACGATGCTAAATATAACTCCCCTTGATATATATATCAAATGCATTTCTGCTAAGTCTGCTCTACGACTCAAACAGTCGAGCGGACTGAAGCATGATCGTATTGGTCACGGCACCATCCTACGGAAGATAGGCAGGCCATTCATTGGGCAGGAAACAGATTACTTGGTATCTACACCGAATTTTGATAGGATGTTTAGGATCAAGATACCGACAAGGGATGACTGGGCCGCGAACACTGTCCTAAGGGACGACGTGATCTCAGTCTACACTGATGGTTCAAAGTCAGAAAGAGGCACGGGCTCGGGAATTTTCTCCGATGAACTGGACCTCTCGCTGTCTCTTCGATTACCGGATACCTGCACGGTTTTCCAAGCTGAGATATATGCCATCGATATAGCCGCGAGAAGAATACGGGAGCTGAATCTCGAAAATTCGACTATACATATTTACTTGGACAGCCTTGCATCAATCAAAAATTAATTCCAACTTTATTAAGTCGAAATGTCTTCTCAACTGCATCCAATCACTGGCACAACTGACACAACATCACGTCGAGTTGATATGGGTCCCAGGACACGAGGGTATCCGGGGTAATGAAGTATCCGACGAATGCGCAACGAACGGGTCGTCCCTGGACGTATCTCTTGCGCAAAGGGATATTCACACTCCTTTGGTGAACATATCAAAATTGATAAATGAATGGGCTTTGAGTGAGACGGAACTCAGGTGGTCAAATATCATCACTTGTAGAATATCCAGATTGCTCTGGCCCACTCTGAAGGAGAATAGGACTAAGACTCTTTTGTCTCTTAGTAGGAATTCGATCAGGCTTCTTACGGGTATAATCACTGGGCACTGTATGATTGGACGCATGTCAGAACGTATGGGTTACCCACGTTATAGTTATTGTAGAAGTTGTTTGGATGAGGAGGAGGAAGAATCGGTGGAACACCTTCTATGTGATTGCCCAGCCTTACAAGAGCATAGACTATTACATCTTGGTAGAGCTCTTTTCCATGATCTGGACTGTCTCAGAGATATGCCACTAGTGAATATGATTACACAGTCAACGAAATTAGGGTGGGCAACCATTCTCCCTTTATGTATATAAGGGAATGGTAATTCTAAGGGTATCACAATGGGCCACAAGGCCTCCGAGTGAACTCGCTAACTTGCGAGCAACCCACGTAACCTAACCTAACCTAACCTATCTGGGGTCTTCAGAAAATTAATTTCAACAGACAGACGGACATGGCTTAATCGAATCCGCTATCTATAAGGATCTAGAATATATATACTTTACAGGGTCGGAGAATTATATTGTGGAAATTACAAACGGAATGACAACTTTATATATACCCTTCTCACGAAGGTGATAATAAGAAACTAATATAAGTACTACAGAAATGCATCCTTCATTAATTCATTTACCGTAAAATACAACACTGTAAATCTGCATATTTACATAAATTATTTGTAAAATTGAGAAACACACATTAATTATAATGTAATAGAAAAATACTTCATTAGAGCAAAGAAAATTTGTGATTTTTCATAACAGAAAAGAAAAAAAATATAAATATTTTGCTGAAATATTGAATATGAAGCCATGTATTGTCGGTGACATTATCCCAACATATAAAAACGAGGATTGAATTGATTTAAAAAAAAAATTGCCAGTCAAGAAAGCTGCGGCGCTCTGCTTCTCGGTAAGCGCCGTATTGTTAGAAAAATCAAGGCTAACCCACGCTTAAGTGTCACTAAAATTGTTACTGAAGTGAAGACGAAGTTTGGAAAGACAATTTCAGAAGCAACAATATGTCGCACCATTGAATAAGAAGGGTTCAAGGGACGTATTTCCCGAAAAAAGCATACATTTTTTTTTGGACCAGCATTCAGGGGATGACCCCTACTCATGCAAAGCATTGTGTTGGAAATAGGTTATGGGAGGGAGGATAGAGGGAGTAGTATTTGTGGACATTTGATTTGAATTTTCCTATATCGAAAGTGACAGGAAAGACTTCATGAGGAAGCTTATTCCAAATACGGACAGTACGGCTGAAGAACGAATTTTCTTGTAATGTGTTGTGGGATCCAAGAATATGTGTTCCTTAAAAAACTACGGGTTTCGGGAACAAGTTCCCTAATTTCAGCAGAGCACATACCGTTGTAGTCTAAATGGGTCTAGAGAGAAGTATATGCTTCTTGACGACACTGCTATTTTGGCATCTAAGCATTTCCCATATGAAGCTTCTAATTTACTACAAATGGGACTGAATCTCATACAAGATTGGTTAAACAAGTGGAATATAAATGTAAATATAGAAAAGTCAATTCGTGTAACGTTCACACTTGGGAAAAATTATTGCCCCCAGTATCTTTAAACGGAATAACTCTTTCATAATCAAAATATGTGAAATATCTTGGATTTCACCTAGACAGAAAATTAACGTGGAGTGTGCACACTAAAATAAAAAGCAAACAATTAAACTTAGCAAATGTATTGGCTTTTAGGTCCCAAATCTACTTTAACTTTAGAAAACAAAGTTATATTATATAAAACTATAACTCTGGGGAACAGCAAGTAATTCAAACATCGAAATTCTATAAAGATATCAGTCCAAAAATATATTTATATACAGTATATTTTTTGTGTATTGAGTTCTCTGTACCGCAATTCTGTATTTTTTAAAATTTAACTACCGATATCGTAAAGTAACGAAAAATTTCGGTTGTTTTAACGAGTGTTCTATTCTCTAATTTAAGTTAACGAATATTTTCGTTACTATATTTTAACGACGGATATCGGTACAAATGTAAGAACGTCAAAGTTTAAAATTAAAATATTAGTAACAAAAATCAAATTATTTTAAAAATAGTTTCTTAAGAAAAATAGAAAAAAACGAGTAAGTATTAAAGTAAGATATTAAATTGGTGTATAATAAGAATTTATATTTAGGAGAAAAATACGAGGTCCACGAGCCACAGCAGCGCAACATGCAGCACTACTCTCTGTTTTAGAAACTGAAAAAGGTTTGGCTGAAGGCAAGTTTGCAGCTTTGCATGGAAAGGAGATGGCCAGAAAGAAATGGCTAGAGTTAGCCGCTGAAGTAAACAAAATTCCTGGCGCAGTTAAAAGTGCTGATCAATGGCAAATTGTAAGTATTGTAGTACCGGTCTTGAAAAAACAATTTCTTTATTTAAATTCTAGGTATGGAGGGATATGAAATCAAAAACGTCATCAAAATTTAAAATTTTAAAAAGAGAGCGCGCTAAAACTGGAAACCTACCGCTAAGCAAAGATTTCCTAACACCCTTTGAGGAGCGAATTGTAGGCATAGTTGGATGGGAATATATGATGAGAAATGAACAATGTCCAAACAGTTTTGATACCACCGATACCGTAAGTAGATTATCAGTTTACACTTGTATACATTGAATGTAAGTGCCTTCATAAACAGTTAAATGAAATAAGCAACATAGAAAATAACGCTGCACACAAAGAAAATTCAATAGATAGAATAGTAGAAAATGGAAGTATAGTGAATTGCACAGATAATTTAGAAATTTTATCTTCATCAAACTCCGGAAACGGAAACAAAAGATCACTAGAAAATACCAAATTTGGAGAATGTTCCGAAAAAAGAGAAATACCAAATAAGCGCCAAAAAAAGGAACATTCTCTTAAAGAAGAATTTTTAAAAATTGCAAAAAATCAGGCTGATGCAATGATGGTAAGTGCTTAAATTCAAAATAACTTTGCTCTATACATTAATGATTTAACTATTAATACATATCGTCACCTGAAATGCAAAAGGGCATAACATACAAAAAAATATAGTTTTTAATGGATATTGGTACAGCTTCATACATTTTTAGGTTCCTATTTTTAAAAATAACGACTTTATTAAAGAAAGAAAATCATATTTGTAACCACAACACTTTTAATTTTACTAAGTTTTTTATCTCTCCTGTAAATTTTGAAAAGTGATAATAGGCCCTTTTGCCTTTTAGATGATTTTAGACCATAAATAGTTTATAAAAAGTTATTAATTTTATTTTAAGGTTTTGGCAAATTCACAAAAGGAAACGGCAAAGGCTCTAAATAAGATAGCGGACAGTTTTTCCGCATTATCCGAGATTTTATCGTCGAATAAGAGAATGGAAGAAGTGGAATTTAAAAATATGTATTAGTAATATTTTTTTTTAAATAAGATTTTTGCTAATATTTTCCCATACATTTTAAATAAAATCTTACATACATATGTTTATAAAATATTTATTTCGAAGCTATTCATTAAAAAAAGTTAACTAAAGTATTGTTCAATAATTTGATTTTGAACGCGTCTTGCTACTGAAAGTAACGGCTGGCTTTGTTCTTTCAATGCAGTTACGAGTTTTACATAATGCTTCATTATATGCAAACCTTGGTGTGCCGGGTGTTTCCCCAGGCAAAGGAGTCATAAGCCAAGGCTCCAGAGGATATCCCATATCACCTAAAATGTTTTAATTACTGTTAGTATATATACTTTTATAACTATTAAAATATAAATTACGCGCCTATTAAAAACGTCCTTCTCTCGCCATGATTGAATATTCTTTCCATTAAAATTCGTACAGGGCTAGATCCCCATATATATGCATCATGTCTGGAACCTGCGTATTGTGCATTCACATTTAATATTTTTAAGTATGGATCACAAATCTAAAAATAATTCATATTTTGTTTAACTATCCAGAGCACCAACTTCCATTTGTAGCATACCATTTGCACATTTAAGGAATAATTACCATGATGGTTTACGTAAGCCCCTTCGTTGTTTGGAGGAGCAAGAATAGCAACGTGAGAGCAATCTATTGCTCCTATATACCCTTCAAATGGATATGAACTGTTTCGAAATTGTTCCTTAACACAGTTTCTTTCATACGTGGTTCTTGGAAACTTCACCCATTGCTTTAATAAAATATCATTAAATGCATCAGTTACTTTATGTAAAGAACGGCTAACTGAAGACTGACTTAGAGAAATTCCCCACTGTTCTCCCACAGGCCTTTGAAAACATCCCGTTGCATAAAAGCGAATTGTGGATAGAATCTAAAAAAAATTATCTTGATTATTGATAACCTTGAAGATAAACTCCTACCTGTTTTTCGGGTGAAATTAATAATTTCATGCACTTTATTTTTACTTATTCTGTAGAGCAACACAAATTAATTGTCACTTAAATCAAATGGATCTTCCATATTTCGTAAAATTCTTCGTTCTTGGGCGTGATTTTGACAATAAAATTGCTCTTCCAAAAACATACCAATGTATTCAAACGCCATTTTTAAAATACATGTTAAATATAATTTATTTATTGAGTTACACATTTAAAACCATGAAACAGTGCTAGCAAATTATAAAATGTAATATATTGTATAGAAATTCATACTTTTTATTATATTTTTACATAGAGTTAACAACATTATAAATATCGTTATGATGTAACGAGACCTTTTTTCTAGTCGCTAGCTTTTCGAAGTTTATCGTTAATTACCGACAATTTTTACCGAAAAAAATCGGTAAAATTTTGCAACAGAATAGCTTTTAACGACAATTATCGTTAACTAACGATTTTTGATTACTTAACGACAAAATTTTGTCGTACTGAGCGGTACTGAGCTCAGTAAGTTTCTTTGAAAATAGATCGGAAATAAAAATATGTATGGATCATTTCATGTCAAGTGAACCAAATCGATGTCTTCCGATCGGGATGAAATTTGCAGCAAGGTTAGTCCAAAATCAAAAATTTTTTTATTTTTTTTTTTTTTTTTTCAAAAAAAGCTTTGGTTTTTTCCTTGACGATCTTTTTGGTCGCTTAATGAGATGCGAGTTCTATATCTATTAACAATAGGTAATAAGTAACATGGATGAGAAATAACACCTGTTTGACAAAAATGTCAAATTTTGACCCCCTCTAACTCAGAGAGCTCTTGACCGATCTTGTTGAAAAATTGTGTCTGAATTACTATCCAACAACCTTGGTGCAAATTTCATATCGGCAAACATCGCTTTCAATAGTTAGTGTACATGAAATGCCCCATATATAAAAAAAAATCAGCTTCTTAAATTAAAATTAAATATTTTATTGCTTTCCAGTTAAGCATATATTTATTTATTTAAATTAAACTTAATATGACTTTAATTATAAAAGGGGCTGTTCAAATTTCTATTAAATATATTTCACTAAGTAATTGAAATATGTACGTATTTACTTTTCATTGAAATTTCATTAATTTTAGCACTCATTCTATATTTTTGTAAACACACTCTGGTACACACTTAAAAAAACATTCGAATTTTAATTATACTCAAGTTTAACACTAATTAATGATAAAACGTTCAATATATTTGGTTCAACACAAAAATTTTGTATGCTGCACAATTCATAAAACTACTGAGTTTTATCATGTTCATTATTTTAAAATGTAAACTGTCGAACAAAGATAGTTTTTGAAGTAAAAAATTCGATACTAATGTTATTTGTTACTTATTGTTTATATTTTTGTAAATGCTCAATAACATTTTTTTGACACGAAGTCGGAAATATAACTTCCAATTACTGGCAGGATATGTTGTATGTCTGTAGACACAGAAATAATATTGGTGGTAAACGATTATAGTTATACTTTTTTGGATCTCAAAATACCGTAACATTTATGCCATTTTATTGAAAAAACTTCATGCACCAAACCGATTTCTTAAATCGAAAAATGGGATTTTTTAATTAAACCCATAAAGTTGGTCTTAAATATATGGAGTTGCACTCAACACATGAAATTGGCAAGCGTTAAAAACTGTATTTGTCTACTATGAGACACCGCGATAGCGCTACTTAGGTGTAGTAGTTTGGATTCGTCGTCAAACTTTAAATACTCCTAAGCTATGCCCATGTGAAATTCCTCATCAATCAACTAATTACACAGAAATTTTGAGTACGGCAATGATTTCCTCTAAAACCCACTAACACTAGAATAAATCATCATTTCATTTTAATTATATTTATATATATATAATATAACACAGCCATAATATATCCACGAGAGTCCACGTCCGGGGATATGTAACAAAATACATAGTGCCGACTGAATTCGGATATCACAATGTGCATTTTTCTAAGTGTACCAGATACATGTATGTAAATTAATTACTATTTATTGTAGACCAAAAATTTTCACAATTTCCTACAATTTAAATGGGTGGAGGTTACTTGTGGCACTTCAGCACAGAAATTCAATTTAACCACACTGTGCTACCGATACATACACTATACATATTGTGAAATGGTTTTAGTTTTATTTTGAAATTCCAGTCTCTCTATTAGCATTATCCATAAAGACTATAAAACACTACATATGTGCATGCATTCCCTCACAGACGCACATGTGCTAATAATTTTTAAAACCACAATGGATAGACGTGAATGCCACAGACTTTAATATAAATTGTACATAAAACACAATAAAAACAAGTAAGAGTGTTACATATATTCGGTTTTGCCGAATCTTATATACCCACCACCAATATAACTAATTCGGGCACCGATTGTTGTTGAAAACATTTATATGATTCAACAGATTTGGTTATTTTATATTTTAGAATATTGTACATACTTGAAAATATATGTGGTAAACTTCACGTTGCTAGAGAATAATGTATTTTTCGGATGTGGACCTTATATAGGAACTATATATAATTATGGAGCGATATTCACAAAACCCAGTAGTGTTAAATTTTGTATCAATATCTACATTATGTATTTTTCGGATGTGGACCTTATATGGGAGCTATAACCTATTTAGGGCGATTGTCATAAAATTTTGTGAGCTGATATCTATGTATCTTAAATGGGAGGCAGATTAGCGCAACATAGCTAATATGTTGGTATTGCCTAAGCCTGTTCGGAATCCAATGACCGTCCATACGCGGATTAGTTCCGCATCTTACACGAGGTGCCTCTGTGTTTAAAAGCAGAACATGGCGGATGTAGAGCGTACGCTTGAAAAAATATCGTAATTCCGAATGTAATCTATACCGGGTCCATAGAATAAATGGCACTACGTTAGTGTTTCTCCTAACGGTGGCCTCTGGACAAGGGCATTGTCCGGTTGTATTTTTGCCCATCAGCAATAAGGGGCTCTGTTGTATGATGTTCTGTTCTCTCCCCATTAATTTTATTTCTTTTCAGATTTATCCATCTAATAATAAATTAAAATCTACTAAAAACTTATACAAATCAGAACAGGTCGCTATGGACTAGAGTATTCAATCGAATAACCGTTAATCGGTTAACCGATTAATTTTGGTCGGTTAATTGTTCGAATAATTTAAAATTGCCGATTTTCAAATAACAAATAAACCGATTAATTTGTGTCGATTAACCGATTAACCGAAATTTTTTTTTTTATACTTTATATAGAAATATGGTTTTAAACACACAAATTTTATTTCTTAACTTATAAACATTCCCATCTAGCAATAGTTTTTTGAAATATAGCATAAAAACAGAAACTAAGGAATTCGGACATGACGTTTTTTCTAGAATGTTTCATGATGAACTTTGTCCTAATGAGTCGGAGGAAGGCATTATAATAAACCAAACTAAAGACATTACTGAAACGAGTTTTTTATCAGGACACCAATGGTATAATGGAGGATTTTATAAGTTTGTAAAAACTGAATAAAGAACTGAGAAATTGGATAGTCTTTCTCATGCCTTACTTTCGATTTCTCCAACATCTACAATCAGTGATAAAGTTTTTTCCAAGTCAAGTTTTAATAAAACTAAAGAAACATTTTAAATTATAAAAAGGATCTCAAATACCATAAAAAGGATCTCAAATACCATATTTTTTTCCAATTATTTATTTTTTTGTTGAAATGCTTTCAATTTAAAATTTAAATAGAAATTATTCGGTTAATCGAATAATTTAAAATTAACCGATTATTAACCGATTAAATCTAAACCCCGATTAATTATTTGCTCGATTAACCGCTTAAACCATGAACCCGATTAATTGAATACCCTACTATGGAACAAACTGAATCCGTTAAAGGATCTCATGTTCCTAATACTCCTATGAAAGAAATGGATGATAGCTTGGTGTTGGGGAACTTATTTCCCTAATCAACTGGGGTAATTCATCCCAACGGATGAAGAAGACGCGTTATTAGATTCAACGCCAAACACGCAACCCTCTACATCCGCAGATACCGTTGCTACTGAGCACCAAACAAAAAGTTTAAATAATAGACCAAAATTATGTGGGGCTGCACGAAAACATCTTAGGCTATATATTGAGCAAGGCATGGACATCGAGGAGGCAAGAATAATGTGCCTAAAACTGATGAAGAAAGTTCGTAACGAGCTGCGTGAACTTAAGATCCCCGGGAAGAGAGGCAGATATTTTTTAATAAATTTGTTGCAATTAAATTTTTTTGAAGACTTTATGAAAATTGAATGAAGTGTCAGAGGAAGAAAATTAGTCGAAGTTACGATTCATCAACACAGACGAAAAAAATATATTGTCTTGATGAATCGTAACTTCGACTACTTTTCATCCTCAGGTCTGTGTTACGTGGTTTGTGTCTATGATTTACGTTGTTGTCATATTATTACTACCAATATATATATATTTTTTTAATTTATAAATTTTTCTTCTACTTTTTGCTTAAAATTTAGGATTGCCAAAGGATTAAAACAATGTGTTTTTATAAAAATTGAAAAAAAAAAAAATAATTTATTAATAAAAAATTCTACTGATGACAAAAAATGGAAGATTCTACCAAAAAAGAATGTGTATATATACTTTAAATATTAAAGATAACAACAACAGAGCAATTTGAATTTCTTTGTAAGGAAATAAAGAAATATCCAGAAATTGCATTAAGCTAACCCGTGTTTGGAGCAAATAAAGCAAAGATTGAGGGTATATGGGCAGACATTACAAACAAATTAAATGGTTTGGGGGAGCCTCAAAGAGAAGTAGCAGAATGGATAAAGGTATGTAGCAATATAAATTTATAAACAATTTTTTAAACATGTTTAAGGATACTCGTAGTACAAATAGGGATAACCGAAAACCACATTAAATTTACGAATCATGTTTCGTTTAGGTTGTTTCGTTTAGGTTTGTTCAGAGCTGAAATCAAGAACCAAGAAAAAGTTGTCGGAAAACCACAAATCTCTAATAACTACAGGAGGCGGTCCTTATCAACACAATTCATTGTCACCACTTGAAGAAATGGTAGACGAAGCCATAAATATAAGATCAGCAGCACTGCCAACTTGAAACACAATTGGGTTAGAAAAAAACATTTGTAAAAAAATGATTATGGCCAATCAACTTTCAAAAAAAAAAGAGTATTCGATTCTACAAATGATTTGCTGAGGAAACAAGTGAATCAACAAAAAAATTATAAAAGATTTAGAGGAGCTAACTGCGACTCAAAAAAGAATAGCAGATTCTGCTGAAAAATTGGCAAACATAACTGAAAAGTTTTTTAATTACATCACATCAGATGAATAAACGACATTTGTGTTTTAAACTATATAAATTGTTTTTTTTAATTTTGAGAATAAAATAGATAGATAGATAGATAGATAGATAGATAGATAGATAGATAGATAGATAGATAGATAGATAGATAGATAGATAGATAGATAGATAGATAGATAGATAGATAGATAGATAGATAGATAGATAGATAGATAGATAGATAGATAGATAGATAGATAGATAGATAGATAGATAGATAGATAGATAGATAGATAGATAGATAGATAGATAGATAGATAGATAGATAGATAGATAGATAGATAGATAGATAGATAGATAGATAGATAGATAGATAGATAGATAGATAGATAGATAGATAGATAGATAGATAGATAGATAGATAGATAGATAGATAGATAGATAGATAGATAGATAGATAGATAGATAGATAGATAGATAGATAGATAGATAGATAGATAGATAGATAGATAGATAGATAGATAGATAGATAGATAGATAGATAGATAGATAGATAGATAGATAGATAGATAGATAGATAGATAGATAGATAGATAGATAGATAGATAGATAGATAGATGATAGGGCCGAGCTCCAGGCTACTATCGGGGTCAGCGGGTGGCGGATAGCTGAACGGCCTACAGAGAGATACCATATAAATAGGTATCCACCCACAGGGACGGCCTCAAGAGAGGAGAAGTTAGGAGAGTGATGCATCCGTGGATTCCCAATCAAAAATCCAGAAGCGTTTGACCCACATTGGGCGGCTTTCTGGTCTGCGTCTGACCCCAGGAGGGGCGGCAGTATTCGCAATGATACGTCTCTATGGCATTAAGATCGAGACCAGTAAGATCTTAATTATGGAATCTCTGGAAAACGACTTGGATTTGATGAACCCTGGGCCGACGGTATATGGTATTCTATAACCTGTGTACGTGGAGGTGAAACTCTTCGGAAATGGCTTATAGGCTAATGCCATAACCGCCTCCTCCTCTTAAAACTTGGCAAGTCTCAAGGTGCGCTCAAAATTCGTCGCCGTTTAGTTGGTGGTGTAGGCTCGGATGTTTTTTTTTTCCAGACTAACGCGGATCCGGCACTGGCTCGAGACTCCATAAGGGACTCAAGTCAACCCACTGCATGGCCTCCCTGCAAGCATAGATAACCATGGGATTCTAACGCGACTACACATCGAATGGAGATAGCGGCCTTGAGTTTGGACCGACAGCATGGAAAAAACCCCCCTTATTTATAACGACAAAGAGAAGATGGAAGGATGTAACGGAAAGAAACTGGATGAATTTGATAGAGCTGAATCCCCGTTCAGAAGGAGCTCAGTGATAAGGAGATCACCACCAGCAAACGTAGTAAACGTGGAGACACCCTGTAGTCAAAATATTGGAAGCGATAACTTTGATCGACTTGGCGCGAAAATAACACAGTTGTTGGAATTTTTGAGAACATGTAAGAATGTTCATAAAGAAATCCACATAATAGCTCGCGAGATACAAGCTCTCTTTCTACAAGTACCGAATGGATCAAGTAGTTCTATTGTTAGCTCCCAAAGAATTTCATTGGAGAGTAAGGAAACTCAGACGGAAGAATGGTTAAAACCTCAAGTCCCGGTGACATCAGCAAGCACTTCAGTTATTAACTGCCAAAGGAGCCTATTGGAGTGTAAAGGAACCCAGGTGGAGTATTGGCCAAAACCACTAGCGCCTCAAACATTAGAAACATCGGCTGTGAAAAGAGGTGCTAAAACACAGAGTCCAAAAGGGAACGAAGAAAGAAAGAAAAAGGATGTAAGCTCTAAGATGACTGCAGATAAGGAGACTAAACCCACAGAAGAACCTACCAATAAAAAGGACGGAAAGCCTGATACAGAAGAAATGCTATCTGATTGGATAAAAGTAGTGCCAAAGGCAAAAAAGAGGATGAGACAAACTCGGCCAGATGCTTTGATTATTAAAACCTGTGGAGACACGTCCTACGCGGATATACTCCGGCAAGTGAAGCGTGATCCAAAGCTCAATGTTCTTGGTGAAAACATTAAGAACATTAGGAAGACAGAAAGAGGTGAACTACTCCTGGAGCTAAACAAATCTGCTCATGAGAGCACATACAAATTCAGGGAAGCGATTGTCGGTGCTATCGGCTCGGTAGCAGATGTACGAGCACTTACACATGAAGTACTATTGGAAATAAGAGACATTGATGAAGTTACCACAAAAGAGGAGGTTTTTGAAGCTCTTATTGGTGAATCAGAAGAATTCAATATGTTGCAACCGTCTGCAATAAAGTCGATGAGGAAAGCATATAGAGGTACCCAAACCGCCACTATTGCCTTGAGTACTGCAGTGGCCAACATATTACTTAGAACTGCAAAAATACGTATTGGATGGGTGGTATGCCGAATTCGCGAAAAAGTAACACCAAAAAGATGCTACAAGTGCCTTGACTTCGGACACACGGCAGTAAAATGTAAAAGCCCCAATGACTACTCTGGTAATTGTTTCCGTTGTGGGGAAGGAGGTCACAAGATTAAATCTTGCACGAAGAATCCAGTTTGCCTTTTATGTAAGGATAACACATCTAATACTGGACACGTTACAGGTTCAGCGGTATGTCCTCAATACAGGAAAGCGGTACTACAACTGAAAACACGATGACCAGATTACTTCAACTAAATCTTAACCACTGTGAAGCAGCTCAGGAGCTATTGGCACAAAGTGTACGGGAGTTAGATGTGGATGTAGCTATTCTTAGTGAACCCTACGGAAAAGTTAACTCACCATGCTGGTCATATGATACCACAGGAACGTCTGCAATTTGGTCTGTGGGCAGGAAAGTGTTACAAAACACAATGACGAGTGAATGTGGCTTTGTTCGAGCTACGATTTCCGGGGTATACATATATAGCTGTTACATCCCCCCGAGGTACGATATTAATGAATACAAGAGAATCATCGATATCTTAACAACTGATGCTACAGGGAAAAATATGGTAATCATAGCCGGTGACTTTAATGCTTGGGCCACGGAATGGGGCTGTCCAAGAACCAATGAAAGGGGCAGGATACTTTTAGAATCGCTCGCTGTACTTGATGTGGTGTTGTTGAACTCTGGTAACGAGCTAACGTTCAACCGAAATGGAGGAGGCTCAATAATCGATATTGCCTTTGCTAGCTCTATTATCTGCAATCGAATTAGCTGGCAAATTTGCGATAGCTATACCCACAGCGACCATAGTGCTATAATTATGAACATTGCTGAACCTATACCAACGGCTACGACAGCATCCAGACAGGAACTTCCTGGTTGGAAGAGCAACACTTTTGACAAGGAAATATTTCGTTTGTGTATGGAAAACATGGAATTGAACGGTTCTCCAGAGAATATGGCGGAACAGCTAATTTACTACACAACACGGTCGTGTAATGCAGCCATGAAGAAGAGGAAATGCGGAGTTAATAAAACACCTGTATATTGGTGGAATAACGAAATCGCTGAGCTACATAAAGAATGTGTTCGAGCTAGAAGAGACTATACAAGGACTCGCGGCAGACCGGACAATTATATACATCACCAGATCCTTAGAATAAAGAAAAAGGCATTTAAATCTGCAATTCGAAGAAGCAAAAGAATAAGTTTCTTAAACATCTGTGAAGACGTTGACAACAACCCATTTGGATTAGCATACAAGCTCGTAATGAAGAAACTGAAATGTCTAAGTACATCATCACCTACAGAAGACAAAATCCTCAGTAATATAGTAGCCCACCTCTTCCCACAAAGAGATGCAACGACATGGGCAACTTGTAATTCCCGAGATAACTTTAGCTTCCCAGTAGTTACCTTAGCTGAAGTACAAATGGCTGTGGCAAAATTTCAGGACAGGAAAGCGCCTGGACTCGACGGGATTCCCAACCCGGTTTTAAAAGAGATTGTAAAGTGTAGTGCCGACAAAGTATTACAGCTAATCAACATTTGCTTACGGCGAGGATCGTTTCCATCAATTTGGAAGAGACAAAAACTAGTACTCTTACCCAAGGATGGGAAACCATTAGATGAGCGGTCTTCGTATCGACCGCTATGTATGATCGATTCTTGCGGAAAGTTGCTGGAAAGCATTATTTGTCATAGATTGGAGGAGCATATTGACTTAGTAGAAGGTCTATCAAATACTCAATTTGGTTTTAGGAAACGTAGATCGACGATAGATGCAATCCAGGTGGTGGTAGACATTGCAAAAGAAGCAATCAAAGGCAAATGTTGGAGGAATGGCGCCAAGGAATACTGTATCGTTATAACTTTGGATGTTAAGAATGCCTTCAATACAGCTAACTGGGAAAATATTGTGAATTGTCTAAGACGGTTAAATACCCCAGCATATCTACTGGCTATTATAAAGGATTACTTTCGAAAGAGAGTTCTGGTCTATAGTACCGATGAAGGAACAAAGGAATTCGACGTAACAGGTGGAGTTCCCAGGGATCCGTGCTAGGACCCCTCCTATGGAACGTTATGTACGATGGTGTTTTAAGACTCAATCTCCCGGAAAGGGTGAAGATCACAGGCTTTGCAGATGATATAGCGCTAACGATTGTCGGAAAGACAATTAATGAAGCTAGGATAGTTGCAGAAAGTAGTATTCACATGGTCAAATCATGGCTCGACTCAATGGGTCTTTTGTTGGCTGAACATAAAACTGAGGCTGTATTAATAACAGGTCGTAGGGTTGTAGAATATACTAACCTCAAAATTGGGAACTGCGAAATAAGAACCAAGGAATGCCTTAAATATCTGGGTGTCATGATAGACAACCGCCTATCATTTAAATGTCATTTTAATTATGTAAAAGCTAAGGCTGGTAAAACATGCGCTGCATTACACCGTATAATGCCTAACACAAGGGGTCCTAAGTACCTAAGAAGGAAAGTCCTCGCGGGAGTAGTAAAAAGCACCATTCTTTATGGAGCCCCGATATGGGCCGAGTCCACCAGGCTCAAAACCTATGCTAGAAAGATAAACTCTGTTTATAGGCTTATGGCACTTCGGGTATGCTGTGCATATAGAACAGTATCTGATGAAGCAGCTTTTGTCATCGCAGCCATGATACCAATTGATATTCTGACAAGGGAGGTAAAATATGGGTACGAACTAACGAACATATTAGAGAGAGAGAGCTCTGTCAGGAATGTCCGAAGGGAGAGCATGACGGAATGGCAGTACAGGTGGTCGATAGCAACAAAGGGTAGGTGGACGTATACACTGATCCCCGATGTCGATGTGTGGTGCAGTAGGGAGCATGGTTATATAAACTTCTATCTTACTCAATTTCTAAGTGGACACGGTTGTTTCAGATCGTACTTATATCGATTTGGACTTGACACATCCCCGTTTTGTCCAAACTGTGTTGAAAGAGTGGAGGATACCGCACATGTGTTCTTTGATTGTCCCCGATTTAGTTCTCAAAGGGCAAATCTTGAGCGGCTAATGGGAAGTAGAGTGAACCCTGATAACATAGTTCAGCTCATGCTGATTTCTTTGGAAAACTGGGAGCATGTATGTGAGTTCATAAAGTTGGTTCTCTTAGAATTACGAAGACAGGAGCAAATTCGAAGAAGAATGTAGTATTAGATGAGGTGCGTGCCTTAACCCCCCCCTGCGAGAAAATACTTTTGCGGTGGTTCCGCAGGGAATATGGACTTGAGTTTCGAGGTTATTTTAGCGTGTTAAAGTCTCGCACTCCTGGCAACAGGGGGCCAGAGTCTTTCGATGATTTTTTCCTCGTTAAAAAAAAAAAAAAAAAAGATAGATAGATAGATAGATAGATAGATAGATAGATAGATAGAGATAGTGAAACAGTTCAAAAGAAACAGTTTAATAATGAAATATATACAATAAATAGATACTTCGCACAGAGGGGCCAAATATACTAATTTTGCGGATTAATTGAAAAAACAAATTTCATGTATCGTGAAAACTGAAAGTACCTACTTAAAGAGCACAAAATTCTACATCAGCAGGCAAGAAATAAATATCAAATATGAAACGGTATTTTTATAGTCACGTGTTGAATTTACATATTGTGAGAAAGTAACCTAAAATAGTGATAAAAAAACTGAAAAATTTGCGCAAATAAATACTATTTGTTATAAGTAATTTCAAAAAATTAATAAATCTTATTATGCAACCATCAAGTTTAGGTATTTATTGATATGTTTTGGTTAAATTTAAATTTGAATTATTTGTGAAAGTAGCTTTGTTATTAGTTTTTATATTGGAAGTGCAAACAAAAAATACATTTTATCAGTTTAAATGGACATAAAATTAGGTTGAGCATCGCTGCGCCTCATAAGTTATATGTAAATTAGTAACAGCTTAACCCCGTTAAGTCTACCAACAAAAAGTACTTTGCGATTCTGCTAAACGTTTTATCGCTGTCGTTGTTGTTGTTGTTATCGTCACTGTTTTTTGTTGTATAAGACATGTGTTTTGATTAATAATACGAGAGTCACGTGTAAGTCAGCCCTGGACGTGGCTATATGCTTGTATTATAATGAGATTAACAAAAATAAACTTTTACCAATCACTTTTCTTTGTTTTAGTTAAGTTTAGTTTTCCATCCGTTGAGTTTTTAATCGTGAATGAATAGGATCCGGGATTTTAACAATTTAATTATCACGCTTGTGTATGCTTGTTTAAAAGTTTCTTTTTGTGATTAATTTGAAGTTTTTTCTTGTGGTTAATACGAAGTCATCCGATAGCAAGCAATTTAGCTTAATAAAAAGGTCATGTTAGTGGGCGAGAATTTTAGAATTTTATATCGGGTGTCAAAAAAATCATTTCAAATCAGTTCTTAAATAATTCGTATCCAAAGTCTTTTATAGGCAGGTGTTGGTAAAGATCTCTATTATTCACCCTCCCATTACTAGTTAATATAATTATATCATCTTAAAACAATATGCATCATTTTTAACAATAACATGTATAAATTTAGTGTGTCTCACTGATGTAGTTCTATAGATATAGAATTAATAATTCATTTGTATGGGAGCAACCCGATTCCATCCTCGTATACCTTTCTGATTTTGGTGGAACGTGTAGTTTGTTTTAAGAGTTGCCCACAGCAAATTTAGTATGCATAACTATAGTAGTTCTATAGATATAGCAAAGTTAATAATTATTTTATATGGTGGGTAATTGACTTCCCCTTCCTATATCCCTGAAATTTTGTTACAATAAGCGGATTAGTCTAAGAGCTACCCACGTAAAATTTTGCGAGAGTCGCTATTGTTGTTGTTGAGATATCAATAAATCCGTAAAAAAGGGAATTTGACCCCACTGTGCATCGTATGAAATTATATTTAAGTATTGAAATTAGTTATACATGGTGGCGCAAAAGTAATTCTTCTATCAGAAAATGCTATAAATTTTGCGATTGGCCCCTAATGTCAGTTCTGTTTTGACATTTGTGTAGTAAACACATGTTAATAAACAATGTTACGCTACACTGCTCCAGAACGCGGAATATTGCTGACTATTTATTTGACCAATAAACGGTCGGTGACTTTGGCACAACGTGAATTTCGTCGCAGATTTCCTGGCCGTCCAACGCCTACTGGTGAAACACTGCGACGTTTAGCCGCTCGCCTCAAAGAGACTGGCTCAACACGAGATGCTGCCAGCCGAGGATGTCATGGAAGCGCCGTCGACATCGACCAGACGACGTGCCACGCAAATGGGTATCAGTCGACGGTCTTTACAGCGAATTTTGGTACAAGATTTGAAGATGTTTCCGTACAAAGTCCAGACGGTGCATCAACTGTTAGCTGCTGACCGCCAATCGCGTCTAACATACGCTCAAGCCATCCTTAATCTCCACCAAGAGGAAGATGATTTTTCATCAAATATAATCATGAGGGATGAGGCCCATTTCCATCTTAGCGGGTACGTAAATAAGCAAAATTTACGCTTCTGGGGCACTGAAAATCCGCGTGTAACGAAGAGCCATTACACCCGTTCAAAGTCACTGTATGGTGTGCTGTTTTCGCTGAAGGAGTCATCGGACCTTTTTTCTTCGAAGACGTCGCGAGCCAAACGGTTACTGTGAATGGTGAGCGCTACAGAGCAATGATCAACGAGTTCTTTTTGCTGCAACTTGATGAATTAGGATTGGAAAACATGTGGTTCCAACAGGACGGTGCAACGGCATACACTGCACGTGCCACAACCGATATGCTGAAGGATGCATTTCCCGGGCGCATAATCTCCCGTTTTGGCGATTTGCACTGGCCAGAAAGATCGCCTGATTTGACCGCACCAGACTTCTTTTTGTGGGGCTTTCTGAAGTCGTGGGTTTATGTCAACAAGCCTCAGACTCTTGCAGCTCTTAAAGACAATATCCGTCAAGAATGTGAGGACTTATCGCCGGAAGTTTTGGCCAAAGTGATGGAAAATGCCATAAAAAGGGTTCAAATGACAATCAACTGTGGCGGCGGCCATTTACATGACATCATATTCTCGACTTGATGTAAAAAAAATTAAAAGATCAAATAAAAATTCATTTGTTTTTTTAATTACAGCCAAAAAACATCGAAATTTTACTTTTGCGCCACATTGTAATAATGAATGTCACTAGCAATAACATCCATAATGAGTGCTTCTGGAGGTTCTATTTCACTACTGTATTTTACACATGCATTGTGTAGCGCACAGCAAACATTTATAATTTTGGTGACTTTCTCAGGTTCATAATGCAGTCCTCTTTCCCTCAGGATACATATAAACCTGCTATTGAGAACGCCGATGCAACGTTCCACATAATTCCTGGCTTTTATGTGATTTTTCTGGTATATTTCCTCCTGTGCCATGGTGGAATTTCTCTAGAGTCACCTAGAATAATAAATAAAAAACTATGTAAAAATAATAATGTTGTATGCTCTATAAATATTTATACACACTTAACAGCCAAAAATTTCTATATATAATCTAGTGAAATATTGGCTAGCTTCACTTCATCTCCAAATGAAGGAATCATGATTACTTTCAAGATGCCTCTAGCATCTATAAAGCGAATTAAGAGTTCATCACCAAAAATCTGTAATTAAAATATATATTTAGAGACAAATTATATTAAAAAAGCATCATACTCTCATGGCGTTTACGCTGTGGTATCCCTTTCTTTTATAATAGAATTTCGGATTTGTTAGTGGACATTTTATGCGTACCATCAGCAAAACCTAAAACCCCGGGAAAATTAAATTTCTGATTGATCCTGAATTTTGTAACAAACCTGATTGAGTGCTCAAAAAAACAGCGTACTTTAATGGAAAATTAGTCGTTCAAATAAACACTAATATTTTGTGAAGCACAATACAAATCGTATTCAAGTGTGTGCCAAAATGTTTTTATCAACATTAGGAATATCTGAAAAAATGGTCAGATTATGGATAAATGGTAGTGGCTTACATTGCACTCAAAAGAATCCTTGAAAGCAACAGGCTGTGAAAACTCAAGTAAAGAGAGAAACAACCCGCGGATAATTATATATTAAAAAAAAATGGTTGGAAGACGATATATTTCCATAACTATATTTCCAGGTAGACTTCAAATGTTATTCAGAAATATGTATATGATCTTTATACCGAGGTATGCAAAGAGCACGAAGATAATGATATTGAGGCAGTATATTTTCCAAATTTCATGAAGGTTATAACAAGTTGTAATTACTCCATATTCAAACCACGAAACGACCAATGCGACATTTGTTTGTCATACAAATCGAAAAATATTTCACTGGATGAATTTGAAAATCACAAAAATGAAATAGAGAAAATGAGAATCGAGAAAGAAAACGATATTGAAAATGCTAAATCTGGGTGAGTCTATTATTTTGTATGGATATGAAGCTTATACCGAAATTACAAGTTCATAATTTCACAATTTATAATGTAATAAATCATGACTCAGATAATTATGTTTGGGATGAAACAGAAGGAAATCTGGTATCATCGACATTTGCAACAATTATCGTAAATTATTTAAGAAATGCTGTTGTTAAATTCCCTGCCATTCACCACATTATTCTCTATTCTGATGGTTGTTTATACCAAAACAGAAATGTGGTTCTCTCTAATGCTTTAGCATCTTTATGCGTAGAAAAAAACATCACAATAGAGCACAAATTCTTGGTAGTAGGTCACACTCAAATGGAATGTGATTCAACCCACTCTTTGATTGAAAGGATAATTAAAAATAAACACTTAAATTTACCATTCCAACTTGTTGAACAAAAAAAAGCTGCCCGAAGAAGCCCAAAAAATTTTACAATGCATCATATAAATCATAACTACTTTCTCAATTATGACTATTCCTAAGCGATATGGTTCTATTAGACCAGGTAACGATCTCATTAAAAATTTATAAATATAAAACTTTTTATTTGATTTTAGGTAATAAAGCCGAATATCCCACTGTCAATATGATCCGTACTTTGGCATACGATCCAACTGGAACCATTTACCATTTCAAAACAAATATAACTGAAGATTACGAAAAGCTTTCACAAAGAATTATACACAAATTCATACTTGTTGCATCTTCCCAATTACATGAACAGAGAATAAAAATTTAATTTAAAAAATGGCAACATCTACAGGATATCAATCAAGTCAGAGTGCTATATTCCGCTATGCCGAATCTTAAATACCCTCCACCTAAATTAGATGAAAATTATAGAAATTACATTGGTATAAACACTATAATATCCATATTCAGTGTTTGTTATTGGGACTTAGCTCCGATTATGAAGATTGGTAGTACCTAGCTAGCATTTGGAAGATTGTTTTTTCAAAAATCACCAAACCAAGTCTTTTTCGAGTTTTTTTGGTGATCAAAAACTTATTAATCACTTACACGGTTAAAAAATGATTCAAGAATAAATCGCGCTTATGCTTAAAAAGTGTTTGTTTTAAAATACAACAACAAATTGTTTAGCAATCGCAAATGGATCATCCAAGCGTTTAAAATGTAAGTATTTTAACCGTTATTTATGATAATAATTTGAGCATGAAGAAGATTGAAAGCTGCTGCTCACAAGCAGATAATGCAGGTGTTTGAAATGTGATAATTTGTTTGTGTTGTACGATCATATTTTGCGCAGATAGATGATCAAACACTGCTTGGTATGATGGTTTTTTATAAAGAATAACGGGACATTATTGCGTATTGTGAAGTAAATGTTAAAAAGTTTAATTTTTGTCTATTTATAAAAGTTACATCGAGGTGTTAACATCGTTAAATAAATTGTGAAAGATATTTGAAAAGTGAATAACTTAAATAATAAAAAGTGTAATTTAATTTAATGTAATTAAATTTAAATAAAAAAAGGCAATGTCAGCTAGACAAATAAAAAGATGGGCTAAAAAAGAAGCCGAAAATTTAATTTCGCCAAAAAATAAAAAATATAAATCTGAAAAATGCATACAAAATCAAATAGAAGAAAATATTCAGGAATATGAAGAATCAAGTCAAAATATTAATAATTTTGATAGTGACACTTTTGGCGATTCAAGTGAAAAAAGTGAAGAAAATGAGTTTAATTTGTGTGAAGAATTGGCTAAATGGGTTATTCAATTTCAAGTTAGCTTTGTTGCAATTAATGCACTTTTACTTTTATTACTTAAATGCAATATTAAAGTTCCAAAAGACGCTAGAACTCTTTTAAAAACGCCTAGTTCTGTTGTTGAGAGAATGGTTGGTGAAGGCACATACATTCACTATGGATTAAAAAATGGATTAACCTATTTCTTGGTGAGAAGTGATTGGAAATTATTTGATATTACTTTAGATTTTGGCATTGATGGCCTGCCGCCATTCAAAAACAGCACTAAACAAGCTTGGCCGATTTTAGCGAGTGTTGTAAAATCGAAATATGTTTTTCATATTGGTGTATATGAGGGAATGTCAAAACCTAATTGCGCAAATGATTTTTTACAAGAATTTATAACAGAACTTAATGTTCTCATGCAAGAAGGATTGGTTTTTGCTGATAAGTATTTTAATATTAAAGTACGATGTTTTGTTATGGATGCTACAGCAAAGTCCTTTGTTTTAGGAACTAAGGGGCATAGTGGCTACTTTTGTTGTTCTCGCTGTACACAAAAAAGACAAATCGTTAAACATCGTCTTATTTTCCCGACCGAAAGCGAGTGTACGATAAGAACCAACGACACCTTCAGAAATCGTTTTCAACCTGAACATCATTTAAAACAGTCTATTTCACCATTAGAAAAACTAAACATAGACATTATTTCACAGTGCTCCCTAGATTATATGCACGTTGTATGTTTAGGCGTAATGCGAACATTATTAAATGCTTGGGTAAAAATAAAAGGAGAACAGTATTCTTTTGTTTCGTGGAAATGTAATACAATTTCAAATGAGCTGAGTTTTAACGCAAATAATATAACAAAGGAGTTTCAGAGAAAGCCTCGAAGCTTAAAATATCTTGAAAGATGGAAGGCAATGGAACTAAGACAATTTTTGCTTTACACGGGTCCTTTTATATTAAAAAATGTTTTAAGCTCAGAAAGATATAACAACTTCTTGAAATTGTCCTTGGCTTTAAGAATTCTTTTAGATTGCAATGATTGCAAAATAAACAATAATTGTGCGGAAAAACTATTAAAATCATTCGTAAACGATATTCCATCATTCTACGAATCCTCTTTTCTAACATACAATTTCCACGCCTTGTTGCATGCTAAACTTCATGGCTCTTTAGAAGACATTAGCGCCTTAAGCATAAATAATTATTATATTAAAGTAAATTTAAAAGGTCAAATAAAATTAAATAACTACGAAAAAAACTTATATTATTTGTTTCAGATATTTGTCATCTTAAATACAAAAGCACAGGCAAGGACATGAATGCTGTTCTACAACAACATTTAGTACATGCCAAAGACAGAGTCACCAAAAGAAAACGTAAAAATTAGATTTTCCTATAATTTCCTATAAATTTGACAATTTAATATCATTTTTTAAATTAAAACTATTTTTTTTTAACTTTTAGTACAAATGAACTATGTACAAATAATTTATTTTAATTAAATATTTATGAATGTAAATACATCTTATATTTTTTAAACTTAAACACATTAAAGGTACAAATGAAAAATGTACAAAATTAATTTTTAAGTTTTTATTATATGTGAAAGCAATTTTTATGTTATGTAATTTTAATAATTAATTTCTATATATTATGTTTTTATTTTAAATAAACACTATTTAAATCTTTTATTCGAAACCAATCACAAATGATGTAAAAAAGACTCTCAAATGAATAAAAAACCGACTGATAAATAAATATAAAAAGACTCCCAAACAGATTGATAAGTGACTCTAAAAAGACTCGAAATATAACTGGTAAATTACTCGAAAATGACTTACAAATAGAGTAAAATAAGACTGATAAAAGACTAGAAAACGATTCGAAAAAGACTATAATACCATTAAAAAAAAGGATCGAAAATTACTCTAAACTAACAAAAAAAAAGGAATCATAAATGACTCATCAAGAAGAGTCGCGGTAAGGTACAATTTTCTCCCGACAAAAGTATTATTTGCGATCAGAAAATGAGCGCATATTCCAGCTTTTTAATCGAGCTGAAGTATCATAAATTACTCGAATTCGATTAAAATTTTCAAAAAATGCTAGCTGGTTATGTTAATGTAATTCAGTAGTTTTCGCTTATTGTCTACAAATACATTTGCACAATTTTTGCGAATTTCTTTTTAAGCCACTTTATGGATTATAGATGAATCCTGATATAATACACATTTTGGACTATATACAAATTATATACTTTCTTCAATAAAACCACTTTTTAAAAAAAAAAGTTTATTTAAAATATAGTAGTACATATAGTAGTATTTTATATATTGTTTGAAAAACTAGTTTACGCAGAAGATATTTTATTTCAAATGTATAAAAATGTTATCTAATTCAGCAATTTATAATTGAAATAACTTACCAAAAATACCATTTCCAACAGAGTCTATAATTTTATAATAGGAATAAAATGTACTATTTAACAATTTATATACTTAATAATTGGTTAACATTACCGATTGGCTCAATATTTTCCTTATTCACCACAAGTGAAGTAAAAGAGTATAAAAAAGGGTAAACAAATATATTTAGTGAAACTACAAAAGTATATTTTTGTTCTGTTCTAATGAATTTTCCGGATGTGATCACCAAATCTACCCAATAAACCAAACGATATCGAAACGATATCATCTAGATGATATAAAATATCATATATGATATCGTTTGCGTGTCATAAACTATAGTTTTTCCGGACTAAATTGTACCGTTCCTTATAATATCGTTTTAAAAACGATAGTAAAATCGTCATGCTACAGATTTTATTCTAAATGCTAAAATTATATATTTTTTATCTGAAATATGTATGTATGTGATAAATATTTCGTTAAAATAAGACAAAAACCATCAAAAAAATCAAAATCCCCATAAAATAATACCGTTATTACTGTCATATCGTTTTCTGGTTTATTGGGTTCCTGAAACTTATTTCTATTACATTTTTTACCGATATGAGTGTATATATGCGTTAATGTATTTTTCGGATGTGCGACTTACTTAAGAGATATAATTAAATATTTTAACGTGATTTCTATGTATTTGAGGTCTTTTTTTCTTGATGTTTGTCTCCATGACATTATTTACAAGAGTTGTATGGGTAGTATTGCGATTAACGGAAATGGAGCTAATATGGGTGCTATGGTCTAATATGCACCGATATTCACAAAACCCAGTAGTATAAATTTTAGATACAATATATTGATCTTAATACAATTTTAGTTCGATATCGATATATTGTGTTTATGTGTTTTTCGGAAGTGGTCCTTATATGGGAGCTATGACCAATTATCGGCCGATCTTCATAAAATTCAACACATCGATTTTCGTATATATGGCAAAGAAATTTATTAGTATTTAAGTAATTTTCGGAAATGGACCTTATTGGGAACTATGGTCAAATATAAACCGATATTCACACAATCTAGTAGTAGTATAGTCTGCCACTATTAATACACGCGCCATCTATCGGGAATCTTCTACAATGCTCTCAACGGACATACTAGTACATTCGAATTCTAGAGCTTTTGGTGTTAATGTTAGCAGCTTAAACATGCAGTGTTGCCATACTTACAAACAATGCTAAAAACCGCATGCTATCAACATTGTTGATAAGTAGCAGCTTCTACTGATGGACGTGTTTATAAACATGATAAATGCTGCATGCAGTCGTTGCAGACAGTTAAATTCTTCCTCACGGACCCATACGAATAAATATTTATTTAATCTACTAAGGAAACAAGTTTAATTGAATTTATGAATCTAATAAAATGAAGTAAATAGGAAATTAAATATTATTTCAATGATTTATTTGTTATTTACACAGAGGTATTTTACTTTGAAATTCGGTTCTTTGACTTTGGAATTGAAGAACCGTAGAATGAAAAAAATACGAATAAAAAAAATTTAACATATCCTCATGTTAAAAATTATTGCAACATAAAAATGGTTCTATCGTCGAAAATGATTTGACCGAGGCCAATTCGATGGCAATGTATATTAGACAAAGTTTCAAACTTATCTTCTAATTTGCGCAAATAATAAACAAATGGTTCAACTAAGTTGCATTTAGTGAACTGCTTTTCAAATGTGAATAGAAGCTCAGGTGAAATAGGTTCACCGTTAAAATGGGGTATGGGAAGTATGCATTTATACATATTAAAACTTTTTAGATAAAAATACCCAGAAACGTACACAAAGGCACTTTTATTCATTGCCTAACCCTTCTACTCAAGTTCAAGTAGCAGATATTAGTAGAATTTCCTTAAAGGAAACGGAATGTCTAGATAAAAGTACCCAGAAACGTACACAAAGGCACTTTTCCTTTAAGGAACCGTTTCCCTTAAGGAAACTCTACTAATATCTGCTACTTGAACTTCCCATAAATTGTTGTTGTCTGTAGTAAACGCTTCATCCACTATAGAAAAATCGATTATCGAATCGTTTGGCGAAACATTTTCGCAATTTCCGTTGACAACGTTTATATAGTGGAGTCCCCAGCATTTTTGGGAAGAGCTGGAAAAATTGCGGGTCGCAATTGAAACCGAGTTTCCAGATCCTTTGCGAATTTGACCAAAGAAATGTTCGAGAAGATCCTGTGAGGTTTTAGACATTGAAAACCTTCTTCATTAAGATATTTCCAACGAGATTTTAAGGCCGAAATATTTAATTCCACCCATTGTGAAAAATAAACAAACGTGTTATATGTGATCCCATTTCGTCGATTATTTTAATCGATTGTAATAATTTTGAGACCTTCCTTAAAAAATGTAACTGTTCATCAGAACAGTTAAAAATTGCTCTATCGACCCTAATACTGAATAGTCAATAAATCGTTAAAACATTTTAAAAATTCTGCTGTATTTAAAAAAGTTGAAGCTATCGAAGGATCTATAATCCCTGAATTATAAAGAACGCGCGTTCCGGTTGAAACGATTTTACTCTTAACTTGAGTATCTAAGTTAACGCGCATGCGTTGAAAATTATTTGGATTGATGTTTTCCTTACTTAGCTTAGGAGCACATCATATTTTGTTTGACGAGTCTACTTTATAAAAATGGGAAACATCATTCCACGATACACATTTATACTGTCTGTCACTTTAGAAAAATTTGGAACATTTTATCCTTGGTCGCAAACGAATTGGCATGGATTTAAGCCTATTGCTTGTAACTTAGAAATTGCCTCAGAAATATACATTTTCAAAAGTAAACCCTGACACCTACCATAAACAAAGAAATATGATACTGCTTACGACCAATTCTTACCTCCTATTCCACATGCCATTATGACCACTACACTAGTAGCTGAATTATTTAACCGATTGCCGTCACCAAAATCCTGAAGGCCAAGTCATATCCTTGTGTATATCATAATCCAGGTAAGTTTTCAATAACATTTCATCGCAGGAAACGCTAACGAACTTTTTTTTTTTTGTGAAGTTCCAACTAAATTTCCTGGAGTCTTTAGCCAATCTTCCTCGAACCTTTGCAAAGTCATTTTTTGCGGACAGTCGATAAACAACTTGCGACAAAAACAACTCACCTAGAGAAATTAATTTCGTTGCCTGATCGTGTTGACGTGTCTTCCCACATAAATATCACTTTAGTGACGTGATTTACAAAATTAGGGCCAACATTTTTGACTTTGTTTGCAAAATCAAAAACTTTGTTGACTTTTTTTCAAAATGAGACCCATTTTTTTTTGTCAAAAGAAAGCTTTGGTCTATTCCTTTAAGAGCATTTTGTTGTCTTAGGGCCGTTTTCTCATTAGATGATTATCTTTTTTCCCAACGAAAAACTGCAGATTAAAGACATTTGGTTTTCTCTATGTCTCATTTGCTTCTATTCTGTCGCAAAGCTAACCCGACCTCATCTGCCAATTATTTATTTATCGTACAGATAAATAAATAACAGCTGACTGCTGTTCATAGTTTTTATGTGTTTGTGTTTTTGTAAACGAAATTAAATAGATTTTATAAAAAAAGTTTAATAACATTAATTTGATGGAGGATGAACTCAAAGAACATGAGTTCCAAGTGAATGCTGAAAGAGTTTATCATGCCAGGCCTAACTACCTGCCAGACATGAAGGATAATGCAATTTTCAAAAGATTTCGGTTGTCGGTGGCCACATTAAACAGCTGATTTATGTAAACATGTTGTCACTTGAAGGCAGGGTTCCCAACTTTCACATCCATTTTGAGAGGTATTGCCAACAGAAAATAATGTTTTTTGTCGGTATGTTGAGAAAACCAAAATTGTTAACGGACACTTTATCGGCCTAATAAATTTATGTTGACATTTAGTAACAGGGAGTTTGTCGATACATTGAGAAAACAGCCCTTAGTGGGATTCGAGTGGGTTTCCAACAAATAGCAAAATTGATGTTTTGGCCAATGAAAATCAATTCTATCCGACTACGTGTATAATTTTTAGAATATTTGTTTCTGAATTATTTGAGCGGCATATTATACATATATTCACTTATCAAAATATTCTCCATCGATTCCGAAGTTATCACAAAGGATTACTTTAGAATTTGGCTTTCATATAAAAAATTTGCCTAGCACAAACCAAAATGCTCTATAGTATATATAGTGCATTTTTTTGATATACTTACATACTTGTAGCCACAGGAATAAATATTATTATTTTGTTCCATTTGAATGTGTGTTATATTCATTAATTTTTGTTTGTATATTCGGCATAGCCAAATGTAACATTCTAAGTTGTCTTTTTGTGTAAAATATGTGTTTTTTAATATACAATTTTTTAGCAATTTGTTTGCCTTTTTTTCTGAGTATTTAGCTTTTTGTGTCCACCTTGAATTGGCAACACTCTAGATATCCCACTCGCATCCCACTAAACGACCAAAACCTCTTAAAGGAAATGTGTGTGAAGATAAATATGCCGTGTTAAATATGTTTCGACATAACAGCATATTTGACTCCAAAGTTAAATATGTTATGACGTAACGACATATATTGTTTTGTTTCGCTACTCAACTTTTTGGCAACATCTTTCGTTGCTATTTGCTGTGTATTTCCAACGTCACACAAATCGGTCGACTGGTGTAGTAGCATATTATTACAAAAATTCAGTGGAAGCTGGTTTTTGAAATCACCTTTTAATATTGTTCTATTTTGTCCTCTGATCTGTTGAGTTTTTACATGGGTTGGATGTATTATTTGCAGAGTGTTAGAAAAAACTTTTACATGAATAGGCGATTCATTCAATTCTAAAGGAAATTTGTATTTTCTACATAATTTTTTGTAGAGGCAATTCGCAAAGTTGATCGGGCAAACATTATTAATCAATTTATAAGCCTGTCGCACCATGCCTTCAATGCATTTTGTAAATTGTTTCTTATTAACGATAGTTTGGTTTTTAAAATAGTACTCCTCGAAATGAAGCATTTGTTGGCTTGTCAGCATAAATTCGCCTTCATTAAAAATATATTGATTTGTGCTATTTTCTATTTCTTTGCCACTCTCTAAAATCGAAACATTTCTATTAGGTATTGAGCTGGACTATATTTTTTTGTCGATATGCGATATTCATTTTCATGAATATTTTCATTCGTAGTGTGTACAATACTTAATAATTCGGCTTGAGGGGAAGCAATTTCTTGATTTGATACATAATGTAGCTAATTTTTTTCTTTTTGAATGCCGCTACAATATGTTGGTGAGCTTTAGACATTATTTACTATTTCTAAATAATCAAGATCGGAGTCATCAATATTAGTATCTGATTCAAAAAATATTTTATTTGGTGGGAGTTGTGGATCGTCAATATTTTGTAATTTATTTGTTGTGCTTTCTTATTCTATTTGAGTGGATGAAATAATATTATTTTGTGAACTGTGAGCATTATTTATTTCAAAATAGTCCTGGGCAAAATTTATATCATCAACGGTACTAATTAAATTTTTACTGCTGGGATTAAACTCATCAGATTCAAGTAACAATCGGTTTGGTGGGAGATGTGTTTCGGCAGTGGTTACATTATTGCTGGGTTAATCAATGTTTTGAAATTCTATTTGTGTGGATGAAATTATATTATTTTGTGAACTGTGGGCATTATTTGTTATATCAAAATAGTTTTGGGAAAAATTTATATCATCAACGGTACTAATTAAGTTTTCACAGCTGGGCTTAAACACTTTATCTGATCCAAGTAACTTTTGGATTGACGAGATATGTGTTTCGGCAGTGGACATAATATTGCTAGGTTTTAATATTTGCACAGAAATTACTTCAACTTTTTCGTAGGGTTTAATTAAAAATAGTCAGACGAAATTTTGGAAATAGAGCGATGGTGGTGATAAATGCTGGGTCATTTACCTTTCAAATGACGTATGTCCCATACTGACATTGAAAAATTTTAATTTTCCAAAAAAAATTAAAAATATAAAAAATGTTGGAAATACAGCTATGATGGTGACTAATTCTGGGTCATTTACCTTTAAAATGAGGTATGTCCCATCCTGTCATCTATCTTAGTTTGTCCACAATTGTCGCAAATTTTTCCAAAGATCAACATTGAAAAATTTAAATTTTCAAAAAAAAAAAAAAAAATTAAAAACAGTCAGACGAAATTTTGGAAATAGAGCAATGGTGGAGACTAATTCTGGGTCATTTACCTTTAAAATGGGGTATGTTCTATCCTGTCATCTGTCTTAGTTGGGCAACAATATATTTTTAAAAAAAATGTACTTCTTAAAAACGAGTATATTTATGTAAATATGTCACAAAAAAATCATATTTGTGAATATGTCCCAAATACTAAAAACAAATTTATAAATATGTAATGACGTAAGGCGTTACGCCGAAACATATTTAACTCGGCATATTTATCTTCACTCACTTAAGAATTATTTTAAAATGAAAGATTTTAATAAAAACAAGTAAGAGAGCTATATTCGGCTGTGCCGAATCTTATATACCCTTCACCAAATTATACTTTCAAATAAAAATTTTAAATATTTTTAGGTAAACAAAATTAAAATTTTTTTCAAAATTAAAAATTTTTTTTTTTCTAAATTGCTTTTCAATATTTAAAAAAAAAAAATTTTTTTTTCCAAAATTGTTTTCAATTTTTTTTTTTTCGAAATTGTTTTATTTTTTTCCAATTTTTTTTTTTAATTTTTTTCAATTTTTTTTAATTTTTTAAATTTATTAGTGAAAAAAAGTTAATGAAAAAAAAGTTTTTTTGGTAAAAAAAAATTCGGGTTAAAAAATATTTTTCCCGATTTTGACCCATTGTAGGTCCAAATTACTATAGCCTTATATACATCGCTGCAATGGACTTTGAAATATCTATCATTAGATATCCATATTGTCTATATTAATGACTTAGTAATCCAGATATTGACCAAAAATCGAGGTTGTCCCGGTTTTTTCCTCATATCTCAGCCATTTGTGTTCCGATTTTCTCGGAAGAATTTCCGACATATTGATGTATAAATTAAGTTTGTAAGTTATTTGGGGGTTACGAAAAGTTGATTTCAACATACAGACGGACATGGCTATATCGACTTCGCTATCTATAACGATCCAGAATATATATACTTTGTAGGGTCGCAAATGAAAAATGTAGAAGTTACAAACGGAATGACAAAGTTATATAAGCTTTATCTGAAATATTTTTGGCGTATTTGGACAAATGCTTCTTTGTCACTCATATCGACCGCATGGGAAATGGAGGCATGGGGCAAGGCTATCTGCACTAGCAATATAACTATTGACATTTTTTGCAAATATGCAAATTGGCGTAGCATAGTCGAATAGAGCATTAACAAATATGAAAAACCACGGTATTATTTGTATTTGTATTTATTAAGTGCCTTTCTAATACAACAAGATGCAATATCTTATAAATTATTATTATTTTTTCGCGGTTGTTAAAAAAGTTCACGCACCAAACTCAATAAAGTTTTTCATTAAATATTTTCAATTATTTTGAAATACTATATTTTCATTACTTATACAACATTGGCCATCACGTGGTGGTATGCCCAAAATTTCGCCAAAATTAGTTATATACCTAATCTGCACATATAAGGGAGATTGTGAAATTTAAAAAAAAAATTTAAATTTCTCTTTGAAAATTTTCGAGTTCTTTGAGGAATTTGCAAATATGACTATATGGAAAATAGAGTCAAGGGACAAGGCTATTAACACATATAAGAGATCATGCTGAATTGTATTTGTGAAATTGCAACAATTGAGTGACAAAGAGGCATTTGTCCAAATACGCCAAAAATCTTTCAGAGAAAGGTTTCAATGTAATTGAATTCAGAAATTTTGCACAATTTTACATTCTTTTTATTAAAATCTTTCATTTTAAAATAATTCTTGCTTTTTTTTAATATTTTTAAAAATAAAACAAAAAAGGGCCATTTTGAAAAAAAAAAATTTGATTTTGAAAAAAAAAAATTTTTAATTTTTTTAAATTTTTTTTTTCCGAATGATTGAAGAAATAGCTATCTTAACTATTTGGGACACATTTCGCTAAGAACAATAGGTAATAAGTTACATGGATGAGAAAAAACACCTGCTTGGCCAAAATGTCAAATTTTGACCCCCTCTAACTCAGAAAGTTCTCGACCAATCTTGTTGAAAAATTGTTTTTGAATTACTATCCAATAGAACTAACCTTAGTTGGTTCACTTGACATGAAATCCTCCATATATGTGGAGTTTTGACAAAACAACTTAAGTATAATTTTAAAACTTTTCAGGAGTGTGCAGAAACCGTTGAGTTGATCAATAATTATTTCATTATTTTACCTTAAAGAATTTCGAGAGCTTTGTATAATTCTTTGAGACAAATAAAAAAGCTGTAATTCGTTTATATGAATTACAGCTTTTTTGTTTTGTCTGGCCGTCAATCTCTAATTGGAAATACTGTAGTGTTGCAATTTGGGCTCTAATATCTTCTTTTTTAATGATTTCATAAATTTCCTTTTTAAATTCAAATTTAATTGATCTGCAGTATTTTGTAGAAGATGGTGTTTGATTTTTCCAAATATCCTTTGTATGGATCCTGCTGGTCGAAGGCACCGAGTCTTCAAAATTGGCACCGAGTCTTCCAAATTGAAGAACCATCACATCCCCAAAAGAGAGTTAACTTGTAGTTTCCATATTTCTTCAAATAATTTCCTTTAAGTGACAGTAGCAAGCGCTAAGCTGTATGATTAAGTGGATCTTGAAGTAGTACCTCTTCCGAAATAGATTTGATTGTAATAGTGTCCACTGGTGGCAAACAATCCTTCTTAGCAGCAGTTATATGATGATATGATGGATAAAGATTTGAGCCTTTTTCAATCGCACGCAATCTGCGTTGATTATATTGCTGTTTTGTTTACTTCAGATCCAAACTGTTTTCGAATACTTTTAAGAATCCGTTTTGTTCTCACTGGACTAACGTTAAAAACTTTTTGAATGATGTCGACTTTTGTGAGTTGTTTTAGTGATCGAAATTGATATAGCAAAGTTTCTTGTATGTTTTCACGTCCGATTTCTTCATTAATATCCTTAAGTTTCCACCTTTTAGATCTATCGCTACAGTTGTTGACTGGTTTTGGTGGTCTGCCAAGATTGTTTTGTTTTGTACTTTCTGAAGATATCTGGACAGTAAGTTCACCCTTTAACAAGTTGTCAAGCATGGTATAAAATCTTTGTTTGCTCCATCCAATTTTTTTTGTAGCGCTTTGTTAAGTTTTTGACGAAATCCGTAATTTCATTTTCCAAGTCCAATTTTATTTCGGTGCTGCATGGATATAAGTTTGCTTTTTTTGAACGTAACTAAGAACATCTTCCCGCATTTGGTTTTTAAAATACTCTTCGGATGATTATTTATAGCTAAATTGTTTATGAATAAGGCCTTAAAGATACCTATCACAACTTATATTGCTTGGTGTATTTAAATTTGGGAGTAAAAAGTGAAGAAAGTGTTCAACTAACAGATCAACATGTATATATGGGCTTAAAGAGGATACTTTGGCCTTTCTCCTGGTAGTAAAATTTGTTTAACCGCTTTTGAACCTAATCACTTTTATTCCACTGAAATTCAAATCTGACTAAAATATAGTACCGGTGAAAAGAATGTAATAACACAGCAGGTGCAAACGGTACAGTGACAAATCATACCAGTTCGTAAAGACTATTATGCTACCAACATAACAAAAAAAAATCATAAAATTTTCGGCAATAGTTTGCGAGTAATGAAAATTTACTTCTGATAAAAATTACAAAAATTACATTTTTTATAAAATGATATAAAATATTTGACTTTAACAGCATGCCACGCATACAATTGACAATATTTTTATTTAATTTTTGGCTACCTTTGTTTCAATGTGTTTCCTATTGAATGGCATTAAAATTTTTGAAATCGGAGTTAACAAAAAGTTGGACTTTTGGCCGATGTTACTTGTTAATGGGGCTGCGCACAAATCAGAAGTAATTGAAAATTTAAATTTTTTCTTATTTTTTAGATGTGTTAGTGGGCTTGTGCGCGAATATTTTAAAATTTTTTACAATTTGAACAATTGTTTATATTCTTCAATTTATATTTTTGATTAGAAATAAATATCAAAGAATTGTTTATGGTAAAAGTGAATGTGTCGCGAAGAATGCTACCGAAAAATTTTTAATTGAAATTTTGAAAGAAGAAAATGCATCAATTGACGTTTAAGGTTATTGTGATTTGTTCGTCGTGTGTGGCGAAATGGTATGCTAACAAATTACGTGCACAAATCACTCTTAGGCCAGTTAAAGAATTTTTTTTTAAATTTAAAATTGCTTTAAGAACACGTTTTGTGTACTTTTGAATTGTGCCTCCGTCACCCACTCCAAAAATGGTAGCTACTTTGCATGTTGAATCCTTACAAATAAAGTACGATTTGTAACTGCATATTAATTGGAAGCTGTGCTGTTTTTGAAATTATGTTACACACATCATCGTCTTTAATCAAGTTCAGTATATGCACAAATTCCTCCGGTCGAACCCTAATCATTTGATTAAACCAGCTTACGTCAAACATTTTTAACACGTTTTGGAACTCCAAGGTGGATGCTCTGCATTTAGTGAACAAACTAGCGACGTTTGTTAAGAAAATTTCATTTATTTATTTTATATATAAACTTGTAATTTTTTTATTTTTTATTTACTTGAATCACCCATTATAATGTCCATTATGTATTTTTCGCACAAACCGGCTATTATTTCAGTTGTTTTACTTGTTTTTGACATTTTTATTAAAAATATTTGCAATTGTTTTTTTCTTTTATCAGCTGACTCAAATTTCAACTAGTACACTAACTTATGAGGGTTGCTCACAGCAGTCATATTTTTTCGTGTTATTATATTATAACATACGACTTTGTATCTACCATGTGAATACCCTAATAAGTAGCTTTCATTGTTAAATCATACATTTTATTGTTTACAAACCATATACAATCATTATTAATTATCATTAAAATTACACTCAACTGGAATAAATATTTGATCGTAAATAAACATTTTGATCATCTGGATATATGTATATTTTATCAGTGATGCCAAGTCATCTATTATTCCGTGATGTATTCTTTAACAATAATCAGTATTATCGACATACACTTAAAGAAATTACTGTGGCAGATCAATATGTCTCAACTAAAGCTGTAATTTATCATGTGATGATGAGAGATTGGTGGTTTGTTGGCTTTGTCATGGCATGTGTCATTTTAAGTGTAGAGGATTGTCCGGTTTGGTTGTTGAGGCTGTCTGTAAAACTAAAAGTTTATATTGGTGTTGCAATGCATGCCAAAAAATTGGTGTCGAATATTATCGTTTTTTTTCAAAGCACAAAAACACATTTTTAAATATTCAAAATACATTATCTGCACTCTTCGATGAGATCAGCTTACGAAAATCTATATGGAGAATTTAAACAGTTAAATTTTCTTAATTCTCCAACGCAATCTTCTCCAAAACTCTGTGGAGAAGAACCAAAAATAAAGCAAACGCTTCTCAAAGTCCTGGTACATCACATACGCAAACTACCGCAAAATTTGTTGCTGGTACTTCAAATGTTGCATTAAATCAAATTTCACATAATGGCTTAAAAATTATTCCGTATAATAAATCAATTTTTATAGCCCATTTTGCTCTGATACTACTGCTGAAGAATTAAACTTTTATAGAAAATCGAAATTAAATTTTGAATCTGACTTCACCATACGATCATTACGGGAAGTATTATAAAAGCAACATAATATCAAAATTCATATTATTGCGTAGTCCAGAGCCTTCCGAAGTAGATCTATTTCTTATGTAAATTTCAATATTTCGGAAAATAATTTGTATTAGCAAAAATGCAGACATAGGTAAGTAAAAAAAAAAATTTAGTTTTCATATGCGAATAACTCGTTTTTGGAAGTTTGTAATTCTAAAAACGTACATCATACGTTGATGTTAAAAAATATTAAGTTTTCCATCCCTGCATTAGTAATCTTCATGTACAAAAGCAAGAAACATGCGACAACACAACTTTCTTCAATGAACGCTCAAACGAGACTGAATGAGTTTTTAATAAGTTTGAGTATGTTGTTGTAAATTTAATAATGGCCGAAAAGCACGCGTGCATAGGAAATGCATAGCTCTGTTTTAAACATAACTCTAAAGCAGCGAAAGGCAGACTCACACCACTACAGTTTTTAGATATTGTAGTTGTATGAGTTGAGTAAAAAGTTGAGAAAAATACAAAAACAATAACTGAAATAAACAAGCATAAAAAGCGAAAAGCGTAAAACAACCTGCTTCTATCAATGCTCATGCGAGACTGACTGGTTTTGATTGTTTTTATACAATGTATGTGCTTGCGTACATGTGAAAACAAAAACAAGAGAGCTCATATGAGAGCTCAATGCCTTTCGCTGCTCTAAAGCAAGGGTGCTCAAGCGCTGTACTCTTGGTACTCATTTGTTTTTGTAAATGCTCTTAGCTATAGGCTGTGTGTTTCAATACTTAATAAAGCACTCAGCACTAGCATTATGAAATACACAAACTTTGTCGTGTTAGTTTTTTTTTTTATCGTTCTTCAATGTATTCACGCAAGCACAAAGCAACAACACTTTCGTATGCTTTGCTGGTACACATCGACGATAGCGATCATCAATGCAGATTTTGTTTATCATATGATATCGTTTAACAAAGTGTGTTTTGAAAAGCACTTGGAAAAAAAATTGTGTTAGTTTTAAATTTCAAACTTTATTATTCACAGAAAAATCTACTCTCACATAATTGGATTTGCAAAATAAATAGGAAAATTATTTTTTTTTTTTACATATAATTTTAAAGCTGAAGCACCATGTTTAATGTGCTTTCAAATAATTCAAACTAACGCTAATTTTAATGTTGAAAGGCATTTTAAAACATTTCAAGCAGATTACGTTGCCAATAGTATAGCAGGTGGATCAAGAGAACAATTAGTTGCGGACTTTAAAAAGTCTTTTTTGGTTCAGGATACGCTCCGAATCTTGGAGTACATTAAAAGTTATGGTGAGGAAATAAATATGCAACGTCTTCATTTTCAGTCAAATGACACTTTTACTGACCCTCTAAACGCATCCTTGTTGTAAGCTTAAGAATTGCTCAGAACTTTAAACCGTTATCTGATGGCATTTTTATTAAAAAAGTTTGCAAGGAAATGCTGTCTTGTTTTGGAGAAAGTGGAAATTTATTGGCAGACTCAATTGAAACAGTTCCTTTGTCACCTAACACAGTGACCCGAAGAATCGAAGAAATTAGCAAATACGTGGGCTCGCTCTTAAAAAAAGAAATTCGAGTTATGTACATACTTCTCTCTTGCATTGGATGAATCATGCGATATTTCTGACATAAGTCAACTAATATTAGCCGTCAGAATGGTTGACAATAATTTTAATGTAAATGAGGAAATTTTTGCACTGATCCATCGAAATACGAGAGGTATTGACATTTTTGATGCGGTAAATGAAAGGTTGGAAATAATAAACCGAATCAGCTAGATTAACAGCCATATGTACTGATGGTGCTCCTGCAATGCTTGGCAAAGAGGACGGCTTTATTGGGCAGTTGATTAAAAATGGTATAATGGTTCCACTGTGTGATTCAACAGGAGTCATTGTGTGCAAAATGGACGAATTGTGTCAACACAATGAATGTTGTGGTAAAAATAGTGAACAAAATTAGAGGTGGACACAATTCGTTAACTCATCGTAAGTTTAAGAAATTCCTTAAGAAATGCGAAAATCAGTACGGAGATCTACTTATGTTTACTGAGGTGAGATGGCTAAGTAGAAGAAAATGACTTGAACGTTTTTTTGAAGTACGAAAGGAAGTTGTTGAGTTTATAGAATTGGAATTAAAAAAAATTTTGAGCTTTTAGAAGAAATTAAATCTCAAGCGTTTAACATAGATTTAGCATTTTTAACAAACTTAATAACTCACCTAAATTACCTTAATATATCCCTTCAAGGCAAAAACAAATCTGTTTTTGACTTGGTTGACTTAATCGAAGGGTTGCTTAAAAAGATAGATATTTTTAAATATGATTTAAATCTCGATAAAATGTTCCACTTTCCATGCTTAAAAAGTATCTTAAATGATGAGTACAACATTTTAAATTTTAATTTTTTTAAATATTTAAGTCAATTTATTTAAAGATTTTGACAGCATTAACAAATGATAGCCATTTTTTTACTCCAATGACATGTAGCATATCCAATCAAAAACCGAGCTACAAATGTAGCTATGTGATCTGCAATGCGAATCTGAACTTCAAATGTCTAATATAAGTGGCATTGATTTTTTGAAATCTTTAAAACCAAATAAATACTCTTTACTTCATAAGGAAATTTTAAGTTTGTATTCCCTGTTTGGTAGTACGAATATATGTGAAAGTGCATTTTCAAAATTAAAATTAATAAAAAACAAGCATAGAAGTAGAATGAGGAACGAAAATTTGGAGGCCTTATTAAAATTATCTACAACTGACATTGACATATATAGGACAGACTTAAAGGACATTTCGATTGATAAATACGGGTTTGAAATAATATTTACAAGCACTAACCTTTTTTTTTCATTTCATATAATTTTTACAAAAAATGCAAATCTAAACTTTTTTGCAGTGTACGTATTTAAAATAAATATATGAAATATTTTTTCTTTGTATGTGTTGGTTTTTACAACAAAAATATTGAATAAAAATAAGTTTTTCTTTAAATGTATTGATATTTGCTCTTCCATAAGGAACTTGTGGGCACCCCTGCTCTAAAGCGTTTTACATCTTTGTCAACTCTAAATAAAAAAAACTCAACAATTGTTAATCTTCTGATCACGTTAATGTAAGTAATATGTTTGCAGATTTCTATGCTACACTCACCGTGCTATGTCGTTCCCGAATATTGACAGCTGATTTACTGGAAATTTTAAATAAATTAATTATGGTCCTGATGGTGTTCCATGTTTCAGAACTTTTTTACTGATTACATGTACAATCAATCATCGTCTGTCATCATGTCAACATGAATTCCGAAAAGGTTGTTCTACTAAAACGAATGTACTTCATCTCACAAAACATGTAAATCAAGGCTTTGTCAAAAGAAAACAAACTAATGCCGTATATACCGATTCACAGTGGGGCAGAATCAAGATTTTTTGGAAATAATTCTGGAATTTATAAACGGCTGGATAAAATTTCACGTGGGCATAGCCAAGGAGTATGCTCCAGGGGATATGTGGTAGGGTACCTTCGACAAGTACAATTTTTTTTACAATTTTACCAATAGTGTCCACATTTTCTTGGCTACTCCCACGTCAAATTTTATTCCGACGTTTAAAAATGCCAGATTTATTTCCAAAAAATCTTGATTCTGCCTCACTGTGAGACTTTTTTTTGATAAAGTAAATCACAATCTTCTTTTTATTAAGCTGGACCTTCTGAGCTTAACAACTCGTAGTCTAAACTGGATAAAATCTTATATTTTCTTACTTGTTTTTTATTGCGTGTATAGTAATTTATTTGTTAAATTTAACGAACATAAATATTTCTAAACATTGTGCAGAAAGATGGCGAATTTATACAAGGTGGTGGCAGTTCTACAAAAACAACAATTGGTCTTAACAAATGTCAAAAAACAAAATTTAAAAATTAAACAAATATGTATTAAAACTTAATAAAGTGTAGATAATTGAATAGTGAGGGCTTTACTTATTTATGTTAAAAATAAATATTTTGTTAATAAGCTTAGAATACGTAGATATTTAAATATAAACAAAAGCTTTGACAACTGTTAGAACCAAAAAGCGAAAAAAATAGTTATCAGCTGATTGACTGACTCCACCTTGTATAAATTCGCCTTGGCTAGTGCTGAGTGCTTCATTGAGTATAGAAACACACAGCCGATAGCTAAGAGCATTTACAAAAACAAATGAGCACCATGAGTATAGGGCTTGGGCATCATTGGTTTATAGTATAAACGCAGCATAATGGGTATAAACTTTATACCCATTATGCTGCGTTTAAGTATTGTGGCCATGTCGATTTTCAAAGACACCAGCTTATTTCTCAGTTTACCTTTTAACCAGCTTCTTTCGTTTTCGTATGCTTCATTAACCAATTCAATTATATTTCAGGACATAACTGCTGATTCGTAATGACCTTGAAAGCATCTGAATAAAAACGGCAAATGGTAATTTTTCTATTGTGACTAACTTAACACACGCTGTTTTCCATTTTTACCGAAAATCTAACTTTTTTGATGGTGCACATTTATTCTCCTCTTTATTGAGTTCCATATTGTATTGTTGCTTTAAATCGCTAATATGGTCAGCTTTAAAAACACTTTTTCACAGCCGGCAAATATGTGTATTATCCACTTTTTCGAAAATTATAAATATATACTTTCATTTTAGCAATTCAAAGGGTTTTCTCCTACTTCCAATAACAGTAAGTATTTAAGTTTTAATTTTATGTAAATACTTATGTATTAGTATAATTGTATGTTAAGATTCATATTTAAGCATATGTTTGGTTTATGTTGTATATATTGTTTTGAATTCAATAACTCAATGTAGCTAAACATAAACTTGTGTTTTAAATCATTTGGTCAATTCACAAGGGGTCTTATCATGTCATATTTTCATAATGTCCTAATATTTCACAGTGGTTTTTATTGCTTTTCAAGCAAAAAAGGTCCTAAAATAATACTACTATCTATGCTATGTTTATTGTGTTATCTTATCGAACCAGCAGAGACCAACGCCGAATGCCTAAGAGTCGGTTAAGCCGAGTCGTGATATATTAGGACATTATGACAATATGACTGATAAGAGACCTTGTGAATAGACCAATTGTATAAATGATTTAGTATATTAAGACTCAACAATCACAAAAATCATTATCAGGGCCAGGGATGCCAGGTACTTTTAATCGCTGTCCCCAACCAAAATTAAAAATATCCCCAAAAATCGTCAAATATTGTTTTTCTTGAAATTTTCACAAAAACTAAACTACATATTAAGTAAATCAGCCAATAACTGTTCGAATTAATTTTTATAAAATTAAGAAGGTTCCTTAAAACCAAAATTCTTATGAATTTGTCAAAGTTTCTTTTGAAAATATTCATACCAATTGGTTGAACATTTTTTTCCACTGCATCTCGTAACACATTGTTTGAGAATAATCGATAGTAAATTCAATTCGAAGTTACAGAATTACACCTTGCACTGAACTTTACCATCATAATTTGTATTGATTAAAAAAAGAACATTGGTTGATTACTTTTGCTCCATCTTGTACATTCAATAGCATTGAGCATCTCTATTTTCTATACACACAACATGAAATAATGTTCACTTATTGGTAACTTATTGCTATTAAGTATCGATATTAAAACATCCTTAACCTAATTACTTTATCCCCATAAAATCCCCGAAATATTTTCAAATATCCCCAAAAAAATAAAAAACCTAGTCCCCCAAACGAAATTGTCTGTCCCCAAAAACCTTAAAAAATCCCCACCTTTGGGGACAAATCCCCAACACTGGCAAACCTGATCAGGGCAACCAAAAATATGGAATATCATATTTTTTTGTTGTGCGTCGTATAAACTTATGAGTTAGTTATTTATCCATTTCAGTCACTTTTAACCATATTTTTAGTGCATATTTTTGAATATATTGCTTTTTAATGAATATTTTAGGCATATTTTGCGTTTTATAGCTTATTTCTGAATATTTAACTCATTTTGCATTATTTTGTTTTCTTATTTTTTTATTGTAATTTTTATTTCTATATCTTACTATTTTGTTAAGGTCCAATAATAATTGGCCTATGCTAATTAAAGAAAAAATTATTTTAATTTTCGTTGACTTTAGGGAGCTTAGTTTCAATATATTTGAGTTAAGAATGCGTTTAGCAAACAAAGAAAGTCATCAAAAGTGCTGCGAATGGTTTGTAGTTTGTTGTATACTGCATAATATATTCAAATTTGAAGACGATGAAGCTTTCTTAGAAAGTAATTGTGTAGAAAACACAGTAGAAGAGGAATCACCAGGAGCACAAGAAATTGCTGCAAACATTGACGGAGAAATAAAAAGACAAGCCATTTTTTTCTTTGGAACAACTTCGTTTCTCTGGTGTCATCAATGATGCTAATATCAGCTTCGCAAGTTTCAACAATTAGACAGTTTTCATCATCGCCGGTATCATCTCGTCTTATTTTGATCGTCTAAATGATTCCTCCAATTCGAAAATTTCTCCAGTATCCAAAATATTGAACATTACTTCTCTTTGCGCTTTTTCTCCAAAGATTTTATTAAGCTGTTGGTAATGTGGATACATTTGCAGAATTTTGACTTTAATTAACAAAATACGTTTATATGTAAAATGTTGATTTACTTAACAAACGACATACACGCTTACCTTCCTCACTTGAAGTTCATGCATCGCTCTCCAAGACTCCTGCCCCAGTAGAACTACTCCAATCCTTGGCCTTTTGGTAAGATGCCTTTAGGTATCGTACCTTCCACCTTATTATGTCCCATGCTGCATCGATACCGCTTTTTTCAATAATTTTTTTATAAAATATTTGTGTTGTTGGTGTCTGAATAATAAAGCAATTGATTACAATAAATTACAGACTTCTCTTAAAAACTTACTTCTATGTTTTCAGCCTCCACCAAATAATCCAGAACAATTTTTATTTCCTCTGGGGTCCACTTATTGTTTGGTTTTTCCGGTTTTCATTTTTTATTTACTATTGTCGGCTCCATAGCTTGCATTTTGTTTGACGGTTTTAAATTATTGTTTACAAATGTCAGCTGTTCGAGTATCAGTGATGCAAACGCAACACATGTAGCAAAAAAAAGCTATACAGTTTTAGTGTTGCGCAAAAGCAATGATGTGTCAATTGCAATTCTGTAGCGGTATTCAGTGTCTTGTGCGTTTTAGGTTGCAATTGTTTGCTATTGCAATAATTATGCCATTGACAGTGAGCGGTATTTAAAGCAACATTGCAATGCTAGATGCAAATTAGGAAACAACTGATATACAGAATTATTGGTCGAGAAAATGTATAAAAAGGTATTTGATTATTTTGTGAAATTGTTTTAAAATGCCGCGAAATTATCCAGAACAATTTTTATTTCATCTAGCGTCCATTTTTTGTTGAGTTTTTCTCATTTTAATTTTTTATTTAGAGTAGTCGGCTCCATAGCTTCAATTTTGTGTGACGATATTAAGTTATTGTTTACAAATATCAGCAGCATAAAAAGCTATACAGTTTTAGTATTGCGCAAAAGCAATGATGTGATAATTGCAATTCTGTGTATTTTGTTGTTGGATTGCAAATAAAAGCTACAGTATTTTGCATTTACACTTTCGCAAGACCATAAGCAACAAACACTGAACTCCGCTTGTGTATTTTGAAATACAACACAGTGTTAGTGCAAAATAAAAAACACAAAACTAAAAAGAGCATTAACTTAATTTATTGTGATTTAAAAATGTTGTAGATATATAGTTAAAAACAACAAATATATCGTTAGCTAAAATGCAAAAAAGGCGTATGTAACAAAAATATAATATTACAGGAGAAGCAAAAAACTTTGTAAAATGAAAACTATAAACAAGTTTAACGAAGTTTTTTCTAATTTCACTTTAAACACACCGACAAATTTATTTTTTAACGAACATTTTTATTTTTTTTAATTATTTGAAGACTTATGTTAGATACGGCATTTTGTCTTCTGAAAAATAAGTAGAATTTGACGAAAAGTCTACTTATTTTTGTGCGAGATGTCCCAAAAGTAATCTTTTATATTCCTTAGGAGAGTTACTTATAGAATTATGTATTTACAATAATAAAAAGTATAAAAAATATAAAGAAAAAAATAAGTCGCAGCCACGAGTTTATCCCACAACCTTCCGGTTGCTAGTCAAGGGCTGTACCCACTACACCACTGCTCAATTATTTTATTTTGTGTCAAATAATGGTTTTCAATATATTGTCGATTATTTCTCAATTATATTTAGATTACGTTTGAAACGTAAAGCAAAGCGAATGATAAGTCGTAAGATAGTGGGCCATTGTTTCGAATGAAAGTGAGTGACTGACTTTCGTTCGCTTAAGTTTTCTTTCGACATCGTGGGCCAGGCTGTTAATATTTTTTGTTTGTATGTTTAAATTTTCATATACTTTTTCATATGACAAATATTTTGAAATAACAAAAACAAATATTTTCCTGAAGATGCTACACATTGATGTAGCGAAATATTGAAATAAAAATTGAAATATTTTTATAAAAAAGACCTTTATATATTTTACCTTCCATACGATTACATTTATTTTCGCGTTTCTGATTTATGACAATTTTATTGGAACTCTTAAACTCTTTACTATCTAAATTTGTTTGAAGCATATTTTCACAATCTGAATTCATTTTAGTAATTATATTGTAAAAACTTCACAGTTCATAATTGTTTATAATTTATTACTTATTTCTACTTTTATTTTAACTTTTTTCATTGTAAATGTTTCACATAGTTTTATTTTGTATAAAAGTAGTCCATATATTATAAAATCAAATTTCCGAATGAAAATTTAAACTAAATTTTAAAATATAATAAACGTTAAAAATTCAAAGAATAAGTGATGACAATTTTCTAAGAAAACCATTTCATTATAATTTGTTAGAAAAAATATGTATTTACGTCATTTTGCATTTATCAAATATACACACTTGTAGTTACGTCCCTTTGTTTTGTTAATAAAAGCGTAATTTTTGATCGGAGGAGTGTATAATTTTGCCAAGATATGTGTTTAATGTCATTCATAATAATCAATCAAAAGGTTGATTTTGATTTTTTTGTCAGTTACGCCTTTTTGCATTTTAGCTAACGATATAAAATAATAGAGGTTATGTCACATGCAATAACATATGTACATAGGTGTGAACGTGGAAATTATGAATCGTATGTATAACGTGAATTTTGACATACACATGGAATTCCATATGTATCGAATACATGTCCCAATGCATATGAAATACATGCCGTGTGACCCCCCTTTTACAACGTTGTCAGAAAGATTTTCAGTAAAAGTTTAACAACCATATGTTTCAACACAACATAATTGTATTTTTCAGAAATATTTGTCAGACTTTGATTTTTATTTTTTTTCATCGACTGAATATTAAGTGCCAAAACAAAAGGACCTAGGGGTATGAAATTTAGTATTATTATTTTTAGTTGCTCAAAAATGTTTGGAAAAATCCGTACATGCACAAATATATGTGGAAATAAGTTGATCCGCTTCAGCAAACATCAGCTGTTAATAATATGCTATCGCCGAAACAAGTGGAACTAAAAATACGAAATTTGGTCTGAATATTTTTATCTAATAATAAAAATATATTAAAAAAAATAATTTTTGTCATGTTGTAGAAAAAACGTATGCTTTTATGGTGAATATGTATGAATAGACACAGCAGAATAAATCAGTGAAATCAGATTTGCAATATTTTCAACCGTTTATGCCCTACAGAAAAATTTTATTTTTATTTACGCAAAAACCTTCAAAAAATGACAATAACCCCAAATCAAATTTTTGAAATTAACTCTAATATAAATGGGGCATTTCATGTCAAGTGAACCGACAAAATGGGTCCTTTTTTCTTTTGAGAAAAAAAAATCCATTTTGAAAAAAAGTCAAAAAAGTTTTTGATTTTGGAAAAAAAAAAAATTTTTAATTTTTTTTAATTTTTTTTTTCCGAAAGATTGAAGGAATAGCTATCTAAACTACTTGGGACACATTTTGCTAAGAACAATAGGTAATAAGTTACAAGGATGAGAAAAAACACCTGCTTGGCCAAAATGACAAATTTTAATCCCCTCTAGCTCAGAAAGTTCTCGACGGATCTTGTTGAAAAATTGTGTCTTAATTACTATCCAATACAAATAACTATGGTGCAAATTTCATCCCAATCGGAAGACATCGATTTCAAAAGTTCGTTCACTTGACATGAAATGCCCCATATACATATAAAAAACACAAATTTTTTAAATAAATTGTTACGTTTTCACCTTTTAAAAACGGGGTTAAATAAACTGGATACTTTTGATTGCAAATAAAAGCAGTTTTAGTAGTTTAAAATTGTAACAACTCTTTATTTAAAATCTACAACAACAAAAGTTCAAATAGTCACTCAGTGTCTTTATACACGTTTATCAATTCGCAGAAATGCACACACACTTTATAATGCACAAACTCAAATGTACAAGACAGTTGATGTTAACTCTAACAGCGCCTATGATAAACTCACTGACTACTGCAACCGTAGTCACTATTTATACACACTGCCATCTTCATCCGAGTTTCCTAGATTGTTCTTAATGGTCAGAACTCGTATGTTCGAATTCCAGAGCTTTCGATGTTAATGTTAGCAGCTTAAACATTTAGTGTTGCCATACTTATAAACAATGCTAATAAACGCTTGCTATCAACATTGTTGATAAGTAGAAGCTTCTACTGATGGACCTGTTTATAAACATGATGAATGCTGCAGGCAGTCGTTACAGACCGTTAAATTCAAATCTGTATTGCACATTCGTAACAATATGAAGTTTTGTACGGAGAAAAGTGTTGGTGTTAAATATGAATAAAATATTAAAATTAGTAGTGACTTTCCATCACATACATTTAAATTTTAGGTGGAGATTTTCAAATTTTCTTTTTTTCTTTTTCCCCTTCTATTTCTGTAGTAAAAATCTTTCACTTAGGGCCGTTTTCTCACTATGTGATTATCTTTTTTCCCAACGAAAAACTGCGGATTAAAGAAATATGGGTTTCTCAATGTCTCATTTACTTCTATTCTGTCGCAAAGCTAACCCGACCTCATCTGCCAATTAGTTATTTATCGTACAGATAAATAAATATCAGCTGACTGCTGTTCATAGTTTTTATGTGTTTGTGTTTTTGTAAACGAAATTAAATAGATTTTATAAAAAACAAGTTTAATAACATTAATTTGATGGAGGATGAACTCAAAAAACATGAGTTCCAAGTGAATGCTGAAAGTGTTTATCATGCCAGGCCAAACTATCTGGCAGACATGGAGGATAATGCATTTTTCAAAAGATTCCGGCTGTCGATGGCCACATTAAACAGCTGATTTATGTAAACATGTTTTGTCACTTGAAGGCAGGGTTCCCAACTTTCAGATCTATTTTGAAAGGTATTGCCAACAGAAAATAATGTTATTTGTCGGTATATTGAGAAAACCAAAATTGTTAACGAACAGTTTATCGGCCTAATAAATTTATGTCGACATTTAGTAACAGGCAGTTTGTCTATACATTGAGAAAACGGCCCTTAGAGTGTAATCTATGTATAATGTGTTGGATTATGCATAGATTACACTCTAAGTACTTAGATTACTTGTTTAGAATGTCATCCTGACGTTATCGATTAGTATCTAGGTACGAGGATGAATCAAAAAGTCCGTGTTTTTTTTAATAAAACACAGTTGTTTTGATAAAAACTTATTTTATTTTTCAAGATAGTCTCCTTTGAGCTCTATATACTCTCCAATTTTGTTAATCCTTCCAAAAAATAAGATTTGTCGACTTCATCAAAATAAGTATTTTTGGTGAGATGATTTCATCGTTGGAGTCAAATCTTTTTCCGAAGAAACATTTTTTCAAGTAATAATCACTCGGAGCTCAATGCGGAGAATATGGTGGAAGATGGAGCATTTCGTAGCCTAATTCATTGACTTTTGACATGGAAACTACACATGTGTGTATCCTTTTAAGCACTCGATTGTGAGCAATCGCGACAGCCTTCTCATACCTAAGTGATTATTCAAAATTGAAACCACTTCCACAAGAGAAAATTCAACTGTTTGGCATCTTCCGTGCTTGTACGGCCACAACGAAATTTATTAAACTACTTTTTAGTATTTATTTATCAAGCATAGCCATTATTTGAGTGACACAAACTAAATGACGCAGCTTGTTCAAATTTTGACAGGAGCCAACTGACAGATGACTTTCAACTGACAGATCCCTTTCAGTAAAGAGCCGGGAAATTAAAAAAGTCGCGGACTATAGACCCACCCTTGCCATTTACCACTGGGGTGTATCAGAAAACCATATTCAAACTACGAAATTTAGTGGCGTGTATACCCTGCATAATGAGATCTAAAAAATTTAAAATATACAAAAATACCACCTTAGTCAACTTAATCGGAATTAGCGTTACCGATTTTAGTTTAAGATATATATATCACTTAGAATTAAAATAATTTCTTTTAATCCGTTTTTAAAAAATGTTGCAACACTGATTTGAAAATAAACTTTAAATCTGAAACGCAATTAAATTCTTTTGCATTCCATTGTTGGTAGAATTATCTCCATATTTCTACTTACATTCTAATGCATACATATCGTAATATTTTGGAGTACTCATACATACATATGTATGTATGTACCCAGCAGTTCTTGGTGACTGTACCGAACTAGTGTTTTTTCTGAGTAAATTAAATGATGTCCGTCCGTCTGGTCATGTAAACTTTGCGCGCAAGGTACAGGTCGCAATTTTGAAGATATTTCAATCGATGTAATTTGTATCAGTTCAATGATAAATCCTATTGAAACTGGCTGAAATCGGTCCATTATTTCACCTAGCCCCTAAACAAATGTCCTCCAGAAATTGGACTTTATCGGTCATATCTACACAAATTTCGCTCCAAATTAGTTGTATATATAAGGAAGTCATGTCACGTAATCTCCCATATAAGGCAATCTGCCGAAAATCATTTATGAAAATAAATTATTGAAATTAAAAAGAAATGGTGTTGCTCATTTACTCAGTGTAGGTCGGTCTTGAATGACCATACTTTCTTAATTGTTACCTATCACTTAGGGTTACAACTAGTTACATAAGTAGTTACATGACTAGTTAATTTAACAAGTGCATGTCCTATGCAGGGGTACAATTGACCCCTATCGATTTCAGTGAGGATGTCTAATAGCTGGTCGAAAATAGACAACGCATTGGATTCACATACCAGTTGCATAGAGTCAGTTTCCTTAATATCTACCTAACTGGTTACTTTATAATTGACCTCAAATAGTCTGTGTAGGTTGGTCTTGAACGACCATACTTTCTTACATAGGCAGTCCAATACCCTTGTAAACAAAACCATCCTCCGACAACTCTCTAATAGAGCGGGTAAAATAACTACTTTCTAGAGAGCGATACAAAATAAACGTTTAAAGTGACTACACTCTATTTAGAGTCACTAAAGTGGCAATTGTTCACGCTAGGTTACATGGAATGTCAGTAAACAGAAAATAAACTGTGTGAGAATTATATCAACACAATTTGTATAAAAGTTTGTATGAATAAAGGTACGTATACACGGTTGTCAGATTGTCGGAAACATGCTCAGAAAATGGTTAACACAACTTATGTTGAAACATATGGTTGTTAACCATTTATTGAACATTTCTGACAACTTTGTAAGAATATGACAACCGTGTATACGTAGCTTTATACACAAAAAATTACAGTACAAAATAAATGTTTAAAGTGATTGACTTCACGCTAGATTACATGGAATCTATAAAGTAACCAATTGACTTCCCCCTGCACTATAAAGAGCACATGCCTGGCAAATGACCCAAAATATAAAAATTCAAGTCAAAATTACTGTCTATAAGGTATTTAGTACTTGCTTAACTGCAGGGTACTTTCTTTAAAACATACAATGTACGAATATATGTAAAAGGTGCCGCAAAACTCACACAAAATTTAAATTTATCGATATTTATGCCGAAAAATGTTGCCAACCAATAAAAAGTTCAGGTTTAATAAAAATAAAGCAAACAATATTCTTAAAGTAATGAATGATTTTCGTGTTCATTCTGCCTAAATTGGATGATATTGATGTAGAGGACATGTCTTACAGTCCATAAAACAACTCAATTACAGCATGAGACATTTCCTGGTAATGCACTCTCTCGTTTCGGCGATCAGAATTGGCCCTCTAGGTAGAGTGACTTAACACCATTGGATTTCTTTTTATAGGGTTATTTGAAATCAAAAGTCAATACCAAAAAACAGAGCGTATATGCCAACAAACTCGTAGAGACCTTTTGTCCGATGTAATATTAGATACATAGCCCCATTCGGAGTACTTTATGAATCAATAAACAAATCAAAACAAAAATAAATGTGTTTTCTATATAATTCAAATCTTCCGTAAACTTTAGAATACCCTTTTTGTTTGGAATACCCTATATGTATGTTTGTATAAAAATTTCAACAAATGCATGTTTTCATCAACATTTGTACGAATGGATTTGAATAGTTTTTTCTGCAAACTATAGAAGCGTAAATTTATTCAAACTCACCAACAACAAATGTGTGGCCGGTCTCATTTGGAAGCATTTCATTAAAACGATGGTAAAAATAGGAAATCACATAAACATAAAAACGAATATTTGAATTAGGGTGTTTTTTAAATCGAATATTTTTATCTTGTAATTACTTTCAAAGCATCACATATGTACAACATTTTCATTTGAAATAACTCAATATGTTGACACTTTAGCCAATCTATAACACTTTGACAGATGATAAATGTGGTTCCATACAAAATTTTAATTTTAAGAACAAGTAAACGGTTTAAGCCATAAAAACATCCTTTTGCTAAATACAAAAGTATATAATAAATTTCGGCATGCAAAAAAATAGATATTTAATAATGTTTTTTTTTTCAGATATCCCGTATTTTAAATTTTAGCTTAATGCATATTTTTAAAATAATTTCGAATTTAAAATCTCATACCATCACTAATACTTACCTACTAGGAGTTAAAAAAGGGTTTTATGTTCCAGTCTGAAATACATGAACATCAAATGCATAAACTATGTATATGTATGAAGACATATACAGTGGCAGAAAGTTGTAATGGAACAGTAAAAATATTTTCTATAAAAGCTATATAAATTTTGTTAAAGGACATTTGATGTTTAGTGAGAAATATTTCGACAAATTGATATCTGTTATTATTTAAATAAACAAAATTTTTGACATTCAATCCAACTTAACGATGGACCTAACGCGAAATTAATGAATACCATTAGACAAACCTGATTTTGCAAAGTTCCTTCCTTTGAGCACTTTTATCATTATGAGCAAAAATAAAGTTGTTTAAATTACGTGGAATAAAAATGTATATAGAGTATCTCATTGTTTAAGAGAATCCAATTTTAATGAATCCAAGGTTTGCTTTCAGCTCAACTAACGTTAACCGCTAAAATACCGTTACCGTAAAGTTGTATTCGATTATCAACTCCAAATTATTATTTTTTTATTATTATATGAAATTTCTCATAATATTTATATTATTTATTATGTTTTTATATTCTTAATCGTGGTACAGTGGTTTAGAAACGTTTTTTTTTTTTTAATAATTCGGTATCTCGGAAACTATTTAAGATTATTGTTGGAGCTGAGGCATTTTCGAGTTGATTTGCATTTATTCAGCATCCTAGCGTTAATGGGGGCCAGTGCGTTGCCCCTCAAAGTTGGTAACCTCCGGTCCCAAAAATCCATTGAGCAGACATTTCAAATATATAAATAGTGCTTAAGAAGATCCACAAAAAATACGCTTATATGTGTAGGTTATATCTATTAGTTGAAGAGATATTTAGGTTTATTTATTAATTTTTTTTAATTTTGCTCGATCTTTTTATGGGTTTTTAGATGTGGAGGGCCTACGGAGGGTCGAATTTGTTGTCCAAAATATTACCAGTATTGGTGATAAAATTTTAAATAAAATAAAAGAACTTGCTAACAGCTATCTTGTTCCTATAAAAAGTTAAACGCATCCAAAGTTGGAACATGTAAAAAGTGTAAAAAAAATTTTTCTTCGGGACTATATACAATTTTTATATGATAGAATTTAATGCAAAAGCGTGTAAAGTAAACTTTGGCTCACATAAGCGGACACAACACCCCACAGACCTATCCAAACTTGGCCAATTTAAAAAAAAAAAATTAATTTGAGTAAAAAATTCTAGAAAGGCAAAAGCTCTAACCTAGACATGTAAGAGTATTTTGTGTAGATCTTCTTAAGCTCTATTTATATTTTAAATTTCAGCTCATTCGGATCATAAATGGATTTTTTTTCAATTTTTTTTTTTTTTTAAATTGCGCCCCGATGTGACCAACTTTGAGGCGCAACGCACTGGCCCCCACTAGCGCTAATGAATATCTACAAATCAACTCGAAAATACATCAGCTCCAACCATGTGAAATTTCGTAAAAATATTTCAAATAGTTCCCGAGATAACGAATTATTTCCAAATAAAAACGTTACTAAACCACTCTGCGTGGGTGGTAAGTTTGTCAATTGCGACCTCATAATTTATATATATTAGGATTTTGTGAGAATGTGACATGATAGGAGACCTTGTGAAGGAGGCCTGATTTATTGGCCGTGCTTTTCCAGTATCTATGTGATGTTTAACAATTTACGTTCTACCTTTTCTTCGACTCTTTAAGGCAGAGGAATGTTTCTTCAGAAGCTACTTGGCTTTATTTGTGTCGGAAGACGGTAATCCTTCCATCAATTTCCCCATATATTTCGCTAGTAGCGAGTGTTCTTTAATGGACATATTGGCAGGTTCCGAATTTTCCTCACAATTGATTACTGACGACTTTTTCATAACTGGACAGGTTAAGCACTCTTACATGAACTATTCTGTCGTTGCAGGATTTAACGAGGGCTTTTGCTTTTATAAGATAATTTTTTATTATAAGATAATTTTTTATTGCTGTAATAAAACCACAAACTGTTATCCTCAGGATCTCCCTCCATTCGGGTCCATACTAAAGTTTCTGACTGTAGTTTCTGATACTCGACAGTAACTAGCTTTCGTACTTGAGTCCTGTATTCATATCCGACGTCAATGGGTATTCCTACATTTGGCCAAATCATAACTTTTCCCTATATGCAAATTAATGCCGTGAATAATCATGAAATCAGCACCAATGATTACATCGTCCACAATGTCGGCAACAATAAATACATATGCCATTGACAGTGGCAGGCACACCAGTAACAGTGCGCAGACTTACCCCGCATAATGGTTCTATTGTATTTTGGAATAAATCGGGTCTAACGATAGACTGTTAATTCCCATGTGTCTACAGTAAAGATTGCTATTTTTCTGCTGCATTAAGCATATGGAGATTGTGGGGTCTTCAGATCTGGGAGCTAGCTATTGTTAACTTTGGCTTTACTTTGTCTCTTATTTAACGCCTCTATAACTGCCTCTTTTATATCGTTGATTATATTTTTCTCATATAGCAATAACCTCGATATTTCGTACCTTGCATATTAGGGGCTTAGAAATTATTTTCGCTGATTCTTGTGCTTTCGTGTAGCACAAACCGCATGTTATACCTCAGGAGTACTAATGTCATTCACAAATGCCTCTATTTTCAATTGGCTTTCTTTGCTCTACCACGCAATTCCATTCTATATATATACTTCACGTGTTCTCCATCATACTTACTCTGTAGTCATCATAATTATTTCTATTGCGAATTGGTACACTTTCAATAACTATTGATGCGTTTCCTTTCAATGCCAAAATGAGTTCTACTTATAGCAATTTCCTGTATTAAACTGGAATTTTAAAATACCAAATGGTATTCCTATAAGTTTCCGAAATAATTCACACACGTCAATCTTGACATTTAAGATTATTACTTTGTATTTCCGGATCGTGCAGTTTATTATCGACGTCTTTGGTAATGCGAATTTCTGATCATTGGATTCAACATCGGAAGTTTTAACAGAATTATCAATCTCCTTTATCATACAATCTCTTGCGTGTATATTCCTTGTCTTAATATTACAATGATCCACTCCACTCTAGATCTGACAACTTTTTATCATATTTGCTTGAATTTCAAGGCTGTTTATAACTTCCGAAATTTCCTAGAAGTTTCTTGAACTTCATCTAAAAGTTTTTCGTTATTGGCTCTAATTTTAATCAACTTTTGCTTTGACTTCTTTAAATTGTTATATCATAGCAGCAAATATTGTTCCATGCTGCTTGTTATTGGACGGATATAGACCTACGTTTCTTCTTTATACTCAAATTCCTAAAATCCGATGTCAATGTTACGCCGCACAGAGGGTCAAAAGATACTCATTTTGCTGATTAATTTAAAAAAGAAGTATTCCGTAAGAAAATCATACCATTTATAAATGAGACAAATGAGTTCATCAAACGGATCAATCGAACAAGTTAATCGTATAACCGGAGAGGTAAGATAATATTTTGAGTTAAAGACAAAGTATGTATATTAAACAAAATGTGTGCTGCACCAAGTACCCATAAACTATTGACATTTTATCTATAGGGCCGTTTATTTACAGTTTAGTACAGTTTAGAGCAGGAGTACCACATGGAAGTGTCCTTGTACCTAAACTCTATTTGATGTACACCTCTGAATTGCCTACGAACGATATTAACTATTTCTACATTTTCTGATCACATCACTATCAACTCTCATGAAAATCCATTACTAGATAGCTACCAAAGATGATGGTTAACAAAATGGAGAATACGAGTACTTGAGTTAAAAAGCAAACATGTTACGTCCACAATGAGTAGGGGATGCTGACCACCTGTCACACTCAGCAATGTTACAATACCACAGTCCGGTATTGTTACATACCTTGGTATTCACTTAAATAGAATACTTAATTGGCGTCGTCATATAGAAACCAAGAGACTTTACTTGAAGTTAAAAGCATCTAACCTTCACTGGTTAATCAGTGATCAATCAAAGCTAAGGCTCGACTATAGTCACACTGTATAAAACCATTTTAAAACCAATTTGGACATATGGAATTCAATTGTGGGGAACTGCTAGTAATACCAGTATTGATCTTATACAGAGGGCCCAATCAAATATTCTTCGGACTATGACGGGCGCACAATTGTATATAAGAAATGAGAACAGCCACAGATCTAGAAGTGCCATTAGTAAAAGATGAGTTCAGAAAAATCTATAAGAAATACATTAAAAAGTTACAAAGCCAACCGAACCCGCTTGCTAGACTTCTAACACAGAGCCAAACGCAGTCGAGGCTTCGTAAAGCTTATCAGCCAATTGTCAATGAATGCTCTCGTTAGTAAGTAATTAGATTTAATTTTAGTTGAATAGTTATTGTTAAGCCTAAGGAAATAAGGCAGATTCAATAAATAAATGAAACATAAAAAAAATATTGTTGCGGTTCACCCCACCGAGGTAACACGCCTCTGACCCCAAAAAAAATGTTGAGGTGGCCTTAGGGAAACAGTCGGGAGGAGGCCCAAAAACTACATTGACCTCAACTCCCTGTCTTTGGAAATGTGGGGAGGGGCTTGCGGCCAGTGGAGACACCACCTCCTGCCCGAGTCTCGGTGTTAAAAATCATAAAATTTGTCTATAATTAGTGGGGTCCCAGTGTTTTATTTGTTTTATTAGTATTTTGTATTAGTTGTGTTAGTTAAATATAGTTTCCTTCGTTTCCTTTGTTAGTAAGTTAGTTAATTAGTTTTATTTGTGTATTTAGTTTTCTTTGGTAATTTTTCTGTTTTTGTTTGTAAGTTTTGATGTTTTATTGGATAGGCTGAAAAAGATAAAAGTATTAGTAAATGTTTATAAAGAAAGGAACGAAACTTTTTTTTTACCTTAAAATGTTCCCAGTAATGATGAAAACCTGAAAAAAAATGTGAGAATATAAGGAGAAAACCAATTATTAAATTAAAATTATTATGCCGCAAAAAAAATATTTAAATTACAAAAACAAAAAACTTACAGATGGCGCGATAAACAACCAATAGCAGGAAAAACAAAGAAACTTCATATAAAGAAAATAACATGATGACGTGATCGACATGAAAGGGGAAATAGGCACATAGTTTTCTTGAATCAAGAGGTTTTTTTTTTGAGAGTGAAAAGCCGCGGGAAAATTTACATAAAGGTAGGGGAAAATCAAAAAGAGGGTATTTAAGCTGATGTTATAATAGGATTAGCATAGTTGGAGAAGAAAATTATATGTGAAAAGATAGTGCTGAAAATTTAATGTTTTGTTTAAAAAATAAAGTTCTTATAAAAACTAAATTATTAAAATAAAAAAATTAAAAAAAATCAGTGTGGACATATCTAATATAAAAGACATTAGTGAACGATAGAGAGTTGGTTTATTCTCCTGGAGGGAATTAAACAAATTAATATATATAGAACTTGTCATTTGAAAAACCTAAGTTAACACTTTAAGGAAAGGTAAATAGTTCCATAGTGATTTGTGTGTTTTTTTCTTTCCTGAAAATTATTTTTGTAGGTGGCTAATTTAACAAGAAGGAAGTTACAAATAAGTTGCCTAGTCCACACTGCGATAATTAGCCAGGTAAACAATTTGTATTATAATATAAATTATACATATAATATCGAGTGCCAAACAAAACCAAAATCTTTCCGTTAAATTGAAAAAAAAGGAAGGGAAAGCTAACAAACAAAAGAAAAACAAAATATCATCCGTCACAGAAAAACTGAAATTGGTGATTAAAATATATTTTATATAATTATTTATTAATAACATCTTAAGTTAGGCATTATCACATATAAAAACAAAAATAATTAAAAAGTTTAATCCAACACCTATATTATACATATGTGTCTCCAAAAATCATAGACAGAATAAGAAAATACTAATTAGATTATAAGATATATTAAGTTGTGAGATCGTGAAGAAAGTTTGTAAAGTGTATTCGTCCAAATATTTTTTGTTTATGTGTTGTTGTTTGAATCACAAGATCAGCAAAGAAATACCAGAAAAGGAAAAAGAATAAGAAAACAAAATAATTAGAAAGACAAAATATATATAGCTTTACTTACCAGAGCTTAAGAAAAACGCGTAACTAGAAGCCTGAAAATAGTGAGAAGGCCATAGGAAAATACAATTCAGGGAGCTCCTTTAGTTGTAGGTTGTAATAACATCGGTATCCAAAATTTGAGGAAGTAAAACTTAAGCGCTGAAGGAAAAACAATTTAAGTGTGTAAGATATATATAGATGCAAGTTTTTTTGGTCAAATTAGTATAACAACCATTGATAACAAACTAAATATTATTGTGATTCCTTCAATCTGTTAGATGTTAATAGTTATATGTTTAGATTTAAGTTATACCTTTTTTTTAAGAATTCAAAAGATTATAAGCCATAATGTTAAATTTTAGTTTAAATAAATATGTTCTTTGTTATAATTGAAATTTAATACTTACAATGTTGGCTTAATTAACTAATGATAATGGAAATGATAGACTGGTAAGTGGATAATAGGGTCAGGTGGATTTCGGGTCGTTGGAAAAATTATTATTGTGGACACAATAGCGACAAGGTTGGGAGGGCATCTAGAGAGTAAATCATCTGTCTCTTAAATGTAAATATGTGTTAATGTGGTTCAGTATGTATGTATGAATAGTGTTAGTTGCATACCTTTTTTTTTGTTTTGTGTATGAAACGTATATGACGAGAAAGGGTTGGGACCACCTGAGTCATGTTAGCTAGTCGGAAGCCTCGCCATATCCCCGATTCGTAACAATATTTTAAAAAATTTGATAGAAACTGACATTAAATTTTCAAAAGGTAAATTTTGTAGCCCGTACGTATGATACATTTTGTTTTATACCAACGAAATTAAAAAACCGATTAATAAATCCTTTACACGTGGAATAAAAAATGGCATATCTGCTTTAACAAAAAATGTTTTCTTATCAAAATCAGTTGATATTATTCGCACGCTGTAACAGTGGGTTTTATCATATAGAATCTAATTTTTTCTTATAAGAAAATTATATCGTTCAAAGTAAGAATAAGTTTGGTGCCTGATTTAAAAAAAAAATACAAAAAAAATTCGTTTCGAAAATCAGATGTTTAAAAAAACCTTCATTAAAAAAGTGTCTTGTTCCCATTAAAGATGGATTTAACAACATTATGTTGTTTGTGAACTTTTAAAATTTTGTTTTGAATTTCATATACATATTTCCTAATAGCATTTCTAATACATATTTTTGTGATTGAACAAAGCTACACAAATTCTATTGCTTTAAAACTAAAGTGTCAAAAAAACAAAACAAATATTTACCATCTACGTCCTTTAACATACAGATATTTGAAATATTAAATAAACATTTTTTATAAGCAAATGTCTACCAAAATTTTAAAAGGTTATACATATTAAAATAATGTTTGTACTGTTCCATTATTGCTTTGACACACTGTACACACACAAAAAATGAATTCATTTGTTTTTCTCTTTATTTATTGTGTTTTTGTTTCATTCTGGAACATGGTTGTATTGCCTTCGGCTACTAAAGAACTTTGTTAAAATACCAAAAAAAAATCTACCATTTTAAAAGATATGTGAACATATAGCTTCACAAGTACATACTCTTTCAAACTAGAGGGAGTTTGACCAAAAATTTGCATTCACAGTCTTGTGTGCCAAAAAAGATTAATGAACATTTATACTTGTACTTCAACAGCACTGGTTCCTGCTGGTACAACTTTTAATGTTTGTTTATTGGTGCTGTGTGTGCCAAGTAATGTTCGAATAGAATCCCTTACAACTTTGTAGATTTGTTTATATTTACAATTTATCCAGAATAACCATTAGGTTTAATAATAAGTAAATTTATGAGAATGTATTACGTCATGGACTTGTTGTTTAGCGAAATTCAGTTTTGACTGGTTACTTCACTAGCGATGTGACATGTCTATTTATTATGAGCAATCTAATTGACTCCAGTCCTAAGTGGTCAACGAATTTAATAGCTGCGGTTTTTGTGGCTTCATATAAATTTATATTATGTACACTCAAAATATTTCATGCATAAAAATACGAAATGGTTTTTCGTAAAATTTTTTTCGTACATTGTACTAATGTTTTGTACATAATACGAAATTTTAGTAATTTTTTTATTTCGTAAATTTACAAATTTCGTTAATTTACAAAATTTTTTTCGTAGAATTATTTTTGTGTATTGTACACAAATTTCGTTTATAATACAAAACTTTCGTGTATAGATTTTGTAAAAAAATTTAGTAAATTTAGAAAATGTTTGAATTTTACAAATTAAATTTCGTTAATGTTTTTTTGTTTATTTTACAAAAATTTCGTAAAAAATACGTAACTTTCGTATTAAGTGCAGAGGCAAATTTCGTAAATTTAGAAATTTCCTGCATTTCACAAATATAATTTCGTAGAATTAAATGAGTACATTTTTTTATGCTCTTAATCATCTCCTTCTCTCTTCCTCTAAAAATGTACCGTTTTAAATGGAACTGAAAAAAAACAAAACAAGTTATGCTTTGACTTGCAAATAAAGAGATGTAAGCGTTAGTAGACCACATGCCTTGTTAAAAATAGTTTTTTTTATTAAAATAAAGTTAAATTAGTGTAAAAAAATGAATTGTTATTTGTGTCAAATATATTTACCTAATGAAACATTCATATCTAAGCATTTTAGACTAATGCACAATAAAAAAGAAACTGGCACATATAAATGCACATATAAAAATTGTGAAAAATATATTACAAAAATTCAACATTTTAAGAAACATTTTGCAGATCATCTCACCGAACTTCCATTGACTTCAAATTCTACAAGTGTTGTCGTTGCATCCAATGCTACAAACTATGAAACATATAATTCTGAATCTATTTTAATTGTTCATCAAACTACGTCAAATTCAGAACAACATTTGGATATGTTAACAAACAAAAATGGTGTAATGTTTTCATTGTGGTGTCATAACAAATCCAATTTTTGCAGAAAAGATGTCAACGAAATTCAAAAAAGAGTTATTGATTATATAACATCGCCTATAATAAGCAAAATTGATCAATTAGTCATCGAAAACGATTTAGATAATAATATATCAGCAAAGTTAAATATTTTATCTTTGAAAAACGACATATCAAATATTTTTTCGGAATGTTATAATGATCACCAAATGAAAAATTGGTTACTTTTAAACGATTACTTGAATGAATTTAAAGTATTTACAATTAACAAAGAGTTGGAGGAGGTATCATCAAGAGGTCAAGTTTCATTTGAAGCCAATGTTGTAACAGGAATATTAATGCCACTTTCATTCCAAATTCGGAAAATATTTGAAAAGGAAGATTTGTTACTTAAAGTGTTAAAAAATTGTGAGCAAGAAATCTATTCCCAAAGTAATTTCATAAATGGAAAACTGTGGAAAAATAAGAGCAAACCCTTTTTGGAATCAAATAAAATAGTCTTACCGATTTTTTTGTATATTGACGATGCGGAAATCAATAACCCGTTAGGATCACACTGTGACCCTATAACATTTGTTTATTATTCATTTCCATTTGTTAAAAATAGCGAAATACTATTAGCATCAGTTATTAAGAGTAAGGATTATAAAAGGTTTGGGAATGAAAAATGCCTTTCAAATCTTGTAAGTGAACTTAAGGCTTTAGAAGAAAAAGGAATTTCCATACAAACTACAAAAGGTGTAAAAAACATATATTTTTCTCTCGGTATTATTATTGGAGACAACTTGGCTATGAATCTCATTCTTGGCTTTACTTCATCATTTAGACATACCTATTTTTGCAGATTCTGTAAAATGAACAAACCTTGCAGTGAAAAAACTTTTCAATTAGAGGAAAATCTTATTCGAAAAAAATTCAATTACGATCAAGATATATTATCCAATGATTCAAGCAGTACTGGCATCAGATCTGAATGTATATTTAACGATATACCAAGTTTTCATTGTACTGCAAACTTCTCCGTAGATATTATGCATGACATATTCGAAGGTGTGTGTCATTACAATATGTGCCATATAATCAAAAACTTAATTAATAAGAAACATTTTACATTGGACACTTTAAACCACAGAAAGTGTTCCTTTAACTACGGAGAACTTGAAGCTGGAAACATATCACAAGGCATAACTGTACATAATTTAAAGAATAAACATTTAAAAATGTCAGCACGTGAAATGATGAGTTTTGTTCATTATTTTCCTTTAATGTTAGGAGACCTTGTTCCTCAAGATGACGAAGTGTGGTTGTTCTTTCTAAAATTTTTGGAAATTATCGAAATTTTGTTACTATCACATATACCTCAGGAATTACTAAGTTATTTAGATAATTTGATTAAATGGCACCTTAAGGAGTATGTGGTCTTATTTGATGATAGTTTGAAACCAAAGCATCATTTAATGTTGCACTACAAAGATGTTATTTCACAATCTGGCGCTCCTCGGTATTACTGGAGTTTCCAGTATGAAGCCAAACATCGCGAATTTAAAGCATATGCCAAAAATATAACATCCAGAAAAAATATCTGTGTTTCCCTGGCAAAAAAGTTTGAATTACAATTTGCAAACAAATGCTACTCACAATGCAAATATGACTCTAAAATTTACAAGAATGGATTTTTTATTAATCAGTATTTTGATACATATACTGATAATGCGCAAATATACAAAATTGAAGAAATAATATTTTTTTCAAAATCAACCCAAATGTTTTTAATATGTTCGGAAGTTAAAATAACACAGTTTCTACCTCATTTTAAATCATTTGAAATTGATTTGAATGACGAATCTGAACATAATATAAAAATTTTGTTTATTGATAATATTGCAGGACCTCCAGTTAATTTTCATAAAACTTGTTCTGGTAGAACAGTTATTAGAAACAAGCAATTTTAAATAAATAAAAAAATCAATATAAACATCATAAATTTAACAGCTTTAACATGAATTCTTTCACTGAAGAAAATAACAATATTATAATTCAAACAATACCAATAACACGTAATCATATTGAAGAAAAGTATGGTGATAAAGATGAGCTACACAAACTTTTAACTGAATGGAATATGAGTGACTTATTACATTATTTTATAGGTAATTATACAGATATTAAGAAATTTTTCCTTTTTAATTATATTTTTCTTTATTTAGAACAACAATTCTACGTTGGAGTGATGCGCCATCTCGATAAAGAATTGGCCATAAGTATTATGTCAAAAAGCAATTTGTCTTGGGGTATTCAATCACAATTTCTCTACTACTGGTCAAAGTGGTTAAATGATAAACCAAATGTTAATGTCGACAGTGTAATAATACCTTTACGTTCCGGAGATACAAAAACCAAATTAAATTTGGTAACTATACTAAATTCCAACCCGTATGGTCAAAGTGTTCTTCAGCATTATAAAAATGAGTCCTCTTTAAACGAAAATATACGTAAGCTTTTATGCGAGTCAATTGTCCATTTCTGTATAGATAAAGGACACTCAATGTCGGTGAAAGACTCGGAAAATTTAGCTAAGCAAATAGTCGAAACATTTCCCACTGAAGAAATGGTATGTATAGTAGACAAATTCTCAGCCCATCGTATTTGTTGTATATAGTATACATATTTTTATTTATAAAAATAAAATGTTTAAATGTCTAATTTTGTGATACAAAATACAACAATACTCCCATTTTGATTAGCCAAATAATAATAAATCAACTTGAATGATTTTAGGCTTATTACCACGTAACTAGGCAAAATGCTGCACCGCTCGGAAAACTGTACAGCAAATACAGAAACTGGAAAAGCACAATTAACAAAAAAACAAAAGTCTTTAAAGTAGTTCCTAAATGTACTCAACCATCTACGCAAGAAGAGGAAGGACATGTAAGAGTTCTAAGGCATGAATTTAATATTCTGCCATTTGAAGATATGCTAAGTCATTGGAACGGATGTTTTGAATATCGGCAAAAAACTTTAAAAGAGCTATGCGACCCAAATTCCAAAAAACAACTTTTAGATTTGTGGCCTATGTACAATCATCCAGTAGGATATCGCTTAGTAAGTATAATGACATTCACCTTTTATTAAGAATAATTTAAAAATCTATAAGCAAACACATTGACTTCTTAAACCCTTTAATTAAAATATTTAATCATGTACATTTAGATTATTAATGATTTCGATCGCATATATGGAGAGAGAAATGAATTGCTAGACAGCTTTGACGATTTTTCTGATTTAATGACTCAAAAGATATTTCCAGAAAACGAATCGAAATTTAAAGGAGAAGATGACCAAAAGCTTTGGGATTTTGTGCAAAAAAATAATTGCATTGACTATAGTAAGTATAAAGGTTTTCTAAACAAATATAATCAAAATTTTAAATTTTATTTATTGATGGATAATGATTATGCAATGATTTTTTTTCTTTTTAGATACCAAATATCTCATAGTCTTAACACTCTTACATTCCTTACTTCCACCATCACGAATTAAATCAAACATTATAATAAAGGAAATAAGTTTTATAGTATTATGGAATCAAAACGGTCTTTTATAGCATTTTCACCAACTGAAGAGTCATATAAAGAGAAGTTAGATACAAAAATTTTGTTAGAGGGTTCAGTTGCGCCTTACATTACTGTTATAGGGGACATATATAAACCCCAATCATTTTTCTGTGACTTTGACAACATTAACTACAAAGTTTTCAGTATCACTAAAGCCATAGACATATGCTTTAAAGCGTATCACGTATTTTCAATTAAATATTCTGAAGCTTCCAGCCATATGTGGGATTTTTTAAATATTCAGTTCTATAAAATAGATGGGCATCATGTTAATCCAATTACGCATATGTTGTACAAAAAAATACAAGGTTAGTGTGTTTTATTTAAAATAAGTATAAAAGTTGCTAATATATAAATTATCTTTGTAGAAATCCAAAACAATCGACAAAATCAAACTTAATGCTCTTGAAAGTGCAAATCATCTTTATTACCTTTAATTATTGAAATATTTATTCTTTAACTGATTTTTATGAAATTTAATATTTTTAATTTGTTAACAATGTGTAGCACCAATTTTTGTGGCCTCCACTTAACCAAGTAAAAATGACCACATTCGGTTTAGTAAAACCCCTAAGACTGACCCTGGAATTGTTACACACTGTATTTTGATTTTTGTCAAAATAATTCAATGTGAATGTTCAAAACATTTGATTTATTTGTTAGTACTGAAGTCTCTTTAGTTTATAATTATTATTATTTTTATTAATATAATATTTTTTAATCATTATAATACGTGAAAATTAAAATATTGATATTGAAATAAATCAATATTATTAAATTAAAATTGTTAAGAAAAATTTTCGCATTCAAAATAATTTTTGTAATATTAAACCTTTTTTATGTTCAAAATGTTTTTAACGTTAAAAATTGAAATGCCAGAAATGCTATTATTTTTTCCTTTACTATTATTTATAAAATAAACAAAACTTTTCGTGTAATAAAACAATATTTCTTGAGAAATAAACGAAACTTTTTCTAAAATAAATCAATATTTTTTTTATTTTTAGTAAATTTTTAGTAACAATACGAAACTTTTTTTGTATTAACAAAATTTTTCGTGTATTTAGAAAATATTTTTCGTGATTTTATAATTTTTTTCTAAAATAAACAAAAAAATTTATATATTTACGAAATATATTTCGTTTTTTTACAAAATTTTGTAAAATGAACGAAAAAAATATGAAATTTTTCTTAAACCATTTAACCATTTATTTTGTAGTTTAACAAAATAAACTTGGTAAATATACAGATATTTCGTGAAATGCAGAAAATAAAAATTCGCAACAAGAACGAAAAAGATTTGTATATTATACGAAAAATTTCGTTATGTCAAAATAACGAAAAATTTAGTAAAATGAACCACGATTTTCGTTTATTTTACCTATGAAATATTTTGAGTGTAAGAGTAATGTTACTGAGTGGCTGGCTGAACATTATCCAGTCGAAATGCCAAAAGGTAGAGACATGAAATTTGGACTATAGGTTCTCCTCTCCCTATGTAGATCCAGTAAGAAGAAACAGGTACATTTGGCAATCTTATATCTTCTAAATACAAATTTAGTACTTTTCGGATATTTGAAACCTTTTGTTGTAAAAGCGTGAAAATACATTTTATTAAAAATTATTAAGCGAATTTTGATAAAATTTTAAATATTTGTTCCTACTTATAGTCAAACCAAAATAAACTAACATAGTTCTATTTGTAACTCGAGTGCGAATGTGTAGATTGGGCAAAATCCGGATAAACCGTTTGGTACTTTTTTGAAACTTTTTTTTATTTTTTCCTGCTCACATGAACAGAGATTTGAGTTGTTTGAGACAGATAAAAATTCATACAATATCATAAAACATTGCATGAGTTATTGTCCGCAATTGGGCGGAAAAGGAAGATACAACATTTTTAAATGATCAAAGGATTATTCCAGTTCACAAATTTGGTTTCCGCCAGCATCATTCAACAATCGAGCAAGTAAACCGTTGAACTGGAGAGATAAAAAAACTTTTGAACTAAGAAAATATTGTTCGGTTATATTTTAGTCGCACAGTCGTTTGACAAAGTTTGGCATAAAAGTTGTCAGAGACTTTTTCGGGAAAACCCTTGGAGGATGACTGGATGGCAACGCTAAATAAAAATAAGGTGGAAATGCCTGGCTAAGCCGGTAGAGTGGGCGTAAATTCCGCCATCCAATCACCCTCAAGCCTCTGAACAAAAAAATTATAAATATAAAAATATATTTAAAAGAAAAAAATGGAATGAAAAAAAACTACCATTCAAATTTCCCTATTGTTGAATTTTTTCCCTGGTCCTAGGCATCGGAACTTCCTACTTCCTTGGCCGCAGCTGATGTTTGCTGCTTGGCCTGCCCACCCTCTTCCATGGCAAACCTTTGGCCCATTAATTATGGGTTTGCCCCTAAATATGCCCTACAGTCTTAAATTAGCTCACTTACCTTTACTTATTTAATTAGCCCTCTTCATTTCCTCGGGAACACACACAGGAAATTTAAGAATCCGGGGGAGATTTATGTCCGTCTGCGGTTTTGTCTAATCTGTCCGTAACTGTCTAAAACTTCCCGTCATCGTAATGTTTCCTTTGGTGTGTATTTGTGCTCGAAGAGGGTTGATTTTTTTGTGAGTGTGATATTTTGGTATTTCGTTTAATTGAATTTTTGTGTAGCTGTTTAATCGTGTAATTCACAGGTGTATTGGGTGTCAAGATGTAAATATATGTTTTTAATTTTCTGTGTATTTTTTTTTTTTTTTGTGATATTTAGTGTTTTTACATTTAAATTCCGTATATTTGTGTGTTTATGTGTTTGAATTTGTGTTTTTTTTTTTTGTTCTGAATGTATTTTTGTGTTTATCAATATTTTTTTTTGTATAATTTTGTGTTTTATTTTCTTTTATTATCTCTAAAATTCCTTTTATTTTTCATATCTTCACCAAAAAAACTCCTCTCACGTCTCCCCTTTTTCCTCTCTCCATCCCAAAAAAAAAACTTCTTCTCCCTCCTCCTGTTCCATATCTTAACCGTTCCCTCATTCTTAACCTTTTCCCGCCTTTTCTCCATCTTTTTCCCTTACCAATCGTTCCCCTGAACAGCTGTTTCAAGGTTGCATTCAAATAAAATTCTATGTTTTGTCTTTCTTTTATTACTTTTGAATGCAACCTTAAACCGTTCAGGGGGCGACATGACAAAGTGTAATATATAAGATTAAATGTTTGCTGCTCATAAATTCAGCAGTAATTATTTTTTTAACCCTCCACCACCACAAGTGGTGAAAGAGAGAATATATAAGCTTGTCATTCCGTGTGTAACATTGAGAAATATTCATCTGAGACCCATCGATTGAGCAATGTCCGTCTGTCCCTCTGTCTGTGTAAAACACTCAGAGCAAAAATAAGCAAAATTAATGAAATGTATACCAAAATCTTTATAATTTTTCTAAGCAGTTTGGTATTGAAAATCAACAAAATCGAGTTGGTAGAAACAAGGTTATGGATCAAAATGCAAGACATCCTCCAAAAATTTTGATAATTTTCACATGATTTTTATGACTTTTGGTAAATTTATTGCAGAGAATACCATGAAATTTTGCACTCATTATTTATATGATAAAACAACAAATTCTGTTGAAAATGGAAAGAATCGGTCCATAATTTCTCGTAGCCCCCATACAAATTTCTTCCTGAAATAAGGTGCTATGGTATATAAATGCCCATAGAATTGCAGTATCCATACAAAATTAAGCACAACTAAGTTTTGTGCAAACAGAAATCGCGAGACCAATTGTTTTTGTTGGATATGGCACTATTTGACCATAGCCCCCATATTAAGATTACTTCCGAAAATCACTTAAATACACTTAAATATCTTATATATATCGGTATCAGGTTGAAATTCGACTTGCATAATCCCCAAGCACATGAAAATCGCTGTAGGGAATTTCATGAAGATCGGCCCATAATTGCTTATAGCTCCCATATAAGGACCACTTCCTAAAACACATTAATTTTCATAAATATCTGAAAAATATCGTTATCGAATTCAAATTTTACAGAGATCGGTAGTATTAATTCACAAATGATACTACTAGATTGTGTGAATATCGGTTCATATTTGACCATAGCTCCTATATAAGGTCCATTTCCGAAAATTACTTAAATACTAATAAATCTCTTATAAAAGCATCTATATACGATAATCGATGTGTTGAATTTTATGAAGATCGGCCGATAATTGGTCATAGCTCCCATATAAGGACCACTTCCGAAAAACACATTAACCTCTATAAATATTTTAAATATATGGATATCGAACTATAATTGTATACAGAAAAATATATTGTGTCCAAAAATTATACTACTGGGTTTTGTGAATATCGGTCCATATTTGACCATAGCACTCCATTTCCGATAATCACAATAATACCCATAAAACTATTGTAAATAATGTTATGGAAAAAAATATCAAGCAAAATAGAAATCCATTAATATATTTAATTATATCTTCCAAATAAGTCGCAAATCAGAAAAATACATTAACGCATATATACACTGATATCGGTAAAAAATGTAACAGATATAAGTTTCAAGTAGATTTGGTGACTATGGGTTCATAATTATATATATAAGGCTCACATCCGAAAATTCATTATAACAGAACAAAAATAAACTTTTGAAATTTGACTAAATATATTTGTTTACCCTTTTTTATACTCTTTTACTTCACTGCTGGTGAATAAGGCAAATGTTGAGGCAATCGGTAATGTTAACCAATTATTAAGTATATAAATTGTTAAACAGTTCATTTTATTCATATTATAAAATTATAGACTCTGTTGGAAATGGTAGGAATATGTAGTTATTTTAATTATAAATTGCTGAATTAGATAACATTTTTATATATTTGAAATAAAATATCTTCTGTGTAAACTAGATTTTCTAACAATATATAAAATACTACTATACTACTTAACTACTATATTTTAAACAAACTTTTATTTTGTTTAAAAAAAGTGTTTTTTTTTTTGAAGAAAGTACATAATTAGCATATAGTCCAAAATGTGTATTATATCAGGATTCATCTATAAAGTGGCTTAAAAATAAATTCGCTTATGGTCCACAAAAATTGTGCAACTGTATTTGTAGACTATAAGCGAAAACTACTATATTATATTAACATTCTACCAATCTTCATAATCGGAGCTAAGGCCCAATAACAAACACTGAATATGGATATTAGAGCGTTTATTCCAATGTATTTTCTATAATTTTCATCTAATTTTGGTAGAGGGTATTTAAGATATAGCACTCTAACTTCTTTTCCTTAATTTTCACCGATTACTTATTTTTATTCTTATAATTAATCAATCGAATAAATCACTTTAAAATTAATTGGTTTTTTGGGTAAGTATATTTTAACCGATATCCATATTAAAAGATGGCCTTTTATCAAGTTTAATATCACTTGTTATTCATTTTAACATGAGACAAATATATGCAACAAAGGATTTTCTGTAAAAAATGCTGTTCAAAGTAAGATTTTCTATAGAAAATACTATTATATTCAAGATTTTCTATACAAAGTACTTATGCCATAGCTAAAATTTATATTGAGCCTAAAGAAGTTTTTATATTTGTTTGAAAGTACCAAATGAGTCGCAGAATACTACGGAACTTTTGAATAAGAAATAGTATTCAACAAATACGATCGTATCAACTGTCTCACATGAATAAAGTATTGTCTGTTTTCTTCTGGTACTTAATATCAGACTGGTATTTCACAGATTTATACAATTTTGTAATTTGTTTTAATTTCCAATATTTCACTACTCCATTGTGCAGCATCATAAGCATACAAAATTTGATTTTAAAAGTTTGATTAGAAATTAGTACACGTCTAATTAAACATTAAAAAACAATTATACATCTATGAACTTTTTATGAAATCATTTGTGATTATAAGTATGTATCATCATTTTTTAATAATCAAAGTAGGAAGAGCTCTGAGAACAAACTGTTTATGTCTTTCATCAAACTAGGATGGTATATACATATTGTTATAAGATTAAAGTGTTTACTTAATAAAAATGAGAATACTTAGCATATAACCAAAATAAAGTTCCCAAAAATAATTTTTTAGTGTCTCATTTCATCATAGTAATTCAGAGTAGGTAATTGAAACACCAACGACAAGAAATGTTTTATTAATAACTTATAAATAACATGATTTTAGATAGATAGTTTAAATATTTGATTAAATATATTAAACTTTATCTCCCATATTCATAAAAACATTTTTAATTTAAACAATGTTTTAAAGCTAAATTTTGCATACAAAATTTGATATTAAAAGTTGCTTAAATTTAAAAATTGTTTATGAATACGGCCTTAAAAATTTTGTCTTGATTATAAATTAGTACATACTTTTCAATTTTAGTTCAATACATCAGCTTCATTATTGATGTTGATATTCTGAATATCAATGGGATAAATATAGACCATTGGCTTCCAACAGTACGCCTGCGGGCACTGCCTATGTATTAGTGTCTTAAGGCTGGGTTAGCCGACCGTTGATGTAATGTAACCGTAATGTTGACTTAACGTAACACTTTAGTGCGATTAAAAACGTGTCATATGTTATTGACATAAACAAACAAAACAAAATATAGCCGGAACTATATTTGTTGTATAAACTTTCATTGACCTGTACCAATAAAATCAATTGTTCGTCGTTCATTTTAATAAAGATAAATTTAATACGTTTTGTTTAATTATAAGTTCTTCTTGAATATTTCGCGTTTGTCGCTGATTGAAATTGTAAACAGCTGTTTGAAAGTGTTATCAACACAATTTTTTTAAATACTGTTCAAGCGATTTTATAATTTTTTTCTGCGATTTTAAAAAAACATTTATTAAACTTTGTACTTACATATAAACCGTATTTATTTACACATAATGTATTCATCATCATTGTCCATTAGGAGACAATAATAAATATTATTTATTACCTTGTCATACAGACTTTATTTATTAAGGTCCGATAACTTAAAAATTAATTAATTAATATTGTATTGTACTTTATACTAAGGGCCTTAATTATAACTTACCTTTATGTTCGTAATAGTAAAAGTTGACTTTAAGGGCACCTTTTTATATTGCTTAAAGTTAACTTTTACTATTTCGCAGTAAAAAAAATATTAATTTAATATTTTGAAACTTAAATATTTTCGCCGATTATTAGTATACATTTTATAAATGCTTGTATAAATTAATTTGTATAATAAGTAAATATTACATAACATAACATTACAAAGTTTTGTTTTTTATTTATGTATTTATACTTATTATTGAAATATTTAAAATATTTTTAGAACATTGAAAATATTTTTAAGCGTTCTGAGCAAAAAAAAAGTATTTTTTTAACAAGACTTAAAATCAATAAGTTGACAACACCGTTAGTAAATGTCACGTAGAAACGTAAAGAAATTCTGTTTTTAACAGGTTCAGACGTTACAGTTACGTTACATTTTGTCACTATAATTGCTTTAACTACTTTACACACAATAGAAACGATCAGCTGTTCCGTTAAGGTTACATTACGGTCGGTTAATCCACCCTTTATACACAAGATGTATTAACCAGGTGGCAGCGAAACTACAACAATTACAACAATACAAGAACAACAGTGTGTAAAACCTTATAAACTGCCAAAAAATAAATTCACAAAAACGCACTTTTTAAAACGAAATAGTTTGTTTTAGCACTTTCAAATATTTTACGCACATAAAGCGGTAACTAAAACTCACTTTTATAAATATAAAATAATATTTTTACTCTTATAACAAATTTAAAAATGTTTGTAAACACGTTTTTGACATTTCATAAGGCACAATATAAGTATAGCAAAAAATAGTCAGCTGGCGTTACGCTGCCACCTGGTTAAATATGCCTTGTTTATACATGTGAAACCGAAATTAAAAAACGAACATGAATTATTTTACAAGTGTTGCCAGTGAAGTATTTCGCACCACTGGCGAAATTACGCACAAGTAAATGTATATGACAACACACGAATCGGCAACACAGCCCATGCCAATTGTGTTTTTTTACTCAGTCGTATAAAAACTAACAAAAGGGAAGGCTGTGTGCGGGTTTTTTTCTTTGCATACACATTTTGTTGTTGTTGCACTGACCAAAACAAATGTGCACAAATATGTTTGATATTGAATAAAAACATTAGCGGATATTTTTATAAGAAATTTGGTTCAGTGTACACATATCGTTACACTAGAATACGAAGCAAATGTATTGTTGTGTGAGTTTTTTAACTCTGATATAGACCATAGAGTTATCAAAATTAGTAAGGATGGCTCATGTCTGTTTGGAGCGATAAAATTATAAGGCATGTGGTGAATAATTGGTAGTACTTTAAAATTATAACTTACGACAATTACGGAAATAATTATGTTAATGAAAATGAGTACATCAAAGAAATGTCTTTTTCATATACATATGGAAGTTTATGTGAATTAATTGCTGCGACACAGGTTTATCCATACTATTTTGAAGTATATCTTGAAGGAATGCTTTACATTAGATATGGCTCTGAAGATAATCCCGTAATAAGACTTCGATTTACGGGAAATCTCTCTGGAGGACATTTTGATATTTATGAACCATGTAATGCACAGGAGTCAATTTTAGGATCGATACGCCCAGAATCTTCTCGTAAATGACGTGCAAGACTCACACCAAATGTGAGGAGAAAACAAATTAATAAAGCTGCCAAGAAGTATGCGATAACACATGTACAGGGCAGCAGTGGAATCTTACCAAAATAATACTCCTGAAGTGCACAGAGCTGCGATGGACTCCTACCAAAAAAGTACGCCTGAAGTTCACAGAGCTGCGGTGGCCTCCTACCACAAAAGTACTCCTGAAGTGCATAGAGCTGCAGTGGCCTCCTACCAAAAAAGTAATCCTGAAGTGTACAGAGCTGCGGTAGCTGTTTATCAACAAAACAATCCAGATCTCTTTATATTATCGCAATCACAATATAGGGAACGGCAACCTGTTTCTCGGAGAGTTAAGATAAATTCTGCTTTCGAATACAATCCTGAAAATGAGCCATAGGCGCTGATACTGCAATACTATCAAGTGGAAAAAGAATCAGTTGGACTATGTTGTAGTAGTGGTAAAGTTCAGATGAACCCGCTAGAAAAACTGCCAGATCTGTTAGATAACATAATAATTGACAGGCATCCAGATCATAAACATTTTGTGGATAATATTCGAAAATACAATGGCTGCTTTCAAATGAAATCATTTGGTGCAACCCGAATTTTTGAACGTGGTTTTATGCCAACGTTTAAAGTCCAAGGTCAGATATATCATTTGGTTGGTAGTTTGTTACCACCTGAATATAATCCACAATTCCTACAAATATATTTTGTAGGGGAAGATGAGAGAGAAGTTGGAATTAGGTGTAAAAATTTTCCAAGTGTTAAAAGTGGCTTAGTGAAACAACTTCAACGCATGTTACATGAAGTAAACGCATACGTTAAACAGCTTAAGTCAACAATAGAAATTGTTCCACAAGGATGTGAAACATATCAGATTGTTATTCGTGCTGATAGAAAACCAGCTGAAGCTCATTCGGCTCACTTTAATGAGTCATCATGTAGTGAAGTGGCCTTGGTCATAGTGGGTCAACAATGTGAAAAAAATAGATATTATTCGCAAAAGCCACGATAACAAATTGCAGCGAATAAGCGAACTCCATAAATCATATGATACTTTACAATATCCCCTTATTTTCTGCCGTGGAGAGGATGGCTATTCAATAAATATTGCTTTACGCGATCCTATAACCAAACGACAAATTCCAAAAAAGACAGTATCAGCAGCCAATTTTTATGCATACCGTTTAATGAAAAGATCTGACGAGGACTACATTTTTCGTTTTCGCTCCCTCTTCAGTCAATATTATATTGATATGTACGCTAAAATTTAAACTGAGAGGCTAAACTACATTAGATCCCACCAAAAAGAGCTACGATCGGAAAATTATATTCATTTATGAGATGCCGTTGAAAGACAAGATGCAAATGCTTTAAGTATAGGCCAAATGGTAGTACTTCCATCAACATTTACTGGAGGTCATCGGTATATGCATGAAAAAACACAAGACGCCATGACTTATGTTCGTAATTTTGGTCGTCCTGATCTGTATATAACATTTACTTGTTGTAATTAATTAACATGAGTTCAAAACGATACTGACTTCTTTATTAATTAATTTTTCTTTTGTTATTTACATTTTTACTTATTCTATATGTATGGTTTCGAAATTGTTTAACCAACGTGCAACATACGTGCAACGTGGCAAATAATTAATGAAATTATTGGCAGAAAATCAACAAATATTGACAATTTTATGTTAAAAAATTTGAAAACTGAAGATTTAAATAATATTTTAAAAAAATTTGCGATAAATTTTAATGAAAATGTTAAAAAAAAATATGCACATATGTAACATTAGGACAATTGATAATGTGTGTAGTAATGTACAAAATTCAATATCACTATACTAATGAGGAAGAGATATATTATGTTTTAAAATCATTAAATATTAGTAAAGGAGCAGGTTCTGACGGTATACGACCAAAAGATATCAAGATAAATGCTAGTTTTTTAACACCAATCATAACAAAACTTATTAACTCAAGTTTGGAACAGGCAACTGTCCCGAATTTACTAAAAATATCAACAGTAAGACAAATATATAACAATGGCAATCAATCCGATGTTAACAACTATAGACCCATCTCAATTCTATCAGTGATAGATAAAGTAATTGAGGAGATTGTTGTTAGACGACTTACGACCTATCTACAAAGGTACAAAATTATCAATGAAAATCAGTACGGGTTCAAAAAGGCAAAAATATTAATAAACTTTTGGGAAACTTCCCAACATACATAAACGGATGCTTAACAAAAACATGCATGTTCTAGCTCTTTTCATTGATTTCAGTAAAGTTTTCGACACTCTTTCTCACAGCAAAATGCTCCAAATTCTGGAAAAAATTGGTATAAGAGGAAACATTATATGCTGGTTTATGAGTGCAGATCATATTGCGATAAAACTAACAACAAATTAGGCAACAAAATAGCAAGTGATTGTGGAGTTCCTCAAGGATCGAAACTTGGACCTATACCATATATTATATATGCCAACGATATGATGAAATGTCTGAAAAATGGCACAACTTTTGCTTATGCTGATGATACTGCAATAATTGTTGCAGTAAAAAGCATAGCAAATGCTACAAAAATAATGCAAAATCAGCTAAATGTTGCAGCAAAATGGTGCCATGATAATGGGCTAATCAAAAACGGAAGCAAAACAAACGTTATGCATAAAAAACCCCTTTATTTGGAAAATTCACTCTAAAACAAGGGTGCCCAAGCCCTATACTCTTGGTGCTCATTTGTTTTTGTAAATGCTCTTAGCTATAGGCTGTGTGTTTCTATACTCCATACAGCACTAGCAATATGAAATACACAAACAACTTTGTCTTGCTAGTTTGTTTGTCGTTCGTCATTGTATACACGCAAGTGCAAAGCAACAACACTTTCGTATGCTTTGCTGGTAAACATTGTCGACAGCGATCATCAATGTAGATTTTGTTTTTATTTATCGTATGGTATCGTTTAAAAATGTGTGTATTTTTGTCTTTGTTCTTTGCAGGTTTTGGTTTTTAGAACAAAAAATATAGAATAAAAATTAGTTTTTATATTTAACTGTATTTGTGTTTGCTCTTCCATAAGGAACTTTTGGACACCCCTGCTCTAAAATATCATAAAATACAAATTTTGCAGCACACTGCAAAAAACACAGAACCAAATATTAAAAATACTACGGAAAAAACACAAATACAACACAACGAACAACACAAACTCAAATGTCCTACACAACAATCGTCAAACAGAACACAATATAAGATATAACATCTCACCAAATTATAATATTAATACCAATAATAGCAGCGACAATAATATAAACAACAATAACATTACAACAAATATTAAATCAAACAAACTTGCCAAAAATCTACACGTCCTAACCGTCAAACATCTTTTCTACACAACATTAACCAAAGAATTTTACAACAACTCCAGTTTTCTACAACCAATTGATCATCACCACAACACCAGAAGCCGTTCCCAAGGAAGGTTCAAGGTTGACCGATTTACGAACGAATACGGTAGAAGCGCACTCGATGTAACAATGCCAACCATTTTCAATAATATACCAATTAATATAATCAACGAAAAAAATAATTTTAAAAGAAATAAACTTATCAAAAATTATTTCATAAATTTGCAAAAAATAAAATATACATATATCATGTTCTAAATTAAAAATTAAATGTTAATAATGAACTTCCTGGAGTCAAGCGAAAAGCTTTGCAGGTTTTAATTTAAGAAATCATTGTAAACAAATTTTTCAAATAAAATTAAAAAAAAACAACATTATTCATGGTCTTTGCGGTGCAATGAACACTAATTTACCTTGCATGAAAGATGGTAAATGCTCAAAAAAGTATCCCAGAGAATTGATAAGTGAAACACAGACAGGTGATGATGGCTACCCAAAATATCGAAGAAGGGCGCCTTACGCCGGGGGTTTTTACTCTAAAACTAAATGATAAGAAAATTGACAACCGATGGGTAGTTCCCTATAATGCAGTGTTGTTACGTACATTCGGTGCACATATTAATGTTGAAATATGCAACTCTGTGAATTCAATAAAATATATTTGTAAATACGTGAACAAAGGTAGCGACCAGGCAGCATTTTCTTTACAAAGTGCAAATGACGAAGTGGCATTGTATGAATGTGGCCGATACATAAGCAAATCGGAAGCTGTGTGGAAAATATTATGTTTCCCTATTCACGAAAGATATCCCCCTCCATATTTCGTTTGGCTGCAGCGAGTTTATTACACAGCTACCAATGTTATGCAACAAATTACTAACCCACTTAAAACAACTCTATTAGGATTTTTTGAACTGTGTAAGTCAGATGAGTTTGTTAAAACTCTTCTTTATTCCGAAGTACCACAATATTATGTTTGGAAAAATAATAAGTTCGAAAGAAGAATGCGCGGGAAAAATGTTGAAGGGTGGGTGAATATAAAAAATGATGACGTATTGGGAAGAGTTTATACTATTCATCCAAACAATACTGAATGTTTTTATCTGAGATTGCTTCTCCACGTTATAAAGGGTCCAACATCATATTTAGATTTAAAAACTGTAAATGGTGAAACTTATGCTAACTTTCAGTCTACATGCTTAGCTTTGGGTTTGCTGGAAGATGATAAGCATTGGGTTAATGCTCTCGAGGAAGCAGCTATGAGCTACCACCCAATAAAGCACAAGGATAATTTTTCAGAAGACATAAAAAGGCAATTGGAGATAGAATTGCAACAAGAAATGCAAAATATAGATGAAGTATACAACAGATGCTTAATACAAATTGAGGATGCAATTCTTTTAATAGGTGGTCACCATTTAACAGAATATGGTTTACCCACACCACGTAGACTGAAAAACACTCACCCAAATACGAAATAGATAGCCAAAATTAACTACGATGTTAATATTTTACAACAGGAAACTGTAATTAGAGAAAATACTCTAACAGACGAACAACAAAAAGTATATGATCAGATTATGCAAAGTGTTGAAAATAGCACTGGCCAGTTATTTTTCCTTGATGCTCCTGGAGGTACTGGGAAAACATTTCTGTTAAATCGTCTTCTTACCAAAGTTCGGAGTCATGTTAACATTGCGTTAGCAGTAGCATCATCAGGAATGGCTGCCACTTTATTAGAAGGTGGGAAAACCGCACATGCTACATTCCCCTAGAATTGAATCACATTGATATGCCTTTGTATAAAATACGTTCTGCGTGATTGTAAAAAAGCACTATGGCTCATAAAGGCGGATTTGAGGCACTGAATAGAAATCTCCAGGACATCAAATCAAATAATTTTCTTATGGGAGGAATTACTGTATTGCAAGCTAGAGATTTTCGTCAAACTCTTCCAGTAGTTCCAAGAGGAACTCGAGCAGATGCAGTAAAAGCTTGCCTAAAATCATCCCACTTGTGACACCTAATCACCAAGATTTCTTTAAAAAAAAATATGCGTGTTTATTTAAAAGGAGATAGCTCAGCGGAAAAGTTCTCAGAAATTCTGCTCAAAATTGGAAATGGAGAGTTTCCTAATGTTCAAAACCGATTAATTGTGCCGATAGAATTTGGTGTCGTTGTAAAGAGTTTGGCTGAACTTACTGAACATATATATATCCTGACATTGCAAACATTAATACCAGATGAAACGATTGAATGAAAGGGCAGCTAAAATTAACAACACTATACTATAACCTTTTGATTCACCTGAAATGGAATATCTGTCTATAGAATCCATTGTAGAAATAGAAGAAGCTGTTCACTATCCAGTAGAATTTCTCAATTCACTAAATCCTTCAGGATTTCCACCATACAAACTCACCCTCAAAATAGGAACCCCAGTAATGCTTCTAGGTAATTTCAGGCCTCCAAAACTATGCAACGGAACTAGACGGGTAAAAACACTACAAAAGAACGTTATAGAAGGTACTGTATTAACAGGTTGTGGCAAAGGTGAATCAGTGTTCATACCGCGTATACCTCTCAAATCTGATGACTACGCTTTTGAATTCAAAAGGTAGCAATTTCCTTTAAAAATATCGTTTGCCATTACCATAAACAAAACGCAAGGTCAGTCTCTAAAAGTCGCTGGTGTTCACTTAAGTGAATACTGTTTCTTCAATGGTCAATTTTATGTGGCTTGCTCAAGAATAAGTTCACCTAATAATTTGTTGATATATAAAGAGGTCTTACGGAAAAATTAGAAAATTATAACAACACCAACTGGAATGAGAAACACTCAATGTATAATCACTAGACTGTCCACTATTTGTATGGGGGAAAAAAAATGTCGGAATCTTGTTGGTCTTAACCCCACAAAATGATTCCCCTTTCCAGATATTGAGATAGCCGAAATTTGAGCTCGATTAAACGACGTTAACCCGTGCCGCTCGTCGCTCAAAGTTTGAAAAAATCAACATTTTTGGCCAAAAAGCTAACATAAGAAGCTATAACTCCAGAACGGTAAATAATAGAAACACGATTAGTATCTCAAAACAAAGCTAATATTATTCTTCAAAATTTATTCTATATACATTATTCTTGTTACTTTAAGCCAAACAGAGTTACAACAGCTTTTGTCTCCAAAAACGTGACCTAGTCGCGGTAGGAGCATACTTCGTATATTTTGATATTATGTGAAAAATGTTGCTAGTAAGTAAATATTTTTATATTTTATTGTTATTGAATCATAATGTACATCGATTTAGTATTTCAAAAAGATATAAAACACAAAAATTGGTTGAGAAATGTAAAAGTTATTAAAAATTCCCCAGGCCATTAATGTGTCTCAGAGCACTTGATTATGATTTGTGGAAAAAAATTTAACTTATTTTAAAACTATACGAATAAAACTATTTTATTACATAAAATGTACCTATTTTTGCTCAAATATAAGTTTTTTTCCTTAAAATATGACGTGAATCTGTTCTCAGCTGTGGTCAAAAAAAAAAATTTTTTTAGACGACAGTTTCAAAACACCATTTTCAGTTTTTTTTAAACTTTGTTAAACAAATTTTTAAATTTTTTAAATATCACCGGGGGGTTTATGGTCAATAGATAAGGGAACAAAACAGTGAAAAAAAATGGGTCAATACCTCTTATAGTTCAGGTGTACCTGCGGATTGAATTCTGCGGATTTCGCGAAAAACTCATTTTTTTGGAATATTTTAGAAAATATGTCATAATTTTTTATTGTTATACATTTTAACCAAAATATTTACAGAATATTATTTCTCAGATATTAAAAAATATGTCCCTGAAGTTATATATAAATCGGGAAATCCTAAGGCGTAAACTTTGGAGGTCAAAGGTCAAATTTCGCAATATTTGGAAATTCACATTGAAACATATGGAAATAATCTTTATTTGTCGACCATATTTACTAAAATTACAGGATTTTATGGTATATGGTCCGATATTCAGAATAACATAAAAAAAAATCAAATTAACCCTTTAAAGCATTTGGGTCAAATATGTCCCCAAAGTTAATAAAATCAATTTTAATAAATTTAAAAATAAAAAAATGAATATAATTTATATTCAGAAAAAAAATTAATAATTAACCCTTTGGATCATTTTTTTATGTTATTCTAAATATCGGACCATATACCATAAAATCCTGTAATTTTAGTAAATATGGTCGACAAATAAAGATTATTTCCATATGTTTCAATGTGAATTTCCAAATATTGCGAAATTTGACCTTTGACCTCCAAAGTTTACGCCTTAGGATTTCCCGATTTATATATAACTTCAGGGACATATTTTTTAATATCTGAGAAATAATATTCTGTAAATATTTTGGTTAAAATGTATAACAATAAAAAATTATGACATATTTTCTAAAATATTCCAAAAAAATGAGTTTTTCGCGAAATCCGCAGAATTCAAACCGCAGGTACACCTGAACTATAAGAGGTATTGACCTAATTTTTTCACTGTTTTGTTCCCTAATCTATTCACCATAAACCCCCCGGTGATATTTAAAAAATTTAAAAATTTGTTTAACAAAGTTTAAAAAAAACTGAAAATGGTGTTTTGAAACTGTCGTCTAAAAAAAAATTTTTTTTTTGACCATAGCTGAGAACAGATTCACGTTATATTTTAAGGAAAAAAACTTTTATTTGAGCAAAAATAGGTATATTTTATGTAATAAAATAGTTTTATTCGTATAGTTTTAAAATAAGTTAAATTTTTTTCCACATATCATAATCAAGTGCTCTGAGACACATTAATGGCCTGGGGAATTTTTAATAACTTTTACATTTCTCAACCAATTTTTGTGTTTTATATCTTTTTGAAATACTAAATCGATGTACTTATGATTCAATAACAATAAAATATAAAAATATTTACTTACTAGCAACATTTTTCACATAATATCAAAATATACGAAGTATGCTCCTACCGCGACTAGGTCACGTTTTTGGAGACAAAAGCTGCTGTAACTCTGTTCGGCTTAAAGTAACAAGAATAATGTATATAGAATAAATTTTGAAGAACAATATTAGCTTTGTTTTGAGATACTAATCGTGTTTCTATTATTTACCGTTCTGGAGTTATAGCTTCTTATGTTAGCTTTTTGGCCAAAAATGTTGATTTTTTCAAACTTTGAGCGACGAGCGGCACGGGTTAACGTCGTTTAATCGAGCTCAAATTTCGGCTATCTCAATATCTGGAAAGGGGAATCGTTTTGTGGGGTTAAGACCAACAAGATTCCAAAATCGATTTTTTGTGGACAGTCTAATAATCACAAACATTAATAAGTTCAGTGTCAGGTCAAAACCATAATTTGCAATGAAATTTTAAATGACACAATCGAACTAATATTTAATGGGACGGGATACCCTCAACACAAACCCGCAAAGCTTAACAACTTTATGAACAGAACAGTTTCTTTGTTTCTATTTCCAGCATTTCTCATGTCTTTCTTGAAAAATCCAACAACTCACAACCTCATAATCTACTCATTGTCATCACAGATATATCTTTTTTCCTGGAACGGGCAACCCTCATCGCAAACTCGCATATATACTTTCATTATTACATAAGTTTCAAATCACGATCATATTTATTACCAAAAAATGTTGATTCTGCCCCACTATATGACGGATGAAAAGTTGAAAATGGACAATGATGAATGACGGTTGCTGGTGGAAGATTGGTGAAAGATGAGGATGTGGATGAATATGTGGAAGATGTGGTTGGCGATACGTGGCGTTTTTAATATTTAATTATTGTCTTTAACTTTTCAGTTTTTTTTTTTTTTATTTTTAGATTTATTTACTTTAGTTTTATATTTATCTAGATTTAGTTTTATTTTAATTTAGTTTTAGATTTATTTAGTTCTATATTTAAATTTTATTTAGTTTAAGTTTTAAATTTAATTTAATTTTAGATTTTATATTTAAAATTTATTATACCCTCCACCACCACAAGTGGGGAAAGAGGGTATATATAAGTTTGTCATTCCGTGTGTAACATTGAGAAATATTCATCTGAGACCCAACAAAGTATATATATTATTGATCCTTATGAAATTCTAAGTCGATTGAGCAATGTCCGTCTGTCTGTCTGTGTAAAACACTCTCACGTCCAAAATACATAAGCAAAATTAATGAAATGTATACCAAAATGTTTATAATTTTTCTAAGCAGTTTGGTATTGAAAATCTGCAAAATCGAATTGGTAGAACCAGGGTTATGGATCAAAATGTAAGACAACCTCCAAAAATTTTGGTAATTTTCACATGATTTTTTGTGACTTTGGGTAAATTAATTGGAGAGAACACCATGAAATTTTGCAAACATTATTTATATGATAAAAGAACAAATTCTGTTGAAAATGGAAAGAATCGGTCCATAATTTCTCGTAGCCCCCATACAAATTTCTTCCCAAAATATGGTGCTATGGTATATAAATGCCTATAGAATTGCAGTATCCTTACAAAATTCAGCACAACTAAGTTTCGTGCAAACATAAATCGCGAGACCAATTTTTTTTTTTTTTGGATCGGGCACTATTTGACCATAGTCCCCATATAAAGTTTACTTGCGAAAATCATTTAAATATACTTAAATATCTTATATATATCGGTATCAGGTTGAAATTTAACTTGCATAATCCCCATATCCATGAAAATCGCTGTAGGTAATTTCATGAAGATCGGCCGATAATTGGTTATAGCTCCCATATAAGGACCACTTTCAAAAAACATATTAATTTTCATAGATATCTGAAAAATATCGTTATTTTCTTAAAACACCGTTGTATGCTTCTATTGCAGAAGTAGTACGAGTGTTTTGTTTATAAACACTGAAGTTTTCACATCCAACCTATAGTAAATATAAAAGTTATATGTAGTAAATTTAAATATAGAAACATTTTAAGCTAATTTTTTTTATCCATTGTTTTTCAAAGTATTTTAAAAAAATTGTAAAATGATGTTCGCTGTCCATAATACTAATTCCTGCCTTAATTTGCATAAAAGCCTCTTTAATTAATATTGGTGGGAGTAGTGGAAGCGCCATTATTTTTTGGTATACAATGGCTGCATGTTTGGAAGCTCTGACGTATTGAAGTAGATCTTTTCGACTACTTATATTTCTACGTATAGCTTGACAGTAGTGAAACCTAAATACAAAATAATATTAGGATTTATTTAAAATTATTTGCTGTATTAATGCATTCCATAGCCTTTTTAAAGGCTAAATATTAACAAACATTTTTAAAGAGGCTATCGTGGAGTTTATTTAATTTGTATATGCAATAATCCTTACTATGATAGTTACTTTGAAGAAAAGGTGTCAGATAAATGGTTTATTATTACCGAAACATTTTTTGAAAAATCGTGATTTTTGGAAACACAATTTGAAGAGAACTTCTTAAACCTTGTTCATAATCCGTAATTATCACTGCGGGATTAATATCAGATATATTGTTTTTGATGTACTAAAATAAACGACATTTTGGTTTTTTTTGTCCATTAAAATAAAAAATATTGGAAATATCTACCATCAAAGATATAGTTAGAATAGTATATTAATGTTAATCTAAAAATCTTACTTCTTCCAAATACTGGATGTATATAATGTGCAGTTGGTTAAAGTATCCACAAGGAACAATTTTAAACGTGGCATCCATCAAATATGTTCGTTTTGAATTTGAGATATTCTCCTTAATTTTTCTGGGATGAAAAAATACAGTACGAAAAGTCCTCTTTAGTTATACATGCTGTAAAGAAAGGTTTTGGATCTTCCATATCCTGTGAGATACCAAAATTCTCCCACACTTTTTGATATTAAAAGCTTCTATGACCTCCAATGCATTTCGAGTAGATGAAACATAGTTTTTTGCAGCAATATTTTGCAGGCCTCTTCTTATTTTACTAAATTCAATACCTCTTGTATCGTTTTGCAAACTAAATAGAAAATTATCACATACACAAATCAATATGATACAAACAATATTAAAAACTTTCTGTATACTTACATTTGGCTAACATTTATAAATGCTGTTCTAACACTTCTGATAACGTTTAGTTCTCCACCTAGAGTTCCTGAAATATTTGCACTCTCTTCTTTTATTTTGTTTAAGGCGCACAACTTATTGTATTCATCCCCTTCATGGGCATGATTATGAGGAACATTGTTTCGGGCCGGTACTCAAGTTCCACTGGGTATATAATTAATTCTGGTCTTACAATCACTTCACCAACATTCAAATTTTACTACCTCTTTATAAACCGATTTTTTTTTTTTGGATATCATTTTTGATTCTTTTACAAAAAGAAGTTTTGAATTAATTTTTCTCCCGAAAAAAAAAAACGCACTCCATTATATAACTTTAAGTTTTTACTTTTATTTCTCACTTACAGCACTATTCACTTCAAAGTCTTTTTTATGAATGAAGCTAATTATGATTTACAATATTTACTTTACAATCTGAAGCAAGTACCGTCAAAATTTACAATTATAATGTAAATTTTCGTGTTGTTGTGTCTTATGTTATTCTTTGGGGCCATTTTTCGTTTTTCACTTTGGGGTCATATTTTCTGGGGTCATAATTCTTCTTGTGAATTATTTTTATTTGGTCTTTTATTTTTTTTACATCAAGTCGAGAATATGATGTCATGTAAATGGCCGCCGCCACAGTTGATTGTCATTTGAGCCCTTTTTATGGCATTTTCCATCACATTGGAAAAAACTTCCGGCGATAGGCGCTGTATGCTAAAACGTCCAGATGGTACGCACACTGAATCACCGGAGGAGACCTGCAAATTTCTCCAATGTCATTCAGTCCAACTCCTTTTCAAACATTAGTTCCCTTAATATCCAAAAGTAATCGCCGGTTGGTAGGTAGAATCTTTGGTTAATGCCCGTAAATTTAACAAAAAGATAACTGCGGGTGTTACAACCTATTATATATCTTTACCTATTCGGCCAAATTGAGTTGGTAATTAACGTTTATTTTACCTACGTGTTTCTACCTAGCACATGAACAAATAATATGGCAACACTAATGTCAGACGTTATTTTGAATGACAAATAAAATTAACAAATTTAATTAGTTTTTGTTAAATTAAAACTAATTTAAAAGAGATATTGTCTTATTCTTAAATATGATAAAATTGGTATTTCAATATAAAACTGCCCTAGAAAATAAAAAACGGAAGCAACCAAAATAAGGCTTCCGCCTTAGAGATCTCTAGTGGACCTCTCAAATTTACGACCAAAATATGACGAACTCAACAAAAATGTTCGAAAGAAAACCATAGGGAGATCTACAAAACAGGCGGCGGATCAGCATTATTAAACACTATGTCCTCTGACGAAGAACTTTTATTGTCTTTAATAGGAGAGTCAACATATGGATTAATAGATCGTAAAGGTGGTGATAAAGAGATGACTTTAAATGTAGGTTAAAAATTAACTCGTTTGTGTGTGTGTATTTTTACGCAAATTTTTTCACAGAGAGAAGAATCTAGTGAATGTATCGACAATTTGGAAACCAATTTAGAAATATTACTAGATGATGACCTATCCTTTTGTCCAAGTAAAGCTTTTAACCAATCCAAAAAGTATTGTTTAGCAATGAAATTCATTCTGATGAATTTCCTTCCCTACAGTAAAGTGTTTTGGAAAATTTAAAAAGAGGAAGCTTGATGAGTTAATAGAGATCTCAAGGATGAGCTAAAGGAACTTCTGGTAGAGCAAACTAAATTCTACAGGTATAAAAATGAAAGAGAACACAGAACGGTGGTAGTGTCCAGGTACATTATGACATGTGAGATAAACTATACAATATTTGATGAGGTCTCCAGATGTTGGACGTTATTAAATATTGTACTGTCACGACTTAAGCTGGACCAGCGGGCTACTATGTCTTGAACATTTATTGAAAAATAGCCCTTTTGGTTTCGAGAGAGTTTTGGAAATTCACCACCTGCAATAATGTAAACTCTTCAAAAATGTACATTATTGGAAAATCGAGTTATACCAGGAGACATAATTTTTACGTGGATGCAGTCCAAAGCTCCAACACATCTTGGAAATTTCCAACCTTATAAAACTTTAGGTGTCCAAAATTTGTTCCTCCGAAGAAGGATGTTTCACATATACATCATACAAGGATTTTATTGCTTCAGAAACATTCCTAATAATTCTGCTCGCTGTAATTTGGTGAATCCCAGCAAAATCTGCTACTGGTATTTGAAAGCTTTCTGTAGCATAAAATCGTAGCGTAAGCAGCATTGAAGGTTTTGGTGAAATGTTAGATTTTTTAAAATAAAAAGATTTTTCCTAAGCAAAAATGTAATGAAGCTCCAAAACCATCCTTGCACTTGTTTTTGAAAGTCGTAACCTTTTCAAGAATTTCAAATCATTCCACGTCTCAAAATGATCTCGGATGTTTTTCTGAATGTGTGCTTACTTCCATTTTCAGATTTGTTTAAATAAAATCTCAAGCCTCTTAGCTACTAACAATTTACCTAACAACTTAACAAACAAAATAAGGTAGTGTATGATACATTACAGTTATCTACTCGGCAAATCATACCATTGAGTTAAAATTACGAAATTTTATTTACACCATTGATATCTACGCACCGTAAAATAACTATTTGTTGAAATTACGGGCATTAGAGTGGAAAAAGTGGACCTCATCTATATTTAGCCCATTCAAATCCCCAGGAACAGATGCAATTTTCCATGCTTTCTACAAAAAGGAGGTGACATTATTGTCCCTCAACTATCGAGGATCTTCACAAGAACTCTACTGGCTTGTCATGTGCCAATGAGTTGACGTGAGGTTAAAGTGATATTTATATCTAAAACTGGGGGCAAATTTGGACAACTGCCAAAGTCGAACAGACCAGTTAGTCTCAGCTCGTTTTTCTTGATAATGATGGAGAAACTTGATGCGGGTGGGTTTTCAATATCAGGAATTCTGGCCACTGGTTGTTTAGTTTCAGTAGAAATGTCTTTAGGTGAAATATTTTTATGCCATCAATTTGGGGAGCAAAATTATAAGGTTGAATGTAAAGTAAAGAATCAAAATGCGGTGCAAATGATGCTAGCGTGTTTGTTTATTTTGAGTATATGAAAGAAATGTCAAACTAAATGTGGGGAGTATGTGACACAGGGTGCTCTATAAAAATATTAATTATACCCAGCGTTGCCAATTTAGCGCTTTTCGCGCTAGATTTAGCGCTTTTTGATAACCCAAAAGTCGAATTTTTTTCCTCTTAGCGCTTTTTTTTAAAAAGGCGCTAAATCAGCGCGTTTTTCCTTATTTTGTTTTTGATTTGAAAAAATGGAAAATCATCTTTAAAATTTAAAATTATGCGAGTGAAACAATAATGAAATACGGAATCATTTTGAATAGAAGAAATCTGCATAAAATTTCATTAAATAAAATTCCGTTTGTTAAACTTTCAGCATTTGTTATGCTTTTCATATTTTAAAGCAAAAGACGATAATGTGATGAGATATTTAAAAATAAAATTAAGAAATGCTTATTTAATTAGTTTGTATAATATATGAACTTAAAATGAAAGATTCATGTTATGAATACTATGTCACTTCCAAAATTACTTCAAATCATCAGAAATGTTGGACAGTCAACATGTCTGTGATTTCATAAAATGTTGCTTTTGGGCAAATCCAAAAAAAAAATTAACGCGTATTTTATTCAATCAGTAATTTTCAGGGAATTTTCAAAATTTCTTTTAGCAACCCTAAACTTAATTTAAAATATCAAAAATGTAACTGAAATATTTAACTTAAAAATAATATTCTAATGTAAAATCTACTATTTGTTGTAGAGTTAAAACACCAAATAGTTGAATTTAATATAATTTTTAGTGATTTTTATGTAAATGTAATTTTTAGCGCTTTTTAGCGCGTTTTAACAGTATGGACGACGCGTTTTGGTTAAAAATAGTTGACAACGCTGTGGAATGAGGAAAAAGTTACCAGATTAGGAAACTAAAAGGAAGAGAATAATCGACTAATAATTTATCTTCCAAAATTGTAATAGGAAAAATGTTTCAACCAAAGGTTGATTGACCTGATAGTGTGACTTTATGTTTTTTTATATAGTTCTTTACCAACAATAAAAAACTGTTACTTTTGTTTAGCGTAAATTTTGTCGGTAGTTTTAGTTGAAAAGATTTTTGTATGTCATTTGAAAAGTGGCAAGCTTGTTACGAGTCCCGAAAAAGCACCATAACGAATTAGGTGCGGACCAGCTCACATGCATGATTCTTACTCACGGTGTGAGCACCTCCCTTCGTTATGGCCCAAAGAACTGTCACAATAAAATTTTGATCGTTCGGTATACTACTATTAAATGGAACACCTATGAAGTGGAGTTAGATGTTCACTCCAATCTGCCCTTTCCCTACCATAATCTCCCATACCTATATATTTACGGGGATCCCTTCGAATTCATCAACCACACCACTTACCTTCAATAAACCACTCTGTTAAATATGATTATTCCTGCATTTTTTTTCTTATTTAATTAATCATCATTTTCTTTTATTAAATCGATTAGCTTAATGTATAAATAATATTATAAAACTCTATTTCAAAAAATAAGAACTAATAAATCTAACTTTTAACATATGTACATGTATTTATATAACATAACAAATGTGTAACACTAATTCCTTAACTAATTTCTTTCTGCCTCAACAAATAACAAACTAAAAACCATAAAAATTTTATAAATAAAAAAAAAATCCCTTTATCTATTGGTTTCCTCATCAACTATATGCCCCAATAACTTGTTCCTATATACACGTAAACTACTATCAGCCTAAGAGAGCTCACTGAAACGATTTTTCTTCTGGCTTCTCTATGCCTGATTTAAATTTCTCTACCCGATTTGATGAGAATACTAAGACCGGAATAATAAATAAATTTTATGGAATAAAACGTTAGCTATTTATCAAAGAGCTAAGCTTAAGATTAATATAAAAAAAAACAAAAACTTATACTAAAGACGTTAAGATTTATAATATTATGATGGTTAAATTGATAGCAGATAGAGGATTATTAATTGTTTTTATAAATAAACACTTCCCTGTTTAAAATGGCTCTTCCTTTGATGATATAATAATTCATCCAATTAGAATTTGTTGTGCAGTTGTTGCGTTTTGTAACTTGTCCAAAAAAAAAATGTTGTAGTCCCCTTGTTTTGTTCTGGCCCTGCTCCAGTTATAGGGGACTAAGGGTTTTAATTGTCTCAAGATGATTAGTGCAGGGATTTCTTTAGCTTCCTGTCGCTAACTCTAACCAGCTTCTCCCTTTGGCAAGTTTATTTTAAATATTTCACTATGCAGTATATTTTAAATTCACTATTCAATCTTCTTTGATATCTTTTCGTTTTTTATTGTTTAATTTAAATTGTATTTTCAACTATTTTGTTTAATTTAAAACAAAAGTATGTATAATGTTTATGGTCTGTTTATTTTCCTCTATCTTTTTTCTTTCAGATATTTGAGTTTGGGAAAGGTTGTGGCTTAACTCCACCAAATGACTTCAGACCATTCCCAGGTCGATGTTTCCACTGCGAGCTGACCACTCGCATACTCTCCTGGTGGAACCCTTATCAAATAGGTCATCGAGCCAATAATTATCCGTAGTTAGCAACTAATTAAAACTAACATCAAACAAAACAAAAAATAATACTAACATTAGACTAACTAACAAAATTTGTTTATAATAGGGTACGGCCACGGACAAGGCAGTCAGAACTGCTGGCCAACAGGAATAGTACCCCCAAAAAGGTATATTAAATTTTTTTTCAATTCCCATAGGCGTAATGTCAAGGTGGATTTTGCTAAAGGGCACTGCAACAAGCTAAAGTGAATGTTAATAATTCAAAAATATAAAAAAGTAAAAAGAATCAAGAAATAGAAGATCAAACTATAATTAAAAGAGGAACTTAGAATTATTAAATAATTTCAATACGAGACCGAATGAGAATCGAAATTAATAAAAGCAAATTGTCATATATTTAAATACTGCTGCTGCTGCTGCTGTGGTTACAAAGGAAGTTCCAATTATAAGTTTTGAAGACCCCAAGTAAGGTTATTGAATGGTGGAAAATTTTGGGGAATCCAAATTACCGGACAAATATCAAGGAAACGAGGTAACACAGTGCAGTAGGTAGAATTTAGTGGCAACTACATGAAATAATATATAAAGGTGTAGAACACCACATACATGTCAGTAATATCAATATCCACTAGGAAAGTTAATGCAGGAACCATAGGGTAACATAGAGACGAGACGGAATTGTCAAAAACCTAAGTCTGTTGTCAAAAACCTATCTCTGGCAACAACAAAATACATGCTAGTCAATGTATTTTGTTGTTGTATTAGACATATGATTTGTTGTATTTTTGTTTGACAAATCGGAGTGTCTCGTCTCTATGTGTAATTCTCTATGGCAGGAACCTTTTTTTTGGTTTGCCATAATTGTCTTAAATCTATTATTTCACTTCAAACAAAAAAATAAAATGAAAACAATAGGGTAGTGTTAGATATCGTAGGTCATAAGTTAATATAACTTAGTAATAAGAAAATATTTAATTTATAATTTATGTAAAGGAACTAAACTAAATACTAAATAATCATTTGTAAGGACGTGTAAAGAAGGCATAAACAGTAAAAGCAGAAAATAAGCCTCACAGTAATATACTTCAGGGAGCTCCATTAGGAATAGATAAGGGAATTTAAAAAGCGAAATATAATTGGTAAGGGGAGTATATTAAGCTATATGTTGATGGCTCAAATATAACTATTTAGTTGTTCCTTCGTTAGTTAAAATTTTAAGTTATATGTTAGTTTCTTTTGTATACTTTTTTGTTTTGGTTTGTCAAATTTTATGTGTTTAAGTTGGATTAAGATTACAATATTTTTTTTCTTTTGGAATTGAGAAGTGAAATTTTAACTTAGAGGCAAAAATATAAATAAATATCATTTCCGAACGTTTAAGAAAGAGGAAACGGAAATTATAAAAGAATTAATAAAAAAAATAAAAAAAAAATAGCATAGGTTTTAGTTTAGTAAGGTTAATGATGTTAATAAAACAATTAATTTGAAAAAAATTTATATAAAGAAAAAATGATTTGGTAAAAAACTATTTTAGGGTGTTTAAAGTGTGGTGTGAATGGCGGTATTTAGGGGTCACAAAACCAGTGATGGGAGATTGATGACTATGGTAGGGATAGGGCGACTGTAGAACGACACCTTCCTCTCTCTCTCGATGTACATAGTAAAGTAGAGACTTATTTAGAACCATTTTTTTTGTACTACGTCCTTGGGGCTAGAGGTGATGAGAAACCGAGAGTTGGCCGAGTTTTCCCTCTAGTGCCCTTAGAAGTCACGTAACAAACTACTCGATCATGAATCCAATACACAGTTTCCAGTTTTCTTATCAACCTGGAAAATCTACGGTGACTGCCATTCATGTGACGACGGTATTCGAGAAAGACATAGGTGCCAATTACATACCGCTATGTGCTTTTTTTGACATTCAGGGGGCGTTTGGCAATACGGCATGCGGTGCTATTGATCTAGCACTTCAAAGGAAAGAGGTTCCGGACGTTATAAGGAAATAAATTTTGGTTATTATGTTGAACTTTGGAGGATCATCGAAAATTATGAGCAATTATTGTGGACTCTATCGAAGAACTACTGGAATAACTTAACAAATTAAGATTCCGTACATATGGTTACGCCGACAACTTTGTAATTTATGTTACTGGGTGTGATGACATAACGATATGCTCTGAATATAACCACCAACCAGCCAAGACAATTCTTTTATTTCTAAAGAATACTTGAAATTATGCCTGCCAGCGACTTTTTGGTAAACTGTGGGGGTTAAAGCCGAAGATGATTTAGTGGTCTTTTATTACAGGGATAAGGCCAATAATAACCGGTTTTCGAATTATTCGAAAAAACCGGTTTTTCCAATTTTCAGGCATTCTTAAACCGGTTTATACAAAAGGAAGGTTTTCAAGTTATTCGACAAACCGGATTTTTTGTCTCGAATTATTCGACAAAATCGAATATTTTTGTAAATTTATTTTAAGCCATTGACAAGTTATACATCAAGACCAAGGCGCAGTCGCAAAGTAGGTCTGGGTTGACTAACAATTTGCGCCTCATTGTCATTATTTCTTAAGGGCAATCAGGATCGTTATTTTGCCATCGACAACTTTGCGTCACGTTCTGACGCGTATGTGATGTAGCTACGTATAACAGGTCCTGTTTTTCGTAGTTTACACCAATTGCGTGTCTTTTAATTTGATTAAACCCTGGTGTAGACAATACAATCTCATTGATAGTGGTGGAGTATTATTTATAACTCAACGTATGAACTGGTGGAGTACCATTATTGCTCTTGATTTTAATAACAAGGTTTAAGCGTTCCAGCTTCATATACGACTATGTTCTTACTTGAGTCGACGTGGGATAACCTGGTAATATGTGTTATATTTAAATTAACAAACCAATGTAAATAAACTTTGGTAGATAAAAGTCTGTTGCGTTTTGTTACATTGAACTAGAGGGGCGAGGCATGCTGGGTTTTCTTTCCGGCTATCTTAAGTCAAGGCGTGGTTCTTTCTCTAGATTTATATTTGCACAACTATAGAAAATAATTCATGCCTCTGATATGGTCACCCCTAGCACCCTACCTATGGTCACTAAACATTCCTTATAAAAAAAACTTTTTTTACAAAACATTTTCTTTTTCTTATTACTTTTATATTTTTTTTATAAATTCATTCTTAAAATTAAATTCTTGGCTTTTTTGTTTATTTGTCTTAAGCTATATTTAAAAACTAAGTAAGTGAAATATTCTAGAATTTATATTAAATTTATTTACTTAACTTATTTATTTATGGCTGCTTACAAATCTGTTAGTTGCTGTAGGCGGATGTAGAGTTGTTGGTGCACGGCTATTGTTGCTGTATAGTTGTTGTAGCTGTAGTTGATGTTGTAGCATTGTTGTTATTGCTGTAGAGGTGGTGAGTTGCCAACTCATTGTAAGGATGAATAAAATTAATTGTTCTGTTTTAAGGCATAATTAGTTTGTACGTTCCGTTCCGTAACGGATCAGCTGTTTTGTTTTTAGCTTATGGGAAGTTGTATATGTCGTTAGTTTTTCTGTAACGTTGCCGTTCTGTTGCGGATGAATCTGTTGAAAACAGAATTCTGTCCGCAACGTAAAGTGACAGCTAAAACAGCTGTTATCATATGCAGACAAAAATGTTAACAATATGAACCAGTGGTGCCAACATTTTTTGAAAGGAATATATTTATTATTTTCAAAAGAATAAAAAATATAATATTTTCAAAAAAACATTGAACATTTTATAAAATATATGTATATTTGTACTGATGTATGTAAAAAATTTAGTTTAAATTAAATCTTGCAAATGAAATCATTCTAAAAATGTTTTCAATAATATGATGACGGTATAAATACAACAAACACTAAAAATAGTAACAAAATCACCAAGTTGGTTCTTTTGATTTTTATTTCAAAAACAGCTGATACGTTCTTACGGAAAAACTAACTACAAAATGACAGGCTACAGAACGGCACAGAACAGAAACGTTACAGAACGCAAAGACTAATGGAGCCTTTACCCTTACGTTACCGACGTTACTTTAACTTTCTAAATTCAAAAAAAAATTGTTATAAAATATGAAAATAACAAATCCGTAACAAGTCAGAAAACATATTGAGCAAAAAATAATCAGCTGGCTTTTCAACGTCACCTGTTATAAATTGGACTTACAGTATGCAGAAAAACTATTTAATGGGCTTTTTGGAAATTTTAAATAGTCAGAACTAAGTGAAAGTTCATCTGATTTAAAAGACTAAACGATTTTTAATTTGTTTTAATTAATCAAAATTATTTAAGCTTAATTTATACCTCAATTCATAAATTGCTAAAAACTGGTTATTAGAAGATAAAAACCGCTTATCCGAGTCTGTATTTATGTTACTGAGGACCTGTCCCACTCATGCTCTAGGTGCAATACTAATCATCCCACCCTTACATATATTAATAATGGAGGAAGCCTATAGGAGTGCATCTAGATCCCGCGTAAATCCGGGTGATCTGGTTGGGCACATGCGCACTCTAGGCATCATTGGGGATGATCCTAGTATTGCAATATCGTACTATATGTCACCAACTTTTGTGTTACATATGAAGTTTAGGGTCCTTATACCTGAAAGGGAAGAGTGGATAAATCAGACACGGTGGCAGGATAATGCCGATGAAGTGGTTTACAGGTTTACAGATGGTTGCAAACAGGCTAATGGTAACACTGGGGCTTGTATTTATGGGCCAAATTTTCTAAGGGGTATCCAAATGGGTACATTTCCATCAATATTTCAGGCGGAGATGTACGCCATCCTTATATGCTCTAACGCATGTTTAAGAAGGAGATCAAGGAATACAAGGATATTTATTATATCTTATAGCCAACCTACTCTTGGAATATTATCAACATATGAAGTGAGGTCTGGTGTTGTTATGGACTGCTGACCATAATGAATGAACTCGGTGCGCACAATAAACTCTCCATGTGAACTCACCTGGCCATGAAGGTCACGCTGGAATTGAACGTGCTGATTGTCTGGCGAACAGGGGCGCTCGACGCTCGTTCATATGTCCTGAACCATTTCATCCCACGTGGATACACAAAGGAAAGTATCCGTTCTTGGGTTGAATCGGAGTGTGCCCGATTTTGGGGTAATTTACCAGGACTTAGACAATCCAAATGGTTCATTACTCTATCCAAACGTATATCTCAGTTGTTGCTAAAGCTCGGAAAGGGTGACTTGAGAATACTTAATGGATTATTCATCAGACACTGTGGTTTAAGGTTGTTACGTGTTCGTTTATTCTGCTTGGGTCAATTCCCTTATCAACTCAGCCGGAGAACAGTTGGTCTGGTTCTCAACCCATACCCAAGCCTGTCAAACCAGCAACAATTTGATTTATTTGTTAATCTTAACTCTTATCACCACTTATTAGGGGAGATAGCTGTTTCTCCCAGTCGCCCTAGTCCCTACCTACGGTCATATAGAAACTATATAACTCATATATAACTCCTGTTTATTTCTTATAATGACCCCTCATACTAATTTACCACACTCACTCACCTGGCATCGGTTTACCCCTTAATTAAATTTTCACAAATTCATATTTTTGTTTTCAATAATTCACATTACAATCATATTCAACCTTTATTTTGATACTTTACTTAATCTAAGATAATAATTAATTGCCAAACACAAAATAAAAAAATCTTATAATTTTATGGAAAAAATCTGTTAGTTTGAGATTTCTATTATAAAACATATGCCTCATTTATATCCCCATTAATAACAAACACATATATTTTGCTTCAATGTCCTTAAGATATATTTGATTACTATAATACATGGCCCATAATCATAGTCAAACAATAAAGTCGGTTCTTTTTAAAAACTACTTTATAATAAGAACCCGCTTTTTATTATTTTCTAACTATAGTCAAAATTAAAGTATGTTTTAAAATGAACCGACTTTAACTGGGTGTCACCTCTAATGTAGAATGTGTTTTCATACAATATACAACAAAATATAGACAAGTGGCATCGCTGAACAGCTGACTTAGAAAATTTAAAAAAAAAAAAACAAAAACAATAAATGTAACCAGGAAGCTAAAGAAAAAACAGTTTGTGGTGGAAAATTAGAAAAGGAAAGATTAATATCAAATGTATTGTATTTTGGTACTACTTTTATTGATTCAATATTCAATAATTGCAAAATCTCTGCCAATATCTTGCAGCTTAAACATTTTTGACTTTTTGTCGAACTTTTTTACATGGCGAACAACAGCTGATGCTGTTGTTAAATGAGTTAAAAACAACTTCAGCTAGTTTTATCTTTACAGTCGACTTTAACGTCAGAAATATACTTTAACTTGTCTTTGGTAGACCTAAAGTCCACTCTTAAGTAAAGACGACTTTATTTCTCTTAAAATATACTTTATTTTTGACTATGATTATGGGCCCATGTGTTTAAAAATAAAATTCCCACTACCTGAAGGAGCTCCCTAAGGAATGGATAATATCTGCCACTGTGCAGTATATCAAGTAATTCTCTTCAAAAAAAAAATCAAATAATTTATCTATTCAGAAGTATATATTGGCTTTGTTAGGTCTTTGGTAGACCTAAAGTCCACTCTTAAGTAAAGACGACTTTATTTCTCTTAAAATATACTTTATTTTTGACTATGATTATGGGCCCATGTGTTTAAAAATAAAATTCCCACTACCTGAAGGAGCTCCCTAAGGAATGGATAATATCTGCCACTGTGCAGTATATCAAGTAATTCTCTTCAAAAAAAAATCAAATAATTTATCTATTCAGAAGTATATATTGGCTTTGTTGGGATGTAATTATTTCTATCTCTCTAACAGCTTATTTCGTTAATTTTTTCTTTTTGTTCTTAGATATATAAATTAACCTAAACTCCTAGCTTTTCAAATATTTACCAAACTTAACATTACAATAACTAATACACTACTAATAACATAACAATAATTAATATACTACTTAATATAAAATAATGAAATACAATATTTATATAATTTACTTCCTTTTTTTATAGATTCGTTTTCCTCTGGCTAGTCTTAAATTGGGTAAAAAGGGCCCCAATCTTCGTACTCGACCTTTTCTCTGCAGGATCTCGCTCTATAGATGAATTGTTCAGGTGTGTTGCACGTGCGAACTGCCTTACTTGGTGTCGTGGGTTTCACAATTCACTGATTTTGTTTGAACTTTCGGTGCGTACACTCTTTTCGGTGGAGTTCAAGAACCAGATGGCAATTTTATCGCATTCACGCTCACTCTCATGTCACCAGCTCTTTAGATTTGATCTTATTGTTTTGTATATCTCAGTTTTTATGTTTATGTTTCTCTTTAATCCGTCTTTACTAGATTTAATTACGCCAAAACACATTAATAAAGTTGTTGGATTTTGAATTTACTTTATATGATTTTAGTTTCTTTGGTTCTTCTTTTTTATTTTATTTTTAAAGAACATTCAAAGTTTTTTTCTTTTCTTAACATTAGTTTTTTTGTGGTCTATGAATTTTCGGTTTTTGTCTTTAAAACTTATTATATTTAATTAACGATCATATACAGTACTCGTTTTTCATAGTTATTCGAGTTTATTTTTTATATATTTACTCCTTTTTTCACAAAACAATATTTTTTCTTCTGCGCAATCGCCGCATTTCAGCCTTCTTTATATCAATCAAAAAACTAACCTCTCCTTTTTCTATCAATTGCCCTTTTATACTTCCTCACTTTTCCATAATTACGGAATATCTAACAAAGTTTCCTTCAGTACATATTCTCTAGTAAATAAAATGTTATGTTACATTTATTTAATTTTTAATTATCCTCAATTATATGATCATCCTCCATATTGCTCCTAGCCTGCTCTATCCTATCCATCCATTTTGTTCCATGCCCAACATTATCAGGAAGTCATACAATTTAGTAAGTAAATCCGTTTCATTCAAAAACAAAAAAAACGTATTTTACTACGTTACAAAAAAAAGAAAGAGACTCACTGTCTTTTACGCATTTTCATGGCGTTGCCAAATATAGTTATTACTTTTCATTGAACATACACTTCTAGACAAACATGTACATAAAAAAAGGTAAACAACCACAACACGCTGAACATCGATCATCAATGTGAGTATTTTTAGATCTTTTTACCACTAATTTTATAATTTTCTTTTATTTGCAGGGATATTTGCTAGGTTTCCATTTAATAAGGCTCTGTATCGTTCCATCATATTGTTATTTAAATTAATATGTAGATTCTTTTTTTCAGGACTTAAAATTGAGTATTACAACCTGCATCTTTTTTCGGCCCCGACTTAGAATAATTTTAAAAGCATCTCAACAAGGTATCACCAATGTATTTTAAGTATTTTTGAGAATGCACAGGCAGTTTTAGAACTTCATGGCGAAACCTCTGAACATGCTCTATGCGACTGGTTCAGAAAGGCCTTTATGGACTCGGGGGACGTAATTAATATCTGATCAAATATAATAGTTGGCTTCATACGTATCCTAAATCTGTTGGGATGAAAAAATTAAGGTTAAACGAAAGCGATTCAATGATTTAGATTTTATGGACAACCAGTCTGAAGCAGCTAAAATACTGAAAATCTTTAGGACTTGAAGTAAGAAAAGCTAGCAACGGAGAGAGAAAAATTAGCAGAAAATGTGATTAGTTCCTTATTCCGGAGAACTTTAAAACATTCTTAATAAACTTTTACCGGACTTTTTTTAACAGATATTTTAAAAAATTAATTTATTTGTAATTTATATTTTTTTGTTTATTGTTGTTATTTAAATTCATTAAAATGTAAAACAACAGATATACATATTGTTACGTTTTCACCTTTTCAAAACGTTGGTTTATTTCCTTTAAATAAACTGGATACTTTTGATTGCAAATAAAAGCAGTTAATTAGTTTAAATATTGTAACAACACTTTATTTATTCAAATGTACAACAACAATTTAAATAGTCACTATGTGTTTTAATACACACATACACATGTTTATATAACACTATATAAACACACTTTTAATGTGCAAGAATTCACTGGTAATACAGCACACTTTATGGCAGTTGATTGTCTTTACTTAACGATGCTTCAAATTAGACTGACTTATTTGTTGTTCTCTCCGCCAATTTACATACGCTGCATACCATCTGGAAAGCTCTACTTCTACAATGATCTTCAAACCAGAATATTCGAATTCTAGAGCTTTTGATGTTTATCATAAATCATTTAGTGTTGCCATACTTACAAACAATGCTCAACTCAAAGCTTTTATTCAATGTTGTACTACGTCGTTTAATTTCTTAATAACTTTGTATGGTCCATCCCAATGGGTTTGTAGTTTGGGAGACATTCCATTCTTTCAGCAGTACAAGCTGGCCTTCGTTAAATCCTTCAGAATTTTGTTGTTGAAGTTCGTTAAGGTCATCTTGCACTTGGGAAGTGTCTTCATTATTTGTTTATGAGAGCTTACTACCGAATTCTAAATCACCAGGCAACTTGAGTTCTGTCCCGAAGACAATTTTTGCAGGTGTTCGAGAGGTTGAGTCTTGAACAGCTAATCTATATGCCAATAGAAATTTCGGTATGTGTTCATCCCAGTCCTTTTGATGTGCTCTGACCAATTTTCTTAAATATTCCTCCAGAGTGCGATTGAATCTTTCGACCATGGCATCAGATTGAGAATGCAGTGGCATTTCCTTGAAGATGGCAGATTCAAAATTTCTACCCTAATCCGAGGGCAACTCCAGTGGAACACCATAGCGGCACACCCAGTTGTTCACAAATACAGTTATAACCGTTTTTGCTTACTGATTGAGTATGGCATATACCTCTGGCAATTTACTGAAATAATCCATAACCACCAGAACGTAACGGCTTTCGGCATCATTGACAGGGAAAGGGACTGCTACATCCATTGCAATCCGCTCGAATGGCCACCACTCATGGAACTCATTTATTACTTCGTTTATTTTAGAGGATGGTACTACAATTAGATTTGTCACCGTTTTACCGTCAGCACTTTCCCATATGCGGTATAAGCAACCATTTAACAACTGTATACTATTCCATAGGGCCCAATATGATTTCATCAGTGGACTTTTGGCCGATATTTCATTGCGGGCTGGCCTTCTACCTTCTTCTTTTGCCGATATTATTTTAGCCAGTATGGGGTCATTTTTTTGCGCTACATACCAATCTTCACTGTACTCTATATGCATTAGTCTAATATCGATGACACATTCCTTTTCCTCGGCTTTTGTACAATGCTTACATTCCACGTTGCAGGGACGTCTTCACCGGAAGGGTTTAAAACATGGCAATGTGGACGTGCTCATGTTTCAAACCCTTCCGGTTCTCGATGCTAAAGTCATAGGCGCTCAATCAAACGAGCCAGTTGCCCTTCAGATTATTTAAATTGCAGTAACCACCTGAGAGCAGAATGATCGGTTCTCAGTTGGAAGGAGTTGCGTCGCGTTACACAGTAGATTCTTTCAGGCTTCGAAAGTATTCGTGTGTAATAGCCAATGACTTTTTCCGTCCCATCGATGACCTGTGAACGCACACCACCTATACCGTATCCGCTCGCATCACTATCTAGAACAAACATTGATCCAGAGATAGGATATGCCAAAACTGGTGCTTTACACAACAATTCCTTTAACTGCAGGAATGCCTGTTCTTGAGATTCACACCAAAGGAATGGTAGCGACTTCTGGGTTAGCTCATGTAAGCTTGCGGCTACACTGGCAAAATTTGGTACATATCGTCGATAGTACGTACAAAGGGCTAGAAAACTGCGCAATTCGTGAAGATTTTTCAGACGAGTCCAGTCCGTTACAGTTCGTATTTTATCTTCATCTGTTGATATGCCGTCTGCTTTTACGCGATGTCCCAAATATTTAACTTCTTTCTGAAAAAATTTGGCTTTGACTTTTTAAGGCGAAGACGGAGGTATGTTTCTTCAGAAGTTGTTTTGCCTTATTTCTATCAGGCGGAGCTAATCCTTCTATCCTTTTCCTCACATATTCCGCTAGTAGATCATGTTATTTGGTGGACTCATTAGCAGGTTCCGGGTTTTCCTTGAAATTAATTACTGCCTCTGCTGAAGCGCATTGACCTATTTCGGAATTTGGCTTAACGACTTTTTCATAGCTAGACAGGTTAAGCACTCTTACAGGAACTATTCTGTTGTTACAGGGTTTTACGAGGGCTTTAGCTGTTATAAGATCACTTTTTATTTTTGCTGGTTCTACCACCCACAAACAGTTGTTCTCACAATCTCCTACCATACGGGGCCATACTAAAGTTTTCTTACTTGAGTCCTATTTTCATATCCATTGTCATTGGGTATTTCCACATTTCGCCAAATCATAACTTTTTGCCCCATATGCAATTAAATGCCGTGACTAATCATGAAATCAACACCAATGATTACTTTGTCCACAATATCGGCAACAATAAATACATAATTGACGCTAAAGTTGGCAATGGTTAATTTCATATTTACTTAACCATAGACTTTGGTCGGCTCCCCTGTAGCTGTGTCCAGACTTACCCCACATAATGATTCAATTGTTTCCTTGACTAAATCGATAGGTGTTGGTGTACCCATCAAGCAGTAAGATTGTTATTTTTCTGCTGCATTACGGATATGGAGATTGTGGGATCGTCAGCTCTTGCCCATAGATGATTGAATATCTGACTGCTGGTTGTTTCTTAGAAGCAAGGCAGATCTGGTTCGTTTCCTCGGTGCTTTGCAGTTTCGCTGAATATGACGAGATTTACCGCAGTTATAGCATTTGATTTTGGCTTCACCTTGTTTCTCATTAAACGCCCCCGAAACCTTTTTTAATTCGTCGGCTATATTTCTCTCTTCGATATTTCGCACCTTGTATATTTGCGGCTTAGAACTCCATTCGGAATTATTCGTTCTTATGTTCGCCACCGTACTTACGTTGTAGCGCCTCCATTATGTCATAACAATTTCTGCGTTTCAAGATTATTTTTATAACTTCCGAAATTTCTTGAAGTTTCTCATTTGTAGCTTTAGAACAGCGAAAGGCAAACTCACACCACTACAGTTTTTAAATATTGTAGTTGTATGAGTTGAGTAAAAAGTTGTGAAAAAACAAAAACAATAACTGAAATAACCAAGCATAAAAAACGAAAAGCGTAAAACAACCTGCTTCTATCAATGCTCATGCGAGACTGACTGGTTTTGATTGTTTTTGTACAATGTACATATGTGCTTGCGTACATGTGAAAACAAAAACAAAAGAGCTCATTTGAGAGCTCAATGCCTTTCGCTGCTTTAGAAGTTTATTGAACTTCAGCTAACAGCTTCTCGTTGTTGGCTCTAGAATTATCTTGAAATTCTTATTTGACTTCTTTAAATTGTGCCTCATAGCAGCAAACATTGTGCTTATATCCATTCTGATTGTTGTTGCACGGGTAGAAACATCCATTTCTTCCTTTTACTCGAATTCGTAAGCTCCGGTGTCAATATCACGCCGCTTGAATTCATCTATTAACCTTTTTTGCAATTCCGCTTTATTTCCAGCTGTAGGTAACTCCAATTTACTCAATTCTTTCTTGAGTTGTTCAACTTTTATTTCTTCAAACTTCATGCTTATTATTTTGCAATCCCACTTCTGACACCAATTGTTACGTTTTTACCTTTTTGAAAAAGTTGGCTCATTTCCTTTAAATGATCCGGATACTATTAATTGCAAATAAAAGCCGTTTAGTAGTTTAAAATTGTAAGTTTATTTCAAATGTACAACAATAACAGTTTAAATAGTCACACAATGTTTTATATACGTTTATAAATTCTCAGAAATACACAAACACTTAAACACTGGTAATGTACAACAATACACTTGTACGTTCCGTTCCGTAACGAATCAGCTGTTTGGTTTTTAACTTATGGAAAGTTGTATATGTCGTTAGTTTTTCTGTATCGTTGCCGTTCTGTTGCAGATGAATCTTTTGAAAACTGTATTTATTCTGCAACATTGAGTGACAGCTGATATCATATAAAGAATCAAATTAAAACAACTAAAATACTTTTTGTAAACGTATTACAAAAAATAATTAAAAATATAAATAGACGAAATTATTATTATGTTAAATTTTTAACTCTACATATGTATATTAGGCATATAACTTATTTCGGCATACCACCACGAGATGGCCAATGTTGTATAAGTAATAAAAATCATTTTTTTAGATCATTTGGAATCAAAAAGATCACGCACCAACACCAATTTCTAAAATAAGCCAAATTTTTTTTCTCTGAAAAATTATGTAAATAATTTCATATTCTTTTTTTCCAAGTGTGAGGGATACTTCCCATATTTAAAATTATCTTTTGAAGTATGTCCGCAGTTATTACTAAAATAAAATATGTTGTATTTCAAAATAGTTGAACATATTTAATGAAAAACTTTATTGCGTTTGGTGCGTGAACTTTTTTAACAACCGCAAAAAAGTAATACCGTGTTATCATCTTTTTTAATGCTCTATTCGACTATGCTATGCCAATTTGCGTATTTGCAAAAAATGTAAATAATTATATCCCTAATGTATATATTCCAGTATTATAATCAGACATAGAATAAAAATTGCGTTTAAAAATTACTCAAATATAAATTTTGCCGAGGTAAATAAGTTGACACAACTGATCGATTACAATGAAAAACAAATTGTTCGAAAGCATTTGTATTGTAATAATTTTTGTTTTAAATTAAAGTGCGGTTTATGTAAAACGACAACTTATTCAAAAGTTCTTCCATGAAAAAAAAAAAATAAAGCTACCTTTGAATTGACAATATTTGGCAGAACGAGGCTCGAGTATTTCCCCCACAATGTACTAGGATTCTATAGTTGAAACAAAAAGTCATCAACTAAGTAGAAAAACTTTATCGTTTAAAGATAGATAGAACTCCTAAAGGTGAAGAAGTCTGAAATTGATAAAAAATTTATTTTAAGAAGAATTCCAGTGATTAGTTCACAGTTTGCAAAAATACTGGAAAATAAATGTGACAAACCATTGACTGGGAGTGGAACTGGTACGCTGGTGGTTGCACGGCGATAGCTCGTCGGATTGGGGTCAGTACTTTTCCACCCAGTTTGTCGACATTTAAATTTTTCGTGCCATTTTTGGTTTTCCATATTTCCTAACACTTAACAATAGACACTATGTTATGGTATATACCTTTAAGCTTGACGGACGCACGTTTTGACAGTAGCGTGTGAGTTTGTTAGGTGGTCAATAGATTCAGGAATCACTGAAGGCATTGTCTGAGTTACCTTCAGTGATTCCTGAACCTATTGACCACCTAACAAACCCACACGCTACTGTCAAAAAGTCCGTTCGTCAAGCTTAAAGGTATACCATAACATAGTGTTAAGTGTTAGGATAAAACAAATACTTTTTGAGTTAATACCAGTTTTCTGAAATTTCACGATATTTTTCTAGATATTATTTTATCAACAAAAAAGTATCAACTTAAAATACAACCAAATTTAAATAAAACAATATGATTATTTTAAACTTGAATTAAGAAGGCTCAAATCAAAATAATACATTTTTTATATACGATGCAAAAAGTTAATACCCTCTTGTTGATCAAGTGCATAGTACTATGACTTATTTGGCCAATTCGAAGCATTAAAATTAAATGGAATTTTGTGCGAAATAGTTTATAATGTTTACTTTTACCATTTGCAGAGAACGGTCAACTTCAAATATATTTCAAGAATATAAATCTGTCTCTAGTAACAACATCGCTGTAACTCAACAATCAGTTCGATAACTTTCGCCAGATGTATAAATTATAGAGTATGAAGAATCAAATTTAAAGTAGTCAGCTCGAGAAAATGATTCAGAAACAGTAAAACAACGAAGGAACAAAATAAGTATTGAAGTTGTTAATGATACTGATGAAATATTTTTAGAAGCAGTAGATGTTGTCCAAAAATTTTGTATATCTAGAGATATAACTATATATATCTAGAGAACTATTGATTTTTAATATATGTTAATGATAGAAAACTCAGTTTCATATCCATTGAATAACAAATGAATTAATAATAATTTTTTATTTATAAAAATATTTAATTTGCATGTAGTAATATACATAAGTTAATTATTGAAATTATAAATAATCAGCTACCAAATAATATTCTGATTTGCAATTGCCCCTTCATTACAAAAAAATCGGCCAATGTATTTCTTAACTGCATTGCGTTATATGTTGATCTGCGAATATGAGTTGACATTGACCTTAGTGGATGACCTCCATTCGATCTTACCTCACTACGCCATTCTCCTTCATTTAACATAATAAAATTATGTAGAGCAATACAGGCCAAAACTAAAATCCCGCTGTTGTCAGGACAACATTGTAAAGTTGTTAGAAGTATTCTCCAGCGGGCTGCTAAGGTTCCAAAAGCATTTTCAATTATCCGACGTACTCGTTACAGACGATAGTTAAAAACAGTCCTTGTTCTATCTAGATTAGTTGCCGGATATGGACGCATCAATTTTGACCTTAAAGAAAATGCAGTCTCCTATAAAGTAATACGGAAATGGCGTAGTGGATGTGTCAAACAACGGTTTACTTAGCGGTACTGGGACATTATTGTATAAACAGATTCTCCAAATGGATACGAAAAATTCCTGTGAATGGAAACGAAAAGCTAAGTAAAGTTCTGTTTTTTATAAACAATTTGCTGCAGTTTAATTTAAAATTAAATTAATTCTACTTATCTCCATTACTTTGACTGCCATAGCTTCCTACGCTTGCAGCAATAAACGTATACTTGGCATCTCAAACAGCCATCAGTACAAAGCTAAAACACCTTTTATAATGGAAATACCCACAGATGACCAATCCCTATTAATTGGTTGATTTATTTTTATTATAAATTTATCACAAATTTAAGAAATTTGCCGCAATAAAAGCTTCATCTACGTCAGAAATATCATAGTTTGAATCTTGGTCATTATCCATTTAATCTTATAAATTATTGTTTTTTGTGTTTTAAATTTTAATGTAATATAAGGCCCCTAAACTTAGATGTAAATGTAAGCAAACCACGGTTGGTTTCTGGTTTATTTTTAAGAACAACCGATACGTTACTACGGAAAAACTAATCACAAAAAATCTACCAACAGAACGTTACAGAACCTTCAGTTACAGAACGCAAGGACTAATGAAGCCTTAACTGTTGACTGCAACCTCTGCCAGTATTATATACACGCCATCTTTCGTGAACCTTCTACAACAATCTTAGCGGACAACTAGTATATTCGAATTCCTGAGCTTTCGATGTTAATGTTCGGAGCTAAAACGTTCATTGTTGCCATAGTATCAAACAATGATCAACTCAAAGCTTTTATTTAATGTTGTATGTTCCACAGCTATGTTAATGTTTGAGAAGCTCTGCTGTTTGAGAGGTATTATGCAACTTTAAACCAGCCGTTAAAACTGTTATATTTGAATTCAAGTATAATTTCGAAACAATATGTTTCTTACATTTAAAAAACTAGGTTTAGGATGTACATCTTTAGAAAAACACTCAATTAAACTAATAGCAGGTACAGAGCCAGTGAATGATAAACATTATCCGATATCCCCAGCAGTTCAGGAAATAGTTTACAAAGAATTTGTTAGAGCTAAAAGTAATCGAAAGTCCCACGATAGTAAGAAAACCGGGAAAGAATAGGTTTTGTGTAGATGCTACAAAACTAAATTAACTTAAAGTTAAGGATGCATATCCTTTGCAAAATATAGATGGCATCCTTAGCAGAATCGACGATATGTTTTATATTAGTAGTGTAGATCTTAAATATAATTAGAGGAAGAAAGTAAGCCATATACAGCATTTACTATCGCATGTAGACCACTCTATCAGTTTTGCGTAATGCCCTTCGGTCTTTGCAATGCAGCGCAAAGACTTTGTCGCCTATTGCATAAAATTATTCCTCAGAGATTAAAGGAAAACGTCTTCGTGTATCTAGATGATCTATTAGTCATATCCAACAATATTGAAAAACATCTAGAACTATTGATGGAAGTTGATCAGTGTTTACAAAATGCCAATTCAACGATAGGCCTCAAAAATCCCAATTTTGCTTCAAAACTTTAAAATATCTGGGATTTATAATAGGCAGTGGAATGTTAAGAACAGATCCTGGGAAAGTAAATGTGATAAAAGAAATTCCGATCCCCAAATCGCCAAGAGATGTCCGAAGTTTTTAAGGCACAGCCGGCTGTTATCACCAGCTCCCTTAACATATACCCTAAAGAAGAATCCAAGGTTCCACATGACTCCTAAAACGATTAAATTTGTAAAAAACACTAACATCAGCTCCTGTTTTACCGATCAGCTCTTGTCATGCCCACTTCTTCAAACGGTTTTATATACAATGCGATGCGTATGATAACGGTATTGGAGCTGTTTTGTGTCAGCTAAACGGATATAATAATGAACATCCAATAGCATTCTTCTCCCAAAAATTAAACAGCTGCCAAAGAAACTATAGTGTGACGGAGAAGGAATGCATACCAGCATTTATGGCCGTAAAGAAGTTCCGACCGTAAGTTTAGATGCCTTTTACTACAGTGACTGATCACGAGATCCTAAAATGGTTAATTTTGCTTAACGGGTATACTATCCCGCTGGTCTCTTCTGCTTCAGGCATTCGATTTCGAAATAATGCACCGAAAAGGATCAGAAAACGTTGTTGCTGGTATGCTATCAAGATTGTCCGATAACGAACATGTAGAAGAGCTAAATATGGAGGAAATATTTGATTTCGAAATGACTGAATTCCAAAGTGACGAGTACCTAGATCTTATAAAATATATTGAAGAAACAGACATCAACTTCCAAATCTGAAAGTTGACGATGGGAAAGTTTATAAAGAAAATTTCTTTCGAGTAAGAATATGGCAAATATAAATGGAAGATGTGGATACCGTCTAGCATAACCCAACAGCATATTGAAAAAGCGCATGCAACATTAACAACAGCACACGGTGGTATAACAAAAACATTTTAAGTGTTAAAAAGATTTTTCTACTAGCCCAAAATGTCTTCATTGAGAACCGCTGCCCATTCTGCCACTTGTTTTATATATCACATTTTTACAAGTGAAGCAGAACACAAAATAAGTCGAAAATTGCAATCCTTAAGCTGGAGGTCCACGAGTTCTACGCGTTTTCGCATTCTACGCGGCTGTCAAAAAAGTATAATGAATATATTTATTTGGTCCAAATTACACGCACAAAAGCGTAGGATGTCTTGACGCATAGAACGCGACAAGTAGATCTACTTTCTACTTTTGTAAGCATCACAAGCGGCGCGCGTACAAAACAGCTGATTTTGACAAATTGTTTTGTTTAAATTTTTTGATGAACAATGGAGGAAAAATTAAAAAAAAGCTCTTCTTTATAGAAATAAATTTAAAAGAGCAGATGTTTGGAAATCCATTGCCGAGGAATTAAATGTGCCAGGTAATAACATATACATACATTAAAAATATTTGTACACATTCATGACGGTATTTTGTATTGCTTTATTTTAGAGAACGTTTGCCAAACTCGTTGGAAAACTCATAGGGACCGATTTATTAAAAAATGCGCTGAAAGCTATCATGCCTCTAGTGTAGTGCTGCAGAATTCGAAGAAAACCAATGGCCATACCATCAACAAATGGAGTTTCTGCACGAACATATAAAACCACGAAGGTAATTTATGTGTGTGTATTAAAAAGGGAATAAAATGATTTTTACAGAACAATAACAAGCATGACTTCAACACAACTTTTGGAAGACGACGCACAGTACTCTGTTTCATAGACAAAAGTCGAAAATAAATTTTTCTTCCAAATTTTAATAAAAGATATGTAATTTGAGAGATAAGAAGACATCTAATATACTCATCCAAAAATTATATTGATATGACTACATTTGTTACTGAGAGAAGGCTCTAAAGTCAGAAAATTTTTCAGGGAAACGAAAGTGCTTTTGAAGATAGACTTACAAAAAATATTATAAAAATTAGGTTTTTGGAAAAAAGTTTTTTAGTTTAATATTTTAAATAACTATGTATACAGTCAAGAAAAGGAAAAATTCTTGTTGTGAAATTTCACTCTTAGAATGTTTTTACATAGCTTTAAAAAGTGCATATTAAAAATTAAAAAATATTACAGTTTGGTGGAAAATATAAACAAAGTGTATAAAATGTAGTATTTTTTTGTTATTGTTTTTCATAGCTAATATATTAATTTATTTAAAATAAAAATAAAATTAACGGAATTTTTGCCGCAATTTTGAAAAAAATTATTTTTAAAAAATGATTATTATTGTTCATTTTAGTATAAAATGTTAATAATTTCCCACATTGAAAATTATATTAAATCATTTAAATTATAATACCAATTGTACAATTTATGTATTTCGAATTTTGAATATATTTTCATAAAAAATTGTGCTTTTTTTTTTAAAAAAAAAATTGGTTCGTCGATTAAACGATGTCCGTCCGTCTGGTTGTCCATATAAGCATTGTGCGCAAAGCACAGGTTGCAATTTTTAAGATATTTCAATAAAATTTGGTATTTATACTTTTTTTGGCCCAAGGATCAAACCTATTGAAACTGGCTGAAATCGGTTTAATATTCCACCTAGCTCCCATACAAATATCCTCCCGAAACTGGACTTTATCGGTCATATATGTTTTATTTATATAGGTATCTACACAAGTTTTGCTCCAAATAAGTTTTATATATACGGAATTTATGTCACTAAATTTAATTATGATCGGTCCATAATTAGTCATAGCTCCCATATAAGACACGCTTCCGAAAATCACTTTAACATGCCTAAATCTCCTAAAACCGTTGGTATACACATAAAATTCAACATAATTAAATTTCATATAGACATAAATCACACGACCTAATTTCATGCTGATCGGTCCATAATTAGTCATAGCTCCCATATAAGGCCCACTTCCGAAAATCACCCACGAATATAAATTATTGAAATTTTAAAAGAAACATGTTTTTGCTCATTTACTTAGTGTAGGGTATTATATGGTCGAGCTTGACCGCCCATACCTTCTTACTTGTTTTAAAACATTTAATTATATATTAAGAATTAAAAATTACTGAATATGAATTTTTAATTTACCATTTTTAGAATTATATTACGTAATTTAAATTTTAGCAAGTTTGAGACTAAAACGGTTACTTATGTACATTATTTAATTTAATGTAATTATTTAAAAAATATATATTTCCAATAAATAAGAAGTTTTATAACTACTAACATTTATTCACCAATAGAAAACTGGATAAATGAAGTGAATTTTCGAAAGAATATTAAAATGGTATTTATATTTGTATAAAATCGTCAAACGAATTTTACATAAATTAGGCTTGGAAGCGAAAGGAGTTCTTGTCTTTAAAATTAAATTTGGCACACAATTAAAGACCTTAATTCTAGAGATAACTGAAAATGTTTTAAACATTTTAATCAATATTTTAGCTAAAATGTCATTTTTAATATTCAGTATATATGGCAGGTAGGCAAGCCCTTCACCCGATTTTGATAAAAATTTGTATTATCTCTAATAATGCAAAAGGGTACTTGTGTACCAAATTCTATATCTCTACGAAAGCTCCTTCTACTTTTGTCCATTCGTTATATGGGGACAAAGCACTGTGCGACGGCTCACAAAGCATTGAGAGCCTTGTAGATTTATGTATACAAATATTTGTTAAATTATTCACAAATTTGAAAATTTATGTGTACAGACGTCTTTTTTAGATGAGGACCTGACTACTTCCCCACCAGTTAGCGTACCAACTTTGGACACTGAATCCAGCTCCTGTCTAATCGATGTGCCACATAGCAGCCGAAAGATGCCAAGACGAAGCGAAGCCATCAACGGATTTTTAATTAAAATGACAAAAATAGCAGGCACTCGGTTTGCCGTTTCATCATCTCAAAAAGAAAGTGGGCCGCATGTAGATTTTTGTCTATAGTGCGAGGAATTTTCGATGATGATGTCGTTAAGGAAGCTAAATTTTTTTTCATTTGCGTGACAAAATTTCTATCTAGGTGTACCTTAATTAAAAAAGTATATTTGAATTTATTCTTTGATTTAAGGTTATAAAAAAATTAATATTTTATTAGCTTTAAAACATGAATTTTGAAAAGCAAAAAATAAAACGATCTTTAGATTTAAAAAATAATTTAATTTTTATATTTTATTTTTATAAAGATGTTAACACAAAATGTCTCTTAGCTGGAATGCATTTCTGGTTGAATTATTGAAAGAGAATTTTCGTCCTTTTTCCAATGGCTGGGTATCTTACCTCCACAAGCCATCCGTAACTAGACCGTCTATAGTCTAGTGTAGCCTACAGTTTAAACTACTTTATAATATAGGTTATAGTCTAGTGTTGTATATAATCTAGTCTATAGTCTAGTCTAATTTATAGTCTACAGTCTAGTCTATAATGTAGTCAATAGTCTAGTTAATAGTATAGTCTATATTCTAGTTTTTAGACTAGGATATGCGCTAAGTAACTAAATAGGAAACAAATATAGCATTATTTAATAATATACATAATTTTAAACTTACATTAAAGTTAGGAAGAGCAGACAGTCCGCTGGTATAGCTCTCGCTGAGTTCTTCTCAAGTTTATCCTTCAAAATTGTGTCTGTTCACAAGATGTCTGGAGACATTCTTGATGCTACCCGGAACTGTTCATGGTCGCTGTTTTTCAACTTTAGGAAAGTTGCGGCAAAAAAAAACAGACATATCTCTTTCCAAGTACAAAGGACGCACCCAAAATCGTCGTTTGTTTTTTGGAGCTTATTGTACACAAAATATTATATTCATAAACTCAATTAATTCTATAAATTCTTTAAAATTTTCAATTTCGTTTGATATTTTTATACGAATTGTTTTATTCAAGTATTTTCAATCAAATATTTTTATTTTGTTAACAGCTGATCAAAACAAACATTGACGCGTAAAATGCGTTGAATGTAACTTGAAGCGTAGAATGCGAAGAAGGTATGAAATGCACGCAACGCTGACACGAAAACGCGTGGTGTGGACCTCCAGCTTTAATCGACACTGAGTCGTAAAGATAAGTTGGAAAGAATACTTGAGCAATTTGTCCCAGGCCAGGAAGTCTATAGGCGATACACTAAATTTTGTAGAAAATTGCTCTTCACCCCAACGAGGTTCTTCGTCTCTGAACCCAAAAAAAAAATTTGCTCGGGGGGCCTCAGAGAAACACGTCTTTATAAATGTGGGAGGGGCTTGCGGTCTCTGGAGACATGACCTCTTGCCCGGGACCCAGTGTTATATTTGTCTCATTAGTATTTTTTGTTAGCAAAATTTCGTTTCCTTCATTTTTTTTAGTAAGTTAGTTAATTATTTTTTTTTATTTGTTTTCTTTTTTTGTTTGTAATTTTTCTGTTTTTTTTCCGATATGGAGTGTGCATTTTCTATATGAAAATCTTAATAAATAAATAAAAACAATTCTTGCTAAAAATCATGAACTGCTGGTAGAGTAGGCGGTAGAAACATGAAAATGCAAGGCGAATGTTCAACAGCCTATGTGATATATGTAAAGGAGAAATAATGAAGAAAATTATAAGTGAAAGAACAGTGCGCAAAGTTAAATATTTTGAAAAATAAAGTCGTTACTAAAAGTTAATGAGACAGTGTGGATACAGAATAGAAATTCTTGGAGAAAGTGAAATGTTGTGTTCATTTATTTTACTGGGGGAAAATAAATTAATTTAATAAATAAAATTTGAAAATTGAAAACGTAAGTTAACACTTTGAAGAATGGTGATAATAGTTAAATAGTGATTTGTGTTTTTTTTTTCTTTCTGAAATCAATTTTGTAGCTGGCTAATTTAACGTAAAGGAAGTTACTAAAAAGTTGCCTAGTCCACACTGAGATAATTAGCCAGGTAACAGTTTGTATTTTATTATAAATTCCATATTTGAAAATGTGTGGCAATCGAAACAAAACCAAAATCTTTCCGGTAAATTGCCAAAACAGAAGGGAAAACTAACAAGACAAAAAAATAAAATATCATCCTTAAAAGAAAAACTGAAAATTGGTGATTTATATACATTATATGTAATTATTTATTAAAAACATTTTAAATTATATATCATATATAAAAGAAACAAGTAAGAGAGCTATATTCGGCTATGCCGAATCTTATATACCCTTCACCTTCAAATAAAATTAAAAAATTTTTTTTTTTCAAAATAGTTTTTAAAAGTTTTTTTCAATTTTTTTAAAAAAATTTTTTTTAATTTATTTGTGAATAAAATTTATGACAAAAGAAAGTTTTTTGTCATACAAAATTCGGGTTAAAAAATATTTTTCCCGATTTTGACCCATTGTAGGTCCAACTTTGTATAGCCTTATATACATCGTTGCAATAGACTTTGAAATATCTATCATTAGATATCCATATTGTCTATATTTATGACTTAGTAATCGAGATATAGATAAAAAAATAGGCCAAAAATAGAAGTTGTCTCGTATTTTTCTCATATCTCCGTTATTTATGGACGGATTTTGCTGATTTTAAATAGAGAATTATTGAAGATTTGGATCCCGAAGATATCTGGGGTCTTCAGAAAATTGATTTCAACAGACAGACAGACGGACATGGCTAAATCGACCCCGCTATCTATAAGGATTGTGGAAATTACAAACGGAATGACAAATTTATATATGAAGAAAGTTTTTGTAAAGTGTAAGCGTCAAATAATTTGGGTTTTTTGTTATTTGAATAACAAGATCTGTAAAAGATACCGGAAAAGGGAAGAATAAGAAGAAGAAAACGAAATATATATGTCTTAAATTTACTTACCAGAGCATAAGAAAAATGAGTAACTAGAAGCCTGAAAACAGTGAGAAGGCCATAGAAATATACAATTCAGGAAGCTCCTTTAGTTGTAAGTAGATATTATAATATCGGAATCCAAAATTAGAGAAAGTAAAAACTTAAGCACTGAAAGAAAAATAATTTAAAGATATAGGATATAAATATGGGACATTTCATGTCAAGTGAACCAACTCTTGAAATCGTATCTTCCGATTGGAATGAAATTTGCACCATGGTTAGTTCTATAGGATAGTTCAGACACAATTTTTCAACAAGATCGGTCGAGAACTTTCTGAGTTAGAGGGGGTCAATTCCTTTAAGAGCTTTTTGATCTCTTAGTGGGATGAGAGTGGGATATATCTTAAAGTAAATAAATACCAAAAAAACTCAAAAATTGTATGTCTTGAGTTACAAAATATTTATTTTGATAGTTATCCCACTCGCATCCCACTAAGCGACCAAAAATCTCTTACAGGAATGGACCTAAGCTTTATTTTAAACAAAAAAAAAAAAATTATAAAAAAGGAGCCCATTTTGGTAAAAAATGTTCGATTTTGCAAAAAAAGTAAAAAATTTTATGTCTTGAGTTACAAAATTTTTATTTTGATAGATATCCCACTAAGCCACAAAAACCTTTTACACGAATGAACCTTAGCTTTATTTTAAGCAAAAAAGAAAAAAAATTAAATGGGCCCATTTTGAAAAAATGATCAAAAATTGTATCTTTTGAGTTACAAAACATTTATTTCGATAGATATCAAACTCACATCCCACTAAGGTCTTCAAGGAAAATTTCTAAGCTTTCTTTTGAGAAAAAGGGTCCATTTTGAAAAAAAAAACCTAAAAAAGTTTTTGATTTCGGAAAAAAATTTCAGAATTTTTTTTTTTTTTCGAAAGATTGAAGAAATAGCTATCTAAACTTTTTGGGACACATTTTGCTACATACAATAGGTAATAAGTTACATGGATGAGAAAAAACACCTGAATAAATAAATATGTTTTTTGTTACACAGAAAAAAGTTTCAACATAAATAGTATGATTTGATTTCATTGATTTCAATTCATAACATTAACAAATAATTTCTTAAATTGTATGATTTTTTCATATTTTCAAATTAAGTCTAGAATGCTTGGAAAATATTATTACAATTTCATTTATATTTTTATGTTGTTCAAAAATGTTTGAAATTTTACTTGGAAAATTTTTTTTTATGATTTTCAGCTACAAAATGATAAAATTTGCGCTAAATTGACTACATTTTCTGAAGCAGATGAAATGCTTTAATGTTAATCCATGTTTAATTATGTTTAATGATATTTTTTAAGTTTCAGATTTTGTTGATTCATCTTGAATGATTGGTCAATATAGGGATATTATACGAAAATACTTTAACTAGATAATTACATAATGCATTTTTAATGCAATTTATCATAAAAAATTTTTTAAAAAAGCAAAAATTTTCGCAGTACACTTTCATAATATTTATGAATATGTTCTTATTCTGAATGAAAAAAGTTTGGAAAAAAAAAGTCATGTTCGATTAATAATATTTATTAAAAAATTCATTCCAATTATGAATTTTTTTTCTGTGTATAATTAACTATTTTTATTCTGACGATGTTGGCTTAATTCTTTGATGGTAATGGCAATGATAGACTGGTAAGTGAAAAAAAGGGTCAGGTGGCTTTCTGTTCGCTGGAAAAATGATTATTGTGTATACTGAGTTACAAGGTTGGGAGGGCATCAAAAGAGTGAAATGTGTAAATGTAAAAATGTGTTAATGTGGTTCAATATGTACGTATAAGAAATGTTAATTTAATACCTTGTTATCTTGTGTATGAAACGCATATGGCGACTAAGGTTTGGGACCACCTGAGGTGAGTCATGTAAGCCAGTCGGAAACCTCGCCATACCACCGGTTCGTAACGAAGTTTTAAAATGTTATCGTGTGTCCACACGGATTCCAACTTTTTGAGGTAGGATTTTAGTTTTGGCCTTGATTTTTTATCACCTCAGAGCCTTTTGGCAACTGGTTAACTAAAGGCTCAAAACAAATTAATTTTTTTTAAATATTTTTAATATATTAACTAGTCTATAAGATGCAATACTTTATTTATTTATTTGGAACGGTGTTTTCTTGTCTTTTTTAAAGATCTATCATATCACCGATAAAAATATGTTTTCTACAAATATGGCTTCCTAAGATATTTAAAAAATTAATAGTTTTTGTTTATTTTTGTTACAAATTAGGAATAAAAGTGTTTTTGTTTTAATATTTTTTGATTTTTTTAATGAAATGTGCGTTTTTTTAAATCGCCTCACAGGGGAAGTTTACCATTAAAGAGCTAAAAAATATGTTTAAAACAATAGAAAAACATTTAATTTTCAAACGTAGTTAATATTTATTAAAAAATCCACATTTGACATTGTATCCTGCCAGTTTTGAAATATTTGAGAATTCCTGTAAATTAAATTATAAAGATACCGAAATGTTATATATTTTTCAGCCGATTTTAATGAAACTTGTGAAAAATATAACATAAAGTCTAATATATACAATAACAGTGCAATAATGGAAATTAACCCTTGATTTAAGTTTCATTAAAATTGGTCCAAAAATGTATAATATTTCGCTATCTTTCATTTAGAAATTCCAAATATTGCTAAATTTTACCTTTAACCTTCATCATTTAAAGGTTAAAGTTGTCCGCTTTTAGTAAATCTTTCATAGTATATTTAAAATGATCTGAACTATAAGATTCTGTATAGCTTTTACTTAAAATTCGTAACAGTAAGGAAATTGCTCTCAATCGCCAAAATATGGCAAACAAAATATTTTTTCCCGAAAATAACAAAATTTAAATCGTAGGTACGGAAAAATTGTAAGAGGTATTGACATAATTTTTTCATATTTTTATTCTCTATTATGATCTCAATAAATCCCAATTTGATGATCAAAAAATTCTGAAATTTGTTTAAGAAAATTTTTAAAAATTTTAAAAAGGAGATTCGAAATTGCTGTTAAAAAAATAAATTTCTTTGGCCATCCCTGCGAATAGGTTAACGGTATTCTATAAAGACAAAAACTCATACTAATGTGAATACGGATATATTTTAAGTAAAAATTAGCTTTTATTTTAATATTTCTTAAAATATGTTAATTTTGTTCCTACATTTCTTGTTCAAGTGGCCTGAGATACGTTAATGGTCTGGGGAATTTTTAATAACTTTAAAATTTTTTAACCAATTTTTGTCTTTTATATCTTATTAGAACGACAATTACGTACACATTTCGATTCTTTTGCATTCCATTGCAAAAATAATTATTTAGTAGCTAAATTTTTACAAAAACTGAAAAATTTGCTTTTCTTATGTTTTTTACTGTAATTTTAATTAATATGAATAAATCTACATATTTCTGTAACATAATGCAGAAAGTTAAGGAGTTTTACAAATTTATTTCATATAAATAGTATTTTTGCACATATCTGACCTTTGACCTCGATGCGCGTCCCGATATCGTTGTCCGATTTGGCTCAAATTTTCAGTACTTATCTTTTAGACCTAGTGTCACAATATTCTACCCGGCACCCTGCAAAAATCGAACACACATTTTTTCCATACAACTCATTGTCGCTCTAATGTACAATCGTAACAAAATATTTCATGCCAAGTTTATGGACTTTTACTGTTAAATTTCTCCTGATATTCGACAACAACTATTTACTGTATATTGGAGAGAACGATCTAACCAATTTTCAGCCAAACTATACAGAATAATTGAAAGAGATTCGGACAAACTTTGAAGATTTTCGAAAACATAGTTCTCTAGATATTCGAAAATAATTTGTATGGGAGGCCTATCCTCTTTGTTCTGTCTGATCCAGCGCATTTATAAACAAATTTAGAGCAGTGATCGGAAATTGATTTGTACAAAGTTTACAGACTTTTGCAAGTATAATTCTCCAGATATTCGAAAATAACAAATAACTATGTGCAATGATAACCAAATAAATCGCGCAAAGTTTTAAAGCTTTCTCTATTACAGTGCTCAATATATTCGCTAATAAGTATTTATTTTGTATGGGATGTGCCACATCCACATGGAATGAAGTGAAGACACTGTTAAAATTTCAAGAAAAATTAACCGTCTGTAGACTTCAAACACACAAAAACGTACGTATATGTATGTAGATATGGACAATAAATGTTATTATTTTTTCTGGAAACCAGAATTCTTAAAAAGATCCATTCAGGTGGACCGAATTTGAACTAAATGACTATTGGTAGAGTGCCAAATTTTTCTTTAATTACCAGTTATATCCCCTTTGAAGTCTACTACTTAATTAAGAGATCTAAGATAAAAATGTCAATTAGATCGTTCAAATGATTTATTTAAGATAATGGAAGTAATTAGTTTTATTTTTATTGTCCCACGTAGGTTTTGAAAATCCCGCCATTTTTTATTTATTTTTAAAATTTCCCGCTTTTTGAAAAAAAAACTGGCATCGTCAAATGTTGTATGAATTGATCCAATATCAATTCAAACGCTAAACGATGTAATCGAAACGAACTATGAGTATTTCCACACTCTATGAATAAAATAGAATTACTATGTGAATACATCTGCATATATTAATATCATGCACCACCAAAAGTGTTGAAAGTGGTATATATACATATGAGAAATAAGAAATCATCTTTGACTTAATACTTTTGAAATACTAAGTCGATTGAGCTATGTTCGTTTGTCTGTCCATCTGTGTAAAAATCTGTCCCATCCAAATTACACAACTCAACATAACAGTATTGCCGAAAGAATGTTGACCATTGCCCAAAGCAGGCAGGTATTGAAAATCGACATTAGCACCAGATTTATTGTGAGACAACCCTTCTTTATATAAATGTCTTAAAAATTTAAATAACTCAAAAAAAATTCAGCATAAATTACTTTTATGTAAAAGGAAATCACAAAAGTCCCTTTTTGATAGATTAGCACATACTTTGGCATAGCCCCATATAAGGTTCACTTCCGAAAATCACCTAAATATGCATAAATCTCTTACAAACATCAGGATCAAGTTGAAATTCGACATAATAAAATGATATACATACAAATCATTGTACTGAATTTTATGAAGGCGGACCCATCGTATAAAGACACACTAATTTGTTTCACAAAGTTATACTACAGGATTTTGTGGCCAAAGTATATTTTTGTGACTATCAGTCCATAATGGGTCCACTTCCGAGTATCACTATAACACACATACAATTGTAGTAATAAACGTTATTGAGATAAAATTCAACCAAAAGAAGCCTCAAATATAAAACGGGTCTTCCAAACATTGACAGTTGATAGTGACCATCTGTCTATTTGTCTGCCATTTATTCAGTTTATTTTTCCATTTTGCAATCCCACTTCTGACACCAATTGTTACGTTTTTACCTTTTAAAAAAGGGGTTTATTTCCTTTAAATAAACCGGATACTTTTGATTGCAAATAAAAAGCAGTTTTAGTAGTTTAAAATTGTAACAACTCTTTATTTATTTAGAATGTACAACAACAACAGAATTAAATAGTCACTCAGTGTCTTTATACACGTTTATCAATTCGCAGAAATGCACACACACAATTGATGTTAACTCTAAAAGCGACAATGATCAACTCAACTCACGACTGCCAACTCTGCCACTATTTATACACGCGCCATCTATCGGGAATCTTCTACAATGCTCTTAACGGACATACTAGTACATTCGAATTCCAGACCCTTCGATGTCATTGCCAGCAGCCCAAACATTTAGTGTTGCCATACTTACAAAGAATGCCAACAACCGCATGCTACTGATGGACGTGCCCCCAAATATGATGAATGCTGCAGGCAGTCGTTACAGACCGTTAAACTCAAATCGTCATTGCACATTCGTAACAATATGTATTTTTTATGTTGACTGGACAAAAAATGTCCATTAATAATATCATGTTCTCTATCTACGAACTGTCATTTTTAACACTATCTTGCTCTCTCGTTACAAGTTTTTAAAAGTAAACGAACAGAATCCCTTAACTTCCAGTGAAAATTTGTACAAATTATCAAGTACGCGAACACAACTTATACTGAATTTCGTCAAAGGTTGAAAGAATTAATTCTTACTTCCTTTTTTATCATTCTAATACAAAAATATATTGAATGATTAAAATGTTTCATCAATTCAAATCTATTACAAAACGGCTTAAGTAATTTTTTTCAATTCATTATGTAAATTATAAGCATTATAAGCAAAACAAAGACAAAACTGAATGAAGGAAAAATTTTTGAATACAATTTGTATTAGATTTGAATCATTCAAATGTTGAATGAATTCTGTTATGAATTCAACGATGAATGAGTAACATATATTTTAATAAAAGCCTTTGAATGAAGCCTAAGAATTAGATATTGGGAAAGGATATATGGAATGAATGATTGACATTTTTTGATTCCTCATTAAGTTTTTAGAGAATTAAAATCAAATTGAAATAATTACTTCAAAGCTCTGATATCGGTCAAGTGGCCGATCTGTGGTACTTCAGAAATACCAAATCTGACAGTTGTCGCTACTTGTAAAATGTATAGGATCTACGTATAGGGTGTTACTATTTAGACCACCAGCTTCTTATCACTGGATTTTTAAACATTCCCCATTTTGTATTACAAAAGTTTGATAACAAGGTAATGTAAACTGGTGTAACAATATTTATTTGTGTATAATTTAAATCATAAAAAGATTCTAATCAATTATGGTATGTGAAAATAAATGGTAATCCAATTTATAACAATACATTACAAAATGTGTTAAATAAAATGAGTAAAAATGTATGCCCGAACTAATTATTATTGTTTAGCTGCTCTTCTCCTGGTCACAGGTGTTGTTGGTGTGGGCGGCTTTGCAATCTGTCAAGAAAATAAAGTGAAAATTGTTCAAATATTGATTGGATTTTTATTGTCTCTTAAATACATACAGATCTAATTGGTTTTGGTGTCAAAGCATTGGCAGGTGGCGGATCTCTAGGCTGAGGCCCATCTGGATCGCCTACAACAACAACAGCTACTGGTCTTTGTTCACTTGACATACGTTCCGTACTGCCGCTTCGTGATGTCGAACCTGAACGTTTGAACATGCCCGATAGACGGCCACGTAAATCCTTTTTACTGGCCCTCATGTCACTGGCCACACTTATATCAGAGTCCGATCCTTGAATCTTAATTAAGAAAACCTTTTGGTAAGACCATAAATTAATGCCGATTAGCTGCTACTTACAGATATTTCACTCTCGGAATTGCGTCCACTCTTGGTGAGACTTCTCAACTTTCCCATAAGTCCCTTCTTCTTCTTACGTGGTCCACGTGGAATATCACTTTGAGTTGAACCGCCTGATAATCGGGAATCCAAACGTGAATCGTAGCTTGAATCACGCACCATACCCCCCAATTCGGAATCAATAGATTGCATTGACGAAACACTACCATCATCTTGACGCCAAATGTTCTTGAAAAATATTAAAATTAAAATCTATTTCATAATTTTGTTATACTCATTAAGTACCTGATCTTGTTGTATTGAGTGATCCAGTGATAGGCTTTTTCTTATAAGACTGCCATTATGACCGGAACGTGATAATTTGGAACCATTACGATGAGATCCCCCTGCACTTGCCACAGAACTTTGACTACCATGCGGATCGTTTTCTTGAGAAGCAGCTCTTCGCAAATTACCACGTCTCATACGGTTACGCTCATGCTCCTCTTCGTTTATACGTTGGAATTTACGCAATTCATCAGAGGCTTCTGCTAAACGTGCTAGAACGCTGCCAACATGTGATGTATTCATAGACGGGGAAGGACTACGAGATCTTTTTGTGGGCATTGGTTCTGGTCTTAAATCATTAGGTGTAGCTGGCACTCTTCCACCCATTAAATCTGGAGCTATTTTTACCAACTCATCCACTGTGTGCAATAGAGCACCAAGCTTACGATCACCACCTTCTTGCTCCATGCGCCGTTTAACCAATTCCTTTTCATAACGTTCTCGCTCTCTTCGTAATTTCTCATTTGATGTTCGGAGTTTAGCGTGAACATCACGCAATTCTAATAAATCGCACTGTAATTCAGCAATTTTTCTGCGACCCTCTTCCATTTCCTCTTCATTGGTACGTTTCAATTGATCCTGACGACGTTTTGACTCCAATCGTTCCTTATCACGTTCACGCTCCACTTCGAACAGAGTTTGACGTAAGTCTCTGGCCAGCGTTGAAGTCTCCTGTAATAGTCTCTGTTGATCTTCACGTTCTTTCTGCCATGACAGCTCTAGTTTGGTCTTCATACCAGGAATTTTGGTGCGACCAGAGCCGATTACTCTTTCCTCTTCAAATTCATTAAGTTTCGATTGCATTTCAGATATTTTTATCTCATTTGCACTACGCTCCGAAACCAATTCAGTCTTGACTTTGCTAGCTTCCAAACGAGCTTCTACTAGCTGATCTTCCAAACAACCAATCTGAAATATTTTACACCAAATAAATAATTACTCAGGTACATATGTATATTAAATATTATATGAATATGAAGTAGTTTTTTTAAAAATTTGATGCTGACAGAAATAAATCAAGTAAATATATTAACATTATAGGATGAATTCTGAATTTGTTAAATATTGTTCATGTTATATTTATTTATTGAATCTGCCTTTTGTACAGGACTAATAATTTATTCTTTTATTTGCCTTAGGACAAACGTCCAGAGCACTCGAAATATAGCAATAAACTTGAACAAGTGTTTACCTCTGGGATTCATTAATTGAGAACCTCAGTACATACATTTGGCATTGTAATCACCACTGGTCAGACCTAGATTTCCCAGTTTAAAACACAATTTATCAAAAAACGTGGTTCATAATGTATGGAACTTAGAGCTAAGACTCCAGTTGGATATTTACTTTTTACATTACCGTGTGCTAATGTAATAAAATTTTATTATATACTAGATTTCAACATTTGCCTCACCTGTTGTTCCAAATAAGCAATTTTACTCTTATCGTCTTCATCACTGCTGTGCATTGAACCTCTACTTTGTCTGCCGGTATTGTTAGCCTTAAGATCTCCAATTTTCTTTTGGGCCGACTCCAACATTTGCTTGAAGGCATCACGATCCTTTTTGAAACGTTCACATTGACGCTGCAATCAAAATTAGATATAATATCATTGTTGACACACTATACATACGAATGAAATAATACAAACATGCATTGAGGTCAGCTCTCCACTTAATGTTTTCACTTGCTGTTCATATCGTAGACGTGTTGATGCCACTTCCGACTTCAATTGCATTTCGGAATTTTCCAATCTATAAAAACCGGTAATTAAATATGTACAAATTTAAGTTAATTTATATTTACTAACTTTATTTTTAATGATTTGATTTCATTTTCCAAACTGGCACTGTGACCGTTAATGGACGATTGAGCCTGTTCGATACGACTGAAATCGTTCAATTTTCGGTTCAACTCATCGCCTTCCTTTCTCAGTTGGAACACCAAATCGATGTTCATTTCATTTTCCCTTCTTAGACGTTCATACTCTTGGATCTTTTCGTCCAACTTGTTTTGCAGCATTGTCTTTTCATATTCTGAATGTCCGCTCTTCAGGGTTTTTGTTTCCAATTCCTGTATCTTCTTTTGAGCATCATTTAACTTTTTAGCCAATTCAGAACGATTGACACGAATTGTTTCCAACTCGGATATTTTCTGTTTGGCATTGTTCAGTTCAGTTTGAAGATTATTTTTTTCGGTCGACAGCTGAGCTCTCATCAGAATCGTTTCTTCGGACATCTTCTCCCACTGGGCATTTAGGTCATTGTAACGTTTTGTTTCCTTATCTAGGGTTTCGTGTAACTCTTCTAGTTGTTTTTTGAGATCTTGTACCTGTTTGGTATCCGTTTTTGAAGATTTAGTTTTAAGCTCTTTGATTTCGTTTTCCAGATTGGTTTTAATTTTTTCGGCAGCTTTGCGTGCCTGCGTTAGTTCGTTATCCTTTTGTGTCAGTTTTCCTTCTAGTTTCTCACGTTCCTTGTGTTCTTTTTCATAATCCTTTTCCAATTTGGAAAGCTTTTCCTTTTCAGCTTTCGTTTGCTGTTCTAATGATGCCTTGCTTGTTTCAGATTTCTTGATCTGTAAAGAGATGGAAATAACTAAGTGAATATTTATGTATACTGTTTATTGTGTTTACCAAATTATCTTGTTTTTTGATTTTGTCTTCAAGTTCCTTGATCTTTGAGTTCAATTGTTTTGATTCCTCCTCGGTCTTTTTAAGCTGTTTCTCCAAATCTTGCACCTTTGGAGTGGATGATGATTTCAGTTTTTCTGTAAGTTTATTTAAAAAATTAAGGAGTTTTGGAAATGTTTAGGTATAATAAATTCAAGACTTACGCAAATCTGTTTCGGCTTGATTAAGCTTCGTTTTATATTCTCTCAACTCAACTTCCAGCGATTTTTTTTCACCTTCCAAAGCCTTTATAGTATGAGCTCCACTATTGGCAACAATGGCCCTCATTTCACTTATTTCATCATCCAACTCTTCAACCCATTTTTTTAATTGATTTTTCGGCGTTAAATCTGTTATACGTACTGCTGTTCTCGGTGGCAGTTTTTCATCAGCTTCTTGTAAAATACGTTTCAGTTTCGTTTGAAGAGCATCTCGCTCTTCCTCGACGCTAGTAAGTGTCTCTTTAAGTTTTGCCAGCTCCAACGTGTTTCCATTCTTCTCAGTTGAAGATTGTTTACGCAGTGCTTGCAATTGCAAACGCTTGACTTCTTTTTGTACGCGTTCGTTTTCTGTCTCTAAGGCTGTAATTTTAGAACGTAAGGCGATAGCTTCTTGTTCGACCATTTCCAACTGCCGTTTGGAATTTGCTCCGGTTTGAGCGGAAGCAGCCGCTTGTAACCTTTCAATGTGTTTATCTTTTTCGGATATGCTCTTTCTTAGCTGTTCCAGTTCATCGTTTAAGGCTTTCAGTCTCTTCTCCGAAGAATTATTACCCCAAGACCCTAATGTGTTTCGTTTATCTGCAGAAGTTGATAGCTTATCCTGAAGTTCCCGAACTTGCTTTTTAGACTCTGAATTTTGTTTTTCCAATTCTTCAACCTTGTGACGGAGTATGGAAGCCTCTTGTTCATTAAGCTCTAAGAGAATGCGCAACTCAGCCGGATCATCTTCATCGGATATGCCCTCGTCACGTTCAGCTTGTACCTCAGGAGCTAAACGATGGGGCGTGGGACTGAGCTTACGTGCTGTTTTTATACGATTTTATTTTATTGGATAAAAGGAAATGTTAGTAGTGTTTTCAATTAAACTGAATTTTCATTAACTTTAACATGCACAAACTAACAGGTGTAATGCTTTAACGCTTATTAGAGGACAATGAGATTCAATTTTTCGAAAACCCAATTTAATTTATATGAGCAGCTGTAAAAAAATGGCAATGTAACATTTTAGTTGATATTATTTTGGAATAGCCGGGTAGGGATTAAATGAAGTAACGTATATATATTAGTGAAAGCATTTGTTAAATGTTTTATGGAAAGTCTTCCAACTCTTGCGTTTCAGAGTGTAATTAAAGTTTATTTAAAAAAATTCAAACATGTTTCGAGTTCGAAAGCTTTCCATGTCATAGCAGCTGTCTTCTACGTTTGGAAAACATAATTATTTTAAACTTATCATACTTCTAGAGCGTGTTGCCATTTTTTTCAACTGCATCATTAGAGAATCATTTTCATCCTCCATACGGGCAACTTTTTTCCTTAAATTTTCAGCCTGTAAAATTAAACAGAAAAATAAAACTCTTTTAGCCAATAACAATTAACAGGTGCTACATAAAACAATTAAATTTCGTTTTACCAATTGTTCAAAATGTTGGTTTGATATAAGCTCCTAAATATAAACAAATACGAGTGTTAAATTCGGCATAACTAGTCGAATTATATTTGTAACCTTCACATTAATTTGATAGTTTTGCATCAACATTTATGCAGACTAAGTATATTATAATCTCACGATATAAAATTCTACATATAAATCAGCATGTAATAATAATTAAAGCCAATTATTTGGTCATAAATGGACAGCAACAATTCCAAAATACCCAGAAATATAAATGACAAAACACATATATATCAGTAAAGACTCGAAAATTTAAATATCAAGTCAATACAAACTGCATTTTGGGGTGTTTTTGTATGATTTCGAGGAGGGTGGGTAATAACCAGAGATAAAAATAAACATTAACATTCCGTATTCGCTACAAAATTTACGAAATCCCAGCAGTTTGATATTCTGAAGTTCGCGTAAAGTAGCTTTTTATACATAAAACTAAGCACCATTATTTATGCTTTTTGTCGAATTCTTTAGGAATATTTTCTCCAATAACACTGTTTAAAGTCTTGCTTCAGCAGACCTTTAATTAGGCTTTTATTTTCACGCCTTTTAATAGAAGTTTTTAAGTAAACAGGGGGCATTACGCGGCAGGTCTCCTTAGAGGCCTAAAACGGAATACTTTCTAATACGCTTTCGTAAGTAGGCATTCAAATTATTCAGCCCTCTAACAGAAGCGAGTATGCAAGGTTTTGGTTCCTTCACGAACTTTGTACCTTCTTCTGGTTTCATGTAAGGGTTTATAATAAAGACAGCAAAATGAATTTTATTATAGAGAGACATCATATAGGAAATAAATGTCTGTTAGACCTGATTCTGCAATGCAATTTTGAATTTGTATGAAAGTATTTAGAAGGAGCCCTTCTAAAACATCTTCTGATAGAAGGCAGAGTGGAATGAGTATCGTATCTTTCAGAATATATAAACAGGTCTTTTAGAAGACCCTAATAATTATTCCTACTGATGAAAGTGTTCATTAAATGTACAGTACGAATGGGTTTTTTTGGTAATAACTCGAATATTTTTCAACCGATGTTTCACTTTTATATCACTTTTGATATTACAACTCATTGCCCTTAAAATACGATATGGCATACTAATCCAACCAACACTCCTCGAAATTCGAAAAAGTAAAACAAAGAGTTTACTATATATAGTAGTTTTCATATAATCTACATGAAAGATTGGTGTTGAAAATCATCTGAAGGAATATGCATCAGAGGCGTCATTTGGAATTAAAACGAAGAATAATTTCGGTTTTTTTTTCTCGAATCAATAAATAGTGTTAAAAATTATAAATCTGAGTTAATATATGGGTAGGTAAATCGTATAGCAGAAACGTAATCTACGGAAAATTCTAAGAAACTTTTCCCTACGTCTAAAATTAAATCCTATCTTGCGCAATTCGTCTTTTTTCCAATGAAGATTTTCTGATTTTTTTTTGAATATCGTATTTATGTATTAAAAACCAAATTTCTTTTACAAATTATAGGGTGTATGACTTAAAAACGCGGGATTTACAATAGATGGCGTATCTTTTAAACGCGGTTTTTGTTTTTAATAACTTATATGTTACTAGCTTGACCCGGTGCGCTTCGATACATCTGTCGTAGTCAAGAAAAATATGTAAGGATTTTATAAAAAAATAAATGAATATAATTAATACCGGAATTTATTGTTTCCTCTTTTTCCCCTTTTTATCACTTTAAAGTCCAAGTAGTGAAAAAGGGTATAGCCTATTGATTTCAATAAAATCGGTTCGGCCGTTTAGTATTTATTGTTTAAGAACTAAAGGTACCAATTTTACCGGTTTTCCCCCTGTTTATCGCTTTCTGGTCCAAGTATTGAAAAAAGTTATATCCTATTGACGCTTCCAAGTAAAGATTTATCTACGTTCCAAATTTCAATAAAATCAATGTAGCCGTTTAGGCGTGATGCTCAAACAAACAAACAAACAAATAAACAAACAAACTTACAAAGACATTTATAGATTTATATAGATATAGATTTTGAAGGGTAATCTAATCTATCATTAATTTTCACTTAGTTATCGTCATAAAAATGTTCATCACATTGTTTCTAAATTTCGTGAAAAACACAAAATTTTTTACATGTATTTCGGGTCTTTTTTGTTTCTAGGACACTTTCTAATTTAATATCAAAAAATTAATAAAAATAAAATATAGAAACAAAGGGTTTCACTAAAGTCAACAAATGGGTGTATGACATAAAAATGCGAGATTTACAATAGATGAAGTGTACATATCTGTACCATTCTTGCTTCGAAAATGTCGAATTTTCTGCCAACAAATAAAATATATGAAAAAATGTACAAATTTTCTGAAGGGGGTAAGGTTTGTGGAACTTCTGAGGAGTAAATAAAGGCTTTTTATATAAGTATTTGATATTGATGCAAACGTTAGGACTTGAAGATTGATATTTTAGTAAAGTTAAATAATTCTATAAACTTTTCGGACCTCATTTACCTTAAAAACTAAAAAAATTATAATATGGTGGTTTTCCATGAAGAAAAATATAAAATTTGAACTAATGTAAAATTTTAACGGTTATAGACAACATAACAATATTTGGAACTAATATAGATCCTTAAATCAACCGTATTATAATTTTTGACATTTTTTATTTTAAAATACCGAAATTCCTAAACCGGAAAAAATGTGTTCCAAAAACTGAGTTTTTTTTTAGAAACTGTGCCGTAATTTACCGTGTGATAGTAAAAAAAATTTTAGGTGTTTAATTAACATATAGGATTATACAAATATGGAACATCTTCGTGAATCGGTGCTTTGCCTTTTTAGAATTTGTTACACAAACCTAAACTTATTTTTTAAAATTGGCCAAGTGTGGATAGGCCTGGGAGGTGTTGTGCCCGCTTTAGTGAGCCAAATTTTACTTTACACGCTTTTGCATTAAGTTCTCTTTCCGGATCATATAAAACTAATGTATAGTTCCAAAGAAAAATTTGTTCTACAAAAGAAAAAATATATGGGCTTTTTTGGAAAATACGTAAAAAATACGGCCTTTTTATATGTTCCAACTTTGAATTCGTGTAACTTTTTCTAGGGACAAGAAAACTGTTAGCAAGTTGTTCCTATTTATTTTATCACCAATATAGCTGATATTTTATATATAATTTTCGACAATCCGTTGGCCTGTCATCTCTAAAAAACCATAAAAAGATCGAGCAAAATTAAAAAAAATTAATCAATAAACCTAAATATCTCTTCAAATAATAGAGATAACCTACATATGTAAGTATATTTTTTAAGTATACCTTCTTAAGGGCTATATTCTATATTCTAAATTTCAGCTCATTTGGATCATAAATGGATTTTTGGAGATTTTTTTAAAAATTTTGAGACCCGAGGTGACCAACTTTGAAGGACCACACACTGGCCTCCATTAGCGCTAGGAAGCAGAACATATGCAAATCAACTCACACTCACCCTAGCTCCAAACCTGTAACAATATTTCCAACAGTTCCCGAGATACAGAATAATTTCCAAAAAAAAAAGTGTAACGGATGATTACTATTAAAGGAGAGTTTTTTCAATAGAATATAATTCAAAGAGTTTAATAATCACATGTCTTAGTAAAAACTCTTATTTATAAAAATCACCCGTAACTAAACATTTTATTTGGTTTTTAATACACAAATAAGCTACTCAAAAAAGATCAGAAAATTCTCATTGGAAAAAGATGAAATGCGCAAGATAGGATTTCAGACCTATGATTTTTTGGGGAATGTTTCGTAGAATTTTCAGTAGATTTCGTTTCTGCTATACGATTTTTTATTTTTTGATCGTCCATATGAAATTTGTGAAGGTTACAAGGGACATCACCAACAATTAGTTTTAAATTACATATAAAAAATATATTAAAAGGAAAGAACACTAAAAATCGATCAAGTCCAATAATTAAAAACTTAGTACCTGCCCCAGCACCAGATTTAAGGGCATTTGATATTAGACTTGGAAATAAGAATGAAGATGAAGCAGATCTGCCGGACACAGATGGTAAAATAGCAGCAAATGGTGAATTCTCACGATTATTGCAACGCAAAAAAATGTCTGGCATATTAATAGCATCCTCGTTCTTTTTGGGCATAGCTTCCAATTCAATACTTTCCGATGTTTGAGTACTTTCATCACAAAAGTTCTTTAACTCAATGGATGAAGCTGTCTGGCTACATTTATCCATATTCATAGCGCAGATTTCCGAAAATAATTTCACTTCAAACTCGGTTTGAGTTGATCTTGGAAATTTTAAAATTTCATACAATTCCTGAGTTTGAACTGCTTGATTTATCAAGGATTTATTTGCATTTATTCTAAGTTTACTTAACTTTTGTAGATTTGAAGAGAAAATATTTAATGCTGAAAAGTTCAAACAAAATTCTGTTAAATAAATCAAGCTTTAGAAACTTACTTCTTCTTCGGCAAATTTAAGTTGATCCTTAAGATCCGATTCTCTTTCGACGGAGTCCTGTAAATCTCTAAGCAATTGTTGTGGATCTTCTTGTGAACCACCACGAGTAAGAGATTCTCTGGTGAACTTGGCATCAGCAGAGGTAGATTTACCCAAAACTCCAAGCATAGGAGCTTTCTTCTTGCCGGGATTACGTAAATCTTCAGCTTCAATCTGTAATATAAGTTATATTCAAAGAATTAATCACCATTTTCATTAAGGTTGTGTCAAATGTTAAATAAACTTATGGATTAGTTTTTTACCTGTAATTTTTTGGACAGTTCCTGCGAAAATCTCAACTCGTCTTCCAATTGTTTAATTCTGGCGGTTAGTTCCGCGTTACCACTATTCTGACGTTCTTGTTCCAAAGTCTCTATTTTACGTTCGCATTTCTTTAATTTAAAGCTTAAAATTCGACAATTCTTGGTAGTCTTTTCAAGATCCTTTTGCAAGCTTGTCTTAGCTTTCACATCATCATCTCGGAAGGTGTCCTGCAGTTCATCCATTTCAGCATGCAGGTTCATAATTTCCTTTTTGGCCTCTTGGTTCTCTTCCATCAATTCCTCGCAGATTTGTTCGGCAGCCTGTAATTTACGTCGCAGTTCATGCTCAGCACTTTTCGGGTTGTTTTCGATCTCTTTCATACGATTGTTTAGTTTTCGTTTCTCTTCCGTGATTTTTTCGAGTTGGTCCTTAAGTTCGTTGACTTTTTGCTGCAACATAATAGCTTCAGAGGCAGCCGTTCGATTTGGAGCCGTTTCCATTGAAGCTAAACGTCTTAATAGAATATCACTTTTTTCGCGTTCAGCTTTTTCTGCGCGAGTTTTCATCGCTTCAAGTTCTTTACGTAAATTTGCCACTTCTTCCAAGTGTTCGCGGTCTAACTGGTGGCCAGCATAAGGCGTTTCGGTTGTTAATGACATGTTGTCCATATGTTGTTTCTTGTTATTGTAACTGTTTTCTTTTATATTCAGCATAAATTGTACATCTTGAGCCGCCTGAGCAGCTTTCTGACGTTCGTGTTCTTTTTTTCGTGTCGCTGAAGACGAGGTTGCAGTCGATGTCGTGGTATTGGATGTAGTGGAAGTCGTTGTTTTTAATTTCGTTGGTACTGTTTTAGGTGGAGTAGGTGGTAATGTTAAATGGGTTTCATTAACAGGTGCGGAAGTTGGTCGAGTATGGCTTGATGAGGAACTGGACGTGTTTGAACTTGAAGTTTTCTTTGGGGGCAATGATAAATGTTTTGTGGCATCTGCAGTACTATTTGTTAACGCTGTTTTTGTACGTTCAGGTCGATCTGGAGGAGGTTTACTATCTGCATCACTAATATCCCTAACGATCATTAAATATCTTAGTATTGTACAAACATTTCCTTATTTTTTTATTATTAATGATAGTACTTACTGTTCTTGTTTTCGAGGCACTGATCGTTCACGACTTGATTCTCTGGAATTTTGACTACGTTGCTTTTTCAGCAAATTCATTTTTCTCACCCGCTCAGCCAAACTGTCTGTGGAGAGAATGATCAAGTCATCTGGAATATTTTTGGAAGACGATGATGCTGAAGAATTCGGTGACAGAGAATTTTCCACCTAAAATATATTACCAATTTATATTAGAAAATTCTTAAATAGGCATTAATATAAACATATAAAATAATATTGGACCAATATCTAGGTTAATATACGAAATAGGCTTAACCCAACTGATACAGATTTTATAAAAAATTAAATGATTATAATTATTACTGGAAATTTTTCATATGGAACAGACTCTCGCAATTCAAGTTGATTAGATATCCTAAAATAAATACATAGAGGTGCCACGCCCACTATTCTGATCACACCCATTTTGATGTCATCTATGTACAATGATAACAAAATAACTCATGGCAAGTTTAGAGGCTTTAACTGTTATAGTTCTCCAGATATCCAAAAATAAATATTTAATGTATATGGGAGAGGTCATGCCTACTAACCTGAACCCGCCCATTTTCAGCCAAACTACGAATAATAATAATATTCATTCGGACAAAGTTTGATGGCTTTCGAGATTATAGTTCCCTAGATATTCTAAAATAACTATTTACATTGTATAGGAGGTTCAATCCTGTTGATCCGATCCCGTCCAATTTTAAACAAACTTCGTGAACTTATAGGAAATAGATTTTAACATAATTTAAAGTCTTTCGCAATTATAGTTATCCAGATATTCGAAAATTACTATTTACTCCGTATGGAGCTGCCACCCTCACTAATGCAATATTTTTAAGTTCTCACTGTTATAGTATGCAAGATAGGAAAACACTGTAAAAGTTTCAATAAAATATTTTATACGGGAGGTCCCACGCCCATTATTGCAAGTTTGTTCCAAATATTCATATGGATAGTAAAGTAATTCGTACAAAGTTTCAAGGCTTTACCTATTATAATTACACGTATATACGAATTTCACGCCCACTATTGGTATATGCAAAATTACTTGTACGAAGTTTTCCATATATGCCAACTTTACTTTATATGAAAACTGCCACGCCCACTAATTTTAAAATACCCATTTTTAGCATATATTTTAATATGTACAACAATAGTACTTATACAAAGACTCTAACTGTTATACTTTCTGAGATATTTAGCATTACTTTGTTCCTTCTAGACACAGGTTTTATTCTGCATTTAGCAGTCTATTGACTTATAATTATCAAACATATTGTTACGAATGTGCAATAGCGATTTGAATTTAACGGTCTGTAACGACTGCCTGCAACATTCATCATGTTTATGAACACGTCCATTAGTGTAGTCTTCTACTTATCAACAGTGTTGATGGCATGCGGTTATTAGCATTGTTTGTAAGTATGGCAACACTTAATGTATAAGCAGGTAACGTTGACATCGAAAGCTCTAGAAATCGAACGTACTAGTTGACCGTTAAGAACAATCTCGACTACTCGGATGAAGATGGCAGTGCGTATAAATAGTGACTGCGGTTGCTTTAGTGAGTTGAGTTGATCATTGGAGATATTAGAGTTAACATCAACTGTCGTGTACATTTGAGCTTGTACCTTGTAAATAGTATTTTCGAATATCTGCAGAACTATAATTGTGAGTCTTTAAACTTTATACGAATCAATTACTTATCAATTCATACGGTTTAACCAAAAATGGGAGGGATAGGAACAGGGAGTGAGTCATTTACCAAACAAAGTAAATAGTTATTTCTAAACAACTTGAGAACCATAATTGCAAGATTCATCAAATTTTGTCCGAATAGCTCACTTATCATTTCACATAAATAGTCCCCACCATTAACTAGATTTGTGATCGTGAGGATTCCACGCCTACTCATCTAATAGCAATGAAAGTAAATAATTCAAATCGTATATCTGGATAACTGTAACCGTACAAATATATAAACTTCAACAGTGTGTGTCGGCTCTTCCATACAAAGAACATAGTAAATTTTGAAACATCTTTTTGTAATTTGTCTGATAATGGGCGGGTTATTAATAGTGGACATGGAACTTTACATACAAAATAATTAGATATTATCGAAAAAAGTTGTAAATCTTTGAAGGATTTATTTCGGTTCCATGGCTGAGAATGTGCTGGATTGTATTAGTTATTTTCGAATATTTAAAGAACAATAATTGTTAAAGTCTTTAAGATTAGTACAACTGTACGAAGTTTAGAAAAAATGGGAGGGATCGGAACAGAGAGTGTAGGACCTACACTACAAACAAATTATAAATTTTAAGATGTTTGGCTGAAATTGGGCTGGATCGACTAGCGGGAATGACCTCTTTCTTACAAAAAAAAATAGTTATAATTGAATATCTGGAGATTTATAATAGTTTAAGTAATCCTTCAAATGAGTTATTTTGTTACCATTTGAGTTTAACTTAAAATAGGTTGGATCGAAATTTGCCCACTGTAAACATACGAAATTATAGCGAAGCGAATGTCTTAAGAATGGATTTTTTAAAATCCCAGGATATTTTTTATACTTTCACTGACATGGTATGCAATTAATCACAAACAAAAAATCCGGTATTAATTTATTTTTTTATAAAATCCTTTCACATTTTTATATTTTACTACGACAGGGGTAGCGGGGCGCACCGTGTCAAGCTAGTCATGATAAAGCAACTTACCTCTTTTAAGTCTAACGTTGTTGTATGTCGTCTTGGTGGTACTGGCATCTTAAGTGTGACATCTACATCGTTGTCATCAGTTGATTTGCCGCCAAAACGTGAACTGCCCCTGGCGCTGTCATCGACTTCATCTATATCTGGCGTTGAAGCCCATGACTGCGGCCGTTTTTTCAATTCTACATTGAAGTGTACAACTTTTGTTGAGTAAAATTTTTATCCAGTTAAACAATACGACATGCAACAAGCGCGTTATTACGTGTTTTATCATTAAATAATTTAATATTTTTTTACGTGTAAGTTATTGCAGATCATCGGTACAGAGAGTGCATTTATTTATTTGTGTTGTTAAAATTATTGTTTTTTTTTTTTAAATTATATTTGAGTTTAAATTTTTTAGTCAGTAATCGTCAAATGAAATCATTGTTAAAAAGAAAACAATTTTACGTTTGAACATTAACATTTGTAGAACCAACATCCAACGGATTATGATAGTTAGAGATACGATGAATTGGCCAAATTATGAGTTATGATCATTATTCCCAGGAACGTTGTTATTGCGAATCATCGATCGATCATCATCACAATTGAATTGTGGTCGCGAATTAGTTAAGTTTCATTCACAGTTACAGTAATAAAACATTGAATTATGATGGTTAAAAATAGGAGTGACGTGACAATTGTAGAAGTAGTAGTTTAATGATGAAATAAATTCGTAAAGAAATGATACATAATTATTTTTTTATTATGATAACTAAATTTAATTATAATAAATAAGCTACAATAATAGAATAAAATCCAATCGAGTGTTAAAAAACCATGCTTTAATTTCTAATATGTATTTTTAAACATTAGTAAATTTGGAAAAAATTAAATTTCATAAATTATTGTGCCGTTAATATATTTTGAATTTGTATATGTACGACGATCATACCAATATCATTACTGCTGCCATTTACCGAAGAAAGGTTTTGAGTTGAGGTCCATGTTCGGGATGATGGCCTTTTTGAAATTAACAAATTTAACATAAATTTTCATAATCAGACTTTACCGATGCCAAATTTTACTACCCACCTTGAGTTAAAACCATCTGAGAGGTTTGGCGATGATGCTGCAACATCTTCGCCCCCACGTCGGCCACCATGCTCTTTGTAGTCACGAAAACAACGTTTACATCTTGTCGGATAACGTGTCTGTGGATGAAATCCCAATGGACATAGTTGATCACCTTTCAGCGATGGATATAAATGATGCATTTAACAGAATACACTTCGAGGGATTGAATATTCTGAAATAGAAATAAATTGAATAATGATTGTTAAAAAAGGACATTTAATATGGGTTTGTATCTGGTTAGTTATAACAACAAATCATGGCATACGGTTGCCCGTTATTAATAAATTATTATTATTATTATTTGTCTGACCTTTGATGGTGAAGCTGTGGTGGGTGTCTAGTGATTTGACTGAAACTCAAGCTAAGGTTAAATAGGTATTTCCAAATGCTAACTCATGTTTTAAATCTAGTGCTAACACAATCTATAAGGTTTCTCATAGATGTCAAAATATTTGTAATGACTTTAACCGGATATTAGGATTATCCCAATTTTGCCAGCAGGGTGTCAAACGAAGACTTTCACATATTAAAAAATGTATTAGATCCATGCTCTTTTGTGTGTGTTTTGAAGGATTCTATTATATATTTAGACTTGATTGTCTTGTTTTTTCGTATTTTAATTTAAAATAGTCTACAAACTCTATTAATTTAAAAATAAAACATGCCGTGTGACCGGGGGCATGTATTCGATACATATGGAATTCCATGTGTATGTCAAATTTCACGTTATACATGCGATTCATAATTTCCACGTTCACACGTACATATGTAATTGCATGTGACATAACCTCTATTAGTTTATATGTTTGTTGTTTTTAACAATATATCTATTTAAAACATTTTTAAATCACAATATATATATATAATGGAATGAAACTTATTTTGTTATGATTTTTCTCTACTCTTTTTTGTTTTGTGTTTTTTATTTTGGTATCTCGCAGTGTTGTATTTCAAAATACACATGTTAAACACGAAAATAGTACATGCTCTAATTGCCAAAAATGTCATAAGGCATACACATGTATTTTACATACACAATGTTTCATATGGATCACACGGTATGTATATGTTTACATGTGGAAAAATGTCCCAATACATGTCACAAAACACATGCAATACATGCCGTGTGACCCCCCTATTATACAACCTCTAGAAGATGGTAAATTGGGCTCAAATTCGTTATTAGCAAATCCACGAAATGCTTCGCGCTTTCGTCTGAGAAACAACGTGGAAAGAAAGTCTGGAAGTGGTCGTCCACGAAAAACTACCGCTCGCCAAGACTGTCAGATGACAAAACGATTAACTGAATTAAAATTGTTCGTCAGACGACCCGAAATAGTATTTTAATTTTAAAATAGTATATATGTATTTGAGTGGCTAGTAAAGAGCTGCAAAGGTCAATCACATTCATATGCTACTCAAGACATTCAGCAGCACAAAAGTTACTTCAGATCGTTGGGTATTTATTTACAAAACGAATGAATGAGAATGAGGAACAATAACAAGCAACGACAGAACAAAACAACAGAGTATAGAATGAGAGACCGTATATGACAATGAGAGTAAATAGTTGATGGTAAATAATTTAAGATCACAAGGAAGCAGTGACACAAAGTATACAGAGGCGACAAATTTGACAGTTCAAAAACACTAAAATCAGCTTTTTTTGAAATAGTTTCGCTAGAAAGAGAAAACAAATTTGCGGTTTAATACAGACAGTGTGTTAAAACAAACAACACTATATAATAATAAAAAATAAGCACAAAACAAAACCAGTTGAAATTGTTTCGAGAGAAAGAGACAATATTTTTTTTTGCCGTGTCGCCTCTGTATACTTTGTGGCAGTGCACAGCGAGCAAACATAATGAAAAATACGAAAATACATTCATTGGAAATTCATCAATTTGAATAAAACTACAATAATAGAAAATCCACTGAAAAGTCCAATTTACGAGGGTCTGTACAAGTTTAAATTTAATTAAATGCGTCGTATTTTCTTAATATTTTTTTACTAATTATACCCTCCACCACCACAAGTGGTGAATGAGAGTATATAAGTTTGTCATTCCGTGTGTAACATTGAGAAATATTCATCTGAGATCCTTATGAAATTCTAAGTCGATTGAGCCAGTCTGTCCGTCTGTCTGTGTAAAACACTCTCATATACCAAAATGTTTATAATTTTCTAAGCAGTTTGGTATTGAAAATCATCAAAATCAAATTGGTAGAACCAGGGTTATGGATCAAAATGTAAGACAACCTCCAAAAATTTGGATAATTTTCACATGTATTTTTGACTTTGGGTAAATTCATTGCAGAGAATACCACGAAATTTTTCTCTCAATATTTATATGATAAAAGGACAAATTCTGTTGAAAATGGTAAGAATCGGTCCATAATTTCTCCATTGCATTTTTGCGAATTGATAAATGTGTATAAAGACACTGACTGACTATTTGAACTGTTGTTGTTGTAGATTTTTAATAAATCAGGGCACGCTTATAAAGGTGGCTGCGATTATTTTTTATATTCAGTAAATTAATAAAGTAGACTCAGTAGAAGAGCTGACTATTTTTTTTAAAACTCTCTTTGTGGTTCGAATTTATAGAAGGTGACCTCAGAAGAACAGCTGATTATTTTTTATATTCAGTTGTTTAGACAAGTGAATTGTCAATTCACTTGTGTCTGTTGTGGTGAAAAATACAACAAACCCAAAAGCAAAAACAACAACAGGCAACTTTGACAGTTGACTTATATTTTAACAAAAACAAAAATCATATGACTTTGACAGCACAAATCTTAAACCAAAAACAAAATCGCTTGTGGTTTTTTTAAATGTTGTATTTGTTGTAGTACTGTCGCTACTATTAATTTACTTTGGGTTAGACACTTGTATTTGTTGTTGCGAAAAATACAACAAACTCAAAAGCAAAAAAAAACAACAGGCAGGTATGACAGTTCACTTATCTTTTAACAAAGACAAAATATATGTTGTTTTCGTATTGTTGTAGTGATGCAGTCACCTTTCTAAGTGTGCCCGGAAATAAATAAAGAGTTGTTACAATTTTAAACTACTAAAACTGCTTTTATTTACAATCAAAAGTATCCGGTTTATTTAAAAGAAAGAAACCAACGTTTAAAAAAGGTTAAAACGTAACAATATTTAATGGTTACATCTCCCATATTTGTCCCATCCATATAACTCAATTCCATATGCAAAATTGAGTCAAAAAAAATACATACTTTTGAAATTGACTAAATATATTTGTTTAAATATATTTCTCTTCACTTGTGGTGAATAAGGAAAATGTTGAGCCAATCGGTAATGTTAACCAATAATGAAGTCCATATATAAATTGTTAAATAGCTCATTTTATTGCTATTATAAAATTATAGACTATGTTGGAAATAGTAGGAATATGTAGTTATTTCAATTTTAAATAAAATATCTTCTGCGTAAACATTAACATTGTACCAATCTTTATAATCGGAAATAAGTCCCAATAACAAACACTGAATATGGATAATATTCATCATATTTAGATTCGGCATAGCCGAATATAGTACTCTAACTTGTTTACACTCTATTCCTTTATTGTGGTAAATAAGAAGAAATCTTGTGCCATTTGTTTTTTGTCATTTACATCGTAATGTATATTAGAATGTCAAAGCTATTAGACCCAACCTGTAGCCGTGAGATATCTCAGTAGGTCATGAAGTATAGACCCAGCTACCTCACAAAGGTTGGTCAATATGTAGTTGCCCAGTAATTTATGCCTTTTGACACTCAGGGCTGGGCATTAGCAGAGAAGGTGGAAAATCGTTTCCTCTTTTTCCCTATTCTTACCACAATGGTCTTTAAAAGGGAGACTGAGAGGGAGGCGAGTTGCATGCTAGCCTAGCGTCCAGTGTCTCTTTAATACTGCCAGCAAATACATTAACTTAGCCACCCTACATATATCTAAGTTGTGCCATCTCTTATTAGCCTTTATAAGAAAGTGTCTGAAGATAATACTTTTAATAGTCCCCAGTAAAATTGTCTTTTAACGTTGACCCAATCCTAATAATCAGCGCTAAGGTCTAATAGCAATATAGTTTCTGTAATTCTCATTATACAACGTGGTTTAGAATGAGCTATATGGTTTGAATTCTTTACAACTTTTTTAATTATTATTTTTTGTTTTTATCAGCGTTTTGTGAAATTATGGCCATTACACCTGAAATTTTGGGAAAAGTTATGGAAAATATGTTAAAAACAGCACGTATGTGTGAAGTAGAAAATGGCCATCACTTGCAGGATATAATTTTTTCATAGAAATATGAATATTTTATTATGACCTCCCACTACGATACTGAAGTTTATATAAATAAAATTTTTATCATTTCTGTGGGGACAAAAAAGAACCAGAAAGGGGTAAAACGGGAAAACACGTTTTATTCGATTTTAAAAATGGTTTCCTGCAGTCGTATTCCATATATAATGGTGGATATCTCACACACACTTTGTTTTATTTTAATTTAAAGATATGAACTTCTAAATGAAATACCCTTTACTTAAGTAGACAATAACACAATTCAAATGTAGTTTAAATCATCCAATTCCATTAAGCATTTCCAGATATATTGCTAATTACACTGCATTTACATATGCAAGTAAATTGCTTTAAGTTGAGGACATAGATCGGAAACTCTCTCTAGTTGGCCAAATGGTTGTAGACTACATTGTCTTTGACGATTTATGTAAGACATTTTTGAATAAAACAAAAAATATTAACATTTGAAAAAAACATCAAAACTTAGAAAATTTTAAAATAAATACATGTATAAATAGTTAAAAAATTAATCTGAAAACAAAAAAATTGCGCTAATCAAATACAAAAAATAGAGGCGATATTGTAAGTATTACATAAACATAAATCTTAAGGATAAAATAAAATGTTTAAAATTTAAAATTTTTATTGCAGTTAATTTCAATAATTTCAAAACAAAATAAGAAATATAAAAGAAGAAAAGCAAGGAGGGATCAACAAATGGTAAGTTTTCTTATCTCCATTACATTTACTTTGAACTACTTCTATGTACATATTTTTGCTGGTAATTTATGGTTTGATTAATTTTTTAACAAATATTTAAGAAAAATGCCACGAATACAGGGAAAAAAAGAAAGTGATGCTCTTTTTAAATATTACTCTGAGCTTTCAAACAATTCCTCTACAGAATCTCAAAAATTATGTGACAATATAATTACTCCAATAGAAGAAGTAGAGATTGAGAAGAATTTCTCGGATAGTTATTCAGTTTCAAACAGTGTCAGTAGTTAGGAAAGTGAAAATTTTACAATACAAATAGCGGAATCAGAAATGTTGTTCCAAATTTGCCAAAAGACGGAATAACAGTAAAAGAAACTCCCAGATTTTGCATTAAAGAAAATATTGAAGGCGAGATATACATTCATTATGGATTATGATTATCTCTCCCACAATAAGATTTGCGAAGAGGAAATATTAAAATTAATTTTAATATGTATGGTCTTCCCATTTCTAAAAGTTCCGGTTTACAAGTATAGCCAATCTTAGGTAGCATAAGCAAGGTGGTTTTTATTATAGGGTGCTTTGAAGGCTATTCTAAACCTAAAAATCGGAGGAATATCTTAAAGTTTTTGTCGACGAAATGAAAATACTCGTTTATGAAGGATTTCAATATGGAAAAAAAATATACAAAATTACTGTGGGATATTTTATTTGTGATGCACCTGCAAGAGGTTTTGTACTCAACATAAAATCATATTCTGGATTTTATTGTTGTCACAAATGTCAAATTAAAGGAGAAGTTATAAACCACAAAATGATATTTGACAACAACAAGTATCCAGAAAGAACAAATTTTGATTTCCGCAACAAAACATTTCCCGATCACCACACACAATTAAATCCAAATGCGCTTGAATCACTTCCAATAGACATTATACAAAAATTTCCCTTCGATTATATGCATGTAATATGTCTTGGTGTAATGATATCGTTGTTAAAAGACTGGTGTAAAGATAGGAAAGAAAACTATTCATTGTCTGCAGCGAACCTTTGTGTTTTAAATTCGGAGTTATTAAAAATAAAGTCTCAAATTCCACGCGAGTTTAACAGAAAGCCAAGAACAATTAAAGAGTTAGACCGTTGGAAAGCAACTGAATACCGATTACTTTTGTTGTATACAGGACCTATTATTATGTCTAAACTCTTAGATGCTGAAAGATATACACATTTTTTAATGCTATGTTTAGCCATGAGGATATTAATCGGAGAGAATGTCCGACAGTACTCTTTAGCAGAGAAAATCTTAAATACGTTCGTTGAGACCCCACTATTGTACAATATCTTTTTTACAACATACAATTTTCATTGTTTAACGCATCTTTCAAAAGATGCTGAATTACTTGGTTCACTAAACCATGTAAATGCCCTCAAATTTGAAAATTATTTGCAAGATATTAAACGATTAATCCATAAAAAATCTTGCATTAGCGCCCAAATTTATAACCGGATGTTAGAAAAAGGTAAACATAATTTAACAAATTTTAAAAATACAAATTCAGAAAAAAATGTTTTTTTAACGTCTTTATCAGATCAATATCCGGACAATTATGTTTTGGTTGAAACTAAAATAATAAAAATCGATAATATTTCCTCTGAAGGATCAAGATATATAATTATGGGAAGAGAAGTTTTAAATTTTTTGATCTGCCAATTAAATCATCACATTTTAACATATTTTTGACAAATTCTTGCTTCAGTCACAAAATTGTTATGTATAAATTTTAACAACGGTTTTATTTTCATTCCATTCATTCATTAAGAACATGAAGCGTGCAATGTGTCAAGATTTTAATATATTTTTGGACAGTGAGGAACCGGAGTCTACAAATTTGAGACATAAGAGAGGTAAAAAATTATTTAATTGAAAATATTTTGTTTTTTAATTATTTTTAATATAGATAAATTAGACATCATTTTGAAAAAGATCTCGATCTTGGAGAGCAAAATTGAAAGTAAAAGAAATTTATTATCAAGGTTGACGGAGGAAGTAATTGTAACCAAAAATGGAATAAAAAAATTATTAAGTGAACTTGAAACTAAAAATTTTAATATATTGCCTAATGCACCTTTTGAAAATATTAAAGACTTTTTCAAATGTGATTGCGAAGCTAAAGATCCAGTAAAATATTCCATATTGTTAAAAATTAACACATTTTTAAATAAAATATATAAGTATTTTTCAATATTAATATAGAATTATATTATAAAAATTGTATATATATTATTATCAGGAATAACTACATATATTTTGTGTTACAATATTTTTTACAGACTAACAATTTGAAAAAAAAAATAACAGCCATTTCCCATAAAGAATTTGTTTTTAAGTGCTGGCGAATTTTAATACAGGATTCTGAAAGGTCTGTGGAAGAGTTATCTTGCACTGCGGCCATCAAAGGTAGGATAACATTTATAAGCAATCCGTTATTATTAATATTTTTAAAAATTCCATTTTCAGATGCCTTCATAAAAAAGTATCCAAATGAAATAGTAGATGATTTCGCTGAGAAAAGCAAAAAGTTCTTTTTGTACGCGAATGACAGAATAAAGAAGATGGCAAAAAATAAAATAACACATAATAAAGTACTTTAATAGAATTAAATTTTATATACAGTAAGGGACAAAATTGTTCACAAAAAGTATGATTAAAGATATATCTAGAAAAAAATTTTTTACAAACTTAGGTCTGGCAACCCATTTTGTGTTATGTAGTCTGGCACAATGTTGTTTATTGTATGGCACCATTTTTTTGGTGTACCGTTACTTTTTTACTAAAAAGAAATTAAACAACTATATCCACTTGTGTGAACATTTTTGACCCTCAGATCTTTTTCTCAATTTTTAAAAATATAAAAACAAAAAAAAAAATTTTTTAATAACGTAAGTAAAGGACATTATTTAAAGTTATTTAAATAAAATACTACTCTTTTAAATAATTTATTTATCCTTTTATAATGGGAAAAGCTAAGACTCCCCTATTGAAACAAAATGTGGCAAAAGACATAATGGAAGGTGTCCCAAAACGCGAAATCGCTAAAAAAATATATCAATAGGGTTAGTGAATAAAATAAAGAATCAGAATAGTTTAAACTCCACGAGAAATAAATATGGTCGTCCAAAAAAACTTTCGCTGCCGATTCTCGAGAAGCTGGTCGATTGATTGTGTCTGGTGACGCTAATACAGCTGTTGAAGTCACACAAATACTCAACCATGAGTATAGTTTAAACATAAGTTCCAAAACCGTTCAAAGATGTTTAAAATCCAGCGGCCTAGCGCCAAGAAGAAAACTTAAAAAACCTTATTTAAGCGAACAAAATCGAAAAAGCGGTTGGCTTTTGCAAAAAAGTACGAGCATTTTACGACAGACGACTCAGATGAGACAAAAATCAACCGTATTGGGTCTGATGGGCGCCAATGGACATGGGTTGATAAAAGAATTGGAGTCCAAGAGCGAAATATTATAAGCACAATGAAATTTGGAGGTGGATCTTTGATGGCTTGGGGCTGCTTTCGTGGAAACCAGTTGGGTGTTCAACGCCAAATAACTGGCTGAATGTGTGCCAAAAATTACATTACAATCCTTGAATACTCATACATGCCAAGATTGGATATATTTGGTTTAGAGCCGGGTCAGGATGACATCTTCATGCAAGACAACGACCCGAAGCACACTGCCGGAATTACTAACAATTGGTTTGAAGAAAATGGAATTATACTTTTAGATTGGCCACCCCAGTCTCCGGATTTAAATCCGATTGAACACCTTTGGTCAATATTGAAAAGGAAAATATTGGCTAAAAAATACCCAGCGAAATCCATCAATAAACTTTGGGAGCGTTCTATGGAGGCGTGGGTAAATATTAACCCACAGGTGCTAATAAATCTTGTTAATAGTATGCCAAAACGAATAAAAGCTGTTAAAACTGCAAGAGGGGGGGACACGAAATAATAATAGCCAAAAACGTAAGGATTTTCGTCAAGGGTCATAATTGTTGACAGCTAACATGTGAAACCTTTTTAAATTTTAAAAAGTGCATTTAATATTTTTTGTTAGTTTTATCTCTTTTTTATTAAAGCATAATGTAAATATCCATTTAAAATATATGAAGAAGAAAAAGCAAGTTATTTATATTTAATATTGGTTGTTTTGTGAAAACTTTTGTCCCTAACTGTAGATGATATAAACTATCATATATGATATCGTTTGCGTGTGATAAACGATAGTTTTTGCGGACTAAATTGTACCGTTCCTTATAATATCGTTTTTCCAGGCAATTATGATACCGTTTTCGCTATCATAATTTCCAAAACGATAGTAAAATCGCCATGCTACAGATTTCATTTTGAGTGCTATTTAATACTAAAAATTATATATATTTTAATCTATTATACTAGATATTTCGCTGAAATCAAGGGATATTTAAACATCTTGGCTGAAATAATACAAAAAACTGGAAAGAAAAAATAACATCATACATATTTTAATTACATTCATACCGCATATTTTTGCAAATATTTTAAAGATTCAAATATTGCATAGAAATCACCATAAATTTAAAGAAAATTATCGCGTTTTTATTACCTGCTCACTATTTAAATCAAATAGTAACGTTTTAAATGTTTAATATTTATTTTGTTTTCGTATGTTGTTTGAAAATTTTTAATATAAATTATTTTTCAATTTAAAGTTTTTTTCAAATGTTTGTGGTTTATTTATTTATTTATTTTATTGGAAGGAAAATTTTTGAAAACTATATTATGATAATATCGTTTTCAATAATAATATATGATATCATAATCGCCCCCATAAGGTAATACCGATTCATATCGTTTTCTGGTTTATTGGGTATATTCCAATGAATATAAACTTTTTTTTAATTTTATTTCATTACTATTATTTTTTTAAACCTAACCTTGAATACCACATTTATGATTCTTTAATTTTAAGTTCTTTTCTATAATATAATAAACAACATTTTTCTCTATAATCAACATTTCAATATCATTTTATATATTAATGACGATGATGACAATTGCCAACAATTTCCTTTTAAAATGAGGTATGTCCCATCCAGTTATCTACCTCAGTTTTTCCACAATTGTCGAAAATTGTTCACAGGATCAACAATGAAAAATTAAAATTTTCAAAAAAAAAAATCATTAAAAATATT